>OY754488.1:19180869-20474477 GCA_963575735.1 Amblyjoppa fuscipennis
TTTTTTCATGGGTGATACCTCTCGGATATCACCCAGACAAACATATAGATTCCATTGAAATAACGTTTTGATCACTTTTTTGCGCTACCTGGACATCTAATGTACTAGAATTTAATTATATGAATCAAAATTTAAAAAAAAAAAACATCTATGAGGAAGCGAGATATGATAACTTACCGACGCTCGGGACGGGGACGGCGCCGCTGCTCTTGCGCAGCCCACCGGACCCACAGCAGGCTCGACGAGTAGTTGATGGAGATTGCAGGAGATAGGAGCTGTGAACGGGAGAGTTCGCGAACAGGAGTGGCTGTAAAAAGCGACAATAAAAAAACCAGGTAACCCTTAATTTATTATATTATTTATTATTACATATTTATAGTCATACTACTTACCTACGTCTAATAAATGTACTCGAATGGCTAGAGAAAAAAAAGTTCGCTATCTAATTATTATTTAATATTCCACAGGAGACGTGTCGCGGCTGGTGACAGTTGACACTGCAGAAAGAAGATGCGAGATGTCATTTGTCTTTTTCAAACCAGGCTTGGAATTGCTCTGACTCGACGGTAAATGTATAATAATAATAATAATAATAATAATAATAATAATAATAATAATAATAATAATAATAATAATAATAATAATAATAATAATAATAATAATAATAATAATAATAATAATAATAATAATAATAATAATAATAATAATAATAATAATAATAATAATAATAATAATAATAATAAAGTATAATGAATAGTTTTTTTTTATTAATGATGTTAATGTAAGACGCGAACCAGACCGAGGAAGGATTCGAGGCGCTTAGAGCAGTGGATGGCTGAGTGGGCGACGATGCTCTCGCCGGTATGCCTGGTACCAGTGTGATCGTCCACGGTTCTCGGTAATGACGAAGGGTTCGCCGAGGGCGAAGGTGACGAAGATACAGGAGACAGTATCATCGTTCCTCGACCGACGGCTTCCACCTCAAAGTCAAACCGCTTCAATTTACCCTCACTGCTGGAATCCGACGACAGCGAGCTCGAAGACTTTCTCGACGTGGCGAAAATACGTTAAAGCAGAGCACCGTTACCAAGCTACCGTAAAATTTATTTTCCAGCTTACATTTTTTTTGTCTCCATTTCTCGACCTAGTTTTCTCAAGCCTGTCGTAAGTACCCAGGTGCGGTTTTAGAGCCGGGCTGACGTTGGACCAACTATGACCGCCTGAGTTAGAAAGTCGACCCGACTCTGGTCGCCAACGTAGGCCCGACTACCATTTAACCCTGGGATGATAACATCGGCCCTACGTTGTCAAACGACGTTGCCCCAATGTTGGCTGCCGATGTCCAGCCAACGTTAAATGAAAAATATTAATAAGCAATAACATTTTTTTTTATCGATCTGTCCGATTTTTAAATGTTCTTTTATCATCCTGCAATTACTTTTTTTCAGTTTTTTCTCTTCACATATTCGAATTAGCAGAATACATTTTTTCGTCGGTAATGGGGGCTCGAACCCATGACCCCGGGACTACTAGTCGATGTTCTTACGCGCTCGGCTATGCTCACCTTGAAAGTTTTTTTTCGAATCTTATGTATAAGGGATAAGCTGGGATGTTATTAAGGGATAAGCTGCATATCTACTGCATCTCCATCTAATATTAACTTACCAATTGCTTTAAATTGTCTAAGTTTTATTATTTCATTTTCGTATTCTCACTTTAATTAATAGCATCGATGAAACTTAGGCTGTCTGCACTACAGTACTGTAAATAAAACTATAATAAAGGGATCTGGCATAATAAAAAAGGATTCAGCAGTCGCGCAAATAAAAAAAAAATCATTGTTTATAAATATTTGGTGTTGGACGTTGGCTGAACGTCGTTAGCAGGTACTGGACCAAAGTCGTTCGACGTCATGAGCTAACGGCCACTTGATATCGGCAAACACGCATCATTATGACGTTACGCCAGCGCCGGCTCAACTCTGGTAAGCCGGCGTTTTGCTAACTATTGAGCCCAACGTTGGAGTGGTTGTCAATCGACAGTTTAGCCGATGCTGGGCATTCGCCGAGATCTAACCATCGGCCGCCAACCTGCTGCCGACTAAAAGCTAATCGTCGCCCATACTCCGACGAGCCTTGGTCCGAGCACGAACGTCACTTACCTACTTGCCCCTTCCTCAAAGGCGAGTACACACAAAACGAACCCCTTTTCGTAACACTAGCCACAGCCCCAGCCAGAGAATCAAGTGAACCTGTCGACGTTATCGGCACGACGAACGTCGGTGGTCTTGTAGCCACGTCGTCGCACAAGGGCCTCGTTACCGTATGGAATATTAGTACTCAGTTAAAGGTATGATTCTCTCGAAACAAATATGCAAACATGAAAACATATATTCATAATTATATTATATTGTAATATTCTTTTTTATCGTAACGAAATGAGCAATAACATCAGACCTCTTCGGCAGGGAGAAAGATCGTTCTGCGTGTCATCGCGCGTTCAAGAGGCGAACAACAAGGAGTCGATACAATTTTTCGCCGCAAAGAGTCTAACCTCGGCATTCCTGTCAAATCTGAGCACGGAGAGCGATCCACTGGAGTACGAATCGTCGATGTCGCACATAGTTAATATAATGGCACTTTCAATAGTGAGCGGCCCGAAGTCCCAGACCGACGAGAGCAAGTCGAGCGTTGGTTCGACAACGCAGGGTGCTCCGTCAACGGAATCGACGGACGGCACGTTGCGCCCGTGTTTGGTGTGCGGATAATCGAGGCCGGAGCCGGTAGCAATGAACCGGAAGCTCCCGGTACATCGAGCTCATCGACTGCCTACCAGGAGCCCATACTCGCCCACAGGCCAAGTTTAACGTACGCCGATCTTCGGAGTATATACGAGCTTACGCGATTCGATCGACATTCCTCGTCTTACGGCGCCACCGTTCCATCATGCTGGAGTGAGATGATGCAGGCCCAACGTCAGCGTCGTCATCCCCAGCATCTCCATCAGTTCGAGGATCAGCATCACACGCGCACGTAGCGTTTGCAAATCGACGCAACGACGTGGGACGAGCACATCTTTGAGCTGACCCTTCCACGCGCCGCTGCCGGTAGTGTAGGTGACGTGGACGTTAGCTTCAGCATTCACTGGCCGTGTTCCGAGCTTCCGACGGTACAGGTCACACTGTTAAAACAAAAGATCACCGGGCTCGGACACCACCAAATCTCCTCTGACCCCCGCCGACGACAGAAAATCCGATAATCAGCGAGGAATATCAGCGCCAGCACAACTCCGAGATACTATGCGGAGCCATCCTCGAAGAAATTGAGGATAGACGAGACCGGACCACTCCTGCCAGGTGCCACGGTCGAGAGAATCACCGCGAGCGCTAACAAGAAGCTGGAATATTACGTAGGATGCGACTCGATACATGAGATTTCCATTACAGTGAGATCGGTTCAACCCACGAGTATTCCCAACGAGCGATTGCAGAGATGCGCGATACTCGAATCGCTCGAGTCGCTCGTCTTCAGGCTGCCCACAAGTGAGACAATCTCTCAATACTGTTGAGAAATATATTCGTCGGTACAATGTACCGTTCAGTCGGAACAATCGTTTATTTTTTTTCCGTTCACTATAGAAACATCGGAGACGTATAAATTACCCAGTTTTTTTTACGTACATATTCTGTCGTTAATCCGAATAATATAACGTTCGTTGTCACAGATCACTGGTGGCGCAGTCGCTCGCACTCGATGTACTTGATGCGGGCTGGGAAACGCTCTGAAGAAGCTTTTTCCTTGGGTCGTCTACCAGTTGGTACAACCGGGTGGTGCACTCGTAGCAAGACTTGTTTTTTTTGTGTAATTAATTGTTTTTTGTTTATTTGTATAAAACATTATATATGGGTAATTAATAGTTCTTTGTTTATTTGTATAAAACAAAAATTATTTTAAGCATTACTGCTTCTGGTTTTTTTTATTCCAGCATCGATAAAATTTAAAAAAAAATTTAATAAGATACCAACCTACACAATTTCAGAGACGAAAGGCATCTTGTAACTCACAACACAGTTGCTCCGGATGCTTCTGAAGCTTCCGGAGCAATTGCGTTGAGAGTCCGAAGATGCCTTTCATTGCGCAGGGTTATGAAAAAATAGTTAGAAAAAAATTCTTATCCGCACCAGAGGCGAAAGGCATCACCAACTGTCTATGCAATTGCTCCGGATGCTGTCAGGCTTCCGGAGCAACTGCGTAAATGTCAGGAGATGTCTTTCGCAGTGAACCTGAAAAAGAAAAACATACTTACCTGTGGAAGGCATCTCCGACTCTCGACGTAGCCCCTCCGGATGCTTGTCAAGCTTCCGGAGCAACTGCATCGACGTCAGGAAATGTACTTTGCAGAATACCTAGAAAAAGAAAAAACATATATACTTACCTGTCTTCCAGTGGATCGGTGTGTGGTGAAAGGCATCTCCGACTCTCGACGCAGCCCCTCCGGATGCTTGTAAAGCTTCCGGAGCAACTGCGTCAATGTCAGGAGATGACTTTCACTGTCTCTACTAGATAAAAAAATACTTACCTCTGCGAAAAATAAACCTGTAAAATAAATAAATAAATAATTGAATTTAAATACGATGACGACAATCATGATTGAACGGCAACGAGGAGGAAGGCGACGAAGAGGACAAGGACGAACGACGAAAATACTCCGAAGAATGCTTGTTAGATATTTAAATAAATAAAGAAAATTTTTTAATTATTTATTTATTTTTTACACATTCGTACAAATTAATCACACGCCCTTAAATAATTATTTTATTTAAAACTGGGAACCTTAACCTCGCAATCAGATGTTCACACCAATATACGCGTACACATATAAGCCGATTGACAGGCCGGTAAAACAGATTCGGCACCGGCGACGCCGCGGGGACGTCAGAGTCTCGAATGCGGCCAACTTCTCACCATTCGAGACTTTAGCCCATTCGAGACTTTGACATCGACTCCGTGATACTTGGGAGGCGAGGGAACAGACGTCATTCTGACGTCAAAAGGCGCAGGGAAGGAGTATCCGATCGGGCCGTGTGCAACACGGCCGATCGGGTATAAAAGACGCTCCAAAAGGCACGGTGGCCACGCTTGGCTGAGTAACGATCAAGGCTCCTTCCGAACGCCAGCACCGGCAGCTTTCCCTGGAGACGGGGAAAACAGCTGCTGTCTGGGTTACCCCCTTTTGCCTTAGAACAGCGTCGGCTACTTCTCCTGGAGACGGGAGAGACTGCTGCCGTCTGTTAACCCTTTTTCCCAAGGCAGCGTCAGCGACGACTCCTGGAGACGGGAGTGACTGCTGCCGTCTGTCTCCCACCGTCTTTCAAAAGCAGCATCGGCGACTTCTCCTGGAGACGGGAGAAACTGCTGCCGTTTGTTTCCCTGGCCGATTTCTTTTCTTATAGTTTTTTTTTACTCAACGGAGTTACGACGCCGATCGACCGAAGGAAAGCTACGAACAGCTGTACTCCGTTACAAAATCACCGACAGTATAATTTAATTTGTATGCAATAAAAAGTAATTTATTTGCGTTGACATTTCGAATCAATCTCGAATTTTTATTTACAGCACCTGACCTCACAAAATGAAAGTGAGCAAAGAACTCACATGACGTCGCTTTCGGAGTCAAGAGGCGTAAGCCTCCGAAAGTGAAACGTTACAGTGCTTATATATGGTTAAGCGTTTTACCTTATCATGTATTATTTGCACTTAATGTTCTTTAGTATTGTCTTTGGTCTAAGATCTTTCCACTTTTGTACTATTACACTGAATCGATGAAGTTTACCAGCGGGTTTATGTATTCCGCTAAGAATTCACTATCATCGACTTGACCGTGGTGAGCCATGGTGTCGTGTTGGGGATTGCAGGCTGGTCGCTATTGCCGTCGTTGAGTCCCCTGAAGAATTCGGCGACCATTTCGCCAGATTGAGTGGCTGTCACGGCCATGTCCGTGAGGGTGCTGCCCAAAAGTGTCCAATCTCGTGGACAGGTGAAAATATCTCGACCTTCCTTAGTGGCCCGCTGCTGCATGGCCGTTGTCTGGGCGTCCCAGGCATCCATGCCTTGGTAACCTGGGGTCCTCGGGCGTTGCTTGTTACGGGCGATTGGTATTAAGCCCCAAGCCACACAGCTCGATATGTGAGGCGGCGAATTAGTCGAGTCGGGTAAGTGGCTGTTGATGTTGGCCACTTCCTCGTCACATGAAGTAGTTGACCAGCTGTCCGACATTTCTTCGCTTGACTCTAACGGATTTCTGACATGGGCTTGATATTCCATTTAGACAATTACGCCGAGTCACTGTCGCCAAATGTCTCCGATATTTCCTCCAAAGATCCCGTGCTCCAGCTGAGTCATACCTCGACACCTTTTCACTGTATTTAAAAAGTCCAGGATTTGTTGTAGATTTTCCGTGGCCCATTCTATGGTGAAAGGTGGGTTCCGTATTTCGGTCATTGTTACTACTGTGAGGTTTTTCCCTTATATATATATTTTTTAATGCTGTCGGTGGCAGTGTAGATCGACGTGCACTATTTCGCCGGCGGCGAGGCGATCCTTAGCGTTCAGATAAACTTCGATACACTTTAAGCACAGGTAAGCTTTCCTGATCCTGAAATGCCTTCTGTCACAGCGTTGGCAAGGGAGTCTCAAGTGCTCCCGGTAACGAAGAATAGTGTGATGGGTGATTCTGCCCGATATTCTGGGGCCCTATTTAACGGTCCGTTAAAGCAAGATTCACAGACAAGTTGGTTGCTGTCGTGGCTGATGTACGATACTCCGACGATGCAATGGCAGTCGTTTAGAACGTCGTAGTACTCCGTAATTGGTATTATATGCCATCGATTTCCCTTACTAGCTCTGTTGGTGGCATCATCTAAGGCAGAACTGTTCAATCTTAAATGAGTCGTTGTCGCCTTTGGAGTTTTTCGGAAAATGAGATGCAGCGTGGGCGTTTTCACTTCTTATATATGTTTCTCAATCCTAGATTTTATTTAGGTGGGGAGTAATGTATGGTGGGACCGTCAAAAGTGATTTTGGGGGATGTATCCAGTGTGGCGTAAATAGTTGATGTAGTAGCGCTGGTTGCGGCCAACGGTGGGTTTTCATTTTTTTCTATATCAGATTCCTTAGTCGTGTCGGCCTCCTTACGCTTGATCCTCTCTTCGTTTTAACGGAGATGCATTAGCAGATGTGTGACTGCTCCACAGAGCGCCGAGGATATGCACCGACCATCCATGAATTGAGTACAGTGCGTATCCATGTATGATGGTGTCGGCGATGAGCTTGACTCCTCGAACTATGAGGATGATCCCTAATATTCCTGCACTGGCTGTTCCGAAAGTGAGGAAAATGGTCCACATTGTATCCCATGTACTCCGTGAGATCCTCTCAAGTGCCTCCTCATCTAACAAATTTATGAGGGACGTCCCTTGGTTCTGTGTGGGGTGACCTGCGAGGCTCTGAGCAAGGGTATTTAGTATAGCTGTCTTCTCTGCAGGGAACATGATGTGGTCTCTCATATTATCGAGATCTCCTTGTGTATAGATCCCGCTGGTAGCTAGCAGGGTTTGAGTACTTCCATGTGGGTTTCATCAGCGGTTTTATTTGAAGCGGAGCCGTCGAACTCATCGGTGCGGGTGTTAGTTTGTACTATGACCCCTGCAGATATCTGTGTTCCAGTTTGGAATAGTATGTGTGTGCGTGGTGACAGAAACAGACTCTCGTTCCCTCTTGACACTGGTAGGTGATGGTAACAGAGTTCTGTGTGACGAACCTTGACTTCGATGGGGATGCATTTTATGACATGCACGACTTCTCCCCCGACGACGGTCATGTGTCCGGGCCCCTTCATGAGTTGGAAAGCAAATTCGTCGGGTGCTTGTGTGGTCATCATGAGAGTGTTCTTCAGGTCTTGGCGTTCGAGATTACAGTTTTGCTCCAATATGTCGTAGTACCGTCTGTGTAGTTCGGTTCGTGTAAGGTTCTCGAGGTATACGAATTTTGTATTTACATACGTAAACAAGTCCAAGTTTTCTGTTTTCACCTTTTCCCTTGCATTTTCAGCCGCATCCCTGTGCGTTTCGGAAATGAGAAGTTTCGGGTGTTCGGTGCCATAGACCGGTGATCTACATACCATAAGTTCTGGTTTTTTTGTTCATGCGAATGTTATGTCACCCTGGTTTACTCTATATTCAGTGAGAGGGTGGACTCCTTGTGTGTCTGTTACCTTCTTGGCAAATCCTTGGTATAGCACATCATACTTATTATAGTTGCAATTGTCTTCAGGGAGAGTGTTCCAGAATGTATATTCCCCATCCAAATCAATACATTCAGATTCGGATACACTGCACGTTATCCCTGAACGCCGATTTAATTGGTTCGTATTAAGATTGACGGTGGCGTAGTATTCTTGCAGCGTGACATAGACTACAGCTTGGACTATAACATTATCCCATGTACCGTAAGGGTCTGAATACTGGGCCCGTA
The DNA here is from genome assembly GCA_963575735.1 of Amblyjoppa fuscipennis. Taxonomy (NCBI): domain Eukaryota; kingdom Metazoa; phylum Arthropoda; class Insecta; order Hymenoptera; family Ichneumonidae; genus Amblyjoppa; species Amblyjoppa fuscipennis. Next base: position 19,189,401 of record OY754488.1, read on the forward strand.
CGCACGAACCGTCTTGCTTTATCTCTCCGGCTAGGGTTGTACTGCGTATGTTCGTTCTGTTCTGCTTTATCGCGACGAACAAGGAATAGGGTGTGAGTCTGAGTATCCTGGTCTGATGTACCCTTCTACATGCGTTATGTTCGATATCATTGATGTATTCCATGGCTCCTTGTGCGACTACTGAATTGTGTGAACTCATGCCACAGTGATATATCGTGCGTTTGATCAAGACCTTACACTGCATGACTTGAGTTTTTGTAAATTCTCTAATCTGTAGCAGTTGCACGAACGTGTCACTGACGTTTGGCTCTATCTTTGGTATGTCACAGGGTTCGACGTCGAGTAATGACAGGGTGGTAATATTCAGTCGACTGGACCCGCAATGGTATCCAATTACGGCTTCCGTTTGATTTACCATGGCGAGAGTGAACAGGGCTATTATTGCTCCTGAGATTTGACTGTCTTTGATTTTCTTTTCTTCAATGATTTGAAGATCCCAGTATCGGCGGAGGGCGCTGGTTCGTCCACTGGGTTTTCGTATGGCACCTCCGTTTTTGCCTCAGGCTCGCTTGGGGGTGGAGCGTCCGTATCTTCACCGTGAGCGGACCCTTCTTGGGTCGCGTCTGGCGATGTCGACTCTGGGCCCTCTGATTTCAATAGCTTTAGAACGTATTGTTTTATTGTCATAGCGATGTTGAAGGCACAGGCGCGCCTTTTGTTTATTGTTACTCCATGGAAAACGCAGTATTCTTGGCGTCCCGGTAGTTCCTCGATTGGTGGAGCGATGGTCTCCGGATTAACTACTCTGCAGGCTAAAAAATCCTGCAGGAATGTTATGATACGCTCTCCATGGACATAGATCGTCCTAGCGTTCTTGGTGACACGTTTCAGTCGCTCAAATAACCAAGAGTATGGGACATCTCCAGCGTCCCATTTTAGCCCGTGTCTCTGTGTCCCGAACCACTCGTTCCTTTCCTGGGTCCTTCTTCTCAAACAATGCAGGTGAAATGAAGCGTCTAAGATCCAATGATCCGAGCTTTCGTCAAAGAGCGAGACTATAGCGATTTCCTTTGGGAGGAGTTTGCCATCATCATTGTGCAATCCTTCTATGTCGATAACAAAAACGTCCTTACCAGTGGGAGCGTCTTCTATGGTTGAACTATAGGAAAGTTATTTGCCTGTGAGTTTCCTTGTACATTTATTCTTTACAAAACTTTGTATATATAATTCCTTTATTAATTTAGATTGTGCGTATATATTTTTTTCAATATGATAATATTATTTTTTTTATTTATATATTTTATATACAGTGAGGACCAGGTGAAACTAGACGGCCGAAAAAGCACGGAGAGGGGAAATCTGAAATATCATTGGCTGCGGTCCTCGCTGAGCAGTGCGTCTCAACTCGGCGGCGATCGGGTCACCACGCGGAGGTGGCCAGTAAGAGAGAGAGAGATGTGGTGGGGGCAAGCGACGCTACAAAGACGCGTGATGCCATGCGGCTACCTCAGCAGCACGCTAATTGAAGCCATCGAATAATTATCGTGTCCTCAATTTAATTTCGTCTAAATGCCAGGATGGTTTTAATATTCAAGAGAGTATGCAAAATATTAATCAACAGTAAAACGCTCGCAATTTTTTTGGCTATGATGATCCTATTAAAATTTCAGAAAAATCGATCGAACCGTTAAAATTTTATGAGATTGTGAACTTCTAAAATTTCATGCAATTTTTTTTTCCGAGACGCATTTTTCCGTATTAAATATTCATTTACGAACAAAAAAACTGTTAGATTGGTGATCAGGGTAGAACAAATTCATGGAAGTACAGTTCCGGAGCAACAACTGACGAAAAAGTTTACCGGGAATTTTTATAGCCAAAATTGCAAAAATGAGTGATTTAGGTATTTTTAAACAGCGAATTCTTTACTTTCTGATGGCATAGCGAAAATACTCAGGTGCCTATAGTGATCTATAGCAAAACATAAACAAGACGATGGATATAACGGGGTTGACAGGATTGCTTGAGTAAAAATCGAAAATGCAAAAAAAAATTCGGAACGCATTCTTATACCGCAGAAACTCAGGTAGCTAATCTGGGTTCTGTGCGCGAGCCGTTAGCTCGTAAGGTTAGGGCATGCTCAGTAAAGGGTTGGAACCCAAGTGAAGTACGAATGTATTACTCAGTATTTAACAATGTTTATTTAAGAATATATTTAGTATTTTTAACAATATATTTATATTATCAGAGATTTACAAAGGTCACATTGTTATATTCATTATATAACAATGCTTACCAAGAACCTTCGATTAAGGTTCCCCTTTTTGTCTGAACAGTGTGCAATCAACGTTCTACCTGACGCTGATTTAAGGTCGGACAAACGAGCAGTCAAGCCTTGATTGGTGCTCGATTAATGCTTTGCTATCGATGCTTTTTACTGATCTGTTAATGCTTCATTAACTTGTTCACTGATGCTTTAATACCGCTCTATGGATTTATCCACTATCGCTTTATCAATTTATTCATTAATGCGCCGTTATTATTAACACATAATTATGTTGCAACCATCAATGCTCGATTTATGCTTACTTCTGTCCTTCTGAATTACCAACTGCTCGATTAACGACAATCGGACGTTAATCTTTTCTGATGAGAGTTTAATATTTTCACTACCCACTTATCGAGTTACGAGCCCAGCTCGCAACGAGGGTATCCGTAGTCAACCGTAAGAATCAGGAGTTCCGAAGAGACTGGTGAGTGCCTGCTTGTGGTTCCTTATATAGGGGTATGAGCAGGCATGTCAGCATAATTTTGGCAGTGTCAGATATTTCCTCATAATTGTTTAAACAATTATTCCGACACCCGGATCCCTGCTTCGATATTTCTCAATATCTGACTCGATATTGCGAATTTAATTATATTTCGCAACGGCGTGTTCGTCGCATGCCGCTGCTTACTTTGATTATTGGGCAATGACGTTACCGCAATAATCGACGTATCGAGGTAGCCGGGGAACAACATCCCTCCCCCCTAAAAAGAAAAGAAGTTGTTTTTCTTTTCGCTCGTCTCCTGCGAGCCTTATTTTTATGGCTCTAGGATGTACCCCGTGTACTACTTATTTGTGATCTATGAGTATGCTGATTTACAAAAACTTTACGTAAACCATCACGCGTGTGACTTGTTGTTGATGATAAAATGCTAAACATTTTTTTTTTAAATTCTTGTTCCTTGTGTTCACGTGTAAGGCGTACCTGATCAACCGAATGTAGCTCCGATTTGCCTTGTCTCTCATCATGAGAATTTCCGTGGTGTTTACTTAACAATATATACTATTTCTTCCCCTCCGGGGAAGGGGATACCCATAAGTTGATGGTGTAGCCGGATGATCCGCTGCGCGGGATCTCGAGGGTCGGCAACACAATTTCGATTCAACTATTGCCCCAGTCCCGTATACTTTTGCCGTTGCCAGGTTCTCGTTCGTCGATCCCGGCGACACCAGATTCTTCGCCGATCCTTGGGATAGCGCTGTTTACTTTTCACATGCGTGTTTGCCGAATTCGGAATTTGTTTCCCAGCCGCTCGGGCTTTTCGTCAATTCTCGGATTGAAGGGTTTTTCCTTAGCCGCACAGGTTCTTCATCGGCCCTCAGATTGCCGGTTTCTTCTTCATCGCCGATGCTCGGGATGCCGGGTTCTTCTTTAGCAGCTCTGTGTTCATCGTCATTTTTCCTGCGGACGGATTCCTCGTCGTCGCCGATCCTCGAGGTGGCGGATACTTCTTCAGCAACTCTGTGCTCCTCGGGGTGGCGGATATTTCTTCAGCAGCTTTGTGCTCTTCGTTGACTTTCGGAATGTTGACTTTCGTATTTTTTTTCAGCAACTCGGTTGCCCGTCATCGCTTTCTCCTTCTGTGTCGGCACCCATGAGTCGAGGAGGATTTCGATTCCCTTTTTTGTTGTATACGCCTTCCGCTGTATACTCCGCACTTGCCCCGTTCACCTATTATTCGTTCATTTGTGCATGACTTCTCGGGCCCTGGGTCAGTTTCCTGAAGTACCCGTTTATGGTGTATACCGTAATCTCGGTGGTGTTCGCTGCAGGACTCGTGACCTCCGGTTGAGCGTTTTGCGCGTCGTCCCCACGACCTGAAGTTTCTTCATACCTTCTCCCAGGGTCTCTTGCGTGCCCTGCAGAGTCGTGATTTCTGCGTTTCGGCGTCCAGCTAAATCCATGTTGTTCATTATCGCCTTTAGCGCTGTCCCGAACCCGTAGATCAGTCCTCGATGTCGTCGGCTCGGTTCCTCTCTGATGAGGTCTTGCTCGGTCCCAACATTCTCTCTTACGTCGATCCTTGTCCACGTATTTTCGGCTTGCGCGTAACCCACTTTGACATTATTATAATTTACACACTTTCACGTTCTTTTTTTTCTGCATTATTATGTCGTTTTTTTCAGGCAGTGTGGCATGTTTGTTACGCGGATGAAAGAGCTATTTCACAATATCTTCAATTTTGTCAATCTAAAGTTTCTTTAACTTTATTTAACAATGAGGCGTTCTGATGAAAGTTAATTTTCTTTTTCTTTCTCCTCTTCCTGTACACGAGGTGTGTTACTGATTTTCCCCAAAACTGGCATTATTATTGTTATGCCCGCACTTCAGCTGGATCTTGTCTAATTGGAATTGGATCTGATGGTCCATGTTTGTAGAATGCATTACGTACATCGAAATTGCCAATGTCTAGACTTCGGCGTACCGGTACTTCATCCCGGCTTTCTGGGGATGGAGCCCGAGTACGTCTCTGAAGGGCTGCCTATGGGCTGCCGCCCGTAGGTTCAACAGCAGTTTTTTGTTTGTAAATTTTCTCTTTCACCGATAAAAGTTTCCGATTGTAGGGTTTTCCCCATGAAAATTTTCGAAAATATTAATATATCGGTTTTTTCCTGGCTTCCACGTGTTTTGGAGTTTACGCTCCATTTTGCACTGCGGGGGGAGTATGGTGGTTTTACGGGTTCCCATACGTGTTCCATACCGCTTCCTTCCCCTCTGCATCCCCCTCAGTAGTTTTTCCATGTGGATTTGCGCCACTGTGCGCGGCCTTATCAGAGGCTTCTATTCCTCAGGTATACTCGTGTAGCCCTTCGTTTCAGGGCATTGACCAGAGCATTATCGGATTCAATTTTCTACTTCGTTCGTGTTCTCGGCTATCGTCCGTGGAATTTCTACTTCTTCGGCAGGGGTTGTGAATGGTCGTTGATAGGCACGCTGCGCGTTCCGTTCGCGTGCTGCTTCTCTCGTTGCACCTTTTCCGATTTCGGAGTCCGCGGTGACGTACCGTCCTGGCGATCGTCAACTCCGCGCCGGGTCGGATTTCCGCTGCGTCAGGTTTCCTCGACGGCCGACGCTCACTGTCTTGACGCGCGGAGGTACATAGAGTCATTGCTCGGGTGGCCGCATTCTCGTATCGCGCGTGCCGTATTACTGTCTGTGGACTCAGTCGTCCTTGACCTATCGCATCCTCGGTGCGGGGTACGCGGTAGTATTCGCCAATGATTTGTCCTCTTTTATGACCTTCTCGGTTTTGTTTACCTCCGGCATGGACTGAAACGTAAATTTTAACGTTTTCCTTATTATAAAGAAAAATGTATTTCCCTGTGAGGAGTTTTCCTTATCGATTTTCCATAACTTCTCCCGTATGGACTTTCGGACAATACGTTCTCGAAGGCTTTTTTTCCATTTGTTTTCAAGCGCCCTTTTGATGCCTTGTCGAACCCGGAGACCATCCCCAGATCTTCTTTTATCCTTCTGTATGATCGCGAAGACCGTTCATGTTTCGATTGACGCGAGGAATTTGGCTGCCTGGAGGCACCGTTTCGTTGTGAAGAAGTACTTTATCTCTCGTGTTTTATTTTTCGAGAGTGTAGCTTTTTAGGGACGCTCTTACGTAAAACTCCGAATCTCGAAATTGGCTTGTCCTTGGGTAGAAGACATATCGGCCTCAAAAGTTTCTAAATGGTATGTTTGACCGACAGAAGCAACTAAAATCTTATTTCGTTGTATTATTTTTCGTTTTATTCGTAGCCTTGTCGAAGCCAGTGGGAGTCCCGTGTCGTACTTTTTCTCGTTCTTTCGAGACTTTCAGATTCTCGCGCGCTGCAGACCAAGCCGCGCGCGGATGTTCGCGCAACTCCTGTACGCTGTCGGCACACGAATATGTGGGCTGGGCCCGCTTCGGAGGGCTGTAGATAGATCCGAATTTTCCCCCATGGACCAAACAATGGGGGTGCATCCAGTTGACGCACGGTTCGTCGTATTGTATATAAACCTGGCGTATGTAGTGTGACGTGATTTTTTGGAATCACCGTCACAAAATTAAAGAAAAAAGCATCTAGTACTTTTTCTTGCGAAAATACCGAATTTTATGGTATAGATCTCGTTTTGCTGCCTCTCTCGCTAATCGCGGTACGATTTAGCTCATGGGAATACAGTTCCGCTAACGTTTGGGTTCGTTATTTTTTTGTACGGTTACGGTTACAGTAAAGATCCAGTTAGTCGGGGTTTTCGAATCCAGTTGGTGGTGCGGATCTATAAGTTATTACAAGCCCAACTGGAGGAGAGACTCGACGAGGCTTCGTTACGAATACGCCAAAGTCCGGTGCAAACCCGGCGCTCTAGTCGGTGATACGGTAAAGTGCAATGCGTTGGAGAACAGGCGGAGTTACGGTTTAGTCCGGACAAGGATGGAACCCTTGTGCCGTGTTTTTGAGATAGGGAAGAGCCTTGTTTTCACGCATTGCACGAGGAGAAGCGATCCTAACGATCCTCGAAATTTACCGCTTCGTACAGTTCGGTTACAGGCTCCCGTTGAAATCCCGTTTCGAAATAGTTTGAGAGGGCAGTAGCTATCGGTCAGAGTTCCCGAAATAATGATCCGTTACAGGTGTTATCGTAGACAAATCAGTCTACCGAGAGTCGTCCTCGAGGCCGCTCGGACTTCGCTCGCGCTCCCGTGTGTTTACGGTTTTTCGGGTATTGTCTCGCGCTCACGATGCGGGTCTCGCTCGCGCTGTCGTAGACTCCGGCTATCGCTCTCGCTTCGGTTCGTGCGTCTCGCTCGCGCTACTTCGCACTCGTGCGAGTTTTGTTGCCGATTTTCTGTGATCGAGATGCGTTCGGAACGCTCTTGAGGTGCAGTGATTGTGCTGAAGTTCTCGGAGCATCGTAAGGTGCGGTTCTCGTCCCATATTATTGGATTTATTCCTGCTGTTCGGTGAGTTTATCGTTTGTGTAAATTTTCGATCGCGTATAGGATTCGTTCTCGCTCTCGTTAGCTCGCTCGATCCTTCGGTCAGCTGAGCTCTCCCGATGCACGTGTGTGCGAGCTCCCGTGGCTTATAGCCAACAAAATTAATTGTTTTCGTTTTGGAAATTTTGAGCTCTCGTTAGCATAGATTTCGCGTTACTTTATTGGCGAAGGATCGCGACCCTTCTGCCACAACCTACACCCTGAGCAAACCGTGCATTTCCGCAACCGTTGCTCTCGCGAGTGTATTGGTGTTAGCTCGTTACCGTTCCGCTCCCGTTTTTATCGTTTTGTGTTTTGTCCTTACGGAGGTCGGTTCCATCGATCTCCAGTTTAGTCCGGTTTGGCGATTCCGGCGAAACAAAAATCAGCCCTGCGGAGGTCGGTTCCATCGACCTCCAGGTTAGTCAGGTTGTTAATACCGGTGAAACAAAAATTAACTGGCGCCCACCGGGACTCCAATGCATTCGCGAGGGTGGACGGCCGAAGGTGACGTTTTTTTGGTTCTCGATTTCGCGTTTCGCTCCCGTCTGGTTTGAGCTTCGGTTCTCGATTGTCGGTTTTGTTTTTTTGTTCGAGATTTCCGTTGAAATACCGGAAAATACGTCACAAATGGTGCCCAACGTGGGGCACGCCAATAAAGTAACAGTTCTCGCCTTCTTTTTTTGTTATTCTTTTTTTTAGTTTTTGCTCCCGATGGAAATTTTTTTTTTCTATTATTATTTTTTCTTCTTTGCTCTCGCCTTAATGTTTTCCCGCCGTGGATGTACGCTTACGCGAACCCACGCGCTCCCGAGTAGAACGACGAGAGATATTTCAATTATTTAATTTTTTTAAATTTTTTTTTGTTAAAAAATTTTTTTCTTTCTCGTCGCTCCGGTTTCGGCTCCCTAAAAAATTGAAAGCATGTTTTTGGGGATGCACACTGAGTTCTTGATGGGCCTTGAAGGCATATTTTCGGCGGTTTTCGTCATTTTTCGAGTCTTCGAAATTGACGCATTGTTCTCGCCCAGTCGCTCGCGCGTCGCACGTGCTGGAGTGGGGGCGTTACCATTAGCCAAGCTTCGGCCGTTATCACGAACGTTCTCGAATTGTGAAGAACAATTTTAAGTTTTGAGGAGTCCTCTCTCCTCGCCCTTCTCGCTCTCGATCTCCGAAGTCGGCCACTCCTCGGTCACTTCGTCGTGGACTACCGCCGTGAACGGTCGAAGACTCCCATCTCTCAGTGATGCCTTCGATTCTTCACAAGCTCTCGTTGGAACAGGCTCTCGTACGAATCGCTTTGCATTGTCGAATTAATTTCCGATGCCGAAGTGAGTTCTCACTCTCGAAACCTTTCTCGATTTCAAATTCATTTTCGATTTCGATGAAATCTCCGTTCTCGCAATACTTCTCGATTTCGAATTAATTTTCGATTTCGATGAAATTTTTCGCTCTCGCAATATTTCTCGATTTCGAATTTATTTTCGATTTCCATGAAATTTCTCGCTCTCGCAATATTTCTCGATTTCGGATTAAATTCCGATTTAATTTTCGATCTCGATGAAATTTTCGCTATCGCCATACTTCTCGATTTTGGATTAATTTTCGATTTCGATGAAGTTTTCGCACTCGCAATATCTCTCGGTTTCGGATTAATTTTCGATTCCGATGAAATCTCTGCTCCCGTTCGCCGGACCTGGCTATTTCGCGATGAGACCATCGTGAATCATTGCTGGGATCGGTCAACCATGCTCTCGTTCTTCGAACGCGAATTAATTTTCGCAGTTCGAATTAATTTCTGATTTTCGGACGCGAATTAATTTTCGCAGTTCGAAATAATTCCCGACATTCGAACGCGAACTAAGTTTCGCAGTTCGAATTAATTTCCGATCTTCGAACGCGAATGAATTTTCGCAGTTCGAAAAACTTCCCGATATTCGAACACGAATTAATCTTCGTCGTTCGAATTAATTCCCGATTTTTCGAACATGAATTGAATTCCACAGTTCGAATCGGTTCTCGTTTTTCGAACTCCAATTAACTTTCGAGATTCGATTCTCGTCTTCCAGCTCGAATTAATTTTCGAGGCTCAGATTGACCGTTATTTCAAGCTCGAATAAATTTTCGACGTTTGAACAGTTCTCTTTCATTCGAACTCGAGTTAATTCTCGATGTTCGAATGTATTCTCGTTTACTCGAACTCGAATTAATTTTCGATGCTCGAAGATTTATTGTTCTCGTTTCTCGAACCCGAGTTAAATTTCGAGGTTTTCGCCATTTCGGATTCGAATTAATTTTCGAGGTTCGAGGGAATGTTCGTTTTCGAACTCGAATTAACTTTTGAAGTTCGAATCCCTTCTCGTTCTCGCTTTTCGAACCCGAATTATGTTTCGAGGTTTGGGTAAACTTTGCTCTCGCTTTCGAAACCGAATTAATTTTCGAGGTTCGAATTAATTTTACTCTCGCTTTCGAACTCGAATTAATCTTCGAATTTCGAATTAATTTTCGTTCCCGCTTTCGAACTTGAATTAATTTTCAAGGTTCGGATTAATTTTGGTTCTCGCTTTCGAATCCGGATTAAATTTCGAAGTTCGCGTTAACTCTCGTTTTCGCACTCGAACTCCAATCGGCTTTCGACGCTCGGACTAGTTCCCGATCTCGCTCGCCAATGAGTCTCGGACGCGACTCGCCCGCTCGACTCAACTGAGTTCTCGAAGGAATCGTTGAGAGGACTCATTGTCACTCCGATTCGGTTACCGTCCTCGGATCGGTCATCGAGTGAAGGTTACTTCGCCCCGACCACCGTGAGTTCTCGAATATGATCCCTCTTGACTCCCTGAAGAGGTTGAGTCAGGCGATCTTGCCGGGGTACGACGGATCGCCGGCTCGCTGGAAAAGAGGTCGATCTCGGTCCAACCGGCTTTTCGGTCAGGCGATCTTGCAGGGATACGACGGATTCCCTGCTGGCCTAGGGGGTTGGACCCCCTCCAATTCCCCCGATTCGGTATGGGTCGACAGCGAAGCGATTGCTGACCGCCGTCAGACCGGATCCCGACGTGAAGCGTGAAGGACGCTTGAGTGTCCCAACGCCAGCTACGATCTCGAACAATTCGGTCTTGGGTAATACCCCAGCTATACAGAATTCTCGGATTTCATTAAGTTTCGAATTTGAATTACTATTCGAATTCGAACTTGTTCTCGATTTTTCTGAAAAACTCCGAGGTCGTGTTTATCGCCGATCCTGGAATAGTTCTCGCACTTCATTAACTTTCGACTTCGGATTAGTATCCGATTTCGAAATTGTTCTCGACTTTCTTAAAGAATTCCGAGTTTGCGTTTATTGCCGATTTCGGGATAGCCCTCGCTTTCATCAGACTTCCGATTTTGAATTAATATTCGATTTGGGGGTTGGTCCCGTCTCTTCGACGGGTGATCTCGGATTACCATTCGATTTCGGAGCTGCTCGCGAGAGACTCGATACTGAATTAGCTCACGATTCCAGAGTAGCCCGAAAATGGCGGACGACCGTGAGAGAGGTGGAGCCCTACAAGCGATAAACCGAGGTGATGACGCTCCTGCGGCCCCCACAAAGAACTCTTGCTGGAACCGTAACCAGCCTGGCCACCGCCATCAGAAATGCAAGGAGTCACGACGACTCTTTTGCTACCGATGTGGGCTCTCGGGGGTGACGTTGGCTCGTTGCACCTTGTGCAACCGGGGAAACGCGCAATGAGGCGTGTGAGCAACTTGCTCGCGCCTCCGCTTGACCCCAAGCCTCACCCCTAAGAATATTTTCTCGACAAGATCTCGTGTACCGAAGCCCTGTCACCATGCTACCGTACGTAAGAAAAGACAGAGGCAGCTACCGGACGTAGACCCCGCTCTCGATACGTCGCTAGACGACGTTATGGCGGATGCGACTGTACTGGTCGCGTGATCGCTTTTAGGGTCGAAGTCAGTATTCACGGACGCACCGTAAGGGCTATCGCAGATTCGGGTGGCACCAGGACCTTCGAGTTCTAGCTCCGTACACGGCTTCGGCCGTGGCTCTCGCCTTGTAGACCGCTAGGTCTCGGCACTCGGTTACGAGTTGGAAGAGCAAGCGCCCGTACACGGCTTCGGCCGTAGCTGTCGCCTTGTAGACCGCTAGGTCTCGGCACTCTGTTACAAGCTGGAAGAGCAAGCGCCCGTACACCGCTTCGGCCGTAGCTCGCCTTGTAGACCTCTGGGTCTCGGTACTCGGTTACGGGTTTGAAGAGCAAGCGCCCGTACACGGCTTCGGCCGTAGCTCGCCTTGTAGACCGCTGGATCTCGGTACTCGGTTACGGGTTTGAAGACCAAGCCCCCGTACGTGGCTTCGGCCATAGCTCTCGTCTATGGAGATCCACCCCGGATCTCGGATCTCGTTCATTGGATCCGGAGTCCAAGCTCGCATACCTGGCCGGATGGCCAAAGCCCCCATGGAAAAATAGGACGGCGGACGAAGGATTCCGCCGATGGAAACAACGCTGCAGGAAGGGTAACGTAGACATTCACTTGGTTACGTGTGATCGTCCTCAAAGTGATCGTCCGTTTTTCTGTGTTGCGGTACTTTCTCGAATCACGATTGAGCCGTTGCCTCTCGTAATGATCCCGTCTTACTCACGAATTTATAACAATTTGCTCCCGACTGGTAACGGTGAGTAAGAGGTTACTGCTACCGACTTACGGGCAGTAATTGTATTAACGGTTCTCGCGCTGAGGAATAAATCCTCGCGCGATACTCGCGGGTGATAGGCGATGGCACTTAAGAGTCCTCGTGATAACCCGTGGAAGAAACCAACGGCTACCGATACGTACTACGCATATTTGGATCTCGTATAGTTCCCGTAACCTCTTTAGGTTCAAACTCAAGGGAGAAGATCCCCGAGTTCCCGTAATCTTGAGTTGTGACGTGATTTTTTGGAATCACCGTCACAAAATTAAAGAAAAAAGCATCTAGTACTTTTTCTTGCGAAAATACCGAATTTTATGGTATAGATCTCGTTTTGCTGCCTCTCTCGCTAATCGCGGTACGATTTAGCTTATGGGAATACAGTTCCGCTAACGTTTGGGTTCATGTTATTTTTTTGTACGGTTACGGTTACAGTAAAGATCCAGTTAGTCGGGGTTTTCGAATCCAGTTGGTGGTGCGGATCTATAAGTTATTACAAGCCCAACTGGAGGAGAGACTCGACGAGGTTTCGTTACGAATACGCCAAAGTCCGGTGCAAACCCGGCGCTCTAGTGGGTGATACGGTAAAGTGCAATGCGTTGGAGAACAGGCGGAGTTACGGTTTAGTCCGGACAAGGATGGAACCCTTGTGCTGTGTTTTTGAGATAGGGAAGAGCCTTGTTTTCACGCATTGCACGAGGAGAAGCGATCGTAACGATCCTCGAAATTTACCGCTTCGTACAGTTCGGTTACAGGCTCCCGTTGAAATCCCGTTTCGAAATGGTTTGAGAGGGCAGTGGCTATCGGTCAGAGTTCCCGAAATAATGATAATGATCCGTTACAGGTGTTATCGTAGACAAATCAGTCTACCGAGAGTCGTCCTCGAGGCCGCTCGGACTTCGCTCGCGCTCCCGTGTGTTTACGGTTTTTCGGGTATTGTCTCGCGCTCGCGATGCGAGTCTCGCTCGCGCTGTCGTAGACTCCGGCTATCACTCTCGCTTCGGTTCGTGCGTCTCGCTCGCGCTACCTGTCACCGCGGGTGTTCGCGGGTCGACTCGTGTGCCGTTTCTCGTGCGAGTTTTGTTGCCGATTTTCTGTGATCGAGATGCGTTCGGAACGCTCTTGAGGTGCAGTGATTGTGCTGAAGTTCTCGGAGCATCGTAAGGTGCGGTTCCCGTCCCATATTATTGGATTTATTCCTGCTGTTCGGTGAGTTTATCGTTTGTGTAAATTTTCGATCGCGTATAGGATTCGTTCTCGCTCTCGTTACGCTCGCTCGATCCTTCGGTCAGCTGAGCTCTCCCGATGCACGTGCGTGCGAGCTCCCGTGGGTTATAGCCAACAAAATTAATTGTTTTCGTTTTGGAAATTTTGAGCTCTCGTTAGCCTAGATTTCGCGTTACTTTATTGGTGAAGGATCGCGACCCTTCTGCCACAACCTACACCCTGAGCAAACCGTGCATTTCCGCAACCGCTGCTCTCGCGAGTGTATTGGTGTTAGTTCGTTACCGTTCCGCTCCCGTTTTTATCGTTTTGTGTTTTGTCTTTGCGGAGGTCGGTTCCATCGACCTCCAGTTTAGTCCGGTTTGGCGATTCCGGCGAAACAACAATCAGCCCTGCGGAGGTCGGTTCCATCGACCTCCAGGTTAGTCCGGTTGTTAATACCGGTGAAACAAAAATTAACTGGCGCCCACCGGGACTCCAATGCATTCGCGAGGGTGGACGGCCGAAGGTGACGTTCTTTTGGTTCTCGATTTCGCGTTTCGCTCCCATCTGGTTTCAGCTTCGGTTCTCGATTTTCGGTTTTGTTTTTTTGTTCGAGATCTCCGTTGAGATACCGGAAAATACGTCACAGTAGTCATTCGCTCCAATGTTCATGACCCTCGTCCACGTAACCCTTCAGGTGCCTCTCGAGGTCCTTTTCGACAATTCCTAAGCCCTATTCGACTAGGGGTTCTGGCCCATTGCCTGTATTTTTTTTTTCAGTCAACAATTTGCATTCAACTCTATTTAAAGTTGCGCTTAAAAGGTTCCTACTGCCTTCGCGACCCCGTTTGCTTTTCTGTTTCCCAGTACCCGAGTCTTGCTCCGTGGTTCTTGATGCCAGTAGCGCCTTCAAGGTCCTTTAACACAGTGGACGAGTGTCCTAAACGTATGGGCGGAACGGTGTTTTCTCAGACTCAGGTGGGGGCTCCTTCCTCCTCATCAAACCACTTTGTTCAGCCTAATTCACCGTTTTGCCATCGTAACCTTTTCGCAAATCCTCCCCTATCACGCCTTGTCATAGTATGGCCCCTGTGACTTTGGCAGATGCGTCTGTGGTGACCAGGATCCCTCTAGGGCTCTGAATACTGAATTTCAGGTTTCCCATGTCTGCCCCTGCTTTGTAGTCCTTTCACAACACGCCTTCTCCTTTGTCTTGTATTATTAATTTTTCCATTAATTTTTCCATTAATTTTTCCATTAATTTTTCCATTAATTTTTCCATTAATTTTTCCATTAATTTTTCCATTAATTTTTCCATTAATTTTCCCATTAATTTTTCCATTAATTTTTCCATTAATTTTTCTATTAATTTTTCCATTAATTTTTCCATTACTCAACAGGATTCTCTGTCTTCAAAGCCTTGTCGAGCCCGGTGATCGTCACCATTTTTTTTTCCACTACTTATCTAGGTGGTTTGGTTGAAGATCCATTTGTGCCATGGCCTGTTTTGATCGGTGCCGATGTCCTCCTTGCTGGCATCCGTGTCCTTTTGGTTAGTATCTTGACCCGGGTCTCACTTACGTGATTGGAAATCCCTACATAGTGACTCACCGTTTTCTGTCTAATTAAAGGTTTTTAGGATTTCCGCCAATTAACTTCCTTAACCTCGAGGTATTTTCCCGGCCGCGATGGATCCGACTTTTCCGGTAGAGATGATAATTGTCCGCCTGGATGCAACACACCCGTTTATATAATTATCGTATATAGGTTTCGATAAATATATATATGTTGTATGGTGCGTTTTATACACTTTATGAACCGGGGACAATCACGTTTCTTGCATCCCTTCTGGCGACTAAAATGGCATGGAGTAATCTTTGAAGTATTCGAAGGCTGGTGGGCAATAATTCGAGGAGTAGTAGTAAATGTATTTATTGACATTGTTGTTTACAATATTGATGGTGAGATATTTACAAATGACAGCAATACATATAATGTCATATAATGTCATATAATGTCATATAATGTCATATAATGTCATATAATGTCATATAATGTCATATAATGTCAAAGGGCCATCGACCGAGGTCCTTCAGCCCGAGGTAATCTTTGGTTTGAGTATGTGCGTAGGCAGTATTGAATTAGATTTTAATTTTCAATTTTGGTTTTCGTTGTACATTCTTTGAAGAGTTTCGTATATTGTGTGTGTAGGGTATTTATACTTAGTGGTGACGTGTGGTGGTTGTTGGATGCACAGTGGTTTAATGAATTCTAGGTTTTCGTTTGTAAATCGCTGAGTGAGATTTTTCAGTCTATTTGTAATTAGTATTATTCTGGTTTCTTCGTATAGATGAGAATTACGTGGATTGAAGAGAGGGTTTGCCGGGTTACGAATATGTGTGAGGCGCCTAAGTGCACTTGTTTCGGCGGTTCTTATTATGTTCAGGGCTGTTGCTTTGGAGTTTAAGAGTATAAAGTGGCCGTACTCAATAATCGGGCGACATGTACACTGCCCGTCATTGATGCCTGGACTTGCTAACTGAGCTTGATTCTGTATCCAGCAGTAGGTTTCCTATCTAGCTGAATAGTTCATAGTTAATGCCAGATGGCGCAGGCGGACACAGCGAATTCCGGAATTGAACCAGGATTATCGTGAGAGCTGGTGAGAGCTGTCAAAATATCAAGTTTTTTGGTTTATTTTAAAAAATATTTTAATGGTTAAGAAGTTAAAAATGATAAAAATAGATACATTTTGATAATGTGCGTGTAATTACGAATGTTTATAGTTCCGGATGGCGCTATATTGTTGAATCGGAAAATGAATTTGTGCCGTGGTGAGTGCGTAAAATGTATTGCACGATCTTTATAAACTTTTGAAAAATAATCTTTAATTTTTTAAGTGATCTAATAACGTCGAGATCAATTTAATCCAATAAATGACTACTTGTGTGGTATTGTTGCCATGATATGTGCCGATCGTGTTTCTCGGTCTTCATAACCTCTAAAGTAAATACAATTTTTTAAACTCCTGTCTAAAATATTTCACTTAAAGCTAATAACGAAAAAGAAGTGACGGATGCAATAGTTTTTTAATGTATTTTATAATATAATGTAACTATCATCCCTTCCAGGTAATCGTCCGCCATAAGCATTTTATACATTAAATTGTTTCTTTATTAAAATTTGTTTAAAAAATAATAACTAAAAATTATAATCGTATAATTAAAAAGTTTTACTTTTTTCATCAAGAGCAAAGAACTTTCCACCAGCGTCGCTAATTGGACGGAAACGGATTTCTCCTGTGCAATCGCCAGCGAAAGCAAAGTGCCTACCGAGTCAGTCTATCTAAAAAAAGAGTCAATAACGTGTGGGTGGTGTGTTGAAAGTTCTCCAAAGAATTCTTGAATCCGGATGAGGCCAATGAAATGCCAGATCGACTACCTTCAGCATGAGTCCTTGACACTTTGCCCATATGGATTTAAATTTAATAAATCTTTGACGATTTTTGTTGTTTTCAGCATCTATCCCCCGAGTTGGGTCCTCTGGGCATGCGATCCTCTTGCTACAGCCCGTGTGAAAGCGAGAGCATGTCTACTCCAGCGTTTCCATGTAAAATTGGAAGCGATGATTTGTGCACCGCATCTCAAAGGATAAGATACGCGATAACGAAAACTAGAAGAGAATCCAACAACAGTGCGCTTTACAAGAGCAGCGATACCGGAAGTGTCAGGTGAGCAATGTAGAAAGTAATTGTTTATCATTTTATTTTTATTTACACAACTGCCCTTTTTCAATTACATAAAATGTCTTCCCCCGGCATCTTCCCTGGCGTCTTCCCCAGTGTCTTCCTCCATGTCTTCCCCGGCATCTTCCCTGGCGTCTTCCCCAGCGTCTTCCCCCATGTCTTCCCCGGCATCTTCCCTGGTGTCTTCCCCGGCGTCTTCCTCGACGTCTTTCCCGGCATCTTCCCCGGCATCTTCCCCAGCATCTTCCCCAGCATCTTCCCCAGCATCTTCCCCAGCATCTTCCCCAGCATCTTCCCTGGCGTCTTCCCCAGCGTCTTCCCCCATGTCTTCCCCGGCATCTTCCCTGGCGTCTTCCCTGGTGTCTTCCCCGGCATCTTCCCTAGCGTCTTCCCCGGCGTCTTCCTCAGCGTCTTCCCCGGATCTTCCCTGGCGGCTTCCCCGGCATCTTTGCCGGTGTTCGCTGCAGGGTCTTCCATGACATCTTCCTCGGTGTCTTCCTTGGCATCTTCCCCAGCATCTTCCCCAGCGTGTTCCCCAACGTCTTCCCTGGAGTCTTCCCTGGCGTCTTCCCTATTGTCTTCATATGGTGATCATATAGAGCAAAAGTGGCACTGCGGCCTCGTTGTCACATCGGCGCTATCGAACGGGGCGACATTGCGAGAGCCAATGCTCTGGCGTTGAGCCAATCGGGACTGCAAGAATTTGCTCATAGCTCAATGGTTTTAGTAAAGGAGTGTGAACCCGATAACATAATTTCTTCAAATACATATAAACTCAATCGTTTATTTATTTTTTCATCAAAAACAATTTTTATCGTATATTTGGTCTCAGAAGAGGGCACAATAATTACTGCGCTGGAAGAAATGTTTGATCCTGATAACTGCTCGAACATAAAGCATTGACAATTGATAACCATAAAAAAGAAATGTATGATGTAAAAAAAGGAGAAATCCGTAAATGAATAAAATAAAAAATAAAAAATAAACTGCGTGAATTTAATTTACAGTTAAACTCTGGAAAGATTCGGATGGAATGGCCAGTACCAGATGCGCGAGGAGAGCATGCACGCTAGTGAACAGAAGAGCTTTTGAAGCCTTTTCAACTAAAATACAGCGGCGGTCTTATGGCGAACACCAGCGTCGGATCCGAGGCCGTCTGGATGACGAACATCAAACGTAGGTATCTTGCAACTGGATTCGTCCAAATTGCAGGTCCAAGTTGCCGTCCACGACATCGAGGTAAGGCACTTCTTTAGAGATTATAAATTATACAAAGGATGAGTTTTTTTTTTTATTTTTATTTTTTGCAGAATAATCACTATGGCCAGTGTATCATCGAGTACGACGTAGCGCCCGAAAACGAAGAGCAAAAGTCGATCAGGCCATTCCACGACCCTCAAACATTTCTGAGCCATCCACACTGGACATAGACTAACGTTTCTGGGATATAAAGTCCCAACGATGACGAGGTATTTGATATATTTATATTTTTAGAAAATAATAAATTTTATTACACTCGGTGCGAAAATGGCAATTTTACGCACGCTTCGCATGTGCAAAACTGACCCCTATTTTCACACCTCGTGAAATAAAAAATCGTACGATACTTGTGGAAAACATTTTTTTGAACTCGTGTTATTTTGTACTCACCTTCGGCTTGTGCTGCAAAGTCACACTCGTCAGAAAATGTTTTATCGCACTAGTATCGTAAATTAATTTTAATTACCATATAGTTATTGTTTTTTCAATTTACCTGGTGAAAAAAATGTCCCTTACAATTTTGGAATCTGAAATTTGCGACTAGTAATGAATATGATAGAAATGTTAAAAGATACAGAATCTTAAATGTTCTGCCCAATATCTATTAATAGTTATGTTAACTATTATATTAATATTTATTAATGGTAATATCGTTTTTATTATATTAATTCGTAATTTTATTCTCGTTTTTCAGAGTCCCATAATTAAATGCAGCGCAAGGAAATGCAGAGTGAAACGTGCCGGTAACGATAGATTTATTTAATCCCGAGACAATTTAATCAGTTCGAAAAAACTAACTATTGGGCATCGAAACTACCATTGATAAACTGAATAGACTTAATAGGTCTTTGCAATATTTCAAATGTTTCAAAGCTTTCAACATTGCTCGACTATTTGAGCTAATGACTTGAGAATCCTGGCTTGCACACGGAGATAAACAATCTTCATAAAATGACGATTTCCTTGCTTCTTCATCGGATGTTGAATCAGGACGTTGGAACATCTCCGGATGTTGGATCAAATCGATTTGAAAACGGCGTATGTCAAAATAGATGACACGAGTTACAAGGAAGAAACTATTAAGTGACGATTCCAAATATAATATCAATGTTTGTTGCACAATGTTTCTCAATAATAATAATAATATTTTTTTTACAGAAACATGTTTCTCAAAACATTGTCGCAAGTTGGTAATAAGCATGCGGTTTTATTCGTTGTGGTCTAATACTGCAGGAGAACGTCTCGGACATAACGACAATGCAACTTTCGACCTACCTGCCGTTTCATAGACCGGGTAAAAACTTTTGCACATCGTGAAGGATGAGGATAAGGATGAACGCTGCTAAGATTCTGAGCCTGATGGAGCAAAATAGGATTTCATCGAATACAATATGCGATCCGCGAGATTCGCGTATTTCGGTTCGTGACTTGCGAGATAAAGGACTTTCTCGGGGGTGAATAGATGACATCGGAAGAACATCAAGTTTCCCATGTATACCAGGCGCCGCTTCGCTTCGGATCCATCTAACCCAAGTTGTTTCTGGTTTTGTGATGAGTAAACCGTTCAACAACAACTGGGAGCTCGTCTCTCGCCATCCATCAATCCACATCATCACTGCGATAACTGCGTTTGGCTTATTCGGTATTGTGTCCTTACAGTTCAGCGCCAAATGCTGCCAGCGTTTCGACGACACCATACCGTTTATTGAAGTCTCGGAAATCGTACGATTAGTCTTGCCGTCCGGTCGCGTCAGGCGGAGAATTAATTTTTGTGGACAATTTTATGGAATGTTAAAGAAACCACAATTCCAGTATTAGTACTTTTTATTTATTTATTTATTTTTTTACTAACAATCACAAAATTAGAATTTGCTCGTCACCGATAAGAATCATATGAATTAATTTCAGGGATCCTCACAAGAGGACTTGACGACTCTAGTTGTCTGGAAGGACTCTCCAACCCGACAGATTCTCGCTCTCGGAATTGAGAACTTCGGTGGTCGAGATTCAGCGGTGTTCCTCAAGCACCGCTGAACAGTGCTTTTTCGACCCTGAGCCACATCGAAGCCGAGCAGCTGTTCAGCCACGGTGGCGAAACGAGTTAAGGTCTGACCGGCAAGCACGTCGCGTGTACGGACCACGGACTGCATATTCCCACGATCTCTTTCTCTTTCGAAAATGACCGATGAAATTTTCACCCTTCTCGGGATTCTTCTTGTTGTCCTCGATAGTTTTCGTCTGAGTTCTGGGTTCGATGAGAACCATCAGGAGCGGAACAGAAGTTGACTGGGGACGCGGCGTAAGGATCAGATGGAACAACGTTTCAAGCAAGGAAGGGACGGCGGCGAGTTGACTTTGAACAATGAGAGATAAGCTATGAGCTCCAAGGATAATATGGACCTCGTCGCTACAAGCATGAGTACTTCCAGAACGGCGTGCCGCAAATATAAGGTTTGTATAAAAAGAACCAATGTTTAAAAAACGAGAAAACGCTTTACGAGTTACATTGGTGACGCCCCGAGACCGTCGAGACCGACAACATCCACGTATCGTGATCGATGTCCGGACTCGATCGCTCCTGACCAACGGCCTAACATTTTGTCGACCGACACTTCGAACAATTCTCCATCACGGACATCTCGGTTCGCGATCACTGTAGCCTCGTTTAATTCCCGCGAGCGCGTATACTCAATGCAGATCGTCTGTTATTCGTGAACGTTGGGTGATTCCCATGAACGTGGTGAAACCGTAGATCGCTTTTTTCGAGGAAAAAATAAAGTTTTTAGTCCGGAAGAATGAAGAAGCAATCTTACAACAAAAAACACAAATAAAAAGAGAAATTCGAGACATTGATCGTTAAAATTTTTAGGGCAACAATACCGACCTTTAATTTGTTGAGATTTATTTCCCTGTACTCGCTTTGTATGCCCTTGCAGTTCATCAGTGTTCCACAGCCTAACATAATCGTAGTGCCCAATCGTATATTTGTCATCGTCGCCAGAAACTCCAGTGCCATTGGACGGTGAGTCGTCACACCAACTACTATACTTCCGGAGCACTTAGTGACGAGGCTGTCTATCCGAATCTGAAAGTCGAGTTGCATTTCATTAAAAAATATGAACATAAAGATTATTTTTAAAAAATGAAGAACCAGATGGATTTCCTATTACCTCTAACAACTCCTTGTCTCGCAACTAATGATAATGCATGACGCTGACCTTGTTGAAGTCATTGAGAAATCTTTATCTCTCAATGATTCGTGTGTTGTTTGAAAGATCTCCTGCTTGTTCGCCATCACCAGGCATCCCAGTTGCGTTATCATTACGTGAACGCAATTTCCATACACGTCAATGACCAGGAATATACACGATGAAATACCCATCGCCACGACACCTTGAGATTGTCCGTTGATATAAAATATCAAAACATGCTGCAAATTATGAATTTAAAAAATGTAATGAATATAAAAAACGTTATTAATAAAAAACATTTCATTTAAAATTTAGAGGTAAAAGACTCTCGAAGCCTTTTACCTCCAAATAGGCAAAAGGCTTGGAGAGCATTGGAAATAATGAATAAAAAAATAAATTAAATACATTTAATGAAATATACTCCATCGTTGTCTTCCCTGCTGCCTTATCCGCTGTCCTCCCTGCTGTCTACCTGTGGTCTTCGTCGATGACTTCCATGCTGTCTTCTACACAGTTTTCGCCGTTGTCTTCCATGCTGTCTTTCCCGCTATCTTCTTATCTACGTATTTTTAACCTATATATTTAAAACAATTATATTTACAAAATTTGTTAGAAAAATGAAGAGGTTAATATCGGGGAGAACGGAGATTCATACATGAGACATATTTTACGGCAAAAATTGTAGATAATCGATTGTATACAAATTTACTAAAGCTGAATTACATAGAATTAATCGGCAAACTATTAGAAAACTTGAATAATTTATTAAGACGTTTTTTTGAAAATATAACCACGGGAATAAATTTTACACTCTTGCAACGGCACACATTCTAGTTTCGTTCCAAGAATTATCACACGCACCGATCACGTTAACTATTCAGGATTAACCGAGTGTTCACAAAAATTAGTTTTATTTATTTAACTTTTCACTTTAAAACTATTTTATTCATAAACAAACCAAGAAACCCCAAACTTCGATGTTTTGACAGCTCGCGATAATCCTGGTTCAATTCCGCCATTCCCTGCTCACTTCAGCGCCACATAGCAGCTGTACTGAAACTCATCAATTTATGTAGACGGGAAAAATCACTTCCAAACCGCAAGTCCAGGCATCAATGACGGGCAGTGTACATTTGTAGATTTGTGCGACGTGTTGATTACGGATGTCTTCGTTTTTAAACGTGATACTTCTGAAGTGGAATGCTCTGGAAGTCGTTTTGATTTTGCATTGTTGGAGGTGGAAGTTGGAGTTGAGTTTTTGGTCGATATAGAATCCAAGATATTTGTCTCGTTGTATCGGTGCTATTTCGACGTTATCCATGTTGATTTTTGGGGAGAGTAGGTTGATTCTATGGTTAAAAATTATTAGTTGGAATTTCCGTGGATTTGGTTTTAGTCGCCAGTCGTTGAATCAATTGCTTATATAGTTTACAGAGTTTTGTAGTGAATTCATTGTTTCAGGTAGGGTCTTTTTGTGACATATTAGTGCCGTGTCATCTGCAAATTGGAGTGTGTATTGGCTTAGATCTATGTGGTTTTTGTTGGCGAATCTATGGTTATATAAGTCGTTACAGTATACATTGTAGAGAAATGGCGATAGTGGGGAACCCTGTGGTACACCTTGTTCGGGCTTGAAAGTTGTGGATGTGTAAGAATTTATTCTAACCGTCAGCGAGCGTGATTCGAGGAAATTTTTTATCATGTAGAGGAGATAGCGTGGGCAATCGAGACTTTCTAGTTTAAAGAGTAGGCCTTTGTGCCAAACACTGTCGAACGCCTTGGCTATGTCCAGGAAGAGGGCTGCTGTTTGTTTGTTGGAAAGTTCACTTGCTTCGATGTTTGAAGTGAGTGTGGTTGAGCGCATGGAGTGTCGATCTTTCGTTTTTGAATCCGAACTGGTACTCCGGTATGTAGTGTAGCGCGACAAAACTTGGCGTTGCCCTTTTCGGCTCACTCAGGCTCACACGAGGCGACACCGCAGGGCCTAGCTGGTATGATAGAATATTTAGTAATTTATTTTGAATCAACTTTACATGTACGCCGGGACGGGAGCGCCGTTATCAGGAAGAGCGTCGGACATCAAGGCTGCCGGAGAAGCTTCGAGCGGAGAGGCGTGCTCGGGAGGCCTACCTCCCTGCTGTCAGAGTCGTGAGCGACGGGACTGTTCGCTGCATCGGGAAGATCGCGACGAAGCATCGCGGATCACATCGCATCTGTCATCGAAATCCTGAGGGAAGATCGCACAGCTGCCTGGCGTCTCGGGCTGTGCACGAACGAAGATTCGTCGGGAGTCTCCTGTCAGGGGGAATCGAGTACCTCTGCAGGGTTCTGTTTTACCGGCGCGCGAGAAATTATTCGTCGCGTGGAAAATCCATCGTCGGGTCGATGAGCAGCGTTTCGGCGGCGCCGGAAAGGGCCGAGTTATGCCCGGAAGCGTCCGAGTCGTCGTAGCGATTAGGCAGGGGGGTAGGTAGGCGGGTCGGTAGGACGATCGAGCGTCGATACTCGAGGCACTTCTCCGTTGGAAGCCTGAGTGAGTGGATCGATCGTCCGTTGACGTGGGACCGGGAAGCGCTCAAAAAGAGAAGGAAAGAAGAGATAATCTCCACGGCAAATCTATCCTGCCTGTGTGGTTAGCGTTCGGCGATCGATACGGTGAGCTTTCCGTCCAAGGGTAGGTCCCTTGGACGGAAAGCTCACTTTTGTATGAAAAAGTGTAAAACGGCGAATTGTTTTCTCGAATTGATTGTGTGATCCCGGGTGAGGGAATTATTAATTTGGCGTACCGACGGCGTGCGTCGTTCGACCGTGCCGGAGGGATCGGGACCGCCGTGTTTCGGCAGGTGTGTGTGTGACGTTGCGTACGGGTTCGTTCTTGTGTTTTCGCCGCGTGGTCGGCCCGGGAAACCGTACACGGCCTTCCTCGAAGCCGTCGTGAGTTTTGGGGAAATATTTATCGAGTCGAGTCGAGTCCTTCAATTTAGTATTTTCCGGGAGGGTGTCGCCTTGGAAATCTTCCACGGGGAAGTGTGTTTTTTTGTCGAATCGTCGCTTACGGGATTTCCAAGCGCGTGATTAAGGGAGTGTGTGAGTTTATTAATTGCCGCCGTGAAGGGGCCGGGTGAATGTTTTGAATTGCTGCGATTAATCGGGCTGGGTGCGTGAGGTGCGAATGGGAATTTTGGGTACACGGATCACGCGTGAAATAAATAGGAATCCGGGGAAGGCGCGACCGTCTGTGTGTGAGCGTGTGAATGTATGCGCGTCGGAGCGAGTCCCGTGTACCGGGCAGAACATTTTGATGTAAGAAAGAATTGTTATTTGTTTCATTTACGGGACGAGGGTTTTACTCCGAGGCCTTCGGTTTTTCCTCTCTTTAGTTTGTTTTTTATTTGACTGAATAAATCGTCGAGTTTGGTTCGCGTATTTTTCTGTCGTTAATTTATTTTTCGGTCGTTAATTTATTTTTCTGTCGTTAACTGACTTGCGTGTGAAAGCCGAGCGGGACATAGCTTATTTTCCTCCCGGTGCATTTCGGTACATCTAGCGCCCATCCCTTCGGGGAGAATAACAGGGAGAGAAATCCGGGACTGGGCGTGGGCGATTCCGCCGTTGAGGATTCGTGCTACAGCAGTGTCCAATTGCTTTTTCCAACCTGCCTTTGATTATTCTCTCTAAGAGCTTGCCGATTGACGGCAGGAGGGTGATTGGCCGGTAGTTTTCAACTGAACGGTGGTCTAATTTCGGTTTTGGAATTGTGACAATGATTCCGCTCTTCCAGACACTAGGAAACATGGATTGTTTCAGGCAGAAGTTGAAGGTTTCAACGATGTAGTGATGGCCTCTCGGGTCTAGTCTTTTTAGAATCCCTATCGGAATGTTGTCGATACCCGGAGATGTGTTTTTGCAGTGGTTTAATATATTCTTGTACTGTGATCGGTGCTATTTCCTGTTCTATTTCTCTTGGATTGACGAAGAAGTCTTCGTACCAATTTGATACGTCTCGGAATATTTGAGTGTTGAAGTTGGGGTCGTTCGTGTGTTGGAAGTTTCTTGTAAAGTGTTGTGCAAATGCTTCTGCTTTTTCGATATTTGTGGCTAGTATTTGTCCGTTTACGGAAATATCGGTTATTTGGCTGGTTAGGTTATATTTCGTAAGTTTTTTAATACTTTGCCAATAGTTTTTGCCCTTAGCTAGCCTTATTTTATAACACGCTTTCAACCATGTATGAGTTTTATATTCGAATATCATTTTTTGGATGTTTTTGTTAAAGGCGTTTAATTTAGTCTTAAAGTGATTACATCTATTGATTTGATATTCTCGGTATAATTGTCTCTTGATTTTTATTTGCGCCACGATGAAGGGTGGTAATTCGTGTGTGTAAAATTCTTTTCTCGATTTCGGAGTGTTGTTTTGTACAATTTCTGATAGCTTGCTGCTGAAAGATTCAATGGTCTCTTCGTTCATATTAGCACTCGTGGGCGATTCCATGAGTGAGATTAATTCCCTGTTGATCTGCTCTATATTGGACCTGCTAAAGTTATATTTTTCCACTAGGGGAGAGTTTGAGATTGGGCTGATGGTGTCCAGTGAGATTATTGTGGCAAGATGGTCAGATGCTATGTCTGCTATGTTTTCAATATTAGTAAAATCATTCTTGATATTTTTTGTACAGAATATGAGGTCCGGAGTGATATCTCTATTATTTGGAGTTATGTATGTTGGCGGTGTGGTAATTTGCGTGTAGTTTGAACTATGTATAAAGTCGTTTATTTGTCTCCTTTTTCTTGCATTTGAGTTGAAATCCCCGATAAGAATAGCGTATTGTTATATTGTTGTTGTTTATATTGTTTGCATTTAATCAATACCGTATTTTCGATCGTTGAAGTGTGGTGAACGTATATCAGAAATATGTGTAGTCTATCCCCCAGGAACGGGATCAATATGTGTAGTGCGTCGTTCTTTGCGTCATTTATTCTTGGTGCGTTTTCTTTTCTCATTTTCGTGACTGGATGGAAATGTAGTAATGAGCCTCCTCTGAGATTTGTATTTATAATATTTCCCTTGTGATCAACCATCGACCAGTCTCTGTATCTGATATTTGTGGATGGAGCATGTTTTTTTCCACAAAAGCAGTGCAATTAATTTGATTTTTTTCTATAACGTGCTTGATTAGATGGCTTTTGTTTCCGTAGCTGTTTACGTTGGCGTATAATAGCCTAAGTGTGAATGGAAGATGTTGTCGCGTAACTTGTGCCTTGTAGCGGTTCGGTGGGTGATCGAGTGTTAGGTTCGTAGAGATCGGTCATTAATACATACATCCAGTTTCCCGTGAATGCCACTGCAGTGTCGATTTCGACTTCCCAGATAAACCTTTTTTTCATTTTTTGTAGAAGTTCCTCTCTGTTGTTGTTACCGGGTTTGTTGATCTTTCGGGTGTATGTGCTGATTATATATTCGTGTGTGGATATAGGCTCGGGGATGCGGCTGTTTTTCGTCCTGTTTGTGTCGATTTCCTTGGTCTTTTTGTTGAAGCATTTTATCCGGGCGTTGGGTATTCCGTCAATTGTTTTTTTTTTGGGTGTTTTGGGCATTTACGAGACTACGCGACGTGCTCGGTGGAGTTACACGCGGTGCACTTGATTGGCAGATTCGTTGTGCATCTTTTGGTGCGGCGTTTTCCGTTGCATTTGTTGCAGATGATATTATTCGGGCAGTTTTCCGTCGTGTGAGTGAATTGTGAGCATTTCAAGCACGATTGCGGGGTCGGGGGAGGCGGCGTGCTCGGCGAAGCTGACAAGTGTTTACTCATTGTATATAGTCCTTCTTTCGTTAACTTGTGTAAGGCTTCCGCGCTCCCGGTGATTACTCGGATTAGCGTTGTTGGTTTCGATGTGGCTCGTGAGGTGATACGCTCACAGTACCGGTGTGAGATGCCGTGGCTATCGAGAGCCTCGCTAATCGTTTGATCGTCGATCTCGTAGTCGACTTGCGTAATAACTGCTGCAAATGTTTCCGGCGGTGTGTTGAATGTGCGTTCATTAGTGTGGGCCGCAGTTTCTTTGTAGCTGTCGATTACTTTATTCTCGATGAGTTTGTTCAGTAGGAAGGTTAATCGTTCGGCTGAAGTGTTCGATTTTAGCAGAAAGCCCTTCTTCGCCTGAAAGATTATGTCTCTTGAGAGCAGTGCTAAGTTGTTCCATTCCATGGCCAATTCTATCCGTGTTTTGATTTTGGTAGAGTTGATGTAGTATAGATGTTTGTACGTAGTCGTGTCGCGGCTATGCGTCGGGAGAGCGGTGACGTTACTGGTGGAGGGTCTTGCAATAGTTGCTCTGTTACTTTGAGATGGTTTCTTTGGTTGTTTTCTAACGCTGTTTTCAGTTTGGGTTTGGCTGTCTGATGCTGAATTCTCGGGCGCTTTACGCTTTGGTCGGTTTTAACGTACTTTTCCTTTCGGAGATATGAACCCGTCGTCTACCTCGGAGAGCGGGTCAACAGTCATGTCTGACTCCATGTCCTCGCCTCACTTTGTTTGGCTTGTTACCTTGCTCGTCAGAGCACTGTATACACTCGCTATAGATTATAAACACGACCGTTCGCTTCGGCGATCTAATCAAGACTGGAATAAATCGATTTCAAACGAATTCCCCAATTTTTTATCATACATATTAATTCGGGTTGATTCTTCTCGATAAATTTCCCCCGATTGCGCGCATCAATTTCCGTGCGCATGGCTATATTGGCCGCTTCCTCCTGCGTCGGGGAACGTTGCCTGTCCAAAATTATAATCGTTGGAATATCTAGGCCACGAATGAGTTTACCAGTAATCAATTCTCTTTTGACGGCTTTTCGCGTTCGAGGTAGATTGTTTCCCAGACGTATGTACCGGAGTTCTGCGTACGTAATCCGTAATACTTTCATTTCACTTGCGAAAGAGACTCGTAACTTGTTGCATATATTGTCCAAAATCACTTTTTGGAATTTAGCAACGTCTTAGGGTTTCAAGTGAGTCCACTAAAGTTCTGAATCGTTTTCCTATAACTCGTTCTAAAGCTGTTTTGTAATCGTTGATTCTATGCCTGAGCCTCTCGAAAGGGTGAATTTATTTCTTTCTGAACGTGGTAGGTTCGTTGAAATAAGAATTCGTTCGCCTGCTGTCTTTCCCCCGTACAGTATTTGTTGCTGAGACAAAAGGTGTTTTACACAAACAGTTATCTTGACGTTCTTTGTCGTTGCATTCGGCCTTGATGGTCGTTGTATTCAGTTGTTTCGTAGCATCCCCATGTTCCGTAGAATTTCACGTGGTTTTACGAGGTCTGTTGTCACCTCTCGTTATCCAGCGTTGGACTCACCACGTGAGTTGGTTGGCAGGTACAACGTCGCTGAACAGGATCAGCAAGCGAGGGTCTTCAGTTCATACCTTTTCGCAATTGCACGCAAGTGACGATCGTGTTAAAGCGATCAATTTATGAGAAATTACTTTACTCATCGGTCGTTTGTTCGATTTTCCATCGATTTCAACCTCCTTTGAAACTGCTCATGAAGTACCACGTTCTCGGCGAGACCGATTTTTTTATCCTTTTTTCTGCTACCGGTTATGATTACTGTCGCTTTGGTTTCCGGAGTCGGGCCCTGCATACTTTCCACACATGTCCTGGTCGTTTGCAATAATTGCATGTAACATCCGTCGATTTAATTTTCTTGTTCGGGGTTAAACCCTACGGACATCCTCGTGCGAGGTGTCCCGTTGCTCGGCATATATGACATTTTTGATCGTGTTACTTATCCGGGCCCGGGGAAGGCCCTGTAGCGTTGCACCCGGCACGTTTCTCCATTACTGTTGGTTTAACTACCCCCGGTGCCCTGCTATTTCCTTGAGGGTGATGGTCCGTCCGTAATATTCCCATCACTTGCTCAAGTCTCGCCAAACGTTCCTCTACGTTGGAGGCTGGCAGCTCTTGAGTTGGCGAGTAGTATGCTTCGACTTCCTCAGCCCAGTCGAAGGCTTCCATGTGGCATGGTTTGTAACCCAGGTCCATCCGATTTTTCTCTTCCAGGGTGCACTGGCAGGCCCCCCTTGTGGACCCATCCGTTCCCGTGACGGTACCACCGTGTGATACTCTGACAGTCTCCTGCTGCGCGGAGACTTTACTCGCTCCCGCCTCTCGCTGCTCTTCACGTTTATTTTTCTTGACTTCGGCTTGTTTACGTTGCTGGCAATCCTCCCAGATATACCCAGATTTCTTGCAATAGTTGCACACATTATTCGAAAGATCGAGGTCGCTCCACTTCAGTGATGGGAGACGCCGGCACTCGGACGACCGGTATTTTTCCGTCCTCAGTCCGTTCTCAAAATTTATCTGGGCACACTTCCAGGTGGCTTCCGCTATGTAGCCAACGCCCCGTGTGTCGATTCCCTCACACAGTTGCTCTATCACTCGCACGGTGATTTTTTCGGCCCGGGCAGCGTATGCTTTCACGCTTTCTCCTGCACCTTGATGCAGCGTAGCAAATGGGCGCTGTAGGGAGGTAGACGACTCACGTTTCCCAAAGCACATCTCTAACCCCGACTTTGTGTCCTGAGGCGTGTCGATTATGCCGCGGTGCATTTCCTGCATCACGCGGTCTTTCAGCTTCCTATTCCGTACCCTGACGGTGGATCTTTGCCGCGCGCTTCCTTCGTACGGCGGTCTCGCAGAATCCCCGTGGTCGGGGTTGCCCCTATGGAGTATGTTTATACCCCTGTTGTTTAACAGTAGCGTCCTACTGGCTCTAACAGTACTACACGTGTTTTATACCTGATTTGTCCCTTCGCCTTTGTTGTTTTACAAAATGTCACTGGAAAAAAAATTACCAAACGAAAAATTTACAAGCTTTACCTCGCTTCATCAAACAATCCGGTATTTGTTAGCAATCGTACTCGCCAGCGATGGCGACGTATGACCGCAAAACAATCCAAAAAACTAGGAGGTGAGTTTTAAAAAATATAGCTCGTGAGAACGCCCAACTTAACACTTCATGCATTCGTACGGTTTCTATGTGCTAACGAAGATGTTGTTCGAGGATTTACGCATTTGCTTTATTTTATGATTACTGATATCCTTCCATACTGATTGTCCGAAATCCTTTCGATGTTTGATATTTTAGTTTTCTACGAAAAAAAGTTTAGCTTTCGTAAAAAAAAAGCCTGCAGTTTTCATTTTAGGAAACACAAAAAGGTCTAAAACGTCCAGAAAAGTGGTTTTTAGAAAATGTGTACACGTAGATTGTGTGGGTGTGGAATCTGTCTGTCTGTGGGGTGTGTGATTGTGTATGTTCGGATTCTTTTTTGATAGCGTGCACAATGTTAAAGATTCCTATTAAACAAAGCATGAGATTGGCTCTGTCATGAATCCGTTCAGAGATTCCATTTATTAGCAATTATATAGATGTTTTTAATAAGCCGTCTGCTCGAATTGTCGCAATTTTTGATATAATCGACCTGAAATTCGGTTCACAAGCAAACAATTCAGTTAGAAAGAAAATTTGACGCTTGATGCATTATTAAAGTTTCCCTGTGACCAATAAAGGGTATAGTTATTGTTTTATACTCATTAACGTTAGTGATATTTTTACATATTGCTTGTTAGGAACTCTATTGATTCATAACATTTTTGCTGTCCCTGCAGAGAAAATGTGCTAGCGAACGAACATAGATTTATATCAAACCAAGCGTGGAATTGGATCTGTCCTGAACTAGGTTGGGGGCTCAATTTTATACATTTTATGATTTTCTAAAAAAAAAAGGGTTGTTTAAGGGTTCTGCACGAAAATGTGGCTTCAGTTATTATAATTGGGTTTTCTCGCTGAGACAATTACAATAGAACTATCGCACGTAAAATTGCGGTGGAACACATTAAAATCGAACCTTTTTCAACACAGAACACGACAGTGCTTCGACAAATCTCATTGAGCCGCTTAAAAAGTCATGCGTACACGATCAATGTGATATGGAAATGTCACAATGTCCCAACCGCAGTCTATCAATCTGTAATGACACACAAGAGGACGCTCATTCTGCAAAAATCGATCTTCTGTCCTTGCCTGGTGGCTCTAGTGACAGCTTTCCTAACACAGACACCGATGTTCAAGACGCCGGAACAAGGGACTCTACTTCTGGAGAATCAATCAATAGTAACAACGATGCGGTCATAAGCGCCGAAGACTCAATCGGTAGTGATAGCAATAAGGATAAAAACTCTCTATCTGACGGTTCACACGTGGAAGATGTACTTGATGTATTGGCAAATGAGCCAGATCAAGTACGCTTGATGATGTTTCCGTCAGCTTCACTCACAATATCGGACGTAATGCTTATGACTAACGCATACTCTGTACGAAACAATTTGACGCGCAAGAATCAAGATGATCTGGTAGAATTCGTAAAAGTTTTGGCTGGACCCGAATTTGGGACATGGAATTGCAGCCATTATACGAGATCAAAAATGTATGATCCTCCGCGTGACAAAATTATACTGCATTATTACTGTCCAAAATGCTGCGTAATCTTAATCAAACAAGATCTGACGTCAACAATTACCGGTAAACGCATAGGATGCACGAAGTGTGCGGAAGAGTACGAACTTTCTTCGGAATCCTCAAACTATTTCATGTCCGTTGATATAAAGTATCAAATACAATTGCTGTTGAATGAGCAGAAAATTCAAGAGGATCTATAACGAAACATTGAAGAACTGAAAGAGAGGCAAGACGATGGAGTGATACGAGACTATACCGATGCAAGACTATACAAGAAAATTCAAGCTTTGATGCGGCGCATGTTATCCCTTATCGTCAGCACGGACGGTGCACAACTGTTCAAGAGTTCGCGACGAAGTTTTTGGCCACTACAAGTGTACATCGGCGAACGATCTGCAAAAATTAGGTTCAAATACATCATTCTTGCTGGACTGTGGTTGACCGAAAAGGAGCCGAAGCCGGATTTCATGAATTTGTATAAGATGACGTTTTGCGACCAACTTAGAGAATTGATAGATCACGGAGTAAACGTAATTTGCAAGTCGATGGGAGCGATAATGAACTTTAAATTCGCCTGTAATTTGGTCTGCGTCGACTCGGTTGCTCGACCTATTATTCAAAACCGCCTACAATTTAACGGATACTGCGGCTGCCGCTGGTGCTATATTTACGGCAAACATGATGGGTCTGCTATGCGATTCCCAATGTCGCTGGACGACCCCGACTTGAGAATTCACGGGAGATACGAGCAAGACGCATAAGATGCAGTGAAACTCGGAAAATATATAAATGGAGTTAAAGGTTCTTCGACTTTACTCGAGGAATTATTCCACTTCGATTGTGTTTGGGGATTCCCGCCTGATTATATGCATGGCGTATTATTGGGAGTAATACGTCAGCTATGGAATATATGGACGACTCTTGGTACAAGTTTCTATTTGACTCCGGCCGACAGAGCTTTGATGGATAGCCGTTTTATGCCGATAAAACGTCTCCATGAAATACACAGACTTCCAAGAACAATGAAAGAAGTTGCGAAACGAAAAGCATCCGAGTGGAGGTCTTGGCTACTTTTTTTCAGTGCACCATGCTTGTACGGAATACTTGATCAGCAGTGTTTTAATTCGTACCTTTTGTTCGTCACAAGTATCTCCTCATTGCTAACTATGAAAATAACGGAAGAAGACTTGAACCGATGTGAATATAATTTACTGCGATTCGTCGGAGAATGCGAAATATTTAACGGTACAAGTGCTATGACATTCAACATGCATAGTTTATTGCATTTGGTAGAGTCGGTTCGACAAAGTGGACCTCTATGGGCAACTTCTGCGTTCGCGTTTGAAAATGCAATCTTCCATTTTAAACAGAATGTTAATGTCGCAAAGGGTGCGGATCACCAAATAGCTGTGAAATGGCTACAGAGAAGCTTGGTGCGGTTACGAATCGAGATGTCGCCCACTACTCTTTCAAGCAGAATTTACTGCGAAAAACTATTTAACGAAACATCGCTTACAAACTTTACAAAAATGGATGATGGTGTCATGTTGATTGGCTCCGGCATCGAGATTCTAAAAATTAAAAGTATTATTAAAAAATTCGTTGACGGTGAACTTGAATCTGCACGGGGTTTTGACTGTTGTATTTACAAAGGAACGGTTTTTCACTCCGTTGGTTACACTCGACCCAAACGGACTGATGACACGATGGTTTTGTTGGATTCACAAAAAATCATGCAAATACACTACTTCGTCTCTCTGAATGACCAGTGCTATGTATATGGATATGAAGTACTTATTTCGACCAGCGCTTTTGCAAGTAATGTGAATGTGGAGCATATTCGGGAAGTAAGCAATAATAAAGGTACCGAAATGATGGTAGATGCAAGAAAGATGGAAGCGAAAGTCTTACACATTACCGCTGGAGAGATGGTATGTTAGCTTCTTTTCAAGCACCGTGGAAATACAATTCTTTGAGAATTGCCGGGTGAGGTATAGCGGAACGGGGGTAAATAAATCCACACACAAGATTTTTAACAGTGAAAATATATCTTTTATTTAAGTAACAGAACGATGGTAAAAAGCGCGCAAAAAACACTGTACAGCTGAGTAGACCGGTTGAGCGATGCCAAAAATGAGCGGTACCGATTAACAATAATTATAATGAGCAGTCCAAAGTGAGCACTCCGTTGAGCCAAGACAATTACCAAGAGACGCGGTAGCGTCTCGACGCCAAGTACTTAAAAAAAAGATTTTTAAGCGAGTTGAGCGAGACGCTACCAAGTATATCTACTTCAAAAGGCCGGAAGTGGATTCTTGCTCTCCGATTTTCTCGGAAACGAAGCATCGGATCAGAATTCCAACGAGACTTTTATTATATATATAGGATACAAGCTTTCCAACGCGCCCAGTTACGATTATAACTGTTCGGTAGATGATGAGATATGGACATCGTGTCCCTCTCGAGGTCCGAAAATATTATAAAGTGTCATGTGATGTGATGTGACTCTTGCATCTACTGCGCATGCATTCGCCGTGCCAGCTGAGTTCTAGCTTTTCTCTCGGACATTCGCACCATCGCAGCACTAGCACTCTCTCTCTCTCTCTCTCTCGCTCTCGCTCTCTTATAACCAAAGTTTTTGAACGGTTTTTCTATTGATGATCAAGAATATGACGGGAAAACTTTTGTTGAAAAAATCTTGAAATCGTGGTTCATCTAAGTGTTAAATTTATTGATATTAAATTTGTGTGATTTTAAAGCAATGATCCGTGAAGATATGTGATAATTTGTATAAAATAAACTTTAAAAATATGTATAAACAACGTTTCTCAAATTAATTATTTTCCTTGAAGTTATGCTAACAAATCCGACATGTAAAATTAATTTTTCCGCCAGCTTTTCACATAATGACTAACCTATTTTGACGTTTCGTGTTTTTGTTTTCATATCATATTATCATATTTTAAATGTCAGTTCTCTACCAGTTTCTTATCTACAAACGTCCACAATTCTGTTCATGTTAATTTTACAAACAATTTTTGTCCTTTCACAAAAATGTTTGCGGTTTTCGCAAATATTTGTTGTCACATAAAATTAAAACAATAAACAAGTGTAGACGTTTGTATACAAAAAAAAGATTGTTCATTATTATTGTGTAGGCTTATTATTTTACTAAAACAAATCGCTTGGAGATTGTTTCACTACAGCTAGCGCTTATAAAAAATCTGGACCACGAGTGTTATCCCGACAG
This sequence comes from Amblyjoppa fuscipennis, assembly GCA_963575735.1. NCBI lineage: Eukaryota > Metazoa > Arthropoda > Insecta > Hymenoptera > Ichneumonidae > Amblyjoppa > Amblyjoppa fuscipennis. Next base: position 19,224,549 of record OY754488.1, read on the forward strand.
AGTTAACTACGTTCCAGTATTCCAGTATTCTAGAAGCTTAATTTGGAAGAGTGAGTATACTTTTCAGGTATTTAGATTTTATTGTTTATTTAACCAATCCTATACTTAATTAATTCATTTTTTATTTTTGGAAATTCTGAGATACACGGATAACCATGCCGCAGCACATGGACACTATTCTTTTCATGGTTGCGGCTCTGGGCCAGAACTAGCCAGATTACCCGAGCATCCATGAAGATTCTGAAGATTTAACAGAGGAGGAAAGGTTCGTAGCAAGCCTCGTATGAATACTTCCGTACAAGTTGAGCTATACGTCAAGCTTCTGAGTCACTACATCTACTTTTACGAGAAAGAAAATTCATTGGTGAGTATGCGCTAGAGCACAAACCCATAATCCAAACCGACGATAGATTATATAAGTAAAAAAACATTTGTAATCTTTCAGGTAACAAATTATTGTGAAGATAATGGAATAAAGGAAGTTGCCAAATCATGGTGTCAGCAAGGAAAGGGAGCAAATACAAAAGCATCTTGCCAACATTTTGGACCATCTCCGAAATGGAATGAGGTGTTCGGAGACCGAAGGACAGTTATACCACAGAGCTATCACAGAGACACAAATATGTCTCATACTTGGTAATTTTATAGATTACCGGAAAGTTTTAATGGTACAGAGTTGTATAAATGGGATGCAGGGAAAACATTGGTGCCAGATTTAGAGCTCGGCAACCTCAATAACGATCTCATCAGATAGTAAGAAAATAGAAAAAAAAGTGAACAATATAGTAGTATTATATAGTAGGAAATCAATATCATCATATGTACAACGATATGTATAATATTCACAATTGCGTGTCATCGGTTCGTGTATTTTTATCGAATAAAAAATGATTATACCGAAGTACGTATTGTTGGACTTCATTGAAGGAAGCAAGGAATGATACGTTCTCTTTCTTCTGCTTGGACGGCGTTCCACTTTCGGTTTTGTTATTCCTGGAATCCTGTCATCTTCACTTTCGCTTTCTTTCAATATTCAACGGAAATATTGTTGTCGAGCAAAAAACAAAATCCTTGTTGAATTTACACTTTATTTTGCGTTGATTAGTAAAGCAAGGGCAATCGAAAATAAGGGCAAGGGTAATTGAGAATGTTCGTTCCGTTGTACTCCAGCAACACCATAGACGAGGTAAAAAAATGCCATTACTGTTACATTTAAAAGGTAAATGTACAAAAAGGTGACTCGACAATGATAAACCTTTGTATATTTTTCCGGAACTTCATGTTTTTTCAGCATCTCTAATGAACCGGTGATGTCGTTGTTGGAGTATTTTCCTGTGTGCAAACGGGTGAGAGGCCAAAGGATGCATGTCTGTTTGGCGATACGAGCGAAAAGTGTGAGGAAAGATCATAAATACCACGACTTAATTATTTTATAATGTTTTATTTTTAAAATATATATAAAATATATTTCTTTATTTTTTTCGTCTGGTTCTGCAACAAAAAAATGCAATTTATTAATAAAGATATTAAGTACTAATTCGAAAAATGAACGTATATTATAGAAATATTTTACCTTATTGCGCTTCATGCATGGGTTGTCCCCGGCCACCCCTGCCGCGTCGACGGCCCCGGCTGCCAACATGCTCCGCGAACACCGCGTTTACCGAGAATCGGTTTAGCTGCGCCATCATTCGGAGGCGCTTTTCTTCCTGCACCCGCCAGCCAGCGCGGGTGCCACGGACTGAAATATGGAAAAAAAAAAGAAACTAAGTACATTTTTTTATATTGACATACGACAAATCACATATGAGGAATGTATCTCCTTCCAATAGTAACAAAAACATAAATATTGTATTGAGTTGTATTGTATTGTTCGACCGAAGTCCTCCTACGTAGACGATACATTTTTTTTCTCACTTATGTACGACTTAGAAGAAAATCTATCCTTCGTATACAAAAGTTTCATTCGCAGCTATCAGTTATATAGTTTGTTTCTGTCGTTACCATAAAACTGAGGCAAATGTTCTGTACGGACTCAAAGCTGCGTTAGCATTTATTTTTCTACGATCCATGGTGAGAGCCAGATAGCTACAAAAACCTCTTGTCACCAAAATATGTGCTTCTCACCTTATCGTAGAAAAATAAATGCTGATACCTGTGCTTCCGTATGAGATTTTTAATGGCTCCTGATGGGAACGATAGAAACAAATTGTATAATTGATACCTGCGAATAAAACTTTTGTACGCAAAGGATAGATTTTCTTCACACTTGTAGCACCTTTGTCCGAGTGCGAAGGAAATGTTTTGTCTGCGTACAAGAACTTTAATTCCAGTTCCCAATACAATAATTCATTTTTTAATACCATCCGGAGGAGATGGATGTCTTATATAAAATCCAAGCTTCGTCAGCAACCAATGTGAAATTGTTTCAACTGGTAAAAACTTTTATTGACGAAGCTTGAATATCATATAATATTATATTTTAATAAAATGGCAACTTACCATTTCTTCGTTTCTCCACGACTGGCTCGGCGGGTGCAGGTTGCATCGACACCGCCTGCTGCCCTGGCGCAGCTATCGGTAATTCCGGAGGTGCAACCGGTCGGGCAGCTTCAATCACCGGCTGCACCTCCATGTTCTCGGTCCCAATTCCGTTGTTCGCCATTTTCTGAAAAAAATAGTTATTAATATTTATTATTATTATATTTCATTATGATCTTACTTATAACGACGCCGAAGCATCGATCACCGATATTTGACAAAGAAAACAACGATTGTTTGGTTACTTACATGTGTTGGTCTTCTTTCTCGTGCTCTTCAGACGTCTTAATGCCGTGAACGTTAAGAGAGAATTGAAGAAAACATTTTGGCAGTTCAAACACAGGGTGGTATTACTTTAAACACCGGGTGGTATCACTTTTTCATGCGACTGTCACGCCATCAGTTGTAAGTGAGAAAATAATTCATACTACATCTCGGCAGTGGTCAGTTCTAACGTTTTTACGCACCGCCATCTGTCGTTCAATATAAATAATTCTCTCTCTTTCTCGCGCCATCTGTGATGAACCAATTCCATTAATGGAATTGGATTATTCTATTCCATGTAAATAGCTATTTTCGTTGCACAGGGCTCCCGTCATTTCTTTCGGATAATTTATTCGTTTATTTGCTGGTTTCGCAGCGATTATTTCGGTTGTGTTGATTTGGTATGTGATGTTGGATTCGTGGTCAAGTATCCAAGAGCACCGAGTTTGCATTTCCAAGTAAAATATCCGAGTAAGTTATATTTACAATAAAACACATTTCCGGTTATGTCGTTGTTAAAAAAAATAGAGACTAAAGCCGCATAGAATTTTTTTACGTATTGTTTTTCAGTGAAATATGCCGCGACAACGACGCGACGAAAATTTAACTGATCAAAGCCCCGTAGAATTACATTTATTTATCATCATTATAACAACTATATTTGTATCATTTTTAGATCACGTCAGAGGAATAGATTCGTAACTAACGAGAACCGGTAGTAAACAACAAGACCTTACACAGCACAATAAACTGGTGCTGGAAAAGTCGCTTTATTTGCTGCTTTGTTTGTCGCAATCTGCTGGATTGCTGTATACAAGCAATCTTGCATAAGGCTCAAAGGGAAGACAAGCTGATATTCCTATTCATCGGCTACTCCAGGTACAACTGGTGTCATATTATGGAATGCGAATCCTTTCAGAATTTTGATATGGCTTAGCAATATCAGACAAGATAAGGAATCATTATTTTGTAAACATAAAAGTCGACAGAAAGGAAAGACTGAATATCAACAAGATATACATGACATTTATACAGGTACTGGTCATATTTTTTACTTTACATTTTTTTCTTTTAACGCTGACCCAATGAGTATAGATTCAAACTTGAAAAAAAAATCTCAAGAAATGGAGTCGTTGCAAAAAAAATTTTAAAAGGGTCCTCACTCGCTGATTATACTACGATTATCTAATTCACAAGCCAAATCTTACGCCATATTATAATTTTTTGATGTTGTGTTCTCTGATAAAATTTTGTATGTGTAGTTACTCTCTGATAAATTTTTCGATGTGTTATTGCTGTCGAAAACAATTTGTTATTTGTTGTTGCTCTGCGATACAATTTTCCATGTGTCATTTCTCTTCGATACAATTTTCTATGTATCGTTCCTCTTCGATACAATTTTCTATGTATCATTCCTCTTCGATACAATTTTCTATGTATCGTTCCTCTTTGATCCACTTTTTAAATGTATCTGAGAGGAACGATACATAAAAAATGGTATTAGAGAAGAAAGACACATAGCAAATAGTTTTTACAATTGCAATAGCCTCGCTGCTCTGTAAAAACAAAGCCTGCTTCCTTCGAGATAATTTTGGGACCTGGTGGTTGGCCAATGAATGTCTTCCTCATTCTGGATCTGGTACTGGTTACGGGTGGCACCTACTTATCGCCTGTTTACAAATTTGGCTAGCTGGGCTTTAAAAGAATTTTGTTCACAGTCGCACACAAGGTAATACGTATAATAGTATGCACAAGCTTTGTGCATACTTTTAAAAAGTTCTAGACAATTCATCAATTGTTTTTTAATACTTTCAGTGGTTGGAGAGCAATACTCATCTTTAGAAACCGAGCATCGTTTATCGTCGCGACATCATTTACTAGCAAAGTCCCCATACATATTGTTTATGTCATAATAACATATTACAAGGACCTCGAGACTTATAAAAATTTACATAACATGTTAAATGAATACGAATATACTTGATAGGAAGATGGTTTGAGTGAATCGAGTTTTCTTACAATAAATTACAAGTTTTATTTTAAACGAGTCATAATTATCTCAGTGTGTGTCCCTCGGTGAGACTTATTTTTCTTATTTCGTTTCTTTCTTTCATTGTACGTGGGACCAATTAATGTGCATATGCATCGTGAGATCTTCGTGCTCGAAGATACTGGGGACGATCGTCTTTTCCTCAGGTATCATCTTGGACTTCGGTTGCACAGCAACTATGCACTCCAGCATTATTAGGGATTCTATCTGCCAGAGAAGGACGCCAAGCACGCGGGCGGCCTAGTCCCAATCGGCTACAACAATTATTTTCATTAATCCTCAATTATGGCGAATTTATTGATCCGCAAGTTAACTCACCCGATGTAATTTTCCGCTTGTTACGAATCGTTCGATCCGCCACTTCCCGAATGAACAATTGATGGGCAACTACATTTTTTTTCGTTATCTCGCGATGTATCATCCGTCCAATTTGCAATCTTAGATCTTCCATATTGTACATTTTCTCGTCGGTACGCGATGAATATTTTCCTGAAAAATGCCGGTCTTCGTGCGTATCTACACGAACTTCAACAAATGATCACTTCGCTTTGGATTTATCACCAGTGTGACAAGATTGAGAATGAGTTGAATACATTTTCTCGTCAACTCGTTGGCATTGACGAGAAGATCCGTCGCAAAACCGAAATCTTTCAGAAAAGCGGCAATAATAGACCATGTGTTAAACCACATGACTCGCGATAATTCTAAATGGGTCTTGGTAACTCCGTCGCGAACCCTTTGAAGTAGTTGTTTTGAAGTAGAGGAACGATTATCCGAGGCGCCTAACTCATCCGAGCCCTCCGAGTCATCGAGGTGTACGCTCGGATAATACGGAAAACAGAGTAGTTCATAACAGCTACTTGGTTGCATACGAGCTTAAATTTGTACAAGTTTGCTGAGTCTTTATATCGCGGCTGCAAATACAACTGTTGATTTCTAGAGTCAATGGTTTATGTTTGTAAGACGACAATGTTAATTCACTGAATTATAATTATATTTAAAAAATAATTACATTAACTAATAAAGTTAATGTAAAGTGGCGTGTTATTTGTAATCCGAGTTTTCACTTATCCGACATACGCTCTCCCCACTTTACCTCGGATAAACGGGGTTCTACTATAATACTAAAAAAAATACTAATATGCCTTCACTCCTTCCGAGGCGCGTTATTTAAAGTCGCCAATAAGGAATTGTCATTTTTTATGCGAGGTAGATACGGCAGCCCCCCATTGACCGCTTCAAATGACGCACGCTGGGAGAACGACGTATTAGTGAGGTTTCATAAAAATCAATTTTCCCCTAAAATATTAACCTTCGCCGATGTTTATGGATGCAATGAGTTTCAAGAGATTGTTAGAAAATTAGCATCATTTTGTTGTCGATAAGCAAACAAATATTTCTCCAAAAAGATTATTATTTTTCGAATACTTATTTCTGTCGGTAATTCCATTTTATTGTCCCATTTTTTGTACTTTTTTACATTTTAGTGTACCATGGACAGGAATCTACGAGATTTTTGTGTCACGAAGATGTCATTAACTCTCTCGCACTCATAACTGTTGCTATACGGGTGGGGAGATTTCACATTGCATTAAGACGATGACGATGTGAAATCTTCCCTCGTCCGATTCGGGCTTCGTCGGTGATAAGAACCACAATAGATTTTTTCTAACAGCGCAGGGTATTTGTGATTAAAATGGGGTGCTACTACTCGGTCGGTAACAAAACCTGTAATCCATAATTCTCGTGGTTGTTTTTACGGATGAATGACAAGAACTCCACACTGTGTTAAATAATTCCGTACGTTCAAGTTAATTACACGTGTCGATGCCGTGATTGTTGATATAGAACTGAAGACAATTTTTTAATTGTACTATAAAACACCGGGTAGTATCACTTTCACGCGACTGTCGCGCTATCTGTCGGTTACTGGAATTGTTAGTTTATTCTTCAGTATACACGCGCGGTATCGGATGGCTGTTTTTTATTATCAGCGCTTTTGGATGATTTATTTGTTTATTTTATGCTTTGCGTTGTGATTTATTCGGTTGTGTAAGTTCTTTGGTTATAGTGTTGGATTTGTCGTCAAGTGTCGAGGAGCAGCGCGTTTCGAAGCAAGATTGGGGATTTATCCAAGTATGAAATTATCATCATGAACAAATAAATTTATTTTTCACTAATCGAAAGAAACAAAGGAATAAATCTTTTGCTGATGGAGCTTCGACCTGTCTGATAAATTTCCCTCTCTTGATAGGAATGACATCAACCGTTATATAATAATTGAAGACTGATAAGACAGATTTCTTTGTACTCATATTAGCTTCGATGGATGAGAATAAAATGTATCGTCAATCTACCAGAGCTTCATCTATTGCTTTTAATTATAGAATTTATGGATCGTTGCCATCGAGAAGAGGTAAATTTCTTGTACAGAATCCAAGTACCGTATGAGACAGAGCGAAGACAAAATGTTTTGCTGACTAAGCCTGTATTTTGTATGGGATAGTGTCACCTCTTCCCCCTCCGGGATAAGAACAATAAACAGAAATTGTCTAATTCAGGGCACCGATAAGAAACATTTTCTTTCCTCCCATACTAGCTTCGATGGGTTAAAATAAAATGTATCGTCAGTGTACCAGAGCTTCATTCATTAGATTCCATTACAGGATTTATGGATTGTTACCATCGACAGGAGGTAAATGTTTCGTACAGAACCCAAGTAACGTATGAGACAGAGTGAAGAAATAATCTGACGCTACCTGGAATTTTGTATGAGACAGTTTCCCTCTCTCGATGGAAACAATAGACAGAATTGTGTAATTGAGGGTACCGATAAGATAAATTTTCTTTGCACCCATGGCAGCTTCGATGGGTTAAAATAAAATGTATATTAGCATAACAGAGCTTTATTCATTACATTCCATTATAGGATTTATGAATTGTTCCCATTGAGAGGAAGTAAATTTCCCAGACAGAACCCAAGCAGCGTATGAGACAGCGAAGAAAAAATCTATTGCTAAGCTTGTATTTTGTATGGGATAGTTTCCCCTTCTCGACGAGAAGAATAGACCAAAATTGTATAATTGAGAGTACCGATAAACAGATTTTCTTTGCACCCATGGCAGCTTCGATGGGTTAGAATTAAGAAAATGTATCCGATGTCTATGTCACCTTGATTTGTAATTCTGCAAAAATTGTATTTCGAGTACTTAAGAGCATGGATCCATGACAGATTGTTGATAACCCATCATTTCTTGTCGAAATAAATTGTTGTTCAACAATCATTTCTTTTCGAAATAAAATGTTGAATAAAAACTTTTTAAAAAGGTGAAAAGTAATTTGCACATGACTTCCCCCATTTATTACAATTTTGCTCATAATTTTTCTCACAATTTTGCTCACAATATTTCTCTAAAGGTCAGTGTTCGATTTTGGCTTCCTCATAGCGGAAGCTATACGCAAAATTGTAATAACTGAAGAAGCTATGTGCAAATTACTTTGCTTCATTCGTGATCAGCATGAAAATAGTTATTTGTATGGTAAGGGCGTAGAAAGGGAGCTCTTGACGACTGTGAAAATGCTGCACGAGCCGAAGGCCAGTCACACGAGTCAGAACTCCCGTTTCTACTCCCATGCCATCCACATAATTTTTCCTAACAAATTCACGAAAATCAAGCTTTTCGTTGCTATGAAGTGTGTGTAAAAAGGCATTTTTCCGCACCAGTGCTGGAAAAATACCAATATTGGGTCGCAAAAGTGCTTTCCGGCGTACACTTCACAGGAACGGCAAGCGGGATTTTACGTGCATGAGTTAGGAAAAAACATATTAAATGTCGTCCTGGAACGACGGCTAGCGAAAGAAGTTTATGGGGAATCTTTATATAGCCAATATTGCAAAAATGAGGGATTTTGCGTATTTTCAAACAGCAATATCTTTGCTTCGCGATCGAGGTGCCTATCATTCATGTTATACGACACAAAATACATAAGATGATGGGTATGACGGGATTGAAAAAGCTAGATAAAACGGTTTTGGATTTTTGTAAAAAAGTTTATATAAAAATTTTTATATCAAAATGTTCCTTTATTTGCGAAGCTTCTATATGAGATAGCGTTTGCTATATTTTGGGCTCTCCCATAGAGGAAACTTCGCGAATAACGGAACATTACGAGAAAGAGATATGGACATTTAAACTTTTACTAAAGATCTTTGATCATAGTATTACCAAATTAGTGTATCACCAAATTGAGTGGGTAGGGAGGTGTTTATATTTCACTGTATCGGAACTATTTAGATACGTAGGAAGTGCAGGAAGTGCACGAGTTGCCGTTGAAATCAGTTGAAAACTTCCATTAAAAAAATGAAAACCTAACTCATAATTTTCTGTATGAGAAAGTAACAAATTGATGAACAATAATAAGTTTATCAATAAAAATTTTGAACTTATGTTGGTACGTCGACCGAGCATCCCATCGTCGAAAATGTTGCACCTAGCGGAAAGTTTGATTGCAACTTTTCAAACAGCAATGCAGTAGAGAGCGTATAAAAAATATTTAGAAATCGTGATGAACTTTTTTTTCATCATTTGAGTAAGCCGTAAGTGAATGGTTTGCTCCAAATCAAAAGATGCATAGACAGTTTTGGACTGACAATGAAGCAAAGGATGGTGAATGTGGAGAAAAGGAATCCGGGGTCAACGTTACGTTTCTCCAATTTTTTTTCGTATATAAAACAGCCACATCTTTAAGTCTTGCTCAGGAGGAAGTTAAACGTTGCACAGCATATTTTCGAGTCTAAATGCAGTATAGAAAGAAAAAATGATTAAAAATCATACTAACATAGGGAAAAATATTCTAAAAAATGACGTCAGGTTGATTTTTTTTCTTCACTTCATTGTGAGCTCAAAGCGTGATATAGTTAAAATAAATTCCTACGTCAGATGCTATAATACAGTGTTGTCATTGTATTTTTAATCGTTTGAATTTTGTAAAAAATGATTAGTATTTTCCTATTCGATAGTTTCCGCATTAAGGGATGCTGGAGCTGTGTTCTTTTCTTTAATCTGGTTTACCTGTTTTGCCGACAGAACTAGACAATTTTTCAGTTCTGACTTAGCATTGTTAATATGCTACACATATGCGTCAAATCATGCAGGATTATGATATTGACATAAACGCTTCGGTGTGCAGTTGAATTTTGATTGAAAACTTGCAAGGAATTAAGAGAACCGAATATTATTGTTTGTAAAAGGACATGAACGTCGGGTTACGATTGACGCACAGGTGGCTTTGCATCGTGCCTTACACTACATTCATGCCGTTGACATCGGCTCTGATCACCCGTCGCAATTCGATAGACTAAGTGAACGCAGTTTACACTATACGTGATTATCTTGTGTAAGCAACTGTCCGACAGTTTTGAAATATTCGGGGAACCGCAGAGAATCGGCGTGCACTCTCTTTTGACGTATGCGAGATGTAGGCATTTTTTATATCCTACAGAAAGTATGCTGTTGACATTTCAGCGGCCATGCTGGTTTTCGCAACAATTTGTAATGTTCCATTTTCTTTACTTCTCGGAAGATTCCGATCGAAATTCAAGTGTACGCCGAATGGTTTATGTTATTAATACAGTTCTGTAAAATTTGAAGCCTACCCGTCGCATAGTAAGGACGAATAGTGAAAACTAAGAAATCACCTATTTCGGTCGGAAAACAGGAAGGTCCAGCAGCCCCTTAGTATTGAGCTGAGAGAAGGAAAAACTGGTACATTCGATAGTGGCAAAAATTTGACATATTTATTTTACGAATAAGGACAAATTTTGATCGTCAACATTGGGTAAGTTAGCGACGTTTTGTTTTAGAACCATATCTTTGTTTACCGATGGAATCTCGGAAAAACCCAAGGACTTATTTTTCGTTTTTACTAACATCTCCGAAAATTCATTACCGCATTTCTTTTTACCCCTTACGTTCACGCACCGGGAAGGCCTTCAGGCTAAAACTCCTCCGCCGACCGAGTTTTGTTAAGTGGAGCGGTCAATAATAAGATAGGGGGAAGGTCAACAATATGGTCAGGGGATAGAGGACCAGGGTCAAATGTCACCTCCCCCAATTAGGAGGGGGGAGGGGGGTTTGACGGATTAATGCTGGGAGAAAATTTGCCTCGAGCAAAGCTGGGAGGTTTGCTCCAGACAACCCCGGGAAGGTTGCCCTGCATTAATTGTTCTAAGTCCCTTGGGATCCCAGTCCCGGGTCTTGATTATTCTAAGTTCTATTCTAAGTTGATTATTTTAAGGACGGGTGAATAGCGCGCAGCGCGCAATCCACCTGAAGGCCCAGTTTTATATATCGTTTGGCATTAAAAAACACTTTTTCTTTTCTGATTATTTTTCAGTTTATTTTTATTGTTAATTGTCCTAATTTTTTTCTTTTGTTCCCCGATTTTTCTATGAGAAACCATTTTCAGTAATTTTTGTTGCTTCCTCATAGAAAAATCTTTATAAATAAAATAAAAATGCATAAATCCTTCCCTGTTAAAAAAAAGTGCCCCGTCTTCGCAAGTCAATTTATCAATGACTCATCAACTTTTAATTTGAAAGAATTTAATTATTTGCTTCCCTATTTAGGAGGTTTCTACAGCAGGTGAAAAAAAAATCCATAAAATGTAAACCACTTTATAGATTCTTGCTAAACTTAATGCTAAACATTCCCCTTAACAGCTCTGTTTGTGTTAATTAAGTAAAAGTTTTAGCCCAATTTAGCACATACGCACACGCATCCCACATAACAATTGGACGACATATATCCATCATAAATATATCGTAAACAACGGCGGACTTCTTAAACGTGCTCCGAATTTATTTCGATATGATCTCTGACTGTTTTCTGAAAGATATCGAATGCGTCAATTTCGGACCATTGGTAGTCATCTCAAGCATGTGAACTTAAGTAAGTCTTTTCGAGAACTCTTTGTATACGTATCGCACCGTACAATAATATTCTGGATTAATATTGTATTAATATTCTGGATTAGTATTGTATGGGACAATATGTATATAGAGTCCACAAAAAGACTTACTTAAGGTGAAGTGAAAGTCACCTCATGGAGTCAGGAGTGCGAGAGAGATAGCGCCATTGATCTCACGGTGGAGCAAGAGAGAGCGACAGAGAACGGGTTTCAGTTCACCTTAAGTTCAGATGTTTGAGAATACTACCAGTGGTCCGAAATCGACGCATTCGATATCTTTCAGAGGACATTCTGAGTTCATATAGAAATGAATCCAGAGCACATCTAAGAAGTCTGCTATTTTTGTTGTCTTCCAATTGCTATGCGGGATATGCACACCCACACAACTAAAGATTTACTAAAAATTATATTTCTGGCCACTTTAGACACTTTTTCTGAGATTCTCATACGAAAAACCCAATTTAATTCATTAATCTCGATTGTGAATAACGAAAATATGTTTTTTCGGCAAAGTACCGTAACAACCCGGGAAAAAATGATCATATCTGATCATATATGTCCATATCAGTAACAGATATGAATCCGATCGGATAATTTATGTTCATATACGATCAGATATGAACATATATCAGCCCATGCACGATAAGGTTGTGTTTCCTATATGGTAATATACAACCCGTATGATCAGATCTATTCAGATATGAATTCATATCTTCTGATCATATCTGATAATATATAATCGTGGTGTACCTATGTGAAATTATATCTCATCATATATGATCATATCTGACCATATCGGCTATCAGATGTCAGATTTCAAGAAGTTTATTTTCGTAACCTCATGATTGATGTTGTGACGGGGCTTTCCTACTCCCGTCACAAAGAGAGCTCGATCTCCAGCTCTCGCTCGTATCGGCACGGAGCACGGCATCCTTTCTCCCGGGAGGAGTCCCTTCCAGGCGATCAGACAGGGCCAAACGCGAATAAACCGTTCCCACGACTAATTTTAGCATTCTTTTATTTCCGAAATCCTCCCGAGCGTACGGCGGTTGCAACCGCCGCAAGAACATCTCGACGCACCAGCAACAGTCAGCAGGCTGGAGCCTCGCTACCGACCTCGTCTCCGTCGCCCACGCAATCAGCAGGCTGGAGCCTCGCTAGGCCTCTCGCCGATCTCGTCGCATCGCTACCGAAGTAGCACGCGACGTTACCGACAACGGGACCTCCACCCGTCAGCCTGTCACCCGAACTCGACGAGCCATCAGCTACCGAAATCTACAGCGTCCGGCTCGCCGTTGCTTCAACGCCCGTCTGCCTGGACGAAGCTCCCAGGGCTGCGCTACCACCGCTCTCGTGGACTTACCTCCCGCCACGGGCGCACTCGGCATCGCGCGTTTACAAGATCTCGAACGCGCCGATTCAAAGACCCGCGCAGGAGATTCCTAATTCGAGGGAATCCGACAAATAGAGCAGAGGGCGAACGACAGATAGGCACAGGGTGGGGGGAAAAAGGACCCGCGATCGCGAGAGCGTCACCTCCCTCGGGGACTCCGTCGTAGGCCCCCGAGAAGGAAGGACGTGGTGACTGCTGCCGATACGTGCATATCGTCTCGCGAGAATACCGACATCTTACCAATCGCGAAGTGGGACTTCTGGCCGAGGACAACTCGAGAAGCTCCCGCAACAGCTACGAAACCGGTGAGATCGTCGTACGGGTTCGGTTTGAGGCTAGAGACAGAATAGATCAAGCTCGATTCGTTATCGTGGGGACGGCACGCTTTCGCGCGCGGCCGCGGAATTAGTTCTCGGGAGAATCCTATAAATTCATGTTTGCTTTACTTTTTCTATAGTTTCCGTTTAATACTTTGCCTGGAAGGTTCTTGCCGATTTTAATATTCCATTCCATAGTTTGCGCCTCGCGCGAGTCCACTTTTTCACCTAATTTATTTCAAGTTCTTTCGAGTCATTTATATCAGTCTTTTTCTGCCGAATTATTGTAAATTTATTTCTTTCTTCTGATTTCGTTGGAATATTCCGCGTAACCCCGCTGCGATCGGGCGATTCTAGATTTGTTGCGAAAGGTACCGTGGCTGCGATCCACGCGTGTGGGACGAACGCGAGAGTGTAGACCTCGAACATTTCCTGTTACCGCTCTAGTACTACCGACTTTGTGTTATCGAATTATTTTGTTCTCGAATTGTTTTGTTAAGCGTGTGGAGATAACTCGAGGGAACGAGCGTGCACGCTAGTCGCTTCTCGACCACGCTCCCGATATTCGCTAAAATAAAATATCTTTGTGAGTTCCCATAATTTCGTCTCGATCTCTGTTTCCTCCTCGCGGAGGTGACCGAACCACCCCCTCTACCAGTTCCCAAGGCTGAGCGACACCGGGTCGCTCTCGTCTCTCGTTCGGCTCTTAAAATTAAAAATTTTGTCGCGAGAGCTTTCGCTCTCGCGGCTGGCGCCCTTAAGGCCGAGTGAGACGGGTTTTGTAGCCGTCTCGATTGGGGAAACCTTAGGTGTTGGGAAAAACGGTTACAATGTGCATTGATAAAAGTAAGAATTTTACATTTTCTGAATATTATGCGTGCAACATAATGAATAATTATATGGTTGAAGTAAAAATCGTTAATTATCGTCTGAAAAGAAAAATTTTCTAAGTCCAATTTTCATTCAGACGTCCTCTGTATACCTGGTATTTTGATCCCTTGACACGGAAGTTCTCGTGGCTAAGTGGTAACTGACTTGGTTCGACACGCTATTGCTCTGGGTTCGATACCCGTTTACTGACATTTCTTTTTTTTTTCTTTTTTCCACAAATTACATTACAAAACAAATATGGGTATTCCCCTGAAGAATGTTTCGTGGGAAAACTCATCATTAAAATCTATTTTTAAAAGTTTTTTCGCCAGAATCTCGTCTCAGATATGATCATATCTGATCAGATCTGTTTGTCAATAGCCGCCAGACTAATGTATTTTTTAGATGAGATCATATCTAATCAGATCTGTCAAGTATGCTCAGATAAGTTTATATATGACCAGATCTCGCCATTACTCTTATCTGATCAGGCATGATCAATCAGATCTGATCCATATATGATCATGTATGATCATTTTTTTTTCCCGGGAAAAGAAACGTTGCCTTAACTGCTCGCTTTACTTAACTTGTTATCATGGCAACTAGTTCGCTTTTCTTAATATCCCCTTTGGTCTGTTTGCCCCATATACTCAGCGTCATTCGAAGTGCCCTGAGTACGTTGATTGGACTGTATAGGTAATCATAAGTGGAGGTCAACACGAAATTGAGAAGACCTAAAGTGCCCGGTTCCATCGAGTTAAGAAGAGTAGTCCCACTGTCGCGACTACAGAGGTCCCTTGCCACTGGAACCCTTCTGTGGATACCTAGGACTCCCTTCAGCGGCATTTGACGCGTTGATTCGGTGAGACCGCGTAAACACTTTGAAGCGTTCGAATTGCAAATGGTTATCCCACTGATTATGCCATTTAACTCACAATGCTATTTCAACTTTTAAAAGTCTGTAATCGGAATGCCAAATGGCCTAAAAATAATTTTTTAAATAAGTGACAAATTCGTTTGTCACTTATTTGAATATACGAACTTGTCCTTTTATTTCCGGTGTCATTGACAATTTTAGATTGTACTTCTGTTTGTAAAACTAGAAAATTAACAAATAAAAAATTGTGGACGTTTATGGACAATAAGTTGTTGTAAAAAGTACAAACTTTTTTTACTGTGTAAGACCCGTTTCTTACGCAATTTTCTTTCTTTCTTTACAGATTCCCTTATTCGTGACAAATCTTCACGCGTGAACCACCTTCACGTTTTTCTTTTTTCTTACCTTTTCTTATTTTTTTCTTCTAATTAATTATCTTTATTTTTTATATTCATTTCTTTATTTCAATAGCCGCTTCGTGCGCTATACCAACGGCTGACAAGAGCTGCTCTAAGCGCTCTATAAACTAAATGATACAGCTTAAGTGCTAGCTGTAATAAGCCAGCAGCTATAGCACAGACATTGTATTCAAAAAATGGTACTAAACAAGTGCTCAAAAAGATCAGTTGCTTCATAGATTTCAAAAGATGTATCCTCTCAATGAGTACCCTGAGAAAATTCGTCAAGAATTTATTATTGAGACAGGACAATGGCTCAATGATGACCATATTGATGAGTTTGGAAAGCTGTTGAGTACGTGTTCGGGACTTAACCCACGGCCTCAGTTTTTTATTTTTCATCCTGAGCTGATAACACCCGTACCACCAAATGAGAAACATATACAGGTGTTGTTCAGCTGTAACGATTTATGCCCAAAAGATATCAATGGCCGCCCACGCTCGATCGAAGGTGGTCACTTGGTTTGTAGCTATTACGATGGAAACAGAGTATATGTGTACGATTCTCTCAATGGGAAAAGACTGCATACACATCACTTACTGTTCTTGCGGGTGTTGTACCCGCATTACGATTTCGGTCAACGTGACTCCGTTTCGTTTCCGTTAGTAGATCAGCAGCCGAATAGTAATGATTGCGGAGTATACTCTATTGCTTTTGCGATAGCAATACTCTCCGGATGGAAACCGGAGAATATGCGATACCACCAACCAATGATGCGTCTTCATTTGCTGAAGATATTTCGGTCGGGTGTAATCGAGCAATTCCCGTGCAATCCAATCGAACCTACGATCATTGATTCTCTGGCTCAAGTAAAAAAAAATTGGCGCGCTTCGATATTGGCAGCCGAACGCGAAATTGAGACCAGGCGATTGGCTCGAAATGAAAGTACAAGTTCTGAGCCAATAATCATTGACTATTGTACCAACACTGAACCATTGCCGACAAGTAAGGTCCACGAAAGCGATTTTAATGATCATGTCGAAGGTAAGCGTGTTACTTTTGCTGACTATCCCCCAAAACATATCGCCGGGAAAACGAGTAGGCGAAAAAAATCACAAAAAAAGGGTGTAAAAGACAAGTTGACTAATCGATCGCAAACTCAAACGTCTGACAAGTCTCCAGAGGCCCCAATTTCCGAGAGTATGAAGTCATTGGGAGTGAACTCACTTCCAGAATCCGATCGCGATATTACATCTTTGACCCCTTTAAAGCCTTCTAAATCCAGAGCAAAAGTAACATCTTCTGAACTGGATATGGAGAAAAGGCTTAAAATTATTGATAAGCAAGCAAGCATGGAGAACTAAGACACATATCATTGACTGATCAAAAACAGATTTTGAGTTCGCATAAATATCGGGAAACTACATATTCCCGAGGAAGTGAATCGAGCAAAGTTAACGTTATTAGCGATAACAGCATGGAATCATTGGTAGTGAATCTTTCCTCAGATATTGATCGTGATATAGAGTCCTTGATACCCGCTTCCAATTTATCAAAAGCCAATAATAAAACTCCAGCTTACGAAGATAAGTTGAAAGAAAAACGAAAAGTGGCTGAAACGAAACCTGAGTTCAGGGCCAAAAAACTAGAAGAATGTAGCCAAAAAAATAGTCCTAAACTGAAGTTGGACAAAAAGCGTAAACATGCTAAAAAGATGGCTACATGGAGGGCAAAAAAAGAGAAAAATGTAGCCAAAATGATAATCCTGAACTAGAGTTGCATAAAAGGCGTAAACATGCTGAACAGATGGCTAAATGGAGAGCCAAGAAAAGGAAACATGATGTCATCGATTCGTCCGTTGCTTCGTCTATAGATGACGATGATAAAAGCGATATTGGTAGCGCTGTAGCAAAGCGGATGAAATTATCTACATCTACTGATGAAGATGTGAGCGTCCTTAATTCCTCAGATGAATGTGATCGAGGCGTTAGTAGCTGTGTTGTGCCAAAACGGGTTAAATTGGTCCCGCTTACTCGACAACGTACATTTACACAGAAACTGCTGGCTGAAGCCAAAAAAAAATATGATTCGCAGAGCTGAGGAGGATAAACATATGAAAGAAGGTATGCAAACCCCATACACAAAAGAATGGTATATTCGGGCTGTATGGACGAGTTTAGACGCACCATCTTCGCCTCTGGCAGGCAGATTAGAAGCTGAGCGTATTGTCACATTGTGCTTTACTGTCAGAAAAAAATTCCTTATCCGACTTAGAAAGACACTCGCGAACAGTAAAAAAAAGTAGAGACATGTTTGACGCGTTCGGCAAATGTTCCCTGTTCAAATCTACGTGATGAAGTTCAAACTTCATGTGGGCAATCGAAGCACACTGTTTCGTCTGAGGCTTATTATATAGACGCTTCCTATCGAAAGTTGGAACATTATGCAGACGCTTCCTATCATAAGTTTGAACAATCACAACCGATTGTAATGGATACTCAAGATAGAGCTATGAACATGTTGCCTTTGATAAAAACGAAGAACAAGAAAACAAAAGCATGGGGATGTGGACCTCTGTGTAAGACTGATGATCGTTATGTTTTGAATAAGTTGAAAGCGTTCCGTCAGCAACTAATGAACTGTGAACTACGCGAGTTGGATATTTTTTTGCGTACTACACATCAGTGTTCTAATAAAGTTAATCTTGAGAAATTGGGACATCCGTACAGTTGCTACATGAACCCGAAAGAATGTTTGTCGACTTTCTTATCACTTGAAATTCTAGCCCCTCATTTTCCGATGATGCGTAATCTAAAGAGATGCGTTCACGATTTAATGAATTTCAATAAAAAATTGAGGTATTTAGATGACGCACTAAACAGCAATAATATAGACACGCTCAAAGGAATTGCCGACGAGGCTCAGAAAAAAGCTGATTTTATCAAAACCGATATATTTGAAATTAATTTGAATGAGCGCGAGATAATGTCGAGATATCAGTGGGCGTTCAGAGCTTTCACTAAAAGAGTAAATGATACTCCACGCTTTCCGTGTATTTCCTGTGAAAAGCTTTGCACTGAGAAAAATACCGTTAAAATTGATCTTTCCAAAGAATCAAAGTATGGCAACAGTTGGAACACTTTCAAAGACTGTCTCAAGAGGTTTGATTTGCCTTATGAAGGAGGTAATTATATCTGCCGATATTGTGACGGTAAATTCTCTCAAGATAAGATGCCACCTACATGTATCGCTAACGACCTGTATGTAAGGCCAGTTCCACCGATGATGCAAAGTCTCAATATTTACGAGACTATATTAATTCAACGAGCAAAAGCTTTTCAAGTAGTACAAAAATTAGGTACCGTGTCGAAAACAATCACCTCCATAGTCCCAAGGTTCCAAAAGTGGTAGGTAGAACATTTCATCTACCTTTGCCCATGGATGAAACATTCAAAAAAATGTGTCCTTCTAGTGATCCAATTAATGCTCAACACGAATTGTATATACTAGTTCGTGGTATTCCGACAAAGGCTAAAGTAATATGGGAACAATTGGTCGATTTGAAAAAAGTTTGGTTGATTCTACAATGGCTGCAGAGCAATAATCCATTGTACTTGGGAATAGAGTTGCCAAAATGTCACGAAAATTTACTGCCCGATAATCTAAGAGACGCAGAATATCAAGAAGAGCAACTTGACTCGAATAATGACCGTTTGGAAAATGATGTTTTATCCGAGCATGATAAGAAGAAAGCTGCTCTCTTGACGCAAATGTCACAATCGGATGGATATTACGAAAAATATAGCATTTATCCCATTCATCAAAAAAAAATAAATCGGACTGCAACGGATCTCTATCAAATGCTTAAAGTTTATGATCGTTCGTTGGTTGACGGAACGGAACATTTGGATCTGAAGTGTTTCCCGGATTTATATCCATATGGAGAAAATGGCCAGAACGAACCGCGATTGGTACGCCTTACTGATTTTGAATTTATTAAATCGAGGCTTATGTCTAAACATCGCCAGTTTCGATTACACGAGCAATACCTTTTCTTTCTCTTGTACAATAATAATTTGCGACAAATTAATGCGGGAATTTTTCACAAATTGAATGTTACCAATCCCCGTTCTAAATATACGGCTGCAAACTACTTAGACGAAATGTCCAAGGGATTACTCGAGTCAAATTTGAGTACTATATTTTCGAGATTGAGAAATACTGAGCAATTCTGGGTGATACCGAGAAGTAATTTAACATGCATGATTCGAAATTACGGACCTGCTACATTGTTCCTAACATTCAGTCCCGTGAATGGCTTGGATGGATTTAGTAGAATATCTTCGAGATGTAAATGACATCCCGAGTGAAAAAAAAAGTCCAATGCAGTTGATAGTTTCCGATCCCGTGTCGACGTCTCGATTTATCGATATCAAATTTCAAGCAATGTTAGATTTCATTTGCTCTCCAGATAATCCTATTGGCCAGGTTGAACATTACTTTTGGCGTCGAGAATATCAAACCAGGGGTGCACAACACTTCCATCTTTTGATTTGGATCAAGGATGCTCCCATAATTGGTAAATCGTCAGAGATGGAAATAGCTAGTTTCATTTTGAAATATGTAACGTGTAGAATGCGGGACCGAAAAGTTTCGCCTGAGTTATATCGACGTGTCAAAGATCATCAATGCCATCGTCATAACTCGTACTGTATGCGAACTAAGGAAACTAAAACGGGTTACACTTGGCGTTGTAAATTCGGACATCCACGTCCTTTGACACAAACCTTAAAGCTTCGTGATGTCTCTGTTGCTATTGCTGGCAGGAAACAATTAAAAACAAGGAGTAGACTGTATGATTTACCACGTGGTACAGCAGAGCCGTACGTTAATGATTATAATCCAGCTATACTTTGCGCTTGGGAAGGAAATATGGATTTGCAATTTGTTGGTGAGGAATCTACTCTAATAACCTGGTATACCACAAAATACGTTTCCAAAGCAGAAAAAAGTAACATTGCTGATCCGTTCGAAATTCTTAATTCGGCCAAGAGTGTTGCTAGTTGCCTTTGGAATCTTTCTATGCGCATGTTAAGTAATCGAGAATGTGGAGCATTCGAAGCTGCCGACAGTCTTCTCGGAATTGGATTGCATGGCACGGATTCACAAACTAAAATAAAATGGGTAGATGTGAATATGATTCGAAGCAGAAGATTAAAGCCCCGTACGGCAATCGAACCTCTACAATCGGAATCCACGGATCTATTTTATGCCTCTGTTGTCGATACGTATTATCCTCGAAGGCCTAAAAAATTAGAATCCATTAATCTATATGATTTTGCTAAATGGTACAACATTGCGGATAGGAAGCCTACAACCATTGATGAAGTCTATAAAATCGGTGAATCTAAATACTTGACGAGAAGACCACGTGGTTGTCTTATTAATCATTGTATTTACAATGTCAAAACGCAACCAGAATTGTATTATTATGCGATTTCGTTATTATTCCAACCATGGAGAGAAATCGACGAACTCAAAGGTACAAGTGAAACATATGCCAAAGCATTCATGTCCTTGCAATCACAGCTTGCGGACGGTTTGCGTTACCATGAAAGAATTAATGAAATCAAATTAGCCATAGAATTTGTTACAGAAGAGGTTGCGAAACACTTGAAGAGTCCTGAAAAAGCAGTCGAACTTTGTAATAATGAAATTCTCGAATGTGTTCCCGTTGAAGTAGAAGGTGCCATGAAAGACTTTAAATATGTGGGAGATAAACTTGATACAATCAATCTGTCAGAGATGATCGCAGAATTGAATGCAGATCAGAAACGGATTTTTGATACAGTTACAAATGCTTTGCAGTCTGAAAACGAAATAATAATACTGTATATAAGCGGCGAGGGTGGAACGGGGAAGAGTTTTTTGATAAAAACTTTGAGGTTGTGGACGAGAAAAGTTCTCGATAAAGATGCAGCAGTAGCTGCTCCAACAGGTATAGCAGCCTTTAATGTCGACGGGTTGACGATACATCGCCTTTTTCAGTTGCCAGTTGAACACGGGCACACGGCCAAATACCGAGAACTCTCCGATAGCGTTCTCAAATTATTACGGGATCAACTCCGAAATGTGGCTCTAATAATCATTGATGAAGTTTCTATGATATCTAATATCACGTTAATGTATATTCATTTGCGGTTGACGGAAATATTTAACACCGGAGAATCCGACGACGGTTGGTTTGGTAAAATACATATAATTGTCTTTGGCGATCTATTACAACTTCCGCCTGTCCACGAAGAACCACCATTTATGAGTCTGTAAAAAAAAAAAATTGACGAATTTATTGGAGCCATGGGATCCGTTGACTTATGGTCTAATCTATTTTGTTATGACGAGCTTAGAATCAACATGCGCCAGAAAGGCGATCATTCCTACAGAGACTTGTTATCCAGGATTCGAATAGGAGAGGTACTCGATTCCGACACGAAAGTTTTACAGTCCAGAAAATTACAGTTCAATGCAACAACAATTGAAGGTCGATTGAATGAAATATGCGATTACATGTATAAACTACCAATGGATGCAGTGTACTTCCCACCTGTGCGCTTTGTGATTCCTTAAACGCCGCGATGTTAGCCCGAATAGATTCTGAAGAAATAGAACTTATCGCGCAAGATACGGTCGAGTGTGTATCATATATGAAAAAAAAAGTGTCAAAAATTTTGTGTAATGACGATGATGGTAACTCACGAACGGCCGGATTGTCAAAAATCATTACTGTGAAGGTGGGATCACAAATAATGATTCGAAGAAATATTGACGTAACACTGGGTCTAGTCAATGGCACGGATGCTACAGTTGTTTCCATACGACGAACGCTCGATACTAATGGTGTTGAATCGATCGATATTGCATTGCCATCCGGAGTACAGCAAACATTAGAACGTATGAGTGTGAAATTTGAAGTAATGGATCGAGCGTTTGTTGTGAGAAAGCAATTTCCCATATGCTTAAGTTATGGAATGACTATCCATAAGAGCCAAGGTTTGAGCTTAAACAATGCTCTCGTTGATGCAGGTAATTCCATTTTTAGCTGCGGGCAAATTTATGTAGCTCTCTCGCGAGTTACAAAATTAGAAGGTTTACACCTTATCGATTATGATCCAGCATCCGTCAAAGCTAATGCATATGCAATAGTGGAGTATAATCGTTTGCGAGACAAATACAGGCCTGACCTTGAGGGTTTCAATGTTGTTCATACTCGTGTCATAAAAACGATTGATACTATCTGGTCTATATCAGCTCGGATGTTGGCCTGCCAACAACAAGTGCAAGACAAGCCTCCTGAGAATATTCTGTCCAGTGTAAGAGGTCTTGAAAATCATGACAATGTATCGTGCTATGCCATAGCTACTATACAGTGTATCATTCATTGCTCTCCCATCAGAGAAGCTATTTTGATTCAGTCTGAAAAAAACGCAGTCATAAGGTCATTTGTCGAAGCCTATATGTCCCCAAATAAAGACGATTACGTTGACATTTTAAAAGTGCGCGGTTTTCTTGGTGGGACATTTATGGAAAAAATTCAACAAGACGCAGGTGAGTTTATTAATCTTGTCTGTGAACAATTGTGTAGTATTCGAAACACGGGGAATCATCTTATAAGAACTGTGCAAATGTGTCGCTCTTGTAATACTGAAACAAGTTATCCTGGCAATCCAAATAATGTTTTATTATTGTCAGTGCCAACAAAAGGGAAAAAAATCCCTCAGCTTGCAAGAAATTATCGATGATAATATAATTAAGTGGAAGAGCATAAAACTTTCGTGTAATACTTGCAACGCTTCACCCGTGCTTCAAAGGACGAAGATTGCATCGACTCGGCGAGTTCTGATCATCCAACTATTACTATTTGATGTAACAGATGGTCAAGTTAAGAAAAAAATATGCAGCGTTAAAGCCGTACCTACCACAACGGTACGAATCAATGGGTGTAGCTATAGAGTGACAAGCGCCATTTTCCATCATGGTACGAGTGTAAAAAACGGACATTATACAAGTATGCTGAGAATGAAACGGACCGCCTGGGTATCTGCTGATGATTCAAGAATTCAAAAGCGCAGTTGGCCTCGAAACGGTAAGGATGTATACAAATTATTCTTAGAACAAATATACAAAATGATTGTAAATTCCATTTCTAGTCTAATATATAGTCGGTCGATTGAAATGAATACTTTCGAAATATCAATATGGGAATACGGGTAAACAATGATTAGAAATAAATAATCCTTACATAGCTAAAACTAGTACAATGTCCGAAACAGGTATACCAACCTTTTGTAAAAATAACACTGTTGGTGTGATAAATTATTTTAGCGCGTGATTATGACGGCAAAATGCGCATGTTATGAAAATAATCCGTCGTAATTGAGCTCATTGAATCGGTATAGATATATATGTTTTACTATACTAGTTTACTATACTAGGACTTCTGGTAAGTGAAGTAATGCGAAAGCGGTCTCATGATCATGAGTTGGCGCGAAGGCGGGTGGTTTTTAGTGAGTAGGACTAACTACGGGAGAGTCCCACACTACCGGCGAGTAATGGTTCGCTGGTGTGCGTAAATTGCATTTTCCACCCGATACAAAAAAAAAAAAAAAAAAATACAACGCTGCTTTCAATTTTTTGATTATCTCAGTGAGTGTATGCGTATGTCAGTTCCGATTTGATGAAAGCACTCGGCAGGAAAAATGGATTCATGTATGGGTGTGATTGCGTGTGTGTCAATTCGTGGAATCATTTGCTAAGTCATTTTCCGTTTCCTTCCCGGTCAGTTTAATATTGTATCGTTTTGAACTATTTTTCGCTATTCGTTATACTTGTTGGTGAGTAATAGTCCTGTTGTTCCGCATTAGTTTTGGGATTAAACAGAGCAGTGTGTATCAGTTTTGAGCGTTATACAATAGTTAATAAAAATACTTTGCGCAAAATGTTGATATTGTATATCTTCTTTGTTCGTGGCTATAAGGCCGAATTGTAATCAACATCTGAATTCTATTCAGTTTTCTACATCGTATTTCAATAAAATTCTTTGATTTTCATCGAAAGGAATGTTTGTGTTTCTCATTTATTTCCGACGGGTATTAGTAAGTTATACGCCCTTCATTTAAAAATAATTATCATAGGCAAGATGTTATCACGGCTCTTGATGGTTTTATCTACAAATTATGTCGGCAGTAAATCTAAACCGACTACGTCACTTTTGATATTTATTATCTACTATATATTCCCTGCATGTCGGTAATAATCAATCAAACTAGATGACTGGATGTCAAAAATAGGTCAAATCAAACCAAAAAATACTTTTTTTTTTCAAAAAAAGTAAAAAGTAACGCCAAGTACTTAAAATGTATTTGCGTGTAGAAAATATGTTCATCAAAAAAACTTCTTAAAAATAAAAAAAAATCTGCCAAAAAAGATGTTTCAAAACAATCTAAAAATGATATATAATAAAGTTCTAAGGTCATCCATGGGTTCTCAATGGCCGGTCGATTTGGATTCCAGTGGTTCCCAATGAACGCTCGATTTCTTATTTTGACAGGTGACAGGTGACAAACTGTCACCTGCCAAAACGTCACCTCGACATTTCTTGACCCTGGCAAATAATCTGCGTACCATTGGCGTGCCAGGAAAGGTTAGAATATGCTGATTGGCATTTGAAACTTTATTTTGGATATAAAATATCCGACATATATAGTGTATTAATGCGTGAGAACGAATCTCACGTCATTCGTGTTTGTAGGTTAGTCATATGTTTTTCGTTGTCGGTTGTTTTCCGATCACTTCCTGTGACAGTTCTGACAGTTCTGACAGTCTTTTTTAAGACCTCAGAGCGAATAGACGTGTGGATATTTGAGAGACGACAGACGATAGCTAAATCATTAACAAGGAGCGGATAGACCTGTGGATATTTGAGAGATAACGACAAAGATTCCGAGGACACGGAGGACGCGGAAGACAAGGTCACAAAGATTATTGGTCCTGTCACATAGTCTGCTCACACTTGACGTGTCGGGAACGGTTAGAATATTCTTATACCTATTTGAATCGTTCGGATATCCGGATCTACCCGAACTACCTGAATATTCGGATCCACCTGAACTATCCGGACATCCGGATCCACCCGAACTATCCGGATATCCGGATTCACTCGAACTATCCGGGCATCCGAATATCTCGAATAGTTCGTGGTTCGGTTCGATAAACTGTTGATCGAATGGGATTGAGTTAAGCCCAAACGCCGAGAGATGTATGAACCCGGTGAACTGTTCGAACCCGTCGACCTCGTTGAATGGTCAAACTGCTCAAATAGTTAGACAAGCTTTGTTCGAAGGTATTGAATATTGTAACGTGAATAATATTTCAATAGATTCGTTGATGTCGTTTGTGCACTAATTTATATTTTTGTGACAACGATCACATTCATTGTGCATAAAAATTAAACTTGGTATAGAGCGTTTTTTGTACCGATTAATAACATCCAAGAAAAAAAAATTAAATTGAAGGTTACGGCTTTGTCGAATATATTTCCATATCCAATATATATTGTGTATTAATATTAATAATGCGAGAAAAATATTTTTTTTTTATGTTTAAAACTTAAAAATTGAAATTTTTATATCGCCTCTTCATATCTCTTTATTCACAAATATTCTGCGAGAACGCATTTTCGAAGCTTTGCGAATAAAGGGATATTATGAGGTGACAATATAAAATATTTATTTTCACCTTTTATGACGAAGCGATATGAATTTTCAATTTTCAACCTGGCGATTTTTCGAACATTACAGTATTCCATTTTGAGTCATGCATTTCTTTTCCCACAATAGGAAGAAGGATATAGTGGTGTTGACGAAGGTGGTCGTTAAGGGTGGTAGCACGGCTGGAGGCGAGGAAGATGAATCTTTTATTGACTACAGGATCGCGTGAAGATGAGTGTAAAATTTCGATTACTGATGTCGGAAAAAAGATTATTTTCGACGAAAAAGGTTTGCTAGAGGATGCTCATATCGATAAATTCGCAAAATTGCTGGAATGGTATTGTGGTATAAAGATGCAGTCACCATTGCTCCTCCATCAACCAGACATGATAGAGAGTCGATCGCGCGATAATAATCACATCCAGATTTTGTTCTCCAACCACGGGGTCACTGGTCATTGGATATGCACGTCCTATGATCGGAATGTAGTCCATGTATTCGACAGTATGAATAACATGACACTGCATGCTGATTATGTCGTGTTTTTGAATCTGTTGTACCCGTTTAACCCGAAAGTACAATTTCATAAAGTACAGCAACAACCGAATGCAACCGACTGCGGACTGTATGCAATCGCGTTTGCAGTTTATGTTTGTTTTGGAAATATGCCCGACGGATTTGTATTCGATCGGCGATACATGAGGCGTCACCTGTATAGGATGCTTGCGCAAAACTGGTTCGCGCAATTTCCGACACGCGATCTAAATTCAAGCGTATCACAAAAACATTGCAGGGAGACGCAACTAGAACGGAAGACAGATTCAAACATATCAGGAAAACGTTGTAGCGAAATACAACAAAAGCGAGAGACAAATTTAAGCGTATTAGGAAAACGTTGCAGCGAAACTCAACAAGAGCAAGAGACAAATTTAAGCGTATCAGGAAAACATTGCACCGAGATTCACCAAGAAAGAGATACCAATTCAAACTTTTTAAGAAAACATTGCAATGAGACTCGAGACGAGCGAGCGACACGATTGGACAAACGCAAACAACGCAAAAGAAGAAGATTAACGGCGAATTTACTACTTTCTGGAATGCGAACTGGCGACACAGTTGTCGAAGAGGAAATAGAAACTCACTATCTTGGCAAGATGAACGTTACCTGCGAATTTTGTGGATCCGTCAATTTCTTATGCGAACAACCAACGGATAAAAAATTTTCGATATGTTGTCACAAAGAAAAAGTAGTTTTGCCCGTTTTAAAGGAATACCCTCAAAGGCTAAGGGAGTTATTAACGAGTAAATCGGTAGAAAATCAAAACTTTAAAGAAAACATTCGGGTCTATAACAGTGCGCTTGCATTTGCCAGTATGGGTGCTAGAGTGATATCACCAGCTGTAACGGGTAGAGGACCGTACGTTTTTCGGGTACATGGTCAGATATATCACAATACCTTTGCGTTGCATCCTAACACAGATGAGGAATATCGATATGGTCAATTATATATAATCGATACCGATCAAGCAACCGAAGAACGCATTAAACATTACAATAATGTGAAATGTCTGACCTCATTATTAAAAGAATTAGATACTTTATTGAGACAAATTAATCCGTATGCAAAAGCATTTAAGATGATGGGAGAAATATAAAAAGAAGAGGAAGAACGCGCTCTCATGGAGAATAGAAAAAATAAACCGATTACAATCTGTTTTAAGAGGAATAGAACAGCAGACAAAAATACTTTTAATCTGCCTACTTGTAACGAAGTAGTAATAGTTTTCGTGGGGGAAGTTGAGCTTCCACTCAGTGAACGGGATATATGTATATATCCAAAAATGGAAGCACCTATTCCTATCAGCTCTTTAAGTGCAAACGTTGATCCCATGACATATCCACTTTTGTTTCCGCATGGAGATTCAGGGTGGACAGTAAATATCGAGTACAATGACGGTGTTCGAAATGTGACGTGCTTACAATTCTATAGTTACCGTTTAGCGTACAGAGGCACTTTTAATCCCTGTCTCCTGGGTGAAAAGCTTACGCAACAATATATCGTTGATGCTTGGTCAAAAGTCGAAGGTGAACGTTTGAAATATCATCGAATGCAACAAAAGAAATTACGTTCGGAAATGTATTGTGGATTGATGGATTACATAAAAACAAAAGCAGATGAAGATAACGTTAAACCCGGGAAAATGGTCCTTCTACCTTCAACCTTTTATGGTGGACCACGATCTTATCAACAATCGTTCATGGATGGCATGAGTCTTGTTCTGACATTCGGAAAACCACAATTGTTTATAACGATGACCTGTAATCCAAAGTGGTCGGAGATAGTGGAGAATTTGTATGATGGACAAACTGCATCTGACCGTCGAGATCTTTTGCGAGAGTCTTTTAAACGAAAGTATGCGAGCTCAAGACGGAATTACTAGAAAGAGAAATTTTTGGGACAACTGTTGCACATATCCATGTAATAGAGTTTCAAAAACGTGGATTACCGCACATGCATATGCTGCTTTTCTTGGACAAAGAGTACGCGATTCGAGACACAGAAACAATAGATCAGATTACATCCGCAGAAATTCCAGATGCGTCGAAAAATCTAAGATTGTATACAATCGTCAAACAGTTCATGATACATGGTCCTTGTGGAAATGCTAATCAAACTGCACCGTGTATGGATCGTGAAACGAATTCGTGTACCAAAAATTTCCCAAAAGAATTTCAGGCCGAAACGCGATTAAATACTAATGGTTATCCGTTATATCGCCGAAGAGATGACGGAAGCGCGATTACCTTCTCAACTGGAAACCCTAGACTCAATGCAAGAATTGCTGATAATCGATTTGTTGTTCCTTATATCCCGTACCTTACCTTGCGTTTTAACTGTCACTTGAATGTCGAAGTGTGTTCAACTGTGCAGTGCATAAAATATCTGTTTAAATACTGCTATAAGGGACACGACTGTGCGATAATTGAATTGAAAAACACTGATAAATCAGTGATGGATTACGACGAAATCCATCAATATTTATCAACACGATATGTATGTCCTCCTGAAGCAATGCACAGACACTACGAGTTCAAAATGCATCAGCAATCTCACGGAACAATTCGTTTGGAGGTTCACCTGGAAAATCATCAGCAGATATATTTCAAAGAAGGGTTCGAATTAAAGGCTATTGAAAGTTTCAAGAATACCAAATTAACAACGTGGTTTAGATGAAATCAAATAGATAGCAATGCAAGACAATATTTATATTCTGAGATACCACATCATTATGTATTTGATTCTGGGATGAAATGTTGGAAAATCAGAGAAAGAACGAGAACACCAATTATTAGCAGGTTGTATTTTGAGAATCCAAATCAGACAAAAAGATATTATTTACGATTGTTGCTTTTACACGTACGCGGAGCTCAATCTTTCAATGATTTGAAAACGTATGAAGGGCTAGCGTATGAAACGTATTTGTAGGCAGCAAAAGCACGGTATTTAGTGAAAGATGATAAGGAAATGGAAAATTGTTTGGAAGAGGCTATTTTGTTGAAATTCCCGAATGAATTATGCCATCTGTTTGTCTATATCTATGTTTTCTGCGTGCCAAGTAATGCAGCTGCACTTTGGGAGAAATATAAGGAACATCTAATTGATTTGAAAATTGATCGTGACTTTGCAGAATAACTTGCTTTGAAACGTATTGAAGATATTTTAGTTTATCACGGATTTAGATTGAAGGATTTTAACTTACCGGACATAAATACAGATGTCTTGAAGCGTGCTATTGAATGTGTTGAGAATCCGATACATTCCGAACAATTAAAAGGTCAAGCAGATAACGTAGTAAAATGCCTTAGTTCATGCCAAAAAAATGTATTTGATGAAGTGATGAAGGCCGTAATCGATGACGACTATACATCGCGGTACATCTATTTGGATGGACCCGGTGGAACTGGGAAAAGTTTCTTATTGAATGCTATTATATTGGCGTGTGAAAGTAAAGAACAATCTGTATTGTCTGTGGCTTGGACTGGAATCGCAGCCAATCTCTTAAAAGCGGCAAGGACGGTCCATTCTATGTTTAAATTACCAGTTCCTCTAAGTGAAAATTCCACGTGTAATGAGTCTGGCTCATCAAAACATGGAAAAATGATAACAAAAGCAAAAATTATTATTTGGGATGAAGTTACTATGGCCTCAAAGTATGCAGTACATGCTATCGATTCCTTACTTCGGGATTTAACAAGCAGAAATATACCGTTTGGTGGTAAAGTCGTTTTAATTACGGGAGATTTTCGACAAACGTTACCCATTGTGCGTCATGGAGATAGAACACAAATTATTGAGCAATGTATTAAAAGAAGTCCATTATGGAAATATTTTAAACAAATGAGTTTGATGAATAATTTTAGAGTTCAACCGGACGAACAAGAATTTAGCAAATGGTTATCAGACGTTGGAGATGGCAAGGTAGAATCAAAATTTGAAAGACTCAATAAAGTAGCTCACATATCTAACAAATTCCTATCTTCTGGTGACTTAGTTGATGACATATATGGAACGATTATTGACCCACAAGACAAAAATATTTATCAATGTTTTATTTTGGCGCCAACCAATCGTGAAGTTTATGACATGAATAATATGATATTGTCGAAAGTACGTGGAAAATCAAGAGTGTATTATAATTTTGATACAAACGAGAGTGAAGAATCCGAGATGCAGAATTTGATTCCTGTTGAATTTACGAACAGTCTAACTCCCGATGGATTACCTCCGCATAAATTGACATTAAAAATAGGAGCCGTTGTTATGTTGTTGAGAAATATGAATTTGTCGCAAGGATTGTGTAATGGAACAAGATTAGCGATAACGAAAATGATGAATCATAGTATATGTGCAAAAATTATATCAGGCAGATTTGTTGGCGAGATGATACTTTTACCAAGAGTATACTTATCTTCTTCTCCTGATACACTTCCGTTCAAACTGGTTCGACATCAATTCCCTATAAGATTAACTTATGCAATGACAATTAATAAATCACAAGGCCAATCCGTTGATACAGTTGGCGTACATCTTCCTTCGCCAGTTTTTAGCCACGGACAGTTATATGTAGCATTATCGCGTGCAAGGAGCATGAAAAATCTAAAAATGCATATCTCTGGAAAGGCACTTTTTGTCAATGAAAATGAAAAAGAAAAAACTTATACACGGAATATAGTATTCAAGGATATATTATAGACTGGACTTACATTTTTTATTATAGAATTCGATGGTAGAGGAGACAGGAGAGAAGTAGGGTGTATAAACCATATATGTACGTAAATAATTATTCATTTTTCTTGGAAAAATCTTTAAGTATTTAATATAATGACACGTATCCATATATATATACAATAGCTTCAAATAGGGTCAAAAATTTCAATCTATTAGCAACAATTTGCTCGCTTCGCTCGCGTTTATTTAATTTCTTTTAGGTTAGATGTACCGGTCTTGCTAATGAAACTAACGACCCCGATTAGCTAGGAAAACTGGTCTCACGATTTCGATTATTATGATATATTTATCTCGATCATTCGACAATCATGTCACCTTGACTAATAATATCTGTCCCATTTTTAAGAGGGTATATGTATATGTGTTAAATATGTATATATGTATATATGTATATATTACAGAATTTTGATCTCATAAAAACTTGATTTTCGGAGAACTACGCCTTTCTTATTTCTGTCCCAAGTGGTTTTAATTCGATATCTTGAATTTTTTTTTTTCGAAAACTTTTTTTTTTCAGAATGGTTTTCGAAAAAAAAAAAAAATTCAAAATATGGAATTAAAACCTTCGCCATTGTTTTCAAGTGGCATATTTCCCAACCGATTTCATTAACGAAAAAATTCTAAAAAATTTTTTTGGAAAAATCCTCAGCTGAGGATTTCTTCAGCTGAGGATTTCCGCAACTAAGGATTTTTCCAAAAAAAAATTTTAGAATTTTTTCGTTAATGAAATCGGTTGGGAAATATGCCACTTGAAAACAATGGCGAAGGTTTTAATTCGATATCTTGACATTTTTTTTTTTTCAAAAACCATTCTATATGCTAACAAACCAAAATTTCGAATTGTTAGCATATAGAATGGTTTTCGAAAAAAAAAAATTCAAGATATCGAATGAAAACCTTCGCCATTGTTTTCAAGTGGCATATTTTCCAACCGATTTTATTAGCGAAAAAATTCTAAAAATTTTTTTTGGAAAAATCCTCAGCCGAGGATTTCCTCAGCCGAGTATTTCCTCAGCCGAGGATTTCCTCAGCCGAGGATTTCCTCAGCCGAGGATTTCCTCAGCCGAGGATTTCCTCAGCCGAGGATTTCCTCAGCCGAGGATTTCCTCAGCCGAGGATTTCCTCAGCCGAGGATTTCCTCAGCCGAGGATTTCCTCAGCCGAGGATTTCCTCAGCCGAGGATTTCCTCAGCCGAGGATTTCCTCAGCCGAGGATTTCCTCAGCCGCGGATTTCCTCAGCCGAGGATTTCCTCAGCCGAGGATTTCCTCAGCCGAGGATTTCCTCAGCCGAGGATTTCCTCAGCCGAGGATTTCCTCAGCCGAGGATTTCCTCAGCCGAGGATTTCCTCAGCCGAGGATTTCCTCAGCCGAGGATTTCCTCAGCCGAGGATTTCCTTAGCCGAGGATTTCCTCAACTGAGGATCAACTAACGCAGAAATCTGGACTTTTTTTCAAAAAATTTCGAGATATCGAATTAAAACTTCCGCCATTGTTTCAAGTGGCATATTTGCTAACCGATTTCATCAGCGAAAAAATTCTAAAAAAATTTTTTGGAAAAAACCCACTTTCGTCAAAAAAATGTAAGGGTACCCCCTTCTCGTTTTTCCACTTTCACAATGGCCAAATTGTTTTTTTTTTTTTTTTTTAGAGATATCGAATTTTTACCATCGCTATTAGCTTCAGGTGACCCAATTACGCATAGTCTTAAAACAGACTGTCAGAACTGTCACAGGAAGTGACAGGAAAACAACAGACAACGAAAAACATATGACTACCTATAGACGGGAATGACGTTAGATTCATCCTCACGCAGTAACACACTATGTATGTAGGATATTTTATATCCAAAATAAAGTTTCAAATGCCAATCAGCATATTCTAACCTTTCCTGGCACGTCAATGGTCCACAGATTAGTTGCCAGGTTCAAGAAATGTTGAGGTGACGTTTTGACAGGTGACAGTTTGTCACCGGTCACCTGTCAAAATCGGAAATCGAGCGTTTATTGGGATCCACTGGAATCCGAATCAAGCGGCCATTGGAAACCCATGGATGACCTTAGAACTTTATTATATATAATAATTATTATATTATTATTAGTTATTGCTACTCTTAATAACAATTGGATTGTTATTAACAGTAGCAATTGTTAATCGCAATTGTTTATTAACAAAATAAGTTACTGTTTTTTCACGTCGGTTATTTTTTTCGTATAATTTGGTTGATTTTGAGTCGAAAATGTTAATATTTTTTTCTGAAAATGA
Organism: Amblyjoppa fuscipennis; assembly: GCA_963575735.1. Lineage (NCBI taxonomy): Eukaryota > Metazoa > Arthropoda > Insecta > Hymenoptera > Ichneumonidae > Amblyjoppa > Amblyjoppa fuscipennis. The sequence continues at coordinate 19,258,547 of OY754488.1, forward strand.
AAATAGAATGGTTTTGGCTTATTTGCAACTTTCAACAATTTATTGCTCCAAATCAATATAGGTTATAGAGTAAAGTTTCATAGAACCTTTTCGACTTAAAACCGATCAAAGTATACGAAAAAAAAAAAATATCCCAAGTGGAAAAAACAAAAACTTATTTTGTTAATAAACTATTGCGTTTAGCAATTAAACGACTGGGATTTCTGCAAAACACTTTATATATTCGTGATAGGGAGGTAAAAATCTATTGAATCCAACGAGGTTGTTGGATTCAAAGCTGGCGTCCGAATGCTGCCAGCGCGTAGTAGCTTTTGCGATAATTTGTAATATTCGATTTTCTTTATTTCCCGGAAGATTTTCACCGAAGTTCGGGTGCACGCTGAATCATTTATGCTATTAATACAGTCCTATAACATTTGAAGCATGCCCGTCGCACAGTAACGACGAATAGTGAAAAGGCCCGTACGAGTACCACAGAAGCAAGAGCCGAAGGTGAATGCTTCCAGTGTGAATGACTGATTATTGTCAATAACTTAAATAACTTAACCTAGCGTCGGGCGCGAAGCGCCCGATCGCTAGTAAAGTGATAATCAATCAAACTAGTTGACTGGATGTCAAAAATAGGTCAAATCAAACCATAAAATACTTTTTTTCAAAAAAAGTAAAAAGTTACGCCAAGTAGTTAAAACGTATTCGCGTGCAGAAAATATGTTTATCAAAAAACTTCTTTAAAATAAAAAAAAGATTACTCAAAATAAAAAAAAATCCAAAAAGAATTAAATCATATGAGCCAAGTATGGTATACATACTAAAAAAAAAAATCTTCAAAAAAGATGATTAGCAAAACAATCTTTTAAAAAAGTCTTTAAAAAAAATGTTTCAAAACAATCTTCAAAAAAATACAAGATGTAAACAATCTTGACAAAAAAAATTAAGATGTTAATCATATGTATAAATCGGGCGATAGTACAGTAAGATGGCGAACAAAAACTTGGCGTGCCAGTTTTTTTTTTACAATAGCTGTCGTACATGGTTCATTCAAATTATCGAGGGAATAGGGGGAATACCGATTCTCCTCCTTTTCAAAATATGACATTGTCCGCCAATGCGATATTAATCCTCTCATGATCCGATCCAACAGCCGTCTTCAGTTTGCGTTTGGCCTGCAACACAGGGGCGTAGCACTACGCGCGTATTGATGCTCGAAATAGTACTTTGCGATCCAAGTGCGTAAAAGCGGACATTCGACGAAGGTTGGGAAGTGGCTGCAAGAGCCGGATCGAGCGCTACAACGGTACGAGGCGAAGCCGAGTGCTGTTGTCGCGCGAGAGAAGACGAGTGCGGCCACTTCACAACCGCCGACGGCAGTCCGATTTTACGTACAAGTATCGCATCCTACTTTTTGTAACGAATGCATGAAAACTGCGAGGTTATGTTGCTAGCCGGGGGCAACAATAAAGGAAAAAACAGACTGATTTGCACATGCGCACAGTATTTACGATACGGTTTGAGACCAATGTGTGCATGTGCCCAGTACCTACGATACGGTTTCAGTATTTTCGATACGCTTCCAGTATTTAAGATACGCATTCTCGAAAAGCGCCACTCTATGTCGCGCCCGGCCCCCACATAAAGCAGCACTTTTCATGCATGAGTTACAAAAAATTATGTCTTCTACCTACTTACCGTCTTCAGTTTGTGTTGGGGCTGCAACTTGCAGGCCGAACGCCAACTTGTCGACGAGCCTGCTGTGTTGCAGGCGGTAACACAGCAGGCTCATTTTACAGTGATATGTCCCGTGCATTTGGAACGGATCAACTTGGCTAAACCGGGCAGAGCATCAATGCTTGTGTGCTGATACTTTGAAGATGTTTTCCGTATTACCGGAGTTTTCGCTTATTCGAGGAACGCCCTCCCCAAATTCTCTCGGCCGAACGAGTTGCTACTGTATAAGTAAGAATCTACTTCAGCTAACTAATACAATTTTCCATTTTCTCAAGGTCTCGACATATAGATAAATGGATGCATGTAATTCGAACTAAAATATGGGTCAAGTAACAGTTGCATAAGTGGCGAATGAAAGCCTAAAGGTGCAGTTAGTTCCCCTCTCCCTCGATAATTTGAATGAACCATGTACGACAGCTATTGTAAAAAAAACTGGCACGTCAAGTTTTTGTATGCCATCTTACTGTACTTGTAAAAATCACATTAATTCAAAACAAAATAATAAGATAAAATATTTTGAGGCGAGGATGACAGTTTACTCTCGAGCAAGTGATATTCCTTCTCTTTACAACATCGGGATGTAAATCCTCACCTCCGCGAAAGCACCCAAAAAAAATTCACAATCAATTTTACAACAAAACTTCGTTCGCAAAAATAAACAAAATCCACATGCTTCAAATCAGAGATATAAATATATAAATACGATCTGATACGCTTATCATTCGTCCACACACGTACAAGATAAAATTTTGCAATTCTTAGTCAGCACTTCTCCGTCTCCTGTCCGTTAACTGCTCGAAAGCCGGCACGGAGAGACACACATACACCATCAAAATAAAACAATCACAAAAAGTGGGTACTCAACTTATAATAAATTTGAGGTGCGCTTCCACGATGGCTCTTTCTTTTCAACTCCGAGGACTTTGAGTTGAAAAAGATCGCTGATGGAAATTGAATGATCGAACGGCCTCCTCGATCCAGACATCCAACACGGAATACCCGCTACGTCCGTACTCTTCGCAGTCCCCGGAGAGAAAGAGGACGAGGCATCGTGCCTCGTCACCGAGAGGACTCCCGAAAATTTCGGAGCTTGCGCACCTGGGCGTTATAAAAATACGCTCGCGCATAGATCGTCGTTCCCGACCGCTAGCGCCCTCAATCGATATTTTTGGTGTTTGCGCGCAAATTTGATTTTGTCCTCTTACATACTATCGCCCGATTTATACATATGATTAACATCTTAATTTTTTTCGTCAAGATTGTTTACATCTTGTATTTTTGTGAAGATTGTTTTGAAACATTTTTTTAAAGACTTTTTTAAGAGATTGTTTTGCTAAACATCTGTTTTGAAGATTTTTTTTTTAATATGTATACCATACTTGGCTCATATGATTTAATTCTTTTTGGATTTTTTTTTATTTTGAGTAATCTTTTTTTATTTTAAAGAAGTTTTTTTGATAAACATATTTTCTGCACGCGAATGCGTTTTAAGTACTTGGCGTAACTTTTTACTTTTTTTGAAAAAAAAGTATTTTATGGTTATGAGAATCGCTTGAACTCCCGAGTGAGAAATCTACCCGCGACGCTGTATCGTCGCGATGTAGCCGTTGAGAACGTGAGCCTTTCCGGCGAGAATACGCGTGTCGCGTAACCGAGAAAAACACTCCCGTTATGCTCCGAGTGAGCTCGACCGATATCCCGAAATCGAAGATACGTCACCTGTCAGATACATCAGCTGTGCCAGTGAGAAAACCGGTTGTAAACGGCAATCTACCCAAGCGTGTGGTGACCCGTGTCAGCCATTTGCCGTAGATGAGCGCGATACCTGTTGCACACGGCACGTAAGCCGTGCCGCCTGGGTTGAGAGCCGGTGCGCGTGCGTCGGCCTCGCTGGCCTCGGCCGGGAGGTGCTGCCGAGCAGCGGCCGCTCGAGCTAGCGCACATTACCGCGCTGATTCTCGAACAACAATAAAGGTTTGTATTTACGTCGATAAAACAATGTATGAACAGATAAACCTTGGAATAACAGCATGATTTGCTTGATTGTACGTAGTTTCAGACATCATTAACTTCACCGAAGACACTTCCGAGATCGTCCCAAAGGACCTCGATACTTTTCTTTGTCTGTGCCGATTTTTCCATTTCGTGGGCAAATAAGCCTAAATTTCTTACTGTATTCCATGATCAGCTAGCAGTAGCCGAAAAAATGGCATGAAACAATGCTGTAGAATGAAGTATCGATGTGAAATTGTAACACAGGCAAAGTTTATTAACTGCAATCTGTCATTCAGTTTCAGTCTAATTCCCCCGAAATCACTTCGTCAACCATCTCAGAGGAAGGCGAAACTTTTTTCCTACTACCAATTATTCATTTTTAGCACTAAAGTATCCTTAAATTATTTTCCTTCCGCATTCTGTGATCGGCTGTCAATAACAGAAAAAATCAGTATGGAACGCAGTCCCATAGAATGCAAAACACTGATGAAACTTAATCATTAAAATACTGAATTCGGCTTCAGTTTTCATCAACTTCTCCAAAAGTACTTCAGCCATTTTAATCGACGTCGATCTTCCTTCAATCTATTTCGTCATTAGCAAAGCCTAGTTCTCCCTTTGCACACTGAGATTATCTGACAGTATCCGGGAAAAAAAGAACAAACTTCAGAAACTGTATGAAAAATAAATGTACTCAAGTGGAAATACCATACAGACCAATGAGATTTTTCACATTATCTAACCGATTTTATACAAACTCATACTTTTCCGTCAGAAAAGCTTTTTAATGGCCATAACAGATTTGTTTGTATACTGTATAGTACTAAACTTAATTGCAAGAATGCAATGAATTTATCTTTGTACCGTCAAGGGGAGTCTAAACTCCCTCTCGCTCAATCTCAGAGGAACCTTATGGCGCTGTCTCTCGCACCCGGCCGGTCGCCGCAAGGGTTTAGCCGGCCTTAAAGAAGCCCATCTATAAATTCCTCTATGCAATAACCCTTTAGACAATATTTCGCATTGATAGATACAATATATAATAGTATTTTTCGAGATAATTATTATATATGTTATTATATGTAAGCATTGAACGATTTTGCAGGGGATTCCAAAACAAACAAGAAATTACGACACAATGGCCAGCAACGAGAAAATAATTAAATCAAGCGCTGATGATAGCAAAGGCTTGGTTCCTGAGAAAGAAATACAGCGAGCAATGGTGGCTAAGACGAAAAGCCCAGACAAGGTAAGATAACTTTTTATCTACGAAAAACGTATTAAGAGTATATACTTTATCTTTATGTGCATGCAGATTGTCAAAAGATAAATACGCTGCATCCTTATATTCTCTCAGATAAAAAATAGTTCGCCGGCTTTCTGCAGAATATTTTAACATTATCAATAATTTCGAGTAAACTTTGTTCTTTACTCGTATGAAATGATTCGGTATAGAAGTTATTGGCTACTGACTACTAATACTTTGCTTGATTTTTACTACTAGATTCCGGAGTGTAAAACAAATGTGTCAGTTTGAAAAACCTGTATATATGATTGAATGTTCACCCCTCAATCGCAATCAACGAATTAACATCAAGCATTTTCGAATTCATGTTGTACAACTCTATGTAACCGCCTATATTACTATGTCAATTCCATCAATGAACCTCTCCAGGAACGATTGGCCATCAAATAAAATCAATTGTTTATTACAGACAATACCTGAGAAAACACGGTTAATATCTAAGGAAAGGGTGAGTACAAGTAAAATAACTTCTGCGACGAAAGAGGAAAAAATATTGCAAAACGTCGCCAAGAAAACGATAAAGAAAGCCAAGACTCGTGGAGCACCCAATATAAAAATTAAATCTGTGCAAATATTGAAAGCGGGAACGGAGTGCGTCGAACAGAAGTCAGAAGTGGAAAACAAAAAGTCTGACAAAAATAGACAAAAAAACAGAAAATGGAAATAAAAAAGAGCAATTTCAGATGATAAAGTAATTTTTCATATTTATGATATCCTGTTTCGCTTTAGTCGCTTCAAAATTATCTACGTCTACGTAGATCATTTTAGTGCGGGTGGCACTACCGCACACAACATCGGTTTATGTGAAATACCGGAAATGAACTTGCGATCGAACTTAAAATCAAACTTAAAAAGTCCGAACTTAAGATCAAAGTTAAGATCAAACTTAAGGTCAAACTTAAGTCCGAACTTAAGGTCAAACTGAAGTCCGAACTTAAAATCAACCTTACGTCTGAACTTAAGATCAACCTTAAATCTGAAGTTAAGATCAAACTTAAGCACGCAATGAAATTTGGACCATACTTCGATCTTAGGTTCGAGCTCAAGAGGGGTCTTAAGTTCAAACTAATGTCTTAAAATTCGACCCTAATATACATACTTTACATCTACGACTTTCACCAATCACTTATACCCACTTATGCCATCCCGTTACATGGTGTCAGAAGCGGGCGTTCTAAACAAACACGCTCACATAAAAAAAAAAAAAAACGAAACAGCGAAAAAAAGACAGTGAAACAGAAACAGTGAAAAAAAAAACCCGAAAGAGAAAAAAAAAGAAGAACAGACAGTGAAACAACGAACACACAAAAAGAAAAGAAAAAGTGTAAAAGAAAAACAGTGACAGTGAAAAAAAAAGTACAATAGTGCCAAGACACTAATTATAAATAATAACTAATGATTAATAACTAACCTAGGCATTAAATATATATACACACATTTATTAACAAATAACTTACGAATAATAATACAGTGAAGAAAAAAAGAGAGGAGAGTGAAAGAAAAAAAAAAGGAATTTATTTTTTTTTTTGCGTCGAGCGAACGAGCGAGTGACGCCGATATTATCGACGCCCGAGGAAAACCTCGCGCGACACGGCAGCCGCCAACGTTACCGTCGGCCAGCTGTCATCGACCGTCACATCGACCCGCCCTACCGACCGACGTGCCACACCACCGTCCCAAAAATAAATTGAAGGAAGGAAGGAAGCAAAATATATATATATATATATATATATATATTGTGACGTATTTTCCGGTATCTCAACGGAAATCTCGAACAAAAGAACAAAACCGAAAATCGAGAACCGAAGCTCAAACCAGACGGGAGCGAAACGCGAAATCGAGAACCAAAAAACGTCACCTTCGGCCGTCCACCCTCGCGAATGCATTGGAGTCCCGGTGGGCGCCAGTTAATTTTTGTTTCACCGGTATTAACAACCGGACTAACCTGGAGGTCGATGGAACCGACCTCCGCAGGGCTGATTTTTGTTTCGCCGGAATCGCCGAACCGGACTAAACTGGAGGTCGATGGAACCGACCTCCGCAGGGCGGATTTTTGTTTCGCCGGAATCGCCAAACCGGACTAAACTGGAGGTCGATGGAACCGACCTCCGCAAGGACAAAACACAAAACGATAAAAACGGGAACGGAACGGTAACGAGCTAACACCAATACACTCGCGAGAGCAACGGTTGCGGAAATGCACGGTTTGCTCAGGGTGTAGGTTGTGGCAGAAGGGTCGCGATCCTTCGCCAATAAAGTAACGCGAAATCTATGCTAACGAGAGCTCAAGATTTCCAAAACGAAAATAATTAATTTTGTTGGCTATAAGCCACGGGAGCTCGCACACACGTGCATCGGGAGAGCTCAGCTGACCGAAGGATCGAGCGAGCGTAACGAGAGCGAGAACGAATCCTATACGCGATCGAAAATTTACACAAACGATAAACTCACCGAACAGCAGGAATAAATCCAATAATATGGGGCGAGAACCGCACCTTACGATGCTCCGAGAACTTCAGCACAATCACTGGACCTCAAGAGCGTTCCGAACGCATCTCGATCACAGAAAATCGGCAACAAAACTCGCCCGAGAAACGGAACACGAGTGGACCCACGAACACCCGCGGTGACAGGTAGCGCGAGCGAGACGCACGAACCGAAGCGAGAGCGATAACCGGAGTCTACGACAGCGCGAGCGAGACCCGCATCGCGAGCGCGAGACAATACCCGAAAAACCGTAAACACACGGGAGCGCGAGCGAAGTCCGAGCGGCCTCGAGGACGACTCTCGGTAGACTGATTTGTCTACGATAACACCTGTAGTGGATTATTATCATTGTTGCGAGATCCTTGATCGATAACTGCTGCCCTCTCAACCTATTTTGGAGCGCCTTTTGAACGGGAACCGAAACTGTAGCGCGGTAGCTTGAGATTTTTCGCGATCGCTACTCTCAATCCAGGGCATGAAAACAAGGCTCTCTACTCAACTAAACGCAGCACAAGGTGTTCCGTCCTTGCCTGGATCCAAAACCATACCTCTGCCTGTTCTCGAATGCCCTGAATTAGCACCCAAACAGAGTGCCGGGTTTGCACCGGACTTTGGCGTATTCGCGATGAAATCCCGTCGGGCTCTCCTCTATTCGGGTTCTCAGTACGTCGAGATTCCCTCCACCGAATAGATTCGAAATCCCGACTTTAACTGAATCTTAACTCCAAGGACCGACCGAACGATATCGCGATTAGCGAGAGGGGCAGCGACGAGGTCTATACCCCAGAAAAACGGTGCTTTCGCAAAAAGGTACCGGATGCCTTTTTCTTTATTTTGTGACGGTGATTCCAAAAAATCACGTCACAATATATATATATATATATAATAATTTACAAAAAAAGTTGAAAGTTAAAAGTTGAAATTTTTATATCACTTTCTCATAATGGTCCTTTATTCGGAAAGCTCCTTATATGAGAAAGCATTTACTATATTTTTGGCTTCCTCATAGAGGAAGCTTTCCAAATAAAGGACCATTATGAGAAAGTGATATAAAAATTTCAACTTTCAACTTTTATGAGGAAGCTATATGAAAATGTCAATTTTCAACTTTTTTGCCTACATCAGTATCGTATTTAACTTTTAGTAAAAACTGGTGACTGACTCAGGTTGTTTTAGCCCGAAAAAATACACCAACCTTACACTTTTGGTCAAAACGGATGTAGGATCTGTGCTCGGCGCGAAAAATACATGCAATTATGTGTTCGAAATTTGTTTTTTCAATCTTTCAATTTTTACGCGAAAAGTTGAAATGACATCGCTGAATCTAATTATTTTCACTCCATCATATCCATCCTGTTGTGTATTTATTGTCTTAAAACACGATAGACCCTTGGATTTTTCCGCGATGCCATCGGAAAGCAAAGAAATCGCTGTTTAAAAATACCGAAAAACACTAATTTTTGCAATTTAGGCTATAAAAATGCCCGATAAACTTTTTCGCTAGTTGTCGCCCCAGGACTGTAATTCAATGTATTTTTTCATGCTGATCACGAATTTGACACTTTTTTTTATATATAGATGATCATTTAATGTGGAAAAATGCGTCTTGAAAAAAAAAAAAAAAAAAAAAAAAAATGCATAAAAATCGAAAAATTCAAAATGTCATAAAATTTAAACGGTTCAATCGATTCTTTTGAAATTTGAATGGGATCATCGGGTTATCATATTCCATCTATGTACGCCTTTTTAGCCTGATAGCTAAAAAATTGCGAGCGCTAGAGTGCGAACAGACGTTTTTGAAGAAATAAAAAATGGCGTACAAAAAAAACAACTAAACATTTTTTAATGAAATTTTGACCAAACATTGACTACTGCTCATACATGATGTGTGCCAAATTTCAGCTTGATCGGTGAAGGCGTTCTCGAGTTATAGGGGTTTGAATTTTGCACGCACGCACGCACGCACGCACGCACGCGCGCACGCACAGTCAGACACATCCGGACATTTTTTCTAAATGTGATTTTTCGACGTTTTAGAACATTCTGAACATGTTTTCATTAAAATCTCGATTTTTTTTTGGACCAAAACAAAGCTTCCTCTATGAGGAAGCAAAAATCTTTTCCCAAAAGTCTTGCTGCTACTCATAATCCTCTTGGTAACGTAAGTACCCTCTATTTTACTTATTTTACATCTTTTATCTATTAAAAAAAAAAAAAAGAAGAAGGAAGCAAGAATAAAAAAAAAATAAAAAAAGTCAACCCACGGGAACCGAGCGCCGACACGCGACGCGTGTATAAAGCGTACGACCGATGAGGGTATGTGCACGCATACATACATAAAATAAATAATTAACAATAATCATTCCCCTATTCAACCCAAACAAAATAAATAGAAATAATAATAACTAACTAATAATTAACAATAATAAAAAAACCTACAAATACTTAAACGAAACAAAACAAAACAAAAAATTATTTATAAAATAAAACAAAAACACACCTTTTTACAATTTTTTTTTATTAGTAACATGACTCAGGCTAGACGTCCGTCAACCTGTTTCTCAACTTAGGCATCGCACGTCAGCAAGCCAATAAATATGCATGAAGGCACAAATAGTAATGATAAAAAAAATAAATAAATAAACTAAAATAGACAACAAAAAAATGAAAAAAAAAACAACAACCAAGTATCGAACAACGCGCCTCGCACCCGACGACAGCGAAATAAAAAATAGACATATTAATAAATAGCAATAATAAAATAAATTAATAATAATAACATTCAATATATATACACATTTACGTACAAATATTTACAAAAAGAAGAATTTTACTGCGCCTCACACTAGATGGCAGCAAAATAAAAATATATCAACAAAAAAAAGATATGTTAACAAAGAAAGAGTTTATGGTGTATGTTGTGGATGAATGTGTGAGTGGGTACAGAGTGTGTACGAGGGCCTGTAGGCAACGAGAGCCAGTGGAAAGAAAACCTCCGATCCGCAACGATGACGTAACTCATTCTCCTACCCCCCCGCGATACCGCAATTGGCGACGAGGAATTCGAACGATAACGCGTGTGGTAACAGTGGAAAAGTGAATGGCTGACGGAAACGGAAGGAAAACAGGTACAGCCTGGATTCAAACTCTGAGCAAAAGGAAAGTAATCGAAGAATTGACGAAGCGAGGCATAGAAGCTGCAGAAAACAGGAAGTTGGAGGAATTGCGACCAATCTTACGAGACGCAGTGCGAGCCGAGAACAACAGCGAGGAACAGAAAACGGAAGAAGATCCGTTAGAAGATAGCGTACTCAGCGACGCGCAAGCAAACGCAAAAATGGAGTACACGAGTCAGTTAGACTTTAACATTGGAGTAGACGACTGAGAAGAGTTCGTGGAGCGAATCGAACTGTACTTCGAGGCCAACGCGATAGAAGAGGATAAAAAGCGGGCAATATTTTTGACGAAAATCGACGCAGAGGCCTACAAAGTCGTACGAAAAGTGTGTGCGCCCGCAAAACCGAAAAACGTGGCACTCAAGGACATCATCCAAAAAGTGAACGATTACGTCAAACCAAAGGCAACAAAACTGTGTTGAGGACGCAATTCCGGGACAGGAAGCAGAACGAGGAGGAATCAGTCACGCAGTACGTCGCGGTGTTACGAAGTCTGGCCACCGAGTGCGATTCACGGATGTAGAGGAAGCAATTCCAGACCAAATGCTAAGCGGAATTCGGAATAAATTAATTAAGATCGCACTGTTCAAAGTGGAAAACTTGACGCTGGACATCGCGATAAAGACCGCCACGACAATCGAAGGGGCAAACAAAGCAGCTGAAGAATTCGAAAAAGAGACGCAAGATGGGAAGAAGAATGCCGAAAACGATACTGAGGTGTATCGAGTCCGAGCCTGGCAGCAAAATAAGCGTGAAGGGCCGAGGAACACGAGGCAACGACAGAGACAACAACGCGCACCGAACGCCGGCGGGGAAAGAGAGACAGGGAACAAATGCACATGCTGTGGAAAAAAAGGGCACCAGAAGAAAGATTGCTGGCACCGTACGAAGAAATGCGACGGATGCGGCCGACAAGGACATCTACGCGCGATATGCAGAGCGGCACCGCAACGGGCAGGAAAAACGGTGAAGAAAATCCAGCCAGTAGATAAGGGGACGAGCGACGAAGACTCCGAATCAGCGAGCGACTGGTACGAAAACGTTACATTTAAAGCAGATAGTAAACTAAAAGCGTGTAAGCTATTAAAAATCGAACCACAATTTCTAGCGGTTGAAATCGAAGGCAGGCCGGTTAAAATGGAAATAGATGGAGGTTCCGAAGTCTCACTAATCAACGAACGAGATTGTAGTACATTGTTTCCAAATAAAAAAATCGAACCGGCAAATATCAAGTTGATTTATTTCGGCGGAGAAAGACGAAACACGGTAGGGGTAATCAAAGACGTAGCATTCAGGTACGGCCGCATAACAACAACAGGCGAGCTATATGTAGTAGGGAAACACCGGAAACCGCTTATAGGCCGAGAATGGCTACACAAGCTACGGCTTTGGCCACTGGCCGTAAATCAGAGCAGGAAGGCGAACGATTTCGGAGCGACGCAAACAAAGCGCGAAGCGACTACCCAAATCGAAAACGAAAAGATAAACAGAATTAGGAAGAAATTTCTCGCAAGATACGAACATCTATTCTCGCCAGGGTTAAGCACATACAATAAAGCGGAATTTTGGATATACATGCAAACAAACACCGTTCCGATATACTGTAAACCGAGATCACTACCGTTCGCAATGAGAGACAAAGTAAGCGCAGAAATCGACAGATTAGTAAAGGAAAGAGCATGGTCACCGGTAAAAGTAGGAGAGTGGGGCATGCCGGTTGTACCGATTCTAAAAAAGGACGGGTCGTTAAGACACTGCGGCGATTACAAACTGACCGTAAACAAAACAATTCACATCGACCGACACCCGCTGCCGAGGATCGAACACTTAATAGCGAATTTGTACGACGCCGTGTACTTTTCAAAAATCGATTTAAAAGAGGCATACGCGCAAGTAAAAGTGAACGCGGAATCAAAACATTATCTAACATTAAGCACCCACAAGGGACTGTATCAACCAAACAAGTTGCCGTACGGAGTCGCGTCTGCTCCAGGGTTTTTCCAAAAGCAAATGGAGCAGATTCTCGCGGACATGCCGAACGTAAATGTATTCTTAGACGATATAATAATAAAAGGAAAAACGATCGACGAAAACCTGGAAAACACAGCGGACGTGTTGGACAAACTAAAACAATGCGGGCTGAAATTTAAAAAATCTAAATGCTTACTATTGGCAACTAAGATCAATTATTTAGGAGTAGGTATAGACAAGAACGGTATTCATACACTACCCGAAAAAGTGGAGGCAATTGATAAAATGCCGACACCAAAAAACGTGAAAGAGTTGCAAGCGTTTTTAGGAATGATTAATTACTCTATTAAATTCATGCAAAACCGAGCAGAAAAGCTGCACCCGCTATACGAATGATTGAAAACAGAAAAATTCGAGTGGTCAAAGCGCTGCCAAGTTGCATTCGAAAACGCACAAAAAAGTCTAAAGTCAGCCGAGGTGCTTACAAATTACGACCCCGAGAAGCAATTAATTTTAACTTGTGATGCGTCGGATTATGGAATATCGGCGATCCTTTCACAGATAACGTCAGAAGGCGAGCGACCGATCGCGTACGCATCAAAGACACTAGCGACGAGTGAGCGTAAATATGCGGCGATAGATAAAGAAGCGCGGGCGATAATATTCGGAGTGACTAAATATTACGATTATTTATACGGAAGAAATTTCATCCTAAAAACGGACCATCAACCACTAGTTCGGATCTTCGGTTCAAAAAAAAGAATCCCGATTATGGCCACAAGAAGGCTTCAACGATACGCAGCAGATTTCCTGAGCGCGTTCCAATACCAGATCATGTACGTAAAATCAGCACGAAACAGCGCCGATGGGCTATCGCGACTACCGATGCCAAACGAAAACAAAGATAAGAAACCGGAGTATACGTATTTAAATTATATCACGCAGGAAGCACAAGTGCATTTGGATGACAGGGTAATAGCGGGCGAAAGTAGAAAGGACAGGGTATTAACAGAAGTGAGGAAATACATAGAACTCGGATGGCCCAATAAGAAATCATTGACGAGCGAACTGGTTCCGTACGAAACACGGAAAGACGAATTAGCAATAGAGCAAGATTGCTTGATGTGGGGATACAGGGTCGTGATACCGAACAAGTTACAGAAGGCCGTACTTGCCGAATTACACGAGAACCACGCAGAAATAGTTAAAATAAAATCAGTAGCAAGATCGTTCTGCTGGTGGCCACAGATCGATAACCAGACCGAAGAGCAAGCGAGAAGTTGCCGGGATTGTGCGGAAGGACGTGACAACCCACCGGCAGCGCAATTGCACCCGTGGAGTTTGCCAGAGAAACCATGGGACAGAATACATACGAACTTCCTAGGACCATATAAAGGTCACAACTTCTTACTGATAGTGGACGCAAGAACGAAATGGCCGAAAATATTCGTTATGAAAACGACGACGGCAGAAAAAACGATAAGCGCGTTTCAGCAAACGTTCGCTAGACATGGGTTTCCGCGACAAATAGTTAACGACAACGGGCCACAATTTACTAGCGACGGTTTTAAAAAATTCCTACAACGAACGGGGGGTAAACATATACGGTCAGCGCTGAAACATCCAGCTTCAAACGGCGCAGCGGAAAACCTGGTGAAATCATTCAAAAGGAAACTGAAAATCATGCTAAAGAATGGGAAAACCGCGCAACAGGCGGTAGATGCATTCTTACTGGAATATAAGTCGACGCAGCACTGTACGACAGGGAAAACCCCGGCAAAATTAATGCTGGGTAGACAAATACGAACGAGATTCGATTTGATGCGACCCGAGATCGGCAGGAAACAGGAGCAAGCGGTGCAGAGGCAGATACGAAGCGCGAGAGGAGGGAGAACGGCAAGCTTTGCAAGCGGAGAAAAAGTATGGACAAAAAACTTCAGCCACAATGCGCCACCATGGACAGAAGCCACGATCGAGCAGATCTCGGGCCGGTAACATATACGGCAAAGCTCGGATCGGGCGAAGTAGTTGAACGGCATGTTGATCAGCTGGTACGCGCGGAGGGGAACAGCGAAGGAGACCATCCGGAATGGCCGGCAAAATCCAAAACAGCGAATACCGAATGTGTATGAATGCCGCCGCGTCGATCACCGAGGCTGAACGCAAAGCATTGTATCGCGCCAAGAAAACAGACGAGTGCGTACGAAGTTTGACGGAGAGGAGTGTGGTGTATGTTGTGGATGAATGTGTGAGTAGGGCGCGGAGCCGGCAGTCCGTTGTGGATGAATGTGTGAGTGGGTACAGAGTGTGTACGAGGGCCTGTAGGCGACGAGAGCCAGTCGAAATAAAGCCTCCGATCCGCAACGATGGCGTAACTCATTCTCCTACCCCCCCCCCCCCCCCCCCGCGATACCACAGAGTTTAACACATACAAAAAAAATAAAAATAAAAACAATATATACATGTATATACCCAATTGCGCCTCATGTTGGACGGCAACAACACAACAAAAGTTCAACAACGTTTTTCCTTTTCTCACTGGATAGTTTAATTATCTATACAAAATTGTTCCAACAGGGCCGCTTCAGCGCCCTGCGCGAACAAATCGCGCAAATAATTTTTACCGACGAGCATTGTCCACCGAGCGACTCCCGTCGCGGACATATTTCGCAATGCCGAACAGCACGATAACGTTCCGCGACATGCAAAATCTTATACCTAGCTTCGGCGGAAAAAACATACAGCTCAACGATTTCACACGCGCTTGTAAAAAAGCTGCGAAAATCGTTTCCGAGCACGATCAACCGCAGCTCCTCGAAATAATTTAACTCAAACTAACAGGAGTCGCCGCCGATATCGCCGATGCGAGAACGTACATTGGAACCACTCCTGGGAGACCTCAAAAATGCGCTCGAAAAACCGGTTGAACTTTCAGATCTCGAACTAGAATTAAAATCAAATTCGCAAAATTATAACGAGTCGGTACTCGACTATGCAACCCGGACGCGAAAAATCGCAACAAAAATCGAAAACCGACTAAAGGAAGTTTATCGAGCGGAAGCCCAACAGCAATATTTGTAAAACCGCACCGACGAAGTTCGACGAACCGTCATAAAAGCTTTTATTCGCGGTCTTTTCGATCAAATCGCGAATATTATTATGGATAAAGATTTTCTGACCCTCGACAGCGCAGTCGACGAAGCGCTCAACATCGAAAACGAACTCGTCCGCAGACAAACTGTACATCAAGGACGAAAATGCGACACATCAGAAAATAGGGACAAAAGCCCGGAGAAAGCAAAAGTTCGGTTTACGCAATCAACTGACAACAACGGACTAAAATTTTGCGAAGTCCACCGCGAAAATCCTACGCATTCAACATCAGAATGCTACTTCGTTCGACGACTGTGCGAAAATACGAACACACGCGCCAACAGCCGTCAATACCGTAACAACTCACCGGGAAATTTTCAAAATAATTCCCGCGGAAATTTCCAGAACAATCCTCGCGGAAATTACAGGAACAATCCACGCGGTAATTACCAAAATAATCCGCCCAGTTACTATCAAAACGGTCCACCCGGAAATCATCAAAATAATTCACGCGGAAATTACAGGAACATTTAACGTGGGAAGTACCAAAACAACTCACGCGGAAATTTTCAAAACAATTCACGCGGAAATTATCACCACAATCCGCGAAATTATTATCGAGACAACTCGTGCGAAAATTATCGTGATAGCTCATGCGACTACCAGAGTAATCTACAACAAGAGAACTCGTAGAACGTTAACTACCAAAACAACTCGCGACGGAACGACTTGTGGGACCGTAATTACAGTAATGGCTACAACAACCGCCAAAACGATACGCGACGTGACCATTCGCGAGACGGAAATTATCGTGATAACTCGCGTAACCAAAGCAGTCGAGACAATTCGCGAGATAGGCAGAATCCGGGCAACGCTCGAAACTCGCGAAAATCAGACTACCAGTCGAGCCTCGATGCAGCCCAAATCGAGCAGATTTTCGAGCGCCTACTGCAAAAAAACGAGAGATCCGCCTCTCGCGACAGCGCAACGAGAGGTCGGACACCGGAGCGCTCGTCAACAACAAACTAATAAAACACGCAGAGAAAGCGCAAATCAAAACCGAAGGTGTAAAATATGTCGATACTAACCATGTAAAAAGTGTAGACGGTAGTGTAACTATAAGAAAAGCGACCATTAAAATAGGATTGTCGCGACGGCACAGACCACCGGCGGTGACCTTAGAGTCCCCAAACCTATTTAGAAAACGGGCTTTATTTCTCGCCGACACTGGAGCGGAAATAAACCTGTTAAAACAATCATTACTCGGCTTGCGTACGGAAGTGGATCCGATGCTAATATACGAGCTCAGTGAAATTACTGACGGTACAGCGAGAACCCTCGGCAGATGCTACCTGCGAATCAAAGAATTTAACGTCGAATTCCACCTAGTGGAAAACTTTTTCGCAGGATACTATACTCGGCGACGTCTTCTTCAGTGGGACTCCAGCCGACATCCTCTATAGCGAAGCGTGCATAACGTTCGCCAGCTATAGAATTCCGTTCGAAAGCTTCGAGCGAGTAACGATACCTAGCAGATCAAAACTCATCGTACCTGTCAGACTAAAGCCAACCGATCTCGAGGAAGGATATATCCCGAGAATGGACGTAGGCCATCGTCTCTACTTGGGAAACGCGCTCGTCAAAAACACAAACGGAATTGCGTATCTTTGCGCGATTAATTCGCACAATTGCGAAATAAATCTAGAAATTCCTACAGTCGAGCTAATCCCAGTAGAGGCTATTTCAAGAAAACCGATCGGTAACTACATGTCGAGTGACTCTCACACTTCTCAGCATGAGAACTGTGCAGAAGTGCACTCGATACAGTTAGAAGATCAATCCAGGCTCGAAGTCCTTCGAGCACTCTTACAACTCGATCACCTAAACGAAACGGAGAGAGACCACGTGCTTCAATTGGTCTCAGACTATCAACACCTATTTTCTCTCCCCGGAGATCGACTTGGTCATACGACACTAACAACACACGAGATCCATACAACGGGTGACAAACCAATCAACACGAAACAATATAGGTTTCCACAAGCACACAAAAAGGAGGTACACAATCAGGTCACCGATATGCTAGACAAGGGAATAATACAGCCATCCCTTTCTCCTTACAACTCTCCGGTTTGGGTCACTCCCAAAAAACCAGACTCAAAGGGTAACAAAAAATGGCGAATCGTCATCGATTTTAGAAAACTCAACGAAAAAACCACGCCAGACGCGTATCCACTCCCAAATATCATCGATATGTTGGAGCAGTTGGGTAACGCCCGTTACTTTCCCACATTCGACCTGGTATCAGGATTCTATCAAATCGAAATGCATCCAAGCCGATAGACACAAAACAGCTTTCTCGACTCCGAATGGACATTACGAGTACTATCGAATGCCATTCGGACTCAAAAACGCGCCAGCGACCTTTCAAAGGTTGATGGACGTCGTTCTATCCGGACTGCAAGGCACAGATCTATTCGTCTATTTAGATGACATAGTAATATACGCACAGGATATGACAGAACACGAAAACAAGTTTAAAGTCGTGGCAAAACGATTAATATCAGCGGGGCTAACGCTCCAAACAGAGAAATGCCACTTCCTCAATAGAGAAGTGACGTATTTGGGACACATTATATCCTCAGACGGCGTTAGACCGAATACCTACAACATACACGCAGTAGACAAGATCCCGACACCAACAGACAAAAAAGGCATTGAACAATTCGTAGCACTCGCCGGATATTACCGACGACTTTGCGAAATCCGCGACTTTGCGAAAATCGCTATTCCTTTAACTAAAGAACTAAAAAAGTCGGAGGAATTCTCTTGGACAAACGAATGCCAATCAGCATTCGAGTACCTAAAAGCAAGAATCGTCGAACGACCGGTTCTGAAATATCCGGATTTCGACAAAACTTGCACGCTCACTACGGACGCGTCAGACTACGCCATAGGCGCAGTACTCAGCCAAAAACACGGCGACTTTGAAAATCCAATAGCATTTTACTCAAGAGAAAACCGAAATCGCGTATGACGCGATGAAAAAAGAATTACTCGCAATAGTAAACGCGGTAGAGTACTTCAAAATATACCTATACGGTAAACGCTTTACGCTCATCACGGACAATACGGAGCGTTAACGTATATAAAAAACAAACCCGATATCCCGCAACAGCTACAACGATGGCAAATCATACCAAACGGGTACGATTATGACATCGTACACAAACCAGGCAAACTAAATGTAGTTGCCGACGCTTTGTCGAGAAATCCCGCGGAGATCATGCCTATCAGGCAACGCGAGGAAACCTCGTCAGAGGATATGGAGAAGCAAGAGTCAAAAAAGCAGAAACTGACTCCCAAACCATCGCCTAAAACTCGAAATCGGTCAACGACCGATACGGGCTCTGGAAACCCAGCGCCGAGGAAAAAGCGAAATACACTGGAGGACAGTCGAGATGCACCCAACGAACCAATGGAACGAGTAACGAAACAAGCCCAACAAGAAACAAACCCACAACCGGAAAAGACAAGAACAAAAAACAAAACGGAGAGTGTACCCACAGAAACTGACTCAAAGATAAATGCTAAAACATCAATTTCGGAACTATCCGAAAACGAAGGCGAACTCATTCAGCCAATGAAAAAAATAGCTGAAGAGCTGTTCTCAAAGGAGAATATATAACCACAATGGCGACTCTCCAAACGTCCAAACGATACAACGGACGACGAAGAAAAAAGGCAACAACCACGCAAACAAATTAGGAAACGAGATGGTACAGCGACACAATACAAATATACAGATATAGAAGATAGCACAACAGAAGATGAAGAGGAAAAAGAGAAAATCCCAACGAGGCAACAAAACGAAAAAAGCCCAACGAGGCAATAAAAAGAAAAGAGCCTAAGAAGGCCAGATAAAACAGAAAGCTTATCGCAGCAAAACAAAAGCGAGTTTCGCGAACAACTCAGCCCAGATGGGGAAACCGGCCACTTATACGGTGACAAAAGCGAAAAAACCAAAGGGACCGAGAACACAAACGACAACCAAAAGGCGAAAAATAAGGAAAAAGATACGGAACACGAAACTGAATCCGAGAACGAGAATAGTGGTAAACCACCGATCCAACCAACCTTCAGATCACCACCTTCAGGTACCATGCGCAGAATAAAAGATTTGGAGAACGACGAAAACAGCGAAAAACGGACGATACCACCACACTTTCGTTCACCACCCGCACCTCTAGAGCCTCGGAAAACGTCAACGCGTCAGCAACCAGAGAAACGGTTGCCCAAATCAACAAAAAAACAAACAAAAACGCGAAAAGAACCAACTAGACGTAGCGAGAGGTTAGCAAATAAAAAACCGAAAGTTCCAGATATCCAACCCAAAAATCCACCACCTACAAAAAGTTCGAACAATCCTGAGAATCTGTCCCCCGAAATGACAGACGAATATTGGGATTCCAAAGTTACGCACTCTACCCCCAAGACAAGAAAGCCACAACAAAAAACAAGAACCCGTTTTAAACCTCCAGCCTCAACATCCTGAGATTCAGATCCGCAACTATCACCGCAATTAACACCAGAATATTGGGATTCTAGAGTAACTTATACCAACGATATAATACCGGAAAACCCAACTCAACCAGATCCTGAGGACGCACAATTAGCAACACAATCACCTGCGCCAATGTCACCCGAGATGACACAAGACTATTGGGATTCAAAAGTCACGGACACCCCCGATAAAACATCACCAAAGGAACATATAATTGCCCCAGAATTCGAACAGCCAAGCATAGCGCCGAGTACTCCACCAAAACAACCAGAACCTATACCAGGATGCTCGTGGCAAATCGACGACTACACACCAGAACAACCAGACGCCACACCAGGATGCTCATGGCAAATCGACGATAGCACACCATCAATGGACATCGAACCAACGTTCAGATCACCAACGTGGATCCCACACGAAATAATGGATTCGAAATCAGACGTATCGCGACCAGCTAAATCAAATAAAAAAACCATCCGAAGTATTAACAAACCAATACCACCAAATGTCGCTATCGTCAGAAAGTGATTCCGACAACGACTCAGCGTACCAACCATCGCAATATCAACGAAAACGGCTAACACTGCAAACTCCACCAACAACACGGGGAGAACGATAACAGGAGATGTGCAGCTAAAAAACAATATTGTAATAACACAGGAAAACATCCTAGCGCAGGAAGACAATATAGCTCACTCCATGTTAGCCGCCGGTGTCATGGACACGATGGTTTCAAAGATACTTGCGGAAAAGGGTAAACTCACCCAATCAGTATTTTCGCAGTCCGATCCCGGAATAAGACACATTTTCGTCACACGCGAAAAAACGCTACGATATTTTACGATAATTTGCAAAAACAAATCGACAAACGCAACTAGTACACTCACAATCCAGAAGTGTCTAGAAACCCTTGTACAGACTCTAGTAGAAAACGAAATCACATCCTGTACTCTATCCAAAGACCCAAAAAATATCGATACATTTTTGTGGTCTAATATCAAAGGATACCTATGAGTACTCGCGATCAACTCAAACATCACCTTTAGGCTATGCGAAGGCCTTATAACCGTTCCAGATCAGGAAAATAGGCAAAACATCATCAGAGAACTACACGGATCCGCAGTCAGAGGTCACAAAGGCGTAACAAAGACGTACCAGCGCATCCTCTCCCAGTACTTCTGACGAGGATTAAAAAAGGACGTAGAAACGTTCATCCGATACTGCTTTAACTGCCAGAAAAACAAACAGGTCCGAGTAAAAAATAAAGCTCCTATGATCATTACGGACACACCAGCGCAACCCTTCGACAAAGTAGCCATCGACATCGTAGGTCCATTACACGAAACAAAAAACGGACATACATACATACTAACTATGCTCGACTTGTTCAGTAAATTTAGTATAGCAGTACCACTGAAACACCAAACGTCAATAGACGTAGCGAGAGCGCTTTGTACAACCTTAATATGAACTTTCGGTGCGCCCCGCGCAATATTGACCGATCAAGGTACAAATTTTATGTCAGAAATGTTTAGAGACTTCACGCAACTATTTCAAATAGAACAGCATAGAACAACTGCGTACTATCCGCAATCGAACGGCGCAATCAAGGGCAGCCACCACGTTCTTGTAGAGTATCTAAAGCATTTCATCGACAGTAATCGAGACTGGGACGAATTGCTAACATTCGCAACACTTTCATATAACACCAGCATACACGAAAGTACAGGGTTCACCCCATACGAGTTAGTATTCGGTAGGAGAGCTCGAACACCTTCAGAGTTCCCACCACCCAAAAAAATCATAACCTACGACGACTACATGACAGATCTAACGAGAAATCTTAAAAACGTTCAGGAACTCACTTTCGAAAAAGCAATAAAGTTCAAAGAACGAACCAAGAGATACTACGACAAAAGAACCGTAGAACCAGACTATCAAACAGGCCAACTCGTTCTCACAAAGAACGAACGCAAAACGAGCAAATTCGATAAGGACTGGCTAGGCCCGTACCAAATCATAGAAATTCCAAATAAGCGCAATATTACAATACAATTAGACGACGACACAACAAAAACTCTACACGTAGATAAAATAAAACTGGCATATATTGCAGATGCCACGCCAATTCCGTAAGGGCATCCGCACCAGATGCCTTCAAAATTACACCGCTGACAAAAAACCCTGGACTCTACTCGGAGTCCCTGGGCACACTTCATTCATACCATACGACATGGAAGCTAATAACGTACATAGACACTAGACTGGCCCAAAAAAAACTTTGTTTTTTTTTTTTTACTTCGCACCCCTTAAAATCGTAGTTTATGCCCTACTATTAAAAGTTGTAAAAGGGGAAACCGGTGCGATTTTTTTTAGAGGTCGCGCACTGGGTTTTTGTATTTTCCATTTAATTAACACGTAAGGGGTCGATGTTTCCAGTTTACACGGGATTCTCAATTTTCGTACAAAATGGGCGGGCATAAAAATGGTTGCATCCTGCAGTTTGTTCAATTGCCTTCAAATCGGCGCGTCGGAGAACATTTTCGGTCGTATAGTTTCCAAGATATTCAACTTTGAATAAAAAGTAGTCGAGTCTCACCTTAAATAAATGTGCACTATTTGTGTTTTTTGCGAATAACTCCTCTACAGTCAATCTTATGGCCATAATAGTTATTATCAATCTTGAAGAGAATAAGTTTATCTACAAAACTACTAAAAAACCATTCTCGTACGATAAAAATTAAAGGAGCTATCGTTCAATGAAATTTGATTTTGAAGTGTAAATCGTCGCAAAGTGATTATTTTCCATTGTATAACGCGTTTCTCGCCGAACTAATCACATAAATCCGCCGCGTATACATTATTCCCACAGTTTTTAGTACATGTGCAAAATAAGATTCGTTTAACACTTTATGAAGCTATCGTTTATACCATAAACAACGCAAAGTATCTTTCTATACACCATTCGATCAACACTTTTTCATATTAGTCATTGATTAATAAATCGGGTAGTAAATCGGGCATTATATAACGGAGAGGGTTCCTATATACTTAATTCAGTTCAGAAGTCTTATTTTACATTTTTATTGAAGTTTTTATGTATGAAGTCTATTTCACGTATTTTATACATAGAATACTTATTATTCTTTGACGGAAACTTTATAATGTCAATAATGTTCCTAATCAGATTTGAATAGTGATCTTCGAATTAGTCGTAACTCGAGTTTAAAAAATTTACTTTATGGCAGTCTTGATATTTTGCCCGGTGAGCCTTAACTACTTGCAGTAGATACTGTTTTTGTTCTTCGTTTTTTGTGAGCAGATTATTGAATTCTTCAATGAGCGCTACTCCCCGTTCAGCAACATCGTTAACGACTTTGAGATCTCTGAACACAGTCAGACATTCGTTGAAACTTTCGCTATTTTCCCATGTATCAGGGCAGTCGTCCAAGAAATCGAAAGGTAATTCGCATCGCTCGAATAAGTGCATAGATTTTTTTGTGATAAAGTGACTTATATCGACGTCTTTCACATATCGGAACTTACTGTCGCTTAATGTAACCCGTTTAATATCCGAATCCGTAGCGTCACGGTCTCGTATGGCCTGTACCATTTTCTTTTTGACGTTCATCGGAACGCTAGAATCGAAAAATGCCAACGCCGCTAGTTCGTCACACAGATACCATAAATGGCCTCGAAGTTTCGTGGTTGCTGCCTTTGAAACATCCGAATTGACACTTTCGAACTTCAGAAGTTCTTGCAACAATTTTAAGTCGTTGTTGGGAGCGCCAATTGCATTCGGGGCAGTAAACCACGATTTTACGTAAAAAGCGACGATGAAAATGCAAATGTGACGTAGGCCCTTTACATCATTACAATTCCGTGAGTTTTTAAAGAATTGGTCCTTGAAAAGGAAGATTTTTAAGCAATAAATGGCTTTGGCGAGCCACCTAGCATGATGATTTGCGCCGGGTCTCTTGAAGACGATTCCTCGATGTGGCTCTTCGCCCAAAAAAATGAGTGCCAATTCTAAAAATTCTTTGTAATCTCCTCTCGGATGAGAAATCTGAAACAAGCATATTCCAAAAAAAATATATTGAAAAAAAATTATAATTCGTAATAACTGTTTGGCATTATTACTATGCAAAATCCAAGATCTTGACACCATTAATACGGCTGATTATATTGCGAAGTAATGAAATTTTGATCGAATTACATTTTTGTTTGGGAATGTATGTGATGTAACCTTAAGGAAATTTCGAAATAAACATTTAAAAAGGATAGTTTCTCGGTACCTCCAATTGATTATGAATGAAAGCTACTAGCTCGGGTTTTTTCTCAGCTAATATTTCCGCAACGAGATCATCTTCCATCCCAGTCGTTAATTTACTCTTGTCGATGTCATCCCACTTTTGCTGAAAACGTTGGAAAATTGCTACGTTGGGACCGCTCGTTCCTTTCCAATACGTTTCTACGACACTCTTGAGAATTAATTCCTGAATGTGGTGCCGACAAGCGAGATGAAGAAATGTCTTGTCAAGTTTGAGCTCCAAAAGCGCACAAGTTCCGTTGTAACGACCTAAGGCAAGCAAATACAAGGGTGCGCGTCGATCAATTTAGTTCCTCACAGAAGATCATACGTTTATGAACGATACTATATAATATTATCATATCAGTGTTTATTACCTGTGTTAGAAGCAGTTGTGTCGAAACATAAACCTTTCACGCGATCTAAAAGATTCCAATCCGTCAAGGTCTCGATGATAGCCGTTGCACTATTTATACCTGTTCCGGAGCTCAGTTTGGGTACGCCTAACAATTGCTCAGTACCGAGTCCTGTGGTAACGATAGGAAGTCTCTCAACTTTTCCAGGCCCTTCATTTCCAGGAAGCAACTTCCCATCCCAATGCAGCACCAAAATTCTTGCGGCTTGAAGATTTTTTTTCAAGCCTTTCGCACTATTTTCTCTGTACGTGATACGTGCTCTATGGATAGTGTTGCGGCTCAAATTGATATCATCGATATTGTGCCCAAGACTCGCAGCAGCAGCTGCTAAAATATATGTCGCGTTCCGACTACTCGTCCCAGTTCGATCGAGTGCAGCGCAGAGACTCGGCGTCATAATATCAATTTTTGTGCGTTTTGGTAGATCAGGTTCATCTTCGAAATCAGATGGTCTCTTCAATGTGTCTGATGTAGAACATTGGCTGGTCTGAGTCGCCTGCATAGTTGATACTGTGAGGCCACTAAAAGTCTGACTTAAATCTAGAACATAACACGAAACATATTTTTTGTTCAAATTGGTTCTTACAAGATAATAATAATAAAACAGAATCGTATGAAACTATGCTGTATGTCACAATTACTCTGGCAATTTTCATCGTCCATGTCTTCGATTATCACCGTTGACGGGTTATGAGACACTGCTGATACTCCCGGACTCGCTGGAAGCCTGCTACGGCGATTTTTATTTCGTTGTGACGTCAAAAACTCTTGTTGGCTCTCCGTTAATGAGTGCATCACGTTGTGGCTTGCAATGTCGAACAATTGGTTTAGAGAACTCTCAAATTTTTTCTCTTTCAATTGTCGTGCAACCGTTTTTATCCGGTGACAACTTTTCACCAAATTTTGCCAGCCTCGGTAGAGGTTCATCAATTTTCTTGATGAATGATGGCTTTGAGATACTGGAATTTTTGCTCGATTCCAAAATTCCTGCACTACTTTTATTGTTGCAGTCGCACTGCTTCGGATCGAGAGATTTAGTTCATTATGTTTATAAAAAAACAATCGAAGAACTTCACGTGTCGTCGGCAATTTCCGTCCGTTGATTTCAGACGTTACTCGTCCGATTAAATAAATATCCTTTTTTTTTTCGTCATTGTTAATTCGCGTGACAATATGACCCTTTTCAGGCGTCCAGCCGATGCACAAATTTTTCGATACGCAAAAAAAAAAACGGTAGGACCAAAAAAAAAATCTGTTCAATCACTCGTAACAGACTTCTCAATTTTTATAGCACTGCTCGCACCACGTAGAAAATTCGAACCGGATCGTCGACAACACCCGATAAGACTGATTCATTCGTATTGAACGAACTCTGCTAGACTCGCGCTGTACACGCGGGTTACCAGGGCTATGTTAGTAAACAAACAAAACAAAGAGGCAACTAGGTATACATGTAAGTCTCAGAAGACGAAGTTAAATCCCTCTCTCTCGCGATCAAGCGATCCCCGTACGTGTTTAGTCCCGCCTTAATACATTGTTACAGAGTACAGAATGCCTGGTTCGGTTGCCGTCGAAAAATGATGCATATTCTATGTTTAATATATGTAAAATCGCCTTCATACGTAAAAACTACAATAAAAATATAAAATCATAATCCTAAACTCAATTAAGTATATGGAATCTTCTATCCATTGAATAGTAATACCGAATTAACAAACAATGACTTATACCAAAAAGCATCAAGTGTTGATCGAATGGCGAATAGAGAAATACTTTGCGTTGTTTATGGTATAAACGACAGCTTCATAAAGTGTTAAACGAATCTTATTTTGCACATGTACTAAAAACTGTGGGAATAATGTATACGCGGCGGATTTATGTGATTAGTTCGGCGAGAAACGCGTTATACAATGGAAAATAATCACTTTGCGACGATTTACACTTCAAAATCAAATTTCATTGAACGATAGCTCCTTTAATTTTTATCGTACGAGAATGGTTTTTTAGTAGTTTTATAGATAAACTTATTCTCTTCAAGATTGATAATAACTATTATGGCCATAAGATTGACTGTAGAGGAGTTATTCGCAAAAAACACAAATAGTGCACATTTATTTAAGGTGAGACTCGACTACTTTTTATTCAAAGTTGAATATCTTGGAAACTATACGACCGAAAATGTTCTCCGACGCGCCGATTTAAAGGCAATTGAACAAACTGCGGGATGCAACCATTTTTATGCCCGCCCATTTTGTACGAAAATTGAGAATCCCGTGTAAACTGGAAACATCGACCCCTTACGTGTTAATTAAATGGAAAATACAAAAACCCAGTGCGCGACCTCTAAAAAAAATCGTACCGGTTTCCCCTTTTACAACTTTCAATAGTAGGGCATAAACTACGATTTTAAGGGGTGCGAAGTAAAAAAAAAAAAACAAAGTTTTTTTTGGGCCAGTCTAATAGACACGCACGGATTCACGTCCAGACGACAACAGATACAAGAAAACCTTGACGCAGCCGACGAATTTTGCTTTACGTTACGCGGACATTGCCTAACAAGTGGTCAACTACAGAACGTACAATCCTGACTGAACAACGTCGCGAACATAGAAGCAACTTTGGAGGAATTAATACCATCAATCGACCTCAATCCAACTGAAAAACGGAAAAAACGCGCACCACTAGAATTCGTAGGAAAAATCAGCAAAATACTTTTCGGAACAATGGGCAGCGAAGACCCAGATAGAATAGACTCACAAATAAATGCACTAGCAAACACTACCGCTGAGCTAGCAGAAATTGTACAAAATCGGACACATATTATTAAATCATGCTTCAACTTCACTCAAAATCAAATCATTAAATTAACAGAAACGATAAACCAAGAAATAAGAGACATCGAACTGAAACAGGCAACACTTCAATACGAACTACACGTAATTCAGCAATTAATAACATACACCAGCTTAGTAGAGGAAACGCTTATACAATACGAAATCGATCTAGAAATATTGACAAACGCAGTACTTTTCGCAAAAATGGGACAAATACACCCCGAAATACTCTCAGCAAAAAAGATATTGATTAGCGCAGAAGCGATTCGAAAATCAACACGAAACACAATATTCCCTATACCACTTAGCGTGGAATACGTTCCAGAATTGACCAAAATAATCGAGCTCACAGCGTTCCATAACGGAGAACGGCTTATCTACGCCATAAAAATCCCTCTTTTCGATCTGACACAGTATGAATTATACCAACATCTATCCGTTCTAGTACGCCAACTCTCGGCAGCCAAAGGCGCGAGATTTGCATACATCAAACCCGTAATTCAATACACCGCAGTCTCCGAAGATTTCAGCACTTATTTCAATCTGGAAAGCGAAGACGAATGTAGATTCGCAGTTAACCGATACATCTGCAAACAAATCTACCCGATAGCAGAGATCAACGACGAGACCGAGTGCGAAGTTCAACTTCTCGTTAACCCACAATTTAGCGATTTAGAATCATGCGACATCAGATTGAAAACACTCAAACAAACTTATTGGATAAAAATTAAAAACGCTAACGCATGGCTATTCGCGGCACCAAAACCTGAAACTTTATATTTCCTTTGCAATAACCATAAATCAATCATTGAAACAATAGAAAACGCCGGAATTCTACAGATCGAACCTACCTGTCGAGTAAAAACCCGCACCACGACACTAACTCCTTCAATAGAAATAAAATCGTCAATCGAGGTAAAATTCGTACACACGCCAATTCTGAATATTACAGCGATGATACAAAAGTCAATGGAAAACATGGAAAACGTTAATTATACCGAAATCATAGCAGAAACAGAAACCTTTACAGGCCTATCTAACTCAAATTCAATACACGACGATCTAACAAAAAACGAAGTAGCGTTAAAAGCCGTCATACCAAAGCAAGGGAAATTTCGAAAACTCATTACATGAGTCATAGACTCTCTACACTCGAAAGCATACTAAAATACAGTGCAATTTCTCCAAGCTCCATCATGCTGCTAGCAATAGTCGGATGGAAATTCTCTTTATTCGGTAAAATATTTAGCCTATACAAAATTATATCCTGCGTAACAAAAAATCGGAAAAAGATAACACAACAACAAGCCAATGACGCTCCCGAACCGACCGTTGTTTATCACAGACAACCGATAGAGTTGGTCGAAAGCCAGCCACAACCAGTTACCGAATGTAGGGAAATCGCTATTATCACAGACCACCCACCCCAATCAGGTCGTAGACCAATCTACGCGTTAACATACCACGATCGTAACGCACTACCATAAACAAAACAAAACAAAAAAACAACAAACAAAAAAGTAAATAAAGCGCGATAATTAACAAATATATAATAACCATAATAATAAATAATAATCACATACCTAAACACCTACGTATACCTAACC
Organism: Amblyjoppa fuscipennis; assembly: GCA_963575735.1. Classification (NCBI taxonomy): domain Eukaryota; kingdom Metazoa; phylum Arthropoda; class Insecta; order Hymenoptera; family Ichneumonidae; genus Amblyjoppa; species Amblyjoppa fuscipennis. The sequence continues at coordinate 19,288,027 of OY754488.1, forward strand.
GCCTACATATACACTATTCTTCCACCCCATCAGAACACACAAATAAATACGATTGCATCATGCATGGCTTAAAACCACTTTTTTTTACGATAAAAACTCCTTTTTCACTTAATATCACAAAACATACACACACTTAACAGATAAAAAAAAGAGAAGAAAAGAAAAAGGCAAAGAAAATGGCCAGTACCAGCAGAAGGACCAACAGGACACGACGGTCAAGTGCCTCCTCTGCTGGCGAAAAATAGAGAATCGCGTCATATCCCTGCACCTGAACCAGTGCTACGCGATCCTCGTGAAAGGACTGGAGCGACTGGGCACTGCCAACGCGGTTTGCCCATTATGCTGCAAAACATTTGGGGCAAACCTGCTTGCGACGCCCATCGACAGATGTGCCCCGGGGTCCGTGGTAACCCACCCTGGAAACCGACGGCGACGGCGACGGCGACGGCGACGGCAACGGCAACGGCCCAAAAAAATGGAAGACGAAGACGAAGAGAAGGACGAAGGAGAAAGAACATACACACCACACACACCCCCAGGATCACCGCCACCACTAAAAAACGAAAACACAAACACGGACAATGACGAAAACACTGACAACGAAACGACAGAAATGGAAGAAACAACAGACAGCACAAACGAAGAAACAAACAACGACGACGACTCCGAGACAGACTCTGACACGACAGCAGTGACTGAAAAAACAGTCATGGACTGGATCGACAAACAAAACATAAAAATGCTTGAAAAAATAGTGAACCGGGCAAGCATGAACATTTTTCTTATAAAATTAAAACACGAAATGAACCAACAGTAAACGAACGAACATACACGAACATACACAAAAATAGAATCTCGACGAACATTTTCCTGACTGAGATGAAAATGAAATTGACAACAAAAGACGACGAACGGACACAAGACACCCGGATAAACAGTAAAATCAGACCACGATAGATTACGACAACGAACCTTACTACACCTTTAACACCATAAACAATCATACACATATAACACAACATATAAACATTAATAACGAAACACAACGTTACACATAAAAAAAAGCGTATACGCGACACGCGTCGCGTGGGCCAAGGGCCAACGATATACATATATATATTAAAAAAGGGGGAGAAGAGAATCCCACCCTTTAACAAAAAAAATCTTTTTTTAGTTGGTTTTTTAGTCTTGTTTTCATTTTATCTGTAGCTTTTTTATTATTTTTTTTATATACCTCAATTCCTTTATATATATATATTTTCTTAATCAATATACACTTTCCTTTTTATAATATCAATATTTGTGTTAATTATTTACCCATTTCTAGAAACAAAAATCCCCATCTTCTACCAACAGAACCGCTCCTTAATAACATGTCCAACCCATTAATTACTATTAACTAAGCATTAGAATGTTACAGGTAATAACCGAAATACAAAAAAAAAGAGGAACATTAGAAGGACAAAACGAATACAAATAAACAATAGACTACCAAGGATAATCCGAAATTAGAACAACAAATAGAAATAAATACGTAGAAGAAAAAGGAATACATACAAAAATTTTGGAAAAACAATAATTGAACTTCATCAACGAATTAAACGGGACAAAATTTATATTTCACTACCGTTTTTTAACACCAAACTTTACCCCATCCAACTTAACCAAACTACTCCCACTAACACGGACAAATAACAGTTTTTTTTAGCTTGTTACAGATACCAAAATCAACAACGAGAGTGTACCAAAACAACCGTATAAACCAGTAAATATAAGACCAAATTCGGACAACAACGGGGTCGAACCAACCAACAACCAATACAATAAAAAAAAATTAAAAAAACACACAAAACATATCACAATTACACAAAAATGAAACTATTTAGAACAAAAAAAACTCCAAAAATTTTTATTTAATTATATAGAATCACATTTAACAATAATCATTAAATGTAACATCCGATGCGGGGGCATTGTTTTCTCTAGAGGAAGAGTGTAACGGCTCCAGTCTCTTTCCCACCGATCTTATTTTTGTATCACGCGGCGGCTTCATTTTTCCGCCGCGTCTTAATTCGAAGAAGCCCGGCAGTTTATCTGCACTTTTGTCTCACGGCTTAGAGCCGTGAGAAGGGCCTTATCGCGAGCGTCGCAACAGCGCGTCGCGACTTTGTTGCAGGGTCCGAGGCCCTCAGCCTCGCACCTCTGAGCGACAGTCCAGCTCGAACCACGGAACGGTACACTCTCCTAATTACTTTCACGCTGCGACCAATAAATTACCGAGTATATATGTATATATTTTACATCTTCAACTATCACCATTTATTTATACCCGCAATAGCCAACCTGTTACAAACGATATGCGAAAAGCACTTCAGGAAGGAGGAGATTTTATGGGAGCATCAACTCCTGGGCCCGGACGGATGTGTACTGTGATGTTATACCCATGTTATCGATGTTTCGCCCGTCCCCGTGGGACGGGCGAAATCATCGATAAATTTGAAAACTAAAAATTGGGCCAAAATCGTGCAACGGGCGGGAAAAAGGGGGGGGGGGGGGGTCAAACAAGATAAAAATAATACTCGTGGGGAACAATAATAACAATGGTTTAATGATGCAAAAGAATAACAAAGATTGAAACTTGGAGAGTTGATAAATAATAATAATAACGACCGCTTCGACGCCGGTACTGGTACGTCGAAGCCAAATCAAAAATAACAATAATAATCCTCTCTTCAGCGCCGTTACGGGTACGTTGAAGAGTCTAACCGAAAATATAAAAATGAACCAAAAATACCGCTTCGACGCCGTTACTGGTACGCCGAAGGTCGAATGAAAAATCACAATAATACTTTCTGCTTCGACGCCGTTACGGGTACGTCGAAGACAGAACCCAAAAACAATAAATCGGTAACCAAATAATAATGAAAATGGTAAATAATCTCTCTAAAATAATCGCGGAAAAACGGAAATAATAACCTAAATAATCGCTGGGAAATATGGGCCAGTCGCAAATAATAAATCGGGGGGCAGAGGGGGGGGGGGAAATGGTCGGGGCACTAATACTCAATTTTTAACAATAATATCGGGGAATAATCAAAATGCAATTGGTTCAAAATGGTCAAAAAATGCTAATAAAGGGGGATGCAAAAGAGGGAAATATTCGGAATAAATTTGGGGAAGTTATGGGAATTTTAAGGGGGATTTGTGGGACAGTCAATGGGACTTCGAGGGGGTTCGTAAGGGAAAGCTGGTCAGACAAAAGTTGCACGAAAATCAAATACTAAATTCATTAAGACTCAAATGGGCGCCAGCTACTATAACGGTGTAGCACCGGAGCAGTCCGTACAGACGGCACGGATTTCGTCTCAAAAACACAAACTCAAAAAAAACTTTATCCTTGAAAAATTCCTCCGTCTCGACGGACAGTCCAGCTAGCTCGGGAAAGGGAAGAGGGCTCAGGGGGAGGGTACACGAATCCGACGGCTTCTTACAATATTACCTCGGTACAGGCTAAATTATACAATAAAATGTCTTAAGGGCTCAAGGGGAGGGAAGGGAAGAACTTTGACTAAATAAAACTATTACTTATAACGAATTTTACGCGTTTTACGCCGCTCACCACGCGCGCGATATCTCTCTTTGCTCGTGTAGCAAAGGACGTCGACCACGTGTCGACCACGAGGCAAAATCTTTTACTAATAATCTTCTACTAAAAATAGGGGGCTTCGGGGGAGGAAAAAGGGTAAAACGGGTCGGGAAAAACGTGGGCAAAAACTTACGAAAATCGTCGGGGCTCACTCACTCAATGCACTCAGATCCTGGTTACAATACTTTTCCTCGAATCAGTGGATAGCCTCAGTCGTTATAAAATTCCGTACAATGGTCCGATTCGTATTCCTGGGCTATCACTGAGTCGTCATAAGGGCGGGTTATACTCTCCTAAACGGAGTCGGAATTTAACAGGGGACAGCCGAGTCGTCTTACAAATTTGGAAAAATATCACACTCGCTCTCGGCTGTCGAACAATACAAAATTCTTAAAATTAACGACACCCGATCTCACACACGTCTACACACCACGCGGCTCGGCTCGGAGAGTCGGAGAGAGAGAGGGCAGGGCGATGTCTTCTTCTTCATCGTCGGGTCTGGCGCTGGTGATGATGGTGGGGAACGAGAGCACCTGTGCGTCAGCTTTGGTCGGTAATCGGAGTCATGGACGGGCGTTTCCTCCGGACGGCGAGGGGTCACGACAGAGGTGTCGCTGGATCGTCAATCGATGCCGTGCGTCGATGATCACAGCGGCGGCGGACATGCAGGGCGAGCAGTGGCGATTTTTCGGCGGGCTTTTCGAGGCTTTCGGACGGTCTTTCCCAGGGCTTTTCCTCCTCGTTCACGATCCTCCTACCTTCCTCGGCGTCAGCACCTCGGCTCTCGTTCCTTTGCAGGTCCTGGGGCTTGCTGGGTCGTTGGGCGTTCCTTGGGGCTGTCGGGGGAATCTTGACGTTGCCTTCGAGCCGCGCACACTCATACAAGGGGTAACGGGAGGGAAGAAAAAGGGGGATTTTAAACACTAACTTACACAAAATATAAACCAGAAAAAACGTAAAAAATATCCGTACATAACGTTCAGTGAGCGGCGGACTCGAGCCGAATTTGGCGAGGGACTTGTGACGTACCACGTCACAGTACTTAGAGTAGTAAGTTGAATATAATAGCACTTATACATAATTATGCACACGTTTTTACCTGTAAGCTTGGATAATTGCATTAGCGTTATCATGTATTTTTATTTTTATAGTCTACATATAAAGCTCCACGCTTGAGAGAAGGTTCGGTGCCATCCCTTTTTCCTTGGACCGTACGCGATGGTTCCTCCCAGCCTGAACCCCGGAATGTGTTGGCTGATGTTACGCAAAATCAAAATTCGCAGTTTGATCCTATATCGGGGTTTCATTCCACCATGTTGCCATCGACACCTTCAGGTCAACCAGTCACCGATGTTTGCGCAGAATCCGATAATTTGCTGCCAGACGCAAAGCGACAAAAACTGGGTGGTCAAGAAAATGAAGGATGTATCACCACCGGTATCACGTTCGACACATCCATGAAAAATTCAAAACCATCAGCGATGACATTTGCTGATTTATCGAAAGTGGAAATATCTCTGCCTTCCGGGTGGATGGTACAGAAGACATCGTATGGATGCCAAACTTTGGTGATGATATGCACAAATAAAATCGTGAAAGTTGATGACAAGCTTATGCCATTTATACTGAAGGCACTTAGCGTGAAAGACAACATGTCTATCGAGGTTTCTGTGTTGGGTCGACCGCTGGACCTTCCAAAATTTGATATGCCTGGCCGTATCGAAGATATTCGACAGCTTGAAGATTTGTTGCTATCAATAAATAGTCTCAACGTGTGCACTAGATGCACCGGGCCTTCGGTTGAGACGGAGATGAGCCACCTAAATTGTAGCACGATAAAGAGGGACGGCTCTTCTCACCGATATTGATGTCGACACACTTCTAGAGAATGGCAATGTATCGCAAAATCAGGTCCATGCCGTGAAGCAAATAATAAATGCAGCAAAACGTAAAAGCTCGAAAGGACGCAATTATTCTGAGGATTGGATGCTGCTGTGCATGCTGCTGCACATGCGGTCACCCTGCGGCTATGACTTTCTGCGATCCAACGAAATTTTACTTCTTCCTTGTGTCCGGACAATTCGAAGGTATATAACATTTTCATAACATTTTCAAATATGTTCTTGTTACCGATAAAATTAATTGCATTTGCAATTCCTTATACGTATTGTACAAAAATGTACAAACTATTATTATTTACAACCATATTTACAATAATGTGAAATATAAGAACCCGCATACGACCAATATTTACAATTATATATAATTATAACAAAAAAATGTTTACGTCTGCTTTCAGGTACTTGTCGAAAATAAAAACGAGTTGCGGTTTTTATCAACAACAATTTTTCAATGTGTTGAAATTATCTTTGGACAAGAAGAATGGAAAGCAGAGGCATGGAATATTATTATTCGATGAAATGTCCACGAGGGAGAGTGTCACCGTTGATACCAAAAATTTAACTTACAAAGGCTTGATCGACTTCGGTACCGATGGACCGTGCTCATCAGATTTCTCTGAGAAAGCCAATCATGGGTTGGTTTTTATGTTTCAACCGCTGGACGACACTTACACCCAGCCGGTAGCTGTATTCGCGTCAAAAGGGCCTGTGAAAGGAACAGTGCTGGCTCAACTCATGATAAAGACGATTATTCTCTTTGAAAATGCTGGCGCAAAAATACATGCTGTCATCAGCGATGGAGCCAGTACCAATCGGAAGTTTTGGTCAGAAGTAGGTGTGAGCGGAGACAAAAAAAAATGTTCGTAATTTCTTCGACCACCCTGCGGTAGAAGGATAAAAAATCTTTGTCTTTTCGGATACGCCGCACTTAGTAAAGACCATCCGGAATCGACTAGAAAATAAAAAAATCTTAAGGGTGCGTAAACTAATTTTGTTTTAAAATCGAATTTTCGTTAACGTTTTTTTGTTTCCGTTTGAGTAGATTGATCCAGCAGAGCCTGAAATTCGATGGGAATACATTGTGCAACTCTATCTGAAAGATAGAGCATTATCGGGACCTGGTCAAGTTTTAGTCAGCCCTAAATTAACGCCGAGACACATTTACCCGACAAATGCGCTCAAAATGCGTGTTCGATGAGCGACTCAAGTGAAGATCCTCGTATCTGGCACATAAATTCATTCCAAATATGAAACATGAGTACAGGAAAAGGAATTTTTCTTTTTATAGGTGTTCAGTAATTCTGTAGCTGGTGGACTTTGATTTTTTCAAAGGCATGTGCCGGAATTGGCAGGTTGTGAAGCCACTGCAGCATTTTGTAAATGGATGAACGATATGTTCGACGCGCTGAATCGAAAGAATCCAATTGATGGTGTACAACCAGGGAACTTAGATTTTCGGGTAAACGATATAAATAGTATATCGATTAAATATTCTTCATTTGACATTTAATCATCAACCATTTTATTTCTAATAGATGATACAAGACTCGCTAAAAAAAACTCGATGCTTGGCAAGACAATGTTGATACCGGAAAATTGTCTAAGGATCTATTCTTGACAACGCAGACTGCAGAGGGTCTTCGAGTTACTCTACAATCTACTTTGGACCTGAATGAATATTTGACGGAGTCGTGTGGTTTTACGCATGTGTTAACAGGTCGATTAAATCAAGATCCATTACAAGTTTGTTTGAGTCCAATTCCAATAAGGCATTTTTTATAATTTTTCTAAAGTTTTTATAATCATCCTGGACACAGTTTAGGTAACTCGTATCAACGGTTAATTCCCTCACTAAATCTTTTATAAGTCTAGCAGTTTTCTTTCGATCGCGTTTGTTTCCCATATTGATTTCTCCATAATAAGCACTTTTCTTTTTTTCACACTGTAGAAGTTTTTCGGCACGATTCGGCAAGCTGGTGGTTGTGACGATCACCCGTCGACTCCTACATTCCTCAACATATAAAAAATTTTATCCATGTTTAGCGTCCTAAAACCTCCCAAGACTGGGAACTGCTCAGTCAGTGTCGATAAACCGCACGAACCCTTGATATCGCTGTCTGAGCTTAAAGCTATTTATGGAAACTCTGGTGTATTCACTGATCGCTGCGAATCTGTGAGATCTATCAGAGAAAGGTTGGAGCAAATTGTTCAATCCGATGATTGGCAGCTTGAGACTTTTATGGAGCACGATTATTGTATGCCAGGAGTAGCAGATTGTGCTTTGTATTGTTTGACTGCCGATTTGATGAAGCGTGTTCTAAACACCGTAAAGTTCATTATTTGTAAAGATGCTTTAATAAGGCCAGAAGCTGACGGTGTCGTTTTGCCTTAAGCGGAGCTTGCACACTGGCAGCAAAGAGCACAAATTATCCACCCAAATAAACACCTCTACCGGTTTGTTGTGTTTTTAGAAAGCCTGTTTGAACGGTATTGCAAATCAGCAAATGTTTTCGATAAAATACTCGAAGATGTATACAAATACAAGAAACTTGCCTTTCCTTGTACTGCTCACGCAACCAATATTCTTTTTAATATAATTCAATATTTTATCACGATGCGCATGCAACAGTATTGCACACGCATAAACGCAGATCAACAAAAAATTAATCAGCTAAAGAAAAAAACATCGAAATTTTGTAAAACATGAGTTTTATAGTTTAATAAATTTATTTTCATATTCTCTAATAAAGTGCGTTCTCGTTTTATTTGTGAAATTGTCATTTATTACTTCGTTCCTTCCCATACATCCTATATCAGGAAAAGAATACATTCATTTTTTCGCGCGGTACATTGCAGTTATTCATATATATATATATATATATGTCGCCGGTATATATATGTATGCCGGGCTGATGACTGCCAGCGCCACTAGTAGCTGGCGACAGTTCGCGAGCAGCTATAATTGCCGAGCGCCACGGGGCTGACGCGATCTCGACCTGGAGCCTGATTTTCTTGAACGGGAACGTAACCTCGAACGAACCTCTCCTGGAGCCCGAATTCGATCTAGACCTCAAGCGTGAAGCTGCTTTTTGCTGTGCCGAGGTGGACGACCCACGTCACTGGCCTTCACCGACACCCTTTAGACGTGCCGGTCACAGGGTTATCTTTATCATACCAGTCACAGGTTGTGAATCTCACCGTTTATTAATTTGTCCAACGACGCCCTGCTGTGATCCCAGTAAATTCTGTCGAGACTCTTCGGTGAAAAAATGTTGCTCTCCTCGTCGACGTCCATCTGATTATGAAAAAAAGGAAAAAAACCAACGTTGAGCACGGCGAATTGCGATTTCAAAGCCGAGACCGGCCAGGCCGGAAAGAGAGACTCCGAAATTCCGAAGTCGCCATAACACTGTAAAACTGTCGGGAATAAGCAGGAGTAAGTGGGAGTAACTAAAGGCTGACTCCACATGTCGATTCCCAGGTGCGGTTTTAGAGCCGGGCTAATGTTAGACCAACTATGACCGCCTGAGTTAGAAAGTCGACCCGACTCTGGTCGCCAACGTAGGCCCGACTACCATTTAACCTTGGGATGATAACATCGGCCCTACGTTATCAAATGACGTTGCCCCAATGTTGGCTGCCGATGTCCAGCCAACGTTGAATGGAAAATATTAATAAGCAATAAACGTTTTTTTATCGATTTGCGCAACTTTTAAATGCTTTTTTATCACCCTACAATTGCTTTTTTTAGTTTTTTTATCTTCACACATTGGAAACATCAGAATAAATTTTTTAGTCCGTAATGAGGGCTCGAACCCGTGACCCTGAGAGTACTGGTCGATGTTCTTACGCGTCCGGCTATGCTCACCTTGAAGATTTTTTTTTCGAATCTTATATATAAGGGAATGTTATTAAGGGATAAGCTGCTGCATATCTACTACATCTCTATCTAATATTAACTTACCAATTGCTTTAAATTGTCTAAGTTTTATTATTTCATTTTTGTATTCACATTTTAATTAATAACATCGATGAAACTTAGGCTGTCTGCACTACAGTACTGTAGATAAAACTATAATAAAGGGATCTGGAATAATTAAAAAGGTTTCAGCAGTCGCGCAAATTTAAAAAAATGAATTTTTTATAAATTTTTGGTGTTGGACGTTGGCTGAACGTCGCTAGCAGATACTGGGCCAAAGTCGTTCGACGTCATGAGCGAACGTCCACTTGATATCGGCGAATACGCATTATAACGACGATACGCCAGCGTTGGCTCAACTCTGGTAAGCAGCGTTTTCCCAATTATTTAGCCCAACGTTGGAGTGGTTGTCAATCAACAGTTTAGCCGATGCTGGGCATTCGTCGAAATCTGATCATCGGCCGCCAACCTCCTGCCGACTAAAAACTAATCGTCGGCCATACTCGGAGCGTCGGCCATCCGCACCTGGGTTATTATTACAATTTCAATACGGTGACGGTGGTTTCCAGATTGGCTACCTAACGGTTTTTCGATTTCATGTCCTGCCCCGTCGGTAATCGAGGAATTTCGGATAAATAGTCAAACTTCCGCGGGATTTTTAATTCAGTCATTGAAACTGAACAACATTTTGAACCGAGGAAAACGTTGAACTGTTGATCCGAAAAAAATGCTTTATGCAGATTTTTTTGCAGACGTCCCCGTAAAGGGCAATGGAATTGCTGTTGCCCCCTGTGCCGCCGTGCCCTTCGTAGAAAGTATTGTTTGCGGCGTTTGAGATAGTACAGTATTTGCCGTTACCCGAGACAGACATGCCGAAAATGTCTGCGGTCGTTCTAATGAAACCCGAGTACTGGATGATGGAGTGTCTACCGACGCTCTCGTCATTTTCGCCGGTTGATTTAATTCTCCACGATGATTACGTAAGGTCTTTTGCTCTTTCGGTTTGTTGGGCGAATAATCGCTGTACTTGAGGTGCACTTACTCGAGCCACAAAATCCCAACGGAGATGAAGTCAATAACCTCACGAATGTCATCTACACTGAAAGAAGGATCTAGTAAAAATTACCAATCATCTAAGAAAAATTACCATTAGCGCATGGTAGCATGGCGCCAGCGCGTCACCTGTGGTAGAAAGTCTAAGATTATCCAAGAATTTTTACCATAAGATGTAAGAAAAAATCTTATAAATCCGGTACCTCCTACCGTAGGTGGCGCCCTAACGCTCTACTACTATGTGATATGTTAATATTTCCCAAGTGATATAGTAGATATCTCATTGGAAGTCGGCGACCATAGTACACGCGTTTTGTCCGGCCTAATTGTATCTGTTTGTCCGAGTATAATCCCAGTAAAGTCTTCATTTGGACGGTGTGGTTTCTACGGAGCTGATATCGAGAAAGAAGATCTGCTATATATTTTTGGAGCTGAATCCTTGCGGTTTCAATCTACAAGCGAAAGATTATTGGAGTGGCCTAACTTCCTTTCGCCGCGTGGTCGGTCCAGGCGTATCTCTATACAGTGAGCAGATATCCTGTAGGAAGGATGGATCTTTTTGATTTAGTTTTTTGAGTTTGTTGCGCTAAGCGTTGTTTGGTATTCTGGTTCATTAGTTTTTTAGTTTATAGGTTAGTTTAGTTTTATTCTATTGTGCGACATAGGGGATGCTCAACCCTCTATTAAACCTAAGGGTAAGGGGAAGGAAAAGAAGGGCAAAGCTAAGGATAAGGGGAAAAAGGTGTTGCCGTATAGTTCGGACACCAATGAAGACGAATCCATGTCGGAGGATGGACGCTCGGTCAGTATTGACGAAGTCAGAGAGGTAATCGTGGGCTCGCAGTCATTTCCAACGGACTCGGACCAGGGATGCTTTGAACGAAAGGGTGAAGATGTTAGTGGCAGTTCGATCCCTAAGGGGAATGTTGGTGCCGCTTTTAAGCAATCTAAGGTTACTGATGCGAAAAGGAGGAAGAATGTCCGGAAAGAATTTTCTGAAAGACAAAATAGGTATAATGCGAAGGTTGAAGCTCCATATATTATTGTCATTTCGCAATTTACAGAGGGACAAGCTGAGGCAACGGGAAGTCTGCCACAGGAAGGAGCTAGTATCGAAGAGCGTCCTGGGATCGGCGAGCTGCATCCCATGCGAATTGGAAGGGCCTTGCGGACAGTTAGCAACCCTATTGTGGAGTCAAAGAGAAGAGGAAGGAATGCAGTTGAGGTAGTGGTCGACTCGTACCAAGAAGCAAACAGGTTGGTTGAAAACCAGGATGTGCTCTTCCCTCACGATTGGAACGTTTATATCTCTGACTCCTTGTTGGGCAGATGCGGTGTTGCGCGTGACGTGGACCCGTGTTTGTCGGACGAGGAGATCCTTGAGGGCCTAGAATGGCTGAGTGAGCCGTCTGGAATAGTTAAGATTGAGCGGATTAAAAGATCAGTTCGCAATCCTGGGTCTCCGGTTACATTGATGCCAACTTATTCTGTAAAGTTCTGGTTCGAGGGTTCGTCGTGCCTGAGAGACTGATGATCCATAAAATGAAAGTCAAGATTTTTCCGTTTGAACAGAAACCAAAGAAATGCAACCGGTGTCAAAAGATTGGGCATTTCGAGGTTAATTGCAGGCGTAGGCTGGTATGCAGTCGTTGCGGCGGTGGCCATCACTCTGCAGACTGTAGTAGCTCAAGGTTGATGCCTCGAGATTCTGTTCCTTGGAGAAGAAGGGTTCCTCCGGCAGTAGACGATCTTGACAGGTCCCTCCCTATGGTTAGGTTTTATCCCCCTCCGGGGGATAGGGCGTTCGATTTGGTTGATGGAGAAGGTGGAGGGAATGGGTCGACTTTAGGCAGATCAAGCAAGGAAACGTAACGCTGCGCATTGCTGTGAGCTTCGCTTTTTCTCCCAGCAGGACAACATTCGTCCGGTTCCTTTGGATAATTTCAAGATTTCCCAGTGGAATTGTAGGGGCCTGCTGGGCAAATCTCATGAGATCCCTGCTCTTATTGAGGGATGCGACGTCCTACTGCTGTCGGAGACGTGGTTAAAGAAAGAGTCTTCGTATAAAATCCCGAATTTTGACTTGGTTAGAAGCGATGAGGGTGTTGCGAAGAGCGGAGCAGTCGCGGTAGGTTTGAAGAGAAATATCCCATACCGGATTTGTCGATTGGAGAATGTGAGAGAGATAGAGGTGGTTTTAGTGGAGATATTTTTGGAGGGTGACAAAAATTTGTTCGTGGCTAGCATTTATAGGGCTCCTCAATTTTCTACTAAATGTAAATCTTGGAACTCTTTATTTAATAATCTAATTCAAGTTTGTCGGAACAATTATTTGATTGTTGGTGGCGATTTTAATGCGCAGTCCTCTGTTTGGGGGAGCAGTTCTCTTAATGCTTCGGGGAATGCCTTGGTTCGTTCGTTAAAGATTTTCGATTTAATTGTTTTAAACGATGGGTCTGAAACCTTTTTTAATTCTCGGTGTAAAACGAATGATTTGGACTTGACTCGAGCTACTCCTAATGTGGCTGCGCTATGCAGATGGGAGACGTCTGGTGATTTATTAGGGAGTGATCATGTAGTCATTAATATTTTTGTTAAAAATATTTCTTTCACGGATGAGGCTTCTCGTCCGATTCTTAAGATGGTAAGATTAGTTGAGATCGTTTTTCCGAACTGTTAAAAGACTTTAATCTTGATTCAGTTGATAATGAAAGCAGCCCGTTAGCCGCGTATGATCGGTTGTATGAGGCAGTTTTGGGCTCTGCTTTGGATGCGGGCGGTAGATTAGTAGCCAAGTCGAATTATGAGCAGTCGAGGAGGCGTTTCCCGAAGCTTTGGTAGAACAGTATATGTATGGAAGCTATTGGAAAAAGAAGAGATGCATTCAGAAAATATAAAAAAGATAAGTGCGTTGCGAACTTTAAAGCATGGATTGAAGAGGATAAGAACACCAAGGTGATTCTCAAGCGTGAAAAGTCGGAATCATTTAAAAATTTTGCGAAGTCAATTAACCCTGAAATGCCTATCAGTGCAGTGTGGAAAAAGATTAGACGGTTTAGTGCAGTATCTCCTAGTATTCTTAAAAGTAGATCTGAAGAACGCTCAAAGCTGTGTTAGAGGTAATTAATAAATTGGCCCCTTCTGTTCAGGGAGGGTATCTGCCCCCTGTCATTCCTGAAAGAGCGAATTTTGGGATTGTAAAGGGTATTTGGATCCCTTGTACATCTGCGGAGTTGGATACGATAGTGAGGAAGCTTAAGTCAAGATCAGCGGCAGGCAAGGATTTAACAAGCAATGAAGTCATTAAACATCTTTCGCCTAGAGTTCTTGATTCGTTAACTCGGATTTTTAACAAGTTCGTGTTCAGAGGCATGATTCCACCGTCCTGGAATTATTACGAAGTTTGCTTGATCCCTAAAGGCTCAGGGGAGTTTAGGCCTATCGCTCTAGCTAGTTGTTTGCTCAAAGTTTTTGAAAGAGTAATAAAAAGTCGTTTGGATTATTTCCGTGAAACGGAGCTGATCATTCCTAACACTCAATAATAGAGTTTTAAATTTCGTTTGGTGTCCGTCGCATTGTTGTGTGATTGGGAACGAAATAGTAGATAAATTAGCAGGGTTGGCACGGACTTCGGGGATGCCTTTGGACTTTAAGGCGTTTCCGAATGCCATTGCGAAGCAAGCAATTCTGATCTTTAGGGAGGAGGAGAGTCTCAGGAGAGCGAGTTCGTTTTAAAAAAAGGGTGCTTGTATTTTGCGCTATGCGATTCAAACGAGAAGTCTTCGTGGTTTGCTCTATTTAGATTGGATAGAGAAGCTATTACTTGTGATAAATAGGATAAGGTCTGGTCATATTGTGACTAATGAGCATTTGTTCCGTATTGGGCTTTCCAATTCGCGGGCTTGCGGCTGCGGGTTCGATTCCCATTGTATTAATCATATTTTCTGGGTGTATAGGGATACAAAGTCTGAGTCTGATACTCTTAGGTCAGAACTTCTCTCGTACGGCATTGTTCCTCCTTTTGAAATCAGGAGTATTTCTTTTTCGGGATGTCCCGACGTGATTAAAAGTATTGTGAAATTTACACGAGCAATCAGAAGCGTCTGTGCGTTAACTTATAGCTGACGTATAAATAAATTAGTTTAAGTTCAGTGTATTCTAGACTGATATAGTCGTGATATTAGCATAGTACGTTGACGCGTATCTTTGATATCAGCCTCGCCTTTTTTTATTATTTTGTTTTCTTTTTTCTAGTCGATGGTATGTGCCAGCATAAGTATTTAGGTTCTAAGTTACTTCGATTTTTGTTACAGATATTTGTTTTACTATTAATTTGATATTTTTGTTTTACCTAGTTTGTCATTATTGCTCCGTTTCACTTCATTTTTTAAATTTTCTCGTTACCAACCTTCCTGGATTTAAAAAGCTCGGAAGGGCTCACTCGCATCCTCTGACGGGGTAGCCTCTCGATCGATCGCCTGATATGGCGTCATAAGTGTTTTCGTCCTGTTTTCGTACCCCGGTTCATTGCTCGACTGGAATGCGCGCGCGGCGCATCATTGCGAAATACGGAAGTTACATTTCGCATTAGCTTTTAAGACATTCGCAACTAATTAGTCGAGTCAGCTATTGGGAAATATCGCAAACCCAGAACCGATTAAGCAACCCGGAAGAAGTAATCGTTTAAACAATTACCAAATAGCTGACACTACTAAAATTAAGCTGACGTGCCTGTTCTTATCCCTATATAAGGAGACCACAAACAGGCACTCGGCAGTCAATATTGTATTCGATCATCGTTACGGTTAGTTAGTAATACCGTAAGATATATACACTCTTGGGAAGGAAGATAAGCGTACGAAGTGTATTTCACAACAATTGGTAATTAAAGCTTGTCTAGAATATTGTAATTAAATCTTGATATAATAAATCGTGCATATATAATTCACTTGGGTTTCAACCCTTAACTGGATAAATCCCTGAACCTTAGAGCCAACAACTCCCGCAGTACTCAGAGTAGCTAACTGAGTCTCTGCGGATATAACATTGGTGGCAGCGGTGGGATAGTCCAGAGTGAATTATTAACGTTAAACTTCATTAGTAAAAATAAACCCACGATTTAAAAAACAAGAATCGCTAAATACTAAGTTGTGAAATCTCCGCATGGTGCGGTAAAATTGAGACTCTCCACGTAAGAGAGAGTTCCGCGAACCAAGGTCGAGGATCGTCGACAAGAGTTCGGGCGGACCACGAGGGCAACCAGGGCCAACGCGGCCATCCCGTTATTCAGGCGAGATAACGGAAGAGAGTCTTCGCGGATCACTGTAGGATCCACGGAGAGCGTCGCCAGGAACTGGGACGTGGAAATAAGGGAGCCTAGAACCCCACGGGTTAGACGTCAACAATAGAAGGGCATCCCGTAATGTGGAGGTTTAGCGCACTGTAAGTGACCTCCATTATTTCACATCACGAAAAAAAAAATGCATAGCCTTGTCGAAGCTGGTGTCACTGGGTACCAAGCACTGGGAAAAATTCAGTAAATTACGTAGCGGGTGTCCCAACGGAAATGAGCAAACACAGCACGCCACAAGAGCAAAAGGGTAAGTCACCGCGAGGTACCCCGGATACGGGGGACGAGACACTGGAAACCGCGGACGGCCTCACCAAGGTCCTGGAGGAGATCGCGGATCAGACCGAACAGGGCCTGAGGAGCACGCCGCCCGGAGTGAACGTCCAGAAAGGGTCCTCGTTCGGTGAAAGGACAGGCTGGGAGGACGTCAACGTGGTCATGTTTGAACCGAAAAAACGGTTACCCCGGCCATGATTACAAACGAAATTAGCCGGTTATACCAAACCTACAAGAAAACGAACCCAGGACGGAGAACTCCCGACTGGGATACCGAAAATAGCGTACTGGGCACAGCCGAGGAAATGGCCGCAGACATACCGAACTTTGCCCAAACAGCTTCGCAAAGGCGAAGCGAACGCTGTTTCCCGAGACCCAGCCCACGAACAGGACCCAAAAGGACGACAGCCATAAGCAAGCGCCCGCGCCGCCCGAATCGGGGCACGAAATGGCGCAACGGGTGAAGCAGCTGGAACAGCAAATTCAAGAGTTGCGCACGTCGATGGCCAAGAAACAGTCGACGGGGCCTCCTCCGGCAGAAAAAACTCTATCGGACGATTCCGTAGTGGATCGGCTGCTCGCGGTAGAAGAAAAGATGACGGCTACGTCCTGAAGGGCTCGGGGGGAGGACGAAAGGACACCTCCCCCCCCCCAAGGCAGTCCCCCCGTCGTCGCCAAGCCGAAGTGGCGACCTCCGACGGGGACGGAGCCGATTACCTGGACCTAGGATCGGCCCTGCGAAACATTAAAACTTTTGATGGGAACGATCCGACCAAACTCGACGGTTCCATGATATCTTGCGAGGCCGTGTATGACATGATATGGCCTAGGTAACGGTCTACCCTACTTTCACTTATACGGAGTAGCAAGTTAGAAGACCGAGCGACGCGGGAAATGCGTCACAAAACGATCGTGACGTTGGACGATTTACGCACCGAGCTCGAGGCACTGTATGGTAAACGCGAGTCACTCGCCTCGCTACAATACCAATTTTGCACGCTACGTCAAGACGCGAAAGAAAACCTCTCCGCTTATGCAACTAGAGTCGAAACCCTCACGGTAGAGGTAATTAAAAAATTGTGCGAGGGAGCTGACACACGGGGAGCACTCGCCATCGGGGAAGTAATCCAAAAAAGTGCACAGATGAATTTCGAAAACGGGTTAAAAAAGGAAATTCAGACTATCGTCCGCTCTCGCAATTACCAAGGGCTACACGAAGCCGTTGTGGGGGCCATCGAGGTCGAGAAGATGACCTTAGGGCGACCTGGCGCGGTACGCCCGAACGGGGGAGGAAACGGGGGAGGCAACCCCAGGCGTTCGCAAGGCGGGACAGGACATAAAAAGGGTGCCTGCTATACGTGCGGGAAACCCGGACACCTCGCGAAAAACTGCCGATCCGGAAGGCAGGGCCTCCCGGCACCCACACAAAAAGAAGTGAACGTCGCAAGCCTTACGTGTAATTATTGTAAAAAACCCGGACACTTATGGAAAGATTGCCGGTCACGTAAGCAAGCGGAAAATAAGAAGAACAAAAACAACAAAAAATCGGCTGAGTCGAAGAAAGATCAAGCCAGCGGACAAACGCCAGAAGGGACCGTACGGGCGTTCCGCGTCGACGCAGTTACCGCCACAAACCGACCCTTAAGGCGGACCAATATTTACACGGTGGAGATAACATCGTCGACGTTGAGTCAGGCGTCGACAACAGGGCACCTGACAGTCGCGGCGTTCCGGGGGAAAGCCCAGCCGGAACCGAGCGAACCCCTTAAGGGGGTCGACGTCTATGTGATAGGGTCGCCCGGGCCCGATGCATCGGCCAGCGACTTCCACATTAAATCTCCGTCGAGTGTCGGAGGTATCCTGACCCTGAAGGCCGACACTGGGGCTCAAGTAAGCCTGATACACGAGGATGCGATACGGGATAACACGCCGGCCGAAAAAACGGCGGTCTCGCTGAAGGGACTAGGGGGTGGCTCGTTAAACGCGCACTACGCCGCCCTTGTGGAACTAGATACCCCGAATGGGTCCGTAAAACACTGGTTTCACGTAATACCTCGAAATCTTCACCTACAGACGCACGGTCTTCTCGGGATGGACTTTATCAAGGAAAAACAGGCCGATATCCTCAGAGGCGAGATCATAAGGATCAAAGGGCACTGCATGCCCCTCGTGGACGGAAGTCTAAGCATAAATTTGCCGCCACGAACCGAAAGCATCGTGTACGTTTCAACGCTAAGCACCGACGACGGAATCGTCGAGCGTCGCAACGTCTCCGAAGGTGTCATACTCGGGGCTTGCGTAACCTCGCCTCAAGGCCACAGCTGTGTAGTAAGCCTAGTAAATACAACATCGGAATGCATCCGGGTCGAAAGACCCACGGTGACACTTGAGCCGCTGGCGTCAGCAGGGGAGCTGCCCGGCGCGCCCGCCGCCGCGATCCACGGAATTTGCATCGTCAGCACGGGAGCGGGCGGCACACGACTCGAGAAACTGCGAAAAGAAATAGACACCTCACACCCTAACCAGGAGGAAGCGAGCTCATTAACCGAAATATGCGGAGAGTTCGCGGATATATTCCATCTCGGGGGAGACCAGCTGCCCTGTACCAATATGGTGGAACACAGCATCCCCCTCGAGCCCGGCGCGCGACCCATAAAGGTACATCCTAACCGCCTACCGGAAGCCCATAAACGGGAAGTACAAGAACAGATGAAAGGGATGTTAAAAGACAGCATCATACAACCAAGTCGAAGTCAATGGAACGCGCTGTTGCTGGTCTTTGCGAAAAAACCAGACGTGGCAGGAACAATAAAAATGCGCGTGGTCGTGGATTTTCGCAAGCTAAACGAAGTTACCGTCGGCGACTCGTATCCATTGCCGCATATCGCGGAAATATTAGACCAGCTGGGCCGAGCACATTATTTCACGACGCTCGACCTCGCATCAGGTTTCCACCAAATTCCAATGGCGGAAGAGGACAGAGAGAAAACGGCCTTCTTCCCACCACAAGGACATTTCGAATATACACGTTATGCCCTTCGGATTGAAAAATGCACCGCCAACCTTTCAGCGCTTAATGAGCACCGTGCTTGCAGGGCTCGAAGGGCTCAAATGCTATGTGTACCTCGACGACATAATAATATTTGGAGCCAACCTGGCGGAACACAACGAACGACTCCGCGAGGTATTTAGGCGCTTAAGGGAAGCGAAATTCGCCCTTCAACCGGCAAAGTGCCGATTTCTACGACTAGAAACTCGCTATCTCGGGCACATAATCCCGCGTTAGTGACGTCTGTACGGAATTTTCCGACACCCCGAGACGCCAAAGGAGTGCAATCCTTCCTAGGGCTAGCAGGGTACTACCGCAAATTTATACGGGACTTCTCGAAGGTCGCCAAGCCCTTAAAGGAGTTAACAAAAAAAGATACTAAATTCGAATGGACGGCGGAGCACGAACAGGCCATGGAGGACCTGAAACGTGCACTAACTACCGCCCCTGTGCTCCAATACCCGGACTTCGAGAGGCCCTTTGTGGTTACTACTGACACATCGGACAAAGCCATCGGGGCCATACTATCGTAAGGACCAATAGGCGAGGACTTACCAACCTGCTACGCTAGCCGAACGCTAAATAAAGCCGAGCAAAATTACACGACAACGGAAAAAGAACTTTTGGCAATCGTATGGGGAATCGCGCAATTCTGCCCGTACGTATACGGCACCCGATTCACCGTAGTGACCGATCATAAACCACTAACGTGGCTGTTCAGTGTCAAAGACCCTGGATCGAGGCTCATGCGCTGGAAAATAAAATTATCGGAGCATGAATTCGACGTTCAATACAAGGCCCGTAAGCAAAATACCAACGCGGATGCACTCAGCCGCATATGTGTGGTAACCCGGTCGCACGCACACAAGGGAATCGGGCAAGTACGTAGCAGCACGGACAGCGACGCTGAGACTCGGCCGCACGCAGCAGCGGCCAGCCAAGGGTGCGAATCAGCGGCCGGTCAGCCCGACGCACCGTGCGAAAAGGAGTACGAGGGAAACGGGTCAGACAGCGATTGTCCGAGCGAGGAGGTAAAAATTAAAATACTCCATGAGCATCCCGACGCACCCCTCGGCGGACATCAGGGAATCACAAGGATGCTCGCACGAATAAAATTAAGGTACACTGGCCCGGGATGCGAAAGAGACGTAGAGGAATACGTGGGCCGTTGCGACAAGTGCCAGAGAATAAAATTCGGCTGGCAACAAGGGCGCCGTTGGTCATTACCGACACACCTGCCCGAGCCTTTCAAAAGTGTGCCATGGACATCGTGGGCCTACTACCGGAAACGGAAGCAAGAAATAAATATATTCTCAAGTTCCAGGATTTGCTTACGAAATACAGCGTAGCCATACCGCTGGAAAATCAGCAAGCAAATGAAGTGGCGAAAGCGTTCGCAAAAGAAATAATAATTCGATACGGGACGCCAGAAACCATCCTTACCAACCAAGGCACGAATTTTCTGAGCGCAATTTTTAAGGGGGTGTGCAAGTTACTACGCATAGAAAAAAATACAAACCACAGTATACCACCCCGAGTCGAATGGGGTGCTCGATCGCTCGCACAGGACGCTCGCTGAATACCTTAAGGGGTATATAGATGAAGATCAAGGCAATTGGGACGAATGGCTCCCTTATGCCATGTTTACATACAACACGACGCCCCATACGGCGACTGGATTTACGCCGCACTGCCTGATCTACGGCGACAACGCAGAGCTACCAACAGCCCTTAAAAGGGAGCCCAGGCTCACGTACGCATACGACGACTACGTACAAGAATTCAGGGAACGGCTACGCGCGGCCTGGTCTACAGCGCACGACAACCTAAAAGTAGCAAAAGAAAAAGCAAAAGAACAGTATGACCGGAAGGCTAAGGAAACATCATTCAAAGTCGGAGGTCGAGTATTACTCCGTGACGAAACAGTACGGCGGGGACGCTCAGCGAAATTAACCCCGAAGTGGATCGGACCGTACCCCATCGAGGAGGTACACCCGCCGTGCAATTACACCCTCCACCAAGGACGACGGACGATGAAAGTGCACGTAGACCGTCTAAGAAATTACGTAGACGAGTAGAAAAAAAAAAAAAAAATGTCTACAACGCTAGACCGTCACCGGCTCCGACAAGGCCTCGTCATAGGAAAACGAAAACGAAGCGAAATTATATATAAATAAATAAATAGATAAATAAAATTGCAGAATGCTGCTGGTGGGCGTAAAAGCCACCGCCCGTCCCTCGGACCGGCCCTACACCATTCAACAATTCGAAAACGCCCCAGGGCTATATTTCGAAAAGGCCGGTACCTTGTACACCTATACTGACGCCTGGACCTTGGCCATATGCATGAATCTAAGAAACATGGCCGTCATGGAGCTTCTGATGAAAGCCCAGCTCGACGAAGTTCGGGCGAAGTGCGAAAAATTCAGGAGTCCAGACGGGTACTGCACCGAGATGCTGGAGCACCTCGTACGACTCTCAGCAAAAATAGAAGAAAATGTGGGAATCGCGCAAGATCTCATCGGGGTCGACCCAACCCGAAAACGACGAGGATTGGTTGACGGGCTCGGTACAGTGCTAAAAGCCATTACCGGCAACATGGATGCAGCCGACGGGGAACGGCTGGACGCAGAAATCGCCGCTCTTCAGGACACACAGGACGTGTTAAAGGAAGGAATGAAAAAACAGCTGCAAGTGGTGGAGTCTACGTTAGAAATATTCAACCAGACTTCCCAGGCTTCCCAGAGGAACGTAGAAAAACTGTACACGATGGTGCGTACCGTGAACGGCTATTTCCAAAACCGAACCGACACATTACGCAACAGACAGCACGTTGACGAAAGCCTGACGTTGATCGAAGCCGCTGTCGAAACATATCTCCGCGAGGTGGATAAAATGATAAAACTGTTCACCGAAGTGGCATCCGGCACGGTGAGCGTGTCCACGGTGACGCCCGCTACCCTCGTGAAATACCTTACAGACGCTCTACCACACCTGCCCACGGGACACAGCTTTCCGCGACCAGTTACGCGAAATAACGCCGCAGCTATATTACGCCTCGCGACAACACGAGCTTTCAGGAAGGAGGAAACAGTAACACTCGTCCTCGAAATCCCACTCATCAGGTCATCCGAATACAGACTAAACTATGTGTACCCCCTCCCGAGGAGGGGAACAAATAACACATATTATTACATCGATACCACCGAGGATCTCGTGGTGGTAGACCGGACAAACCGACACTACATCCGGATGTCAGAACGAGACCTGGAAACATGCAAAAAGGAGGACCGTAACTACTACTGCCCACCCCGGCACCCCGTGATGGCAATCAACGAGGACACACCGTGCAGTATACGACTCTACTCTGACGGTGCATTAGCACAGGGGCAACGATGTCCGAAGAAAATAATACAACTCACACACACGCTCATCATGGGAATGCGGCAGCCGGGGCAATGGCTCTACATATCGCCGCACGACGAGACGGTGAGCATCGGCTGCCAAGGAGCGCTGAGTCGACAGGAAGTTTTGCACGGCGCGGGGCTAGTAACCCTAACCGTGCGGTGCGCAGTCACTGCCGCAGACTTTAAACTCGAAACGGTACGACGGTGGAAACAGCACGCGGTCGGCACACGCTACGTGCCTACCTACAATCTCACGTTACTTCCCGCCGAGGAAGAGGAGATACCGCGGGCGATAACCGAGTGCCTGAAGGCGACACTCGAACACGCGGTGAGCAACCCGCGTGAATTAAATGCCATCGACATACAAATACGGGACATAAACAACAAAACATGGACACACAGAGTACGAGACCCGACCCAGCTGTACCACATGGTCGGGCAATACTCCCTGAGTACGGTCGCCCTCCTAGCCCTAACCGGCTATATCATATTTACGCTCCTGCGCCGGAGAAAGAAAACACCCGTAGTACAGGGGCCACCTCCCCTGCCGCCCCTCTCTCCGCAAACAGCAGCCTGGGCAGGCAGCCGAACCTCGAACCGCATTGAAGAGCGAAGAGGAGGGAAGTAAAAGGGGGAAAACAGGAAATACACAACCATATCTATTTATTTAATCAAACAAACACATACTTAGGAATGTGCAAAAAAAATAATCATCATAAATAAATATAATAAGTTTTATATAAATATATCAAGCATTCGACGAGGAGATTGGAACTCGGTGGTCAGTTCCACTCGGCCCAACGCCAAACGATCTTGCCCCGTTCAGCGCGCCACATCCGCGACGCCGGATCTTCGTCGTCCGCGCCCTCCAATCCAGAGTTCGAGGCCCCCGCCGGCCGGTGGCCAGACCCGGAACTTTGAACCGACCCCACGTCCGGCATGGCACCATGGCCAACGTCGTCCGGTAAGGCCCAACTCCGCGGGGTCGGCAACGGCGGCGGCAGCCCAAAATCCTCAGGGGATAGCAGGGGGAAATACTCTTCGAAGGACGAGTCCACGTCAGAGGAATCCCCGCCAAGCGAGGAACCGGAGATCGAGCCTTTATCGTCGAAAGAATCCCCACCATACGAGGAGCCCTCATCGACAGTAAGGTCAATGACCTCGGGCTCCGGAGGGACGGCCGGTTCGCCGCCGAAATCGCCCACGACCCCGATGATCTCGACCTCCGGGCTTGGGGGCCGACAAGGCTCAACCTCAGGATACCCCTCCGGGCTGTAAGACGCCTCCCAACAACATAGCGCGACGCACCTTCTCTAAAAACAACCAGAAAAAAGAAAACAACGGTTTAAGATTCCAAACCAAGAAAAGATTTCCATCAAAAAAAAAAGAAAGAACTCGAGCAGATTTATCTTATATGCCGGTGGGTCCATGACGAACGTACGAGGTGAAGCCGATAGCAGTCGATGTCACAATAAATAAAATACTGCGAAATGCCCGGCTAATATAGGCGTGAAACGTCGTGCTAAGCAATACACCGGACATCAACCCGCTATCGTCAGCAACTTCGGCAGCGAAGTTCGCTCCTACACTACATCGGCCTCGCGAACGGCCGACCGGAAAAATCCCACCAAGTATCTCTTAAAAATTAAAACCTTTAATAACTTAAGGTGAAAAAATTCGAGGCACGGGGTACATCAAAAGTACATCTCGTCGGAGACGAGCCAAAAAGAAATCGCAAATTTCTTTTCCCCCTAGGGGGGAGGGATGTTGTACCCCGGTTCATTGCCCGACTAGAATGCGCGCGCGGCGTATCATTACGAAATACGGAAGTCACATTTCGCATTAGCATTTAAGACATTCGCAACTAATTAGTCGAGTCAGCTATTGGGAAATATCGCAAACCCAGAACCGATCAAGCAACCCGGAAGAAGTAATCGTTTAAACAATTACCAAATAGCTGACACTACTAAAATTAAGCTGACGTGTCTGTTCTTATCCCTATATAAGGAGACCACAAATAGACACTCGGCAGTCAATATTGTATTCAATTATCGTTACGGTTACCTAGTAACGATGATGAATACCGTAAGATATATACACTCTTCGGAAGGAAGATAAGCGTACGAAGTGTACTTCACAACAATTGGTAATTAAAGCTTGTCTAAAATATTGTAATTGAATCTTGATATAATAAATCGTGCATATACAGGGTGATTCGTAACTAGTATAGAATATTTTACACACTGGTAGAGCTCGTCGTCCCGAGTAATTTGCTTTTTTTGAAAATTTTCTACGATAAAAATTGACCGAGTAATAAAGGTTTAAAGTTTCCCTATCGGTGTGCGCACTTACGAATGTGTGCGTGACAGAGCGTCGGGCTAGCATTCGTCTGTCAACTTCGGTGGGGCAAAGCGCGGTGTTACTACGCGCGTGAAAATAGTCCCGCGACGAAACGTCAATCGAGGTAAATCTAACCTATAGTATAACCTAATACGGATGGAAAGTAAATGTTGAAACTTATAAGGTGATGTGTGATTAAATGATGTGAAGTGAAAATAATAATAAAAATAAAATTAATAAAATTATAAAATTTAAGTGTGAAATTCTCACTCTCGCTGGATAAAAAGTTCCAGCTGCATAACTGCGACGGCAAGGTAAGTTTAACTGAGTCAGCGATGAATTCTCACAATAAAAAAATCTATTTTTAAATTCTTCGCAGCATGCGAACAATTATAAAGCTGATTTTATTGTGAGAATCTATCGTTGGGTGAGTGAAAATTATAGTAAGTTTCACTCAGGCAGCGATAGATTCCCAGAAAAAAAATAATAATTCTTCGCAGCATGCGAATAATTATAAAGCTGATTTTATTGTGAGAATCTATCGTTGGGTGAGTGAAAATTATAGTACGATACAGTAAGTTTCACTCAGTCAGCGATGGATTCCCACAAAAAAATAATTAATTTTTCAATTCTTCGCAGCATGCGTACAATTATAAAACTAATTTTATTATGAGAATCCATCGTTGGGTGAGTGAAAATTATCGTACGGTACAACAAGTTTCACTTAGTCAGCGATGGATTACCAGAAAAAAAAAAAAATTCTTCGCAGCATGCGAACAATTATAAAGCTGATTTTATTGTGAGAATCTATCGTTGGGTGAGTGAAAATTATGGTACGTTACAGTAAGTTTCACTCAGTCAGCGATGGATTCCCAAAAAAAAAAAAAAAAATGTTTAATTCTTCGCAGCATGTGAACAATTATCAAAGTAATTTTAGTATGAGAATCCATCGTTGGGTGAGTGAAAATTATGGTACGGTACAGTAAGAGTCACTCAGTCAGCGATGGATTCCCACAAAAAAAAATAAATAAATAAAAAAATAAATTCTTCAATCAATGGCAACGAAAAACTACCAACCAATTCATCGAAGGAAGTGACATGATGCCCTTTCCTGAATCTCAATTCTGAGTATTGGCCAAAAATTTAAAAGGCCAGATGGAATTTTCCTCGTCGTTTGGAGATTCGGTAAGTCGGTAGAATGGTCGTCCGTTGAATGAATGGATTACAATTTTTTATTTTCATTCAGGTTCAAACCCAACGAAAACGTGGACATAGCTTATTAAGTAATGATTAAGGAATGTATTAATCGATCGTATGAACGGTAGAGTGTAATCGAATAACTTTGGCTACTCTCACTGTTTATGCGATCAATAAATATATTTTTTTTTCTTTTTGTTCAAGTTTAATCAAACCAACGCTGAGGCTAAAAGACGATGTAGGTGGGCTATTTCTTCATCGTAAAAATTAAGTTTCGACATTGGTTTAGTTAAAAGTTACAATCGAAGAAAACTAATTGCGATCGAAGAATCGTAGGTGTGCGAGCGTGCGTGCATGCACCCGTGAATATTCGGATTCTTGCCAAGTCCCCTTTTAAAAGATATCAGGTACGCATTTGAAGTACCGCAGAATATACAGCAGTCAAAATGCAATAATAGTCTTCGATTATTTTTGCATGCTCGACTCTTGAATAAATGTATTCAGTACAATTTTTGATTTCCTCTTAGGTTCAAGATTACCGATCGGCCGAATAAACCTTTAATGCTCATCAATCCTGTTATGACTGTGGATGTAATGAAATGGATGCTAATCGTCGCGTTCAATTGAAATCGTGAATACGGACAATTTGACATCGTTTACGGATCCACCCTCAAGACTTTCAGCGGAAAACATTTATTTCTGACATTGTCGACGGTGAAAGCGTCAACACAGAGATATTACGCACTGATGGAAAAATGTATTAATCGATTGTATGGCCGGTAGAGTGTAACCGAACATCTTTGCTTACTCTTACCGTCCATGCGATCGATGAATACATTTTTTTTTTGCTCAAGTTTAATCAAACCAATGCTCCCGATAAAACCCGATGTACGTGAGCTATTTCGGCATCGGATAAATCAAATTTCAACATTGGTTTCATTAAAAGTTACATTCGAAGAAAACTAATTAATTGCGATTGAAAACTCGTAGGTGTACGAGCGTGCGTGCATGCACCTGCAAATATTCGGACTCTTGTGAAGTCGCCTTTTAAGATATCGACCGCCAATTCGAACAACCAGGAAATTAATAGCATTTTTAGCTCATTCTTAAATTTTTTCCGTAGATCAATTATTAGGCAATGTATGGATTTAAATGTTGTATTCATCCATTTATAAGATACAAAAATGGCATGGTTTATTTTTTAACAAATGTCTGCGCATTGTCTAAGTGTCCCGATATTGGCTGTCTCATTGATATCATCTTTCTTTATGAAATTCGTAAATGTTCCAGACAAAAAATGTATAAATAAAGTAAAAAAAGAGGTACTCCAATAATCCCTTTGTGATATGTCATCGATTTTTTTTTGTAATTAACAGGAAGTAACAAGGAATCAATTTGACGAATGCCGATTGCCGCATTTTTTCGACTTGCTTAAGCGATTAATCCACTGTATAAGGGGAAGTAAACCAGCTACACAGGTATCTCTGTCGAGATAATCAAACTTCACCGTTTTGCTTCCTCATAGAGAAAGCTTTTTTTTAATAAGATAATTTTCCAGTTATTATCACCATCACTATTGATTTCGTCTATTGAAATCATGTCTTGCCGTGCGAAAGAAAGGAAACTCATTACGTCTTGTATTTGGAAAATCTCGATCCGCCATTGGTGCGACTAAAATAAGTTTATCGATGAGTTTTTTTTTTTTTTTTCTTTCAGGAGTCTCACGAACTTCCACTAACATTCTCATTTAAATAGAGCGTAGACGAGTCCCTGATACACCAAATGAATCACCACTCCATGCTGGTTTCGCTATTCCGCCGTTGATATTAAATAATTTGTAAATTCTGCAATGAAAAGGTTCCTCCAATGGAGTAAAAGATATTTTGCTTACTAAAGCTTGCATAAAAACCAACTCTATCGACACAATCGAATGTAAACTCCGCCCATTAACGCGAAAATGTCATCTCAATATTGGAGTGACCGAAATAAGTTTCTTAATGGATTCTTTTTCTTCCGAGATATAAGTCTAATACCTTCAAAATTTTAATATTTTTTTTTTAATTCAGCAAGTGCCACCGACATTCTCGCTGGAGTAGAGCATAAAGGAGTCATTGATACACTGATTCAATGAGGACTCCATGTTGGTTTCGCTATCAGGTCCTTGACATTAATTAATTGGTCAATTCGGTAATGGAAAGGTGCTCCCGGTCGAGGTCGATAGATATCGTTTACTCACTATCGTTTACGTAAACCAGCCATATCCGCACAATCGAATGTATGTTAGCTCCGTCTATTAACGCGAAAATGTCATCGCAATATTGGAGTGACCAAAATAAGTTTCTTGATGGATTCTTTTTTCTTCCGGGACACGAGTCTAATACCTTCAAAATTTCAATATTTTTTTTTTTTTAATTCAGCAAGTGCCACCGACATTCTCGCTAGAGTAGAGCATAAAGGAGTCATTGATACACTGATTCAATAAGGACTCCATGTTGGTTTCGCTATCAGGTCCTTGACATTAATTAATTGATCAATTCGGTAATGGAAAGGTGCTCCCGGTCGAGTTCGATAGATATCGTTTACCCACTAACGTTTACGTAAACCAGCCATACCGCACAATCGAATGTATGTTAGCTCCGTCTATTAACGCGAAAATGTCATCGCAATATTGGAGTGACCAAAATAAGTTTCTTGATGGATTCTTTATTCTTCCGGGACACGAGTCTAATACCTTCAAAATTTCAATATTTTTTTTTATTCAGCAAGTGCCACCGACATTCTCGCTAGAGTAGAGCATAAAGGAGTCATTGATACACTGATTCAATAAGGACTCCATGTTGGTTTCGCTATCAGGTCCTTGACATTAATTAATTGGTCAATTCGGTAATGGAAGGGTGCTCCCGGCCGAGGTCGATAGATATCGTTTACTCACTATCGTTTACGTAAACCAGCCATACCGCACAATCGAATGTATGTTAGCTCCGTCTATTAACGCGAAAATGTCATCGCAATATTGGAATGATCAAAACAAGTTTCTTGATGGATTCTTTTTCTTCCGAGATATAAGTCTAATACCTTCAAAATTTCAATATTTTTTTTTTAAATTCAGCAAGTGCCACCGACATTCTCGCTAGAGTAGAGCATAAAGGAGTCATTGATACACTGATTCAATAAGGACTCCATGTTGGTTTCGCTATCAGGTCCTTGACATTAATTAATTGATCAATTCGGTAATGGAAAGGTGCTCCCGGTCGAGTTCGATAGATATCGTTTACTCACTATGGTTTACGTAAACCAGCCATATCCGCACAATCGAATGTATGTTAGCTCCGTCTATTAACGCGAAAATGTCATCGCAATATTGGAGTGACCAAAATAAGTTTCTTGATGGATTCTTTTTTCTTCCGGGACACGAGTCTAATACCTTCAAAATTTCAATATTTTTTTTTTTAATTCAGCAAGTGCCACCGACATTCTCGCTAGAGTAGAGCATAAAGGAGTCATTGATACACTGATTCAATAAGGACTCCATGTTGGTTTCGCTATCAGGTCCTTGACATTAATTAATTGATCAATTCGGTAATGGAAAGGTGCTCCCGGTCGAGTTCGATAGATATCGTTTACTCACTATGGTTTACGTAAACCAGCCATATCCGCACAATCGAATGTATGTTAGCTCCGTCTATTAACGCGAAAATGTCATCGCAATATTGGAGTGACCAAAATAAGTTTCTTGATGGATTCTTTATTCTTCCGGGACACGAGTCTAATACCTTCAAAATTTCAATATTTTTTTTTATTCAGCAAGTGCCACCGACATTCTCGCTAGAGTAGAGCATATAGGAGTCATTGATACACTGATTCAATAAGGACTCCATGTTGGTTTCGCTATCAGGTCCTTGACATTAATTAATTGATCAATTCGGTAATGGAAAGGTGCTCCCGGTCGAGTTCGATAGATATCGTTTACTCACTATGGTTTACGTAAACCAGCCATATCCGCACAATCGAATGTATGTTAGCTCCGTCTATTAACGCGAAAATGTCATCGCAATATTGGAGTGACCAAAATAAGTTTCTTGATGGATTCTTTTTTCTTCCGGGACACGAGTCTAATACCTTCAAAATTTCAATATTTTTTTTTTTTAATTCAGCAAGTGCCACCGACATTCTCGCTAGAGTAGAGCATAAAGGAGTCATTGATACACTGATTCAATAAGGACTCCATGTTGGTTTCGCTATCAGGTCCTTGACATTAATTAATTGGTCAATTCGGTAATGGAAAGGTGCTCCCGGTCGAGTTCGATAGATATCGTTTACTCACTATGGTTTACGTAAACCAGCCATATCCGCACAATCGAATGTATGTTAGCTCCGTCTATTAACGCGAAAATGTCATCTCAATATTGGAGTGACCGAAATAAGTTTCTTAATGGATTCTTTTTCTTCCGAGATGTAAGTCTAATACCCTCAAAATTTCAATATTTTTTTTTTAATTCAGCAAGTGCCACCGACATTCTCGCTAGAGTAGAGCATAAAGGAGTCATTGATACACTGATTCAATAAGGACTCCATGTTGGTTTCGCTATCAGGTCCTTGACATTAATTAATTGGTCAATTCGGTAATGGAAAGGTGCTCCCGGTCGAGTTCGATAGATATCGTTTACTCACTATGGTTTACGTAAACCAGCCATATCCGCACAATCGAATGTATGTTAGCTCCGTCTATTAACGCGAAAATGTCATCGCAATATTGGAGTGACCAAAATAAGTTTCTTGATGGATTCTTTTTTCTTCCGAGATGTAAGTCTAATACCCTCAAAATTTCAATATTTTTTTTTAAATTCAGCAAGTGCCACCGACATTCTCGCTAGAGTAGAGCATAAAGGAGTCATTGATACACTGATTCAATAAGGACTCCATGTTGGTTTCGCTATCAGGTCCTTGACATTAATTAATTGATCAATTCGGTAATGGAAAGGTGCTCCCGGTCGAGTTCGATAGATATCGTTTACTCACTATGGTTTACGTAAACCAGCCCTATCGGCACAATCGAATGTATGTTAGCTCCGTCTATTAACGCGAAAATGTCATCTCAATATTGGAGTGACCGAAATAAGTTTCTTAATGGATTCTTTTTCTTAGCAAAGATGTTCGGTTACACTCTACCGGCCATACAATCGATTAATACATTTTTCCATCAGTGCGTAATATCTCTGTGTTGACGCTTTCACCGTCGACAATGTCAGAAATAAATGTTTTCCGCTGAAAGTCTTGAGGGTGGATCCGTAAACGATGTCAAATTGTCCGTATTCACGATTTCAATTGAACGCGACGATTAGCATCCATTTCATTACATCCACAGTCATAACAGGATTGATGAGCATTAAAGGTTTATTCGGCCGATCGGTAATCTTGAACCTAAGAGGAAATCAAAAATTGTACTGAATACATTTATTCAAGAGTCGAGCATGTAAAAATAATCGAAGACTATCGAACGAATTATTGCATTTTGACTGCTGTATATTCTGCGGTACTTCAAATGCGTACCTGATATCTTTTAAAAGGGGACTTGGCAAGAATCCGAATATTCACGGGTGCATGCACGCACGCTCGCACACCTACGATTCTTCGATCGCAATTAGTTTTCTTCGATTGTAACTTTTAACTAAACCAATGTCGAAACTTGATTTATACGATGAAGAAATAGCCCACCTACATCGTCTTTTAGCCTCAGCGTTGGTTTGATTAAACTTGAACAAAAAGAAAAAAAAATATATTTATTGATCGCATAAACAGTGAGAGTAGCCAAAGTTATTCGATTACACTCTACCGTTCATACGATCGATTAATACATTCCTTAATCATTACTTAATAAGCTATGTCCACGTTTTCGTTGGGTTTGAACCTGAATGAAAATAAAAAATTGTAATCCATTCATTCAACGGACGACCATTCTACCGACTTACCGAATCTCCAAACGACGAGGAAAATTCCATCTGGCCTTTTAAATTTTTGGCCAATACTCAGAATTGAGATTCAGGAAAGGGCATCATGTCACTTCCTTCGATGAATTGGTTGGTAGTTTTTCGTTGCCATTGATTGAAGAATTTATTTTTTTATTTATTTTTTTTTTTTTTGTGGGAATCCATCGCTGACTGAGTGACTCTTACTGTACCGTACCATAATTTTCACTCACCCAACGATGGATTCTCATACTAAAATTACTTTGATAATTGTTCACATGCTGCGAAGAATTAAACATTTTTTTTTTTTTTTTGGGAATCCATCGCTGACTGAGTGAAACTTACTGTAACGTACCATAATTTTCACTCACCCAACGATCGATTCTCATACTAAAATTACTTTTATAATTGTTCGCATGCTGCGAAGAATTATAAAATTAATTTTTTTTTTTTGGGAATCCATCGCTGACTGAGTGAAACTTACTGTACCGTACTGTAATTTTCACTCACCCAACGATAGATTCTCACAATAAAATCAGCTTTATAATTGTTCGCATGCTGCGAAGAATTTTTTTTTTTTCTGGTAATCCATCGCTGACTAAGTGAAACTTGTTGTACCGTACGATAATTTTCACTCACCCAACGATGGATTCTCATAATAAAATTAGTTTTATAATTGTACGCATGCTGCGAAAAATTAAAAAATTAATTATTTTTTTGTGGGAATCCATCGCTGACTGAGTGAAACTTACTGTATCGTACTATAATTTTCACTCACCCAACGATAGATTCTCACAATAAAATCAGCTTTATAATTATTCGCATGCTGCGAAGAATTATTATTTTTTTCTGGGAATCTATCGCTGCCTGAGTGAAACTTACTATAATTTTCACTCACCCAACGATAGATTCTCACAATAAAATCAGCTTTATAATTGTTCGCATGCTGCGAAGAATTTAAAAATAGATTTTTTTATTGTGAGAATTCATCGCTGACTCAGTTAAACTTACCTTGCCGTCGCAGTTATGCAGCTGGAACTTTTTATCCAGCGAGAGTGAGAATTTCACACTTAAATTTTATAATTTTATTAATTTTATTTTTATTATTATTTTCACTTCACATCATTTAATCACACATCACCTTATAAGTTTCAACATTTACTTTCCATCCGTATTAGGTTATACTATAGGTTAGATTTACCTCGATTGACGTTTCGTCGCGGGACTATTTTCACGCGCGTAGTAACACCGCGCTTTGCCCCACCGAAGTTGACAGACGAATGCTAGCCCGACGCTCTGTCACGCACACATTCGTAAGTGCGCACACCGATAGGGAAACTTTAAACCTTTATTACTCGGTCAATTTTTATCGTAGAAAATTTTCAAAAAAAGCAAATTACTCGGGACGACGAGCTCTACCAGTGTGTAAAATATTCGATACTAGTTACGAATCACCCTGTATAATTCACTTGGGCTTCAACCCTTTACTGGATAAATCCCTGAACCTTAGAGCTAACAGCTCCCGCAGTACTCAGAGTAGCTAGCTCAGTCTCTGCGGATATAACAGTCCATTAAAAAAGCGCTGCCCACCAGCCGCGTACCGTTTTGGTGGGGAACCTTGGCCGACGCGGTTCGCGTGTGGCCAGACCGGGTTGCCGAGGTGGCGAGGGTCCGGTCAAACTGACTGAAGAAGAAGAAGAAGTGATAGTCATTTTTACTAACCGGTGCGGTGGTCTAGTGGTTAGCGTGCTCGCCTCTAGACCAAAGCATCGGGAGGTCGACGGTTCGATTCCCGGCTTCGTAGTTCCGCCGAGAATAGAAATATGGGCGGGACAAAGCTCCAGATATATACATCGGTCACTCGCACGTAATGGCGCCTAAGTGTGAGTATCGGATGTATATAGCTGTAGTCCATGTTTACATTCTCGGTGAAACGCGACGAAGCTCCGAGGCCAGAAACCGAATCGGAGACTGGCTGTATCGGCATAGGTTTTCCGCAGTTTCCCTATGCCCATGGCAGAAATGTCATGGCAAATGCGATACAGAGGGGGAAGTCGGATGCGGCCGCAGGAATTGCGGGAAAGGGGGGGAGGTGGGGGCGTAAAAGGGAAACCGTACGCAGATGGAAACATATATCAAAAAAAAAAAAAAAAAAAAATAGTAATTTTTACTAGATCCTTGTCTCAGTGTATTAATGAAAAACTCATATTAAAATATAAGCTCGCCAATAAAAACACGAAAGGTGGTGTCTATATACCGTCTGGAGAATGGAGCCCAGAGGCGGGAAGATTTGGAAGTGACAATCGAGTGTTCACTTTAGTCGAAGTACTTGGGCCAAAGTAAGGAGAAGCCGATGGGGTGTCTTCACCGATATCAATATGAATATCGCTGTCTAATCGAATATTACCATAATGTATAATAAGGGCCCTAATAAGAACACGGTAAGAAGCACTTGTTACCTAGATCTGCAGATGTCATCGTCGATGGAGTCAAATGCACCATGTTAGAAGCGGAGGACTAGGAGGTGACGGGAAGATGACTGAGAGTCGGGTCTGGTATGGAAAATGATAGGGATAAATTGTAATTTATATGAATTTGTATTGATAGGGGAAACCGGGGCAAGATGAGCACCCGGGGCGAGATGGACTAGTGAAAAATCCGGCCGACCCGGGGCGTAATGGCCCACCCCAAAATGATTTTAAAACACATAAAAACCTGGAAAAAAAATAAAATCCTTTCGTGAACAATGACATAAGCAGAGAAAACGCAAAATAGGGAAGCGGGGCAAAATGGGGTACCATCTCGCCCATCTCGTCTCAGTTTCCCCTATTACCATTAGCGTTCTCACAATTCCTAACGGAAGTAAATTAAGAAGTAAAAAATGTATGAATATTTTCTAATCGATAATAATTTAATAAACGTATCAATATAAAAATTACCATCCTCAGTACTTGACGACTGACAAACGATTGTTTTCGTTTATTTGTGAATTAACACCGAAGCTCTCGTTAAAAAATGATCGAGGGTCACCTTCTCTAGGTCGAGCGCATCTCACAACAACTTCAAGGCGAAGTTTTTTTATCATGTACTGTGGCCTTGGAGAATCTCATACCTGACGCCCATTTTCGGCACTCAGAAAATCGACGTGCATAACACGTTGTATGTCAACGATTTTCGCTAAAGAAATGAATTATCAGGAAAAGAAGGAAAAGAATACGAGACGATGACCCTACTTAAGAACTTTGTTGCACTCGGTCGACGGGGTAGCTTATTCGATAGAACGGCATTGTTGGACTCGGCTGCATTATTAGTCCGAACGAATTGGCGGTGTACCGAAAAATCGGCAGGTCCGCGCTGTTTCAACCAATATTTGATACAGTCCGTTCCAAAGGTAATCGGTGGATGTGCGAAGCGCCGTAAAAGCCTCGGTGATCTGCGACGCAGGTAATAGCGCGAGGGCCACTATCTTTCTCATAACAATATTCGCGACCGGATTTGTCCGTAGAAGGGCAATCACGCCATGCGTTTTCGCATTTTTTTGCAAGGCCTTAAAAGAATATTATCATATTGAGTATTATTTGATTATTGTATTATTCGTACCTTATGTTAGTATTACCAAAGATATATTAATCGATACCTGTACAAAGTGGAAGAGGCAACCCAAAACTTGGGCTGATGGGAACATTTTCCGCAAGCTATTGCGCATGGCGACCTCGAAATCTGTCATAATCTCGCCTGAGAAGCCATCGAAGCGGCGAAGCGCAACCGAGAAAACGGCATCGTACGTTTTCTCGGTTTTCTCACACATCAACACCCACGCCGTAGGAAATACCTGTTATTCAAATTATATACGAATGTTCTTTTTCCATCACATATAATTTTAATCGCGAATTGAGAGTTATTGTTAAAAGGTATATAAAAAATTACTAACGAAGTTAAACGCTTCAGTCAATATCTCCAGAACTTGATATCTGCGTTTTCCGTGGGTTTTCGCCTCGAGACGCGGGACCACTCTGAAGGTGCCGTCTACGTGCAACATTTTCGCGTTTTTTGCACATCGTTGAACGTACGTATCATTAAAAATGATCAGCCCTAAGTGTCATCCGTCCACGCTAATCAATTTCTTTTCATTTCTTCAATAGCATCGCCAGCGTTGTAGGACATTGTCGACCGCATTTTCACAGACGAAATAAATTCGTCGAGGTCCTGCAACATTTGGACGCTACTCCTACCAGTTACCTGTGGACGGGCGCTATTTATCCACCGACACAACTGTTGTACGCGAGGTCAACAAATATAATTTTAAAAGGTATTTGGGATCGTCGCCAAATTAAGAGTGAAACTCAAGTTTGTTTTACAAACTAAATAACAAGTTTATTCAAGGAATGATGATGATTTTCGTTCGTTGGTAATATATCTTAATACAGTTGTGATATTCTTTGACCATGAGCCTAACTCTGAGACCAACCTCTCTGTTCTCTAGTCGAGTTCAGACCGACTATTTCCCGATCGCGATCCGCGAGGTGCAAATTGATACGTCTGCGATTTTGTTATACTTCCTATATTTCGACATCGAGAATCGGCTATCGTCCGATTCTCGCTCAGCACGATTTGTCAATGCCGGGTGCATTAACCGGACATCATCCGATACTTACTCGGCAAATTCCTAAGCGTGTCGGCTTCGCGACGCGGTGGATTTGCCAGTAAGTATTTCCCAATTATTCTCCATTTAATTTTCTCGTTATTTAATATTTAATCTTTATTTAATATTTCTTTAATTTTAATACATAAAATAATTCGGGGTACAACACAACGACCCTTTTATGGTTTTGAACGGAGTCAAAATTCCCGCTTGCGGATGTCTGTACGCCGGAAAACAATAATAAACAAGGAGGTGAGGCGTGTAAAAAGGAGACGATTCCGTATGATGCTGAGCGCGCAATACTTTCCGGATCAGAGGAGGCAAAGGGTAGGTCCAAAAAACCGAGACGAGTTAACATTAGTAAACACTTAATAAACTTTATTTAAAATAAAACACAAAATATAACCGTGAGCGGTTGATACTAGTGCGAGCTCGGTCGACTGTCGTCGCTAACTGCCCTTCACGGGCGAGACGAAAGCGAGCGAGGTGTCGATGAGGTGACGAATCGATATAGATCAATGCCTCTGACGTTACGAGGGCATTGACCCGATTAGGACTCGGCGCTCAGCTGGTTGCACGATCCCGGACTTTCGAGCGACAATCCCGAACATTCCGCCCGTCTCGTCGGACGACGAAAAATGCACGGCCGCCGGGTCAGGTGCCGGACGCCTCCATCTTCTCGCGTCGGCGGAGAACACAGAGCTTCACGATGGGTCGCTTGAACGACGATGAAGCCGTGCGGGCGGTGACTACGCGAACGCGTCCGTCCTCCCCTGGATGCGTAGCGGCGACCCGATCGAGTGGCCACTTCGTTGAGGAGTGATCTCGTTCTTGATGAGCACGAGGTCACCCACCTGCACCGGTGGTTGAGGCTTGTGCCACTTCGGTCGCGCCTGGAGCTGGTGGAGATATTCCGACGACCAGCGGTCCCAGAAGCTGTCTCTCATCTGCTGGACCAGCTGCCAGCGCGACAAGCGAGACGGCGCGAGATGCGAAAGAGTAGGTTCTGGTACGACTGACAGAGGCGCTCCAGTCAAAAAGTGCCCCGGTGTCAGCGCGCTGAGGTCGTCAGGATCGTCGGTGAGCGCCAAGAGAGGGCGAGAGTTGAGGCACGTCTCAATCTGAGCAAGAAGAGTCGACATTTCTTCAAATGTGAGTTTTGCATCCCCGATAACTCACCGGAGGTGGTGTTTCACGGACTTGATTGCGGCCTGCCAACGGCCTCCAAAGTGAGGTACCTCGGGGGGGTTGAATCGCCATTCGACTCCGTCGCTGGCGAGAGCTGAACGGATCCTATCGGACTCAGACGATGCTGCAGTGAAAAGAGCGCGCAGCTCGACGTCGGCTCCTACAAAGTTTATCCCACAGTCGCTGGAGATCGTCCGGGCAAAGCCCGCGTCGAGAGACGAAGCGCTTGTAGGCAGCGAGAAATCCAGCGAGAGACCGCTTCGAGGTGCACAGCTCGAGTCGAAAAACAAATGAAGACGGCTATATACGCCTTCGATGCCATGTGCCCACGACCCTTGGAAGCGCGAATCGAGATCGGTCCTGCATAGTCGACCCCAGGGTGGTGGAAGGGCCGGAATGACGGACCAACTCGCTCGAGCGGAAGATCCCCCATTAGTTGCGTGGCGGTCGATGCTCGAAATTGAAGGCACCGAATGCAGCGCCCGATGAAGGTCTTAACCGAAGACCGTTCCGCGATGATCCAGTAACGCTGTCTCAGCGTCGCGAGTGTCAGCTGCGTCCCACCGTGAAGAGTCTGACGATGAGCCCAGTAGAGGTAGCGGAACTTAAGGCCTTCAGCCGACGCCACGCAGTAGTAGTTGTGGTCCAGATACCGCTGGTCGGAACACAAGAGTACCGCGTCAACAAAGCGTATCCGTTACCGACACGCGCCGCGAATAACACGTACCAATATATCGAAACAAATGCCGAACCTATAATAGTAGATAGGGAATACCAACGCTATATAAAAATGTCTAAGGCAGAGCTCAACGAATGTAAACATAAACAGAGCAGGTATATATGCAAGCCGCAACATCCTTCATTGTC
Source organism: Amblyjoppa fuscipennis (assembly GCA_963575735.1). Taxonomy (NCBI): domain Eukaryota; kingdom Metazoa; phylum Arthropoda; class Insecta; order Hymenoptera; family Ichneumonidae; genus Amblyjoppa; species Amblyjoppa fuscipennis. The sequence goes on from OY754488.1 coordinate 19,326,828, forward strand.
CATAAATGTAGACGCACCCTGCGAGGTAGTAACCTATTCCAACCTAGACAGTGCACATACCGAATGCGCAAAAAGAATTGTAACATTAAAACGACCTGTAATAATAACCATGAAACAACCAGGTAGATGGCTGTACGTGACTCCCACGACAGAAACCGTCGCAATTAAATGTTACGATCGCCCCCAGAAGTACGAAAAATTTCAGGGCTCAGGTATCCTGGCTTTGACAGGGAAATGCACGGTGACTGCCAAGGATTATAAAATAGAAACAGTGCGACGAATAACTCAAAAAGTATTCGCTACATATTTACCATCATTTAACCTAACATTAGGCATCGACGAAAACGAACTTATACCGAAAGTGGAAAGCGCGAGTGAAAAACTTAAATTAAAAAGAGTAATAAACAATCCACAGGAATTAAATCAAATCGGTATGCGAATTCAGCAAGTGAAAAAAGACTTAGAAAAAATCACAAAAGACGAAAAACAATATTATTATACCATAGGTAGATACTCAATAGGGACAATAGCCCTTATAGCGCTAATAATTTTCATAATAAATAAATACATTCCAAGGAAAAGGACGACTATCGAAGTCGTAACCCCACCGGAGGAAGTCGCATTAAAACCGTGTCCGCGCCCGTCTATACCGCGAGCGCCAAAACGAAAATCAACAATGGGCCAACTCCGGGTAGGATTCCAACGGAATAATCAAAGTACTAGCACGATGTAGAAAAATAAATGGTGCACAACGAAATAAATAAAATAAAACTAACCATTAATATTATAACGGGAAAATGTACAAGAAATATAGAGCAAAGGATGAATGAACCGCGCAGCTCACAGCTGAATGTTACGAGAGTGAAACATGAGCCGACATCTGACCACACCAACGATAACAGAGGCCGACGCACGACGACGAGTCAAGCGAATAAATGTCGAAAACTCGATTTCTTCTTTTTAAGGGGGGAGGGATGTTGTACCCCGAATTATTTTATCTATTAAAATTAAAGAAATATTAAATAAAGATTAAATATCAAATAAAGAGAAAATTAAATGGAGAATAATTGGGAAATACTTACTGGCAAATCCACCGCGTCGTGAAGCCGACACGCTTAGGAATATGCCGAGTAAGTATCGGATGATGTCCGGTTAATGCACCCGGCATTGACAAATCGTGCTGAGCGGACGATAGCCGATTCTCGATGTCGAAATATAGGAAGTATAACAAAATCGCAGATGTATCAATTTGCACCTCGCGGATCGCGATCGGAAAATAGTCAGTCTGAACTCGACTAGAGAACAGAGAGGTTGGTCTCAGAGTTAGGCTCATGGTCAAAGAATATCACAACTGTATTAAGATATATTACCAACGAACAAAAATCATCATCATTCTTTGAATAAACTTGTTATTTAGTTTGTAAAACAAACTTGAGTGTCACTCTTAATTTGGCGACCATCCTAAATACCTTTTAAAATTATATTTGTTGACCTCGCGTACAACACCTTCATAAAAATGATCCGTTTATTTATTTATTTTTTTTAATACGTATGAATTTTTTTAGATTATTTTGTAATCTGCGAAAATCGCGGTTTTTCACAACTGGAGCATAGAAAACCGCGATTTCAAAAGATTACAAAAAATTCTGGAAAAATTTATACGTATTCAAAACAATAAATAAATTATTTTTATAAAGGAAAATAGTTAAGTTTCCGGGTAATTTGTTGAATAATAATTTTTATCATCAATTTGTTCACGACAAATTAGAATAATCATTACACAAAAACACTCAATGTAGCATCTCCCATACACTTGATTTTTTTCAGATTTTTATCCCATCAAGAAGTGTTTGAAATTTTCTCTGAAACTCACGTTTGACGGGACCGTACCGCAAGTACTACGTTAAATGCATAAATCTTTTTTACTCTGTAGTTAAGCGTATACCTAAGAGATAATTATTTATACACATATTTCAGTTGCAGGAAGGTGCGTATGTCGAGATTACCAAGTTGTATTGGAGGTTCCTCGTCGAAACGGAAAAAATAACAAATTTCCTCTCTGATGTGTTCCCTAAGAAAAATAAATGGTTATGATTATTAAGTGATTGCAAATTCCTTCCAAGTTGAGATAGTTTAACATGACGTTCGTGCTATTATATTTAACCGAATACACGTTATATGATATCGAACATTCAATATTTTTGTTATTGTCGTGTTATTCGTCTATTTTTTGGCTGTTTCAAAACACTGCCACCGAAGTGGTTCAGCCATTACTGCCGTCAGTCAAAGGAGTTTATTTGTCAGAAAAAGTCAGAACAGAATATAATAGAATAGAAGTTCGTATAAAAACGATGGCTTGAATTATTCGGAATTACATACGAAAATGGTTGTCATTTAATGGTTTAAAAAATTGGTTCTAGCACGCAAAACTCTTTAACGTTGACAGTTTACTCTATTCCAGGTGCCAGTTTGTTTATTCCTATATATCACGATGTTGAGGATGTGACAAGAATTATAGAAAAAAATAATTTTCTAGAGCACAAACAAATAGAAAGAGAGTTAAATATGTAGTTACCATCATTTATCGAATCTAAGTCTCTTATTTGACACTCATTGCACTTCGCGATTAAGTGATCCTCTTCTCCAAGTAAATCTGAAGAGAGCCGCTGCCGTTTACACGGAATTTCGGCATCAGAGTTCGCGGACATCACGCCTCTAGTAAAGTAATAAACAAACATTTCTCAGAAACGATGTACCAAAATACTGTTATAACAGCATAATATCATCTAACGGCGAGGAGCTATGGGTATACCTATAGCTAATTATAATTCGTACGTACCTTTGGTGCACGAACCGATCTTTCAATTATTGCAGCACTCTGAATTATTTTGCCGTACACTGCAAATGTTCACACGTAGACGGCGAATTAGCCTACTACTTTGCATAGCTCATGCTACGGCAGCCGGTCGAAGAAACAGTGCCCCACCACCCTCACTTCTGCCTGCTTCACACACACTCGCACACACCAAGCAACTTATAAACAAACCGGAAACTGACCCATGGATAGACAAGGTAAAAAAACAAACACACGGAGCATTATATTCCAGCTTGATCAATATCTAGCTATCACCATACTGTATTCAATATTTTTATTTTATTTTTGGTTAAGAGCTAACGCCACAGTAAAAACGCATGTATATTTCTTTCCGATTTTTTCTCGGTAAATATACGGATTACCGATATAATTTTTTTAGTGTGGAAGAAGAATATATTAATGAACGTGCAGGAATTTTTTCATTCAATTTTATTATTATCATGTATTTTTTTATCGGACGGCGTGAACATTTTGTTGCTGAGTTCTTTTACGGTGTGCCTCATTTCAACTTGTCATTTTATTGGAAAAGACAATTGTCCACTGTTTCTCAACAAATGATATATAACGCGGGAAAACAAAAAATCTTGACGAGGGAAAACAAAAAAAAATAGCAAAATGTCGACCATTTGAGAAAAGTCGATTTTTACCCATTTTCAACACGTTGAATCATTTTTTAAAAGTATTTTTAAAAATTTGAGACTGTCAATGACTAAAGAATCTGTTGAGGATATCTGACCTCCGTTACTCAGTATATTCACGATGGACAATGCGGCTCTACTCGATCACGCATTGTTTTCCTAATAGACTATGGCACTCTGCTCCATTATCCATTGAACGAAAAATGAGCCCCTGTTCCATTATTCATTGAACGGAAAATGAACCCCTCTTCCATTATCTATTGAACGAAAAATAAGCCTCTGTTCCATTACCCATTGTTTTGGTAATAGCCAATGGGAGTCTGCTCCATTATCGATTGTTTTAGTAATGGCCAATGGAAATCTGCTCCATTATCTATTGCTTTGGTAATGGCCAATGGGACTCTGCTCTATTATCCATTGTTTTGGTAATGGCCAATGGGACTCCACTCCATTATCCATTGTTTTGGTAATGGCCAATGGGACTCTACTCCACTATCCATTGTTTTGATAATGGACAATGGGAAACTGCTCCATTATTCATTAGCAAAATAATGAGTAATGTAATGATCATCCAGTACTAATTAATTTCAAAATGGGTAATGTAATTCTTATTAATTATTCATTTTTTAAAATATATAATGCATTGTTTGCATATAATGCTATTGTAAAAAAAAAAAACTGGCACGCCCAATTTTTTTGTCAAGATTTTTTGCATCTTGTACTTTTTTTTGTATGTACTACTACTTGGCTGATTTGATTTGATTTCTTTTCGATTTTTTTATCGCATATCATTTACTTTTTTATTATTCTTTTTTCTTAAACATTGTTTTGATAAATATACTTTCTGAAGTCGAAAACCCATTTTAAGGACTTGGCGCACCATTTTTACTTTTTTGAAAAAAAGTATTTTGTATTTGATTTCACCTATTTTTGAAAGGCTGTAAATGTGATAAGGTTTCGCTTCAAAAAATACTTTTTTTAAAGTACTTGATTGTTCCTTTACCTAAAGAATAATAGTGATCTAGCATGGTGTCAATCGATTCATATTTGTTAGTGTACTGTTTAAACAGTATTTAGTTATCATTTTTTACCGACAATATCGTGCCTTTACTGAAAGAGCAATACTGATCAAATTTGGTGCCAATCGGTTCATATTTAACAATTTATTGCTAAAACATTGTTTAAACGATAATTAGTAACCATTTTTTACCGACAATATTGTTTGGTTGTGTAAAAAAACAATATTGACCAACCTTGAGACTAAGAAATCCACGAATTCGGTAAAAAACAACACCAACGATGTCCGGCTATTGGGTCTCGCGAAACAATTTTTTGTTTAATAAAATTTTAATTGATACGTCTCGCGAAACTTTTTAAATTCGAGGATAGGTGTTCGGAACTAATGTGTAGCTGAGCGGTCACCCATTTGAGTCCTGACCGCGATTGGTCCATGTTTAGATATCTGAGCATCCGCCGAACAGTTATGATCGAAACTAGGCGCGTTGGAAAGCTTGGGCACAACTTATATTATAAAAGTATTGTTGGAATTTTGATCTGATCTTTCGTTTCCAAGATATAATCGAAATCGAGATGCGGAAAATTTCGTGTTAACTCACCTCACACCCATATTTCAGGTTCGCCACATCATATCTCGGGAATCGCTGGACGATTATGATCATAATAAGGCGCATTGGAAAGCTTGGACCCGGATTATATTGTAAGTGTCCTTGAAATTGCGATGCGATACTTCGTTGCCGAGATCAGGACGACCGAAAATAATCGCGTTACCTCACGCACAATCGAAAATTTTTGGATCGATCGCTGAGCACGATCATCATATCTCAGGATCCAACGAACGGTTTTGATCCTAACTAGGCACGTTGGAAAGCTTGGGTAGGCATTTTATAATAAAAATGTTAAGACCATTTCGATCCTATGCTTTGTTTCCAAGATAATTGAGTGCAAAGAATTACTTCCGGCATATCGGAGTATAACTACTTGGTAGCGTCTTGATATCGATCATCGCTCAAATTTTTCGCTTATCGCTTAAATTTTTTTTAGTACTTGGCGTCGAGACGATACCGCATCTCTTGATAACTTCATAAAGTATTAAACAAATAATTTTTGATGAACATGTATTAAAAACTATGGGATTACTGTATTCGCGATTGATTTGTGTGATTAGATCAGCCAGAATCGTGTTGTACGACGGAAAATAATCGCTTCGTGATGAATTATACTGTAAAATCAAATTTCAAAAGAAATAAAAAATTATCGATAACTTCTGTGATTTTTATCGAAACAGAATGATTTTTGTGTAGTTTTGTAGATAAACTTATTCTCTTTAACATTGATAATAACTATTGTGACGGTAAGTTTGACTGTAACTGAATTACTTGCAAAAAACGCAAATTGTGCACCTTTATTTCAAGTGAGACTAGATTACTCTTTATTCAAAGTTGAATATCTTCGAGACTATCGACGACCGAAAATGTTCTGCGACGCATCGATTTAAAGACAATTGAAGAACCCGTAAGTTGCCACTATTTTTATTTTCATCCATTCTATATAAAAATTGACAATGACGTATAAACTGTAGACATCGATTTCTTTCGTGTTAAGGTAGCTATGTCGCTTCGCGCTCATTTCGCATAAGTTCGTATAAAATTCTGAAAAAATGCATGCATACTAGAGGTACTGAAAAGATTAATTGTGCATAATAATAATTCCAAAATGTTATTAACAAATGAATAAAAAAAATCATTGTTTAACAAATTATCCGGCAACATAACTTTTTTTTTATGAAAATGATTCGTTCATTTTTCCAAATACGTATGAATTTTTTCGGATTTTTCAGTCAACTTTGACTTTTTTTATATGGAAAAAATGTGTGAAAAAACAAAAAAATCAAAGTTGACTGAAAAATCTGAAAAAATTCATACGAATTCAGACAAATGAACGAATCATTTTCATTAAAGAAAAAAGTTAGTTTGCCCGATAATTTATTAAATAATTAATTTTTTGATTAATTTGTTAATAATATTTTGAAATTATTATTATGCGAAATTAATCTTTTCAGTACCTTTAATACGCATGCATTTTTTCAGATTTTTATAGCGTCGAGAAGTACTTGCAATTTTCTTTTATTTTTCTCGAACTTATGCGAAATGAGCGCGAAGCGACATAGCTACCTTAATTAAATACACAATACAAAAACCCATTACGCAACTTTAGAAAAAAATCATACATATTTCCCCTTCTTCAATTTTGAATAGTATGATATCAACTACGGTATCAAGGGGTGCGACGTACAAAAAAAGTTTTTTTTTGAGACAGTTCAACGTCAATATATAAATATGCTTCTCATGGAGGTTTTGCCGATCGAACGAAAACTTGCAAATTACTCGACCAGGTTTTCTCATGGAGGTTTTGCCGATCGAACGAAAACTTGCAAATTACTCGACCAGCGGAGCAGTGTTGGCGTAACTATATCAATGCCCTAATTTTCGGTCAAGGTTTGCCAATCATTAGTTAATCGATTTGAGGCCATGTTCGGCCGAGCATGAATTCACCAACCATTAGTCGGCCCACGTAAGGTCAATGTTCTGTTCATGTATGAACTTACGAACCAGTGGTCTGATGTTTTTAGGTCAATGTTCGGCCGAATATTGTCCCACCAATCGTCGTTTGTGGATACGGCGCCAACATTGCTAACCTCGCCGCTAGATGGCGTCAACCACAGTTATTTTGTGGAGTCGGCATGCAGGCTGTACAACCTTGCCAACGCTCGGCTCAAGAAAGGTTATCAGCGTTGACCGCGTCGTTATGAGCGAGGCGTGGCGCTCGATCTTCATTCTCCGCGGCGAGTTCTCCAAGTTGGACAAGTCTTGTGTCTTGTCCAACTTAAGACTTCGAGATACGAGAGACTCAACACGTTTCACCGAGAGACGTACACGATGCACGAGACATTATTCTATGATACATACGTTTTCCCGAACCGAGTAATATTTGTAATAAGTTTAATAAAAATTATCGTTATTAATTTTATATGAAATCTCGGAAGTTTACTACCTACCAATCAGCGTTCTGAAACGTGTGAGCTATCACTACAATTTCTCGTAAGTGAAAGTGTATCCGAGTGTCAGGAGCATGTGAAATGACAGGTTCTTTAATTATCGGAAAACGTACGTATTGTTTTTGGGTTCCGTACTCCATAGTCAATAAAGGCTTAAGACCTTTTTGCGAGGTCTCGTAGGTTAAAATATATAAAATATAATCTCTTACAGACAAACGAAATATAAAAAATGGGATAGGAATATTTCAACTTTTACAGTTTTCACAAAAGTACATGTTAAAACCATTCACCTCGTCCTATATAGTAACCTATAGAGAGCCCACATTGAGAACCAATTATCGGTCAAGCATCGTGAATGACGTTTACAATATAAGCTGCTACCATCGGATCGGGTTTATCATTCAAGGCTCGAAAGACGCAATCGTCTATTGAGCTTTGGATGATAAGCCCGATCGCCATTCTCGCATGCTACTGGTGGCACCATGGGCTTTGAGGTGGGTCCGACCGTCGGCTCTGCCGTTCACCTTCCATGAGTTATTCGGCCAATGGAGGACTCTAACAAGAAATGTAATTTTTTACATGAAATCGCCCTCATGTGATTTAATTTAATGCCCATATTCGTGGGAAGTTGATAGGCGCCTTGTATTTGTGGCCTCGCCCGAAAGATAGAATCGATCAACACTTTCGTTGCTTCCCCCATTTCCTCACGCACGAAATTTTCGCCGAAGAATAGTGTGTGCTGAGCACCATCATTATCAGTCACTAAGCATACTTATAGACGACCAGGGTCGTATTCCGGAAAGCACAAAAACACGATTAATGCTGAAAAAACTTGAGACAAGTCCATTTAAACCCCCAAAACACCATGGATGGTAAACAAAACTAGAAAACACAAAAAAACAAATGGTCCGAAAAACTTTATGTACATGCGTTTCCAACTTTGTGAGAAGTAGACAAATATTCAAACCGCTTTCCACTTGTATTTCCTAATATATTCAGTTTAAAAGATGAACTTGGTGGACGCTAAGTCAAATTTGCAATCAGTATACATTCAGTTTAAAAATTAAACTTGGTGAACGCGTAAATATTGACGATAAAAATTATGAATTAGAAGTGTAAAAAAAACTTGTCCGGCCGAACGATATTTCAAGTACTGATTTAAGTCGCCAAGTGAGCTAATCGTATACGGCCAGACAAGTTTGTTTTTAAGCTTCTAGTTCTATACTAAACTTGGTCTATCGGTATAGACCAAGTCTGGTGTAAATCGATTGATATTTAGCGGCTTTTGGTTTAAACAATATGTATCAACCATCTTTAACCAATAATACTGTTCCCTTGCCTAAATAACAATAATGACCGACTTTGGTGTCAATTGGTGCAAATTTTGCAATTTTTTTTTTAAACGATATGTATTAACAATGTTTCGCCGGCAATAGGGTTCTTTTTTTGTTTAAATAAAAATACAGATCAAGTTCGATTTGATTTGATTCATATTTAGTGATTTTTGGTTTAAATTATATTTGGCTAAATAAAAATATTGACACATTTTGTGTCAATTGCTCCAGATTCGGCAATCTTTCATTTAAACAATATTTAGCAAACATTTTTACGGACATATTGTTCGCTCAAGTAATAGTGGCTGTCGGGGTCGCAACTCGCCAACTGTTTTACCGACGGTAAATGTACGGGTCTCGAGATACTACCGCTTCTCAAGATATCAGTTGGCAAGCGTGCAGCGAGTGACGAAGTCAGAGTGAACAAAAGAAACTGGGTGTGTCATATTTAGGAGTCTGCGGAGAAATGAGGCCGATCACTGACTAGCATCAATGAAAATAAAAGAAATTGAAATCAAAAAATGCTGATATTATCTAAATGCTATATAAATCAGCAGCAAAAAAATACCGAAATTTTCATTGCAGAAGCATTTTGTAATGGACAAAAATATGGGAAAAAATCCAATATTGTTCCTCTGAATAAAAGTAGAAATCCTTCGAGTAAAAGAGAGTGGTCGCGTCTCGTCTTTACCGACGGTTTTTAGATGTATCCCAGTGAACACGTTTTATTATGGCAACATAACATGGAAGTTACATGTAATGTAGCAATGTTATTCTTCCGATATATAGAGGGTATATAACATGGGATTAATATGTAATGTTACAATTGTTATATGCAATTAATGTAACTGTTATATATCAGTGTAACGTTATAGTTATGTATAAAAATTGTGTAACCGTTACATAACATACTTGTACCAATGTGAGTGTAACTTTCGTGATACTCAGGTAATGTTAATAGCGTATACGTAATTACATTACAATAATGTAACTGGACTCTGTAACGTTTATATAGCAAGTTTATAACAATGTTTATGACCATTACTAATCTACGGGCAATATTAATGTTACGAAGTGTGGTAGCGTTACGGTTACAAAACCAGGCTTCATAACAGGTACATAACATACATATAACGATGTTATAATAAGCAAATAATTACTGGTTTCCTCATTACCGTCAAAGGGCTGACCGACTAATACTTAATGCTAGAAATTGAAGTTTATACATCAGTCATGATCCGTAGGTAATCCGTCGAAATCGTGTATATAATTTGCCAAAATTATGTTCTGAAGTCCAACATAGTCGAATAGGTAAGGTCACCGTCTACAAGTCTGAGGGTCCCAGGTTCGTATCCCGCCGATAGCACATAAATTAATAACATTTTTTCTGAGATGTATTTGTTCCTATCGATAGAATAATATAGTTTGTCACTAATAAAGATGCTAATCCAAGGATGGGATTAGCCATAATATGTTTTTTAAATAAAAATTGTATGTTACATTGTTATATAACAGCGATATAACACGGCAATATAACAGTGTTACAGTGCTGAGTCGGAAATGGCAACTTACATGTAATTTACATGCAACATTCTCATAATATTACCTGTTATTTTTGGATAAATTGCTGTTACATTGCTGTTAGATTACTGTGTTTACTGGGATTTATGTTTCTACAATATTACAAATAACGAAACGGTAACATTGCATTTCAATATTGCATTAATATAACCATTACAAATTTTGTAACATTATCTTGCAACATAACTGTTACGTACCCAGCACATTACACGTTATATAACATGTTATATTGTTGAGTAGGAAATTGTAACTTACATGTAAGTCACATGTAACATCCAGGTAATATTACTTGTTACAATTGGTTACATTACTGTTACATTGCTGCAACATTACCGTGTTCACTGGGATATGTCTCAAGGCGTTACCGCGTCTCTTAATTTCTGGCATGTGCCGGACCCGCCAATCGTTTTACGAGATCCGGTATATTGCGCGGGAACTAGAGGATAACGTCATCTCCTACATCGCTTCGAAAGCGTGCCTGAACCGCCGTCTCCGGATGAGTATTTATAAAGATAAAGCACTATTATGATGGTCAGTGGTACAATTTACGTAAACTTTAACTCTGACGATACGGCATACTGTTACGTCCTGTGAATTTTATAGTGTTTGAGTGTTTCCGAGGATGAACTATAACCGAAAGGGTTCGAAATAAAAGATGGTCGAAGAACAATGAAAGGATTCGTTTATTTTCTGCAACAGTTGATGGTAATCCTGCGTGTGTACACTGGGTCTTTGAAGGAACAGTCGAAATTTGAAACTCAAATTTCTCTCTCATGAATAGCAGGCGGGCTTCGGCTAACCCCGCAGTACTAGTGGGGACTAAAGGCCCAAGGAACACCCGAGTCTAGCAGCTTACCTGCAAACACCAGCCAGTACAAGTCATGCTTGTTCCCTAAAAGAGACCGACTGTTTCAGGGAATAGACTCGTACACATGGCATCGTTATTTTCGAAGGTAAGTGAATGCAGTTTTTTTGCTTTTCTTGTGGTTTTTCAGTTTTTTTATGGCTAAAAGAAATATTTATGTAATTTCATGCTGTTTTGACTATCTTTTAAGAACTTTAATCTGAAAAACAATTTTAAAAGAATTAATTCGCAGTCTGATGAAGCAGCATTTAGAAGATCGTCTGCGATAAATCACCTTATGCATAAGCATCAGAACCCTGATTGGCGAAATTCTCGGGATGGATGAACGCGGCCTCATCACAATGGGTAAACTAGAAAAGCGAAAACGGTGTTTTGTTTGCAGTTCAAAGGAAAAAAAAGAATGTATTCTTCTGCATCGTGCGAAACCCCAATTTGCGATGATCATCGAACGCACTTTTGCCACAATTGCGCAGTGTAAATTCCCTTTTTCCACTAATTATTATTAATATTCCATATTTTTGCTTCCTTATAGAGGAAGCTTTGTTATGGCGGAAAAAAAATATCGAGATTTTAATGAAAACGTGTTCAGAATGTTCCAAAACATCGAAAAATCACATTTAGGAAAAATATCCGGATGTGTGTGTACGTGTGTGCGTGCGTGCGTGCGTGTACACTTGCGACTCGGACGCGAAAAATTCAAATCGCTATAACTCGCGAATGCCTCCACCGATCAAGCTGAAATTTTGCACACGGCATGTGGTTAATAGTCATGTTTCGCCAAAATTTCATCGAAAAATGTTCAATTGTTTTGTCTGTACGCCGTTTTTTATTTTTTAAACAATGTCAGTTCGTACTGTAGCACTCACATTTTTTTAGCGATCCAGCTAAAAACGTGTATACAGATGGAATATGATCACCCGAAGATCCCATTAAAATTTCGATAGAATCGATCGAACCGGTTAAATTTTATATCATTTTGAATTTTTTGGATTTTATGAAAAATGAGTACTTTATTTTAAATACAATTTTCCACGTTGAATAATCATTTATGACTAAAATCACTGTTAAAACAAGTCTCAGATTCGTGATCAACATGAAAAAATACATGGAATACAGTCCCGGAGGAAGGCTAAACCTGAGTCAGCCTGCAGTTTTTCCTAAAAGTTAAATACAACGTTGATATTGGACAAAAGTTGAAAATTGACATTTTCATAACGCTTCCTCATAAAAGCTGAAAATTGAAATTTTCATGTCGCTTCCTCATAATAGTTGCAAGTTGAAAGTTGAAAGGTGACTTTTTTATATCACTTTCTCATAATGGTCCTTATTCGGGAAGCTTTCTCTATAAGGAAGCCAAAAATGTAGTAAATGCGTTCTCATAGAAGGAGCTTTGCGAATAAAGGATCCTTATGAGAAAGTGATATAAAAATGTCAATTTTCAATTTCAACTTTTATGAGGAAGCGATATAAACATTTCAATTTTCAGCTTATTTAATACTATTTTCTGCATAGTCTTTAGTTCATATTACTATACTACATACTTAGTATGCATAATATCTGTACACCTCTACTTAGATCATATGATTTAACTTTTTTCGATTTTTGTGTGAAGCGATTATTTTTCTGAATATTTCTTTGTAAGAAAAATATTTCAATTTTTTTAAAAGATGTTATGAATTTTTTAGCACAGATAATAAAATTTAAGTATTTGGCGTACCATTTTTACTTTTTTTTGGAAAAAATACAACTATAATTAACCTCGCAAGATAACAATCTGACATCGATTGCATCATTATACTGGGAGCTATTTCATAGTTCTTTATATTGTTCATCTTATTTGTAGCAAAATCGTAAAATGTACTTGCTCTATATTTTCATCAGAAGTGATTTTTGAGAGCTGAACATTCTTTTCTTCACGCATCAATTCTCTATTGGCAAAGTTTTCGTAATCAATGTCATTTCATTCATAATATCAGTATTCTATTGCTATACGGCAAATTAGAAGGCACTCGGGTTTAAGCTACAGAGACAACAATAAAAGGCAAAACTATACGAGTTGTTTTTCTCTTAATTCACATCTCTCCCTCACATGACAATTCGTATTTAGTTTGGCAACCAACCGTTGCCCCTCTTTTCATCCTGTAAACAGGAAAGAGCAGACTTTTGGACATTTCAATCAGACTCGGCCAGCGTCCCCAGTAATAGCGACCCGACGAACCCGTGACTCTTCGTTTCAGCCAATTCGTCGGGTTTCTCGAATAGAATGCCGGTTTTAATGAAACACTGCGGACCCGCTGTGCATTGTCATTTCTATTGTAACATAGATGAGCGGTCGATCGAGGCTCTGGTGCTTTTCTATGTATATAACTATTTCCAGATAACCCTCGACTTGAGTAATTCACAGTATCGTAATTTTGGGAAACATCCAAAATAACGTTTAAGAGGGACAGTGCATATGGAATATTACCTGTTAAACCGTTTTGTTAATGTCTGTAACGTCCAAAGATGGTACGAGAATAATTAATCATGCCAAACAATAAGTGTAATTGGGCTTTCTTCTATTACTTTAGTTGCTAGATGGGGTTGTGTGACGTGATTTTTCGGATTACACCAAAAAGCAAAAATGGATATGCTACCATTTTTGCGTTTTCTTTCGATTCGTTATCGTTTCATATCGGTCTCTCTCGCTATAGCCGACGTCATGAGAGGAAGCTACCGTACCAGTTAAGGGAAGCCTAAACACATATGAGTGCGAGAGAGACAGAGCTAAAAATTTCTAACCCATTTTTCTCCGAAACAATTCTAAACGATTCTAATCAATTCTAAAATGAAAAACGAATTGCGGGGCGCACTGCGTTAATCAAGTACGTAGTGCACCCCGCAATTCTCTTTTTATTTTATAAAATCATTTCGGAGAAAAATGGTTTGACACATTTTGAAGTTATGTTGATCTTTAGCCCCACCTTAACCCTAGAATGGTACACTGGGGTAACGAGTTACCCCAGCTTATCTTCAATCGGTAATTTCGGTAATAATTTAGGAACCAAGGGCGCTATAAGTTGTAAAGTAATGCAGATTGACCCCTACAGACCCATCAAAGTGGAGGGCTTAATCCGTTGATCGCTCGTCGTGGAACCATAAGCATTCAAAGACCCCCTGGGGTAACTCGTTACACTGGGGTAACGAGTTACCCCAGTGTACCATTAATGAAAGTTTTTTGCGCAGTGATTTTTTTATTAAAAAAATACTTTATTTGACATTTTAAAGCATTGTTTATTACTTAGCAATGTTATATATAATAACAAAAATTATAAAACTATTTTATTATTTTAATCGATTTTTTGGATTAAAAAAGATAACATTTTTTCTTTGTTATATTTACATAAAATATTATTTAAAAATGTAAATAACATTCCTAATATATATATATAACAGTTAATAGCGAAAAGGTATAATGTTAGAAGTGGTGAAGATGTCACAAAGGGTACACAGTAAAAAAAAGTTGATACTTTTTACAACGACGTTATTATCTACAAACGTCCACAATTGTTTATTTGTTAATTTTCCGATCGCACCACCCGGCTCTCATTTTGCAAACGAAAGTATAAACTACAATTGTTAAGGTGAAGTGAAACACATTCTCTATCGTTCTTTGTCGCTCCACCGACAGACCAATGCTACGATCTCTCTCCCACTTCTAACTCCGTCACGTGACTTTCACTTCACCTTAATTACACAGGAAATAAAAGGACTGTTTTGCATATTCAAACCTGAACAAACCAATTTGTTACTTATTTCACAATATTATTTTTACGAAACTTTGTATTCTGATTGTACGAAATTATTTTTTACAATGTATAACTGCTAAAGCCAAAACAATACTATTTGATATAATAAGAGTTCACTTTTGCTCCCGCTCGTCAAGATTCGGTCACTTTCTACTGAAATATGACACACGCATTTTACTCTGAATTTGTTCCAAATATTAGCAGGAATCTGCGTCAATTATTATCAATTATTAAGAGCTTTATTTATTTTTTAATTGAAGTATTCACGTAAAAATTCAATGAGTGGCTGAAAATAGTAGCAGTAAAATATTGATAAAATCTCCGACCATGACCATGGGTCATGGTGATCATTTTTCCACGAAAGAGCCGTATCGATGATTACATTTGCGTGAATGAATAAAATTACTTGCACTGTTTTATTCGCAGATATATCAGTGTATTTTCGTCACTACAACGAATCTCACAAATATTCAATCGGGGGAAGATGTTGTCGAAACCTGCGGGGGTTGTCTCGACATACTATTTTTATATGTAATTCCAATGTTTAACACATCTGAAGTTCGGTGATTCGATCACATCTCCGTCAGCCACTTGGCAACCACGCGTAAACACACGTGGTTGCCAAGTATACGTTTATAATGGCGACTATCGCTATATATAGTAAGTTTGCACCGTTTTTAGTGTATGTAGTGTAACGGGAAAACCTGGGGTCATTTCGTTACCGGCAGAAAAATATTTAGTAATTTAGTAATTTAGTAATTTAATAATTTTCAACTCTAAAAAATCCATTCGTGACGAAATCTCTTAAGGTATGCAGAGAATTTCCGGCAATTTTAGAACCTCTCGTGTTCTCGTCTTCACGAGCAAAAAATAAATTTAAAAACAGCTTCCTCTATAGAGAAACAAAAAAATTAAAATAACTTCGTCTATAAGGAAGCAAAAATAGTATATTATGCCACAAGGGAGGAAAATGCGTTTTTTCACCGAGGGTGAAGTTTGATGCCCGAGCGAAGCGGGGGCAGAAATTCACACGAGGTGAAAATGCACTTCCTCCCGAGTGGCATACGCTATTTTTTGCCGGACTATGCTAAAAAGTGGCCACATTTCTATGCCTGCAATGGGGATGGAAAGTGACCCGCTCCAGTACTTTTCGGCCCGCGGGCGGAAAAGTAGCTACTTTTCCGCCCGCTGCGTTACTTTTCAGCCCGCTGCGATACTTTTCGGCCCGCTGTGTTACTTTTCGGCCCGCTGGTCAAGAATCGACCACTTTCCGCCCTCGTTGCAGGCATGGAATGTAAACTTTTTAGCGTAGGCGGTAAAAAAAAAAAAGTTTCTTCTATGAGGAAGCAAAAAAAAATGCAAACCTGATTAGGCGCGATAAAATCGCGATAGGCCCTTTCTCAGTTTCATCGCAGCTAGTGAGGCCTGAGCTGTTTCTGCAAATGAATATCTAACACGTTGGCCCTGGCCATAGCGTCCGCAATGTTCATATCCGAGATGTCACATCCATCCACATAAATATCGTCAAGCTCCACCATGGGAACAATCGAGGGCATACACGTCCTCTCCGTTGCAACTTCGAAGCTTCATAGTGGAAGCTTGCGTCAGTGATCCGTACCTATAAGAGATACAAACGGCATTCTAATATAATTTGAAACAATGCAAAAAAAAAATGTCAACATATCTCAATAAATTTTTATCGCCTACCAGTTTGCTTTTTTCACACCATCTTCTGTCTTCCAAAAGAGTTTCAACTTATTCGCCAGGAGAGCGGCCATTATACAGCAACTTTCTGGACAACGGCGTCACCTGAAAAGCAGATATACACTCAGAAACAGGTTTCGGACCGCCAAAGAAAATTCGTGTGAATCAACTAAATCTTGCAGTTACGGGTGGCGAACAAAATATACACTTCTGTTGACTACAAGATTTAGTTGAATTTTGAAAAAATATTTGTTCCCGTGAAATGTACTTTTTTTCCTTTTGAAAAAGCCCAGACTCAATGAAACTAATTTTTTGATTTTTGCCAACCAAAGAATGCTTCATTGTAGGCGGATTCTGCACAGGCGGAGTCTGCACAGGAATTTACGAAATATCTATTTCAATTGAAGACATATCTCATTCGCAACGGTAAATTATCTTGCTTTTGTTCATTCAGTAGTTCTTCGTGACACATAATCGGAAAACCTTATGATTATCAGTAGCGAAGTAAATGTGTCCTGTAACTAAAGGAAAAAACCTTTGTTCGAAACAAATATCTACCCTCACAAAGAAAAAAAAGTTTGGCCCAACTCAATCTGTAGTTGGGTCCTTGTACTGTTATTAATATTATTTGTTAGTAACTAATTTTACACATGGTTACATCGTATCTTATATATTCAATTGATATCAGTACAATCGCTACTTATCAATATAACACAATTTTTACAAAATCAATTTTTTTTTATATTCCAGCGGCGCTCGAACCCCGAACCTAACGCTTTCTGACCGAGTACCTTATCACTATGCTATAATCGCTTATATCAATCTAGTTGAGTGTAAGTTATTTCTGTCATTAACTTAGACTCAACTCCCATGATTTTGTATAGAAATGTCCAATCAACTTGAAAGTTTTTTATTGTCGGCATAATATGTGTAAATGACTAAATGAACGTCTTGCCGCATTGAATAACATCATTTTTGGAACACGTGCATATGAAGTGCGTCTTTTCGTGCCTTGAAAATATGCGTAAAATAGAGCATTATTGCATGGCGCGAAATAATGTTTGTCGCGCATGCGCGCATAAGTCCCGAGCGTATTTTATGCACTGATAGTATTTTACATACATTTTCATTCATTCGGTTTTATTTTACACACACTTTCATTCATACGATTGATACTTCACACACTCTACCGCTGATAATAGCCGTAGCGAGGCGTCACCTGAGTCTCACGATAGGCGCGTCGTACAGCCGTCGTACCAACGTGAATCTGCCAAGTGCACGTCAAATACGACGATAGAAAAAAATAGAGATAGCCTCAAAACCGCTTGGAATGTCCGATCGCGAGAATACGCCGAGCGTAATAAAGGAAGCGGCACAATTGTTTGTGAAAGATTTATTACCGACGAGGTCGGCAGTGATATACAAACAGTGCTACGATCAATTCGTCGAATGGTAGAACAAATATCACACAACGTCAGTCACAGAAGAAACGGTGCTCGTGTACTTTAACGAATTGTCGAAGACGTTCAAGCCCACGTCAGTTTGGGCGAAATTTTCGATGTTGAAGAGCACAATACGAAATTTCTAACAAGTGGATATCGGCAATTACAACCAATTGCTTGCACTGCTAAAAAAAAACAGCAAGGGTTTTACTTCGACAAAATCCAAAATTCTTCAACCGCAAGACGTTGAGAGATTCTTGGCAGAAGCTCCTGACAATCGATATTTGGCCGTCAAGGTAAATTTCATTAATTTATGTTTTTTTGTTGTAATCGTTAATCAACTTATCAGTGATTATCTAGTGTCGAATCCCACTACATTAACGAAATTGTTAGGTTGCTCTGATCCTTGACATCACAGGAGCCTGCCGAAGAGAGGAGTTGAAGAACATATCAATTCACGACATTGAGCATCATAATAACATGGTCGCCGTGAAGATTCCTCGCACGAAGAACGACGTTGCTCGAAAGTTCACAGTTGATGGGGACTTCTATGAACTGTTTAAGCAGTATGAAGCTCTGCGACCAGAGAAACCCGTCAGCGACCAGTTCTTCCTATGTCTACGAGATGGAAAGTGCACACATGAAGTAATCGGCATAAACACGTTCGGGGCAATGCCGAAAACTATAGCCGAGTTCTTGAAACTTCCCGAACCGGAGAAATACACAAGACACTCTTTTCGTCGCACGTCCGCAACGATGCTGGCTGGCGCAGGCGCTGATCTCATGACACTAAAGCGTCACGGCGGATGAAAATCCGACAAAGTCGCTATGGGATACGTTGAGGATTCAATTAACAAGAAGAAAATTTGTAGGCAAATTAGCAGTTCTGTAAACTTGAATCGTCACAAACCCATCCCATCGGACGGATATGATCGACGACACCCACCAACCGAAAAACTCAGAGACCCACCGTAAAACTCCAGTCGACGGCAAAAAAAATTCCACATATTTAACAGGAGCTACTCCAGCCAAGAATGTTTCAATGCAATTGCATAATTGCAACGTCACTTTCAACTTTATCAAAGAATAAGTTGGACAAGTCAAAGTATTTACGTCCATGTTGCGTTGATTAAAAAACGACGATTTCGTTTTTATGTTATCTTCGTAAACGCTTCTTTCTTCAAGTTCAAAGTGTAACATTAAGACAGATCTCAGACTCTGAAGAGTACAAAACAAGTTTTATTATTTTATTTTAAAAAAGTTAGTATAAAAGTTCGTTGCAGTAGCGAAACTGAAAATAATACTGATGATGAAGTATTATTATTGTTGTAAGCAAGTTAAAATGTTTAAAAAACTGTTTTTTTATTTTTTACGTCTCCGTAAATTTTTTTTTCCAAGTTCAAAGTCTAACGAAACGGACCATTATGTTTTATTTATTTGATTTTATTGTTTTTCACTTTCATACAACATTGATGTTGAATTGATAAGAAACATTTCTTTTCATCTTTACGAGAGTTTTTTTTTCGCGTTCATAGTCGAACGATGAAAAGAAGTCTCGGACGTTAAGGATTTTGAGTTTGTTTTTCTTCCTTCACTACAAACTAAGGGAGAAAGAGTGTTCATAATAAGCATTAAGCGTGTGACGTATTTTCCGGTATCTCAACGCAAATCTCGAACAAAAAAACAAAACCGAAAA
Source organism: Amblyjoppa fuscipennis (assembly GCA_963575735.1). Taxonomy (NCBI): domain Eukaryota; kingdom Metazoa; phylum Arthropoda; class Insecta; order Hymenoptera; family Ichneumonidae; genus Amblyjoppa; species Amblyjoppa fuscipennis. The sequence goes on from OY754488.1 coordinate 19,346,826, forward strand.
ACGAAAATCAAAGCTCAAACCAAACGGGAGCGAAACGCGAAATCGAGAACCAAAAAACGTCACCTTCAGCCGTCCACCCTCGCGAATGCATTGGAGTCCCGGTGGGCGCCAGTTAATTTTTGTTTCACCGGTATTAACAACCGGACTAACCTGGAGGTCGATGGAACCGACCTCCGCAGGGCTGATTTTTGTTTCGCCGGAATCGCCGAACCGGACTAAACTGGAGGTCGATGGAACCGACCTCCGCAAGGACAAAACACAAAACGATAAAAACGGGAACGGAACGGTAACGAGCTAACACCAATACACTCGCGAGAGCAACGGTTGCGGAAATGCACGGTTTGCTCAGGGTGTAGGTTGTGGCAGAAGGGTCGCGATCCTTCGCCAATAAGGAACGCGAAATCTATGCTAACGAGAGCTCAAGATTCCCAAAACGAAAATAATTAATTTCGTTGGCTATAAGCCACGGGAGCTCGCACACACGTGCATCGGGAGAGCTCAGCTGACCGAAGGATCGAGCGAGCGTAACGAGAGCGAGAACGAATCCTATACGCGACCGAAAATTTACACAAACGATAAACTCACCGAACAGCAGGAATAAATCCAATAATATGGGGCGAGAACCGCATCTTACGATGCTCCGAGAACTTGAGCACAATCACTGCACCTCAAGCGCGTTCCGAACGCATCTCGATCACAGAAAATCGGCAACAAAACTCGCACGAGGAACGGCACACGAGTCGACCCGCGAACACCCGCGGTGACAGGTAGCGCGAGCGAGACGCACGAACCCAAGCGAGACGATAGTCGGAGTCTACGGCAGCGCGAGCGAGAGCGACTCGCTCAGCACGCGAGACAACGGCTCGAACGTAAACACACGGGAGCGCGAGCGAAGTCCGAGCTGCCTCGAGGACGACTCTCGGTAGACTGATTTGTCTACGATAACACCTGTAACGGACCATTATCATTATTTCAGGAACTCTGACCGATAGCTACTGCCCTCTCAAACTATTTCGAAACGGGATTTCAACGGGAGCCTGCAACCGAACTGTACGAAGCGGTAAATTTCGAGGATCGTTACGATCGCTTCTCCTCGTGCAATGCGTGAAAACAAGGCTCTTCCCTATCTCAAAAACACGGCACAAGGGTTCCATCCTTGTCCGGACTAAACCGTAACTCCGCCTGTTCTCCAACGCATTGCACTTTAACGTATCACCCACTAGAGCGCCGGGTTTGCACCGGACTTTGGCGTATTCGTAACGAAGCCTCGTCGAGTCTCTCCTCCAGTTGGGCTTGTAATAACTTATAGATCCGCACCACCAACTGGATTCGAAAACCCCGACTAACTGGATCTTTACTGTAACCGTAACCGTACAAAAAAATAACATGAACCCAAACGTTAGCGGAACTGTATTCCCATAAGCTAAATCGTACCGCCATTAGCGAGAGAGGCAGCAAAACGAGATCTATACCATAAAATTCGGTATTGTCGCAAGAAAAGTACTAGATGCTTTTTTCTTTAATTTTGTGACGGTGATTCCGAAAAATCACATCACAAGCGTTATAAGAACCATTGTTTAAATGAATAATATATTATTATTCATTTAAACAATGGTTCTTGACATTTCGGGGGGCTCCGCCCCCTGAACCACCCCCCGCAGAGGCTTTGCCCCAGGACCCCGTTGTGGTGTCTCATTGTTTTTTTGCTTCCTCATAGAGGAAGTTTTGTTATGGTGAAAAAGAATTTTTTCGAGATTTTAATAAAAACGTGTTCAGAATGTTCCAAAACATCGAAAAATCACATTTAGAAAAAATGTCCGGAAGTGTGTGCGTGCGTGCGTGCGTGCGTGCGTGCGTGCGTGCGTGCGTGCGTGCGTGCGTGCGTGCGTGCGTGCGTGCGTGCGTGCGTGCGTGCGTGCGTGCGTGCGTGCGTGCGTGCGTGCGTGCGTGCGTGCGTGCGTGCGTGCGTGCGTGCGTGCGTGCGTGCGTGCGTGCGTGCGTGCGTGCGTGCGTGCGTGCGTGCGTGCGTGCGTGCGTGCGTGCGTGCGTGCGTGCGTGCGTGCGTGCGTGCGTGCGTGCGTGCGTGCGTGCGTGCGTGCGTGCGTGCGTGCGTGCGTGCGTGCGTGCGTGCGTGCGTGCGTGCGTGCGTGCGTGCGTGCGTGCGTGCGTGCGTGCGTGCGTGCGTGCGTGCGTGCGTGCGTGCGTGCGTGCGTGCGTGCGTGCGTGCGTGCGTGCGTGCGTGCGTGCGTGCGTGCGTGCGTGCGTGCGTGCGTGCGTGCGTGCGTGCGTGCGTGCGTGCGTGCGTGCGTGCGTGCGTGCGTGCGTGCGTGCGTGCGTGCGTGCGTGCGTGCGTGCGTGCGTGCGTGCGTGCGTGCGTGCGTGCGTGCGTGCGTGCGTGCGTGCGTGCGTGCGTGCGTGCGTGCGTGCGTGCGTGCGTGCGTGCGTGCGTGCGTGCGTGCGTGCGTGCGTGCGTGCGTGCGTGCGTGCGTGCGTGCGTGCGTGCGTGCGTGCGTGCGTGCGTGCGTGCGTGCGTGCGTGCGTGCGTGCGTGCGTGCGTGCGTGCGTGCGTGCGTGCGTGCGTGCGTGCGTGCGTGCGTGCGTGCGTGCGTGCGTGCGTGCGTGCGTGCGTGCGTGCGTGCGTGCGTGCGTGCGTGCGTGCGTGCGTGCGTGCGTGCGTGCGTGCGTGCGTGCGTGCGTGCGTGCGTGCGTGCGTGCGTGCGTGCGTGCGTGCGTGCGTGCGTGCGTGCGTGCGTGCGTGCGTGCGTGCGTGCGTGCGTGCGTGCGTGCGTGCGTGCGTGCGTGCGTGCGTGCGTGCGTGCGTGCGTGCGTGCGTGCGTGCGTGCGTGCGTGCGTGCGTGCGTGCGTGCGTGCGTGCGTGCGTGCGTGCGTGCGTGCGTGCGTGCGTGCGTGCGTGCGTGCGTGCGTGCGTGCGTGCGTGCGTGCGTGCGTGCGTGCGTGCGTGCGTGCGTGCGTGCGTGCGTGCGTGCGTGCGTGCGTGCGTGCGTGCGTGCGTGCGTGCGTGCGTGCGTGCGTGCGTGCGTGCGTGCGTGCGTGCGTGCGTGCGTGCGTGCGTGCGTGCGTGCGTGCGTGCGTGCGTGCGTGCGTGCGTGCGTGCGTGCGTGCGTGCGTGCGTGCGTGCGTGCGTGCGTGCGTGCGTGCGTGCGTGCGTGCGTGCGTGCGTGCGTGCGTGCGTGCGTGCGTGCGTGCGTGCGTGCGTGCGTGCGTGCGTGCGTGCGTGCGTGCGTGCGTGCGTGCGTGCGTGCGTGCGTGCGTGCGTGCGTGCGTGCGTGCGTGCGTGCGTGCGTGCGTGCGTGCGTGCGTGCGTGCGTGCGTGCGTGCGTGCGTGCGTGCGTGCGTGCGTGCGTGCGTGCGTGCGTGCGTGCGTGCGTGCGTGCGTGCGTGCGTGCGTGCGTGCGTGCGTGCGTGCGTGCGTGCGTGCGTGCGTGCGTGCGTGCGTGCGTGCGTGCGTGCGTGCGTGCGTGCGTGCGTGCGTGCGTGCGTGCGTGCGTGCGTGCGTGCGTGCGTGCGTGCGTGCGTGCGTGCGTGCGTGCGTGCGTGCGTGCGTGCGTGCGTGCGTGCGTGCGTGCGTGCGTGCGTGCGTGCGTGCGTGCGTGCGTGCGTGCGTGCGTGCGTGCGTGCGTGCGTGCGTGCGTGCGTGCGTGCGTGCGTGCGTGCGTGCGTGCGTGCGTGCGTGCGTGCGTGCGTGCGTGCGTGCGTGCGTGCGTGCGTGCGTGCGTGCGTGCGTGCGTGCGTGCGTGCGTGCGTGCGTGCGTGCGTGCGTGCGTGCGTGCGTGCGTGCGTGCGTGCGTGCGTGCGTGCGTGCGTGCGTGCGTGCGTGCGTGCGTGCGTGCGTGCGTGCGTGCGTGCGTGCGTGCGTGCGTGCGTGCGTGCGTGCGTGCGTGCGTGCGTGCGTGCGTGCGTGCGTGCGTGCGTGCGTGCGTGCGTGCGTGCGTGCGTGCGTGCGTGCGTGCGTGCGTGCGTGCGTGCGTGCGTGCGTGCGTGCGTGCGTGCGTGCGTGCGTGCGTGCGTGCGTGCGTGCGTGCGTGCGTGCGTGCGTGCGTGCGTGCGTGCGTGCGTGCGTGCGTGCGTGCGTGCGTGCGTGCGTGCGTGCGTGCGTGCGTGCGTGCGTGCGTGCGTGCGTGCGTGCGTGCGTGCGTGCGTGCGTGCGTGCGTGCGTGCGTGCGTGCGTGCGTGCGTGAATCGGAGGCGAAAAATTCAAACCGCTATAACTCGAGAACGTCTCGACCGATCAAGCTGAAATTTGGCACACATCATGTGTGATCAATAGTCAACGTTTGGTCAAAATTTCATAAAAAAATGTTAAGTTTTTTTTTTTTTGTACGCTATTTTTAATTTCTTCGAAAATGCCTGTGCGCACGCTAGCGCTCGCAATTTTTTAGCTATTGGGCTAAAAACGTGTACATAGATTGAATATAACCACCCGAAGATCCCATTAAAATTTCAAGAGAATCGATCGAGCCGTTTAATTTTTATGACATTCTGAATTTCTTGGATTTCGTGAAAAATGAGTACTTTCTTTTAAATGCTATTTTCCACAATAAATATGCATTTATGATGAAAATAAGTGTTAGATTCATGATCAGCGTGAAAAAATACATGGAGTACAGTCCCGAAAGGACGACTAACGAAAAAAGTTTATCTGTCAATGCTATTGCTAATGTTGCAAAAATGAGTCATTTTGCGTATTTTTAAACAGTGATTTTTTTGCTTCCTGATGGATACCTCGACAAACCTATGTTCCTATCATGTTCTAAGGCAAGAAATACACAAGATGATGGATATAACGGAGTTACATTAGATAAAGCGATGTCATTTGAACTTTTCGAGTGAAAATTGAAAAATCGAAAAAAATTTGAAACACATAATTGTATGGATTTTTCGCGCCAAGCACAGATCCTATATCCGTTTTGACCAAAAGCGTAAGATTGGTGTATTTTTGCAGGCTAAACCTGAGTCACCCAGCAGTTTTGCCTAAAAGATAAATACAATGTCCATCTTGGAAAAAAGTTGAAAGTTGACATTTTCATACAGCTTCCTCATAAAAGCTGAAAATTGAAATTTTCATATCGCTTCCTCATAAAAGTTGAAAGTTGAAAGTTGTAATTTTTATAGCACCTTCTCATAATGGTCCTTTATTCCGAAAGCTTCCTCTATGAGGAAGCCAAAAATATAGTAAATGCTTTCTCATAGAAGGAGCTTTGCCAGTAAAGGACCATTATAAGAAAGTTCTATAAAAATTTCAACTTTCAACTTTCAACTTTTATGAGGAAGCGATATGAAAATTTCAATTTTCAGCTTTTATTAGGAAGCTATATGAAAATGTCAATTTTTGTTACTATGCATCATTTATCCAGTTGGTTAACTACATAGAAAAAAAATATTATGGAAATATTCAAAAAGGGCAGAGTCATTAAGCGATCACGAAATGGTTTTTCGTGACGCACGCGTTGATGGTGAACGCTATAACTCATAAACGGAGGTAAAGGAGGTTAAACACTTTAAAATTTTTACATCATGTTCTAAACATCAAGGACTTTGTGTGAAGCTCAAAATAAATTTTTTATGAAACAATTTTTTTTTTAAATACCGGTAGAGAATTGAGTCAAAAAACTTAAACTCGATTTTTTTGGTTTAATTAATTTTTGTTTTGTTTGCGGTTCACAATTCACAATATGTAGGTCACAATTTTTTACTGACAATATTGTTCCTTTATCCAAATAATAATATTGCCCAGGTTTACTGCAAATCCATATTCGGCGATTTTTTGTTGAAATTATATTTGACAATATTAGATTCAGCATCCTCAAAAACCTTAGAGTACCGTTTTCATATTACACGCTTTGTCGTGCACCGAGATAAAACAGTTGGTAATTATACGCTCCACGGCATCATAGACTACGATGTAATCGCGCTGCAGAACATACAAGCTATCGGTGTGTGCGCGTATACGTGAGTATTGACGACGACGACGGAAAACCATTTCCACTGTATAGAAATGTTTATTTATGTGCAAGCTATCGAGCAATATTGAATCCTCGCGCCATTGAAACTACAACGCGTCTCGGCGCAGAAAATCGAAAATAGCGATTATGCGTTCACAAGGACGAAATGTGTATACACCGCGTGGCCCGTCATACTCGGTCCACTCGACAGATTTCGGCAAGGTACCTCTTTCTCTCTGGGGACGTCGAGTACGACGGACGTGTCTCTGTAACTCTAAAGAAGAAGGAGATTAGCGAGACAAACTGGTCAGACTCTCCTGGTCGAGTGTGGCTGGCCTGTCATTCTAAAAGTGATCAATTTTCTGTCTGATTTAAATTGCGAGCCCCAGAGCATAAAAGCTTTCTTTGATACTCTGGGGCTCGCAGTTAGCCTCCGAAGAGCTACCGAATTAAGATAAGTCTTGACTGTTTTCCTTTTACGTTCATTGTAAGATCTATGTGTAAGCCTTTATTTTATTTTTCTTTAATGTTCGAAGACCCCAATCGACTAGCGATGAATATGTGAAGAATAGCTAATCTAAATTACTTGCAGTTACTTTTGTCTTAATCTGTATGAATTGTCATGGAATGAATAATTATGGTGATTAGTGTTTGATTTACTGAAAACGATTGAAGAATGACGACGACGTAAGTACAAATACTGACTGATCCAAAGGAAATTGAAACATTCATATCGTTATGAAACAAAATAATGTCAGTCCAAGCACGATGATTTTTCTTTTAATTATGATATTCAAATAAATGGACATCTGGATGTTATAACTATTTTAATATATCTGTTTGTGTTATTGATTTCCCTAGCGGATCTGGTGCAACCGTGGATTCGGAGTTGCATCGTAGTCGCAGTCGCACTAGCGTTGGCCAGACATGCATCTACGAGTTGCAATGACTATGAAGAGATGCGAGGTATGAGAATCAGACCGATCGCTCGAGTCCATGAAATCAGAATCTGATTTGATGAACTCGAGCAAACCCAATTGAATTACAAGTCAAATAAATGAGACCCTGTAAAATTATAAATAATGAATATAGAATTAAAAACACATTTTTCTAAGAAAACGATACGAAAAATAGAAATGAAAAGGCAGAAAAGAATTTATTCCGTTATATATTATGCGAAGAACTAATTTAATTGGCAATTTAACTTGATATCATTTCGACTTTTCGCTTATTCCTGACTCTTATACTTGCTGTAATCTGGTGTCCATCTTCATTAAGAATTTACCTATGAGCCAGGATTAGGTTACAAAATTACTATGAACAACACAATTCTTGTATGATTTCGTAAAAACACGATCGCTCTCGCTCCACACTCACAATAAATGAATAGAATAAAACCGTATTTCGTCAGACTAACACAACGCACATCATTATAACAACTCGCAAATTTCAATTCGTTACATGCATAAATTATTTTTCATATTTTATACGAATATTAAATTTTAAAAACAAAGCACTATCACGAATATATGCCTCCATCCTCGCGGTATAAACGAAATATTTCTTTAACAACCTATCGTGTTCAAAAATCCCGGTAACTTCGGTAATTTTGCGCCTTCAGAAAACAAACCCGGTGTTTTATTTGTTGTGTTTTAAGGTACTTATCTCAATATCGTCCACGCTCCCTCGATGGCTCTTTCCTTTCAACTCCGGGGGCTCGGAGTTAAATAGAAGGATGGTGAAAATGGTGAATGTGATCGATTAGCCACGTTGGTCCGGACCTTTGACACGGGACACCAGCTATGTCAGAGCACCTTTCCTCTTCCTCTGAATTACGCACGTCTGCTGTCCACGCAGTCCCCAAAGAGAAAGTGGCCGATTTTTACGCGGTACCGCTAATATTGCCGAATTTCGTATATGGGGCGACACTTTGCTCGGAACGATACTTCCTGGGATCCGTATGCCGGGAACTGAGCGAAATATTGGAGAAGCGAGGAATACGACCGGCTGCAACAGTATAGTGAATCTCGCCATACCGTTTCGCTATAATTTCCATTGTTATTGGACGCGTAGGCTCGTTCATCTAAACACAGATGAGTGTATACATTGCCACCTATATATTGTAACGACTGTGGGAATGAATAACTCGCGTATTAGGTCGTGGGCGGATATTATTGTGATAATCACGGCTACGTATCTCGAGTATCAAGTGTCAAACGTCTCTCGTCTCTGACAGTCTGATCAAGACTGTTTATCTGACGGTCGATCTTGCATCGATCGTCCGTTCGTTTGTCTATTGTCAAACCTAACTAATATCGTTTGTCTTAACGAATAGTCAGCTACATATTCGTTACAATATATTTCTGATTTCAATACATACCGGAAAACCATGCCAAAGTTATAAGCACTGTTAAACTACTCTCAATGCGTTTCGTCCCTAAATTTCAAGCAGTGAAGGAAACTAATAATTCGTTGTACGATCACTCATTTTTCTGGTCGTTTTCACGGCACCGGCTAATATAGTTCTCAATATGTATCGAGAGGATTACGAATATGTAGAGAGACAAGAGCATCGGTATAATTCCTATCTTTCGTTCAGTACATAACACCAAACGCAGAGTAAAAGCATAGCTACGTATAGCGCAAATCGCCAAAAAACCGGCCTATTACTCGATTGCTATGTGAAGCCGAGAGATTATTCCCATACTCTTCTCTCCGTGTAAAGTAAAGGTTGTACGCAAGTCTAGAGCGAGTCAAAAGTTTGAACATTGTGCATTAGTCTATTGAAGTCTTCCGACGGTTACCTCAGTTCCGTTAGGTTTGTATGGAAAGTTGTTTATTGACATAGATGCCGGTTTATTTTTTATTTGAGAATCCGATTCTTTATGGTTTTTTTTCATATGTATTCTGGATTAGATAAAAAAATGTCTAACTTTGCAAATGAAAACATACGCGAACGCGAATCAAAAGAGCATTTTCTATTAGAAAAATGGGTAGAGCGTAGTCGTATTATAAATATTCAGCATTGCAATATTGATATTTCCGAAAAGTTTTTGATTAAATGAAGAGAAAGAAACGGGTGTTACCTATACAGCGACCCGTGGAGTAAATGAGTTCCGGCAGCCTCGCGCCAATGTACTTGTCTCGAAATTCTGCCGAGTCTCTTGATTTTATCATTTTTTAAGTTATTTATTATTCCATTTCCACGGTATATCCTTGTGGGTTTTTACTGAATCCCATCTCGATCCCCCCCTAGCACTACTTGCCCGCACTCAACTAAGTTACGTAAATTCCAGTGCGTCTGGAGCCAACTTAGCTATAGTGTACTGCATTCGCCGGAGACACGGAGGACTACAGAACACTTATGCCAGTACAGACGGCCACATTCTACTGATTCTCCGGTATTTTTGCACTTAAGTAAAGTTTAGAAACACCAAAGACTCAGAAGAAAGCGCCGCCCATCAAAGTACCGACCGCAAACGAATGTGCTTGACTTGGAGAACCCGGGAACTATGCGCCAACCGCGCATCCACCGCTGTCAGCCTGTTCGAAGTTACTGTCTTGACATGTATTCATCGATGATTTACGTTAGTACTTGCACGATAGCTAGTCAAATGAGAGTTGTATTATGACAATTTTAAAGTATCACTATTTACGTTTTGAAAAAATAGTTAGATGATAAAGTATTATTTTACATTGGTATAACATTACCTGATGGCAGCATTCTTTGGGAACTGTTAAGTATTAAGACAGATCCAATTTTGGCTCACGTAATTTGACCGCGAGAACAATAACCTACAAGATGTGTATTGAAACAGAAAGTTTCTCACTACAATTGCACCGTCGGTAATACATTTCCAAATCATTGATTCTCACAAAAATTTGACGTATTTACATATGTTTGCGAGCTGCTGGTCGAAGCGGATAGTTTGGCACAGCTTATAAATAAGTGGTTTTGAATTCATAGTATTGCCCTATTGGTGTAGAGCGAGACCACCGCCGACAGACTAATACCCGACATGAAATAAAGAATTATCATGGGAACATTCGGTAAGCCCAATATTTTCCAATATCATTTTAATTCTTGAAATTTTCGGATCACATTACGGTTATCGGTCCTATATTCATCTGATCGCGAAATACAAATGAAACGAAACAAAAGCTTTATCTTTACTCTTTTCCGACGAGCATTCGTGCTAAATCTGTTGACATTGGATTTACTTATTTAATGTAAATAGCTGCTAACCTTGCTTAAACTTTTGCAGATGTAATCCTCTATGCATTGTTTGTAACAAATAAAAAAATTTGCATTGTGTCTAATAATCATGTATGTGTTCATACTACCTTAAGGAGGATCGACTATCAGCCGAAATCCAACTTAAGGCCTCAATTTTTTTGTATGTCTTCTATATGAACATTATACGCATGTATTCCCGAAGTCTGAGCAATTTTGATCGTATAGTTTATTTGTAACATAATTTAGAAATTGACTACTTTGACCGTATCATTCCAATTCTATACTCTTACATTGGAGTCGGTCACCTTCGAGACAAACGATTACTAATTTACTACTGATCAAGCCAACTAAGAGCATTGAAAAACTAGCTTTGAGTAGATGAAGCATCAAGGATGATGTAAAAATGCGAAATCCGCACTTTATTATGCAAACTCAATGATTCATCGATGCAAAATTTATTTTGTCATCGCAGTCTATCAATTTAGCGAATTATCGGTGTCAGGCACGACAACCTTTCCGGTCGCAAACTGATGCGTTCCGAGAACAAAATATAACCTCGCTTCAGGTTCATTTTCATACGCGTCCAATTCTAAGTGTTTTATCACACTTCCCGAATCGACTACACAAAATCATCAATCTATCAACCATTTTATGTCTCAAATATTCTTAAAAAAATATTCATACACATTTTGGAAATTACATGAACATACATGGAATTACATGATTCGCAGTCGCCAATTTTTTTTACCGTACCGTAAATTCAAGATCAACGTGTATGAAATTACTGAAATTTTCTACAAGCCTGGACTTGCTTGTAATTTAGCAATGTAAACTATAAATACTCATCCCTTCAGTTTAATGTCTTGAGCGAGTATTTATTATTGAATTTTTAAATAAGCGATAGTGAAAAGAACTGCAATGGCATAGGCCCTTGATCACAAAAGCACTCGGTATGTATCGCAGTATGTATCCACACTTACGTACGTACATACATGTTAGTTTCAAACACATTTCACGGTTAATGTACCAAACGATTGTATGTAGACGATGAATCTCTTGATCCGAAATCAGCAGGAAGCTACGCTTTTGTTCTGGATTATACACGTGCCGACAACTATCAGTAAATCTACCGATAGAACCGCGTAACGCGAGGTCAGCCACCGTATATACCAGAGCAACAATGCTACATGCCCCTCCCGGAGATCTATTGTTGGGAATATTCACTCCGATAAAATGTGTTGGGTAAAGAGGTGTGCCGGAGTAGAAGTACAGGTGTTCGAAGGGATATTCTTTTCGTCTGCGAGCTGGGAATTTTTATTCGTCTCATTCCTTCTAGTCAGGAATCCGTAATCGGTCCATACCCATCGCAAGACAATTAAATCGCCACCGAAATGCGAGATTAAGCACACACAAGAGGAGATCCAACTTAGCCCACTACCACTAAAGATAATACTCGGTGTAAGCCTTTTAATGGTGTCCATCATACGGTCACAGCATAGTAACGTAATTTCGCGGGGTTTCCACAGAGTGATCTTTAACGAAATTGCACGTACAATGCACGTGTACACACACACAGATCCACACTGTTATACTATTGAGGGACAAGAAGCCCTGCTGCTAGTACCTTGTTGGCCATGATCGTAGGCCATATATGAAAGCGACCGGTCGCCGGAAATGATCGCTATTCTTATCCGTCGTGCAATTAATTCCGAAAAGGGAGCGGCTTCTTGAAAAAACTTGTCGAAGCGCAAGATCCAGACCCCCGGTAAGCGATCTCCCATTCTTTGCTGCGGTGTATATATCTGACGGACACCCGCTTTACTTTCTATTCAGTTAAACAACTCATGTGGATGCCCTGATCGAGACGGGAGCGTATATCCGCTGTAATTCTGTGCCCGGGTATATGCGCATCACTAATGGAAACGCTCGTGCGCCCACATATCGATAACTCGCACATCAAACCCGCTTATATCGGTTTAAAAGTATACAGCTTCGATCAATTGATCTCCGTGACAGGTATTCGGTAGATTTGGTATTGCTTTTGTGTGCCCATATTCTTATTTGTATCGTACTTATTTCCCACATTACCGTAGAGTTTCTGATCAATATAAAAAATCATATAAAAGAAATTGAATAAATTCCACCAGAAACGTCCATGCTCTGACCTGCAGCCTCTTCAATAATTGCGCCAATTTTTTTCGAAAACTCAAAAAATAAAATAAAAGGCACGTATTTTTTTATTTATACCTCCGATCGATATTTTCAATCCTATGATTTTTATAAAAATTGTATTTTTCGGTAAGGTTACTTTTTACAACATGAATGTCTTGGAAGTATCGGAAAATTCCTCAGACGAAATTTGTTCAGTTTAAGAGATCGAAATTACACATATTTTAAAGAAATTTACTGGTCAGTCTAAACACATGTTATACGACGATAAAGTGAAAAATATCGGAATGGCAAGATTTATTTTCGCCAAGTTCTTTTTAATATGAAAATTCGTAATTACTCGGACTATTTAAAATGTATCCGTTAATATCAGATTAAATAAATATGTAACAGAATTGTATGTTAATTAAAAAACTCACATTTTTTGCCACCATATTTCATTATCAAGAGACGCGGTAGCGTCTCGACGCCAAGTTAAAAAAAAAAAAAAAATTGTTAAAAGCGACAAGACGCTGCCAAGTAGTTTTACTCCAATATGCCGGAAGTAAATATTGGTACCACGTTACCTCACAAATAAATCATCGGATCGAAATGGTGATAAAATTTTTACTATAGAATGCCTATCCAAGCTTTCCGGTTCGCTTAATTGCGAACACATTCGATTGGTAATTTCTTGTGTATGATGATCGTGACAGCGAATCAATCCAAAATTTTTCGATTGTTGCGTGAATTCACGCGAAATTTTCGGTTGTCTCGATCTCGGCAATGAAGCATCGCATCGAAAATTTAAGGACACATTTATCATATAATTCGGACCCAAGCTTTCTAATGGGCCTAATTACGAGAATAATCATCCAGCGGTTCCCGAGATATGATGAAGTGAACGTCAAATATGGGTGTGAGGTGATGTGAGGTGATCGATTGTGCGTGAGTTTACGCGATCATTTTTGGACGGCTCTATTTCGGCAAGAAGACCTGGTGAGTTATATTATATCGTCTTATATTATTTGTTACCCTTATTTTTTTACATTCTTTTAATTTTTTAATCCTTATCGATCAAGAGCCGCGTCTCTTGATCCTGGATAGGTAGGGACAACCTAACCTAAATTTGGTTTTTTCATATATTTTTTTGTTATTAATTCTTGTTGTCTCTAACCTCAATTTGTTTTCCATTTGTTTCATTGAAGCAATTTCAAAACTTTAAATCTGTTTGTCGGTAACCCCAATTTTTTTTATCACTTTCAGGAACTAACAAGGTGCTGCGGCATAGGATGAGCAGGACGCCAGGGTGCTACGGCAGAGTGTTCATGGACTGCGGACGTGGATGTGTGGGAGATGTGGGAGATCAGCAGGACGCAGGGGTGCTATGGCAGGGTGTTTGTGGACGCGGACATGGATGCGTGGGAGATGAGCAGGACGCACTTGCGTTGGACTCGCATCAAATTCCTGCACGGAGATAGATTTGGGACAAACCGACAACTACGAAGACTGCAAAGATTGTTGCAAGAACATCTAGCTGTTCGCATGTTGACGCTCTGAAGCCATGGATGTTGCGCAGAAGTTGCATTTCGATGCGTATGACATCGGGGACAACGAGTTCAACGTCAGCTGTCATGCGAATAGCTCGGGATGCAATGTTGAGGATTCAGTGTTGCAATGGAGTGTAGTGACAGTGCGAGCACAGTTAGCGACAACAAAACTCTGTCCGTCACCGTGACAGTTTAGCATTATACTGCTTGTTGCATTTTTACCAAAGCCCGTACCATGAGCAAGGCGCGTTACATCGATCTCTCTTTGTGATTCTTTGTGTGTCACGGTGTATATAAATTTAAAAAATTAGTTCACCGGGTAATTTGTTCAACAATTAATTTTTGGATTGATTTGTTAATAACATGTTGAACTTATTATTATGCAAAATCAGTTTTTTCATTACCTCTAACAGTTGGAAATTGAAATTTTGATATCGCTCGTATTTACAGGATTTCAAAAATAGGTGAAATCAAATACAAAATACTTTTTCTCAAAAAAGTAAAAATGGTACACCAAGTACTTAAAACGTTCAGAAAATATGTTTATGTGTATCAAAATGTAAAAAAAAAAAAATCGAAAAAAATCAAATCAAACCAGCCAAGTAGAATTACAAAATCTAAAAAAAAAATACAAGATGTAAATACAATCTTGAACAAATAAAACTTGACGTGCCAGTTTTTTTTTCAAATTGCTGTCGTACGTAGTTCATTCAAAAATTGTAAAAAAAAATTGCATTTACAGGAAAAAATAGGTGAAATCAACCACAAAATACTTTTTTCAAAAAAGTAAAAATGGTACGCCAAGTACTTAAAACGTTCAGAAAATATGTTTATGGAAAAACCTCTTAAAAATTAAAAAATCTTCCAAAACAGATGTTTATCCGAACAATAACAAAAAATATATGTGTATCAAAATGTAAAAAAAAAAAATCGAAAAAAATCAAATCAAACCAGCCAAGTAGTGTTACAAAAATCTAAAAAAAAAAAACAAGATGTAAAAAATCTTGAACAAAAAAAACTTGACGTGCCAGTTTTTTTTTCCAATCACTGTCGTACGTAGCTCATTCAAAAAATTATTTAAAAAAAACTGGCACGCCAAGTTTTTTTTGTTCAAGATTTTTTACATCTTGTTTTTTTTTTTTTAGATTTTTGTAACACTACTTGGCTGGTTTGATTTGATTTTTTTCGATTTTTTTTTTACATTTTGATACACATATATTTTTTGTTATTGTTCGGATAAACATCTGTTTTGGAAGATTTTTTAATTTTTAAGAGGTTTTTCCATAAACATATTTTCTGAACGTTTTAAGTACTTGGCGTACCATTTTTACTTTTTTAGTCTTTACGGGAGGTGGTCATTCAATATAAGTTTTTTAATTGTTTCAATTAAAGTAATGAAATTTCTCGTACAATGTTTTTATTGAAACGGGACATGAACACTTTTATGAACAAACAATACCAAAAGATTAGTTATATATAAGTAGTGTCACCGAATTGAGCACTTGTCAATCAAGAGTCGTGGTAGAGTTTCACCGCCAAGTACTTAAAAAAAAGTTTTTATAAGAGATACGCTACCGCGTAGTTATACTCCAATATGCTGAAAGTTAAATCTTTTGCTCGATGATATTTGAAACCGAGGATTCGGACACAAGTTTTTCCAACGCTCCCTGTTACAATCAAAACTATTTCGCAGATGCTGGAGTATGATAATCGTGTCCGCAAGAAATTCGAAATTATCATCCCGTTGTGAATGTGACATCCTCGAGGTCTACTTCGCTTACGCTTGTCGCATATTCTGTTTCTGTAATGGCCCCAGCCTAATTATTTAACTTTTTAACCTTTAATATTTATTCGAGCGTATCGACGGAGCGTTTCCGTTCGATACGCTCTTCAAAGAAGCCCTTGGGCTATCGCGTATCCGGACCGTCGCGATCGACCACTTATCTAATAGACTAAACACTCTGCAACTCTTTATTCCTTTGTAACAGCGAGCGCGAAGCCCTCAGCTTCACGCCCGCTTCAAGCAGTTTAGCTCCGACGACCGACTAGTGCGGTACACCTCCGAATAATTACACTCTCCGCTACGACTAATAAACGTATATCATATAGCGACTCGACTCTACTTATTGCACAGTGCCTGACCCATCGGCCGTCCGTCACATTTATCTCGAACAGTTACAGCATTGTCTCTCTGTCTACCAGAGTGAATTTTTGAATCAAAGGGCCTCTGCGGTGGATCCCCAGTGAACACGTTTTATTGAGGGAATATAACATGGAAGTTACATGTAATATACCATTATTATATGCAAGTAATATCACTATTATATATCGGCATGACGTTACACTTGTGTACCACAATCGGTGTTACTGATAGGTAAACTGCTTCTAACAATGTCAATATATCTTACTAGTTAAAACATTTTATTGCGGAAACATAACATGTAATGTATCATTCTCATATAGCATGAACTATTTAGAAATAATTTTTGAAATATTGTCAATGTTTCAAATTTTACGAAGTATTTCTGAAACATAGTGATAAAGTATTTTGAAATATTAATTATTTCATGTTTCACCAAAACATTTCTACAAATGTTCCGTGTTTATGCGGATGTGTATACGCAATTTGGATTGATGATGCAATCTTTCACATTTCATTGAAATGTTTCAAAAATATTTCAGAGAAACATTTAAATGTAAGATTTATCAACGGACAATAAAGTATATATTTTAAAAAATATATTTGTTCCATTTTCCACCATATACCCGGTCGGGTTTTACCCGCAATCAGCTAAGCTACCTAATTTCCAGTGCGTCCGTAGCCGACTTAGCTACACTGTACCGCATTTGCCGGGCACCGGTATTTTTGCACTTGAGTAAAGTGCAGAAATACCAAAGTCTCAGAAGAAAGCACCTCCCGCTCAGCGGTCGATGCGCCAGCTAGCCCACGGCTAAGCGGTCACCCATCCAAGTATTGACCGCGAAAGAATCAGCTTGACTTGGGGGACCACCAGAGCCGTGCGCCAACCGCGCATCCCCTGCTGTCGGTCAGACAATAAAGTATTTTCAAAATGTGTTCAAAACATTCCACAAATATTTTTTAGTTTTGATCAAATATTTTCCATATTGAAAACAAAAATTATTAAAACTTTTCAAAAGTATTTCCGTGCTATTACGGTTGTTACATGCAGGTAATCTACCCCTTATATGACATTTTGCAACAACACATATGTAGCCAAACTTATGTAACTGTTACGTAACATGCTAGCAACAATGTTACTGCAACTTCGATTATGATTAGGTGATGTTATTGGGGTATAAAATAATAACATTACAATAATCCAATGAGACTACGACGTCCACATAACACGCTTATAGTCGCTTTCGTGTATAATTATGCGGTGAGTCTCAAATTGCTTTTCGACATTGCGACCATTTTTTGGTACCGATTTGATAGGATTAAGTCATTAGTTTTGGCTTTAATCTCAATGAAATTGGTAATGAATAAAGAAGTTCCCGCTATATTGCAATAATCCGGTTTTGATTACGCACATTTTTCATTTATACTAATGGTTTAATTTCAATCACGGTCTGTCAATAAGCGATTTAAATGGTATATACCATTTCCCGCGCAAAAAAGAAAGTATTAAAAGAGTATTAAATTGAAAGTATTAGAAGTATGTCATTTTGGACTGAATAATACTAAAATTATACTTCGCGAATGATTACGAAGTATGAAACTAGTATATGAAAGGATATTAGGTATCAAGTATTAAGTTAATATACTACGAAATATTCGAGTATTAAGTCTGGACCACGGACCATGGACCCATGAACCCATGAATCCATGGATCGATGGGTCCATGGATCGATCGGTCCATGGATCGATGGGTCAATGGGTCCATGGCTCGTGTTCCAGACTTAATACTCGAATATTTCGTGGTATATTAACTTAATACGTGATACCTAATATCCTTTCATATACTAGTTTCGTACTTTGTACTCATTCGCAAAGTATGATTTTAGTATTATTGAGTCCAATATTACATACTTCTAATACTTTCAATTTAATACTCTTTTAATACTTTCTTTTTTGCGCGGGTTACCAAAACTTTATTCCCAACTCCCGCATAGCTGAATATGTACGGTTACAGACTACAAATTCGAGGGTCCCAGGATCGAAACTCACTGATGTCACAAAAGTAATTACATTTTTTTCCCATATGTATTTGTTTCTAGTAATAGAGTAAATGTACCTATGAATAATACCGATGCGAATTGAGATATGCTTATTAAGTACGAATATATATTTTTTATTGACTTTCGTACCATGTTAACTGTTACAATCAGTTACGTTTTAATTATTTAACTGTTATTGTTTTTGATATGTTATAGTTACATGTCGAATCATAATTTTACGTATCAAGTAACATAACCGGTCCGTTTTAGCTATATAACATGTTACATTGTTGAGCCAGAAATGACAACTTACCCGTAACTTACATGTAACACTCTAGTAATATTAGTTGTTACGATCGATTTCGTTGCTGTTACATAGCAGACAAGACATAACAGAAAAACTTGTTATTATTAACTAGTTTTTAATGTCCGTAAATTGTATAAAGCAAGAAAAATTGTGATTGCGATTAAATAATGTTAATAATTTTCGCTTGTCTAATACGGAATTTTGATTAAATTATGAAAAAATACGGCATCATGAAAAAATTGTGAAAAATATCAAGAAAAATGTAACTTTAGTATCTCTAACACATTCGCGATTCGTTTCCTTTGTTTTATAGGTAGGCAGATATTTAATGTTTGCCCTTGAGCATTACATTAGCAATCCTTCGTTTTTTCGGTTTAGAAGTTTAATCGCATCTTGGCAGGCGTCAGCGTCGAATGTACTACTATATTCGTACGGACTATATTCGTAGTTCGTACGTCCTATACGTTCTGGAGCTATGTCACTGCACCATTGCGATTACTGACCTCTTCCTACCTGGGAATCGAACCTGAGACAAATGTTGACAGTCTTGACGATCGCCGCACCAAGGCGCTATCCTCTTTGTATAGACCAACTGTTTATAGTGGGTTCCGAACCACTGTATCGCAGAAAAAATACGCATTGACAAATCCGTAGCTGCCGGCCTGGAATTGAACCTGGTCCCACTGCGCGTGAATCGCGTTTCCATCCACTTGGACACGACTCATCCTTTGTTTCAATTTATAAAACATGATTTGTCATGAATTTTGGCCGTGAAATGTGCAGGTCGTGTTTAATACCCAACTTGTATTTTTTACATTAACAGCCGTAATAAAACGCGAATTATTAATATATTACCGTCACGGTTTATAATTAACGAACAAAATTGTTTCGACATAGATAGACGTAATTTTTTTTGCTGACGATCGATATAACCTGCCATAATAATTTGGGAAAAAGTTAATGTTAATTGTAATTTATTCATAAAAATTTCGAAGCTTTGAGCCTGATCTTACCAGCGATTTGACATCAATCTAAACCGAGGCTAAAATTATTAACTGATGCACAGGCATTAGCTGTCTGCGACATGTAGGGGAGACCGGGATAAAACGGTCACCTTGACTAAAAATATGGATTAGTCGCAAAATCAGCAGCAAGATTGAAAATTATAATGTTTACCTTAATTGATTGCTCATGATATGCCGACGTCTTTATTAATCAATAATAACACACACAAAAAATGGAAAAATAAACGAAAATTGGGAACAACTTTTTTTATTGGTGTATCAAGGATTCAAGGATATATTATCCTAATTGGTTCCAACACATGAACAGTGGGACCAAGGCGCTGCACTGAATCGAACCCTCGACCGACTCGTAATATAGTTCCCTGCAGAATATACATGGGGCATCTTCTAATTTTGTTGTCATTTATTGAGTCTTTCCTTGGCTTTTTCCTTTCTCCTTTCATTTATTATTTTCCTGAATCTTCGGCTGCCACCTTTCGATCAATTGCTGGCAATACAGTGATGAACTTAAAACCATAGCTGTTCCTCTTTGTCTGTTTTATCGTCGCTTAAATTTTTCTGTGGTAGCGTGACTGGTAGGATGATTATATATATTTTTTTGAATCATGAACATTTTGATTTATTTTCCGTACGTTTCTTGTGTAAGATCAGAAAACTGAAGTAAGTTGTTTATAAGAAGGGTAAGATGGTGACCGTTTTGCCCCGGTCTCCCGTACATACGCCCTCTCGATAGAAATAATATGAAGACATTGTATAATTGAGGGATCCAATAAAATTGATTTTCTCTCACCCGTAGTAATAGTCCCGACGCCAGACTTAGTTCTCTATGCAACCCGAGATCGCCGAAATAACTTTGTTTGATTCAATAGATTTCGATCTCCCGATCACGAATACATAAGGTGTTTTGCGGAAGTCCCGGTCGTTTAATTGTTAATCGCAATTGTTTATTAAGAAAATAAGTTTTTATTCACTTCGGATATTTTTTTTCATTTACTTTAGTCGATTTTGAGTCGACAATGTTTTATGTAATTTTACTCTATAACCTATTGATTCGGAGTAATAAATTGTTGAAAGTGGCAAATAGGCGCAAACTACTCTACTTAACAAATTTGTAGCGCCGAAAATATAGGTCGTAGGCGAAAATTATGCAGAACTTTTATTCGCCAAATGAACCGAGGGATATGGAAAAAAATATGCGACATTTGTGCGGGACCGAAAATTATTTGAGCCTCTCGATTCTTACCAAATTAAATATTGAAAATTGTTTGATGTTAGTCTACTTCTGTAGAAAATTTTGGCCGATTAACTCAAAATTTGCGTAAGTTCGAGGGCGAACAGAGTTTTTGTTTTTATCAAAAATGTCAAAATCCAATAAAATCTGAACGAATGTTTCAATTATTGCGCAGATTGTAACAAACAGATGTGTTCAATTGTCTACTTTTGATTGATAAAGCACGTTCTTGAGTTATAGATGGTTTCATTTTACAGTGTGCATGCGTACGTGCGTACGTACGTGCGTTGAAATATCGATCCCAAACTTGGTAAGTGAATGGACTAACTCTGCAATATTTGGCCTTTTATTTGGTGAAATTGGATCTACCCTGTAAATTGTATGAGATTTCGAATTGTTTAATGTCTTTGAAAATTCGTCTTTTTAGTCCGACACGAGTTTATACATCAAATGTCACTCTAGGAGAAAAATAGGGGGAAAATTCATTAAACATAGCTACGAAACGACGAATAAGACAACTTTGACTTAGCCATGTCTTTTAATAAATTTTGCGGTAAGTTTTGACTGTTTCAATTTTATGAGATGTAAAGGTGCAAACTAATTTGCACATGGCTTCACCAGTTATTACAATTTTGCGAATAGCTCCCTCTATGAGGAAACCAAAATTGATTAACGAACTTTTTTTTTATTTATGCTACCATGTATTTATACTCCAATGGGTTCGGAATTTCAACGACACCTGTATTACACAATTCGAACTTGAGGCTTCCAACACGCCTGGTTACAAACATAACTGTTCAACAGATGCTGCGATATAAGTGACGGGCCCCACAAAAAGTCTGAAATTGTTATAAAAGTGTCGTGTAAAGTTACGGTTTTGTAGATGTTGCTATGGCCGGCCCAGTTTTCAGCTGCTTTTTCGAAATATTTTTTTTTTGTGTGCGCGTGCGCGCCCGTGTGCGAGCGTGCGTTCGTTCGTGCGTGCGTGCTTGTGTGCGTGTAACATACGTGAGCCTTTAAAAATGTCTATAACTCAGAAACGGTTTAAGATAGCCAGTTGAAATTTGGTACACTAGTAGAATGGTCAGGTGTCTTCGTTCAGTGTAATTTTTATGAATATTGAGGCCAAATTGGAAATGTTACGGTATTTTGAATTTTTTGAAAAACGTCGGTCGTATCTCTAACATGCGTAAATTTTCAGCTATCATTCTAAAACTGCACATGAATATAATACTTTGGTCAAAGACTTTTGGTATTGAATTTGGCAAAAATCTATCCAATTGATCAGATTTTATAGGGTTTAAATTTTTTTTTTTTTTAAATGACTAAAAATTGTTTAATTCTAGTAAATATGCAGGTAACGAACTGAAATTTCATACGGGAATGGAGCAACACTGTACAATATTTGGTGTTAAATTTGGTAAAATTGATCTAACCATTTAGATTTTATGAGATCTTGCAATTTTTTATTTTTTTGAAAAATTTGTTATCTATGTTCGCCCCAAGTTTATGCATGAAATGGTGCCGTAGGAGTAAATAATGTTGAGATTCGTCATCAGTGGGGAAACATACATAAGACATGGGTTCGAAACGACAAATTACCCAAATTTCAGTTATCGATTTTCTACAATAAAGTTTGCCGAAAATGTTTACTGTTTCTATTTGATGAAATGTAGGAATTTTTGTTACCTTAAAAAAAAAAGTAGCAAAGTAATTTGCTCATGGCTTCCTTATTTATTACAATTTGTTTGATTACTTTTTTTTTGCTCGGAACCTGAACCGGCCAGTCGTTTTGCATTAAAGTCAAACACGACGTTGACATTGAAAAAAGTTGAAAATTGAAATTTTCATATGGCTTTGTCACAATGTTCCTTTATTCGCTCATAGAGGAAACTAAAATATAGAAAATACTTTCTCATCGAAGAAGTTTTGCGAATAAAGGAATATTGTGACGAAGCCATATGAAAATTTCAATTTTCAACTTTTTTATAATATTATTGCAAAGTTCCACATATAATTCATTTGTTATCTCATATAGACGTTGATATCTATGACTCTGACGTACCGACATAGCGACCTTAAAGGCACCAGTCCAGTATTTTAAGGGCGTCAGAAAAGGAATAATAATGTGGCCGGAGTGAGGGGGACTAAATTGGTTATTTAAGACCTCTATGGCTCATAATTATTACCTGCTCCGGAATAACTCGGTCACCCTGCGAAATTGACGAAAAACTTACTTGTATTTTGCTCGACTCTTTCACCAGCGTTGTGTCGCGGAAACTCACCCTTGACATCGCGCGAAGACGGGTTCGCCTTTGTCTCATACTCATACAAAGGACCAATGGGGGTGTGGGCGGGGCGAAAGAAAGTTGTGGAATAAATGAGGGATGTGATTTACTTCGACTCTTTTTTTTTATCGGGTGGATACAATTCTACGTTGTAGCTGGAATGATAACTTGGTAGATTTCATTTCACAATACACGTGGCTCGTATACTCATTGGTTATATAAAGAAACCGTTGTACCCCTTGAACGGGAGCCTCTCTGCTCTTTCTTGAATATTATCGGGCTGGGATATTCAGGATTTACTCAAGAGGGTCAGGAGAGGCTTGGGGAGTATTATCACGCATACTAGGACACCTGTTACACATTGTTAGCACTAATTATTACAATCTTTGTGGGAGGGTCAAAATATAATACGCTGACTGGGTTGCGGTGAAGTGAAGGATCGGTCTTGCACCTCTGTTCCTCTCCTTCCGTGACGTTGACTCGCTGAGGCACGTGACTAGGCCTCGATCACTGATCAGCCGAGCGAACAGCTACTCTATTGTCTCTCCGTCTCCGTCTCTCCTCGATGTTTTCACAGCGTTTCACACATCCGATCGCCACCATTTCGTCACAGGTATTCCATTCGGTACGTTTGGAGACCAGTGTATGCTGGTCATCGTCATTTTGATGAAGGGGAGAAGACCGATCAAAGTACTACATGGTGGTGAATAGCTCGGAGAACGCTCGCTGATCTCTGGAAGACTCTCAGTGATACCAAGGCGGAAGTATCGTACACCTTGCACGAGATCCCGTTGCGCGTTCGATCCTGACGACTCTTCTCCTTGGTTGACCACCCTGGGTGGGGTCCAGTAGACTCCATAGCACTCTCTCGATTTTGCACTGCTCTCGGTTACGATGCGGAGGGGAGAAGGGAAAACGGTCGACGGAACAATGATACTTGAAATGCGGTGGCTTATAATATACAATTATATTATCACTAGAGATTGGGCACTTGGCGCCTGACGCTAGATTACTTTATTTTTATTTAATGTGGTTAAGTTGTTCGCGCAATCGAAATCATTTGGCAGAAAAATGGACACATTTGTTTTGGACCGACTCCGTACACAACCTACGGTATATCGTAGTAAATGGTGTATCTATATTTTGTGTGTAATTCTACCATCTGATTATACCGTCAGATTCAACGTAGTGTTTTATCGCACTCAACGCGTACTGTATCAATTTGGCATACGACCTAATCGCCTGCACCTCTCACTGCCTCGTTCTTCCGCTCTCCCGCTCTCTCGCTGTATCGCTCTTCCCGCTCTCTCCGCGCTCCTCGCTCCCCTCGTAGAAAAAAGTCGTATGAGAAAGGGTATTAAATTGAGTATAGGTTGAATATGGGAAATCGGATGGGAACGAATATGGGTGAAGTACAATCTGACTGTGGGCTTTATTCAGTTGCCACATTCATCCCATACACTTTTCCAGACTCTTCCCCAGTCATCGCATACAGCCTCGAAAATGTTCGGTCTATCTATCCCATACTCTTTTCCAGACACTTTCCCACCAATCGCATTAATAGAAATTTTTTGAAGGTTGTACGCGATGGTTGGGAAATAGTCTGGAAAAGAGAATGGGATTGATTACACAAAAAATGTTGAGGCTGTACGCGATGACTGGAAAAGAGTCTGGAAAAGTGTGTGCGCTTGATTGCATGGAAATGTTCGTGGTCGTCCCCGATAGCTGACAAAGAGTCTGGAAAAGTGTATGGGATGAATGTGGGAACCGAACAAAGCCCATAGTCAAATGATACTTCACCCACGTTCGTTCCCATACGATTCCCCATATTCAACCCATACTCAATTTAATACCCTTTCCCATACGACTTTTTTCGACGCGGGAGCACTCACACGAGATAAAAATGCGTTCCTCCCCTGTGGCATACGATATTTTTTTCAGACTATGCTAACAAGTAGCCATATTTCTACGCCTGCATCGTGGATGGAAAGTGGACGATTCTTGACGAGTGAGAGGAAAATTGGTTTAACGGGAGGAAAAACGAAACTATCCTCCCGCTCGTCAAGAATCAGTCATTTTCCACCTCGGCTGTAGGCATGAAATAGGGCTTTTTTTAGCATACTGGGGGGGGAATTCGTTTTTGTCGCGACGCAAGAACGCAAAAACGACAGGTATTATTTATTGCCGGACGGGATTTTATTCACTCATAAGACAATATGTCAATGCATCAAAAAATAAATGAAATTATGCACTGCTGATTTTTTTTATGGCATTTTCGATTTTTACTTAAGAAATCCAAACGATACTTCTTTCGCTAACTTTTTCAATCCCATCACATGTATCATCTTGTGAATTTCTTGCCGATTCTACTCCAACTGTGTACAACTTTTTGCTCCGATCGCTAACAAATTGTAACAGCAAAAGACATTTTTGAGAAACTTAGAAATCGTGCACAAAAAGGGATGGAAATACATTTTTGTAATAAAATTTTCAAGAAACCTTGATTATTAACATGCTGTGTGTTAAATTTCAGCTTGATCAGTCGAGGCATTCTAGAGTTATAGTAGTTATTATTTTTCGCTTCTGAGTCACACACATACACCCATGAGCGAATTACAAATTGGCGATATCTTGGCACAGTACTGTTGCCAATATTGCCGGGACTGGCGGTCAGTGCTGAGTAAATACAGAAACATCCCTACCTTAATGCTGGGCCGACTTTGGAATGCTATTGGTCCTTAGTTCAATCGCCACTATCGGCCCAAAATTATCAAACGACGTTGACCCAATGTTGGCTGCTGATGTCGCCGATGTTGAACAAAAATGATTAACAAGCAATAAAAAAAAATATATGTATGAATTTACGAGACTCCTAAATGCTTTTTTTATCATTCTACAATTGCTTTTTATCTTCACCAATTGGAATCATCCGAATAAATTTTTAATCAGTTATAGGGACTCGAACCTGCGACCCCGGGGCTACTAGTCGACGCTCTTACCTCTCGGCTATGCTCATTTTGGAGAATTTTTTTCGAATCTTATATATGAGCTGTACGTTTATATCATATTAACTTACCAATTGTCTTAAATTATCTTAGTTTTACTATTTCATTTATTTTATTCACACTTTAATTAATAATGTTGGCGAAACTTAGACTCTCAGCACTACAGTACTGTAGATAAAAACTATAATAACGGAATCTGGAATAATAAAAACGCATAATAAAAACGCATTCAGCAGTCGTGCAAATTGAAATAAAATTCCTTTTTTACTAATATTTTATGTTGAACATTGGGTGAACATCGGTAGCGGGGGTACTGGCCCAAAGTAATTCGTTGTCGTGGGTAAACGTCAACTTTGTTCACCCATAAAATAACAAAAGTGTCATCGCAAGATGTGGACTCTACTCAGACGACTATCGGCCGTACGTCGGTGATATTCTTCAGCCAATACTAATCTTTAGTGTCGCTGCAGTGTAACCCCAGTACTCTTCCGTATGTCGGACTGGTACTGACAAAATTTTTTCGGCAATACTAAGTCGGCTCGACGACGTCGAGCCGACGTCGGTCGACGAGTCTCGGCTCAGTCTATGCCCGATACTCGTACACCGATACTCGTACAACTGTCGGCTGAGTACTATTTATGTTATGCCGTAAGTACTGGCCGCTGAAGCTGGGCCCGTATGAAGCCATTGGTCAGTCGGTGCCGTAACGGTACTAATCAACAACGTTTGGCAACCAACCTCGTTTTAGTACTTCACCGTGTTGGTAACTCTGGCAGTATATCCCGATTCACACATGCGAACATACATATACATACACATACTTGCAGACATTTTTTTCTGAATCTAATTTAAAATGTGAACATTCTGAACCCGTTTTCATTAAAATCTGAAAAACTTTTTTTCGCCAAAAAAGCTTCCTCTAGGAGAAAACAAAAGGTGCAAAGTAATTTTTGACACACATGCATGAATCGCGGCATTTTACATGGCAGTCTTGCGAGGCGAAAGTGACACATTGCATGCCACTTGTGAACCTGTGGTGAAATGACGGTGTCGCGCATGGGCAATTCGCATTTCGTTCACTTTCGTCCCTTGGGAGTTTACTTTTCACGTTTTCGTCCCTAGAGACATAACCTCGCTTTTCAGTATTCGTCTCGCGCGACTGCCATTCCAAGTGCCGCAGATTCATGCACTTGTAACAAAAAATATCATGTGTGACGAGGGTCGAATTGGCGATTGCGACTCGTGTGATTGCAGCCCTCGCTTCGTTCTGGCCACAAGCCTCATACTCGTCGCAATTGCCGACTTTCGACCTTTGTTGCACTATATACTATTGTACATAGGCTTCTCTATGACCAAGATCGTTGTTCGATTTGTTTTATTTCCTGATAGAGGATGCTATGCGCAAAACCATGTGCAAATTACTTTGCACATGGTTTTCTTATTTTATTTATCTTTTTACCGATTTTTAAAATTTATTTTACTTACTTTTCGTATTGCTCTACCGGTAATATCTGGGGATGTGAACGAACCTGTTCGAACGTGTTCAAGCTCATCATTGGAGTTCGGTACTTGTTCGAGCTACAGTTCGAACTCGTCGAACAGTTCGAACCCGTCGAACGGATCAAACAGTTAGAGAGGCTGTGTTCGAACGGTTGAATGTGGTAATGTCAATTATATAGTACGAGAATTAGTACACTAAGAGTTCCTCGAGGTCTAGCTCAACAGGAACTTTTCTCTCGCGGTCTAAGATGTATCGCGAAGTCTTCCTCGAGGTCTAG
Source organism: Amblyjoppa fuscipennis (assembly GCA_963575735.1). Taxonomy (NCBI): domain Eukaryota; kingdom Metazoa; phylum Arthropoda; class Insecta; order Hymenoptera; family Ichneumonidae; genus Amblyjoppa; species Amblyjoppa fuscipennis. The sequence continues at coordinate 19,374,537 of OY754488.1, forward strand.
CTTGACCGGAGAGTTTCTCTTGCAATCTAGGTCTATCCTAAAGACTTCCGCGAAGTCTAATTTAACAAGAGTGTCTCTCTCGGGATCGAGGCGCATCACGATGACTTTCTCGAGGTCTAGCTTGATCGAAGCTTCGCTCTCCGTGTTGACGCATATCGCGGATACCGTCTCGAGGTCTAACTTGACCGAAGTGCTTCTCTCGCAATCTAGATCTACCCTGAAGTCTTCCTCGAGGTCTAGCTTAATAGCTTAATAGCTTAATAGCAGCATTTCCCTCGTGGTCCACATGTATCGCAAAAACTTCCTCGAGGTCTAGCTTGACGGGAGCCTCTCTCACGCGATCCAGGTCTACCCTCAACACTTCTTTGAGGTTTAGCTTAACAGGAGTGTTTCTCTCGGGGTCTAGGTGCATCGCGATGACTTCCTCGAGGTCTGGTTTAACCGAAGCGTTTCTCTCGCGATCTGGGTCTATCCTGAAGACTTTCTCGACGTCGCGCTTGCGGTACTTGCGGTACAGACCCGCCAAACGTGAGTTTCAGAGAAAATTTTGAACACTTCTTGATGGGATAAAAATCGAAAAAAAATTAAGTGTATGCAAGGTGCTGTAAAGATTGTTTTTATGAAATAATAATTCCAATTTGTCATTAACAAATTGAAGATAAAAATTATTACTCAACAAATCAAAGTTTACTCAGGAGAGTGTTAAAGTTATACATAAAAAAATGACATTTTCATACAGCTTCCTCATAAAAGCTGAAAATTGAAATTTTCACATCGCTTCCTCATAAAAGTTGAAAGTTGAAATTTTTATATCACTTTCTCATAATGGTCCTTTATTCGGAAAGCTCCTTCTATGAGAAAGCATTTACTATATTTTTGGCTTCCTCATAGAGGAAGCTTTCCGAATAAAGGACCATTATGAGAAAGTGATATAAAAATTTCAACTTTCAACTTTCAACTTTCATCTTTCAACTTTTATGAGGAAGCGATGTGAAAATTTCAATTTTCAGCTTTTATGAGGAAGCTATATGAAAATGTCAATTTTCAACTTTTTTGCCCACATCAATATCGTATTTAACTTTTAGTCAAAACTGGTGGGTGACTCAGGTTTAGCCCGAAAAAATACACCAACCTCACACTTTTGGTCAAAACATATGTAGGATCTGTGCTCGGCGCGAAAAATACCTGCAATTATGTGTTCCAAATTTGTTTTTTCAATCTTTCAATTTTTACTCGAAAAGTTCAAGTGACATCGCTTAATCTAATTATTTTAACTCCGTCATATCCATCCTGTTGTATATTTATTGTCTTAAAACACGATAGACCCCTGGATTTTTCCGCGATGCCATCGGAAAGCAAAGAAATCGCTGTTTAAAAATACCGAAAAACACTAATTTTCGCAATTTTGGCTATAAAAATGCCCGATAAACTTTTTCGCTAGTTGTCACCCCAGGACTGTAATTCCATGTATTTTTTCATGCTGATCACGAATTTGACACTTTTTTATACATAGATGAACATTTAATGTGGAAAAATGAGTCTTAAAAAAAACAAAATTGCATAAAAATCGAAAAATTAAAAATGTCATAAAATTTGAACGGTTCGATCGATTCCTTTGAAAGTTTAATGGGATCATCGGGTTATATTCCATCTATGTACGCCTTTTTAGCCCGATAGCTAAAAAATTGCGAGCGCTAGAACGCGAACAAACATTTATGAAGAAATTAAAAATGGCTCACAAAAACAAACAACTGAACATTTTTTAATGAAATTTTGACCAAACATTGACTACTGATCATACATGATGTGTGCCAAATTTCAGCTTGATCGGTCAAGGCGTACTTGAGTTATAGCGGTTCGAATTTTGCACGTCTATTTCACGCACGCACGCACGCACGCACGCACGCACGCACGCACGCACGCACGCACGCACGCACGCACGCACGCACGCACGCACGCACGCACGCACGCACGCACGCACGCACGCACGCACGCACGCACGCACGCACGCACGCACGCACGCACGCACGCACGCACGCACGCACGCACGCACGCACGCACGCACGCACGCACGCACGCACGCACGCACGCACGCACGCACGCACGCACGCACGCACGCACGCACGCACGCACGCACGCACGCACGCACGCACGCACGCACGCACGCACGCACGCACGCACGCACGCACGCACGCACGCACGCACGCACGCACGCACGCACGCACGCACGCACGCACGCACGCACGCACGCACGCACGCACGCACGCACGCACGCACGCACGCACGCACGCACGCACGCACGCACGCACGCACGCACGCACGCACGCACGCACGCACGCACGCACGCACGCACGCACGCACGCACGCACGCACGCACGCACGCACGCACGCACGCACGCACGCACGCACGCACGCACGCACGCACGCACGCACGCACGCACGCACGCACGCACGCACGCACGCACGCACGCACGCACGCACGCACGCACGCACGCACGCACGCACGCACGCACGCACGCACGCACGCACGCACGCACGCACGCACGCACGCACGCACGCACGCACGCACGCACGCACGCACGCACGCACGCACGCACGCACGCACGCACGCACGCACGCACGCACGCACGCACGCACGCACGCACGCACGCACGCACGCACACATTAAAATCTCGAATTTTTTTTTTACCAAAACAAAGCTTCCTCTATGAGGAAGCAAAAGAAGAGAAGATTTCTGACAGAGCATCTGTATAATATCAGTCAGGATCTAGACGTAAGGAGAACATATTGCTGCCTAGTATGAAAGCACTATATAAAAAATAGATTGTTTATTTTTGTTGACAATAGAAGAGAGGTTAGAAGAAATGCGTTGAATAGAGTGTCTGTGCCAAGAAGAATGAAAGCGATTGGAAGAAAGTGTCATGACTACGTTGCTCCTCGAATTTTTAATGCATTACCGACGGAAATCAGAGAACTCGTACGAACAGGTGCAATAAGCAGCATAAAAGCTGCAACTGAGTGGATACGAAGAGTAACGGAGCATGTATGCATTAGGAGAAATTAATGTATGAAATGCCTGAATGCATAGAATTAATCATTATATTGGAATCGTTATCGTTGTTTAAGATATTATATGCGTGGAGTTTTACTCCATCGACCTTGCGATATATGTATCTGAAGATCAAAGATATATATGAAAACATACGAGTGCTATCCGCGTACGAGCTTAACAGCTTCTGCGGACAAAAATTAATGTATGTAAATAGTTTGTACTTAACTAATTTAATAATAAACTTGAAACTTGAAACTTGACATCACCTAGCAACTTAACCATTTTCCTTCATAAAATTAATTCATTAATTTGTGCTTCCTCATAGAGGAAGCTTTGTTATGGTGAAAAAAAAATTTTCGAGATTTTAATGAAAACTTGTTCAGAATGTTCCAAAACATCGAAAAATCACATTTAGAAAAAATGTCCGGGTGGTGCGTGTGCGTGTGCGTGTGCGTGTGCGTGTGCGTGTGCGTGTGCGTGTGCGTGTGCGTGTGCGTGTGCGTGTGCGTGTGCGTGTGCGTGTGCGTGTGCGTGTGCGTGTGCGTGTGCGTGTGCGTGTGCGTGTGCGTGTGCGTGTGCGTGTGCGTGTGCGTGTGCGTGTGCGTGTGCGTGTGCGTGTGCGTGTGCGTGTGCGTGTGCGTGTGCGTGTGCGTGTGCGTGTGCGTGTGCGTGTGCGTGTGCGTGTGCGTGTGCGTGTGCGTGTGCGTGTGCGTGTGCGTGTGCGTGTGCGTGTGCGTGTGCGTGTGCGTGTGCGTGTGCGTGTGCGTGTGCGTGTGCGTGCGCGTGTGCGTGTGCGTGCGCGTGCGCGTGCGCGTGCGCGTGCGCGTGCGCGTGCGCGTGCGCGTGCGCGTGCGCGTGCGCGTGTGCGTGTGCGTGTGCGTGTGCGTGTGCGCGTGTGTGTGTGAATCGGAGGCGAAAAATTCAAACCGCTATAACTCGAGAACGTCTCTACCGATCAAGCTGAAATTCGGCACACATCATGTGTGGTTAATAGTTAACGTTTGGTCAAAATTTCGTCCAAAAATGTTCAGTTGTTTTTTTGTACGCCATTTTTTATTTCTTCGAAAATGTCTGTCCGCACCGTAGCGCTCGCAATTTTCAGCTATTGGGCTAAAAACGCGTAGATAGATGGAATATAACCACCCGAAGATCCCATTAAAATTTCGAGAGAATCGATCGAACTGTTTAAATTTTATGGCATATTGAATTTTCCGAATTTTATGAAAAATTAGTACTTTGGTTTAAACGCATTTTTCCTAATTAAATATTTATTTATGAATAAAATAACTGTTAGATTCGTGATCAGGGTGAAAAAATACATGGAATATAATCCTAGAGTTACGATTAACGAAGAAAGTTTATCTGTAATTTTTACAGCCAAAATTGAAAAATGAGTGATTTTGTATATTTTTAAACAGCGATTTCTTTGCTTCCCAATGGCATCGCGGAAATATGCAGGTGCCGATCGTGTTCTACGGCAAGAAATACACAAGATGATGAATATGACGGATTTAAAATAATTAGTTAAAGCGGTGTCATGTGAACTTCTCGAGTAAAAATTGAAAGATCGAAAAAAATTGGGAACACATAATTCTATGTACTTTTCGCGCCGAGCACAGATCCTACATCCGTTTTGACCAAAAGCGTAAGGTTGGTGTATTTTTTCGGGCCAAACCTGAGTTAAGCAGCAATTTTTCCTGAAAGTTAAATCCGACGTTGATGTTGGAAAAAAGTTGAAAATTGACATTTTCATGACGCTTCCTCATCCAAGTTGAAAGTTGAAGGTTGAAAGTTGAAAGTTGATAGTTGAAAGTTGAAAGTTGAAAGTTGAAAGTTGAAAGTTGAAAGTTGAAAGTCGAAAGTCGAAAGTCGAAAGTCGAAAGTCGAAAGTCGAAAGTCGAAAGTCGAAAGTCGAAAGTCGAAAGTCGAAAGTCGAAAGTCGAAAGTCGAAAGTCGAAAGTCGAAAGTCGAAAGTCGAAAGTCGAAAGTCGAAAGTCGAAAGTCGAAAGTCGAAAGTCGAAAGTCGAAAGTCGAAAGTCGAAAGTCGAAAGTCGAAAGTCGAAAGTCGAAAGTCGAAAGTCGAAAGTCGAAAGTCGAAAGTTGAAAGTTGAAAGTTGAAAGTTGAAAGTTGAAATTGTTTATTCACTAAGCTTCCTCTACGAGGAAGCCAAAAATATAGTAAATACTTCCTCATAGAAGAAGCTTAGCGAATAAAAAATTTCAACTTTCAACTTCCAACTTTGATGAGGAAGCGATATGAAAATTTCAATTTTCAGCTTTTTGAATACGTATGATTTTTTTCAGAATTTTTTGTAATCTTTGAAATTCGCGTTTTTTCTATGTTCAAGCTGTGAAAAACGCGATTTTCAAAGATTACAACAAATTCTAAAAAAATTCATACGTATTCAAAAAATAAACGAATTATTTTTATGAAGGGTAATAGTTAACGTGCCAGGTAATTTGTTGATTAACTATGTTTATCTTCAATTTGTTAATGACAAATTGGAATTATTATTTTACTAGAACAATCTTTGCTGCACCTCCCATGCACTTGATTTTTTTCAGATTTTTCTTCCATCAAAAAGTATTCCAAATTTTCGCTGAAACTCACGTTTGGCGGGACTGCACCGCAAGTACTACCTTAACAGAAGCGTTTCTCGCGGTCTAGCTTGACCACAGAACGCTTCTCGAGGTCCAGCTAGACCAGAGTTTCTCTCGCGATCTAGCTTCAGCAAAGAATATCTCTCGAGTTGTAACTTGAGCAAACAGTTTACCTCGCAGTATAGCTTGACCAAAGACGTCAAGCTAGATCGCGAGCGAATCTAGCCGGTCAAGCTAGACTGCAAACTTTTTTCCTCAAGCTAGATTTTAAAAGACGTTCCCTCCTCAAGTTGAACTCGAGGAAGCCCCCATGGAAATAAAGTATATGCATAAGTATACTTCTGGATATATATTATATATACATAAGATATATCCTGGATATATAATATATATCCAGTATATATCTGAGATATACAAGTTTTTGCCGCATTATATATCTGCAAAGTATAACGGAGATATATAAACGATACATACAGGATATATAAATAATATATCTGTGTATCTTTAAAATATATATTAAGTATATATTCTTCGTATATGCGGTATATTTAATTTATATACATGACATATATTCACTCAAATTTCTTTTCACGGTGGTTAGTACGTACCGAAAGAAGGTTTGGTAACGTTGAAAAAAATTGGTTGGACTGTCATCATGAATTATATCAATTTCGTATACAATACTATATTACGCATTTCGGAGAAAGAAGTAAACCTAACGACCTAAAGTTGGGCTCGAACCCGGGACCTTTTGCAAGCTAACCTGGAACCTTACCGCTACGCTACCGGCTATCATTAAAATTGTTTTGATACCCAGCGAGATTTGAATGTAACAAAAGTGTTCTTATCTGAAGTAGTGAACATTCATTTTCTTATGATGAAAATAAATCTTCTCAATTAGCCTTTTGCTTAGTACAAAATAAAAAATAACAAAATAACCTTACTTATGTCTATGCTACTGGATAACCAATCGCCTATGCATCTGCATGTAAGGGGTTTTTATGCATAAAATGGTTTTGAATGCCATATTTAAATAATTTAGAAAATGTTCACAACTTTTCAAAATTTGCTTCTATAATATTAACGATAAACATAGGTACAATTGGAAACTTTGAACATTATTGGTTTAAGTCTCTAGATACAATCGCCAATATCTATTTTCATATTTCCCCGAGCAGTTTCAGTGTGGGCTAATGTCCAGCCACAGATGATACGCTGTATTGTCAAATCAAAAATATATATATATATTATATATACATATATATATCGAAGGATATATAATAAATATATAGAAATATGTATAATATTTATGTACATGAATATATATGACGTATATGTCATATATATTAAAAATATAAAATTCTAGTATATTCCGTCATATATCTGGCGGATATATAAAATATATATACGGGATATAGAACTTTTTGCCGTTATATATGACGTATAGAAATTATATATCTTGTTATGTATCTGACATATACTTCATTTCCATGGGGGAGTCTTCACGATACACCTAGACAACCCGCGGTCAACCGGAGTCCCTCTTCATGACCTCCATGACATTCATGCTAGACCTCGAGAAAGTCGTTGCGGTATACGTAAACGACGAGGGAAACGCTAAAAAAAATATTTGTGCAATGGTTTGAACACATTTTGAAAATACTTTTCTGTCCGCTGATAAATCTTACATTGAAATGTTTCGCTGAAATGTTTTATAAACATTTTAGCGATATGTGCAAGATTGCATCATCAATCCAAATTGCGTATACACACCCACATGAACACGGAACATTCGTAGAAACGTTTCGCTGAAACATGAAATTAAAATGTGGCTAAAGTTCGCAACGTTGCAACAACGAAATGACCTCACCTGTCAATCATATATTGAATGTAGATAACCTGCAAATTGACCTAGTATTTTAATATAAATTGAAATGGATGTAGATTATGAAGATTATGAAGATTATGTAGATTATGAAGCATCCTAGACAATTCACAGCTGGTTCCGTACAAATGGTTGTGGTTCCATACAAATGAAACGCTGGACTTGTGTTCCCACTGGATGTTCAAAGTCGATTAATTTTCTTTCTTTGTCAAACATTTACAATTTGGATTCAACTCGATAATTATTGTTAATCATCCTCGAAAATATTTACCAAGTTTTGGTTGAGTGTGTTGTGCGGAGAATTTTCTATGAGATACCAACGATGGATTTGCCTTCCAACCGGAATTTCAAAGGCGATTAATTTTTATTTTTTTTTCTAAACACTTACGAGCTAGATTTGACTCGATAATCATTGTCAATCATCCTCGAAAATATTGACCAAGTTTTGTGAGCGTCCGGAACCCTTTCTTGGAGCCAATAATGTGGAAATTAAAAGTCAGCTGATCTTCAAAGCCCCTTAATTTTTTTTCGAGGATAAAAGAGCTCATTTAAGCTCATAAAAGTTTGCCGAAAAAAATTAAGGGGGTTTGACAATCAGCTAACTTTTAATCTCGTCATAATTGGCTCCAAGAAAGGGTTCCGGACTACAGACGCGCATAAAACTTGGTCAATATTTTCGTGGATGATTGATAATAATTATCGAGTCAAATCTCGCTCGTAAGTGTTTAGCAAAAAAAAAATAATCGCCTTTGAAATTCCAGTTGGAAGGCAAATCCATCGTTGGTGTCCCATAGAAAATTCTCCGCACAACACACTCAACAAAAACTTGGTAAATATTTTCGAGCATGATTAACAATAATTATCGAGTTGAAGCCAAATTGTAAATGTTTGGCAAAAAACAAAAAAAAAAATTAATCGACGTTGAACATCCAGTGGGAACGCAAGTTCAGCGTTTCATTTGTATGGAACCATAACCATTTGTACGGAACCAGCTGTGAATTGTCTAGGATGCTTCATAATTATATCGAGCATGCACGTGGCTTGTATCTACATCCATTTCAATTCATATTAAAATACGAGGTCAATTTGCAGGTTATCTACACACAATATACGATTGGACAGTTGAGGTCATTTCATTGCTGCAACGTTGCGAACTTTAGTCACATTTAAATTTACGAATTTTGGATATGTTTTACAATAACTATGCGTTATATTCAATAAGTTTTCTAGTAATTGATCGAACATATTCGCAAATAGCGCTTAAACATTTTTGGATACATAGGATTTTGGGAAATTAGGCAAAAATTCGAAAAAAGTTTATATGTATTGAAAAAAATTAACGCAATAACTTCTGATAAAAAGTTAGGTTGCCGGATGATGTGTTAATCAATTATTTTTTAATAACTTTTTGTAATTATTATTATTATTTAAAATCAAAGTTCTTAGCACCTTGTTGAAATTTCTCAAACTTTTTAACCCATTGGAAAGTATTTTTTTTAATCTAAATCTAATTTTTGGCTAGGAATGGTACGACCCCTCCTAAACTTATTTTTAACTTGTGCTTAAATCATCCTCAACCGATGCTCACCTGATTGTCAAGTTCAACTCGGCTATAAGTGCTGTGAGGGTATGACAAATCCGAATTATACTTTCTACACGGTTGGAATATGTATGCTCTTGCAATACATTATTCTATGTGTCATGAAATGAATAAAAAAAATCATTATATAGTTTCGGTTCTCCACAGAGGAAGTAATGTTTATGTAAAGAAAAAATTTGAAATTTTTGTGTTTAAAAAAATCCCAAAAAAGTACAAAGCAGTCTAAATTGTTGATAAATGCGATTCTTAGTTGGCTGTCGGACGTGTGTGTGCGTGGGGGCGTGCGACAGATTCGCAATATTTAAATCTCTCTAACTCATAAATGACTTGAGCTGGCAAACTGAAATGTAAACTAGTAAAGTGATTATATCCCTTCATTCAGTGTAATATTCATATGCATTGACACCCAATTTAATGTTTTATACGATTTAAAATTTGTGCAAACATGGCTGTAGTAGCTGTAAAGAAAACTGATGCGCAGATCGGTTCGGACTGCGATTGTTTAACCCTACAACTCATGATTGGGGTCGGAACACACTGAATTCACGGAATGAATATTATCGACTGCTGATCTTAACCATAATTTAACTTGAAGGTCTATGAGTAGTGTCAGGTGAGGTGCAAGCTTTAGCTGATCATTGGCTGTCACACAGTGTGTTCCAAAATTGTGCGTGCAGTGTGTACAAACTCCAGTCGTAAGTTGACGTTTAACTTTTGTGGCGGTAAGTTAATTTTAGATTTTATATTGAAGTCAATCTTTTGATATAAATATCATTATGTAATCTGAGGATAATATACAAATATATTATTTGCAGATTTCCTGGTGAAAATGTACCTGAAAATCGCAGAAAATGTCTCTGAATTTCTCTCACTTTTCGCACTTTTCAGACGAAGTCAAAGATTTTTTGAAATCTAAATATTTCTAATTATTCTGAAAATCTACGATTTTCCCTGACAACTTTTCAGAAAAGCTATGAGCTTTGTTGATATTCTAAGTCTGTATCGCTTCTATATTCAGAAACTGTTTTCTGAAAAGGTAACATTTTCGCTGAATTTCTCATACAAAGTATAGATAAATTATTGTTTACTGTTTACTGTTCGCACGAATGCCGGAAAGAGCAGATCTTAGCGACAACTCGCAAGGTCTCTGAAATTCTCTAAACATACATTACTCGAGAAAATCGCAGTTTTTCAGAAAAAAAATCGTATTTTCTCTGAAAAACTTTATGGTTCATTAGGGTAACAGAATGAGTAGATCTTAGAGAAAACTCGTAAGTTGTCTAAAATTCTCGAAACACACATTATCCGAGAAAATTTGAGTTTTTCAGAAAATAAATTGCTTTTCCTCTGAATAAGTCTTCTGTTTGTTCGAGTAACCGAATGATTACATCTTAGAGACAACTCGTATTTTTTCTTAACGTACTTTATCAGAAAAAATCAGACGTATCCAGAATTTTTTTGAAAATAATCTGAATTTCTCTCATATATTGTGACTGCTGGAGGTTGTGTAGAGAAAATGGGGGAGATATTCAATATATAGCTGAGAAAATCTGAGAAAAATCTCGGAAAATCGATGAACATAAGCGAAACGGTCCGCTTAGACTTTTTCAGACAAATTGTCACAGAAACATTTTCACCAGGGTTGGAATAAACAGTAATAACAACAAACAAAAATTGTACAGATAATGTATCAACGCAAAGATCGCCAATGTACGTAACATTGGCGTTAAGGTAGTTCTGTCGATTGGTGTTCATTTCGCAAAAGTTCGAGAAAAATGAGATGAAATTGCAAATACTTCTCGATGGTATACAAATCTGAAAAATGCATGCATATTAGAGGTATTGAAAAGATTGATTTATCATAATAATAAGTCCAAAATGTTATTAACAAATTAATCAAAAAATTAATTGTTTAACAAATTGCCCGGCAACATAATTTTTTTATCACGAAAATAATTCGTTCATTTTTCTGAATACAGTAGAACCTCGATTAGCCCAACCAATTGGGCCGACACCAGTTCGGATTAATGATTATTCGGATAATCGAGTTATGAATAAAAAATATAATAATAACATTCGTAATGAATATGAGTTTTTTAAATATAAATTCGCATACAAACATTATATATATACTTTGGAACATATTATTAAACGCTTACTCTAAGCATTCTTTTTGATAAAATCATTAATTTTTGGTTGTATAAGCGCATGATACAAACTTGCACACGCCTGCAACAAATTAACGCTCGATGATATGTAACAACGAAATTTTGCGACATGGTGCGAATCGTAAAGGTTCGGATAAAATAAATTACAGTCCGGATAATAGAAGTTCGAATAAAATAAATTGCAATTCGGATAATCGAGGTTCTACTGGACGCATGATTTTTTTCAGTTTTTTAATTTACTTTGAATTTAGTATTTATCCACAAATTTTGTCCATATAAAAAAGAATAAAAAAACATTAAAAAATCTGAAAAAATTCACACGTATTCAGAAAAATGAACGAATCATTATGATAAAAACAAAGTTGGGTTTCCGGGAAATCGATACATCCATTTTTTTGTTTTTTTTTCATTGATTTGCTAATAATATTGTGGAATTATTATTATGCAAAATTAATCTTTATAATACCTTTAATATGTATAAATTTTCTCAGATTTTTATAGCATCGCGAAGTAATTTGCAATTTTATCCCATTTTTCTCGAACTTATGCAAAATGAACACGAAGCAACAGGCATACCTTAAGTGCCGCCGAGCAAGGTGGGAAGAGCACAAACTCCTATTTTGCACCGATTGTGCGGTAATTGATTAAATTTTTATACGGTACTTCAGTCTATTAAGGTAGTTTTTACAGTACTTTGAAGTCATGTGGACAACTATTGCTATTAGTCACAAATATGTGTAATCTGTCATATATATGAGGCATTCCATATCAATTCAACCACAAAAAAAAAATTCCCAGCAAATTTCTAAATATCGGGATAATTCATTCGAGTTTCAAACACCAAGTTTCAAATTTTTTTGAATTTTTTATGACGAAATATTGCAATTTTCTTAATTTTAATGAAAACAATAATATCTCGGGAACGGTTAGCCGTATCAAAAGTTCTAAAAAACGAAAATTTGCGGTTTTTGATGACCCACAAGAAAAAAAATGTATTCAAATTCAATTGAGTAAGTTTAGACCACATTTTACGGCAAAATCATCGAAAATATATTTTTTTTTTTTACGGGAAGGACACTCGATATTGTCATAAGAATAATTTTCTCACATTCTGTAAGTGAATAACAAACGTTCAGTATTTTTTTATCATGGGATGCGCAATCGCTCATAAGTTACAGCAGTTTCAATTTTTTAAATCGCATATTCGATTATAGTTCGATTTTCAAACATCAAATTGATTTGGTCGTGTGTTAAAGGAGATCAAATTTGTGTTTATATTCTATGAGAGAAAATTATAGTTTCGTTAGAATACAAAAGGATTAACCGACATTCGCAGCAATTATCCGACTTCTTAAAAAAAAAAAATTATTTTGAAGATATGAAGCTTTTTTTGCATTTGATGTATTTGCAATATTTTTTTTCTCAAGGAAAGACAAGCGTTTTTTTATTTTTAAAAATTTCCCCGAATTGTGGATATGAAAAACGAATTTTCGGTATTTTTTATGTTATGGGATTTTCAATCGGCAATATGTAATTTTACCGATTTTATTAATTAATAAAATCGGTAAAATTACATATTACCGATTGAAAATCCCAATTCAATCCCAAGTTTCCCAATCCAATCCCAAGTTCCAATTTTTTAAATCGCATATTCGATTATAGTTCGATTTTCAAACATCAACTTGATTTGGTCGTGTGTTACAGGAGATCAAATTTGTGTTTGTATTCTATGAGAGAAAATTATAGTTTCGTTAGAATACAAAAGGATTAACCGACATTCGCAGCAATTATCCGACTTCTTAAAAAAAAAAAATTATTTTTAAGATATGAAGCTTTTTTTGCAATTTGATGTATTTGCAATATTTTTTTTCTCAAGGAAAAACAAGCGTTTTTTTATTTTTTTAAATTTCCCCGAATTGTGGATATGAAAAACGAATTTTCCGTATTTTTTATGTTATGGGATCTTCAATCGGCAATATGTAATTTTACCGATTTTATTAATTAATAAAATCGGTAAAATTACATATTACCGATTAATTAATAAAATATACCGATTAATATAATATTACCGATTAATTAATAAAATCGGTAAAATTACATATTACCGATTGAAAATCCCATAAAATAAAAAATACCGAAAATTCGTTTTTCATATCCACAATTCGGGGAAATTTCAAAAAATAAAAAAACGCTTGTCTTTCCTTGAGAAAAAAAATATTGCAAATACATCAAATGCAAAAAAAGCTTCATATCTTAAAAATAATTTTTTTTTTTTAAGAAGTCGGATAATTGCTGCGAATGTCGGTTAATCCTTTTGTATTCTAACGAAACTGTAATCTTCTCTCACAGAATATAAACACAAATTTGATCTCCTGTAACACACGACCAAGTCAAGTTGATGTTTGAAAATCGAACTATAATCGAATATGCGATTTAAAAAATTGAAACTGCTGTAACTTATGAGCGATTGCGCATCCCATGATAAAAAAAATACTGAACTTTCGTTATATACTTACAGAATGTGAGAAAATTATTCTTATGACGATATCGAGTGTCCTTCCCGTAAAAAAAAATATTTTCGATGATTTTGCGGTAAAATGTGGTCTAAACTGACTCAATTAAATTGAATACATTTGAATACATTTCTTTCTTGTGGGTCATCAAAACCCCAAATTTTCGTTATTTAGAATTTTTGATACGTCTAACCGTTCCCGAGATATTATTGTTTTCATTAAAATTAAGAAAATTGCAATATCTCGTCATCAAAAATTCCAAAAAATTTGAAACTTGGTGTTTGAAACTCGAATGAATTATCCCGATTTTTAGAAATTTGTTGGGAATTTTTTATTTTTTTTTGTGGTTGAATTGATATGGAATGCCTCATATAAAAATCGGTATAAGCCTCGATTAGTTATTCTCTAATTTTCTTTTTCATGAAACCATCGTTATATATGGAAAATAGTTGAGCAACGTCTTAAATTTGGAACAACTCATAAACTCAGAGCGTGATAACCATGACAGAATTCCTCAATGCACAGGTCGTTTCGAAACAAAAAATTCTTTGGAAGAAAAACGTTGTTGCAGTGGCCAAGTCAAGTAAAAGTTTTCGAGGAACACAATGGGCCAAAAATCGATGGTCAGCGAATAAGAATTATTGGTCGAATCGCAAAGGATTTACGATGTCAACCGTGCAACGCACCGCTTTCGTTTAGTATATTGAAAGTGAAACCTTATACGGCTTTATCAAATTATAATGTTCCTAGATAGACAAGCGCCACGAAATGTGGCGCTTGTCTATCTGGGTTGTGTTAACGGTTAAAAATTAACTCTACTAAAATGTTCAAATTTCAATTTCTACAACATTTATTCGTACGCTCATCGAAATAGATGGTGTTACCCTTTGCAATAATTGGTCTTCGACTGGGACACGCGTATTGTACGTCGGCTGACGTATGTGATGTTCCCACACCGTCATTCAAATGTGGCGACGATCGTCATGACACTCGAGGCTTGTCGAAAATTTGTCGAAAGTTCATCGAAAGTATCGTTTTATTCATAAACGGTACCGTCAATCAGTCTGCTGTAATGTTATTATATTCAAAAATGCTTATTGCATTGGATAAACGAGTTTTTATTTCATCGTCTAGTCAAGAAGTATATTCATAAACATATTTCATAAATGTGCACTCTGAACCCGTTTTGCTTTCTCATAGAGAAAGCTTTGTTATGGTGAAAAAAACAAATTTCGAGATTTTAATGAAAACGTGTTCAGAATGTTCCAAAACATCGAAAAATCACATTTAGAAAAAATGTCCAGATGTGTGTGTGTGCGCGCGTGCGTGCGCGCGTGCGTGCGCGCATGCGTCCGTGCGTGCGTGCGTGCGTGCGACTCAGACGCGAAAAATTCATCGCTTTAGGGTAAAAGTGGTGAATATGGACCGACGCGGTAAGCTGGACCAGTGCGTATAAAGACGTATATGGGCTCCTAAAAATTTACCATTTTACAAATTCCTTTGGAGTGCTAACAGTGAGGTTATTTAGGAGTTAAACCTTGCTCCCAATGGCATTGAAAAATATCCCACGAATTTCCCCGATCTCGGAACGTGCCCTAACATTAAATGTACCATTTAGGAGAACGAAATCACGCATTTAAGGACCTGCTCTCGGCATTCCTATGGATCTTATCACATAGTGAACATTCTTAACTATGGAATAACAAAGCCCGTTCGAGCTAAACCAAATGGTTAATTAATGGCAATAAAAACAATTTTTTTTATAATGGACCACCCCTAGCTTGGTAATATGGACCACCCCTCCGTCTCGTTAGAACAATGGTATTGACTTCAGGGGTTACACCACCATGAGGCCAAACAATAATTCAGGAATTTTTGTTCTGTTATCCGGCGCTATATTTTTAATTGCCGTTCCACATATTGTTAGTACATGAGGCATTCCATGCCAATGCAGCCGCAAAAAAATCCAAACATTTTCTAAAAATCAGGTCATGTACATCCAACCGATTCACTACGTTTCCAATTATTTGGATTAAAAAAATAAATTATGGCAAACTATTCGTTCTTATTATTTTTCATTCAAACAGTGAAATCTTGGGAACCGTTAACAGAATCGATTACTGTAGAAAGTGAAAATCTGCAGATACTCGTAGTCTATCAGAAAAAAATTTGATCAGATTTAATTGTGTAACTTTAAGTATGTGTTAATATGTGTACGGCAAAATCACCGAAAATTTTTTTTTTACGGGCCCCACGCGAATCTTCACCGGAATAATTTTATCAAATTCTGTAAGAGAATCTCGATTTTTAGTATTTTTTTCACTACGTGAAGGAACTTTGCACTGATTTCTATTTTTCGATGACAGTTTAAGAAGAAGATGGCACGATCCAAACGAAAGCCTATTGGCACGACGACTGGATCGTGTGTATACATTGTTTCGAGTGGCTTCACGAAGGATGCACTGACTTTCCGAATGCCTGCAAAATATGTGGAGAACCATCGAGAATAGATTGTAGTGTCTATATGTCTATGCCGTTATCAATGTTAATGCAAAAAAATTCAATTGATAAGCGAATTTTGTTCTCAGGAGCCTTGGAACGTTTCCAATATTCTTTCTTTCTCATGTACTATCCTCCGAAAATGTACCCAAGCTTACCGAGCTAATTACAGGTGGTCCATATTACCCTGGTCCATATTACAGTGGTCCATATTACCAATTCTGTAAAAAAAAGGAAGATGGACCACCGCGTGAGATCGGTTAAAAAAAATTTCAAAAAATGTATCAATAACAGGGTCTTATAAAGTGTGATTACGGGCACATTTCGGTTCCAGCCGAATGTGATTTGACCTCTGCAAGTAAGAGATATAGATCAACAATTTTTAGTGGTCCATATTCACCACTTTTACCCTAACTCGAGAATGCCTCGACCGATCAAGCTGAAATTTTGGACACAGCAAGTGTGGTTAATAGGCTAATAATGTTTCTGCAAAATAATAATGTTTCTGCAAAATGTTATAAAAAAATGTTCAGGTTTTTTTTTTGTACGCCATTTTTAATTTCGTCGAAAATGTTTGTGCGCGCTCTAGCTCCTACAATTTTTTCGCTGGTGGTGTAAAAAGCTGTACACGGATAGAATATGATCGCCCGATGATCCCTATGAAATTTGAGGAGAATCGGTCGAGCCGTTCAAATTTTGTGTCATTTTGAATTTTTAAAATTTCATGCAATTTTTTTTTTTTTTTCGAGAAGCATTTTTTCGCATTAAATATTCATCTGTGAATAAAAAAAAATGTATCAGATTCACGATCAGCGTAGAAAAATACATGGAATTACAGTCCCGGAGAGACAACTAAGGAAAAAGTTTATCGGGCATTTTTATAAACAAAATTGCAAAAGTTAGTGAATTTGATATTTTTAAACAGCGATTTGTTTCCTTTCCGGTGGCATCGCGGAAAAACCAAGTTGCCTATCATGATCTACAGCATAAGATACACGAGACGATGAATATAACGGGGTTGAAAAAGCTAGATAAAGAGTATCACTTGGATTTCTTAAGTAAAAAATCGAAAGTGCAAGAAAAAATAAAAATTCAGCAGCGCATACTTCCATGTATTTTTTCCCGCCAAGCGCAGATTCGACAAAGTGAAGCGTGACAATGGAGTATTGGAGTCTAGCAAGGCGTTGACGTTGAAAAAAGTTGAAAATTGAAATTTTCATAGCGCTTCCTCATAAAGTTTAAAATTGTCATTTTCATATCCCTTCCTCATAAAAGTTGGAAATTGAAATTGTCATATCGTTTTCTCGTGATGTTCCTTAATTCGCGAAGCTGCCTTTATGGGGAAGCCAAAAATGCAGAAAATCCTTTCTCATAGAAGAAGCTTCGCCAATTAAGGAACATCATGAGAAAACGATATGACAATTTCAATTTCCAACTTTTATGAGGAAGGCATATGAAAATGTCAATTTTCAACTTTATTTTCCACTGTGGTACTACTATTATCATGTAAAATTGACAACTTTTACAAGCCTATATCGCAAAAACTAAACGGTGGAAGGATTCTAAACTTTGCAAATATGCTCTACGCATCTTACCCTGTCATTTGATATTATATTTGTTCCCTATCTAGATTTGATGAAAATGTAAGAACTACCCTAAGTCAGTTTAATTTTTTGTACGAATTTCCTTCGCCACCCGCAACCACAGCTTAGTTGATATTACCGAACCTTTTTTTCGGTAAAGTTTTCGATTTTCTGACACCTTGTTACTTCCAGTTTGTTGATTAAAAGATCTCTTGTATTTTTACTATTTCTGATAATTTGTTTCGAAATAATTACCTATCGGTTACTGTCCGTTCGAAGTATTAAATCTTCGAACAATTAGCTATTCACCAATAAATTTTGGACGCTGCTGCAACGTACTCAAAGTTTTTAACTTTCTGATCATTGAAATTCGATTTTTGTTACCTCTAGTTATTATTTCTTGTCGGTTAACTTTTCAATCGGTTTGTCGACCTTTCTAAAATTTATTCTTTCATATTTTATTTTATTCGGAAGATCGACTTTTCTATTTTTAAAATATCGGTAATCAAGATTTTCCGATTATTTGAAGGAGAGTAAATAAAAATCGAGAATGAGACCCCGTCGGAATATTCAGCATTCCAAACTTCTATCCCGCCTCCATCTTCCCTTCAAAACACCGCCTGAAATTTTAAGATCGGTTGAACGGTCGAAAATTTACCGATCTTTATTTAAAAAATGAGCTTTTATCTGATTTTTCCGGTTTTCAGTCTCCGAATGTGTTTTTCATTAATTCTCATTAATTCCACTCCTTATGAAAAAACGAAGACAACCATGTATGAGAAAGTCTGTTTATTAGCATAGGACCATTTCTGTTATCAAGAAAAGCGTGGGGTGCGCCCGGATCTCAGTCATGTGTTTGAAGGTAAAAAAAATAAAGGCATGAGTTGTAGGGTTACAGAAAGACCTTCTCGAGCAAAAATGAAAGTATTAAAATGGTATTTTTGAAGTATCAGAAGAGTATTAAAATTGAAATGTTCTAAGTCTTTTGTAGTGGACTGAGCAATAACGGATTAATACTCAAATTTATAAAGAATATACGCGAAGTATTAACGATTGTAGCGAGCAGAAATCTTGTCCCAAGACATTTTTTTAAGACTTCAATGTACTTACCGTTTCTTCGTTACTCGAAGAAGATAAATGGGACCACCGAAAGCTTCATTTTTTATCCAAATGAAACGAAGTACAATCAAGGTATGTACGGGTATTATGTTGCACATCTGATATTTCGCAGCCACAGCTTTTTGAAGTATTATCGAAGTATTGAGACATGAGTTTCGCGAAGACCACGATCATTGCTTGTAAATATTATCGAAGTCTTAGATAGTATTATTTGAAAGTTGATAACTTTCTAGGTTCTCCAAGTATTTCAACTATTATTCAAATATTATTCAAGTATTAAAAGGTATGATTTTATAGTCGATCATTTAACAAGCCCACGAATAACTCAATATCTCGATAATACTTTATATACTTCGTGGGCTTGTTAAATGATCGACTACATAATCGTACGTTTTTATAATACTTGAATAATACTTGAAATACTTGGAGGACCTAGAAAGTTATCGACTTTCAAATAATACTCTCTAAGACTTTGATAATACTTGATATACTTCATGGGCTTTTCAAATGATTGACTTCCAAATAATAAATAATAATAAGCTGTGGTTCCGAAATATCAGATGCGCAACATAATACCCGTACATATCTCGATTGTACAACGTTTTATTTTAATGAAAAATGAAGATTCCGTTAGCCCCATTCATATTCTTTGAGTAATGAACAAACGGTAAGTACACTGAAGTCTTAAAAAAATGTATTACGCGAAGTTAGTAGTTCGCGTATACTCTTTATTTAAATTCGAGTATTAATCCGGTATTGCTTAGTCCACTACACAAGACTTGGAATACTTCAATTTTAATACTTCAAAAATACCATCTTAATAGTTTCATTTTTGCACGGGTTGAGATTCTTAAACATAAGCATATTCTATTTTGACTTATGGCTTTGTTTCTGTTAAAATGCTTAAAATATTTTTTGCGGCTTAGTTTTGCATGAATCTACAACTTCGTGTAAATATTCGCAAATTCAACAATAACGAATTTTCCTACAGGTTTCATGATATTCAGCTGTGTGCAACGGGGACGTTGCGAATCATTCTCGGCGATGGAAGCGAGTAGAAGGGGATAGAAAGGGCATGTAAAATTTTAACTGGTGGCTGTCGATTGTCCGCTATTGTACAAGGCCTACACCACCTGTTCACCCTGAGAACAATGACAGCATAGTCGACGGAAAAGACAATGGACACCGGTTCAACCATCTTGACAATTTGGATCTTTTGAAAAGGTTGTCTCGTTCACGCCGAGAATAATAGATTGTTCAAAACGAGAAGCCCCCGAGTGACCGACAGCGTGGTCTAGCACACCTATACCGTTCGTCGGTCGCCAAGATTCTGACCTGCTGGGTTCTTCAACGATACCTATGTAGCCTGACTAATAAAGCGATTCGAGTCGTGACCTCCGACGACTATACAACTAAAGCCCAGCAAGCGTACATTGAGACTCTTCTAGCATGAACAATCGTCAGATCGTCATTGTGGCCACGCCTTCGGCTCAGTGGACTGGTGGCCATCGATTGTCCATTTGTACTTCGCAAGGTCGGGCCGCACTTTTATAATCAGAAGGACCCATGCTGCTGTTTACACCTTTCAGAACGCTTTGCTCGAACAGCAGATTTGCAAGGCCTGGACATTACTGCCCCTTCCCGGTCAGCTGCCAATACTCAGGTAGCTACCGACGACACCTTATGTCTCCTTACGTTTCATTCATTCGTTTCGTGATGTTGTAAAATCTTACTATACCCATTTCTCACTCCTTATTAACGAATGCTTTGTGTTTGACTTGGATTTGAAATCATTTATTGAACGCATTTAGTGCACGTGTAAGTTATACTCTTCTCTCTCATCCGCGTTCTGGTTGCGTTTATTTGACAGGCAATCATAGACTATGTATAATTTCAGTTGTCAGACAGACTGCAAAAAGTTATGTAAACATATAAAAAAATTACAACGAAAGATGTGTTCTAAAAAATAGTATTAAAAACTGCTTAATAACAAGTTACTTTAAAAAGGGTAAAATAATTCATGTATGCAACAACAAATAATATTGTCATTAAACAATAATAGTAATAATTAACAATGAAGACTAATCGTAAAATGAATTAATAGTAATTCTATCAATTCATTCATAATCTTCGGTACAGTCCGGAGACAGGTTCCGAACACAGTTCTATATCGACACAAATGAACTTGGTAGTAGAATTTTATATATTATATAAATCTGTGGTTCGGAAGCCGTCTCCCGATTGTAGCGAAGATTATGAACGAATCGATAGAATAACTATTAATTAATTTTACAGTTAGTCTTTATTGTTAATATTACTATTATTGTTTAATGACGATATTAATTGTTGTTGCATACATGAATTACTTCACCCTTTATAAAGTTTTTTAAATTATATTTTTTACTTCATAATAATAATAATTATTATTTATTTAAACGCTTCCGTACTATACTTCGTGCGTTTGAGGTTATGCTACACCAGGATTGGCCGGCCAACAAACAATGTGGAGAACAATGTAATTTGTAGCCGTTTACAAGAACATCGCGGATAACGAAATCTCTCATCGCGGTGAAACGCATAACTCCCGTCTTTTTGCCCTAGCGGGCCGTCGGGAGTTGAAAATGAACTTATCGAAATTGCCCTCCGAAATATTTGTTGTATGTAAATCCATCCATTCATCCATAAGTATCCATAAAGTAAAGTAGTCATATCATTTTTTTAAGCCCGAACTGATAAACGCTGAAAATAAACATTTCTGCATCGCTTCTTCATCATTTTCTTTAATTCGCAGCGCATCTTCTACGATAAAGCATATTCTGTTATTATTAGAAGCAGACCACGCTACCACCGCGAAATAAACTTAGTTTCCGTCCTTTGGGCAGTGACGGAATTCTGCAACTGATCGCCCGGCCGAGGGACGAGGAGTACCTCGGTGAACTGGTAACGGGAATTCGGGACGTCATTCAGACGCTATTGGTGAGTAAAAGAAACAACGAATATTGCGAAAAGATTAAGAATTCTTCATACGTACATTCCCAGTTAATAGTGAGATTCAGTAAGAATTTGAACACTTCCTTATGTTATAAAAATCTGAAAAAAAATCATCTGTATTTGCTTTCTCATGGAGGAGCTTTATGAATAAAAGAAAATTGTGAGAAAGCGATGTATACAATTTCGCTGAGTATCGTCTTCCGAAGTGATGAAAATACTTGCATTTCTTCTTGTTTGTCCCTCAGTAAATTAAAAAAAAAATGTTCACCGTAAAAAGTGATAATCCAAATTTCCTCACAGATAAAAAAGATTTTCATTGATTATTTGACTTTTTCATAGAAGAAATTTTATGAGTAAAAGAAAATAATCGCAATTGATTTCTCAATTTTCAACAATTCCAACGAAAAATGTTATCTTAACATATAATCCCTTGCCCATTTCTTTTTTACCAAAATGAATGTAAAGTATTCACAAATATCTCGACTTGTGTACAAAATTGTACCGCAATCACAAATGGTTTCTTGACAATCCAAAGTAAATAAATTATCACAGCTTTTGAATCTTTTCGCCGATTTAAGCCAAATAAAAAATTAAACAACCTTTACGATAACTTGAATATATGTAGAGTTTTAAACCAATCGCTTGACTACTGTGCAACCGACAATAAGCACAGCTGTCCAGAATATTCGAAACGGTTCGTTCAGAATTTCAAAAACAAAATTTCGAAAACACCTTTAATGAAAAGGAAAATCCCTCTCACAGGAAGGACACAGGATTGATGTACTTCAATTAGTCATTCGGTGTACATCGCGCGCTCACGGGTGATTTTGTGCATGAAAAAGGCGTTAACGTATTCACAACTCATGACTTTTTTGACATTTGTTGTTAATAGGAAAATGTTGTTATAAAAATCGTGAAACAAACGTATGAACCCTTTAGAAAAGATTATTTGCGACAAGCTGGAACAGATCTTCTACTCATTATTATCACATAGGTTTACAAGTCTTAGCATACATAGTTTTAGGCATAGAAAGCACGTAAAAAAAAGACAAATGTGATTTAACTTGATGAAAACACCGATTTAAACAGGCTCTCATCTAGCAAGATGATAAGTTAGCAGTGCACATTTAGAACGGATTATTGAGTTTAACGAAAGGACCTTAACATTTTTATTTCCAGCTGATAACCAAAGACTAATTAAGACTAATTTAGTATATGAGGCATTCCATCTCATTTCAAACGGTCAAAAAGTTTTCCACTTCCAAAAAAATGGAAATTTTGTCAAATGATGTAGTTACATAAAAAGAATTGATGTAAATTTTTTCAGAATTTTTGGATCATATTTTCTTGAGTTTTTCGGAATTTCGAAATTTTCTAAAAATCGTTATATCTTGAAAGCATACGATTATACAGAAAAATGTTCGGAATAAAAAGTTGCAGTTTTAGATGACCTTTGAAAAAAAATTATTTTTTGATTTTTCCGAGTTGAAAAAACGACAATTTTTATCAAAAATATACAAAAATATTTTTTTTCGGTCAGTATGTCACTTTAAATTTTTTTCAAAAAATTCCAGAAAATACTCTCAGATATGTACCGTAGACACATATTTTTTTTTGGATGGCTCGGTTACTTGTTCCGAAGCTATGCTTCGTTTTATGATTTTTTTTTTTTTTTTTAAAGAAAAATCAATTGTTACGGAAAATAACTTCCTCAAATTATTTCTTTCAAATTTT
Organism: Amblyjoppa fuscipennis; assembly: GCA_963575735.1. NCBI lineage: Eukaryota > Metazoa > Arthropoda > Insecta > Hymenoptera > Ichneumonidae > Amblyjoppa > Amblyjoppa fuscipennis. Next base: position 19,398,282 of record OY754488.1, read on the forward strand.
TGAATAAAACCTCATCTACAATAATGATAATGCTTTGGAGCTTAGTAGTTTTCAGTAGTCCGCTAATTTAGCACTGGGCCGTAGTTCAGTAGTTTATTAGTAGTTAACTACTGGATACTGCCAGTGGTAGTTTTCAGTAATTCTTTTCGGTGAGGGATAATCACTCGTTCCAAAAATAGAATGATTAATTCAATAATTCTCTGTCCTAACATTATATATTTTTTTTCTCATTTTAAACATTAATCATAATGTAAGAAAAAGTGAAGCATAATCAGATCGTTTCAAGTTATTTATTTTTCCAGACTCGGTGAGGTACGAAGTCCGCGCGAGCGAATATCTTTTGCATTTTAGAATCCCATTTGGTCCTGATATAACGCAATGCTGTTTTTGGGTCTTTAGTATAACTTTCACTTGCTTAAATCTCAATTCCAGTATTTCTTTTTGCGCGTTGTAATCATCAGTACACGAATGGCGACCCGTGATTGCCGGAACATTCGCGGATTAAGCTACCCATTCTTCTATTTTATCGATATTTTATGATTAAACTTCAAAACATAATTACTGTTATCGATATTTCTTACTTAAAAATGTGAGAAAAATTTGGGGAAGTATAATTTTCCTTAATAACCGATTTATCTTAAAAAAATCGTTAAAAATAAAACGAAACGTAGCTTCGGAACAAGTAATCTAGCCATCTAAAAAAAGATGTGTCTACTGTAAACATTTGAGAGTATTTTCTGAAATTTTTTGAGAAAAATTGAAAGTGACATACCGACCGAAAAAAATTATTTTTGTATATTTTTGAGAAACCTGGTCATTTTTTCAACTCGAAAAATTCTAAAAATATTTTTTTTTCAAAGGTTATCTAAAACTGCAACTTTTTTGTTCCGAACATTTTTCTGTATAATCGTATGCTTTCAAGATATAACGATTTTTAGAAAATTTCGAAATTCCGAAAAACTCAAGAAAATGTGATCTAAAAATTCTGAAAAAATGTACATCAATTCTTTTTATGTAACTACATCATTTGACAAAATTTCAATTTTTTTGGAAGTGGAAAACTTTTTGACCGTTCAAAACGGGATGGAATGCCTCATATGGAAAAGTCATTTTCGAGATTTTGTTCGGCTAGTTTGAAAGAGCTGTCTTTAGCAGATTTCCAGGGAAAAAAATGTCACGCCAAGTATTTAATATATGTTTTCATGAAAAATTATAAATTAAAAAACTCCCGACCGCAAATTAGTTGTTATTATGGTTAAAAATATTTGAACAAAAATTAAAATAAAAATGAAAACGACTAACAAAAAGTCTTATAAAAATAATTAACGATAAAAAAATTATTAATACGAAAGTAACTACAAAAAGGTTGAAATCATTAATGTATGTAACATTAATTAATATTGTCAATAAACTATGGAAACAATAATTAACAATAAAGAATTATCACATAATGAATTAATCGTAATTATATCAAATCATTGATAATTTCTACTGCAGTCGGGAGACGTCTCCCCATTTAATCCATTCCGTGATCGCGAAGATTATCAATGAATTGGTATAATTACGGTTAATTAATTATGTTATCATTCTATATTATCATTATTTATTATTGCTATTATTGTCTATTGACAATATTAATTATTGTTGCATACGTTAATTATTTCATCCTTTTGCTTCCTCATAGAGGAAGCAAAAGGTTTTTGTTTTCTTAAAAACAATATTTCGAGATTTAAGTGTCAGACTACTTAAAATAGTCCAAAACGTTGAGAAATGTGATTTTCACCTGGCGTGTGCGTGTGCGCGTGCGCGCGCGTGTGCGTGTGCGTGACAGACTTGCATCGTTTAAAACGAGTATACCTCGAAAACGGTTTCAGATAGCCAGTTGAAATTTGGTACACTGGTAGAGTGGTCACGTCTCTTCATTCAGTGCAATTTTTATGATGATTGAGGCCAAATTGGACATTTTACGGGATTTTGAATTTTTTGAAAAATGTCTGTGGTATCTCTAACTCGCGTAAATTTTGAGATATCATTCTAAAACTGCACATGAATGTAATATTTTGATAAAAGACCTTTCGTATTGAATTTCGCCGAAATCTATCCAAACGGTCAGATTTTATGGGATTTTGATTTTTTTTGAAAAATGACTAAAAATTGTCCAATTCCAGTAAACGTGGAGGTATCGGACTCAACCTTGATATGGGAATGGAGTAACACTGTACAATGTTTGGTATCCAATTTGGCGAAAATTTATCAAACGGTTTAGATTTTATAAGATTTTAGCATTTTTGAGTTTTTGGAAACTTTTGTTTTTTATGTTCACCGCGAGTTTATGGATCAAATGGTGCCTTAGGAGTAAAATAATGTAAGACATGACCTCAAAATGACAAATTACGTTAATTTCAGTTAGCGATTTGCTACAATAAATTTTGAGGAAATTTTAGCCGTTTCAATTTTATGAAATGTAGGCATTTTTTTATCTTTCAAAAAACGTGGCAAAATAATTTGCACATGGCTTCCCAATTTATTACAATTTTGCGCACAGCTTTTTGATTATTTTCCCGCGTTGAGCCTAAACCAGCCAGTCGTTTTGCATTCAAGTCAAACACGGCGTTGATGTTGAAAAAAGCTGAAAATTGAAATTTCCATATTGCTTTCTCATAAAAAATGCGAATTGAAATTTTCATATGGATTTCTCACAATGTTCCTTTATTCGCGAAGCTTCCTCTATTAGGAAGCCAAAAATACAGAAAATGCTTTCTCATAGAAGAAGCTTTGCCAATAAAGGAACATTGTGAGAAAGCCATATGAAAATTTCAATCTGCAACTTTTATGAGGAAGCGATATGGAAATTTCAATTTTCAGTTTTTTTTGAAGTTACTTTTTTATTAACAATTTTTTTATCGTTAATCATTTTTGCAAGATTTTCTTTAGTCATTTTCATTTTTATTTGAGCGTTTTTACAAATATTTTTTTAATAAGTACGACTAATTTGCAGTCGGGAGTTTTTTTTATTAAAAATTTTATATTTTTTAAATCTTATGCTTTTTGTATTCTACCATCTACACAATTTCCTGATATAATTTTCTGAGTGTTGTATTTCTCCGATACGATTTTTAATGTGTCGTTCCTCTCCGATGCATCATTTAAAAAGTGGAACGAAGAGCAACGATACATAGAAAATTGTATTGGAGAGGAACGGCACATAAAGAATTGCATCGGAGAGGAACAGTCCACAGAAAATTGTATCGGACAGCTACAACATTTAGACAGTTGTATTGGGGCATAAAAACACACACAAAATCTTATCAGAGAAACGCAACATTTACACATTTAGAGAATGATATTGCTGTATTGAAATTTCATGTGAATTCTAAAAAATCACGGGATTCATATAAAATGAGAAAATGAAAAGTGGTATAATTTTTTGACAAAGAATTATTTTTTCGAAAACTTAATAACTTTTTAATATTAGTATTATGCAAAATCAAAGGTCTTGACATACATAACGCAACTGATTTTATTCGGATTTTTGGCATGTCGCAACGTATGAATTTTGCGAATTTTGATCGCATTAAACCTTTGGTTGGGAACATATGGGTGATGCATCCTTTAGGTAGTTCTTGCGAATAGTGTTCACTTCGCATAGGTTTCCGAAAAATGAGAGGCAATTGCAAACACTTGTGGATGGTATAAAAATCTGAAAAAATGCAAGCATATTCATTTCACCAAGGTGCTGAAAAGATTAATTTTGCATAATAATATTTTAAACATTTTATTAACAAATTGATGAAAAATAAAATTGTTCAACAAATCTCCGGAAAACCGAACTTTTTTTTTCTCATGAAAATGATTCACTCATTTTTGTGAATGCGTATGAATTTTTTCAGATTTTTTAATTCACTTTGATTTCTTTTATATGGTAAAAACGTGTAGAAAGTAAAAAAATTCACAGTGAATTTAAAAATCTGAAAAAATTCATACGTATTCAGAAAAATGAACCAGTTGGTATTCAGAAAATGATTCAGTTTTTTTTAATGAATTTTCATTTAAAAAAAGTTATGTTTTCGGGAGATTTGTTGAACAAATTTTATTTTTCATCTACCAAGGTCTACCTTAAGGTACTTGCGGTACAGTCCCGCCAAACGCGAGTTTCAGAAAAAATTTCGAACAGTTCTCGTGGGATAAAAATCTGAAAAAAATCAAGTGTTTGGGAGGTGCTGCAAAGATTGTTTTTGTAAAATAACAATTGCAATTTGTTATTAACAAATTCAAGATAAAAATCATTATTAATTCAATTCAAGATAAAAATCATTATTAATTCAATTCAAGATAAAAATCAATATATTATTCTACTAGCGTCAACGCGCTCGCTTCGCTCGCGCTTATTTCATTTCTTTTAGGTTAGGTGTGCCGACCTTATTAAAGAGCGGGCGATCCTGATTGGCTATGAAAACTGGCTTCACGATTTCGATTATTTCGATAATCGAGTGTCATGTCTTTTTTAAGAGGGGATAACAATGATTCGTTTATTTTTCTGAATACGTACGAATTTTTACAGAATTTTTTGTAATTTTTGAAAATCACGTTTTTTCTATGTTTAAGCTGCGACAAAACATAATTTTCAAAGATTACAAAAAATACTGATAAAAATTCATACGTATTCATAAAAATAAACGAATTATTTTTATGAAGGAAAATAGTTAAGTTGCCGGGTAATTTGTTGAATAATAATTTTTATCTTCAATTTGTCAACAACAAATTGGAATTATTATTTCACGAAAACAATCTTTACATCACCTCCCATACACTTGATTTTTTTAGATTTTTATCCCATCGAGAAGTGTTCGAAATTTTCTCTGAAATCCACGTTTGGCGGGACTGTACCCCAAGTACTACCTTAAGTTATTTTTTGCCGTTCCAACGTATAGTGACACCTGCGGAAAATCGCCAAGCCGCCGGTTAGCAGTGAAACGCTTCCCGTCTTTTTACCCCAGAGGGCAATCGGGAGTACAAAAGATATTTATGAAAATAAGCTCTTAAATAAAATTGGAAGTTACATCATCGTTATCCTATCATATCACACAGTAGAGACATGCAGATTTATTCATACACGCAAAAAAAAAGTACGGATCAAGAGTTACTTTTCTTCTTTTACTTTTGAGTAATAGGGAAAAGCGTGAAAAAGCGGGCAAAAATGGAACAGTGGGGCAAAACGGGGTTAAAAAACGAGATGTATCGTTCGGACAAAATGTGGCATCCAAAAATGATTGGAAAATTGAGTTTTGTCTCCGCTGTCCCATTTTGCCCCATTGTTCCATTTTACCCCGCTCTCCCCTACATAGGAATATGAAAATAGTTTAATTATTTTCGATTTTACAAATTCTGTTCTACATATTTACTCCACTACATATATACTGTGACGAGGCGTTACAATTTTCAGTGATGGGTTAGGCCAAACTTGCTCGAGCGTCGAAACTCGAGCTCACCGTGAACGTTTGGAATTAAAACCGAGAGCGTTAGACGGCCGAAAATTAGCGAATGTACAGGAGTTTTTGGAATCACTCGAGGTGCAGAGGGTTGTCACGAAAGGAGCGCGGGTTTGCGACGAAATAACGCGAGGATCGAGGAAGCCGGTGGATCAGCGGGCCATGACGCCCACCCCGAATATCCGAACCGCGTAGGCCGGCCGCGTAGAGGGAGAGTAGAGCAGAACAGTGAGAGACAGAGTTAGAATGGGACCGATAGAGCAAGCTAGTCTAAGAAAACGTGTGAGAGAGAGAAGAAAAGAAACCATATCGAATAGGACAATGTAAAGGGCGTGCCGTGGTTAATCGACCAAGTTGGAGAATATCCCGTGATGAAATAGCCGAGTAGCCCGAAAGACATCTAGTAAGGCAGAGAGATCAAAGGTCGACGTAGTTAAGGCAGTCCTGGCGAATGGTGTTCACTTCACATAAGTTTCAGAGAAATGAGACGAAATTGTAGACACTTCTTGATGGTATAAAAATCTGAAAAAAATGTTCACAACAATAATTCGAAAATATTATTAACAAATTGATGAAAAATAAAATTGCTCAACAAATCTCCCGGAAACATAACTTTTTTTTACTGAACATTATTCATTCATTTTTCTAAATACGTATGAATTTTTTCACATTTTTAAATTCACTTTGAATTTTCTGACATTCTACACGTTTTTCCCATATTAAAAAAAAGAAAACAAAGTGAATTTAAAAACCTAAAAAAATTCATACGTATTTTAAAAAATGAACGAATAATTTTCATTAAAAAAAAAGTTAGGTTTCCGGTATATTTGGTGAACAATTTTATTTTTCATCAATTTGTTAATAACATGTTGGAATTATTATTATGCAAAATTAGTCTTGTCAGCACCTTTGTTATGATTGATTTTTTTTTTAATTTGTATATCATCGAGAAGTGTTTACAATTTGCTCTGATTTCTCTGAAATCTAGGCGAAGTGAACACTATTCGCAAGGACTACCTCAGAGAATTCCCCCATCCGTGAGTAGAGACCGGCCGCGAGGTAGCCGTCAAGCGACCACAGAGAAGCTAAACAAGCCGAAAAGGGAGGCGCACGTGGTGCAGACTTCTCAAAATGATCGTGTCCATTGTTTACCGTTAAATAATTTACCGCTACACTGTAAAAAAAATTTGCTTGAAAATTGATGAACCGGTACTGGAAGTTTTTATGCACAAACCGTTTTATAACTTTCAAGCACCTGTACGTCGCAATTTTCAAGTGACGGTTTATGAAAAAGGAATCCGGTGTCGGAAATATTAGGATACCTTCGTTCTTGAAATTTAAGAAACTATTGCCATGTTTGTCTGAATGCGGTTCATGAAATTTAAAGTAAGGTCTGGATGTTTTTGTGCACTGAAAAAAAGGTTTGGCCCAACTCAATTTGAAGTTAGAGGTTCCGGTATAGTTATTTACGTTATTTGTTACTAATTAATTTCATACGTGGTTTATATCGTGTTTTATATATTCAATTGTTATTAGTATATCGCCACTCATCAATATAACGCAATTTTTATAAATTAAAATTTGATATACCCTAACGTGGCTCGAACCCCGAAACTAACGCATTCTGACCTAGTACCTTATCGCTACGCTACAATTGCTTATTGATATGTAAAATCTTGAATCGGATATATAAGTTATTCTCCGTCATTAACTTAGACTCAACTTCCATGATTGGACATTGAAATATCGAAACAACTTGAAAGTTGTTTATTATGGACATAATATTAGTGAATGACTACATTGACGTCTTGCCGAATTGATAAAATCATTTTCAAGATGACAAATGTTCATATATATACGAACACATCGAATCATATTTCTTTCAAATGAATCAAATATACGATGAAGTCGAAATAATATACCTTCTGTATGGGTACATGATATACGATTGAAACGAAAAAAAAATATTGATGTAATGCAGTTTTCGTTCACTTTGAACCAACGTTGTAATAGCGGAAACTGCTATACGCAATTGACACAACCACACCAGTTAATTCTATAAACTTTTATATAAATTTTAATAATGGTACAGCAATTTCCAAAACGTTCTTTAGATTTAAAAAAAAAGTTCTTTAAACATAGTTTTAAGAAATAAGTTCTGTAATTTTTATGAAAACATAATTAATTTTTATGTACGGGACATGAATTTTACTGAAGATTTGCAAATTTGCAGTTTAGGGTACATTAATTTTCGTTTAATGTACCGAGTTTGTGAATTTCAAATTCTTTGGTACATTAAATTTTAATTCTTTTTTTACAGTGTAGATAATTTACCATAGCGAGCGCTTTTCATTAGCTCGCTTCGCAAACAAATTAATCGTAATAAATCGCGTATTTGTCAGACTCGAATCTTTCTTGTACCAATAATTTGTGTCAGTTGTTTTTTAGTACACATTGTTATTCGTATTGTTGTATATTGACATAAATCACGAGTTTCCGAATATAATTTTTGCATATGACACCTAACAGCATCCCTTTCCAGCAGGTCAAGTGAGACGATCACGGCCTGGCAACCCGGGCTGATAATAGATTATCTGGCGCTCAGCATCGCCGAAGCAAATAGCGGAAAGTAAAAAAGAGCACAGCTACAAGGGCATCATTATATCTGGACGGGTAGTCCGTGTGATGAGTGGCCGAAATCGCCCCACTACGGGCTCGTCACAATACGTACACTGAGAGAAGAATCTCGGAAAAACTATCAATTCACATGGTAGATTAAACAGGCAACATGGTACACCAAGGCCATCACTAGAAATATATTAAATTTTCACAGGCTTCGTAAAAATTTGTTTCCATCTCATATGGTTTTTCCAGGAGACGAGTTCGCAAAATTTTGCATATCTGACTAATAATTTCGTGGATTAAAACAGAATTCCGTGGATAGAAACTGAGTTTCATCGATCTAATTTTTCTTTATGTGTATAGACATAAACAAATTGGATCGACATAATGTACCTGTATAATCTACAAATCTAACGCAAACGATTCGCGATCGCAACGCCACCGAATACTATATGCTCTAGTGAGAAGAACTTATATTTTAACAAAAATTACGGGATATTCGGGTAATATCTGCGATAGTAAAAATTATCATATTTCTAACAGAATAGTTTAAGTTTACGAATGTTTGCCGTATAATACGAATGTTTGCCAGGATGTCCCTGTAGGTCCCCCATACTTGAAAGTTCCGTCCGTTTTTACCAGATTTATGGTAATTTCTATCAGACTCTTCTCCCAGTGTATATGTATAAATCTATATATCACTACTTGGCTCATATACTTTCACTGTTTTCGATGTTTCTTGTTAGATTTTTCTTTTTAGTTTTATTTTTGATTTTTTTACTTACGGAAAAACGTTATTTTTTGCCTATTATTATTATTATTATTATAGTTTTAGGGGGTATTGCTGCAACCGGCACGCAGGCCATAGCCCCATTGTGTACCCCTCACATTTCCTTTCCCTTCCCCCTAAGCCAGCCCGCTGGCCCTCACGAGGGTCAGCAGTCCAGTCCAAGGGAAGGTAGCAATATCTTTTTTGGCTGCTTTCACCTATTTTTGAAATTCATCCTACTACGTAACATTCGATCGATATGCTCTATTTATACAGTTTTACGTCGACAGCTCAACATTTACGGAATCTATATTTTACTAGTAAATGTATGGACCGAAGACAGCAGGTGTATCACAGAAATATCACACAACCGTCTACGCACATCTTTTTCCGCAGACTAATTGGGTGTCAAACGTGAAAAAGTATTGCTATGTAGCTTTGCAGAATCTGAAAAAAGAAGATAAAACTTATGGAAATCCAAACTCTGTTCGTAAGTAGTATCGTTACCAATGTTTGATAAATGAAAAAGGATCCTGGCGATGAAGCGCTTGTTGAGAAATATGACTTCACCCAGCAAATCGAGAACCGCTATACTGCGATGGTAATGTAACGAATGGACTCGGGAATTTTTGTACGAATCGTCTTTGGACTTTGAGTGGCAGAGTCTTCGCATTTGCGAGGGGGTGGAGATCAACTATACATCTGCCAAGTCTATACGAATACATGTCTACACAACAAGTATGCACAAACGACTGTACACGTAGGCAGTTGTACAGCAAAAAACACTGCACTGAAAACCGTACACAGCTCAACTACATACGACGATGGGTCTGTACAAAAGTATACACCGAAGACTGTACACGAAATCAATTCTACACCAAATAACCTTGTACTGAAAACTTTACACCGAGCAACTATACACAAGGAAAAAAATACGACACGACAACAGTTCGACACGAAAAATGCGACACGGCGAAAGGACGATACCAAATACTCGACACTGCGAAAGGTCGATACCAAATTCCCGACACTGCGAAAGGTCGATACCAAATACTCGAAACTGCGAAAGGTCGGTACCAAATACTCGACACTGCGAAAGGTCGACATCGAAAAGTCGACACCACACATCAGGCTATTGTACATAATCCCATATAAATAAATATATAATAAACTTTTCCCTTTTTACTGATAAAATATATGATTTTATTCGTTAAGTTGCTCTACACGATTTGTAGCAATAGCTGATACTAAAATAATATATTTTATCTGTAAAACGTGACAAATTCAACATATACTTATTTATATGGAGTTGTGTACAATAGCCTGATGTTGTGCATCTAGTTTTTGGTGTCGACCTTTCGTCGTATCGAGTTTTTGGTGTCGACCTTTGGTCGTGTCGTACTTTTGTTCTCTTGTGTAGAGTTGCTCGATGTACAGTTTTTGCAGTTGGTTGGTGTAAAGTTTTCAGTGCACGGTTATTTAGTGTACAATTGATTTCGTGTACAGTCATTCGGTGCATACGTTTTGTACAGACTTTTCGTCGTGTATAGTTGACCTGTGTACGGTTTTTAGTGCAGAGTTTTTTGGTGGACAACTGCCTACGTATACAGTCTCTTGGTGTACACTTTTTGTGTAGACCTGTCTTCATGTAGACTTGGCAGGCGTATAGTTGGTCTTCACCCTTTGCGAGGTACCGTTTCTGAAATGAGCAACCTCCGCGGCGTTCATTCGTTCGGCGTTCGGCATCTGATCTATATCGAAATAAACAAACAAAAAAATTGAAATTATCATATGACTTCCTCATAAAAGTTAAACATTGAAATTTTCATATTGCTTTTTCCTAATGTGGCCTGATTCGCAAAGCTTCTTCTATGAGAAAGCCTATTGTATCTTTTATCTTTGGCTTCCGCATAGAGCAAGCTTTGCGAATCAGGCCACATTACGAAAAAACAATATGAAAATTTCAATTTTCAACTTTTTTGAGGAAGCCATATGAAAATGTTAATTTACAACTTAAAAAAAATAGTATTTTAAAAGAACGTTGCGCTTCACTTTGTCGGATCTATGCCCGGCGTGAAAAAATACATAGAATTATGCGCTTCTGAATTTTTTTCGGCACGAGATTTTTACTTAAGAAATCCAAATGATAACTCTTTATCTAGCTTTTTCCATCCCGTCATATACTTCATCTTGTGTATTTCTTGTCGTAGAACATGATAAACACCTGAGTTGTCTCGCAATTTCATGGAGAAGCCAAGAAATCGGTTTTTAAAAATACGCACAATTAATCATTTTTGTAATATTGATTATAAAAATGCCCGAAAAAGATTTTTTTCATTGTCGCTCAGGATCTATAATTGAGCTGTTTTTCACACTGATCATAAATCTCCCACTTCTTTAGCTTCTTCTTCAGTATTTAAAACAAAAATAATCGTCTCTTGTGAGGTACGAATTTTTTGATTTTTTGTTTATTTTATAAAATGTAAACGTTTGGATCGATGCTTGCCAAATTTAATAGGGAATATGAGTCCATAATAGCTTATTTATGTCCAATTTTTAAGGCAAATATCTCGAAAATTATAAAAGCTAGAGTGAAATAGATATTTTTCGAAAAATTGAAAATTTCACAAAACCGAAACTCCTCGACCGATTCGTACCAAATTCAATAGCGAAAATTGTTTGATGTTAGTCTACTTCTGTAGAAAGTTTCAGCCCGGTATCTCAATATTTGCGAAAGCTAGAGCGCGAACACACTTTTTTTCAAAAATTTCTAAATCTGATAAATTCTAAACAAATATTTCAATTAGTGCATAAATTGTAACAAACAGAGGCACTCGACTGCTCTACGTGCGTGCCAAATTTCAACCCGATTGAGTTATAGACAGTTGAAGTTTGGAGGCCTGGCACGCACGCACGCGCGCGCGCGCGCACGGACGGACGGACGGACGGACGGACGGACGGACGGACGGACGGACGGACGGACGGACGGACGGACGGACGGACGGACGGACGGACGGACGGACGGACGGACGGACGGACGGACGGACGGACGGACGGACGGACGGACGGACGGACGGACGGACGGACGGACGGACGCACGCACGCACGCACGCACGCACGCACGCACGCACGCACACATCCATCCAGACATTTTTTCTAGGGATGTGCAAATAATCAAAATAGTGTATAATTCATTGTGAATTGAATATGAATTATTCAATTCGAAATTTGAATTGAATATTTGAATATTTCGAATAGTTCAAACTTTTATGAACATTCCGAATAATTCATTTTTTTAATGAATATTCATGAATGATTCGAACATCGAAGTGTAAAACCATATGCGATCAGAGCTCCGTAAAATACTCAAAATACACAATTCTAGGGGAGAGCGAGGCAAAATAGTGTGGTGGGGCAAACCGCGGTAAAAAATCGGGAAATATCGACGGAACAAAATGGCAAAAAAATCGGGATGTATCAGTGTGGCAAAATGGGGCGAAAAATCAGGATGTTTCGGTGGGGAAAAACGGTGCAAAAGATCGGGATGTTTCGATGGAGCAAAATGGGGCAAAAAATCGGAATGTATCGGTGGGTCAAAATGGGGCAAAAAATCGGAGAAAGCATCGGTGGGTCAAAATGGAGCAAAAAAATCGGAGACTGTATCGGTGGGACAACAAATCAGGATGCATCGGTGGAGCGAAACGGGGCAAAAAGTCGGGATGTATGACTGGGACAGAATGGGCCAAAAAAATCGGGATGTATTCGTGTGGCAAAACGGGACAAGTAATTGGGATGTATCGATGGGGCAAAATGGACAAAAAAAAATCGGGAAGTATATAGCAGTATAAAATGGGCCCAAAACATCGGAATGTATCGATGGGTCAAAACGGGGCAAAAAATCGGGATGTATCGATGGGGGAAAAATGGGGCAAAAAATCGGGATATATTGATGCGGCAAAACGGGACACAAAAATCGGGATACATCGATGCGGCAAAACAGGACAAAAAAAGCGGGATGTATATAGATGCAATATAGATGCGGTAAACCGAGGCAAAAAATTAGGATGCTTTGGTTGAGTAAATCGGGACCAATAATCGGGATGCATCAATGGGGCAAAACGAACAAAAAATCGGGATGTATCGATGAGGCAAAATGTGGCAAAAAATCGGGATACATTGGTGGGGCAAAACAGAGTAAAAATCGGCATATATCAATGGAGCAAAGTGGGGCTAAAAATCGGGATGCATCGGTGGGACAAAAGGAGACAAAAAAATCAGGATGCATCGGTGGGACGGCATGGGGCAAAAGATTGAGGGAAAAATTGGGCTGTATCGATGGGGCAAACTGGGATCTCTTTAAATCGCGGGAGGTAAATCGGGGTAGGGGAGAATGGGCAGCCAGATAGGCAGGTCTGTTTGGCATTTTTATTTGTTTTCCCCATTGATTACATTCCGATTTTTTGCTCCCTTTTGCCCCATCGATATATTCCCCGATTTTCTGCCCCGTTTATAAGTCCCATTTTGCCCCACCGATGCATCCCGATTTCTTTGCTCCGTTTGCCCCATCAATACACGCCGATTTCTTGCCTCGTTTTGCCTCACCGATGCATCCCGGTTTTTTCCCTATTTTGCCTCAACGACGTATCCCAATTTTTTTGCCCCGTTTCGCCCTATTGATGTATCCCGATTTTTTTGCCCCGTTTCGCCCTATTGGTGTATCCCGATTTTTTGTCCCATTTGCTTCACCGATGTATTCCATTTTTTGCCCCGTTTTGCCCCATCGATGCATCCCGATTTTTTGTCCCATTTTGCCTCATCGATACAAGCAGACTTTTTTCCCCATTTTGCCCCATCGATAAATCCCGATTTTTTATACCGTTTGCTTCGCCAATTTATCCCGATTTTTTATACCGTTCGCTTCACCGATTTATCCCGATTTTTTATACCGTTTGCTTCACCGATTTCTCCCGATTTTTTATACCGTTTGCTTCACCGACTTATCCCGATTTTTGCCCCATTTTGCCCCACCGATGCATCCCAATTTATTTCTCCCGGATTGCCCCACCGATGCATCCCAATTTATTTTTCCCGGATTGCCGTATCGATACATGCCGATTTTTGTCCCGTTTTATTATTCATGAATTATTCATGAATTATTCAAGAAGGTATGAATAATTCAGATTATTCATGAATATTCGAATAATTCAGCTTATTCATGAATATTTAAATAATTCGTATTATTCAAATTTTTTAATATTCAATTCGAATTTTGAATGGAATATCAATATTCAATTCAATTCACTTCAAGTGCTATTCGCACATCCCTAATTTTTTCTAAATGTGATTTTTCGACGTTTTGGAACATTCTGAACACATTTTCATTAAAATCTCGAAATTTTTTTTTCACCAAACCAAAGCTTCCTCTATGAGGAAGCAAAAATAGTAAAAAATTCCGACGAGAAACGATAACCCGATTAATAGACACGAAAAAATAACTGCAAAAAGGATGAAATAATTAATTATATAAAAAATTGATATTGTCCTTTGTTCAATGAATAACATTAATTTATTAATCGTTTTCGCTACAGTCGAGAGACATGCTGAATATACAGTTCCTCTTTTTATTCGGATGACCGGACAGATTACTACAACGTCTCCCAACTGTAGCGCAAAAGATTAACAAATTAATATAATTAATTGTAAAAAACAACATTAAATATTGTTATAAAATTAATTATTTCGTCCTTTTTGAAGTTACTTGTCAATTACAAGTTTCTTTTTATAATAAATTTTATAATAAACCGGATAAAGCATGCTTGCACGCGGCGTAATCTGTAACTGCTACATTGTTGCATACGCGTTTAAACTTGTACAAGTTTGCTGCGACTTCATATTGCGAGCTGTAAATACATCAGTTCCGATTCGAGAGTCAATGGAAGAACATCGTGATGCATCAAAAAAGGAAAGAAGTCGTAGTGAGTGTTCAGAAAAAATTGGAATCAATCAAACGATTGGATAGGCGCGATATTATTAGGAATGTCGCAGCTGATTACGGCATTGGAACGACCATCGTAGGTGATGCACGTTAGTAATACAGTAACCCGAAAAAAAGGTTTGGTAACATGAACCTCACAGCTGCAGCCTTTAAATAGACAACACCGTTGTTGAAAAAATAAAACTCGTGTGGTTCTGTCAACTGCGTGTAGCAGTTAAAGTGACTACAACATTGGTTCGAAGTGAACCAAAAATGCATTAAATCAACAACATTTTTTTCGATATAATCATATATACTGTCAACATACAGAAGGTAAATTACTTTGACTTGAACGTATATCTGGTCAATTTGAAAAAAATGTGATTCGATGTGTCCCTATATCTACGAACATTTGGCATCTCGAAAATAATTTTATTCGATTCGGTAAGACGTCAATTTAGTAATTCACAAATATTATACCGACAATAAACAATTTCAAGTTATTTCGATATTTCAATATCAAATCATCGAAGCTGAATCTAAGTTAATGACGGAGAATAACTTATATATCCGATTCAAAATTATACATAGCAATAAGAGATTGTAGCGTAGTGGTCAGGATGCGTTAGGTTCGGGGTTCGAGCCCCGCGAGGATATATAAAATTTTAATTTGTAAAAATTGTATTATATTGATAAGTAACGATATACTGATAACAATTGAACATATAAAACACAATGTAACCATGTATGAAATTAATTAGTAACAAATAACGTAAATAACCGTACTGGGACCCAACTCCAAATTGAGCTGAGCCAATTTTTTTTTTCCTTTGTGTGACTAGATATTTGTTTCGAACAAAAGTTTTTTTTCGATATTCTGTTCGATCAAACATATTCTTAGTTGGGACAATGAAATGATTTTTTTTATGCTAATGTAACTTTGTAGTCGACTTAACTAAATATTTCCTTCGCCATCCGCAACCGCCCGGTTAGGTTGATTCAAACAAATCTTGTTTGATCTTACCAAACCTTTTTTTCGGTGTAGTAATACACGTTTGGAAATATCAATAAGCATTCGTCTAGTCCTCACATGTGTATGTTTATGTGAAGTTAATGTCAATTAACTAAATAATAATTATATTAGAAACTAACTAAATTAACTAATGAAGTTAATGTTTAAATGAAATGGTGTGTTAGTTTTTAGGCACTCACTCCTTACACGTAAGAAGTGCCTATTAAAATGACTATTTTTCCCATCGGACGTCCGTATCATGGTATATCTTCGCAACGAATCAACCAACGCAGCTAAAATTTGGTACGTACTTTGGTTGTATTGTTGACAAACATCCTGGAGAATCTGAAACCAATTAAACAAATATAAGTTTATGTTTATAAACATTCTAGCTGAAAACAAAAAAAATTACCTTTTATAAATCTTTTAGTCGGTCGGACGTCCATATCATGCTCCAATTTCAGTACGGGTGAACAAATTTCACTGTACCTGGAAGTGTTCCTTTCTAAATACTGTTGACATGAAGCCCTGCAAATTTGAAAGCATTTAAAAGATTAATAACAATGTTATGAACAAATTAAGTATAAATTATTGTAAAATATCTCCTTGTTAGTTTCGAAGTTTGCGCATCGGACGGCCATATTATGCTCAAACTTAAAAACTTGCGAACCAATTAGCATATCCTTCGCAGTCTTCATTCGTTATGACCTTACCATGTAGCCCACCAAATTTGGGCTCATTTAGATATTTGCAAACAATATTTTGCAAAAATTTATTGCAGTTATCTATTTGGAAGGTTATGTGCCATAATTTGTTTCAACTATAAAATAAGTAAAAAATAAATACAATAAAGGTCTGGATGATACGGATAACAAAAATAGATGGATAATATCCTATTATCAAATTATATTACATGATAATTATCACTTTGTTAACACTTTTTTAAACGTTTTGACGTAATTATTTTTTTCACAAAAATAATCATACACTTTACACATATCACATTAAAAAATTCCATAAAAATTCCACTTTATACACTTAGAGATTTCCACGATAATTCACAAATAATTTTTTTTATCACTCACGAACAATCATTATTATATGCGAAACAAGACACTCACAATTATAGCTGTCAAAATAGAAACTTTTTCTTCGGGGTGGCGCTGGCGTCGGTCTCAGCGCGAGGAACCGGCTAGACTCTCGCGTGTGAGATCGACACCAGCGCCGCCCCGAAGTGATCAAGGCCCGCGCGCGATCAGTAGAGGTAAGCGGGGCAAAATGGCATAGCGGGGTAAAGCGGGATAATGGGACAAAACGCAATTTATCAGAAACTTTTGGATGGCGGCGATAGTGGTCCGTGGGACAAAACGGGTTTGAAAATCCGGATGTATCGTTGACATAAAATGGGACATCGTAAAATTATTGGAAAATTGCGTTTTGCCCTCACTGTCCCGTTTTGCCCCAATGTCCCATTTTACGCCGCTTTTCTCTACTTGTTTTTTCTAACTATGCTAAAACGTGACCATATTTCTATGCCTACAATGGGGATAAAAATTGGTCGAGACTTAACAAGCAGGAAGAAATGTAATTTGACGAGAGGAAATCGAATTTCGCGGGAGGAAAAGTTCATTCTTCTTCCCACTAAATCACTTTTCCTCCCGCTCGTAAAAAATCGGCCACTTTCCACCCCCGTTACAGACATGACATAGAACTTTTTTACCGTAATCGGAAAAACATTTTTTTGTTTGTTATTAAATGTAGAAACACGTCGCGCGAAGCGTGTCATGCGTACAAATCTGTGAGTGCCTTAAAAATGTCCCGAAGAGACATTGTTCGGGGGGTTTGGGGGGGCAGAGCCCCCCAACGAGCCGCGAAGCGGCTTGTTAAATATATAATAGTACAATGTATAATAGTATATAATAATAGTATATAATAGTACAATATATAATTAATAATAATAGTATATAATAGTACAATATATAATTAATAATAATAGTATATAATAGTACAATATATAATAGTATATAATAGTACAAGTTTGCTTTGGGTATGTTATCCGTGTCATCCGAGTTTTCGCTTATCCGACCTATCCTCCCCCCACATTACCTCGGATAAACGGGGTTCTACTCTAGTTTAGTCATCCTTGGTTTCGGAAACTACTGTTTATACGTGATACTGTCAATATCACAATCAACAACAACTTGCTCAAGAATCTGACCGTTTTTCTACTCCTATTCTATAAACAAGATTCAAACAATTCAAAGGTATAGTGAAAAAGCAGAAATATCATTATGTTGTATCTGGTTTCGATGGCAAAATACAAAAGATATTCGTTTCCTGCACATGTCGCAAATATTACTCGATATATGACGTCCGTTTTGTGGGGTTTGTCTATCTGAGTATGCTCTTGTGCGATAATGATCCCGCTAATTCGACAGTCACCAGTCGATGCGAGAATCTGTTTCAGCGGGACGTCGCTGAACATTTTATTCACGCATTTTATTCAGCGGGACGTCGCTGAATATTTTATTTGACTTTTTTAATTCTGAGATTGTGGATAGAGTCACAATTTTTATAATATTCAATGGAAAGTAATAGATACCACCTCGTTTTATGAGAAATCTATATTGAGGTAGTTCTTTCGCTTGGCGTTCATTTCGCATAAGTTCGAGAAAAATTAGATAAAATTGAAAATACTTCTCGATGGTATAAAAACCTGAAAAAAAGCATGCATATTAAGGATACTGAAAAGATTGATTTCACTTAATAATTTTTCGACACATTTTTTCCATATAAAAAAAAAATTCTAAGCATATTAAAAAATCTGAAAAATTTATACGTATTTAGAAAAATTAACGAATCATTTTTCATTTAAAAAAAGTTGGTTTTCCGGAAAATTTGTTGACCAATTTTTTTTCATCATTTTGTTAATAACATTTTCGACTTATTATTATGCAAAATTAATCTCTTCAGTACCTTTAATATGCATGATTTTCTTTCGAATTTTATACCATCGAGAAGTATTTGCAATTTTATCTCATTTTTCTCGAACTTATGCGAAATGAACACCCAGCGACATATCTACCTTAAACGAAACATAGCTATCAAATCGGTGCCTCAACCATCCAAGAAAATATGAGGTCACTCTACACACTTGAGAAAATATGTTGGATTTTTTTTTAGAAAAATCAAACATGAAGTATTCGCTGAAAAGAATATTTTTATATATTTTTCGTAGAAATGTAGATAGATAGATAGATTCTTTTATTTCGTGTTCTGAGGCCTGAACGCCCTGAGAACACCGTGCATCCTTTACCTTGTACCTTTATTGCATGCAAAAAATCTACAAAACTTTGTCTCCAAAGTTTATTTAAAACTTCAACTTTTATGTTTAAAACTTTTTTTGTACGACTTATACATTTAAAGATATAGGGGTATTTAACAACGTTCTATTTTCGATACATCAAAAAAATACGATCTGAAAATTCAGAAAAAATCACAAAAACCCCTTGTAAATAATCATGAATAGTTGTGAAATTATAATTTTTTTGGAGAGGGTCCAGTTTTTAACTCCTGTCTGCCCTCCGAGCAGAACGGGAGTTATGCATGTCACTGCGATGACCCACTTTGGAGTCTCTTCTAAGGCGCTAATTTATCAAAACGACAAAATATTACTTAATCAAATTTCGCATACTGATGCTTTATATAATGATCTATGTTTGTGACCAAAAAAATATAAGTTAAGGTGCAAACATACGTAAATAACCGATATTCCGATAAACAAATTAACAGTTCACGGTGTCATATCGATGACCCAATGAGAAATAAGAGAAACTTTTTTTCATTGACCGTTGTGTTCTCTTCATTTCATACAATACTTAAAAAATATACACGGTGCTACTGTTAGTCATATTATAATTATTTCGTTCGTCATTATTCGTTTTTATTAAGCTTTTTTTCAAGTAGTTTTTTTATTAACCATTCGACACCGGATGGTTTCGAACTGGAAGAATACCTCGTATAGATTGATTGATTTAATATGCCAGTGGTTTGATATCAACATCACCAGAATGAATATAGAAGAATGGTGTATCCGGTAGGTATCTTCCGACTGTCAGTTCTGTCATGATACAAGAATGCTTAGAGCGCTGACGCGAATGAGATATTAGAGTTACACCTCAGTAAATGAGTGATTTTTTTAGGTGGGTTATTTTTTAGTGGAAGGAGAATATATTAAAGAAGATTTAAGAATTTTTTCATTCATTCAATTTTATTATTATAACTTATGTTTTTTATCGATTGGTGTAATTTTTTCGAACGTTCATTTGCGTTGGCCCTGATTTCGGCATGTTTTGGCATTTTATATGAAATAACATTTAATTGTTTTTTAACAAATGATATATAACGCTGTCCTTGACGAGCGCGAAAAATATTTAAAAAGTTGAAAATTGACATTTTCATATCACTTCCTCATAAAAGTTGGAAATTGAAATTGTCATATCGTTTTCTCGTGATGTTCCTTAATTCGCGACGGTTCTTCTATGTGAAAACATTTTCTGTGTATTTGGCTTCCTCATAGAGGAAGCTTCGCGGATTAATGAAAATTTCGATTTCCAACTTTTATGAGAAAGCGATATGAAAATGTCAATTTTCAAGTTTGAGAAACCGATATGAAAATTTACTTTGTCAGAGCGGCACTTGGCGTGAAAAAATACATCGAAATATGCGATTCTGATTTTTTTTTTGCTCTTTCGATTTTTACTTAAGAAATCCAAGTGATACCTTTTTATCTAGCTTTTTCAATCCCGTCATATCCATCGTCTTGTGTATCTCTTGCTGTAGATAACGATAGGCACTTTGGCTTTTCCGCGATGCCACCGGAAAAGAAGGAAATCACTGGTTAAACATACCCAAATTCACTAATTTTTGCAATTTTGGTTATAAAAATGCCCGATAAATTTTTTCCTCAGTTGTCCCTCCGGGACTGTAATTCTATGTATTTTTTTACGCTGATCATGAATCTGATACTTTTTTTATTCATAGATGAATATTTAATACGAGAAAATGCGTCTCGAAAAAAAGAAAATTGCATGAAATTCAAAAAATTCAAAATGACACAAAATTTGAACGGCTCGATTGATTCTCCCCAAATGTTATAGGGATCATCGGCCAATCGTACTCCATCCGTCTGCAACTTTTTACACCTACAGCAAAAAATTGTAGGAGCTAGAGCGCGCGCAGACATTTTCGAAGAAATGAAAAATGGCGTCCAAAAAAAAACAACTGAACATTTTTTAATAAAATTTTGCAGAAACATTGACTATTAACCAGACATGCCGTGTGCAAAATTTCAGGTTGATCGGTCGAGATATTCTCGAGTCTATAACTCGAGAATATCGCGACCGATCAAGCTGAATCGCTATACGATTTGAATTTTTGGCGTCTGAGACACATGCACATGCACATGCGCACACATAAACACACACACACACACACACGCGCGCGCGCGCGCACGCGCACGCGCACGCACACGCGCACTTTTTTTGTTACGCATGAATTCCTGATTGATTCGCAAGTCCGCAATAATTTATATTTTTTCTCTATCTTTGATTTAAGTATGTTAATTCTCGATTTGAAGATCAATTTCACCAGCTCTCCCGTTAGTGCTGTGTAAAAAGACTGATTTTTAAGATCTAATTATTCATCGAAATGGTCGGTAAAAGCCTTCGAGATTTTGAACAAGTAAAATTTGATAGTTAAATGACAATATGTCAAAAGTTTATGCACATGACGTTGGATTGCCTTCACGACAGAACTACCTTAAAGAGGAAAGATTAAGCTGTATATAAAAAAATATAGGAAGACTTGTTCAACTTGTTCAGCGTCATATACTACTATCATACAGTAGAATATAATCTGAAAACCTCAATTTTGAACTTTTATGAGGCGATATGAAAGTGGCAATTTTCAACTTTTATGAGGACGCCATTTGAAAATTTAAATCTTCAACTTTTTTCAACGTCAATGTCGTGTTTGACTTTTATGCAAAATAACTTGCTGATTCAGGTTCACCGCAAAAAAATATACCAGTGTCGCGCTTCACTTTGTCAGATCTGTGCTTGACGCGAAAAAAATATATGGAATTATGTTACAGTAAAATTTCGATTTTTTTTTTTTTTTTGTAACAATTTATATTGTCAAGAATATTCGCTTAAATTTTTATGTCGAAATTCAATTAATTATAAAACTTAGAGACTGTTATGTGGAAAGTGGTGGAGTGCTTGAGCAGCTGCGTCGAGGGTTGAAGCAGTGGTGTGGCCGAAATTTGTACGCGTTTTTTCGAAACATGATTTTCAAAATCGATGATTCTGATATCTCAAAACGGCTTGATGGGTTTTTATGAACATTTTTACCCATTTAAATCTACAGATTCTTTAGCCCTTGACGTTTTCATATTTACAAAATAATCATAATTCTAAAAAAATGACTCATAGTACTAAAAAAAAAAGTTGAAAATTGACATTTTCATAACGCTTCCTCATCAAAGTTAAAAGTTGAGAGTCGAAAGTTGAAAGTTGAAATTTTTTATTCGCTAAACTTCTTCTATGAGGAACCATTTACTATATTTTTGGCTTCCTCATAGAGGAAGCTTAGCGAATAAAAAATTTCAACTTTCAACTTTCAACTCTCAACTTTCAACTTTGATGAGGAAGCGATATGAAAATTTCAATTTTCAGCTTTTATGAGGAAGCATTATGAAAATGTCAATTTTCAACTTTTTTCCAACATCAACGTCGTATTTAACTTTCAGTAAAAATTGCTGGCTGACTCAGGTTTAGCCCGAAAAAATACACCAACCCTACGCTTTTGGTAAAAACGGATGTAGGATCTGTGCTCGGTGCGAAAAATACATAGAATTATGTGTTCCCAAATTTTTTTTCGATCTTTCAATTTTTACTCGAGAAGTTCACATGACACCGCTTTAACTAATTATTTTAACTCCGTCATATTCATCATCTTGTGTATTTCTTGCCGTAGAACACGATAGGCACCTGCATATTTTCGCGATGCCATCGGGAAGCAAAGAAATCGCTGTTTAAAAATACGCAAAATCACTCATTTTTCAATTTTGGCTGTAAAAATGACAGATAAGCTTTTTTTCGTTAATCGTAACTCTAAGACTATATTCCATGGATTTTTTCGTGCTGATCACGAATCTGACAACTATTTTAGTCACAAATGAATATTTATTGCAGAAAATTGCATTTAAAAGAAAGTACTAATTTTTCACAAAAACCAAAAAATTCAAAATGTCATAAAATTTAAACGGTTCGATCGATTCTCTTTAAATTTTAATGGGATCTTCGGGTGGTCATATTCCATCTATGTACGCTTTTTTAGCTAGATAGCTAAAAAATTGTGAGTACTAGAGCGCGAACCGACATTTTAGCAAATAAAAAATGGCGTACAAAAAACAATTGAACATTTTTGATGAAATTTTGCAGAAATATAGGCTATTAACCACACATGTTGTGTGCAAAATTTCAGCTTGATCGGTCAAATCGTTCTCGAATTATAACGGTTTGAATTCGCGTCCGATCTGCACATACACACACACACGCACGGACGCACGGACGCACGGACGCACGCACGCACGCATGCACGCACGCACACATACACGCACGCACACATACATCCGGACATTTTTTCTAAATGTGTTTTTTCGATGTTTTGGAACATTCTGAACACATTTTCATTAAAATCTCGAAAAATTTTTTTTTGACCATCACAAAGCTTCCTCTATGAGGAAGCAAAAGGGTAGAAATCGATTTTGTTTTCAAATGGCCGCCATTTTGCCCATTTTGCTTTTTCATAGAGGAAGATTTCTCAAGAGAAAGCGTTGTTATGGTCAAAATTTTTTTTTCGAGATTTTAATGAAAACGTGTTCAGAATGTTCCAAAACATCGAAAAATCACATTTAGAAAAAATGTCCGGGTGTTGGTGGCTGTGTGTGTGGATGTGCATGTGCGTGCGCGTGCGCGTGCGCGTGCGCGTGCGCGCGCAGTAGTTCCGTCGCGAAGGCAATCCAACGTCATGTGCATAAACTTTTGACATATTGTCATTTAACTATCAAATTTTACTTGTTCAAAATCTCGAAGGCTTTTACCGACCATTTCGATGAATAATTAGATCTTAAAAATCGGTCTTTTTACACGGCACTAACGGGAGAGCTGGTGAAATTGATCTTCAAATCGAGAATTAACATACTTAAATCAAAGATAGAGAAAAAATATAAATTATTGCGGACTCGCGAATCAATCAGGAATTCATGCGTAACAAAAAAAGTGACGCCACCGGACTAATGTTCAATATAACTGCGATCATAGTGCACAGTTTTGGGAACAAATGACGTTTCCTAACCTAATCGTCGTGAAAATTAAGTCAAATCCATACTAAACAAGATAATCCACTTACAAATAATCGGTTCAATCTAATTAGGAACATTTTCGTAGTCACTCTATTATTGTTAATAATATTATTGATGCAGACAAAGTACCACGTATCATTATTTTTTTATGACATATAGACGCTGATATCTATGACTCCGGCGTACCAACAGAGCACCTTAACATGAGCCCTAAGCAATTTCAATATTTTAATGTTTCACTGAGGTGCAAGCTTTGCAGCTAAAACAATTTTTGTATGTGTTAAGTATATGGAAATCATAAAACCTCTTTGAGCTACCTTTAAAAATGTAGATCTAAAAAGGCCACTGGCCTTTAACGAAGACTTTTAGTAAATCGAAAACTAACGTTTAGAGGGGTGAGAGCGGAAAAATAAAATAAAAGTTTATTTTCCACACATCCTAATGTAGCAGGTACATCACATGAAAGTCACATGTAATTTACCGTTATTACATGTAAGTAATGTCATCGTTACATATTGGTATGTCGTAATACTTGTCTACCAAAATTTGTGTAACTGTTATGTAATCTACTTGTAATAATGACAATGTAACTTACCAGTTAGCAAATTTTATTGCAAAAATATAACATGGAACTAACATTGAATGTATCATTCCCATAGATCACGCAGTATTTGGAAATAATTTTAGAAATATTTTTAATGTTTCAAATTTTACGAAATATTTATATAATATTTGAAAATAATGTTTTTACATATTCTCTCAAAATGTTCCAACGAAACGTTTCTTAAATATTTCAGGAACATACTTTATCTTTCAACACATCTGAAATATTTCTGAGACATATTAATAAAATATATTGAAATATTTTTTAATCCCATGTTTCCCCGAAGGTTTTCTACGAATTTTTCGTCTTTATGCGGATGTGTATACGCAATTTGGATTGACGATGCAATCTTTCACATTTCACAGAAATGTTTTAAAAATATTTCAGCGAAACATTTCTGAAACATTTCAATGTAAGATTAGTGAGCAGACAGAGAAGTATTTTCAAAATGTGTTCAAAATATTCCATAAATATTTTGTAATAGTGATAAAATATTTTCAGTATTTCAAAAAAATATTATTGAAACCTTTGAAAAATATTTCCGTGCTATGAAGGTTATGCAGGTATTATATGCAGGTAATCTACCTGTTATATGACATTTTGGATCAACACGTATAGAGAAAAACTTATGTAACGGTTACGTAATATACTTGCCACAATGTTATCACTTTGGTTATGGTCAAGTAATGTTATTAGGGTATAAAATAATAACATTACAATAATCCAATGAAATTCTACGACGTTCACATAACATGCTTAAATCCGCTTTCGTGCGTAATTATGGTAATATCTAATATTGGTAATATCAACCTCACAGCTGCGGTCACGGAAAATTGGTTTGAATCAATCCAGGCGCATTTAAATAGGCTACACCGTTGTCGAAGTAATAAAACTGGTGTGGTCGTGTCATTGTGTATAGCAGTTATTGCGGTTACATTGTTGGTGCAAAGTGAACCAAAACTGCATTAAATCAACAACTTTTTTTTATTCAATCGTATATATTGTAACCAAATAGAAGGTATATTATTTTGACTTGAATGTATACTTGGTCAATTTGAAAAAAATGTGATCCGATGAGTTTGTATATATACGAACATTTGTCATCTTGAAAATGATTTTATTCAATTCGGCAAGACGTCAATTTAGTCATTTACAAATGTTATACCCACAGTAAATAACTTTCAAGTTGTTTCAATATTTCAATGTCAAATTATCGAAGTTGGTTCTAAGTTAATGACGGAGAACAACTTATATATCCAATTCAAGATTACACATATCAATAAGCGATTACAGCATAGCGGTACTAGGTCAGGATGCTTTAGTTTCGAGGTTCGAGTTCCGCTAGAATATATATAAATTTCATTTGTAAAAATTGTGTTATATTGATAAGCAGCGATGTACTGATAAGTGAACATATATAACATGATGTAACCATGTATGAAATTAATTAGTAACAAATAACGTAAATAACAGTACTGGAACGCAACTCTAGATTGAGTTGGGCCAAACTTTTTTTTTCCTTTATATGACTAGATATTCGTTTCGAACAAAGATTTTTTTCGATATAATTGCCTATTCCGTTCGATCAAACATATTCTTAGTTGGGACAATGAAATGATTTTTTAAATGCTGATGTAACTTTTTAGTCAACTTAACTAAATGTTTCCTTTTTTCAATGTATAATGAAACTTTCAGAGTTCAAAGGGTGCCGTTAAAAAATTCCAAATTGTTCCAAAATTTAAAATGGCGTCCTTAAGATAAGCGACAGGTTTTTTTTTACGGGCAATGACTGCTATTTCACAGAAAAAAAATTCTGATAAAAACTAACAACTTTTGTAGGAACATTTTTTAATAAATTCCATAGTTCTTGGATTAGAATACCATTTTTGGTTATTCTAGCGTTATCCAGGATGTACCACGAGGTGATCTTTAACATTGCGAGTGCGAGTGCGAGTGCGAGTGCGAGTGCGAATGCGAGTGCGAGTGCGAGTGCGAGTGCGAGTGCGAGTGCGAGTGCGAGTGCGAGTGCGAGTGCGAGTGCGAGTGCGAGTGCGAGTGCGAGTGCGAGTGCGAGTGCGAGTGCGAGTGCGAGTGCGAGTGCGAGTGCGAGTGCGAGTGCGAGTGCGAGTGCGAGTGCGAGTGCGAGTGCGAGTGCGAGTGCGAGTGCGAGTGCGAGTGCGAGTGCGAGTGCGAGTGCGAGTGCGAGTGCGAGTGCGAGTGCGAGTGCGAGTGCGAGTGCGAGTGCGAGTGCGAGTGCGAGTGCGAGTGCGAGTGCGAGTGCGAGTGCGAGTGCGAGTGCGAGTGCGAGTGCGAGTGCGAGTGCGAGTGCGAGTGCGAGTGCGAGTGCGAGTGCGAGTGCGAGTGCGAGTGCGAGTGCGAGTGCGAGTGCGAGTGCGAGTGCGAGTGCGAGTGCGAGTGCGAGTGCGAGTGCGAGTGCGAGTGCGAGTGCGAGTGCGAGTGCGAGTGCGAGTGCGAGTGCGAGTGCGAGTGCGAGTGCGAGTGCGAGTGCGAGTGCGAGTGCGAGTGCGAGTGCGAGTGCGAGTGCGAGTGCGAGTGCGAGTGCGAGTGCGAGTGCGAGTGCGAGTGCGAGTGCGAGTGCGAGTGCGAGTGCGAGTGCGACACTCATAAGGATTAGGTCTCTGCGACTTGCCACCTCCGCAGTATTTTTCGACTCCAAACGCTCCTGTTCGTGTTCTCTGAACTCTTCCTAAAAGTATTCGAACATTCCACAATTCATGTTTAAGCATGCTTGAACTCTTCTCTCAAAACTATCAACTGTTCGTAAGAGAACATCTCTCTGGATTGCACGGCTGACAGCTCAGTATTAAATAACAAAAACAACATTGAAACGGGTTGTAGCTGTTTGGATTTTTTCTATCGAATGTGTGGCTTAATCGACGGTTCAGTCACTACTCAACTAGTCTCATAAAAAATATAGTGTTACGTCGGGATCAGCATTTTCCTGCATCTACCGTCGAAAAGATTAGTCTTCACAATACACGTTTCATTTCGGATATCGCGGACCCGCTATTCTGTCTCTTCTTGATTCACCTTTAAGAAGTCAAAGCCTCTTTAAACGTTCGAATATATCAGTTTAATTTTGAATGGAATCTGTTGTTATTATTTATTATTGTCAAATTATCGGAATGATCGATAATATTCGATGATCAATTATAATTAACAATTGTGAATAAAAACGACCAGTGAACTAAATAAAAAAAATTACTAAATGATCTGTAGATAACAACTCTATATTATTTTTTTATTTGTTCAAAATGGAATTAATGAATTTGGATATGATGGTTAGATGGTTGAACATGAAAAATCCAGGGATGAGAGTATTTTGTGTCCTTCCTTCTGGTATTATTGAATGTCGATGGATGTTAATGGTATCGGTGATATCGATGAATATTGATAACAATGAATAATGCTGCAAAAATAATTTATGGTTGAAACTCCGATTGATTTATACGTTAAAATATTATGAATATTTATTTGACAACTGACAACTGAACTTAAAATAAATGTCCAAGGTTCAATTGTTTCGTCATTGAACATTTCAATTAGTAGATACCCACATAGCAACTGGAAGACAACAAAAATTGCAGACTTCTTAGATGTGCTCTGAATTAATTTCTATATGAATTCAGAATGCCCTCTGAAAGATATCGAATGCCTTGATTTCGGACCACTGGTAGTAACATCTGAAATTAAGGAAGCTTTGTGGACTCTCTGTATACGTATTGTCCCATACAATATTGATCATGAATATTATTGTTCGGTGCGATACGTTTACAAAGAGTTCTCGAAAAGACTTACTTAAGTTCACATGTTTGAGATGACTGCCAATGGTCCGAAATCGACGCTTTCGATATCTTTCAGAAGACAATCAGAGTTCATATCGAAATAAATTTGGAGCACATTTAAGAAGTCCGCCGTTTTATACGATACATTTATGACGTATATATGTCGTCCAATTGTTATGTAGGTTGTCGGATATGATATTAAGATGATAATAATAAGAAGAATAACCATCCGCCTTTACAGGAACTTCTTTTATCATTTTGACTTCGGGCCCAATCGCCTCCAACCCGTCCATTGCATCAGCTGCCCCCTTACATGATCATTATCGATCGTTTGTGTTGTCTTCTGTAGCTGTTTTTTATAATTAAAAAATCTTATTATTTACAACGATTTTTATGTTAAAAAAATTTCTCTTTTAATAACAATAATATAATAATTTGGAAATTCCAATAAAATTTCCATGTTGATTCTTTCAAAAGTTATGGTCCTAATTTATTTATTTTATTAAAATTTTTCTTATAATCCCCACATGTTTAATCATAGACCTCATATATCATTTTGCTACCTTCTAACTTATAACTGGGGTACATATGTACACCGCGCGTTCCTTTTACGTACAAGGGTTCTATGAGCAGTAAATGGATTTTAATGTAACGATTCTATTCATTTAGTCATCTAAAAATGGGAAAAGTCGAAAAGTTGTATTATGAAAAACAATGAAAACGCAAACAAAATTGGTTTTGCATGGGTTTTAACTAGGGGTGTGCGAATAATCAAAATATTGAATAATTCATTGTGAATTGAATATGAATTATTCAATTCGAAATTTGAACTGAATATTCGAATATTTTGAATAGGTCAAATTTTTATGAATATTCATGAATATTTCGAATAGTTCAAATTTTTATGAATATTCATGAATATTTCGAATAATTCATTTTTTTATGAATATTCATAAATATTCCTGAATACTTATGAATAATTCGAACATCAAAGTGTAAGACCATATGCGATCAGAGCTCCGGAAAATACTCGAAAATACTCAAAATACAGAATTCTGGGGGAGAGCGAGTCAAAATAGTGTGGTGGGGCAAACCGCGGTAAAAAATCGGGATATATTGATGGCACAAAATGGTCAAAAATCGGGATGCATCGGTGGGACAGCATGGGGCAAAAAATTGAAATATATCGAAGGGGCAGCGGTGTGGCGGTGCAAAACGGGGAAAAAAATTGGACTGTCTCGATGGGGCAAACTGGGATCTCTTTAAATCGTGGGAGGTAAATCGGAGTAAGGGAGAATGGAGAGACAGACAGGCAGGTCTGTCTGGCTGCCCCATTCTCCCCTATCCCGTTTTACCTCCCACGATTTGATACATCCCGTTTTTTTGCCCCATTGATACATTCCGATTTTTTGCCCCCTTTTGCCCCATCGATATAGCCCGGTTTTTTTCCGTTTTGCCCTACCGCCCCACTGCCCCATCGATACGTCCAGATTTTTTGCCCCGCTTGACCCCACCGATGTATCCCGATTTTTTGCCCCGTTTTGCCCTACCGATACATCCCGATTTT
The DNA here is from genome assembly GCA_963575735.1 of Amblyjoppa fuscipennis. Taxonomy (NCBI): domain Eukaryota; kingdom Metazoa; phylum Arthropoda; class Insecta; order Hymenoptera; family Ichneumonidae; genus Amblyjoppa; species Amblyjoppa fuscipennis. The sequence continues at coordinate 19,428,553 of OY754488.1, forward strand.
TTGCCCTTTTTTGCCGCATAGATATTTCCCGATTTTTGCCCGGTTTTGCCCCACCGATATATTCCCCGATTTTTTGCCCCGTCGATACGTCCCATTTTGCCCCACCGATGCATCCTGATTTCTTTGCCCCGTTTTGCCCCATCGATACATGCCGATTTCTTGTCCCGTTTTGCCTTACCGATGCATCCCGGTTTTTACCCCGTTTTGCCCCATCGATACATGCCGATTTCTTGTCCCGTTTTGCCTTACCGATGCATCCCGGTTTTTACCCCGTTTTGCCCCAACGACGTATCCGGATTTTTTTGCCCCATTTTGCCCCATCAATGCATCCCGATTTTTTTCCCCGGTTTGCCGCATCGATACATGCCGATTTTTGTCCCATTTTGCCCCATTGATGGATTTCGATTATTCATGAATTATTCAAGAATATTTGAATAATTCGTATTATTCTAATTTTCGAATATTCAATTCGAATTTTTAATTGAATATCAATGTTCAATTCAATTCAAGCGCTATTCGCACATCCCTAGTTTTAACATTTATTTTTCTTGAAAAATCGTAGGCAATGAAAGATAATAATAATAATTATAAAAAATGCGTGAAAAAGTTTTGCCGAATTCCATTTACTCGATTGCGGCACAATTGTTGCTCCTCGCAGACATCACAGTGATATCTTCGGCCAAATGGTTTTACTTTGTGATCTCGCGATCTCGGGCTTTTGCCCGAGAGTTTGCGCTTTTTCCCGAAAGTACACTTGGTGTACTTTCGGGATATTATATGCATATAATATTTGGCATATAATATCACGATTTCGTGATATTATATGGTACTTCAACTCGCTCTTCGTGTAGGATCGTCAGAATTCACACGCGCAGGTTACGTCGGAAATTCGCAATCAGCAATCGTGCTCACAGATGCGGTTCGATCGGAGTGCCCGAGAGTCTTTATGAATGTTTATCGATTAAGTAATCGAAACTATACGATTTGTTTGTGTGTATTATACTACAAAAAAAATCTCGCACCTTGCGCCTTCATGCTGTTATAGTCCGCCAAATTTTGAAACTAAGAAGTAAACAAAGTGGGGAGTATATATGTCGAAATGGTATAATAGTAACTTACACTAGATAGTTCTAACAAGTAAAAAAAAATATCACGTACATTCATAAAACGCTAACGCGGACTCACAACTGGGGTATTTTGGTACTCCAAGCGCGCTACGTTAGCGTTCTGTACGACAGCCAGCGAGATAATATCAATTTCTTCTGTAGGAGCGCAGTTTGAATATCATCTGGGGTACTCTTATACCCCCTATGTGAGTTCTAGGGTTAATAACAATAATATATGGTAACTAAAGCGTTTTAATAAACCCGATACCGCCCTCTTGAATGTACTACCGTGATTACCATTGTGATACCTCACTACTGCACATTTTCTGTGAAAAGGGCTTTGCCCGTTTATACAAATAAAATAAAATTGAAATGACATAAAATGAAATAATTTAACTTTGTATATTCAATCCAAAAGACCTTAAACATTAATTTCGAATAACAATAACTAATTTCTTTATTAATAACTATTCTCTTGACAATGAAAATATGTATTTGAGGTATTCCATGTGAAATCGAACGGTCAAAAACTCGACCCTCTCCAAAAAACTTGTAATTTCACCACAATTCATGATTATTTATAAGGGGTTTTTGTAATTTTTTTTCAGAATTTTTGAATCGTATTTTTGAGATATATAACATCATCGAATATTCATAAGACGCAACAATAGTATTAAAATAGTGTTACGGATACACCGAAAAAAAGGTTTGGTAAGATCAAACAAGATTTGTTTGAATCAACTAAATCGGGCGGTTGTGGGTGGCGAATGAAATATTTAGTTACATCGACTAAAAAGTTACATCAGCATTAAGAAAATCATTTCATTGTCCCAACTAAGAATATGTCTGATCGGATAGAATGGCAATTACATCGAAAAAAAACCTTTGTTCGCAAGAAATATCTAGTGAAACGAAGGAAAAAAAAGTTCGGCCCAACTCAATCTGGAGTTGGGTCCCAGTACTGTTATTTACATTATTTGTTACTAATTAATTTCTTACATGGTTACATCTCTTTATATGTTTTATATGTTCAATTGTTATCAGTACATCGCTGCTTATCAATTTAACACTATTTTTACAAAAAAAAATTTTATACATCCAAACGGAGATCGAACTCCGAAACTAACGCATCCTGATCGAGTACTTTACCACCACGCCACAATCGCTTATTGATCTTGAAAATTGTAATCTTGAATCAGACGTATAGGTTATTCTCCGTCATTAACTTAGACTCAACTTCGATGATTTGACATTCAAATATCGAAACAATTCGAAAGTTGTTTATTGTGGATATAATATTTGTGAATCACTAAATTTACGTCTTGTCGAATTGAATAAAATCATTTTCAACACGACAAATGTTCGTATATATACGAACACATCGAATAACATTTTTTTTCAAATTGACCAAATATACATTCAAGTCAAAATAATATACCTTCTGTATGGTGACAGTATATACGATTGAATTGAAGAAAAAATTGTTGATTTAATGCAGTTTTGGTTCACTTTGAACCAACGTTGTAATCGCTTTAACTGCTATACGCAATTGACACAACCACACCAGTTTCATTGTTTCAACGACGGTGCAGCCTATTTAAATGCATCTGGATTGATTCAAACCAATTTTCCGTGATCGCAGCTGTGAGGTTGATATTACCAAACCTTTTTTTCGGTGTGCCACATGGCCATAAATCCCGCAATTTTCGGGTCATATGACCAGTGAAAACGTTTCCTTTTTACTTCGGTATCTAAAACATTTGACGGAGGTAATTATTGTCTTTCTGTAGGTCACGTAGTCAATATAAAAAAATATACCGACACTGAGAAAAAAATTTGTTGCATTAACCAAAGTAGCGGTGACATACGTTCAAAGCTGTTATTTGTTTGGTACAAATAAATCATTGTTATGTTAAACAATTATTTACTTAAGTTTACTCAAAATTTGTCGATTGAAACAAACATTTTTGTTGTACCAACAAAATACACCTTTGAACATATGTCACCGCGCATTTGCTTGACACATACTGACACATACTCAAGGCCTTGACTGACACATACTCAAGGCCTGGTAAGTTTGAAAAAAATATATATATATATTTTTTTTCCATCACATTCTTAGACTTGGACATGTTAAGAATATTGTGAGCGAACTGCATTTTGAGACTTCTAAAATTGACAAAGTATACGCGATTCACCGAACGTTCTGCTAACGGTCGACCCGCTTGGTCGAGCACGGCAGCTGTTGTACCTGCCGCAAGATTTTGACGTACAGCGGAACCGGCGAAGGACGGATTCAGCGGATACAATCGAGTAATTCCTGTAGAGGATGCTGCGAGTGATGCGGAAGGGTTGCTTTATGGCTCTTAAATTGCCGATTAACACTAAGAAAAAAATCCGTAGCCTATACGCATTTTCTCTACGAATTTCAAGGAAGTATATTAGAATATAATTTCTTTTTATCGTTTTTTTTTTTTTTTTCTAAATTTGCGGCATTAGGATTATTGTGTATGAATTTCATGCTGGGACAAAAATTGTCGAATTTATGGGCGATTTACCGAACGGGTTCGGAGCATACGGTCGAGCGCATCTTCCCCTCCCTTCATGCGTTCACTTTGAACGCGATTATGTCGAAACATGACTTTCGATATTGATTATCAAAATATCCCGAAAATTACTCAACCGATTGGCTTCAAACACAATATTGTTGGATAACTTTTCAATTACGCTACATAGGATCTTTGTTCCGGGACTACATTCAATGTATTTTTTTATGCTGATCACTAATCTATACTTACTTAATTCATAGATAAATATTTAATACGGCGAAAGGCGTCTCAGATAAAGCAGATACATTTTTCAAAGTTGCCATTTTTATATGGCTTCCTCATAAAAGTTGAAAATTGAAATTTTCACTCGCTTTCTCGTAATGTTGCTTTATTCACAAAGCTTCTTCTATGAAAAGCCTATTTTGTATTTTATTTTTGGCTTCCTCATAGAGGAATCTTTGAGAATAAAGCAACATTATGAGAAAACGGTATGAAAATTTCAATTTTCGACTTTTATGAGGTGGCCATATGAAAATTTCAATTTTCAATTTTTATGAGGAAGCTATATTAAATTATAATTTTCAACTAAAAAATAAATTACTACGTTGAAATAACGTCGCGCTTTACTTTGTCGGAACTATGCACAAAGCGAAAAAATACATGGAATTATCTCCACCTGAATTTTTTTTTGCAATAGATTTTTACTCTAGAAATCTAAATGATACCTCTTTACCTAGTTTTTACAATCCTCTCATACACTTCACCTTGTGTATTTCTTATCGTAAAACATGATAGGCACCTGAGTTTTCCCACGATTCTATGGCGGAACAATCGTTTTTTTTTTTTAATACGCAAAATCACTCATTTTTTTACAATATTGATTATAAAAATACCCGAAAAAATTTTTCTTTGGTTCTTGCCTCGGAGACTATATTTAATCGATTTTTCTCACCGATCACAAATCTACCACGTATTTAGCTTCTTCCGCAATATTTGAGACAGGAACGCATGTCTGTTGTAAAGTATGATTTTTTTTTCAATATTTTATAATATATTTAAGTCGGTGAATCGATTGTCGCCAAATTTCAACCCAATTGATAAAACCGTTCTTGAGTTATAAACAGTTAAATTTTGCAGGCCTGGCACACGCGCACGCACGTCCAGCCATTTTTTCTAAATATAATTTTCCGATGTTCTGGAACATTCTGAGAATGTTTTCACAAAAATCTCGAAACAAAATTGTCACGAAGTCAAAGCTTCCTCTATGATGAAGTAAAATTAGGAAATTTAAACGATTTTTCTTTATTTTATGTTTTACACAAGCATAAAATAAGACAAAAAAATCTTAGTACGCGCTTGGAATACTAATAAACTGAGATCAATGCATCAATAGAAAGGACGCACGAAGTATTTTTTTTATTCTGATTTTATATTTTGAGTAAAAAATATAGAAAGATCGTTTAAATTTTTTCGAGTTTTCTTTTCTTTTTTATATATTTTGACTACACGATATCAATCTGCTGTACTTCACTAGCCCGGCTCTATATTTCATCTTGTAATGCGCTTCCCGTTTCATTTATACTATAATCTCGCAAACTTTACTGTCATGCCTCCGTACTCCCCTTGCTTCAGATTAAAAATAATCTGCACCTCACTGTAATTTCTTGTACAGGTATGGTACTTCGGGGATTTATCCTAGTACCAATAAAAGTTTTATTTATCTATCTATATATTTAACAACTAAACTAAATATATATTTTGCGACGGGCTTGTAACCCAAGAATATCGAGAACGCGGCTGGAGCCACGCGTCCCATATATAATGACACCTGATGTCCTTCACACGCTCTTTCCTTCGTTAATTCATTGCTAGCGCCAGGTGATCGATTTTACCCACGATCACTATGGGTTTATCTGATCCTCGTCCGATCTTTCTCTCCTGGCCGGCTAGCTAGAACGGGATGCAGTTCGGGAGCATGCAAAATGCATGGATTTCGGCGCAGACACGTTATTCCAAGATTTTATAATCTCTCGTCAACTATTTATTCTCTCATTACTTACAAGTCTTGCATACTCATCTGACTCGAGTCCGACAGTCATCGTGATTTTTCCCGGACTTACTCCCATGCAACGGACGCCGAGCAATCAAATATTGAGTTGAGAGTGAAATAAGTTGCAGCTTCGTAATCAATGGGAAAAATAGGTTAAACATAGTCTTCAAGCGATGATTTGTGACGTGCGGGCGTTGTGCACGTCGAAATAATCCCGTCGCGAGAAGCGCGACGAGTTTATATTTATTTTTCGGGATCGTTCCCGGTTCGTCCCCTACAGGACGCTTCCCGTCTATTCGCGCAGGTCGTCAAATAAATCACGCGGCCTCTTGGTTACTTGAGTTTTAATCGTGTAAAGAATATTGAACGTTAATATAATATAAGGTTTGGCCGGCAAGCAGTCAATCTTACAATCGCTCACACGGACTCACACTCTTACTTACTATAAACCTTTAACTGTTACGTGTGTTGATGGTCCCTTTTCTCCACTATCTCTCTTGACACGTCTCCTCTCTTTCTATTCTCCGCACTCCGTCTCTCCGTCACTCTTTTCACTTCTCTTCCCTCCCCTTCTCTCTCTGCCGTACCGTGAACACACACTTATAATTCGTCTTATAATTACACGACAATAATGTTCGTAATGTTAAGTGCAACAACTATGATCTAGCACGATCAGGCTCACCACCGCGGGGCGCAACACTGTTTAGGCTCCTTCCGGCCTTCGCGACTTTTGCTCTATCAGACCGGGGTGTTCCCTCGAGATTTACAATACTGTTGCGGGCGCTAATCGAGGAGTTTTTCCGAAGAACAAGCTCACGCTTTCAGTATTTAAACGGGACTGCCATCCCCGGCTCGTTCATCCGCCGATCTCTCGACCGTCGGACGACAAGCCGGGGAGGATTTCTGCAAGATCGCGACATTGTAGCTCGCTTGAGCGAAGGGGAGAGGAGACATTCATATGTTCCCTCGAGCCCTCGCTTGATTTTCAAGAAAAATATCACGCGATCCGCGACGCGTAAAATAACACCGCAGTTGGCGCGATATTAAAAGAACTAACACGGAGAATTAAATACTGGAAAGGCAACGGAATACATCCCATGTATTCTGATACCTTGACAGTCAATCCCGCGCTGACGAGCCCGATCGTGCTATATCGCGAGTCGCAGTCACGATTCACGCGAGAAAAATTTGAAATAAAACTCACGCTGCGCGGAACGTGGCAAATTAAAGAAAAACCTTTTTGTGGAATTTTTATAACCTATATAGCAAAAATGAGTGATATTTCGTTTTGTCAAACAACGAATTCTGTCTGTTTCGATGGCATCGCGGAAAAACTCAGGTGTCGATCATGTTATACAATAAATATACAAGATAATGTATATGATGGGGTTCAAAAGCCAGATAAAGTGGTATCATTTGGATTACTTGAGTAAAAAATGTAAAGTGCCAAAAAAAAAGTTCAAGAGTGCATAATTCCATGTATGTTTCCGCGCTGATCATAGATCCGCTAAAGTGAAACGTGACGTTGGTGTATTTTTCGCGCTAAACCTGAAACGGCCAGACGTTTTGTATCAAAGTCAAACACGACGTTGACGTAAAAAAAAAATTGAAAATTGAAACTTCCGTATCGCTTATTTATGATGATCCTTTATTCATGAATCTTCATCTATGACAAAGCCAAAAATATAGAAAATTCTTTCTCATAGAAGAAGCTTTGCGAATAAAGGAACATTAAGAGAAATCTATATGAAAAATTCAATTTTGTACTTTTATAAGGAATCGATATGGAAGTTTCAATTTTTAACTTTTTTGTTTACATGATCACTATACTAAATATATATAGATCTGTATAAATCTGTTTACCGCAACTTGGCTCATGCGATTTAATTTATTCGATTTTCTTTATTTTAGGGTTGATTTCATTTGGTACTTGTTAAAAGACGTGCATATGATTAAGAAAACAAAAATCTCTAAACGTATTTGAAATACGAATAAATTTTGAACACGTTCTACTTTTTATCTTATGTCGAGATTTTTTTGTTGGAGTATGTAAATTGCTTCAAAACATCGAAAAACCATATTTAAAAAAAATGTCCAGATGTGTATATGTGTGTATGAATCAGATTAGAAAAATTGAAGCCGCTGAAACTCGAGGCTACGTCGAACGATCAAACCGCAATTTCATACACAGTATGTGTGGTCGATAGTCAATGCTTCTATGAAATTTCATTAAAAAATGTATGGCTGTTGTTTATGAGATTTCTAAATTCTTCAACAATGTCCGTACGCCCGCTAGGTTTTACAATTTTTTAGCAATCGAGCGGAAAGCTCGATGTTCCCTATGAAATTTGGGAAAAATCGTTCAAACCATTTAAATTCGGTCATTTTTATTTCTTTGAATTTCGTGAAAAATTAGTTTTCACATACGACGCAAGTTTTCATATTAAATATTCATCTATGAATAAAATAAGTGATAGATTCTCAATCGGCGTGCAAAAATACATAAAATATAGGATAATTATTACAGGTATGTATTAATAATAATATAGGAAACAAAACATAAGCTGAAGAATGCTTAATTATCTCTGCTTTACCCGTTCTGCTTTCTTTGTGACAAAATTGGAATCGATCAATTCTGTTTGTGGTAATTACAAAATAACTTTTTCATTGGGAATAGTTCGGAGTTTTCAGGAGGTTTATTCTCGAGTCACTCGTTTGACAAAACGTATACGTTTTGTCTCTGTATTCATCCATATATTTACACGCATACAGCGACAGAACGTATACGCTTTCCAAACGAGTGACTCGAGAATTGCCCCCCTTAGCAACGGTAAAAAATTAGGAATTAATGTGCACTCTTCGTGTGTGCGTGGTTTTATTGATATTTAGATCATTTGTGCAGATGAACGTACTTACTTCACTTAACAAAAAAAAATGAAAATTTCATATGACTTCTAAAAAGTTCCCAATGATTCTATCGATAATATTCAATCTTGATACAAAATTTTGTAAAATTATATCTATGGAAGATTTGCCTCCATAGCGTAAAGTTTATTCACATTAGAGTACCCAAGGACATTAAAAAACATCCCTCGTGAAATCTTTATTTGCACCTTAACCCTTTACTCACGGGATCCTCACTGAACGAGGACCTCGATTCCGGACGATTCGGTCCGAACCTCGCTCAGCAAGTACTTATATTGCGCGGTCTAAACATCGCTGTATCTCAAAAACTATTGATGATATCGAAATTGCCAAAAATACTCTTTGAAGCGTAATGTTCGCGATATTGCATTTGTGTAAAATAATATTTTTATCGTGAATATATAGTGTGCTATTGTTATTCGAAATGTATATTTACAGGCCGCGGATCGTAACTCAAAGACGAATATTATGAATTTATAAGTTTGAAAATTACAATACATTTATATATTTTAAAACTCCATTCGCCACTTAAGTGACCCTTTGGTTATACATGTTTTACAATTTGCAGGTGATTACCCGACCCCAGCTTTAATTCCATTTCTTAACGATTTCAATTACCCCACGTACTGTGATAAAAATTCCAAACTGTTTTCTCCACAGATAAAAAAAGCGTGCAAAGTGATTTACACAATTACTTCCTCATGTTTATGGTTTTGCGCATAACTTCCTCTCTGATGAATTTCGTTCTTCGATTTTGGCTTCCTCATAGTGGAAGCTATAATTAACATACAATGTTTAACTCTTTTTAATTGTATTTTTGAGTTCAGTATAAAAAACCATGTGCAAACTAATTTGCACCTTCTTTCGTAAGATAAAAAAACGTCTACATCTCGTAAAATGAAAACCGTCAAAATCTACAACCGAGTTTAATGTATTCTTCGCCGCTGATTACATAACTATAACTCATTTTACTCTTTGCGTGATATTTCATTCAAAAACGCGTGTTAGACGTAAAAAAACAAATTTTTCAAAAAATTCTAAATTTTCAAAATCTCATAAAATTTAAACGGTTGGATCAATTTTTGCCAATTTTAATACGAAACATTGTACGGTGTTGATCCATTCCCGTACCAAATTTAAGATCGGTACCTCCATGTTGACTCAAATTACATCATTATTAATAATTTTTCAAAAAAATCAAAATTTCATAAAATCTTATCCCTTCGATGGATTTCCACCAAATTCAATACCAAAGGTCTTTATTCATAGTATTGTATTTATATGCATTTTTAGGACGATAGCTAAAAATTTACGGAAACGAGAGCTACCACAGACATTTTTGAAAATTTCCAAAATCGCGTAAAATCTCGAATTAGGTGGCAATTTTCATGAAAATGATACTGAAGGAAGATACGTGACCACCCTATTAGTGTACAAAATTTCAACCCGCTATCTAAAGCGGTTTCCGAGTTATAGTCATTTTAAAGGAGGCAAGCTGACACATATACACACACATACATACATCCGGACGCCAGCTAAAAATCACATTTCTCGAAGTTTTCGAACATTTCTAGTACGCTGATATTCAAATCACGAAATTTATTTATTTTTTTCACGAAAACACAGCTTCCTCTATGGGGAAGCAAAATTATTGCAAAAATTCACGTGGGTGTTGCTAATAAAAAAAAAAAATTCAATTCTACTTCCAAATCTCATAATATCTTTCATATGATATTAAAATAACGACGTCACGGTGACATGTTATCGTTTCAATCCTGTATGGAATTATAAGAATTCAAAGTAGTATTGAATTTTTTTTTTCTTTGGCTGTCTGCAAAAAATTTTTTCTCAAGTCATAGATTTTTTTTTCAGTGTACGCAGAAGCAAAAATATTGAAATATTTCGTAAAAACTAGGCGCACAGCAAGGTTCTTTTTTTTCTTCATAATGCTGGTAATATCCGGATAATCGATAAGCAATTACATATTCCATGTGCGTTTGAGTAGATGCGCAGATACCACGAAATTTCGAAATTGACAATATTTTCTTGTTCGTTGGGTGGTACGGATCTAACTATAATGACGATAAAAGTATGTTGGAACATGCCCACTCAAGAGGGCGATAGGTAAAGAGAAGGGTCAAACTATCATTGGAAACTGCAACATATTTATTAAAAACGATTCACTGATGTCAGAGCTGGGCAGCACTTGAAGTACCGGGGAATTGTTCGGTACTTCAAGTATATACTTTATGTATACATGTATTTCTTAGTACCTCAAGTACTTTTTAACGATTTCTAGTTCCAAGTACAAGTACTTTTTGAGTACACGCCCGTATTACGGATACCCGATGAGTAGCATTACATCTTGTTTCTATTAATATATGAATATCTTCCTAAACTTTTCAATAAGTATGATTTTAACGAGCATTTTTTTTTGTTTAATTTAGTCTGCAAAATTCTATAAAAAGAAAACAAGAAGGGTTCCTTTTCTTTTTGTTTTGTATGACTTTTTTCTATGAAAAAAATGAAGAATCGATTATCAAAGCGCCAAATTACAACAATTTTTTACAATAAATTTTACGGTAAATTCTGCAAGTTGAAAGTTTATTGAAAGTTAACATTTTTTAATCTTACGGAAAAAGTTACCAAGTAATTTGCGCACGGCTTCCTCATTTACTGCAATTTTGGGCATAGCTTCCTGTGTGAGGAAGCCAAAATCGATCAACGAAGTTTCTTATGCAGAAAGTAAAATTACATAACTATGCGTAAAATTGTAATAAACTATGAAGTCATGTGCAATATACTTTACACCTTTTTTTTAAAACTCTAACGCTTAACGCTACAAACCTAATTGCGAGAAATAATTGTGATACTTTGTGCTTTGCATTTTAAGAATTTTGTGGTATTCTGCCAGCTCTATCAGTCAAGATTGACCATCACACAATTTATTTCCCAATCGTTGTTACTTATACCAACAAATACTGTGATACAACACCGTAATGGATTCCCTCGCCCCCCCCCCCCCCCCCCCTTATCAATATTAAATATTCGCGTCTTCTATCGTGTGCATTTACTTTCGCGACATACGCTTGAATAACGGACTGTGAGATCGATATACTTGCGCGCAGTAGAGCTTGGGCATACAGCTGTTAATTCACATTTCGCTGGTTGATAATTTGAAATAGAGGTCTTATCGTGCCGCAAGTAGTAGTGTATACTTGGATTAGAGCTAAATTGGATTGGTCTGGCTACAGAGGTCTGATTCGGGGAAATAAATATCGTATTTTTATTCGTAGAAAGCGTTAAATTTAACTGAACGAAGCGGCGTTGATCGCCCACTTACCACTATCACCGATATTCTATTTGAGCCACCCCACCTTCGTAGCATTCTGGCTCTCCACACTTTGACCCTGTGGATGCAGCGGAGGGGCACGTAGCATGTCATAACCCAGCATCTCAGATAGCTGTACAGGTATTATATTGCTTCGTTGTGTGCTTTCTTGCAACAAGATTGTTCCCTCCTGCTCGTTCAGCTCGGGGTAGTTCCGTGGAACGGCATGCGCGTTGGGAACCCTCAAGCTCAGGCGGGTTCATATGCGCTCACCGTTCTCCTCGTTGTCGAATGCGTCGTATGTACCTATCAAGGTACGAAATAGGTGCACGCGCACCTTAGCGTCAGGCTGTACCGCCGACGACTTTTAAAGGCGGCACAGTCGCTTGGCGCTATTGACGCTGATTCGTCTGTTTACTGGATGAGTTGGGAGAATCTGGCCAATCCACTACAGCACAGCGCACTGATGCGGTGAACTAAGCCCCACCTCCGACCGTCTACGATTGGTCCGCCCGGCAGAGACCTGATCCCACCCGGCTCATTACAGGTGGCTAAAGCTTTTGGTGGGGGAAATGGGTCGGACGTGGATACCACGACAGGATCGCCACGAACCGTTCCGTAGCCTCGACTGCACTTTGAAATCTATCGTGTCGTAAGCAGTGCCGTTGAAACGCGACATAACGGAGCACAACGAGAAAACACCCCGACACTGCCGCGAACAGCGGCTTTTTCGCTAATTAAACTCGTGACTATTATAAAACCGTCTCCGTTAGTGCGAGAAGGACATTTGTTAGACTCTGAAGCAAACGAAAATATTTTAAGTGTTAATGAAGTGACAGTGAGTAGAACAAATACAACGTTTGGGTGCCATGTGGAGTGACTCGGATTAATAGCGTTTGTCTTGTGTACTGTAATACAGATACTCTAGAATAATAGCTAAACTGCTGACAGTGGTACGAGTGATTCCAGCTACCTTCGTTTTCACTCTATCGTCAAGATCTATCGAATATTTGGGCGAGACGTGGGTCTCGAAGACGGCACCAAGATTGAGCTGGAATTGCATCAAAGGGCCGCCGGCCACTTTCTAAGGTGGGCCCATTTTCTTTTGTTTTCTTATCATTGTTCCCTTATCAGTTAATTTTTACTACGCATCTTTGTGCATCTACCGGATACATCATAACTACTTCCTTATTTGTTCAATACTCATGTTAACATGATTTTTCTAACACACTCGTACATCGTTGCATTTATTTTATTTTGACGCACATTAATTTACAAGTTTTACCATTCAACTTTATACAAATTCAAGTCGTGCCGATGAAAATTATTGAAATCGTCGAAATCGTATTGGATATCTACACGGCAACTATGACAAATCGATTTTAGACTATTACAATATGATAGCATTTTCGCGCCCTCGGAGGATATTTCTATACAGAAAGTGACTTATTAACATGAGTCAACATGACTTTGTATCTCATATCAGACAAACGCTGGTAGCATTTTATCTTCGTTACTTTTTCTTCGCTGCGACTATCTCCCTACATATTCTAATATTCTTATAATAACGCTACAGCGACGGATCATCTGCGTATACCTGGCTTGAGAGGTATTGATTATGCTCGGTCGGTGCCATAAACCCGCTGCTCGGGTAACTCTGAGACGCGAATCCCTGAATTGACAATACAATGGCTTTATTGAAGTTATAAAGTTTATTGCAGGCTTACTTCGGCTCAAATTGTTATTATACTACCCTATATGTATGGCTACGGTGCCAACAGTCAGGAGGCGGTATAGTGTACCGTTTCATCACTCAATTATTGCCTACCTGGATTTGTTATATCTTACTGTTAATCGGATCCGTCGTGTTCATTTTTAGTGTACTCTTGGGTGCATGGGACAAATATATATATTTTTTTCTGTGCAGTCTAAGTGACTTATTCACTGAATAGGGGTATTTTTTACAATTTGAAATGGATGGCAATTTGAACAGTGGATATTGGTATACGATCGGTATTACACTTTTCAACATTTTGACTGCGTTAGCGTCTCCATGTGCGTTATTGTTTCATTTTTATTAGTAGCAATAGCAGCACTAAACGAAAAAGATGAGCTTAGCGCATCAAATCGGAATTCAAAACGCTAGTAATTTTAGCTCATGATTTATTCCGGGTAAGAATGTTGTTACAAAAGGTAACTTCTCGAATAAAGACTGAGTTATAGAGATAATGGAAGGCTTCAAACGATGGCTATTTGGATTCACAAACCTACTATAATATCAAGCACTATTCGGGTTATAATTATTTTTCATTGCTTTGTGATCATTGACGATAAAGTTGATTACTTTTGTGTTCTCCGCTGTAAGCGCGGTCATTTTCTTCCGCATTAAAATGTGTACAAATTCAGAATAGTAAACGAGACTAGAGACTACTGGATGACCTTTTTAATAGCCGTGGTTTGAAAATAATTTCTTGATAGCAGAACTAATCGGAACTCATTTGGAGAATTCAGTTTGCATTCCGATATATACATCCTATATATGAGGCATTTCATGCGATAAATTCAGCTATAAAAAAGAAAATTCTCAACAAACGTCGAAAAATTAGTTTATGTCATTTCAACAAACGGATCACGTTACAATTTTTAAAAAACGTATGTCGCTATATTACAACCCGTTAAATTTTTCATTCATACGGTGTTATTTCGTTCACAGTTAATCGTATCAATAACACTACAAACGACAATCTCGGTTGTTCATTTGGATTTAATTGAGTCATTTTTACTCGATTTTTACCGCAAAATCATAGTAACATTAAAAAAAATAGGAATTCCTTTTAATATCTTCGCCAAAAGTATTTCTTTCAATTCTGTAAGTACATAACGGTTTTTTAGCTTGATGATCAGATCTCAGCCGCTAAAAAGTGACAGTAATTTTAACATTTAAAAAAATTAACCTTTATTTAAATTGGCATAACACTTCATAATTTAGAACGAAACCCAATTTATGGGAAACGCAACGTGCTAAACGTTACAGCTGGCTTATGTTAAGCTTTTTTTCTCTGATTCCAAGAGATAAACCACGTTTCACTACTAATATTCTGAATCTTTTGCAATCGGACATAATAATAATAATAATAGTAACGTAAGGCGGTTTCAATATTCTGAAGATTACGTTTTCCATAAATTAGGATTTGCCTAAAATTTTGATTTACATTTGTATGCACAATAACGTAAAAAAATTCATGTTACTGTCGACGAGCGCCGTGTCAATAACAAAAGAATATTAATAAAAAATAAATTAATTGCTATCACTCTTCAGTGAATGACAATTTCACGTAAAAAAACATGAATCCTTATTCAGTAATTGAATTTGCGGAAACTGTTGAGGTGACGATGTCGAGCAATCGGCTCGTTGCAATATAATAATTTCATTGATTTTCCCGTACAATGTAGATCAACATTACTCAACTAAACTTCAATAATTCGTATTCTTTCCCTCCATTAAAACCGGCAGGTGTTAATTTTTTTGAGTCTGTCATATAATTAACCGTTTCTGAGTTGACACTGTTTCAAATGAAAAAATGTGAATATTTAGTTATAAAAAATGGATCTTGGTGTGTGTGGTGGAAATAAATAATCTGATTTTTGGAAATTTATTAAGAATTTTCTTTTTTCGTGGCTGGATTAGTATGATATGCGTCATGCACATTTTACATGTCGTAATTACTAATAATCAACGATTATAATATTTATCCGAAAAATAGGCTAAGTTTATTTAATAATTTTTCACCTCGATTAATATAAGAGATAAATTAAGTGAAGTAGTTTAATAAATTTACTTGTTTAAAAAATTAACCTTGTGGAACACGCATGAATTTTTATTGAATCGAAATTGTCATTATAACTGTCAGTCTTTTTGCCCTATGTTTCAAGCTATATGATCGCTACAATGAAGAAATTCAATTAATGCGTTTAGGAATTTTCCGAGTGATTAACCTTGTGGTATATTGCAGTTTTATATAAAAATTACTGTATTCTGAGTATTCCGTCAATGAACAGTACCGACAATATTATTGAAACGAAAAGTAACCATGCAACGGTTTTTTTACGTTTATATATGTGTTTACAAACGTAGTACAAACGCTCGATGCTTGCTGACCAATCTCTGAGTGCGTGAAAACGGCAACTGCGGCACAATTTAATCGGCTGGAATATAAGTAATAACACTCGCTGCGACGGATGCAGTTTTCTGTTTACATCGTCCAACTCTATATAGCGACGGTCCTCTGATTCATCGAAAGATGTAAGAAATTAAATGAATATAGCGAATAATTTAGAGCAAAGGGGAATACTGTTAATTATTAATATTCATTTCAAAGAGTAATGATAATTATAGTATTTCTTAGTTAATGCAGTATCAACGATCTCTGTATTCATGATTTATACAAATCAGTGGCCGCGGTCAGGGAGTACCGGGAAAACCCCAAAAAGTCAGGGAATTCCAAAATTGCACAGGGAAAAAGTAAATTGTCGTCGAACCTTCTATAAATAAATGAAAAGTACATAAAAAGACACTTTAAAAAAAAATTGAAAACATTGAAAAAAAAAAACAATTTTAGACATTATTACAATAATTAGCCATTTTCATCATTCATTTTTTTTTTTTAATAGAACTCGTTAGAAGTTTGGTCAGGGAAAAGTCAGGGAATGTTTTTCCGGGGAAAAAACGCCCACCATGACAAATCAACATTGTACGACTCGAGTACCATTCGAATCTTAATGTGTACGTGAAGATTTCTTAGGTAACAACGTTTAAAACAAATAGCTACGTATATCCTGCATATGCTATTTAGTGAAGGTTTTCCGTCGCATGTTCCGGGAAGTCTACAAGCTCAAGCGGTCGTCAGTGCACCCTCGGTAAATGCTTGCAAACGCACGCCACAGATCAAGGTTCACTCGATGAATTCGCATCGACGGCAATAAATCGCGGTTCCCCATTACGCAAGCATCATGATTCGTAGCGCTGAGAGCTAAACATTCAATTAGCGCTTCCTAATCCTACCCCTTGTTGTCAACAGCCATTACTTCCAGCATCTTCCCCGAACGCCGATGGGTCTCACTCCCAAATTCATACCATGCTATTCTATGCTATACACGCACCCCCAGCATAGTCTCTTTCCCTCGGGCTTATACCGCTGTGAACTATCGTCACAGCCGCCGCAGTCGCCCCCATTCAACGTCATGGCCCCTCGGTGACCCACGTACGTATCTATTAATCCTTGCTGAATGACACTCGAAACACTTGAAACCACCGCGCTGCCACGCTAGGGTAACTCCGGTGATGTTAACCCTAACGAAATCGTAACTACTGCCCTGAGCGTTACAGCGATGGGGAACTTCCCTCCAGCCACTACAACTTTTTTTTTTATTTTACATTATATTTTTCTCTTTTAATGAATCCTCAAGGCGATCTGCGTCGTAATTGTGTTACTTCGAGAGGCTCGCGAGATTTATGCCCCCCCACCGCACTGTAGGGTTGCATACTTTAAGCGTAGCCTTCCCGGAGCGTCGCGAGATGTTGAGTGACTTTGATACGCGAGAATTAAGGCAATTAACACATCCACGTGGCTGTCTCGGCCGACGGACGTATATTCTTAACACCGCTTGCATTTTTCTTCCTGTTTCATTGGTCGCTGTACTTCCTCTGTGTTCGTTTATAAAATATTGGTAGAACACTAAAGCGTGCAAGTGTTAGCGAGTGACATTTCGTTTATACACGTGGTAGTAAAGTTGCGTAACTCTCGTAGATGCGCTTGTAATGCATTCGGAAGAGTAATAGATTGTTATTCAGTTGATTTCGCTGTGTAAGTCTCGCTGTGATATGTGCATGGAACATTGAAGTTTCTAATTACTTTAACAACGAATTAAAAATATTAAATGTAACATTTAAAAACTATATTACGTGAGTAAAATTCGATGAATCCATCAGGCCGGCACTCCAAAGCTATCATAACCATTACACATCGATGGATTAATTACGTAAGGGCCTACAAGTTAGACTATTGATATTAGTACTCGGGAGTTGCTTGAAGTTTCACCCGGAAAAATAATTTATTTGATGGCCACCGTTTATTTAGATCAAGTGAAATATTTATTTGATTTAAATAAATATTAATTTCATTTAAGTAACCATTTACTTAATTTAAATAAATATTAATTTAAATCAAATAAATATTTTACTTAAACCAAATAAACAGTGGCCGTCAAATAAATTATTTTTCTGGGTGTTCTCTCTGGAAGATACTATGTACCAGATAGCAAAGTGAAACCAGAAATTGAAGTTTTTCTTGAAAAAGCAATCGGCCGAACCGTCGTAAGGTGGTAACATAGTCTGGTAGAAAACCAGAATAAGTTAAAGCTTCATAGTAAGGCCACGGTGAAAGTTTCAACAAATATACCGCTAAATGTCGAAAGAAATCTGCATCAGTTACGGCTATAATGTATTTTACACTCTGTTAACATTCAGCGATTGACGAAATGAATTTTTCATTAACGTGATCTAAAAGGTTTCATGAAAAATTTACATCGTGACATCTTTTGTTAAAATTATAAGTTATGACATTATATTAATCTAAGAAAGCTAAGAAATATGCGTATTTAGACTTTTCATTTAAGCGTCGACTGCATCAATAAAAAAAATAGATTATATGACTAGAACAACTGTGTAGTGACTTCTATGGCATCGCCATAAGAGTACTTGTACGGTTAGTCTCATGGTACAATTTTGCCTTAAAACATACGTTGATAAAAATACGTGGTATATTTTTGCAAGCTGTAAGGTGAAAAGGAATGGCGTTTAAGCATTTCTATTTTTTCAAAATGAAGCATCACGACTCAGTCAATTTGGGTGGGAATGAATTTTACTTTTTACTTTTACTTACTTCATGGGAAATGAAAAGCGAGTTCGTGGCCGATAACATATGATCTTATATAACGCATTTTCTTCACTGATTTATTACGGATAAAGTATTAATAAAAATTTGCAAATGATCCTAATATTAATGGTCTTGCACTTGAATTGCAGAGCTGGCGGCAATATGTGCGACAACGGGGCTTTCACCGATACACTGCGCTGCATTCCCGGCATGTCCGTTGGATCACCCCCGGGTGGGGCTGGCGTAGTTCCAGGTGGTGTCGCTCTTGCCAGTCCGCTGGGGGCCGTCAAAAAACCGGAGACCAAGCATGTCAAAAGGCCTATGAACGCTTTCATGGTGTGGTCTCGATTACAGCGCAAAAAGATTGCCCAAGAGAATCCTAAGATGCACAACAGTGAGATCTCTAAAAGACTTGGTGAGTTAAATTTTTTCGAATATTGAAATATCTAACGTGATCTCCAAATGTGATAAATAAAGTATTCTCACTGGACAAGTCTCAAGCCCTCATTTGTCTTAATGAAAATGAACTCGTAGAAATTAGGTTTTTGTTGCTTTGAATTTCTCTACTCGATAGATATAACGTCTTCATCTTTGCTACTGCTTCGGAATAACCTTTATTTATTTTTCTATCTTATCTTATCAGCTCTTGATCAAGGCAAAACTCATTTTTCTTTTCTTCTTTTTTACGTTTCGACTCTTATCAGAGACCTCGTTAGCCCTTTCATTCTGAATTAGATTAGAATCGTGTCCGTCATATAATAATAGTGTACAACTTATAAATATGTTTTTCACACATGATTTTATACCAATGATTCTCAATAGGAACGTGTCTCATACCTACATGGAGCACTTTTATTCAGTATCCTATTAGGCTATTCTCTATGCTTATGTACAGTAAGCTAGTTCTATAATGCTGATATTTACCATGATTTTTTTAATTAGTAAAGTTTAGTGTGCCGATTGCCTGAATGTGTCAAATCGATGTGTGTTATTGTGGTTTAACAACGATTCTACTACTTCTAACCGGAGAAGCCGTAAACAATTGTTCGCATCAATAGCGTAACGAACAATATTCCCATAGCTATTACTCAATTATTTTTGTTCATTGTCGCGTTTAAATGAATATAAGTATTTAGCTGTAAAAACGCGAACAGAAAGAAATACTTTAGTATTCATCGTGCCGAATAAAGAGACAGGGAAGTTTTCTTTGAGAAAAAAAATCCACTCTATAAAAAGAGCTCCAGCACTCCCGGGCAATAGTCTATCGAGGCCCCTCATAATGGCTAGCTACGTATGCACGCGTGACTGCAAGATTCGCCGACTCGTAGTGGCTCCCTTATTCCGTCTCGTTAGTCACTTGGATCCATCGACGAAAAGCTGCCGGCCCGTGTAAGCGCGTACCTACGTTGAATCCGTCGAGCGTGCGGAAACGGGAAGCAGCGCGCGAAGGCATTCCGTCCAGCATTTCCGCTAAATGCCGAGAATCCACAAAGGTATTTCCCGCGGCATTTCGTCGTTTCCCCTCAGGATTTTTTCATCAGTTCCGCCGCCTTCTTGTTCCTGCCTCTTTCTTTATATATATATATATATATATATATATATATATATATATATATATATATATATATATCCTTTACACCACAAGTTTCTCCCTCCTTTTGTCGTGTCCTAATACCTCCGTTGAGAAGTATTTGTACCTCTGCTTTTATGCGTACTTTTCGTTTCGTGCTATTCGAAGTTATACCCATCCATGTATTTTAATGTCACAACGAATGGTTATTGTTGCAGTTTCGCAACTTGCGCATTTACAGCTTTTCCAACTTTGCGATCAATTCTACCTTATTCGTTAACGTTAACTTAACACAGCGTTATGGGTATCTACAGTTGATGTTCATAATCATGCATATCACGTTAAAACAAATGTAGCGTACTCAATAAATACACGGTATCGCTCTGCTCGAACACATCAATTTTAGTTGGCGAAACTTACAATTTTTGTACCTTGTCAATTTCATTATTATCTTCGCGTGACGTAATCCATATTCGGTTTTCGATATACTTCCGTTAAGTATCCACAATGGTAAAATTCGGCTACGACGCAAAATTTAGCACAGGAATATATTGAACTTGACACAAGAGCAAAATCGCCTCTGTTTTCAGGTTTCCAGTAAACCGACAACTTCTTATGTGTTGGTACAAAAGAGTCCGACCACTGAAAGTGTCACTTGCACTTTCCATTCGTGACGTACCGTAACATTAAACCCCCCAAAAAACGAAATGAGACTGACTTTGGCTGGCACGTGTCAATATATATCGTCATCATACGATCTACGTGCGGTGCCAATCGGCCGTATACGCCACTTTTACCCTGTCTACATCAAACCTCGTGCTCCATGCTGCCGATTCGAAGTCGATAATTCATGAAATCGGAAAAGGTGAGCTGATCAATAAAGTCAATTAATTATTGTTGTTATTACGCATCAGATCGAGTTTCAATGACTAAAAAAAAGTTAAATTTAATTTCCGATATGTTTTCCTAACACTCTCCCAATCATCAAGAGTAACAACATACTCGCACCATAATTGAAGAATCACCTATTATTGAAATTCTCACTGTCGTAGAGTCCCCTTCAATCATCAATCTACGCTCTTTATATTCGTATGACAAAAAAGTCAGCGTCATCCGGCATACTCGCGTTCGATCGATCGCACAGTCCTTTGCGTAATTCTCCGTTCGCTCGTCTTTCAGGCTGAGGCGGAGTACCTCTTTTTTGTTTGCGGCATATCTAAAATACTTCTAGTGTACATTGTTGTATATACTGGGCAAAGAGAAGTAGAGAGTTGCTTGGGGAGGAGAGCCGTATAGTACTGGTCGAACGTCGTCAAGGTGCGCGCGCACATTCACGCCCCACGTTACTGTACGCTAGTCAGCTAACGTGTAGAAGCAACCAACAAGGGGTTGAGCCGAATCCTCTTGTTGCGGAGGAGTTGGAAGCGAAGGCGGGGGTTCCGTGAATTCGTCGAAGAGAGGGAACCAGAACGGAGAACGGGTAGGCGACAGAGTGAGGGACGGAAAAAGAGACTCCGAGTAGAGAAGGTAGGAGCAAGCTTTCATCGTAATGAAGTATTCCTGCTACTCCCTCCCCCTCCCGGCACCTTCTCCACGAGCCTCGAAGCTTTCAAACGAAGAGAAACGCAACTTGCAGTTGTTGCATTAACATAACCTGGCTCCCGTCTGTGCGTTTCGAGACGCACATATACGCTTCATGTGAATCGGCTCTCATACTCTTTGACTAAACATTTTTAACTTTTTCATTCTCTAAGTAACATTGCAGATAACGCTTCGTGTTGTTATATGCTTATCATAACGGGAAACATTTGTCACTGACTTGCTGTTGCATTTCCGAACTTAAATACTTAAAAGCGGTCCAATATTTAAATCATTTTTTATAGTTCATGGGTGAAGAAGCCAACAAAGTTAATTTTTAGACTGAAACCTTATGTAATATAATCCTTAATGCACCAACGGCCCAATTTAATAAAGGAATATGATGTATCAAATTCCTATCTTTGTATGCCCTTGTGGCATTAAAACATCGATACATTCTATAATATTCTGGGAACATACCTAGCATTCTAGTCTGGTGCAAACCGGGAACATCGGCGGTTCTTCATAATCTCTTTGAGTTCGACACTTGTGTCGAACTCGACTCGGTGTTGGGTCGATTAATGAATTTAATTGATCTAGCTACTACAGTCGCTACGTATTCGCGAACTTGAGTGGATCCTCTTACGCGTACTTTCGATCTAGCAATCGCGTCGCTTACACCCCAAGTAGCGTTTGCAAGTTTCCATGTAATAAAAAAATTACATGAATTGCCGCGTGATGCGACAAATTAAAGTTTTTACTGTAATTTTTCTTACTTTCTCGAAGGGTAGACCAATTATCCGAAGAGTCGTGATGGAAAGAAATTTCTGCCATTCGTAAAGTTCATGGGAACCTTCCGGTATGAACAATTCTTGACCATTTTCAGCTTGAATCGTGATACTATTTCAATTGTCGACGCCACTGTGACATTTCAAATGATGGTACAATTTAATATATATCTTTTTGGATACGAAATGACGCAATAAAATGGTAAATACCGGCTTTGAAAAAAATCTTGTTATATGGTCACGCATTGTTCTCCACCTAATTAAATATTTTCAAGATCTGTCTTAGTCCTTTTACAAAAACAAATCCTTAATTACTTAATTGCAACAATGGCTAAATTGTTTATCAGTTGTGCTTCCTTTGAACAGTTGAGATGAAACTCACTCGATCGATGATAGCAAATTAGGATGTTAAGTAACACTTGACAATAATGCCGATGGTTTGTGCAGTGTTAATATCGATTGTTACTCACAAACGTACCAGTAAGCAAGAACGGTAGAATCAGTGTAAGCCGCCATCGAAAACTATACTCATGGCCATTGGTGACAGTGATTGCTTTGCTATGTAACCATCGGATTAAGTTCTACTATACGCATAGTTACTTTCAAAAACACCTGCGTGGAGACGTTCTTGCCCACCCACTATTTGAGCTTAGTTGCCCTGATTTCTCATATATATTGAGAAATCTACGTAAAATATGTGGACAAGCTCGCTAGATAGATACGCGGAATACCGGTGCAGTTACGTGCTCGCAGGAATTCACGCGAAACAAATAGCGCTGCCTCTCCGACAGGGACAATGAAAACGTTCACAATGCAACTTATATAGGTATTCCCGGTAGTATATTCTTTTACGCATGCGGGATTAAAAATGACTGTCGACGACACAGAATACTATATCTAATACCAGCTAAAATAAGAAGGACATATGTTCCATGTATAGCATACAATTATGCCGTACGCATTACGACGTCCCTACGAATACGTCGAGTAGCGACGACAACGTGAACGTGGCCCATACTTTGAGCAAATATACTTCCGAAAATCTCAGCATAATTTTGCTCTTCGTATCGACTTTTTTTTATTACTCTGCCAGAATTTCTATTTCTGATCTACTAGTATGCTTGCGTGTTATTGTTCAAACTTATTATTTGAATTCTTCGTCAATTCATACGCTATGATGACAAAAAAACGTCTTAGACGCTTATTGTAATGAAGATGCAAAAAAAAAAAAAACTACAAAAAATGTATCATCATAACTATTCTTTACTTCCTTTTATTTGGCATTTTCTAATATCGGAATTACGTAATCACCTCATATGTATTACTAGGATTTACTTAAGTTTTATTTCTAATTAGTTTCATTCATGCCGCGTTTATAATACCTACTAAAAAAACAAAAGGGCGTAACCCGTTTGCTTTAACACGGGGAATCCTCCCTTTTGTCTTTTAGCAGTCGATATTGTTCGATATCGCGGCGAAACGACAAGACATGCCTGGTGCGCATGTACTAACGCTGAACCTGTTTCAGACATCGTTAAATTCGTACT
Source organism: Amblyjoppa fuscipennis (assembly GCA_963575735.1). Taxonomy (NCBI): domain Eukaryota; kingdom Metazoa; phylum Arthropoda; class Insecta; order Hymenoptera; family Ichneumonidae; genus Amblyjoppa; species Amblyjoppa fuscipennis. The sequence goes on from OY754488.1 coordinate 19,452,932, forward strand.
CGCCGACGTTTGCGTTAGTTCTTGGCTGTAACTACATTCCCATTGGTATTATCAGTATATTATTACGACGGTGTGCCCGTATCAGGCCGACCCTGGCTACCAGCGTCGCGTCGACACCTACCGGAGCCCAATATCGGCACTACTACGAATCCGCAGTTTGGTATTTGGTATTAGTAATTATTTCGCAGCATTCACTTGATAGTTGGTCAGATATTGACAGCTAGTTCCGGCTTACAACTGGTGATTGGTGAACAATAATTGCGCCAATATGTCCCCAATACTGAGTCAGCCATCGGGCAGGCGTCTAAAAAACATGCGCATAAATAACGAGACATGTCTTCACCCGGTGCATGTCCAGCAATAAAATGATTCTCAACCGTGGATCAAAAATATTTTGCTGCCAGTACAAGATACAAAAGTTGCCCTCGTGGTAAGAACGTATGTTGACAGCAAGATGTCAACAGTCTAATTTCAGTACAATTAGTTTCTTCTTGATTGATATGACATGTGTCGGACAGCAAACGTCCGATAATGCAATGAGTTTTTGACAATCCATCGGAGATGTTGCATAAGCTGTAAAAATTGCCCATCGACCCAATGAGTCTCCCATGATGAGCCAGTTATCGTGGTAGTGCCAGAAATGTTTTCACGTCATTAATAAGCCAAGTATCTTGCCCAAGTCCACCAATGCTATAGAAATCGGCGCGGATTAGGATGATTGCATGGGAATAACGGCTCTTCGAGATTAGCATAATACTGATCCGATGGGTTGTCAATACGGGACAGTAACACCGGGCGAGTCTCAGCAGACTGTCATTGAAATCCGTCTTGTTAAGATCATCAATAAAAGTCAATCCACTTTAATTGAATTGAATTGAAAACAGAAACATCTTTTAAATCAGATTAATTTTAACCCTTTTGACTAGCTGCACGTCTTTTTTCATAAAAAAAAAAAAAAAAAAAAAAAAAATACGCTGTTCTACGCATAATGGACGTGAACATCTGTACAGCCGCTATAAATATGTACTCCATATATTAAGAACGTCGAATCTCCTGAAACGCGCATCATCATCCGTAAGGGGGGAAGATGTCTCTGTGATTGGGGCTCATTCTTAGCTGGATAACAAAACCGCGCAGCGGTGTTGAAGCTACGTGGTGTCGACGGCAATGGCACAACGTTGCTGGTCGTCGTTCTCGTCGTCATCGCCGTCGCTTTCGCCTCCGACGAGGGCTTCTGCAGTACTCGCCATTTGTACTGCCATCGCGATGCCATCACCCACCTCCGAGCTTGCACCACGACCACGCCGCGGTCCATTAATTAACAGGCTTTGTACTTTTAAACGATGTTAAATAAATGGTATTGTCCGTCGGCGAAAGGACTGAAAGGCAGGTGCCATTGTGTTTTAAGCTCGGTTGGTCTCCGAATGTACGCAAAAGAGGAGAAGGACCGAGTACCACCCGAGAACCAACTACCTACTAATACCACCGTCGCTCGGCGGCCTTTGTTCTAAACAAATACGATCCCCGCCTTTCCCCAACCACCCCACCCATCCATTCGCCACCACCATCGCCGTCCCTTGTTACCGGGGAAAATGCGCGTGCGTATCGATTGGATAATCTGCTGCTGCTGCGCTGTGTAGAAAACATACTGGTTCCCTCTTCTGTAATTCATATATGAATGGATATTTGAAAATTCGATAATCTTCAAAGCGGATATTAGGCAACGAAAATACTCCTATGAATGAACTATAACGCGTCCACATGTTACAAGGGATTTTAATTTTACATGCTTTACGTTTATATACCCAATCGTTTTTACACGCAGAGGGTAAAACGCGTTCCGTTGAACATTAAGCGGTTCGATAACTCCAAAGAAATCGGCTTTGCTGTCTCGTGTTTTCAGTTCCGCCAATATTCTAAGTCGAGAAACATCGTTATTCCATTGAATTCAAATTTTTCAAGAACGTATCGCCCCTTATTATCTGATCTCAAATTTGATAGTCAACATACGGCAATATTCGCCATAAATAATGAAGAAAATTGGTCGAAATTAATAACTCGAGCTGTTACAATGTTTAACTGTTTTCCTCGTAATGATAATTGAACTTTTATTTTCAAACTGTCAAATTAAATTTTGGCCAATAATTCACGGCGATGGCTAATACTATGCGAAATTTACAATTAATTCAATAACCGAATCAGGTATACGCACAGAATACTGACCCGACTGAGCAAATATGTCTGAGAATTCGACGTTTCTGAAGACGCTTAACCACCTAACGTAACTGGAAAATGATTATTCTGTCACTTTCGACGATACGTTGACCCAAATTTAGATTTACTTGACGAGATGCGCCGATCTTTATAATACAATTGCATTTCATGCTTATTGTGATGCTAGAATGTAAGATGATTTTTATTTTCTTTCGAACAAAATTTTGTTTCTGAAATTAGCAAGCAGCCGTTAACGAAGTGTATGGTCATAAGTGCTGTTCAATTATTCTTGTAACTGAGTGGTACAGAAATGCTTGTTGGATTCTTATCACATGTTGCACCAGAAAAGCAGTTCGGTGGTACACTCATGTTCCCAGGCTTTTGTTGTGAATGTGTCCACCATCACGTATGCTCATCTATTGTTAAAATTTGAGCATGAACGCGAGTCCGGAACAACTCACTAGCCATTGTTACTTGTATCCGTAGGTGGTTTGTCGAGCACAGTTCGCCGAAAATCACGTGCAGAAGCGTGCAGAGGGACAACCCAGCTCGTAACAATTTTCCGGTTGCTTGGCACATATTCTGTTTCGTTGCTGTGATGGTGACGGGTATATTGCATAGGAAATGGTGTAACCAAATTATTATACTACTAGAAAGGTTTTAGTGTCTCGAGGAAATCGCGCGTTTACATATCGCAGTTGTGAAAAAAGAGGATTCTTTGGCGATAGCGATTAGAACGAATGAGTTTGTAATTATTTATGATAATATCTTATAAAAACTGTGTGCTTTCGGCAATGTTTATTCAAATTGTAGTTGTCAAAGAATACTTTTGCAATCTTCTTGGAGAATCGCTTATCGTACACGTCAATAACTTGCGACTATACTTGCGATATTGAATATCACTCTATATTTCAAAAGGGAAAACCTAGACTCAGGATCAATGTAAGAGTCTACATAATGTATATTGTCTCTAGTTAATCACCCCAGTCCGATTGAATTATTTCCAGCTTATGTTGTAAATGTATAGTTCATTCTAGATGATCGTTGAGTCGGGTTTATGTTTACCTAAAAATCATTTGACCAATGTTTTTTTTCATTATAAAGGAAACTTTCGATGCATAGTTTTAAAGTATGTGTCTTCAAAGTCACTTTTCCTTTAATATTACAATCGATCAATACGATGTCATGTAATTATTCCTAAATTTAAGAGACGACTAAGGAGTACTAATGATTCGTCGATTTCAGGACGATATCACACTAACCCCGTTTTCAGAGTTGGTTATAGATGAAACGTCTTTATGTGCGGATACAGCAGAATTCACTGGGCTTTGCGTCTATGTGTTTCTCTAATCGGCATCAGTATGAGGGCCTTTTCATTTCTAAATGTGTTTGCGCGCAATAAGTAAATTAAATAGATAGTTTCGTTTATTTCGTGTTCTGAGGCCTGAGCCCCCTAAGAACACTGTGCACCGTGCAATTGAATGCCGGAAAAGTGATTCATTTTGCCATTCGAAATCACAGTAGCAGTGAACAAGTCCACCGAAACGTTAAATGTTACAAATTTTGTTGAAATAAATTAAAATAACTTTCCAATAGTGAATGACAATGCTAAACGAAAAAACTCCGAAAATGAGCGAAACTAATCGAGATCAAAACTTTACAAAGCAAGGTCTTGAAAAAAATCATTCGTTTATTCGGAATAGTGATTTGATGGCATATATAAAAAAAATGTGAAATAGGTACAAACGACTAGTAATGAAAAGGTCGAATCCTAGTCAAGGCCGATCGTAACTCTCATGCTATTATGTTGATATTAGATTATTGGGGAATTTAAATTGTCATTAAATTTGAAGCATTTCGAAAAATATCTATCCCGTTTGCATCGGTACACTTAGCTGAAAGGTACCGCGGCATCGTATTATCGCCGCCCGCATTTCTTATAGAGTGGGGATATGTTTTGTTCACTTGGTCGATAAGTACGCCGGCTATTATGTCGCCCTGCCTAAAGTCTGGCAGTCGCTCAACGTTATGATTATGCAGCATGACGTCGTCCAATTATCGTTTAACGAGATTCACCAGTGCTCGAGAGGACATGACGAAGGGATATTATATGCGTACCTACGCATTCAATGTATACTCATTTCAGATGCAGCATTTTTACTATAGATAGTGTATAGACCCTCTCGCTATAAAAATACGTACGGCAAGACCGATTTAAATCCAAGAAAAACATCTGTCATTCTTCGATGGTTGGTTAAAGCTAAGCTACTAAGAAAATAAGTGTGGTATACGGATATAACATAGTCGATATATTCGTAAGCGAATCGATGAATTATTTATCAATTTGCTTACGATTAAAAGAACAATTTCATTTAGTTTGAACAAACGATGGAGACGCATCATTCTTAATTTCTTACTTAATGATTAATTTTTTGTTGCCAGACATATCGTTAAAACACCTTTGGTATCGGTTTGACGTTAGCAAACAAAAAATTAATCATTAGGTAAGAAAATAATGAATCATGAGTCTCCATCGTTTGTTTAAATTAAATGAAATTGTTCTTTTCATCGTAAGCAAATTGATAAATAATTTATCGATTTACTGACGATGAAAAGAATAATTTCATTTTAGTTTAAACCAAACGATGGAGACGCATCATTCTTTATTGTCGTACTTAATGACAAATTTTTTGTTTTCCAAACATATCGTTAAAACAACTCTGGTGGTAATAATAAGGTATCTACTATTAATGTATCTCGTTATGTGAACTTATATTACAATTGCATTCGTTGTTAATGTTTCAGGAGCTGCGTGGAAATTGCTGCCAGATGACGAAAAACGTCCTTTCATCGACGAGGCCAAGAGATTGCGTAATTTGCACATGAAAGAACACCCCGACTATAAGTACAGACCAAGGAGAAAGCCGAAGTCACTGAAAAAGGAAGGCTATTCTTACAGTATCCCTTATGCTAGCGTGTCCATGGATGCCCTCCGAGCTGGTGAGTGCGATATTTCGGTAATTCTTTAATACGTTTCACATTATCGTCAGGCGCAGCGACGGCAACAATCGAAGTACATTGAAGAAAAAATCTGCCGCTCAGTCGTTTCTGATGTTATTTATTGCGGATGAGAAAAAAATCTGCGAAATTTAATGCGAAATGTTACAAAATGTTAACATTGTATTTGCACGACTGTTGCCATTTCTTTAAAAATTATCCGTTTTGCGGCAATCGTATGGTAAAAGAAGCGATTGATGCCGAACTTGCATATGATGAAAAGATGCCGTAATATTTCACCGCTCAATTATGCCGTAGTGTAAATTAATTAATTTTGTATGAGTGAATTAGTAAACACATACTGTACTTATTGAAATTCCGAAGCGTTATGGTCTCGTATGGACACAAAGAGGTAACAAATTCTATAAATGTGACACATTAATTCAAACTAATTATAAGTATACAAGGTTACGACCGCAAAAAGAACAGTCGGAAAAAATGTTTTTGTCGCAGTACAAACATATTATTCTGCTCATTTATCCACGGGTGGCATTTTTTCTTCCATTGTTATTATTGAGGATGTCGTTAATAGCCCTGTGGCCGGCGGAAGTCGTGTAGTTACAGCTCAAATAGAACTTAAGAAACCTTCACATTCATACACTGCATTGCAATGGACGATAACCAGAAGGGCTCGAAATTAAATCATATGGATAATCGATGATTCTCAGATTAATATGCATAGATACAAGAGTAAAGCATCGTCTTTTTTTAACTGATAGCTGTACAATTTTTTTCTGTGAATTAAAAATTATCGTTAAATCATCGTTAAATGATATCGGTATCATCGTTAAATGATATCGTGTCTGTCGGTTCAGACAATCCGACAGGCGAGCGAAATCTGAACTTACAATACACCATTATATTAATTCCATGTACATTAATTTGCACGTGACATACCTCCAAAAACACCTTTTTGCAATATATAATACTTAAGAACTGAACTGCTCGAACAGTTTGATATATTTGGGACTGAAATGTACTTTGCATGTCCGAGACAGCATTGGAATGAAATTATTATTAAATACTGCGTTCTTGTTACATGGCTTGACGCATAACTGAATGTATAACTTCAAGAATTCACGGTATCGGATAATTCATATAATTCATTAGACTACATTTGAAAAGTCAAACATTTTCGTATTAGCACTATACGAATTCGGTTTAGTTAAAGAGAAACAAGGAATGATAACGCAGTTTTTGCAAAATAATAAAATTTAGAATCTTATTGAATTCAATTGATTTTAACCAAATTCAATGTCGAAGGTTAATGATCGATTAGTAACGTGCAGAATTTAAGATCTATCGCGGAAAATTCGGGTGAATTACCATAGTCGCCATAAATTATTATTGAATTAAGAAATTCAAAATCGCATGAAATCTCAAATTGGAATCGTGACTACATTATTAATGTACAACCTGTAGCTCGCTAATACAAGCTGTTTACGAGTTATAGTGGTTTAAAAATTATAAATCAATAACACACACATTCATACACGTCCACATACGCATCCGGATGCCAGCTAAAAATTGGTCAACGAACTTTCAGATAGAGAAAGCTATAGGCAAAACGATAAAAAATGCGGAAGCAATATGTAAATTAGTTTGGACCATTTTTTTTTTTTCATTGTTCTTCATTTTCGTTACCTGCTTTTCGTTGACTTTTATTGTTCGTTGAATTAATAAAGTTAATATCGATCGCATTTATGGTACACTGATTAAAATACATGAAACGACAATTTAAAAAAAATCACAACCACCATGACGATAACCAACTTTATATACCAATAACTTTAGACATACATTTTTCGTGGACTTTAAAAAGTTTTGTTTGCATAAACTATTCGTACAGTATGTGCTATATTTTTATTTGCATTTCAAAGACTATTTCTAGCAGGATCAAATTTAAAGGATTCTTTCCATCCAATACGCCACTTTTAATTCGAGTCGCAATATTTCAGCATACCTGGCAGTATGTGTAGAAACTCATAACGAATAACACAATAATTCGATAATTGATTCAATAATGAAATTAAAGTGAAATAATTTAAGTAAGTAACTCGATTTTACCAAAAAATGTTTTATATTTCTGGGTCAAACAAAAATTTCCATGACCTGTCTTTAAAGAATTACCCCATCATGAGAGGCTAAAAAATAAGGCGGGATTCACCTATTGTTTGTTGCTAACATGCTAAATTTTATTAATCGTTTCATAAATTGTTAGTATACGTTTTTAGGCTCGTAAATCATTTTTTATAACAAAATGTGAATTATTAGCTGACATACACGCCGAGATTAGCCGTGATTAGTCTAATCCAGTGGTTCTTAACCTGGGGCTGCTACAGCAATCAATATGCGTAACTTGGGGCTCCATGGACTTCTGATTAAGATTTTCTTGTCTAATCGGTGTACGTCGTAGACGGCAAATTTTTTTTTTTATCAGAACTAAGTTAAGTCAAATTGCATCGAACAGCGCAGGTTTAGGCGAATGAAAAAAAAAAAAAAAAAAAAAAAAACCGATTTCCATTAACACCATGAATTTTTATTCAGCAGAATAGAGCCTCAGAATTTAAAGGATTAAGTAAGAATTCATATGTACTCAACTGTTATTGAACCATACGACCATTCCCGCGATGTGGGTGCGGGGACGAAAGCGTTACATAAACACTTTTGTTTAAGTTTCGGTCCTACGTGTGGACCCTCTTCTGAATTTTATTTTCTACAAGTAACAATTACATTTTTATTATGTTTTTTGTTTCCAATGGAATCCTCTGCGACGAGAAATGTTTCCCTATGTACTCTCTTCCACGAGAGGTTCCTTTTTCTGATAAATTGTTGAAACCTCGATTTTCGGTAGACATTTTCTCTGTCGTACCTGAGCGAAAGTGTTTCGACACTTTCGCTCATCCCATTGAGTTATATCTTCACCGCATTCAAAAACAATGTTTCGAATAAAACGCGTGTAATGCCGCACGTTGAGCAAGTCGCCAGATACAAAAGAAGTCATATTTTTAATAATATTATGCATACAGACGATGGACTGGGCTTACTTTTTTTTTAAACTGTTTGAGCTATAAAGAAAAAATGTTTCCTTAAATTCATTTTTTTAAATCGTTTTCGATTCAGGATGATGCAGCCACTTAAACAATACATGAAAGACAGATTTATGTATTTACCAATGAATATAGCTGTAATTGTATTCTACTTGTCATTTATTTTATTACCATTCACTGACCGGAATAAATATTTTATAAATCAAACACTACATCGCATATATCGATGTCTAGAGGTCAGCTATCAGCTATGAAATAGGAAGTCGTAATTCCATATAACTGCTATGAGACGCCCCGCGGTCAAAAGATTTCTATCGAAATGCGTCGCATCGCGGTGCAAAAGGCGATATGCAAAAATTTTAAGCCACGCAAATACAACTGTATACATCTTTGGATTCAGTTACCCCATTGATTTGATTTCTGTCTCTATTGCAAGCGTGTGTTTTAATGTTTTTATAAATTCGAACATATTTATTTTTTTAAGTAGGCGCAGACAAAGCCCGAATGGAAACGATTTCATCTGCTCTCGTAGAAGCAGCTCGTTACCTCGAGTAAACACACATACGCCGCCGCGTCTCACTCCGCGCAAGTTTCGACGATCGAACGGAAACGGCCGATGAATCGCCAATCTTTGGACAATGTTAGTCCGCGTAGCAAATCGGCATTTATGGACTTGTCGATTTTAAACCAGACTATCCGGTTTTCATTTTTTTTTTTACTTTGTTAATGCGACAACTATTCTTCGGCCATATTGATCAAACAATTTTTTTCTATACTAAGAGACAAACACTCGCAATATTAAGAGATTTAATTAGTAATTCAAAGCAATAACCTTCAATAATATTGTTGTAATTTTTGTTTCTTGACTCTACTGAAATTGTACCGGGTCTCTTAATATCCATGTTACATATCCAATCTGACAGAGTTCAATAATTCCGTTGCAACTTTAAACACATACGATGCGATGAAATTGTATTAACGCAGAGACATTTAAAAAATGTCCAAAGTAAGTATTTCTGTATCGATAAAATAGGCAACAGAGTTAATGTTCGGAATGCTTCTGGGCTTACAAATATACATCGTTATTGGAAGTGTGACACAATACTGATGACACTTCCGCACAGCGCACCTATTCGATTTTCAACGTCTTCGACAAATCCGACAATTCGACCGAGTCCGTGTACAGCACTGTCAGGACTTCTCGCAGGAACTCATCGAAACGCAAGTTCTTTTTTTTCCTTATTCGAGACGGCGTCAGATTGTGAGCATCGTAAAAATATTTATGACCGTCAGTAATCAACCCAAGTTCGAGCCTTTCTTGCGTGCTCAGAAATGTATCGTTCATCTATAGTTTATTCGATTTAACGTTCCTCACAAAGTCATCCCATGCTGCAAGGGCAATTAAACTGACCAACATCGATATATAACACACAAAAACACATACGTAGCTAATTGCGTGGCTATATACAGCATGCCATATACGTAAGCCAATGATGGTCGCAATAACAGCCGCGGGAGGGAGAAGTATCAATCAGAAGGGTACACCAAGAAATGTTGGGGCGGAATGGAACTCCCGAATGCTGAATATTCAGACAGGTCTCATTCTCAAATTCTTTTTTTACATTGCTTAAAATAATCGGAAAATCCTGATTACCGATCATTCAAAAACAGAAAAGTCAATGTACCGAATTAAAAAAAAAACATGAAAGAATAAATTCCCGAAAGCCCGACAAACCAATTGACATTTTAACCGACAATGGATAGCTGCGGCAACAAAAATCGAATTTTAATTATCAGAAAGCTTAAAACTCCGAACAAAACTCCAAAACTTATTGGCAAATAGCTAAATGTCCGAAGATTTAATACTCCGAACAAGAGAGTAATCGATATGCAAGTATTTAGAAATAAATTATCAGAAAGAGTAGAAATACGAGAGATTTTGTAATCAACAAACTGAACGTATAAGTTGTCAGAAAATCAAAAACTTAAATCTCTGAAACGTGAAAACCCAAAAATTGAGAACGGCGAAAAGAAAAACTCCGAAAGGTTCAAAATCCGAATAGTACAAATTTGAAAGTTCAGAAATTCGAAATGATCTCTCCCTCGTACATGTTTGTTAACAGCAGCAGGAAAAGCTTTTTCACGTATAGTGTACAAATTCGAGTACTTGCTCTATCGGAGAAATATGCATTCGGAGATTTGCCCTTTCAGAGAAATCTGCATTCGACGATTTGATCACTCGGAGAGTGTACTTTCGGAAATTTGGCTTTTCCGGGAATTGACTCGCGGAGTCTTTGAACTTCTACATTGAATCTTTTCGAAATCCCAATCTCGCGTATGTGATCGTTCTTTGGACTAAATTCCGGGAATTCAAACTTCCAAAATGTTCCCTATTCCTCAAATTTAATATCGAATTTGTACATTTCTCTAAGTATCAAACCATCTTGTTTTCGAATATCGTAATCATAGTTTGGTGGGAAATGAGCATGGACTTCTGCGCATACCTTTGGAAATTTGGCTTTTTCTCAGAATTTAATTTCGTATTATTTTTCCTTCGTAGTCATAACCATCGTACGATGATTTCTATTGATTATTTAGACTTTCGGTGGTTTGACCTGTCATGAAATTTATCGAGTGAGACATTTCGATTCGGGTTTTTGCATCTTCAAACTTTCAACATTCGGGTATTTAATCCCGCCCCGAAATGTTAACTTTATGAAAGGTTTGTAAAAATTAAGAAAAAAAATTTGCTCGTTAGCCCAAAACACTTCGACTGTTTAAATTCTAAAGATTTGCTTGGCGCATTTCTTTGTTGCAGGTATGGCCGGTGGCATGGGACAAGGAGGTATGAGCTCTTACTATGGACCAGCAGCAGCTTATGGATCCATTTCCGCAGCGAGTATGGCTGCAGCGGCTGCAGCGGCTGCCCAACAATCTGCAGCGGCAATGTCCGCCGGTCTCGGGGGACCTGGCCAGGTGAGTTTCACTTTGTTATTTGGATCAAAAGCTTACCTTTTCCCGGTTTCTATACTGGTGCACCCAACCAGACCTTTCGAGGCTATCGCCCTATTCTGTTATTATGCCGATAGAACTTTTCAAAGACGCCAACCGCCGAATATTCTAGTTGATTCTAACACGAAGACAGCAATAAAGAAAATCCTCTTATTCATCAAAAGATCGTACACCTTTGACCGAATGAATAAGTATTATGTAAAGTATAAAATAATATTAGATACACGTAAATATCAAATTTTTTTCTTCGCAAGAAAAAAAAAAATGAGATATGACGGTAAAATGCAGATTGAAGAATATCATTAGTCACACAATTGGTTTTTTATTAATCGTAGCGAAACAGAGAAAGTCAAAGGGAAAGCTTATTTTGCACAGCCGAATGAGTCCCTCGACTGTTAGGAAAATGGTTAACAATAAACGTTCTTTTTCAAGCGCTGTTGCAATATTTTTATATTTGGTCGAAATATTTTTTGATCCGCGGCCCTATCGTATCTAACGTGTCTTAAATAAAAAAAACCGGTCATTTCAATTGTAGGGAATATAGCACCTGCATTCTCTTCCAGTGCCTCCATAAATGTGAAGAACTGTGACCTGTAGGTCATTTTTTCCCTTTGTCCCCTCTAGTATACAGAACGTACCCTGCGGGCTACACACCTTGACAAGTTGTGCAAAAGGAAACACTATGGTGCAACCCATGTCAGACTGAAACGTCAGGCCCAATAGTTTTCACACGCACCACAAAAGAGCGCAATCAGGAAACAGTCGTGATTGTTCCATTGTTGGGGCATCCTAGAATAGCATCCATATATTTCTAATCCCCGTTACCCTAGAAATATCTGCCTGCCTGCCATGGTTATTTATAGTAGACATCAGTAGCCAATATATATTCAAATGCTACATTGAATACATTGGTTGGGAAGTTTATCAGACGGAATTTATAAAAAATAAATATCACTGTTAACAATATATATATATATATCTATATATATTTATTCGGAACAGAACTTAGATAACTTAAGCAACACATGAAGCATTTTAAAGCTCGAGCAGAAGGTGCAAGTGCACTTTTTTATATTTGATAAGTATCGGAGACTGGATCAGTCTTTAAAGGCCTGACAAAGCTCTCAAACTTCAGTTCAAATCAACAGTTAAAATCAAATTTTCAATTTCACAATTGTCGTACCATAAAATGATATTCAAAGCAGCGAGACGAAGTGGCACCTGAATTAGATCATCCAGCCTATTCCGTTTCCGGTGTTTAAACTATCTAAAGCACGATTGTATGACACGATTCATAAAAATAGAGTACAGACACGCTGGCCTGTTTGATCGCGCGCGCTAAGCTGAATATTTAATCAACGCAATTCAGCATTTACTAATAAATAATACAGTAACATTCAACGATTTTCCTCGTGAGCTATTTATATATATTCATCTATCGAGCGATAGAATTTTTTTTTACGTATACTGAATTTAATCAATCTTCGATAACCCGCGTTTCCTACGCGGAGCTGTGCGATGCATCACAGCTTATGCGTTAACGTGATCGATACTATCACCTTTGTTGGGCATCGTCCCATAAAACACGTAGAGTAACTCTATTAAACTTCTTAAAAACACACTTACGCAATTACCTTTCGCTTCCGCGAACATTCTATATCGATTTCAAAACTCTAATTATACTTTTTCAAAAACTGCGCTGATACATTTTTTTTTGTCTCGATGTGGTTGCTTCGACAAGTTTTCATTGCTCTTTATCGTCCTCGCTGTTTTCGATATTTTTAACATTTTAAGTGGGGAGCAGTAACATACACTTAATCGATATTCACAGTCGAGCTTCGTCATACCGGAGATACAATCCGAACTATTAGCGACGTACGAAGAAAAAAAAAATACCATACATGTGGCATCATCGGTTTCCAAAACAAAACTTAATTAACGGGCGCATGGTGTCGCTGTCAAGGCAACAATAGAATTGTAGCGAGGTCTCATTGTGTGTTTTCGTTCACAAAGCACGTACCATTCGGCCCATGTGTCGTCGACCGTGGAGAATGCGTTTTGCCCTGTGCACGTTATTTCGTAAAAGGCTTCTCTGTACAACAAGCCTGTTGTACAAACACACTAGCGTATGTATTATACCTGTAAAACGCAAGGATACCGAATTGTCGCAGTCAGGCGTGTCAACAGCGAGTCAATCGACCTACTTTGCATATCAACGGGTCGATGTTCTGTGCAGCACATAAATCCATCGAGTGTATCCGTTGAATAATACCAATTTCTAAGCGGTTCAATTTTTTTTTTTTTTTTTTTTTAACTATATCGACGAGCGAAATGTCTTACCGAGAAAATACATAAACATACCATGTGGCGCTTTCGAGAAGAATAAAACACTTATTATAAGGTTCGTTAATACTCGAATCGAATGAGAAGGTGGTGTTGCTTATAATTCAGTAATATTTTTTTACTTTTCACTTCTGGTCAAACATGATATGTCACTAAGACGTCGAAAAGTAAAGAATGAAAACCTGAAACCGCGGGTATAATTTATTCCTTGGCGTTTGGAAATATAGACACCTGTGCCTGATCGTTTTTCTACGTATTTGTCCTTTAAGAATTCGAAATATATGTCGAAATGAACGATAATTTTTAGTTTTCGTTTTTTTTTTTTTTCTTCAAAAACCAAACTTAATCAATAACGACGCAAAATCGCGAATATAATGGGTGTATCGATGCATCGATGGGTGATTCTGCCGTACATAATTAATCCTTTAATTACAAAATATATCTTGACATTATTTCCGAAAAAAAAACCTTGATGTTTTTCATTGAAAATTATACTTGCCTTGGCTATTGGTAGAGTAAAATTTGACGTGCACTAAAAAGACACTTCCACGATTAGTTTGATGGAAAAATGTTGGAAAACTATATTTTTCGAACTCGTACTGGCGCCATTCAATTGCAAAGTGGAGTTGTCTACAATGAAATTCAAGTTTCTTCGAGTTATTCCAGCGTGTGATTTCCGCAGTCTTGTACCACCCTCTTTTGGCCATTCATTACATTCCCATCTGTTTGCGGCCGCAGGCGAAGAACTCGTACTGCATTCCCACGCGGACACAAGCATACTGTAAAAAAAAAAAAAAACCCGCGCCTCTTCTGCAGAGAGAATCGCCAGTCTCCGGAAAGAATATCTTCTCCTCTATAGTCCGATGCAGAAATGTGCCGTGACGGTCATTTTTTGCAATCGTCAATTGACCGTCTTTTTCTAGAAAATGTTGTCGTGCCATGACCGTCATTCTTGTTCGGGGTCACAAACATGGTCAAAACAGCGATAAACATCTATCCAGTTCAGACTTGACCATTTTTTTTGTCACAAATTTGATCAACTTTTTATCACTCTTGGTTGGTTTCAAAAGAATTTTTATACCTCCTTCACTTCGCAATCATTATTATTTTAATTTTTTATCGTTTAATTCATCAATGAAACAATATTATAAAATGAATGCAATTTTTATTTTCTGTTTAACGAAATTGGCACTTTGTTAATTTTTAAGATGGGACTGTACACAGTAAAAAATATTTGTACATTTAACAAACCTTTTTTTATCCACAAAAGTCCACAATTGTTTTGTTGTTAATATTACAAAAAGTATTCGTAAAATTGACAGACATTTTTCTGAAATGGACAAGATTTTTTTTGTAAAATTAACAAGAAAATAATTGTGGACGTTTGTGGACAAGAAATGTTGGTACAATTTTCACTTTGTAGTAGTCAATTGACGGTCATGTCACAGTCAATTGACAAAAAAAAAAAAAAAATGACCGGTCACAAAGTTGGCGTCCGATGCAGTATCCAGCGAATGGCCGAGCCGTTACCCAACCAAATACTGATCGCGAACTATACCGCTTGACTTTTGGAACAGCTAATCGCGAGCGTGCAACCTAACACTGTCGGTTAGCAGAGTCTAAGTTTAAACTTGCAGAAAAAAAGTGTCTTGTCACGAAGCTCGCTGCGTCAGCGTGGTTTGTCCAACGATCGATCGGACAGTTACAGAAAAAAGCAAGGCGAAAGAAAGAGGTATAATACTAGCGTAAATCAGTGACGTGGACAAAGAGGCTTAACGATCCGACAAAGCACTGCGGTCTCTCTGCGAATTATGGAATTAGGAATGTGGTTCGCGTCGTTTTGTTGTTTTCATGCGCGCTACACTGCGCGGCCGAATTTATGGCTATTTGTGCCTTTGTCCACGCTATAAAAGAACTCTTCGGCATACAACGCTGACCCATTGTGAATGGACCCATGTCCAGGCTATACGAATATTCCGGTCATTCTGAGACTATCCATATGACGTCTTTTAAAAGGCAGATCAGCCCCGAGCTATTTACTAGCGAGTTTCATATAACCGACATGTTGCGGAGATCGTTTCGAAAATGTGACTCAACTTTTTGAGGTGCGTGGCATCGCGAATCTTTCTATTATTTACCAAAGACGAATAAAATTAATGATCATTAATTTAAGTGTAAGTCCTGGTTAAAATTATTGATAGGGACTGATTCGGATCGATAGTTTTCGAATTTGATTTTATCGTCAGCTGTCGTCTCTATCTGTTAAGGTTTTGAGCAGTTATAGAAACTGAATAGTTATTTTTCCTTTTCTTTGGTAGTTGTTTTCTACGGTGCAAATGCGATACATATTGCGTCTGTACGTATCGTGCAACAGCCGGTGATTAACATTTTTATATCTTTTATATGCGAATGTCTGTCTGTAAAATTCTTATAGTATTCTTCGTTAATATTTCATCGAAAATTAATAATTCATACTTCAAAAATGGATTCCTTTATTTTTTATCGGAGAATCATTTATTCATTTATCGCTTATTCATTTTTCATTTATTTTTTAATCTCATACACTCTCAAAAAAAAATCTGCACTAGCCTATGAACGATATATTAGACGATTCGAACCGGCAGATTGTTTTACATAATCCGAACACCGTTGGGGAAAAAAACAATCGAATGAGATATTCAATTCCATTCCAATTGTATTTGTAAAAATATTCTATCATTGGTTTGATGTGGAACAAATTTTATGAAAAGAAGTTTCAATATAATTTTTGAATCTATTCTCCTTCAATATAACGCCTCTATGATAAACGTATATACAGTATCAATCAGTGATTAGTAGCATAGTGGTTAGCACCTTGGTAATTAGGTGTAGGTTATATAAATTGGTAGGCCCAAATCCGGCAAGTTGTATCGAAGATTTCTTGACCGCTGCACTGAGAAAAAAAAATCACATCGTAATAACAACAATACAGACTTTTAACCATAAAAAATAGTTCCCAAGGGGAACGTCCACAGTTTATAGTTACGACAATGACAAACAATCATGGTCGCAACCATAATTACAGTTTAACCAGGTAAATATACACTATCACAAACTATCTATATAGAAGTTCTCTCTGTGAATTATTCGTTATAGTAGGAAATACCATACGTTTTCTCGGTGTATCATTATTTGACTAACCACAAACAACAAACTGCAGTCAATGAGCTATTTTGACAGCGCAGTTTTTCCATAACTCATTTTGGATCCGATATGAATATGGCACGCAGATCGAAGTCGCGGATTCAAATCCTGGATGCGACATTTTTTTTATAGAGATTTAATAATACCGTTAATAGCGAAGACAACGTACTGCTAATTAACTATCATTCAATATATATATAGGTTGCGTAATAAAAAATTCATGAACGAATTTTCGGTTTCCATACAATTTCTATATTTGTTCATAACAAATGTCCTATGAATGTTATATTCACTTTCATCTATTATAGAAACATGAAAATTGTATGGTAAATGTACGACAGCACTGCGTAAATTCGCGAACCCGATTCCGTATTGTAAACTATAGAATTTTCTATCAAATTTTTTAACAGGGAAATCTTTAACCCGAGTAGGTCGGTTTATCGTCGCACCACTGACAGATCCTACGAGAGATTGTAGACCTCTTGTTATGCGATCCTATTCATATTCCAAGTAATCATATTCCAATCATTTTTTAGTGTCACAAGTACGTTAAACAAAACGCCAGTACGTAACCAATACCTTTACGGTTAACGTAATTATAAATTCTTTAACATTGTCAGTCCACAATTTTCTGACAAAATTTTGTCGCCAAAATCAACATAAAGCCAAGGTTGTCAGAGATAAGTAGGACGTCACGTAAACGTTTTAGAGTTAAGACAGGTCTGTGTTCGTGTTCTCCGCGATGAGCGGTTGGGCGGCGAGTGGACGAACGGCGGGTCATGCGATCAGTGTACGCAAGAGAGAGAAGAGCAGTCAACAGTCAGTTCCCGAGCGAACACGACGAAGACCTTTTTCAATAAATTTATTTCCAAAAGTACACAGTGCATCGATTAGGATTTTTCTTTTTTTATAGATTATTGATTAGAATATCTTTACTTGTTTAAACTCCCGACTGCGAAATGTAGTTGAAATTTAAAAGTTAAACAAAAAAATTACAACTTATACAATAATATTTGTAAAAAAACCAACAATAAACTGATTAATAAACGTAAAAAAGTAACTTCAAAGAGGATGAAATAATTCATTACATAACAATAATTAATATTGTTTTTTATCATTAATTATACTAATTTATGAATCGTTTTCGCTATAGCCGGGAGACGTACTAATCCGACCGGTCAGCCGAATGAATACAGAAGAACTGTATATTCCGGAAAATCCTCCCAACTGTAGCAAAAACGATATATAAATTAATATCATTAATTGTTAAAAAGAATATTAAATATTGTTACATAATTAATGGGTTCATCCTTTTTTAAGTTACTTCTTTACGTTTATTAATCGGATAATCGTTTATTGTTGAATTTTTTACAAATTTTTTTTTCAATAAGAAGTCATTTTTGTTTTGTTTTGTACTTGCCAGCTGTGAAATTCCATCGCAGTACGGTAGTATGGCAATTCTGTAGTCATCCTTTGCTATAAACAATATTATTAATGGGTTGGTAAAACAACTGCCGCACCACAATAAAAATCAGAATAAGATGGTTTATTATTGCTTGCTAAAAAAGATCCAATGACGTGAACTTGCATTACATTGTTTTAGAACATAACAAAATCTGTATATTCACACATTTGATAAAAACAAAATAACACCTGTCAATTATATGCCAAAGGAATATCGCGCCGTACGACATGTCGGTGGTGTGAAACCTCACAAAAATACACCACTGTAAAAAATTTATTTAAATTAAATTTTCCTATAATTATGGCTCAAACCATAACAAAATTCATAAACACAATCCGAGGTCTATATCTATACAAGTAACGAAAATATCATTTTTTTTTTTTTTCGTATGTCGCGGTATAACACACACACGATTCGCCATGCGCCATTCACACCATGCTGAAAGTTTGGAAATCAATCTTTTTGCTTCCTCATAGAGAAAGCGCTTAATTTTCATGAAATTTTTTCTTTTCGCGATTTTCATCTGAACATGTTCAGAACGTTCCAAAACGAAAAAATGCACAGGCATTAGAACTGAAAAATGACCCGAACTATCGCGCTGAAACTTATCACGCAGGTAGACGACTTGATCCTCG
Source organism: Amblyjoppa fuscipennis (assembly GCA_963575735.1). Taxonomy (NCBI): domain Eukaryota; kingdom Metazoa; phylum Arthropoda; class Insecta; order Hymenoptera; family Ichneumonidae; genus Amblyjoppa; species Amblyjoppa fuscipennis. Next base: position 19,471,891 of record OY754488.1, read on the forward strand.
TTGTTCGTTTAACTTTTCTATCAAATTATTTTATTTATCAAGATTTTACATGGATTTAAATTTTGTCTATACATTTTTTAACTTTAAATTAATGATCGGACTAAACGAATGTTTATTTGTATGCAAATGAACGATTATTGACCGCTGATCTCTATTGAATTCGGCGAGGATCTGTAAAACCCCTTTTACTTTTATGAGATTCGGAATTTTTTTAATGTTTATGAAAAATTAAGTATCATACGTTGGACATAGTTCCAAAACGACGGCGAAAAACAAATGTGTAATGAATTTTATCAGCCAATATTGCGAAAATTAGCGACACTTAATATTTTCAATAGAATAGCAGAAAAAATGAGGGTATCTACAGGGAATTGTATTCACACGATAGGGAATATTTGCGATATGAACTATATACAGAATATATTATTGGGGTTTTTAAATAATTTTTGTAGATCGACACAGGGCGATAAATTTTTTCCTCATCAGCTTATTTCACTCATAAAACTTCCTCCATGCAGAAGCAAAACATTGACCAGAAATACTGTACCATAGGAACTTTATAATCAAAACAAAATTACATGAATAAGCGATGTGGAAATTTCAATTTTCACACGGTTTTCTGTGTAGCCCAAACCTTTGACAAAATTTGAAGCGTGTTGCGAACTCTCCCCCGTGGAAAAATGTATTTTTCATGCATTGAATATTCTTCTCAAGACAAATCGTATATTGTTAATATAGTATGAGGCATATCTGATGGATATGTCCGAGCAAATATAAATATATATATTTTTATCACGTATATGGAAAGTATATGATTTATATACAGAATATATTTGAGTGTGCTAAATTAGTTATTTTTTTAAAATATATCTTTCGCATATACTTTTTATTGTGCAGACTCTCGGTACAATATTAACGAAAGTATTGATTCTTTTTGAACAAGAGGCTCGCCTATCGTGTGTCGTTAAACGCATTTTTTTTCTTAAAAGTCACTTTCATTAATGATTATTTCTATCGAAGCATTTTTTTATCGTTAACTGGAATGGTCCTATAATTATTTTACCTAACTAAACTTGGCAAACAGTCTTTTATGCGCCAGCATTCGATCTTTCATTCATAATCATATGGTATTAATTTTTAATCGCGACACCGTCAATATTTTCAGTTCGGCCGTCCGCTTTCTCACGGCAACGGTCGAGCCGTTGCACTCACTACGTGCGAATAGCGACGATCTTATCACTGATATTCACTAGCAGCAATATGCGAGGGCTTTGCGTTCGTCAGACACTTTCTTCGGCTCATGTCAGAGTCCCGAAATCGTAAGACGTGCGCTGTCCTTCGTTCGCTACTTGAAGCAGTAAACAGTTCACATTTAAAATTAGGCCAGAATTGACTCATCATTTACATTTACATGACCATTGCATACACTTTTTTACAAATGTTTAGAGTTATATTCTTGGTAAAAAAAAAACGATAGAAAAATTTCAGCGTGCCAAGGAAAAAGTACTTTTTCGAATTAAATAATTTCCTATTATGCTCCATAAAGTTGACCTCACTGAATAGGTTTTTTTTTTTATTTATAATGAAAATTGTGGTCTCTACAACTTTCATCGTTTGGACGACAAAAAAAATGGTGCACGCAAATGGCGTCTATCTCCGGCAATTATTAATATTTTTCAATGAAAAAATAAATTATTTGATAGCTCAAATCCATGTACTAACAGTGCAAGAAACTGGAAAAAATATATTACAGGTTTAGCAGCAAACAATTCGTGAATAGCAACTTAATTTTTAGCCTGTCAAGGTAGTCCAACCCCTTAACTGCGCCAACTTAATGATATTTTGTAAACGAATAATATACAAAAACTTTGGCGACAATGCAAAATCGAATGAACGTGAGCTTATATTGTTACTTTTTTTTGCTGCAGGTCGTTGGCTCAATGGATGCAATGAAGTATTCAATGGAAGCGGAAAAGTACCGAGCAGCATATATGCCACCGAGTACTCTAGCGATGAGCATGTATTCAGATCCAAAATACTTGGACTCAAGTCCGAAGCCTTACCTAGATCGCAGTTATCTTGATTCGGCAAAGGCTTATTTCGAACAGTCGAAGCTTTACATGGACCAGAAGCAAAGTATCACCGACTACAGTCGGCCAAGTTACGAGCCAAATAAATTGTACGAGGAATCGAGTCCGGGTGGACCGGCGCGGTCACCAGCCGCCGATTCTCCAGATGTAATGAAACAACAACACTCCGAACGAACGGATCAGCACGGATCATCGAGTGCGAGTTCCACTTCGACCTCATCGGCAGCGAGTCCCGGCGCGAGCTTACCGACGTATTATCCAGGATCCGTGCAAGCGGGTGGTCTCCTTGCACCCCAAATGGCCCAGTACAGTGGGTACCAATCGGCGCCGGCACCCGGTAACGAGTTCCGCCGTCCTCTCACCGTAATCTTCTGACCCGACAGAGCGTAGCTCAGATCGATCCTCGCTGAGTATCAAGCGCCGATTTATCGATCATAAGCGAACAATGGAGATATGACGAGACCTTCGACGAATCAGTGAACCTGAGAAGCATATCGCAGAGGCTCCGAAAAATAATTATCGAATCGTGTAAAAAAAAAAATGGTCCTTTTTCGGTTTTACATTTCTCTCCCATGCCCGTTCGTGTACTTACAATTTCGGATCTAAAAAATCCTTGATATTTCTAAGGTAGAATGAAATCAATCAATCGAACCCCATCTGTTAGACCGACCTGTGTGACCCGGCAGTTTCACTTATTCGACGAAGATGGGGGTCGCCATTGTCCGGTGCGTGGCCGATTCGAAGTTCTCTGCGCATTCCTTCCAACGCATAGGTGAATATGGACTCGGTCGAATAGCTTGCTTCGTCGAGTACATGGAGGTTGAATAGGTGAGGTTCGAATGTACATATACGTATATATTGAGGATGATCGGTCATTGCTCCGTTCACCAATAGCATCGTGATCGTATCGCACATATATCGAATGAGAGAGATGTTTACGACTCGCGTTTAAGCCACCCGAGGGATTATATAAATGTAAATAGTATCTCGTGTACATAGCATAGTTGGCGAAGAGCCTCGTGAACGTTGCGGGCAACGATTTCTCGCATCGCATTGCGATTCTGGGCGGGGGCTTAAACACCTACGCAAACGAGGAATCGCCAAGACATTTTTTTTGTTTTTATCGAGCCCGTGCGTATGATAGCGCTCTTGCAGCATAGCAGAGTTACTCTGTAAATAGCTTTCAGTCTGTTAGTTTTACGCCTTGTATGTTGAAGGATTACGATCGATGCCGTAAAAGAATCGCGTATGACACCTGTTGTATTAGTTTCGTACAGTATCGATGCAGGGTTGACGAAATTCTCCCGCACCGAACCCATTCTATGTGTCCAAGAGAATGTCAAGAAGCTCTTACCAACCGATGAGGTCAAATTTTAAAAGAAATTAGGCGAATCCCATTATACAAATGGACCTTAAGGTAGTCCTTGCGAATAGTGTTCACTTCGCATAAGTTTCAGAGAAATCAGAGGAAAATGCAAACACTTCTGGATGATGTAAAAATCTCAAAAAAATCAAGCATATTAAAGGTGCTGAATAGATTAATTTTGCATAATAATAATCTTTCCAAAATGTTATTAAATCGATGAAAAATAAAATTGTTCAACAAATATCCCAGAAACCTAACTTTTTTTTTTATTAAAATTATTCGTTAATTTATTTGAATACGTATGAATTTTTTCAGATTTTTAAATTCACTTCGATTTTTTTTTTATGGGAAAAACGTGTAGAAAGTCAGAAAATTCAAAGTGAATTTGAAAATCTGAAAAAATTCAAACGCATTCAGAAAAATGAATGAATAATTTTCGTAAAGAAAAAAGTTATGTTTCCGGGAGATTTGTTAAACAATTTTATTTTTCGTCAATTTGTTAATAACATTTTGGAATTATTGTTATGCAAAATGAATCCTTTTGGCATCTTTCATACGCTTGATTTTTTTTTTTCAGATTTTTATACCATCGAGAAGTGTCTACAATTTCCCTCTCATTTCTCCGAAACTTATGTGAAGTGAATACCATTCGCAAGGACGTCACCGCTGTAGGATGTCACCGTAAACGGTGATACGGATTGTTAAATCTACCTTTCGATCTGCAACACGTAGCAAAGTTTCGTGAGTCACTGACACACGAGTCCGACATTTTAAGTATTTATTTTTGTTGTTAATAAATATTGTTCACGCAATCGAGAATTTTCGGTGGGTTATGAAGCATGAAGTACATGTTATAGATAGAGTCGGTGGTCGGGAATACCGCTTCTATTATTTACAACGGCCATCCGGCTTATTTACGTTGATCCGTTCGATGAAAAACTTGTGTCCCATGAATTTTGGAATTCCCGAGTTTGTTATTTCCGAATTCTACTGTCTTGTTTTATAATTCATTTATTGTTAATACGCCAGAAGGGCCATAGACAACGGGGACGATCTGACGATGCCCGCGACAATTGAGTCCGATTCTGGGACGCTCGTGGTAATCGACAACGACTGTATGACTGGTAATCTTTGTATTATGTATTTTTATGGTAAGCACTTATAAACACTCATGGATCACACAAAATCTCACACCCTCACACATATTACATGAACACTATTGATTATTCGAGTATTATATTACACAAACGAAACAAATAATCTATACATATTGTACCGTAAGTGAAATTAAGAATAAACGCTAAGTATTATCCTTCAAATTAGTTCAGATTTATTAACAATTATTATGCTTAGGATCACCGTGATGGCCTATGTTCGTATCACTCCCCAATCAAACATCGACGCGATTGTAAAGTAAAGCATCTCGGACTGTCCGATATTTATCTTTTTCAATAAATAGAACCTGTAATTGTAGTTTTTAACTGTTTCTTGAAGATAAATATTGTTCTGACAGGGCTGCAAGTACTGGTACGATTGGTGTACTAATGCTCCTCTCGGCGGGACTTCTAAATGCTTGAGACGCATTCTGCGCATACAAATCCTGCGTATGCGCAGTATTTTCCTCACTCGCCGTACTATAGAGTGCCACCTTACAGGCACGAAATGTGGAACTTTTTGTGCATGTGTTACAATAGTATATTATGCTGCGAGGAAAGAAAGTACGTTTTTTCACCGAGCGTGAAGTTTGATGCCCGAGCGAGGCAAGGGCAGAAATTCACATGCGGTGGAAATGCACTTCCTCCCGAGTGGCATACACTATTTTTTTCCCGACTATGCTAAAAAGTGGCCATATTTCTATGCCTACAACGGCAGAATCTTTAGCTGTAGAGCCGTAGAGGCGCGTTCAGGAATTTACAGGGGTAACAAGTTGGATTTTTCTTTGCTATTTTTAATTTTTTCTTTTATAACAAATTTTTTTTTTGCTATTTTTCATTTCTTTAAATATATTTTTTATTTGTTTGCTATTTTTATTTATTTATTTATTTTTTTTTTATAAAAAATGTAATTTCTTGCTGTTTTTAATTATGTTATTTTTTGAAATTTTTTACAATTTTTTCTTTCTGCTGAATCACTTTCACCGAGCGTGAAGTTTGGTGCCTGAGCGAAGCGAGGGCAGAAATTCACATGAGGTGACAATGCACTTCCTCCCTTTGTGGCATACAATCGTTGTTTCCGACTACGTTAAAATAACCACATTTCTTGCATCGCAAAATCGTCATATTCGCCAATGACCATTACTTCTCCGGGAGTAATAGAGCATTCAGCGGGAGTAATGAGCCCTATTACTCCCTAGGGAGTAATCAAATTGTACTGCGCATGCGCACAGGTTGACAATGATCATCGATCAATAATAGGCTATTTTCCGCCCATATTGCATGCAAAGAATGTGCTTATTTCAGCAAAGTTGGGAAAACAAATTTTATATCCGAATATGAAAGTATAGCAGTTTCTCGGATAAAGTGATACCGTTACTGCTTCTCCGTTCTTTTGTGCATTGGACATATGTACCGAGACAAAAATACAGGGTAAAGTGTAATTATTATGTTACGGATGCACGAAGGACGCGGGGAAATATAAATATTACATCGGCATTTCATCTAATCGGATATACGGAACAAACTTGGACATCTTTGGTACTTACTACCATATATATTTTTGACAATGGATGCAAAGTATATTTTTTCATGACCCTTGGATACAAGAATAAAGCGATTGTACAATTGAAAAAGAGGGGTTTGCTCATGAAAACTATTTGTTAATAATGTATCATCTCACTCATCAGCAACTTCTGATGAGTGAGATTATATTCTTGTCATGCATGAGATCTTGTGGAATGAAAAATTATATTTCATGGATACTCGATTTATTTTATAAACCTGACAATAAAATGCCTACGCCCTGAGATTGCATACCGTTGGAGGTCGACATCCATCAGTGATCATTTCACGTAGCTGAACGAAGTTCTATCTTCTGCGTCGTTGGTCCTACGCGTCCTTGCCGGCGTTTATCACAGCTTACATTAAGCTTTTATACAGTAACATAGCATTTTGGACTTTTTTTGTTACAAATGTGCCGTTGAATCGTTTTTACGTGCTCTTTTTGCTCGCGTGTATTAATGAAAAGTTACAATGCACAAAACAAAAGCGTTGTGCATTGATTCATAAAAGCTTTTTTTATGAAGCCTTTATTGAAATATAGAGGCTTCGTAAGAGCTTGATTGATCTATAACTTTCTATTACACAGCCAATCCCACTCATCGATGTTGATTTCATCAGAGCGTCTTCGAAAAAGATTTATTGAACGCTGACATTTAAAATTGCGCCGTGCCACAGTAATTCGAATTAGGAAAATCAGTTTCATTTTCTAAGCAACATTAAAGATGCATCACACATACATTCCCAACCAAAAGTTTAATACGATCAAAATTTCAGTACTTGACGACGTGCCAAAAATCCGAAAAAATCGGCCGCACTGTGTATGTCAAGACCTTTGATTTTGCATAATAATAATACACAAAAAGTTATTAACACATAACTCGAAAAATTAATTGTTGAAAAAAAATCAGACCATTTTGTATTTGCTCATTTTAAATGAATTCCTTGATTTTTTAACATTCATATAAATGTTTCAAAATATTCTATTATTTCAAAAAATTTTTTCTGGAAAATTAAAAAATTCAATGTACAGGCATGTATTTCGGATATGTTTCAGTATCACAATTCTACAGTACACACAAAAAGTTCCGAGGCCATTGCGCCAAGCCTTCCGTAGTTACGGCCTTAAAAATATTTAAAAAACGGAAAATTCAAAAATGATAGAAAATTCTGAAAAATGTATGTGACTTCTACAAAATCAGTGAATTCATTTGAAAAGAGAAAGAAAGGTTTACTGATTATTATATAAGAAAAATTATTTTTTAGCAGTTTGTTAATAACGTTTTGAGATTGTTATAATGGATAATCAATGTTGTTGGCACCTTTAATACAGTTGATTTTTTTTCAGATTTTTATACCATTAGGATGTGTTTGAATTCTCACTGAATCTCACTTTTGACTGGAAATGTACGTGTGAAGCATCCGTAAGCTTCGGTATCATGATTATTGCCACTGTGTGAACTTTTAGGTTATTTTGACGTATAGTATAGAAGAAAAGGCGCATTTTTATTTCCATAGTGCTGAATTAACTTTATTAAAACATGCTAAATTAAATAAGAATCTTTATTACGTAAAATGACAAATAGTATGTGGTAAGCTCTTCTTCGCGTACTTAACAATTGATGGAAACAATTCCGAGGTATTTTGTATATACTGTAAAAAATGTTATGAAATTTAAAACACGTTTAATATATAAAGATATATGAAATATACAACATCGGTATAAGAAATTAGAATTCATATACATTGTATTTGAATTTTAATAATATATATAAAATTATCGGTGTAACAATATATATTAAAATTACCGGTGATGGCATTGAAAGTTATGACATTCGTATATGACAATTATCTCATATGCGAACGAATTACCTCATATACGAAACTTATATAATTGTTATTATTACAAATATTATACAAAGAATATTGTTTTTAATATACCACTAACGCAATATTCTCACGTAAGTGTCAATGAAATCGCATATACTGTATATGCATAAAATTTCATATACAATTTATGAATTTCCAAACAGACATTTTTTACAGTGTAGGTACTAACAAAAGGGTCATGTTTTGTTTAGATAAGTACTTTTCTGAACAATTAGCGAAATGTGGTAGCCTCAGTAAGTTTACACTTACCGTAAATGATAAAAAAAAAAGTAATCGGAAGAAGTAAAGTAATAGGGAAAACTAAAAGTCTTTTGCAAGCTTGGTAGGACCTTTATTTTCAATAACCAGCAACCTGTTTTCGAAAATACATATAACATTGAGTGGGCAATGATTGTTGTAGTACAACTGTTCAGAAAAGTCTTAAAAAAAATATAATCTCAAGTTACTCATCGCGTTGAAAAAAATTCTATGTATTCTAGACACAAAGAGAGTTTAGAATACGAAAGAACGTGTTTTCGAGAGAATTTCAATAAAATTAATTCGGTTACCTTGAAATATTTACTCAAACCTTCTCGGTTAATACCTAAGCTTTTGTCAATACTCGCGATCAGGATGCAAGAACTTACAATAGAATTTAATAAATTTTATGTTAGAAAGTTATAAATTACCGTGCTTCGAACAAGTTGCACTACTCCATTCTCGGTAAATCTTTGTAGATCTTCCTTTAATCAAAAAAATCCAATCATAATCGACAGAGATACTCATTGATCTGGCACTGAGGGTGCACGAGTATGTCTCTCTATAACTCTAAACTACACACTACCATGCACTTAACATAGTTATGTCGATCTAACGGTAGATTATTATAAAAGATACCCTCGAACAAATTGGTCCACAAACAGCAGACGGCATGTTTTGAAACACCGAAGATACATTTCAGGATTTGCTGGAAGAGAATTATTCAAGTGAAAGTTTATCTTCAACAAGAATAAATATATATACAAAAGGCATAAATGCTAACGCAACTTATGAGACATTATGTTCCATAAAAGATCACATTTACGTTTGCGCGCATGGACGAGTTATTTCAGTTAAAATATTTTTTTTTTTGAGGCGCAACGAAGTGCGAATAACAGTATTTATTTCTCACAATGGCATATCGATGGGTATCCCACCATTGAGGTGTTAGCTGAGCATCACGGCTCGTCGCTACAATGGACAAAGAACTCCTAGAAACTCCCGTGTACGCTCTTTGTGGACGGAAGCAGCTGCAACGATCACAAACCATTTGTAATTTGAGATATTCTCCGTTCACACCTATAGCCTTTGTAGGCATTGAAACTGTTGCACCTTACTGTGGACGTCGTTTTATACGGGGACGCCCAAGAGTTTTCCAAATCGGCGGGATGCCAGCGGTGTAGTAAAGGGGCTGTGCTCCGGGTGCAACAAGTACTGACCCGCTGATCGTCACTCGCATTGTGTTTCACCACTATTCAAAATTCCTTTAAACCAGCACATTCTCATCGATATTGTCTTCCGTCGTTTGTACTGAATCTAAGAATTCTGAAGTTAGATACTTTGTTCGAACACAACAAAAAACGATACACTGTCATGGAAAAAAGTTAGATGGAAGATATGTGCAAAAATATATATCGAATGCAACACTATATATTTTAGGGGACAACATTTTATATGCAGGATGTATGTATCCATATGAGGTATTCTCTGTCAACTCAGCCACTTTTTTTCGACCCTCAGATCTATCCCACAATAGGCCATATTTTAGGTTCACTTGAAAGTACCCTTTCTGCATTTGTTCAGATTTTGTAATCCATTCATTTAGAGAGATGCGTTTTTGTGTTTCAAGTTCATGTATCGTGAAAGGGATAAGTCGGACACAAAAAATCTAACCCGGAAAAAATTTTCTTTAGTCATTAACTATTTTATGCAACGCGTGTTATCTTTTTGTTCAAATTGCAAAGGCTATCAAGCGGAAAGCAATAAAAATTATATTTTTCCGTGCAATGCGACAGCTTCGATTTCGCTGCCAACATGTCAGGGTATTCGGCAATGTATGAAGGACCTACAAAAAAAATAGTGAAAGTGGTACTCGACGTAGTTGCTAAGCAAAAAAATATAGTAACATAATATTTTTATTACAATTTTCTTTCTCATCCAAAGCGATACCTTCAATTCTGCTGTTAATTTTTAAGGTCAGGCGGCGATATAGGACAAATCTAAAAAATAATTGGCAATGTGGAACTAGACGTATTTTCCGAGAAAATAAATATTGAAATGTTAATATTTGATTATTATTTTCTGTTGCTTAGCAACTACGTCGAGTATCTCTTTGACTTTTTTTTTTGTAGGTTCTTCATACATTGTTGAATATCCTAAAAAATTGGCAGCGAAATCGAAGGTGTCGCATTGCACGAAAAAAATATAATTTTAATTCCTTTCTGTTAAAAATAGCTTTTCCAAAACGAACAGAAATATAACACATATTACATTAAATAGTTAATGAATAAAGAGAACTTTTTTGTCGTAAGATTTTTTTGCCCGACTTATCCCTTTCAAGATATATGAATATGAAAAAACGCATATGCTAAATCGATGGTCTAAAAAATATGAAAAATTTTCAAAAAGTACTTTCAAGTGAACCTAAAATGTGACCAATTGTGGGATAAATCTGAGAGGGCCGAAAAAAAGTGGCTAAGTTGACAGACAATGCCTCGTATACGTTGAAATATTTATTGGCGTATATATATGTAGATACATTTAAAATATAATCTGAATACTTGTTAAAAGCAATCAAATTAATGTTCAAATACATTTTAAAATATACATGCCGGTATATCTTCCGTATAGTTGGAAATATATTACAAATATAACGTAAATACTTAGCGTATGTAAAGAAAGTATAGATTGGATACTTTTTTTTTATATTTATGTAAGAACAGCGGAGAGGGAGACGTAGGGGGACTACTCTGAACGGTAGGGAAGTAGGAGCAAAGAGGACAGGCCGCGAAAGGTAAAAGAATCTTGAAAGCGTACGGGTTAAGCTTCGATCATTATTGTCTATTTTTCCAACATCCCTTTGACTAAAGTGTAAGGTAAAGTTTTTTCTGATTGGCTGTCGCATAAGTCTGAACCTGACGCTTTTTGAAAAGCACCTTCAATTTAACATCACTTCCAGTGTGATAAAATCAGCTCTTCACCAAATGCACCGTCACTACCATGTGTGTTTCCGTGAAGTGTGCGTACAAAGGCACTTCTCCGCACTAGTGCTGAAAAAAAAACATATTGGTTTCGTACGCATGTGCAGTATTTTTCCTGCACGCGATGGGAAAAAGTGCTGTTCTGTACACACTTTACAAGAACGGAAAACGGGATTTCACGTGCATGTGTCAGGAAAAAATAATTTCATTGTCCCTGTTCGATCAACTAAGAATATGTTTGATCGAACAGAATAGGCAATTATATCAATGGAATATTACATCATTTTTATTCTCCATTTGGTTGAATGTGCTCAATATGAGATTGAGAAATAAAATTCTTTGGTTAAATAAACTGTAGTGAAGCTTTGAATCGGTAAGCGGAGTCTACAAAGGCATTTACGAAATCTTTGTTTTAATCGAAAACAAATCTTATTCGTAATGGGAAATTAACTTGCTTTTATTCATTCGGTAGTTTTTAACGCGCATAACCCGAAAACGTTATAATTATCAGTGCGAAGTGAATGTGTCCCGGAAGTGGATGAAAAAAAAACCTTTGTTCAATACAAATATCTAGTCGCTCGAAGAAAAAAAGTTTAGCCCAACTGAATTTGGAGTTGGGTTCCAGTACTGTTATTTAGGTTATTTGTTACTAATTAATTTCCTACATAGTTACTTCGCGTTTTATATGTTCAATTGTTTATCAGTACATCGTTACTTATCAATATAACACAATTTTTACAAATAAAAATTCTATATATCCTAGCGGGGCTCGAACCCCAAAACTAACGCATCCTGACCTAGTACCTTACCACTATGCTACAATCGATAATTGATATATCTAATCTTGAATCGGTTATGTAAGTTATTCTCCGTTAATTAACTTAGACTGAACTGTGATGATTTGATATTAAGGTCCCAGGTGCGGATGGTCGACGCTCCGAGTATGGCCGACGATTAGCTTTTAGTCGGCAGCAGGTTGGCGGCCGATGGTCAGATCTCGGCGAATGCCCAGCATCGGCTAAACTGTCGATTGACAACCACTCCAACGTTGGGCTCAATAGTTGGCAAAACGCTGCTTACCAGAGTTGAGCCGGCGCTGGCGTAACGTCGTAATGATGCGTGTTTGCCGATATCAAGTAGCCGTTCGCTCATGACGTCGAACGACTTTGGCCCAGTACCTGCTAACGACGTTCAGCCAACGTCCAACACCAAATATTTATAAACAATGATTTTTTTTTTATTATTTGCCCGACTGCTGAATCCTTTTTTATTATTCCAGATCCATTTATTATAGTTTTATTTACAGTACTGTAGTGCAGACAGCCTAAATTTCATCGATGTTATTAATTAAAGCGTGAATATAAAAAAGAAATAATAAAACTTAGACAATTTAAAGCAATTGGTAAGTTAATATTAGATGGAGATGCATTGGATATGCAGCTTATCCCTTAATAACACCCAGCTTATCCCTTACATATAAGATTCGAAAAAAAACTTTCAAGGTGAGCATAGTCGAGCGCGTAAGAACATCGACTAGTAGTCCCGGGCTCACGGGTTCGAGCCCCCATTACCGACGAAAAAATTTATTCTGCTAATTCCAATGTCTGAAGAGAAAAAACTAAAAACAAAGTAATTGCAGGATGATGAAAGAACGTTTAAAAATCGGACAGATCGATAAAAAAAATTGTTATTGCTTATTAATATTTTTCATTTAAAGTTGGCTGGACATCGGCAGCCAACATTGGGGCAACGTCGTTTGAGAACGTAGGGCCGATGTTATCATCCCAAGGTTAAATGGTAGTCGGGCCTACGTTGGCGCCCAGAGACGGGTCAACTTTCTAACTCAGGCGCTCATAGTTGGTCCAACGTCAGCCCGGCTCCAAAACCGCACCTGGGGTAGCTCCAGCGAGTGGTGTTCATTTCGCCTAAATTCGAGAAATTCGGGCAAGAATTGCAAACACTTGCCGATGTTATAAAAATCTGAAAAAATTCATACTTATTATAGGCACTGAAAAGACTAATTTTGCATAATAATAATTTCAAAATGTTATTAAAAAATTGCCGAAAAAAAATTGTTCATCGAAATATGCGGTAACTCAACTTTTTCTTTTAATGAAAATGAATCGTTCATTTTTCGGAATACGTATAAATTTTTTCAGATTTTTATCTTTATTTTGATTTTTCTTGTTTTTTACATGGAAAAATGTGCAAAAATCAAAATAAAGATAAAAATCTGAAAAAATTCATACGTATTCCGAAAAATGAACGAATCATTTTCATAAAAAGAAAAGTTGAGTTACCGCATATTTCGATAAACAATTTTTTTTCAACAATTAGTTGATAACATATTGAAATTATCACGCGCGTGCGCGTGCGCGTGCGCGTTCGTGTCTTTCTGCTGGAGATTAAATCGATCAATACTGTGTCCATAGTTATTTCATAGGTAAGAAAAAGTTTACAATGCTCCTCTGGCATACCAATCATCGTGGTATGCCAGAGGATGTTGCATCCCCTCAGCCATAGTACAAGGCCGCATTGTTATCCGTCGTCACAATGAAAAGTCCCTAAATGCTTGTGACTCGCTATAATGACACGCATTTTTTTTAGTTATCAATCTAAAAAAACATACCCTCTTGTACTTTTCGAGTCGCCGAGTCCAGTAAGACAATTATGCAAATGAATTGCGCATTATTTCCTCATTCTCACTATCGTGTGCATTGTTTCCCAAAGAATTCCGAGCAGAAATTTAGTCAGGGGTGTTGTCTGGGCCCTTCTAGACTTCCCCGACATTTTACGGGGCCTAGAATGGAAAACTAACCAATGCCCGACTAGGCTTGTCGCACTTCGAAGTATGGGGCCTTTATAAGTTTCCTTGTTAGGCCCTATGAAGGCTTCCCCATTAAGCCCCTACTAAATTAGTACATCAATTAAATTGAAAAATATTTATTTGCAGGTCTTTCTTGGATGTTGCGCATTGTTTATTAGAGATTTTTACTTATTGAAGATAGTAGTCAATTTAAATCGCCGAAAAAACATATTGTAAATTATTTTGCTGTAGGTGGGTTTCGAACCGGGATCCCTGTGGTTGCTACTCTGCGCCTTAGCTCACTCGCCTGTTTACATCTTATCAGAGTTCTTTTTTTATTGTCTATTTGAAGTTAAAGAAGGTGTTATGGCTACATTTATATGAATGCGATTCAAATAATTGGAATAGAACAATTTATTCGTGAACTCTTAAAATAATTTTTTTTTGTTATAGACATTGTGTCTTTTGTCCATAACATTTAATTAACAATCGAATAAAACGTTTGTAGATATTGTGTACTGAGAACTATTCATAAGAAAATAAGGTTGAAAAATTGTTTATCGATATGTAATTAACGATTGTTAATTAACAATTAATTAACAATCGCTAATGAATAATTCGATAGTTGACATTACCGAATATTAAAAAGTTACCAGTATCGAATAACCCTTGACGAATTAAATAACAAATGCACAATAATGCGTATACGTTTAAACAAATTATTAACTGCACTAGCGATCGGGCGCTTCGCGCCCGACACTAGGTTCGTTTATTTATGTTATTTTTTTATTAAAAATACATGACAAATGCTTCGTCCATTGAAATCCGATCGCCGGATAATATATGCGTAAGGAACCAATCTCACTTCTGATTCAAATTTCGAACACGAATATAACAGTTATTTTACTGTCAGCCCAATATTTTCTACTTAAATCCCAAAAATACGATTTTTTATGCATAAAATCGAGACTTTCTATGTCCCACTGTACTTTAGCCCAAAAAAGGCCAGCGGATTCGTGTTCAGCGGAAAAAAATACGTCGAATATACCCCTACCATTTTTTGACGAAAATGGTTTTTGTTTTCAAAGAAAATTTTTTAGAATTTTTTCTTTAATGAAATCGGTTGGGAAATATGCCACTTGAAAAAAATAGCGAAGGTTTTAAATCGATATCCTGACATTTTTTTTTTTTTCGAAAACCATTCTATATGCTAAAAATTCGAAATTTTGAATTTTAGTATACAGAAAGGTTTTTGAAAAAAAAAAAATGTCAAGATATCGATAAAACCTTCGCCATTGTTTTCAAGTAGCATATTTCCCAACCGATTTCATTACCGAAAAAAATCTGAAAAAAATTTTTTACTCAAAAAAACCCTTACCATTTGTTGACGAAAATGTACTTTTTGAGAAAAAGTTTAGATTTTTTTCGTTAATGAAATCGGTTGGGAAATATGCCACTTGAGAACAATGGCGGAGGTTTTAATTCGATATCTCGAAATTTTTTGAAAAACAGTCCAGATTTCTGCGTGGCAGAAATCTGGCTGAGGAAATCTGAGGATTTCCTCAGCCGAGGAAATCCTCAGTCGAGGAAATCCTCAGTCGAGGAAATCCTCAGTCGAGGAAATCCTCAGTCGAGGAAATCCTCAGTCGAGGAAATCCTCAGTCGAGGAAATCCTCAGTCGAGGAAATCCTCAGTCGAGGAAATCCTCAGTCGAGGAAATCCTCAGTCGAGGAAATCCTCAGTCGAGGAAATCCTCAGTCGAGGAAATCCTCAGTCGAGGAAATCCTCAGTCGAGGAAATCCTCAGTCGAGGAAATCCTCAGTCGCGGAAATCCTCAGTTGCGGAAATCCTCAGTCGAGGAAATCCTTAGTCGAGGAAATCCTCAGTTGCGGAAATCCTCAGTTGCGGAATTGATCAGCCGAGGTTTTTTCCAAAAAAAATGTTTATAATTTTGTAGTTCATGAAATCAGTTGCGAAATATGCCACTTGAAAACAATGGCCAAGGTTTTAATTCGATATCTTGAAATTTTTTTTTTCGAAAACCATTCTGTATGCTAAAATTCAAAATTTCGAACGTTTAGCATACAGAATGGTTTTCAAAAAAAAAAATTCAAGATATCGAATTAAAACCTTCGCCATTGTTTTCAAGTGGCATATTACCCAACCGATTTCATTAACGAAAAAAATTCTAAACAATTTTTTTTACTCAAAATGGGACCCTTACCATTTTTTGACAATAATGGACTTAAAAAAAATACCCCCGTCTCGTTTTTCCACTTTCAGAATGGCAACATTTTTTTTTTCGAGATATCGAATTTTTACCATCGCTATGGCTCCAGGTGACCCATTTACGCATAGTCTTAAAACAGACTGTCAGAAATGTCACAGGAAGTGACAGGAAAACAACCGACAACGAAAAACATATGACTACCTACAGACAGGAATGACGTTAGATTCATCCTCACGCATTAACACACTATATATGTAGGATATTTTATATCCAAAATAAAGTTTCAAATGCCAATCAGCATATTCTAACCTTTCCTGGCTCGTCAATGGTACACAGATTATTTGCCAGGGTCGAAAAATGTCGAGGTGACGTGTTGACAGGTGACAGTTTGTCACCTGTCACCTGTCAAAATCGGAAATCGAGCGTTCATTGGGAACCACTGGAATCCGAATCGAGCGGTCATTGGGAACCCATGGATGGCCTTAGAACTTTATCATATATAATTTTTCGCAGGGTCATCGTAATTAAATACAAAAACAAAAAATTCGTGAAAATAATTGATTCAATTTCTGATATATTAATCGCATTGTTAATATTTTTCTTAACAAATTATTTATGTATTATGTTTAATAAGTATCCAGCACTAAGTTTCTAATTTTCAATTTCTATTGTGGAATCTCCAACAAATCTAAATAGGGCCTCTGTTGACATCCTCACTGTAGATTGTTCGATTGAAGCTTGGTTTTCCTTTATAGGACCCAGTACGGCGAAATATGGGTGCCCTTCTATGGTTTCCTTGACTATCCCTTATCATTCTATTGTGGACTCCTACATTGGGCCCTGTAGGGTCCTAGTTTGGATTCCCTATTATGGATTCCACGGGTATGCCTGTAACGGCCTTATAGTCTATCTCGGCCGCCCATCTGAATTTCTGCACGGGATATGATCGGCATTTGGTTCTTGCTGCGTTTCTGCGGAAAAAGGTTGAGCTGTTTTAAAAATGTCTATGACATATTTTCGCAATATTCACTATAAAAATGTGCAATAATTTTATTTCTATCAATCGTCGTGTCAGGACTATGCTGTATGTATTTTTTCAATGCTGATTATGATTCTACCACTTATCTTGTGAATGTTTAATATGCAGACTTGCGCCTGAAGAAAAGTTCTATTTTCATAAAATTTAAAGAACTGAAAATCGCAGAACATTTCAAGGTTTCGATCAATCATCGCCAAATTAAATATGGATTTTTTTGAAAAAATTGAAACACACATAAAATTTTAATGATTAATTTGGTATTTGTTCAAAGATTTAAACGAATAATGAGGATGATATATTCACAGCTTAAAATACGATGGTTTAATATTTGCGAGTAATATGAGAGATTCTGAACCATTCGGCCACGGTGATCAATCTGTCAAATAAACCGGACACTTACGTACGCGACGTTGAAAAGGTATTTATTTCCGTTGAATAAATAATTAATTTGATTCGACCAAACGTTCGCCACATTGCGTCATAGGGTCTGGTGGTCAAGCGACTTCGAGCGATGATCCTCGGAAGTATTGTACTCACAACACTTCCGAGGATGAGAAATGTGTTCATACGAAACCAAGATATTTTTGCAAAATGTGGCATTGATCAAATATCTAAATGATGAATCAAAAAATCGATCAATATGATGGGATATTATTTTTAAAAGTTCTGTAATGAAAAAAATCGAGATTTTCACAAAGCTCCCTTATTCAATCTACTGTTGTGTACAAAGCTTCTTTGAAAAATTATTTTCCGTGATTATCTGGCTTCCTCGTGGCGGAAGCTTTGGCGGAAAAGAGAAAAAGGTGCAAACTAATTTGCACGTGACTTCCTGATTTATTCCAATTTTGGCCACACGCACACGCACACGCGTGCCTAAAAGTGATTGGATGCATATGTAATTGCGCGCATAGATGTGTGTATGCGTATCATTTTAATGAACCTGAAACTTATATGAGGCATGTCGTATCAACTCAGCTACAGAACAAAAAATTAAAATTCTCCAAGAATTTATAAAAATCACATTCAGTAGTTCTATTAGATACACCAAATTTTTATTTTTGTATAGGGTAAGCGTGGTGAATATGGACTACCTCGATTAACACGTAAATCATTGGAATATGGACCGATCCATATTCATCACGATTACCCTAATATGTTCTGCCGGAATATGCTAATTTTTTATTTTTTATCTACTCTGGTGTATCTCGGTAACCCTAACGACAACTCTAAAAAAACGAAAATGTAAGTTTTTTCATGGGCCTTAAGATAAAAATGTATTCAGAATTAATTGTGCAATTTCAGGTCGCATTTTACGGTAAACTCAGTGAAAATATGAGCCCCTCTCGCAGTACTCATTCGTTAAAAGATTATAGCAATTTTTGAAAATCGTCGAGTTTCATTTCGGAATAGCGTATTGATTTACCAGCTCACGACGGGTTCTCTAATTTGTCTTTAATTTCTACCACCGCGAATCTTTATTTCGAAGTTTGACGCGTTCTGCTTCTGCGTTCGAACAGAACATTTCCAGGATCTTTTTGGAGTGCTGCCCCGCTGCAAGTGTTAATAAAATTTTCGAGTCGTGCACCTTTAAACTATTCAATTGACCGGTTCACTTGTATAGCTGTATATCATTTTTAAATAACATAGTCATGAAACACATCGAAAAAAGTTGAAAGTTGAAAGTTGAAATTTTTATATGATTTTTTCATAATGGTCCTTTATTCGTAAAACTCCTTCTATGAGAAAGCATTTACTATATTTTTGGCTTCCTCATAGAGGAAGCTTCCCGAATAAAGGACCATTATAAGAAAGTGATATAAAAATGTCAACTTTCAACTTTCAACTTTCAACTTTCAACTTTCAACTTTCAACTTTCAACTTTCAACTTTCAACTTTCAACTTTCAACTTTCAACTTTCAACTTTCAACTTTCAACTTTCAACTTTCAACTTTCAACTTTCAACTTTCAACTTTCAACTTTCAACTTTCAACTTTCAACTTTCAACTTTCAACTTTCAACTTTCAACTTTCAACTTTCAACTTTCAACTTTCAACTTTCAACTTTCAACTTTCAACTTTCAACTTTCAACTTTCAACTTTCAACTTTCAACTTTCAACTTTCAACTTTCAACTTTCAACTTTCAACTTTCAACTTTCAACTTTCAACTTTCAACTTTCAACTTTCAACTTTCAACTTTCAACTTTCAACTTTCAACTTTCAACTTTCAACTTTCAACTTTCAACTTTCAACTTTCAACTTTCAACTTTCAACTTTCAACTTTCAACTTTCAACTTTCAACTTTCAACTTTCAACTTTCAACTTTCAACTTTCAACTTTCAACTTTCAACTTTCAACTTTCAACTTTCAACTTTCAACTTTCAACTTTCAACTTTCAACTTTCAACTTTCAACTTTCAACTTTCAACTTTCAACTTTCAACTTTCAACTTTCAACTTTCAACTTTCAACTTTCAACTTTCAACTTTCAACTTTCAACTTTCAACTTTCAACTTTCAACTTTCAACTTTCAACTTTCAACTTTCAACTTTCAACTTTCAACTTTCAACTTTCAACTTTCAACTTTCAACTTTCAACTTTCAACTTTCAACTTTCAACTTTCAACTTTCAACTTTCAACTTTCAACTTTCAACTTTCAACTTTCAACTTTCAACTTTCAACTTTCAACTTTCAACTTTCAACTTTCAACTTTCAACTTTCAACTTTCAACTTTCAACTTTCAACTTTCAACTTTCAACTTTCAACTTTCAACTTTCAACTTTCAACTTTCAACTTTCAACTTTCAACTTTCAACTTTCAACTTTCAACTTTCAACTTTCAACTTTCAACTTTCAACTTTCAACTTTCAACTTTCAACTTTCAACTTTCAACTTTCAACTTTCAACTTTCAACTTTCAACTTTCAACTTCCAACTTCCAACTTCCAACTTCCAACTTCCAACTTTCAACTCTCAACTCTCAACTTTCAACTTTCAACTTTCAACTTTCAACTTTCAACTTTCAACTTTCAACTTTCAACTTTCAACTTTCAACTTTCAACTTTCAACTTTCAACTTTCAACTTTCAACTTTCAACTTTCAACTTTCAACTTTCAACTTTCAACTTTCAACTTTCAACTTTCAACTTTCAACTTTCAACTTTCAACTTTCAACTTTCAACTTTTACGAGGAAGCGATATGCAAACTTCAATTTTCAGCTTTTATGAGGAAGGGTTATGAAAATGTCAATTTTCAACTTTTTTTCCAACATCAACGTCGTATTTAACTTTTAGGCAAAACTGCTGGTTGACTCAGGTTTATCCCGAAAAAATACACCAACCTTACGCTTTTGGTCAGAACGGATCTAGGATCTGTGTTCGACGTGAAAAATACATAGAATTATGTGTTCCAAATTTTTTTTCGATCTTTCAATTTCTACTCGAGAAGTTCAAATGACACCGCTTTATCTAATTATTTCAACTCCGTCATATCCACCATCTTGTGTATTTCTTGCCGTAGAACATGATAGGTACCTAGGTTTGTCCACGATGCCATCAAGAAGCAAAAAAATAATTGTTTGAAAATAGGAAACATGACTCATTTTTGCAATATTGTCAATAAAAATGACAGATAAAGTTTTTTCATTAGTCGTCCCTCCGGGATTGTATTCCTTGTATTTTTTCACGCTGATCACGAATCTGGGACTTATTTTAGTCATAAATGAATATTTCTTGTGGAAAATTGCATTTAAATTGAAGTACTCATTTTTCATAAAATGCAAAAAATTCAGAATGACATCAAATTTAAACTATTCGATCGATTCTCCTGAAATTTTAATGAGATCGTCGGGTTATCATATTCCATATATGTACGCGTTTTTAGCCCGATAGCTAAAAAATTGCGAGCGCTAAAGCGCGAACAGACATTTTTGAAGAAATTAAAAATGGCGCACAAACCTAGGTACCTATCATGTTCTAGGGCAAGAAATACACAAGAAGATGGATATGACGGAGTTAAAATAATTAGATTAAGCGATGTCATTTGAACTTTTCGAGTAAAAATTGAAAGATCGAAAAAAAAAAAATTGGAAACCATAATTGTATGTATTTTTCGCGCCGAGTACAGATCCTACATCCGTTTTGACCAAAAGTGTAAGGTTGGTGTATTTTTTCGGGCTAAACCTGAGTCAGCCGTTAGTTTTGCCTAAAAGTTAAATACGATATTGATGTTGGAAAAAAGTTGAAAATTGACATTTTCATATAGCTTCCTCATAAAAGCTGAAAATGGAAATTTTCACATTGCTTCCTCATAAAAGTTGAAAGTTGAAAGTTGAAATTTTTATATCACTTTCTCATAATGGTCCTTTATTCGGAAAGCTTCCTCCATGAGGAAGCCAAAAATATAGTAAATGCTTTCTCATAGAAGGAGCTTTCCGAATAAAGGACCATTATGAGAAAGACATATAAAAATTTCAACTTTCAACTTTCAACTTTTATGAGGAGGCGGTGTGAAAATTTCAATTTGTTTTTTTTAATCATAGATGAATATTTAATACGGCAAAATGCATCGCGAAAAAAATAAAATTGCATGGAATTCAAAAAATTAAAAATGACAAAATCTGAACAGTTCGATCGATCCTTCCCAAATTTTATAGAGATCATCGGGCGATCATACTCCATATGTGTACAACTTTTTACGCATATAGCTAAAAATTGTAGAAGTTAGAGCGCGCACAGACATTTTCGAAGAAATTAAAAAGGCGTACAAAAAAAAAAACTGAACATTTTTTGATTAAATTTTGCAGAAACATTGACTATTGACCACACATGCCGTGTGACAAATTTCAGCTTAATCAGTCGAGGCATTCTCGAGTTATAGCCATTTGAATTTTTCGCTATAATTTTTATAGCGAATTAATTTTTCGAATACTTGTAATAGCCTATCGGTTTGTAACATCTTCATTACCTGCATATTACAAATGATATATATAACATGTTATTTCCACGTCACATAACATTTATATTGCACAAGTATTACATTGTTACGTTAGATGTAACTTCTATGTTATATTGCTGGAACAAAGTGTGTTCACTAGAAAGCTTTTTCTATGAGGAAGCAAAAAAGTATATTTTCATTGATTTTGTTATAAAATGTGACGTGAAATTCTACAATTAATGATTAATACATTTTTTTTCTTGTGGGCCGTGAACAAACTTACATTTTTAGATGTTACGCGACATTAAATATTAAATGAAAAATAAAAAAATTGACATATTTCGGCCCAAAAAATCTAAAAAAATTTGAAGTTTGGTGTATTAGAACCACTACTAACCGTGATTTTTAGAAGTTTTCTGGGTTTTTGTTGTTGTATGGAATGCATTATATTAAAATCATCGTCGTTATGAGCTATCAAGGTGAAATATAACCCGACCCATGTTCTTCATTTATGGTGAAACTTTTATGTTATGTCTTTCGATAAATTTGTAAAAATGCTCCGTTTCGTCCTGGATATCTACCTTGCCCCTTCCTCTCTTCAGTACCACTTTGATTATTTTTTATATTAAATTACATTATATCAAGGGACCGAAGTTAATCAGAAGAGGTGAAAAATGTAACAAGTTTAATAAGGTGGCAGCTTCACGATAAAACTGGCGCATCGTCCTTAAGGACGATGACTGTTGGCTTGCACATCACCCTTATTACTAAAGACTAACTACTTTACTCCCCAGTATCCACGCGAGAGTGCGGCATTGTTTCTGATCTCTGGAAACTCATTATATACCGTAACAGTGTAGAGTAGTCGAAGCGTCAGCTTGGGGCAATGAACAGGTCGAGCCTGCAGTGAAGCAACCACTCTAGCAATCAAGGATGCCAGCTGCCAACTCAAAGGCGATGAAGGCAGGGGTGGAATTTTGGCAACTTATTATTAAATTCATTACGCGGGCCGGATAATATCGATGAACTTAAAGACGAAGCATCTTCGATCTGGTAATTCCTTGGATACCTGTCAACGCATGGACGGAATCCGGAATCTAAATAATCACCAGCAGTCAACAAGGTCCCCCGGTAGGCGTTAACCGCGATAAGACTTCATTAACGTCCCGGTTGCCGCCCACCCATTCTGGAATGTGACCCGGAGATCCTAACATGCTTATGCGCCTTGGGAAGGGAATCCCACTGGACTCTATCGCTACGACCCTTTTCCTATTCTGCCTAAGTGTGGACCGTCGGGTCAATTTAAGAAAACATATTATATCATATCTGAAACCGTCAAGAGACTTATGAATGAAACTAGTATTGCATATAATTACAAATGATCTATCAAACACTTTTCTTATAAACAATGATTAATATGACTGAATGGCTCCGTATTCGGATATAATTTACCTTTCATTTATCGTCTACTGTAATAAAGAAAAAAAAATCGGATAGAAATTGCAAACAACTTAAAGAATGAAGTTGAACGGAATGAATTGCAAGGCGGTGAACTGATTGTGTAAAATTGAATGGGTGCTTTGAATAGCTATGTATAAAATATACCTACTTGTTCCCCTCGAATCGAAATAACATCTGCGCCAGGATTTTCTATTGAATTCCGTGGGTGTACAAGTTTCTCACGATTCATGGCAAGTATATTATTCTTTTAGGCGTAACTGGATTACTACATGCGTAAAAAATATAATCAACACACGGATCTAGCGAATCGAAGATCTCGGCTGGAATATATGCCTCGTCGTTTTATGATCCCTTGTACAGCCAATTGCAGCCGCAATGGTACACGCATTCAGCAGTATGGTGCTATGAGAGTTCGAGTGTGCACTTTGCCGTGCAGTCAATCTCTTACGATCGGTATAATAATTAATCGTCGGTCATTGTTTTGATCGTAGCAGGCTGTTCATGAAATCACTCTTGAGGTGCCACTCGACTGTATGGCCCGACTGAAAGAGCGTTTGCTAGGGGATAGGGGAGCGTTGTCGAATGCGACTAAACTGAGGGTCAACTACCGAAAGTCGTCGTTTGTGGCTTGCTGAGAGCGCTATTGCCCTTATGAATAAGTAACTTTTCAACCATGTCAATATACTAATCATTCCAGATGCTTATCACTAGCTTAATCTTATTGGTCTGATAAA
Organism: Amblyjoppa fuscipennis; assembly: GCA_963575735.1. Lineage (NCBI taxonomy): Eukaryota > Metazoa > Arthropoda > Insecta > Hymenoptera > Ichneumonidae > Amblyjoppa > Amblyjoppa fuscipennis. The sequence continues at coordinate 19,496,367 of OY754488.1, forward strand.
GACTATAATTTCTCAGTTGTACTGGAGTGTAAACATTCTATATCTAATTATTATTAGTATTAAAAATGTTGAACCTCTATAACAATAGATAAGAATTAATATTGAAAAAATTAATAGACAACCAGATACGCTGATACAATTTTGTATTATATGCATTGTTAATGGGCCATTGTGAGAGCTGAGCCGTCTTGGAGTCGAACAGAGTATAGTTCACACGCAGCCGGCTCGGGTTCCGTTCTCGGCATCAACGGATTGTTCGATGGACTGTTTGTGTGATTCTCTGTGGTTCAAAACCCATCTAAGTTAATCGATAAAACGAACTTGCCTACGAGGGAAGTTCGATCGTTATGAAGAGATCACCAGGTATATGTTCAAAGTTAGTTACGGTAGATGTGTGTTTTCGATAGTTAACCTGTCTGTAATTTTTCATTTTATCCAGAGTTCTGTTTAAATTGGGATAATTATGGTTAGCGACATCCATCAATGACGTGAAACCCATAGTTCACAACTCCAACATCCTTTCCTGAAATACTTTTTTATTTTGTGACAGGAAAATAAAAAAACTCGTCTTTAACATTGGCTCGACTCCTCGAGTATTGCCATGAAATGATATCATAAGTAATTGTATTATATTGTATAATAGGTTGTGTGTTGAAAAAATTTTAATGAAAAAATGTGCAATTTAGAATACACAGATGGAATATGATCGCCAAATGATCCCTATTAAATTTAGGCAAAATCGATCGAACTGTTTAAATTTTATTTCATTTTGAATTTCTTTAATTTCATGAAAAATGTTTACTTTATTTCCTATGCAATTTTCCGTATTAAACATTCATCTATGAATAAAATCGGTAATAGTTTCGTAATCAGCGTGCAAACAGTACTTTGCGCTAATTTACTTAGATTGCGCTAATTTGTCGCGCAATTTGTCTCGAGATGGAAAAAAGTCAAATTTTTTTTTAACTTTGCAAGCAATAGTATATTATGCCACAAGGGAGGAAAGTGCGTTTTTTCACCGAGTGTGAAGTTCGATGCCCGAGCGAGGCGAGGGCAGAAATTCACACGAGGTGAAAAAGCACTTCCTCCCTTGTGGTATACGATATTTTTTTTCCAACTTCGTTAAAATAATCACATTTCTTGCGTCGCAAAATCGTCATATTCGTCAATGACCATTACTGACCCGGGAGTAATACAGCTTCGAGAGGGAGTAATGAGCCCTATTACGCACTAGGGAGTAATGGAATTGTACTGCGCATGCGCACATGTTAATAATGATCATCGGTCATTAATATGCTATTCTCTGCCCGTATTGCACGCAAGGAACGTGGCTATTTTAGCGCATTCAGGAAAAAATATTTTTTTACTTTGTTCTCCAGACAGACGGTATTCGACTTTCTCTAAAAAGTGCAAAAAGTGAGAGAAATTCAGAGGACTTTTTAGATAAATTTTCCGAGACTTTCAGATATATCTTCAGAGATATTCAGAGAAATGTTTTCACCAGGGCACGGAGTAGTACTTCCCCCGTATTCGTTACAGACGATGTTATGTGATAGTACTGCGATATAATGAACATCATATGTGGACTGTGAAGTTCGCTTTATCGCACTTTTATTGCGAATTACTAGTACGATACTCGTGCTAAAACCGTTTTGTCAACTCGTGCGATTGCAGCACTCGCTTTCGCCTCGTGCTGAAAACTCACACTCGTCAGAAAAAGTTTTTCCCTATTAGTATCGTCATGGACTAATGTGATACTCGCATGAAAAAGCGGTCTTCCAACTGCGATTGGGAAGTAGGCAGCATTCCCCTCCTCTCGAGTTATAAACGTCACTCGGCTTCCCCTCGTACCTCGTTGTAGCTCTCGAACCGGCTCATGCGGCCAACTTCCCAACCTCCGCCAAAAAGACCGCCTTTTCGCAGTACTATCACAAAGTACTAAATTTTTCAATAATACAAAAAATCGCCAAAACAACTTTTTCTCTAGAGAAAGCAAAAACGATAGTAAGCAATTCCGAGTGATAAGAATGCATTACGCCGTCACGTAGATCAGTGTATTATGATAATTGTGTGTTCATATTTTTTGTAAATTCTGCCGTTGGATTAACCAAGTCGATGGTTGCAGCAATCAGCAAGTTAGTTAATTATTCAAGCAAGCAAGTGAATGGCTGGTCCAACAATTTCGCTCGCGCTTGGTTTAACTATCATTAACTATAAAAAAATTAGTTGGCCCAATGAATACCAAAGTAACGTACTCAAGAAGAGTTGACCCAACAAATGTATCGTTTGGAGTTCAGAACATTAAGTCTATTGGTTGAGCAAACTATTTTTTGTAAGTCCAATACGTGCTTTCCGTCAACCATCTCGTTTTTGAGATAGCGGGAGTGAAGCGAAAAATGTTTAGTGTTTGCCACGACACGCTTGGGATTTCGTATTGCACACTTCTCACTCTCTCACGGGCTATTGGAACCGTCCTCGCAGTCGAGCCGATCCCGGCCGAGCGTATTTATAGAACGTCCTTAAACCTGACGATCCAGAATCTTCTACTGCGATGAATCACTTTCGCATTCTATAGCCTGTCATCGGTTCTTAAAGGGTGTAACAGACTCATGCCGAACCCAATCTCGTTTGCCTAACGTCGTGTGGATTGAAATGAATTAAATGAATTAAATAAGCTTTTATAACGATTAAATGCAAAAACGCATACCACTACAGTGCCTGCTAAGGGTGATTGAATGGAACGCTGCACACATCGTGGTACATTTACCCGTAGCGTGATGCTACTGCTAGTGCCGCATAGTAACTTTACGCAGTAGCACTTTAGGAATAGTCTCAGCGAAGAGTCTTCTTGCGTATCTATACGGAATAAACTAATTTAGATAGCCTAATAAAAATAATAGTTAACTTAGTGCTGTGAGCGCAGACAATCATTTGGTTTTCAGTTGCTTAGTTTAATATTCATTAGACCAACTAATTTGTTAGTCAGACCATGGTGTCTAACAGATTAAGGACATGAAATTCCATGATATTTTCAGGTTTTCCAGGTGAAAATCTGAAAAATTCCAGGACCTCGATATTATCTGGTATAAGCAGCAAATAGTAACAAAAACAAACTAAAAAGTTAAAAATTGAAATTTTCACATCGCTTCCTCATAAAAGTTGAAAGTTGAAAGTTGAAATTTTTATATCACTTTCTCATAATGGTCCTTTATTCGGAAAGCTCCTTCTATGAGAAAGCATTTACTATATTTTTGGCTTCCTCATAGAGGAAGCTTTCCGAATAAAGAATCATTATGAGAAAGTGATATAAAAATTTCAACTTTCAACTTTCAACTTTTATGAGGAAGCGATGTGAAAATTTCAATTTTTAGCTTTTATGAGGAACCTATATGAAAATGTCAATTTTCAACTTTATTGCCCACGTCAATATCGTATTTAACTTTCAGTCAAAACTGGTGGCTGACTCAGGTTTAGCCCGAAAAAATACAACAACCTTACACTTTTGGTCAAAACGGATGTAGGATCTGTGCTCGGCGCGAAAAATACATGCAATTATGTGTTCCAAATTTGTTTTTTCAATCTTTCAATTTTTACTCGAAAAGTTCAAATGACATCGCTTAATCTAATTATTTTAACTCCGTCATATCCATCCTGTTGTGTATTTATTGTCTTAAAACACGATAGACCCCTGGATTTTTCCGCGATGCCATCGGAAAGCAAAGAAATCGCTGTTTAAAAATACCGATGAACACTAATTTTTGCAATTTTGGCTATAAAAATGCCCGATAAACTTTTTCGCTAGTTGTCGCCCCAGGACTGTAATCCCATGTATTTTTTCATGCTGATCACGAATTTGATACTTTTTTATACATAGATGAACATTTAATGTGGAAAAACGCGTCTTAAAAAAAAAAAAAATGCATAAAAATCGAAAAATTCAAAATGTCATAAAATTTAAACGGTTCGATCGACTCTTGTGAAATTTTAATGGGATCATCGGGTTATCATATTCCATCTATGTACGCCTTTTTAGCCCCATAGCTAAAAAATTGCGAGCGCTAGAGCGCGAACAGACATTTTTGAAGAAATTAAAAATGGCGTACAAAAAAAACAACTGAACATTTTTTAATGAAATTTTGACCAAACATTGACTATTGATCATACATGATGTGTGCCAAATTTCAGCTTGATCGGTCAAGGCGTTCTCGAGTTGCACGCACGCGCGCACGCACGCCCGCGCGCGCACACACACACACACACACACACACACACACACACACACACACACACACACACACACACACACACACACGCACACACACACACGCACACACACACGCAGGCACGCGCCTACACACACGCACGCACGCACGCACACACACACACACACACACACACATACATCCGGACATTTTTTCTAAATGTGATTTTTCGACGTTTTAGAACATTCTGAACATGTTTTCATTCAAATCTCGATTTTTTTTTTTTTTTTTACCAAAACAAAGCTTCCTCTATGAGGAAGCAAAATGTAATGAAACTTCCAATCAATTTTTTTCTTACATATATATTTAAACAATTTGCCAATATATATTTTTTTCAAATTGGCAAATTATTCAAAATTAAGAGCGCTTTTTTGCAGCTAACAAATTATTGCTGTTTTCTTTTAGGGATTTCATTATTTGATGCTTTATCAAAGAACCGAGACCGTCATATGAAAATAGGTCAAGGGGATAGAAACTTTGAAACCCGGTGAGAAATGATTCCATTTCTGATGCGAGAATGTGGCCAAACGATAGCTTTGCTTCCAAAAACGGAACTTGTAATAACTTTGATATGATTTTGAAACTGTTGCAGTTTTGTAATGTTACAATTTTATCTTCGATGATTTTTTCATATATATGGTAAGACCCAAAGTGAACAGGCCAGTGAACAAGTTTTTACGAAATAATTTCGACCCGGTTATATCCGCGTCGTGTCCTCTTCGCGCAGAATTATTCTCAAAGAAATTATACAATGCCCTCAATAACTTGACACTATCCTACTGAGCAGTTCGAATCTCATCCTTAAATGCATCGTGAACGGTATGCAGACCACACGAACCCAAATCGAGTAACTGCTTACTCTGACGCCCACGTTATTGTCAAGATCGATTTGGGAATGTTTAATGAATTTAAAATTAACATTTGGGTCATGTATCGAAATTTGAATTACCCTCCTACATGCATCTTAAAAAAACCTAACATTTAAAAATAAAAATATATATATTTTTTAAGTTTCAGGTGATCGATGGAATTCCGTGAAATTTTCAGGATTTTTTAAAACTCAATAAAATTCCATGAGATTTCCAGGTTTCAAGGATTTCCAGGCTCGTTAGACACCATGTTAATTTGTTGGGTCGAATACTAGTGAAAATGTTAGTTTAGCCGTTTACTTGCTTGCTTGAATATTTTACTGACTTATTGTAACCAATCGACTTGGTTGATACAACAGTAAAGGTTACCAAAAATATGAATAAACCATTAACACAAGGTATTGATCTGCGTGACCAGGTAATTTTTTTTATCACTCGAAATTGCTTTATTGTCGTTTTGTACCTTCATACTATGGAAACCTCGGCATAAATCATTTGGTTGGTAATGAGGATTCGAACCTGGAATCCTCAGCCACACTCGGCAAAACCTATTTTTTTAAATATATTTTTGAAACTTGTATATGAGATTCTTTTAAAAAAAGAGGGATTTTTATCAAAACGAGCTCTTAAAAAAGGCAAAAGCAAGTTAAATGATATTAGCCAAATAATGTTTTAAAGATGGATACATACATGTATGTATGAAATATAGTGGATATGTACCTCTTAAAAAAATCCGTGGTCAAATTAACTCGAATTATAGCTATGTATTGTTATCGCTTAAGACGTGCTCCGTGCTTGGTTGCCGTACGAGCGCGTAGCTGGAGTCGTTCAACGATCAAGTTCAGTTAAATAAACTAGACAATTGTTGTGGTTAAAGTTATTGTATTGACACTGCATTGACTACTAGTAGTTACGGGTATATCGCTTTTCTTAGAAGATAACATTTAATCTATAAAAGTGAGAAAATAAACCAAATACTGAGATTTCAAAATACGGGCGCGAATCGCGATTGCGCATGAAAACCGTAAATTTATGTTTGCGATTTCCTACAATAAATTCTTCGGTAAATTCTGACGGTTTTAATTTTATGAGATGTAGACATTTTGTATGTTACGAAAATAGGTACAGTCATTTGCACATGACTTCATTATTCATTATCATTTTGCGCATAGCTTCCCCTATGAAAAAGCCGAAATCGATCAGTGGACTTCTCATAGAGATAGCTGTGCGCAACATTTTTTGAAGAGGAAAAATGACTTAATGAAAAAAGTACAAAAGAATAAGAACAGCGGACAGCGGTGTGCCAGAGTGGAGAGCGGAGGGCGAGAGCGTAAAGCGGATAGTGAAAGGCCTAAATCATGAGACGACACATGAATACGGTGAATGTAACAGATCCCGTGATTAACAGTATAAACATTCTTCAATATGACCTCGCGATCATGAGTTATTCAATCAATCCGATAATTGACTTCTTATCGAATACAGTTCACGCGTACACATACATACACGCGCACGCGCACGCGCTATAGCGCGTGCGCGTGTAATGTGTAATAATATTGATATAAACGTTTCGGCGTGCAGTCGAATGTTCATTAACAACGTGCAAGGAATTGCGAAAATCTAATATTATAGTCTGCAAAAAAGCGTGAGCGTAGAGTCACGATTGTCGCAACGGTGGCGCTGCATCGCACTCTACACGACATTTATATCCATTTTATCGACTCAGATCACTTAACACAAGTGAAAAGTGAACATAAATATGGAATGCACTTTACCCGGATTCTTTTTGTGTAATAGACTTTGTGACGGGTTTGGCATATTCGATACATGGTGTTGAAGTTTTGACTGGCCATATTGGTTTTCGACAATCTATAATATGCACGTGCTTGTTGCGCTGAGAAAAAACAATGAACGCTTCGGTTAACCCGCTCATTATTACGGGTCCATAAAAATGTAATAATGCTAAAAATTCTCTGATTCTGTATTGTTGTAATTCAAGAAAGTTATGTTATGTCTATATTTGGTGCGTGTGTAAGTCGATAGAATCACGGATTTGGAATAGGGAATGTATTGATAACGGACATTTGTCGCCGGATATTTTCTACATCACGTCTCAAGATATTTTGAGAGGTGCTGTAGAAATATTCGGAAAATATATATGTCCGTTATCAATACATTCCCTATTCCAAATCCGTGATTCTATCGATACACACACACACACACACCGAACTGAGGAATAAATTTAGATATTTGCCACTTTCGGATGAAAACGACAGCAATAAATTCTACAATCAAAAGCATTAAAAGAAATTTGCGTATGCACACAAAAAGTTATTTTCTTAGTGACCGAGTCAGCTATTAGTGAGAACAAAATCTATTTTGTCATTCTAAAAATTCCACTCGAAACCTTCAAGTATATAATTTCTTCATGTCGTTCCCATCGAGAGGGGGTAAATAGACTTAGACAGAATCTAAGCTTTGCGAGGAAAAGATTTATTCCCCGGTTTGGATAGATGAAAACGGAATTCATCTTTAACTGGCAGACCTTGGATTGGATATGGAATATTTGCCTCCTCCCGTTGGGAAAGGCAGTAATAAATACTATACACAAAAATAGATATTTCCACTTCTTCGACTTCTCGCTATTGAAGGTAGTACTTGCGGTACAGTCCCGCCAAAGGTGAGTTTCAGAGAAAATTTCGAACACTTCTCGATGCGATAAAAATCTGAAAAAAATCAAGTGTATGGGAGATGCTGCAAAGATTGTTTTTGTGAAATAATCATTCCAATTTATTGTTAACACATTGAAGATAAAAATGATTTTTTAACCAATTACTCGATGACTTAACTATTTTCCTCCATAAAAATTATTCGTTTATTTTTCTGAATACGTAAGAATTTTTTCAGAACTTATTATACTCTTCGAAAATTGCGTTTTTCACAACTTGGACATAGCAAAAACTAGATTTTCAAAGATTACAAAAAGTTCTGAAAAAAATCATATGTATTTAGAAAAATAAACGAATTATGTCTGTAGGAAAAAAATAGTTAACTTGCCGGGTAATTTGTTGAACAATTATTTGTCAATAACATTTTGGAATTATTATTACATTAAAACAGTGTTTGCACCACTTCCTATACGGTTGATTCCCCCATGGAAAAAAGGTAGGTGTGAAAATATATTTTTCGATATATCGTAATATATGTATATGTGGATCATTTTTGGGATATATACAATATATCTCAATTATATTCTAGTGACATGTAGTATGTACCTGAAATATATATAAACTATATCCGACATATCGAATTTTTCGTCGATGTATATATCTTATAATATACTGAGAATATATCCAACGTATATCTTAAAACATAACGAAAATGTATGTTACCTATATTTTTAAATATACGTGCAATATATTTGGTATATAACTAGATATAGGGGATGCACAGTAGGTATATATTAAATATGCGTCCTATAGGAAAATACATATTCACTAATGAAAGAACGTTATATTTATTAAGGCACATACATCAATCAATTCAATTTTTTATCCAATTCCTCGCTTGTAAAGTTCGCGGTTTCAGCCGCTGTTACCCCCCCCCCCCCCCCCCCCCAAACTGTATCGCATTTGCACGAGGACGCAGGGAAACTGCAGAAAACCTGCGCCGTTACAGTTGGTCATTCCAACTGAGTTTTGATGTTCTCCTTCGATACTTCGAGTACGAACACCAATCCTCAGAATTCGAACTCCCGCTCAACGGTTCCAATGCGCCAGTTAGTGCATGGCTAGCCGGTTATCCATCCAAGTACTGACCGTGAACGATTCACCTTGACTCTGGGGATCACCGAAGCTGCACACTAACAGGGCATTCACCACTGTCCGTCATATAATAAAAGATATAATTTTTAAAATGTTCAGTCGACTAGCAATTGGTATATGCGTACATTACGTAACTTATTATACGTTACATTGCCGTCATGAAACGTTTTTCCAGGTCTATTCAGTTTATGCTTAATACAGATCTAAGTAGGAAGGGGAAACTGGGGCAAAGGAGGTCTAATTTGCCACGCTCTCCCTTATTTGTATGCAAATATAAGAAAATATATAGCCTATATTCTCTTTATATACAATAAGTATTCAATTTACATATGAAATGTATTTTCAAATATACGAAAGATATACTGGCACATATATCCGAAATGTATTTTATTTACATTTAACAAGTATTCATGTTATATTTGGAATATATCTCGGCATGTACGGAAAATATACCGGCACATATTTCTTGAAATGTATCTGAAATATATTTTATTTATATTTAATAAGTATTCAGATTATATTTTAAATATATATGCATATATACGCCAATATATATTTGATCGTATATCGATACATATATCCTGCATATCGAATTTTTCGTTTAAAATATATGGGGTATATTCCATATATATTTTTGCATATATCTTACACCTACCTTTTTTCCATGGGGTTTTTTTCAGATTTTTATTTCAATGAGATAAAAACGAGTAATGTTGGAATTGTTCCTTGTAACTTACATTTGGCAGGACTGTACCGCCCCAACTACCTTAAGTGCATGTTGTACCAAATGTCATTATAACTAGTCAGAGTCAAGTTGTATCATTATCCATTATTGACTTGTATACTTTTGCTGTCCGGTTCGGGTTAGCCACGATTTCGATTATCCGGGGACTCTTCGGTCCCGGTTAATTCCGTCCGTGGTTCTACTGTACTTCGTGAAAGGCCAAAGAGAAAAAAATTAGTATTAACGATGTCACAAATTTTGCATATAAAGCAACATGCATTTTGCATTTATATATTTTGTATATTCAACGCGATCAAATTTCCTCAACGCGATCGAATTATGTTGGGAATATTAAATCCAAACAAGTTATTACCAAAGTTTGAAAAAATGTTGAATTCACTAAAAAATTTAAAATTATTTATGATCTTTGTTTTGCTTCCTCATAGAGGAAGCTTTGTTATGGTGAAAAAAAAACTCCAAAACATCGAAAAATCACATTTAGAAAAAATGTCCGGTTGTGTGTGGTTGTGTGTGCGTGCGTGCGTGCGTGCGTGCGTGCGTGCGTGCGTGCGTGCGTGCGTGCGTGCGTGCGTGCGTGCGTGCGTGCGTGCGTGCGTGCGTGCGTGCGTGCGTGCGTGCGTGCGTGCGTGCGTGCGCGCGCGCGCGCGCGTGTGTGTGTGTGTGTGTGTGTGTGAATCCGACGTAAAATATTCAAACCGCGATAACTCGAGAACGCCTTGACCGACCAAGCTGAAATTTAGCACACATCATGTGTGATCAATAGTCAACGTTTGGTCAAAATTTCGTCCAAAAATGTTTAGTTGTTTTTTTTGTACGCCATTTTTAAGTTCTTCGAAAATGTCTGTACGCAGCGTAGCGCTCGCAATTTTGAAGCTATTGGGCTGAAAATGCGTACACAAATGGAATATCATCACCCGATCATCCTATCAAAATTTCAAGAAAATCGATCGAACCGTTAAAATTTTATGACATTTTGAATTTTTCGATTTTTATGCAATTTTTTTTTTTCAAGACGCATTTTTCCACATTAAATGTTCATCTATGTATAAAAAAGTGTCAAATTCATGATCAGCATGAAAAAATACATGGAATTGCAGTCCTGGGGCGACATCTAGCGAAAAAGTTTATCGGGCATTTTTGTAGCCAAAATTGCAAAAATTAGTGTTTTTCGGTATTTTTAAACAGCGATTTCCTTGCTTTCCGATGGGATCGCGGGAAAATCCAGGGGTCTATCGTGTTTTAAGACAATAAATACACAACAGGATGGATATGATGGAGTTAAAATAATTAGATTAAGCGATGTCATTTGGCCTTCTCGAGTAAAAATTGAAAGATCGAAACAAAATTTGGAACACATAATTCTATGTTATTTTCGCGCCGAGCACAGAGCCTACATCCGTTTTGACCAAAAGTGTAAGGTTGGTGTATTTTTTCGGGCTAAACCTGAGTCAGCCACCAGTTTTGACTAAAAGTTAAATACGATATTGATGTGGGCAAAAAAGTTGAAAATTGACATTTTCATATAGCTTCCTCATAAAAGCTGAAAATTGAAATTTTCACATCACTTCCTCATAAAAGTTGAAAGTTGAAAGTTGAAACTTGAAATTTTTATATCACTTTCTCATAATGGTCCTTTATTCGGAAAGCTTCCTCTATGAGGAAGCCAAAAATATAGTAAATGCTTTCTCATAGAAGGAGCTTTCCGAATAAAGGACCATTATGAGAAAGTGATATAAAAATTTCAACTTTCAACTTTCAGCTTTCAACTTTTATGAGGAAGTGATGTGAAAATTTCAATTTTCAGCTTTTATGAGGAAGCTATATGAAAATGTCAATTTTCAACTTTTTCATTTAAAATGGATTTATTAATTTTTTAGAATCGGTATGAACGTTTTCAGAATTGTACATTAAAAAAAATTCCGTAAGTTTGAAAAATGACTGCAAATGCACGATTTTTATATATATTTCAAGATGTGTAGCAAGATTTCACGTTACACTCAAGAAGCTTAGGGATGATTGTACAAGTGGTTTTATAGCTATAGTCGTCAAAAAATTTGGAAACAGTTTGAATAACGTAAAAAAATTCTCAAAAAATTCACATGGATTCCAAAAAAATTAACGAATTCATGTGAAATGAGAAAAAGATAAGTTCACGGATTATTTATTACATTTTATTTCAAATTAATTAATAACTTTTTGACATTAGTTTCTAAAATGTATTTTCGTGACGTCTTTCATGGGATTGATTTAAAGAAAAAAATTTATCTCGCTTGAAGTACAAGTACTTAAAGTACATGAATACTTCAAGTACCAGTACTTCAAGTATTCGAAAAAATACATGTACTTGAAGTGCAGCTGTACTTGAAGTACCGTACTGCAAGTACGAAACAAGTACCGTATACTTCAAGTACTGCCCAGCTCTGAGTTAGACCAAATAATCAGGTTTACTGTGTGAACTATTCGTGTCAACTAACTATTATTGGTTGACGGAACTAACGCTAGGTCCTTCAACCGATGAAGTAGGTGTTACTAATAAATTATTAATAAATAAATTACTAAATAGTTCATTCAATGGTTTTTTTCCATGCCTTTTCGAAGTACTTGGGGTACATTTTTTATGTTTAAGGGGATAAAAGTAAAGAAGTAAAGTATTTTTTTGAAAATTTTAATCCCTTTGAAAAACAATAAAGTATTGAATCTCAGTATGAAAATAGCATCGAAGCAGTGTGTAGGGTAGCGGTACAGAAAGTGTAGTACAGAAATTATGTAGCGTAGAAAACCGAAGAGCGTAGTAGAGAAATTTGTAAAAAATTGTATGTAACAAAATTTTTTTTGTTAAACATGGTTTTGGAAAATGAAATATGTGATCGCGGCGCTTAATTATCAATAAACATAATGCGTTTACATCGGGGAGATTGACATTGTCGATCCGTTGACCCTTTAAACATCTGGGTAACAAATGCTTATATATAATAATGAATAATTATACGTGGGCCTTCATATATCTTCTTCGTTTTCTTCTAATATATGGGCTTGGCTCGGGTGACTTTCATATATCATCATATATATGAATTCAGTCTGTATGTTATTGTGACGAAGAAAATACTTTTCCCCAGAAACACGCTACACCACATAATCAAAATTGGTTTTTGCTTACGTGAAAAATGTTTATCAAAACAATCTATCTAAAGAAATACAAAAATGACTAAATCATACTTGCCATGTAGTGGTATGCCATCACATCAAAATTTGCAATAGTTATTTAGATATAAGTATTATAAATTGGAATTAACGGACGCATCAGGGCGGAAAATCTTGGCGCGCTGAGACGTTTCAGATTACCGTGTGAAAGTTGGGCAACAGTGGACGTAGCGCAACTTGGGCTATGTGAAAAATTCTGCGATCACGGCGCAGATGTGCAGACCGACTAGTTAAACTCTCCACTGGATAGATGGGAATTTCCGGCACTTTTAAATAAATATTCATTTACCAAAATAGTTTGAATATTGTCAATATATTATTATGTTTGGCTTAAAATGCCCAATCAGCTGTGCGGAAGGATCAGCTTAGGAATACATCACACATACAGTCACTGTAAAAAAAATTTGCTTGAAGATTAATTAACCAGTACTGGAAGTTTTTATGCACAAACCGTTTTGCAACTTTCAAGCACTTATACGTCGCAATTTTCAAGTGACGGTTTATGAAAAAGGAAGGGGGTGTCGGAAATATTGCGATACCTTCGTTCTTGAAATTTAAGAAACTATTGCCATATTTGTCTGAATGCGGTTCATGAAATTTCAAGTAAGGTCTGGACGTTTTGGTGCACTGAAAAAAAGGTTTGGCCCAACTCAATCTGAAGTTAGAGGTTCCGGTATAGTTATTTACGTTATTTGTTACTAATTAACTTCATACGCGGTTTATATCGTGTTTTATATATTCAATTGTTATCAGTACATCGCCACTTATCAATATAACGCAATTTTTATAAATTAAAATTTTATATACCCTAGCGGGGCTCGAACCCCGAAACTAACGCATTCTGACCTAGTACCTTACCGCTACGCTACAATCGCTTATTGATATGTAAAATCTTGAATCGGATATATAAGTTATTCTCCGTCATTAACTAAGACTGAACTTCCATGATTGGACATTGAAATATCGAAACAACTTGAACGTTGTTTATTATCGGCATAATATTAGTGAATGACTACATTGACGTCTTGCCGAATTGATAAAATCATTTTCAAGATGTCAAATGTTTATATATATACGAACATATCGAATCATATTTCTTTCAAATTAATCAAATATACGATGAAGTCGAAATAATGTACCTTCTGTATGGTGACATCATATACGATTGAATCGAAAAAAAATATTGATGTAATGCAGTTTTGGTTCACTTCGAACCAACGTTGTAATAGCAGAAACTGCTATACGCAATTGACACAACCACACCAGTTAATTCTATAAACTTTTATATAAATTTTAATAATGGTATAGCAATTTCCAAAAAAGTTCCTTAAACATAGTTTTAAGGAACAAGTTCTGTAATTTTAATGAAAACGTAATTAATTTTAATGTACAGGACATGAATTTTACTGAAGATTTGCAAATATGCAGTTTAGAGTACATTAATTTTCGTTTAATGTACCGAGTTTGTGAATTTCAAATTCTTTGGTACATTAAATTTAAATTCTTTTCTTACAGTGTTCTCAACCAAAAGTTTACTATGATAAAAATGTCAGTACTTCGCAATATACCAAAAATCCGACAGAATCAGCCGTATTAACGATGTGAAAACCTTAATTAAACACAAATTTCTTAGAAAATAAATTGTTGAAAAAAAAAACCTTTTATTTTCTCATATTTAATTAATTCCTTGATTTTTTTGAATTCGCAAGAATTTTTTCAGAATTTCCTCTGTGACGTTGGTGGGCAACGCTTAAGCGACTACGCTCGAGCGTAATCCGAGAAGAATTAAAGTACGAGTGCGAAGAATGAATGTAACCGGGATTTCTCGGAATGTCGCGACGGTAGGGCTGGACGCTAGCAAGGTACTCGGGATGGATGGAGGAAGAGAAACGGCGTTGATAGCCTTGACCTCCAACCCGGAAGTGGGAAGCTCGTAGCGGGAGGGCCATGCGACACCCCGGAGAAATTAATCTGATTTGGGAAATGAAATAGTAGGGACTTTTGCGTAAGTGCCTCGTGATAAGTACATGAGCGAGCACCGATGAGAGAATACGCGCGCGTTGACCCGTTGCTCGCGTAGAGATTTCGTGACAAGTGTTCGGGAGTCCGCTCGGAAAATCGTAGGGCCGGGAAAGGGCGGATATTGTAGGCCGCGAGAAAATGATCGGAAGGAACTGGCGAGAGAGAGTCTCGGGAATACGCGTACGTCGAGCGGCCGAGTATCGGGCGGTCTTAAGAGCATATGCAATACCACAGACGGTAATAAAAAACTGTAATCAACTGTTCTTATGGATTCTGGGAAGTACGGTCAAGAGAGAAGTCTCATTGAAAGCCGAGATGATATCCGCTTCCGATGAGACTTTTCTTTTCACCGTATATGCGAGAAAGCGTGAGAAAAGTTGATTACAGTTTTTAATACCGACTGAGCCCGGGATGGACGGAACGGAAGATGTTTCATATGGTCTTAATCCGAGTTTAAGAATCATGCTGTGGAAATAAGTTCGGATGCAACCGGCCACCCCTATGGTGGCCGCCTCCTACGATAGGACTGGGTGGTAGAGGTGGGATTCGGACGAAGAATATCTTCCCTAGCACTTGCCCTCGGTGGCCAAGATGTATTGATCCCAATTACGGTGCAGATTCTTCTATTAATTGCAGATGATTCTTGCCGTGTGTCATAGGCATTGAACTTTAGTCGCCAGGTATTTTATTCTTACAACTACCAAGAATCTTTTTGAAAATGATTATTTCTTTTTTCACAAATGTTCTACTTTATTCAGAGATGTCCCGTTGGCTAACAACGATGAAATTATTACTCGAAACTTCGATGCTGAGTTTAGTTCAATTATTGATAATAATAAATGAATTTTTTCGATACACTCTCGGTGCACGAACCGTATCAACTGACTTGGACTAATCTCGAACGATCGACGTGGATGTCAAAGCTACGACGCGTATGAAGGTTTCGGATGATTACCGCTGTGTCGCGCAACACTTATGCTCACAACTGTACGCTGCAAGTGAGTGATGCCGTACCGTGGCATGGACTGCAGTATACAGCGCTGCCGAGGAAATCCCTCCCTGCACTTTTCTATTCGTTTAAATAATGCACGAATTTCTTCTGTTTTTACGCAGGTTTTTTAAATGTTTGGCACGTTACATTTTTCACATTTTTCGTTGAAATTGTTATAATAAAAAAAAACTTTTTTATAAACAATTTTAGCAATAATCTGTTATGATTTTTTCTATTGAGATCGGATTATTAATTGGTGCCAAATTTTGTGGTTTTCTGACCATAAACGAAAAACTTTTTTATAAACAATGTTAGCAACAAATTATTATATCCAAATTGTTTCTCCCCTTAAACTAACCCATTATGCCAAGTCAAAACTAAAGAAGTTTTTGTATAAACAATATATGAGTCTGATTTTGCGTACATCGAGTTTCAAACTCATATTCAATACTTGTACCATAATCCTGACTCTGTGGGGTATTTATTTGTATATTTGTTTTTGTAGCCGGTAAGCGATAACGATAGTTGTCACCATTGGATTCTTCTAACGGTAATTGATAAAAAAAAATTATATATACATCTATACATCTATTCATCAATTTTTAGGCACTCACTCCTTACACGTAAGAAGTGCCTATTAAAATGACTATTTTTCCCATCGGACGTCTGTGTCACGGTATATCTTCGCAACGAATCAACCAACGCAGCTAAAATTTGCTACGTACTTTGGTTGTATCGTTGACAAACATCCTGGAGAATCTGAAACCAATTAAACAAATATAAGTTAATGTTTATAAACATTCTAGCTAAAAACAAGAAAAATTACCTTTTATAAATCTTTTCACGGTCGGACGTCCGTGTCATGCTCCGATTTCAGTACGGGTGAACGAATTTCACTGTACCTGGAGGCATTCTTTTCTAAATACTATTAACATAAAGCCCTGCAAATTTGAAACCATTTAAAAGATTTATAACAATGTTATCAACAAATTAAGTATAAATGACTGTAAAATATCTCCTTTTCAGTTTCGAAGTTTGCGCATCGGACGTCCGTGTCATGCTCAAACTTAAAAACTTGCGAACCAATTAATATATCCTTCGCAGTCTTCATTTGTTATAACCTTACCATGTAGCCCACCGAATTTGAACCCATTTAGATATCTGCAAACAATATTTTGCAAAAGTTTATTACAGTTATCTATTTAGGAGGTTATGTACCATAATTTTTTTTCGACTATAAAATAAGTAAAAAATAAATACAAAAAAGGTCTGGATGATACGGATAACAAAAATAGATGGATAATATCCGATTATCCAATTATATTACGTGATAATTATCACTTTTTTAATACTTCTTTAAGTGTATCATGATACACTTTACACACATCACATTAAAAAATTCCATAAAAATTCCACTTTATACACTTAGAGATTTCCACGATAATACACAAATAATTTTTTTATCACTCACGAACAATCATTATTTATTATATGCGAAAAAGACACTCACAATTATAGCTGTCAAAATAGAAACTTTGTCTTGGGGGCGGCGCTGGCATCGGTCTCAGCGCGAGGGACCGACTAGACCCTCGCGTGTGAGATCGACACCAGCGCCGCCCCGAAGTGATCAAGGCCCGCGCGCGATCAGTAGAGGTAAGCGGGGTAAAATGGCATAGCAGGGCAAAGCGGGATAATGGGACAAAACGCAATTTTCCAAAAACTTTTGGATGGCAGCGATGGTGGTCCGTGGGACAAAACGGGTCGAAAATCTGGATGTATCGTTGACACAAAATGGGGCATCCTAAAATTATTGGAAAATTGCGTTTCGCCCTCACTATCCCGTTTTGCTCCAATGTCCCATTTTACGCCGCTCTTCCCTACTTGTTTTTCCTAACTATGCTAAAAGGTGACCATATTTCTATGCCTACAATGGGGATAAAAATTGGCCGAGTCTTAGCAAGCAGGGAGAAATGTAATTTGACGAGAGGAAATCTAATTTCACGGGAGAAAAAGTTCATTCTTCTTCCGACTAAATCACTTTTCCTCCCACTCGTCAAAAATGGGCCCTTTCTACCCCCGTTAATCATAAAAAACATTTCTTTTGTTATTAAATGTAAAAACATGTCGCGCAGCGCGCCGTGCGTACAAATCTGCGAGTGCCTTAAAAATGTCCCGAGGGGACATTTTTCGGGGGGTTTGGGGGGCACAGCCCCCCAACGAGCCGCGAAGCGGCTTGTTTTACATGCAATGGATAGCCATTTTTAGTACTCTGAGGATCACTCCGTTGCACGGAGAAACATTGCGAAGACGGTCAGACTCGAGTCAACCGAGGAGTAGTGTATGGACGAATTTTGCTGCGTAAATAAATCGAATAAACTATCATGTTACCGAATCTCGATGGATATTATTTCGGCATGTTCCCAAGCTGCACCCCCTCCTGGTTAGCTGACCAGAAGAGAGGGACTGGAACCGTTACCGCCTGACAATAGGGGATGATAATTGATTGTCTGGTGCGGGTTGAAGGTCGACGGACGATAAAAACTAAAAAGCGCGTCAATATATTTGGAAGGGTGGCTCGAGCCAAGTTCACGAAATTCTCAGGCTCGAGCCCATCACATCTTATATCTCAAATTTACTTTTTTACGAAAATTTGAAACATCGATGCGGAGGCACGAATTTCGAATATGTTTCCGTATTACGATTCTACAGTAAATACAAAAAGTTTCGACGCGATTGCGCAACAATTCCATACTTGTGAGTTAAAAACAAAAAATTAACGTCAAATTTAAAAAATGTAAGAAAATTCTAAAAAAATGCATATGGGTTCTAAAAAAATCAACGAATTTATTTGAGGAGAGAATAGAAATGTTTACTGATTATTTCTTGAACAATAATGTTTTTTAGCAATTTGTTAATCACTTGTTGACATTATTATTATGTAAAATTAATGTTCTAGGAATCTTTGATGTTCTTGGAATACAGTTGATGTTTTTCAGATTTTTATACCATTAGGAAGTGTTCAAATTGTCACCGAATCTCACGTTTCGCTGGGAATGTCCGTGTGATGTATCCTTAACTCTCCACTGGATAGATCGGAATTTCCAGTGGGGCGTTTAGCTGATTGTTTCCCGCAGTTGATTGGGCATTTACATAAATAAAAAATTATCAAGAATACTGAAACTAAAGAAGTTTAAATTAATGTTTGTTCAAAAGTACCGGAAATTTTTACCTATCCATTGCAATGTTAGGCTGATCATTCTGCACAGCTGATTGGACATTTGATGCCAAAAAAAAAATGTATCGATAGTACGCAAGCTATTTTGGCAATCGAATTTTTATTTAAAAGTGGCGAAAATTCCTGTTTTTCCAGTAGAAAGTTTAGCTTGTCAGTCTGTACGGCTCTGGCGTAATTACAGTCTTAATCGATTAGAATCTTAATAGATTACATAACCCGAGTTGTACCCGTCCAATGTTGTTAGACCTTTGAACGGTGATCTTGAAAGTCGAAACGCGGCAAGATCGTGTGCTAGGACTAGCGCGCCCGCTAGTTCGTTCATTCAAATGTCTAATGCTTGTAGGGATGTGCATGAGCGCTATCATGCTCGAGCGCCCACTGCTCAATCCGAAAATATTCCGCTCGAGCGTGCTAAACCTCATGAGCGCTCATGAGCGCTCAATCAGCTCTTACATCCATTTGGCTCCATCCGTATTGATTTTTACAAGATATTTAAAAAAATAATTAAACGAAGTACTTATAAATGTTTTGTAAGTATAAAAAGTATTTTGTATTTTAAATACATACAGAGGCGAGGGGGGCAAAATGAGCCTGTGGGGGAAAACGGGGCAAAAATTGGGATGCATCGGTGGCACAAAACGGGGAAAAACATGGGGATGCATCGATGGGGCAAAATGGGATCTCCTCAAATCGTGGGAGGTAAAATGAAGTAGGGGAGAATGGGACAGCCTGACTGTCTGGCTGTCTGGCTTACTGGCTGTCTGGCTTACTGGCTGTCTGGCTTACTGGCTGTCTGGCTTACTGGCTGTCTGGCTTACTGGCTGTCTGGCTTACTGGCTGTCTGGCTTACTGGCTGTCTGGCTTACTGGCTGTCTGGCTTACTGGCTGTCTGGCTTACTGGCTGTCTGGCTTACTGGCTGTCTGGCTGTCTGGCTGTCTGGCTGTCTGGCTGTCCTTGTGACGGGGCAAAATGGGACATCGACCGGAAATCAAACATTTTTAACGTAAAAAAGCATTTTTGGTAGCGCATGCATCGTTTGAATGAGTTAGTCGACGTGTTGAAGGATGTGATTGGATAGTGAAAAAATGCGAGAGCCAATCAAAGGTCACTTCTAGTGTTGTGAATTAACCGATAAATTATGTTTGTTACTAAAATAACCGGTAATGTATCCGGTGATGATACCGATTATTTTTGGTAGATAAAGGACTGCTAACCCTAAAATGCCGATAATTAATTTGAATTAGGCAAAAATTTAAGATTTATAACGCGTCCGAAAAAAAAAACAAAAATTGAAATTTTCATAGCGCTTCCTCATAAAGTTGAAAATTTCAATTTTCATATCGCTTTCTTATAATGTTCGTTTATTGGCGAAGCCTCTTCTATGAGGAAGCATGGTCTGTATTTTTTACTTCCTTATAGAGGAAGCGTCGCGAATAAACGAATATTATGAAACAGGGATATAAAAATTTCGATTACCAACTTTTATGAGAAAGCGATATAATAATCTCAATTTTCAACTTTTATGAGGAAGCCATATGAACATTTCAATTTTCAACTTTATGAGGAAGCGCTATGAAAATTTTAATTTTCAACTTTTTTCAACGTCAACATCTTGTTAAACCTTTATGCAAAACGGCTGGCCGATACAGGTTCAGTGAGTAAAAAAATACTCAATCGTCACGCTTCACTTTATCGGACCTAAGCTTGGCGCGAAAAAATACACGGAAGTATGCACTCCTGAATTTTTTTTGCACCTTCGAATTTTACCCAAGAAATCCAAGTGATACCTCTTTATCTAGGTTTTCCAACCCCATGATATCGATCGTCTTGTGTATGTCTTACAGTAGATTACAATAGGCACCTGGGTTTTTCCACGATGCCATCGAAAAGAAAAGAAATCGCTGTTTAAAAATACCCAAAATCACTCATTTTTTGAATTTTGGCTGTAAAAAAGGTTATCAATACGATAACCTTTTTCATTAGTCGTTGGGTTAGGACTGTAATACCTTGTATTTTTTCACGCTGATCACGATCCTGAAACTTTTTTATTCATAGATGAATATGTAATACGAAAAAATACGTCTTAAAAAAAATACATGGACTCAAAAAACTTCAAAATGACATAAAATTTAAACGGTTCGATCGTTTTCCGTGAAATTTTGATGGGATCATCGGATGATCATATTCTACCTGTGTAGGCGTCTTTAGCCCGATAGCTAAAAAATTGCCAGCGCTGGAGTGCGCACAGACATTTTCGAAGAAATTAGAAATGGCGTGCAAAAAAAAAACAACTAAACATTTTTGGATGCAATTTTGACCAACGTTGACTATTCATCATGCATGACGTGTGCCGAATTTCAGCTTGATCGTTAGAGACGTTCTCGAGTTATAGCGGTTTGAATTTTCCGCGTCCGATTCGCACGCACACGCTCGTACGCACGCACGCACATTGTTTTCCAATAATCTGGAACATTCTGGACACGTTACTAAAATGTCAAATTTTTTTCAAAATGATTGTTTTTCCGTCGGTGCCCCATTTTGAGCCAGACAGCCAGACAGCCAGACAGCCAGACAGCCAGACAGCCAGACAGCCAGACAGCCAGACAGCCAGACAGCCAGACAGCCAGACAGCCAGACAGCCAGACAGCCAGACAGCCAGACAGCCAGACAGCCAGACAGCCAGACAGCCAGACAGCCAGACAGCCAGACAGCCAGACAGCCAGACAGCCAGACAGCCAGACAGCCAGACAGCCAGACAGCCAGACAGCCAGACAGCCAGACAGCCAGACAGCCAGACAGCCAGACAGCCAGACAGCCAGACAGCCAGACAGCCAGACAGCCAGACAGCCAGACAGCCAGACAGCCAGACAGCCAGACAGCCAGACAGCCAGACAGCCAGACAGCCAGACAGCCAGACAGCCAGACAGCCAGACAGCCAGACAGCCAGACAGCCAGACAGCCAGACAGCCAGACAGCCAGACAGCCAGACAGCCAGACAGCCAGACAGCCAGACAGCCAGACAGCCAGACAGCCAGACAGCCAGACAGCCAGACAGCCAGACAGCCAGACAGCCAGACAGCCAGACAGCCAGACAGCCAGACAGCCAGACAGCCAGACAGCCAGACAGCCAGACAGCCAGACAGCCAGACAGCCAGACAGCCAGACAGCCAGACAGCCAGACAGCCAGACAGCCAGACAGTCAGACAGCCAGACAGCCAGACAGCCAGACAGCCAGACAGCCAGACAGCCAGACAGCCAGACAGCCAGACAGCCAGACAGCCAGACAGCCAGACAGCCAGACAGCCAGACAGCCAGACAGCCAGACAGCCCGTCTGGCTGTTCCATTCTCCCCTACCCGAATTTGGGGAGATCCCACGTTCCCCATCGATACATCACGATTTTTCGCTCCGTTTTCGCCAAGGTATTGATACGACGAGATAGAACATCGAAATTCGGTTACTTGTGGTAATGGTGTAGGTGAGAACATTTATTAATCATTATCGACTCGAACAAACAGAACACTCACCATGCTGAGGCCCAAACTCTACGGTGATTACAAGGAAAGCTGAAAAAAAATGAATGTCTTCCGAGAAGCCTACATACCCCTACTTATCCGATAACACCGAGATGTCAATGTCTGTAAGTCGGTTACCAATCGGATGGCGAATCGTAAGGTAACGAGAGCACGTGAATCCGCGGATCCAGGTAATAGGCGTTCCAAGAAATCAGATAATAATGCCAAACTTACGCTGATAATTTGCGATCTGTCAATATGTGGGGTTGATTCCAACGGAAACATAAATAGAACCAGTTCGCCCCTATGATCTTCACCAATCGAGCGTCGAGGATTCCACTCAATCCTACGGCTACCCCAGAAACTCACCGTAAGACGTTCAGCAGATATACCAGGTGGCGGGTTATATCGGCCCGGAACCACGATATCTGATAGCCTTATCACAACATAAATCGCAAAATCTAACCCCAAAACGGAAATTTATGATAACGGTAATCACGGAGTCAATGAATTCGAAAACCCATACCATCCTAGCGGTAACAATGACATGAGAACCCAGAAATATAATTAATTCTACGTCGATTGTCGCCTAGTCGAGATTTTATTAATTTAATATACTTGTTACCTCCTGTGAATTTTCGGTCAAATTCATAGACGCAAATTCATAATCGGTCACCAATCTATAAATATTGGATAATAAAATAATGAAGTCACAGGGTATATGAAAAAATTGTAGAGTCATTACGCGTGAAATAATTAATAATGCGTAGTTTATCACTGAATAATCCCACATAACAATTGGACGACATATATACTTCATAAATGTATCATAAAAAACGGCGGACTTCTTAAATGTGTTCCGAATTTATTTCGATATGAACTCTGATTATCTTCTCAAAGATATCGATTGCGTCGACAGCGAGAATACCTTGAATCTATACCTATTGTCTTAATCAAAACGCAAAAGCAATATGAATCTTGCCCAGGTCCGAAAGGAGATAACACATTATTGCTCTAATGCTCAGAACGAGGCGTACGCGAGGCACACGTACGTGCCTTGAAACGATCGTAGTCGATCGTCGAAAATCACCGTTGGTGCTAATGAGTGCAGCGTACCTCTAGGAAGATAATTATTTGAAATATTATTAAAAATATAATAAATAATAATAATTATTAATAATTCGAACATTTGAGTTTAATATTAGTGTATAAATAGTCAGTAAATAAATAATTATATGCTAATCCAGTAGAATGAAGGTTGTTGCATTACTTGGGTCAAGTCGTTAATATTAAATTATTATAAAAATTATAAATTATTAATATAACAAACAGGAAATTATTTTATATGTTTAAACCGTAAGTTTGCTGTCAATTGAATGGACAATAGAATACTCAAGAATACTCAAGAGTGCGGAATTTATCTATATCGTCCGATACAAATATTTAGGATTCTATTGTAGTCAATGCAAAGTTAAATAATTATTCATTGAAAAATCAAGAATTTATAAGGAATATTTGAACAAAGTTAATTATCGAGTGCCACAACTTTCGATCGAAATGATGTAGAAAATTCATTAAAATTTCTACATAATTGTCATTGAAACCGAAAATGATGAAAACAATTTATTTAAGCGGGAAATTATTGTAAAATTCTTAAAATAAACGATGAAATAGAAATCGATCTATAAACATCACGGAGGGGTACCAGCCGTTCAGCTGCCCCCCACCCCCTCCCCCAATCAAAACGATAAAAGATACTTCTCTAAGGGCGGAACGTTACTTTTCGATATACCAGCAACAAAAACCGATCTATAAACATCACGGACGGGTACCAGCCGTTCAGCTGCTCCCCACCCCCCTACCCCAATCAAAACGATAAAAGATACTTCTCTAAGGGCGGAACGTCACTTTTCGATATACCAGCAACTTGACTTGTCACTACTCATTACGGAGAACTATTACACCGACCCTAGGGTGAGCGTGACCGAGTGGATCGGCACGAACTTCAGACGCAGTAGGCCCGGGTTCGATTCCCGGCAAGCATCAAGAATTTTCTGTGGTGTTTTATCTGCACAAAAGTGGTTCGGAACCCACTATAATAGTAGATCCAAGGGAAAGGCCCAGCACCAGCACCGGTATGGGAAACCGAAAGACTGGTAACTGTTGCGGGTTCGATTCCCGAGACTAAAGTCCCGTAGATGAAAGGAAAATGCACGAGGACGTAGCTCCGGAGATAGGACGTACAAACTACGACTATATCAGTATGTCCAGGACTATTGACACCTGACGGGCCGCGACGGAGCATCCGGGCCCAAGAATTGAACTGACGACAACAGATAAGAAAGGAGGAGGGAAAAAGTAAAGGAGCCGGTAACCCTTAGGAGATCGGTGTAACACGCAATACAATACAATATTAGATCTACCCGTTTGATAATTGTTGAAAATCTTGATTTATCCGATATTTTAATAAATAATTTGAATACCTCAATTAATAAATAAATCAGAGTTCCGTCGATTAAGTATCTCATCACCTCTGATAATTCCTCATCATCGACATTGCTCATCTATTCCACCGATTTTCACTGAAAGATTGATGGAAGTAAGGAAGGACGAGGAATTCCGAATCCGACATTCACATTTCGATTTCAAGCTCTTCAACTCATTTGAACATTTAATCCAATTTGAATCATCGCAAGTCATTGAATCATTCAATTTTCAGTCTCCATTTTATTTTCATTGATCCTTTTTGAATAGTTTTGTTTGTTCATTTTACTAAACACTAATTCATTATTTTATATCACTTTACGATCATTAATAATTACTCCGGAGTTTAGATCAAATTAAAAAGCGATAGATTAAAAATAAAAAACGAAATCCTCAATTTTTCCCAAGGAGAACCAAGGTGTAGAGAGATGGCAGAGTCGGTCTGCAATAACAGTAACCTTGAGTCAGTGTCGGCCATCGAAGCGCAAGCCATCAGGATTCTTATTTCAATACGCTACTACTGTATGCCACGGACACACGAAGTGTCGTATCAGTTCGGCGTACTAAACATCGTAGTATGCACAGAATTGAATTAAATACCGAGCCGTAGTAAACACCACGTGGTGATAATCAACGTATATTCTTTTGACATGCATTTCTTAACCCACTCCGGAACGACTTTCTGCAAAGTTAGATTTGAAACTGGGCACTGTTCTGATAAAACGTCCCATGCAATCAACGTGTAAAAGGGAGAAAAATCTCCTTGACTGTAGATGCAGGACAATGCTGATGAGTACGTAACATCTGATTTTGGCTAATGTATTCCCGTGAATATTATTATGCAGGAGGAGCATCGTTAATCATTTTTATTAATAAATATCATAGCCGATAAATTGTGTTAATTTTTTATTTGTATTTGTCTGTGATCATTACATTTGTCTACTACTGATCTATTTACCGAACGATATTTATTGGCCAATTTATTTTAAAAATTTTGTTTTTTCTTGGACTAGTCGATAAATGTTACAAAATTTTGTATCGTTTGATGGTGAAATATGAATTTGAGACCCTCTAAATTTAAATTTGTTATTTAAATAAAATGAATAAAATTTGAATAAAATTTGTATATTAAATTTAAATTTAAATATCATGGTATCTTACAATTAAGTGCGACAGAAAGTAAAATGGAAGCTTTCATCTTGCACTGTTGTAATAACCCATCCAGTATCAAGAGATCCCGTAGCTTCTCGACGCCAAGTTCTTAAAAAAAAACGATGTTTTGTAAGTTTTATAATTACGAGACGCTATCAAGTACTTATACTCCAATATGCCGGAAATAAATCTTTGCACTACATTATTTCGGAAACGAAGCATCAGAGCAAAGTTCTGATAACTTTTTTTTTTTACTATAGTTACGATCACAACTATTCGGCGGATCCTGCGATATGACCATCGTTTCACGAAGTTCGATGTGAGTATTATTATCGATGTGTATTAAACACAATGAATTGTTAAATATGAATCGTTTAACACCAAACTCGGTCAATATTGTTATCCAGTTAAAAGAATAATATTGTCCGTAAAAATTGTTAGTAAACATTGATTAAACAATAAATTCTCAAGTATCAACTGATTGATACCAATTTTGGTTAATATTAATTAGGTAAAGAAATAACATTGTTGATAAAAAATAGTTACTATACATTGTTTAAACAATAAATTGTCAAATATGAATCGACTGGCACCAAAATTAGTTAATATTGTTATTTAGGTAAAGAAACACTAAATTTCAAAAATAGATATAATCAAAACCAAAAAACTTCGTTCCAAAAAAGTAAAAATGGTACGCCAAGTACGTAAAGTGTATTGCTTGTACCAAAAATCTAAAAAAAAATCTTTAGAAAACATTAAAGCATTGCTCTTCCCAAAAACTGTTTCATTAGAATAATCGGTTCAAACAAAAATCGAAAAAAGTGAAATAATATGAGCCAAGTAGATGTATACAGATGATATACGTACTAACTATGATCTATAGTATTACGAACTGAAGACTATGCAGAAAATAGTGATGAAAAAATACGAAATAAACACAAAATCTTTCGTCTTATTTATCAATGGAAAAATAGTACACCACGGAGCCGGCATATAAAAGGTTGCCGTGTCAGTTTTTTTTACAATAGCTATTGTATATGGTCCATTAAAATAATCGAGAGGGAGGGTAGGAGGATAAATCCGTAGGTTTCTTTTCATTCGCTACTTTCTCAACTGCTACTTGGGTCATGATCTAGTTGGAATCGCATGCATCTAATATTGATGCCAGTGTTGAGGTCTCAACAAAGGCAGAAATCAACATCGATGGTCTAATGCAATATGGTCGACATCATACTTAGTATGTGTACGTTCTATATATCCTTTCTTGGCTCTTATCATTTCACTTTTTCTCGATATTTGTTTTAAGCGAAAAAAAACCTCTCTGTACATCGATGACAATGGAACTCTACTGAGAATCAATGAAAAGGGAAAAAGATCATGGACGGAGCATCATGGCTTTCATGGACAGAGTTTGTATTCCGTCAGAGACTTGCCTCCTCTTATTGGCAGCGACGGGAAGCAGTTCTAAGAGCTGAGATCCTGCGAGCTGAAAAACAATCTCGCGTAGGTCTAAGATAGATCTGAAAGCACCATTCCTTTTCATCATACTTTTTGTTCTAATATATTACCAAAAAGCTGAAAATTGAAATTTTCACATCGGTTCCTCATAAAAGTTGAGAGTTGAGAGTTGAGAGTTGAAAGTTGAAAGTTGAGAGTTGAGAGTTGAGAGTTGAGAGTTGAGAGTTGAGAGTTGAGAGTTGAGAGTTGAGAGTTGAGAGTTGAGAGTTGAGAGTTGAGAGTTGAGAGTTGAGAGTTGAGAGTTGAGAGTTGAGAGTTGAGAGTTGAGAGTTGAGAGTTGAGAGTTGAGAGTTGAGAGTTGAGAGTTGAGAGTTGAGAGTTGAGAGTTGAGAGTTGAGAGTTGAGAGTTGAGAGTTGAGAGTTGAGAGTTGAGAGTTGAGAGTTGAGAGTTGAGAGTTGAGAGTTGAGAGTTGAGAGTTGAGAGTTGAGAGTTGAGAGTTGAGAGTTGAGAGTTGAGAGTTGAGAGTTGAGAGTTGAGAGTTGAGAGTTGAGAGTTGAGAGTTGAGAGTTGAGAGTTGAGAGTTGAGAGTTGAGAGTTGAGAGTTGAGAGTTGAGAGTTGAGAGTTGAGAGTTGAGAGTTGAGAGTTGAGAGTTGAGAGTTGAGAGTTGAGAGTTGAGAGTTGAGAGTTGAGAGTTGAGAGTTGAGAGTTGAGAGTTGAGAGTTGAGAGTTGAGAGTTGAGAGTTGAGAGTTGAGAGTTGAGAGTTGAGAGTTGAGAGTTGAGAGTTGAGAGTTGAGAGTTGAGAGTTGAGAGTTGAGAGTTGAGAGTTGAGAGTTGAGAGTTGAGAGTTGAGAGTTGAGAGTTGAGAGTTGAGAGTTGAGAGTTGAGAGTTGAGAGTTGAGAGTTGAGAGTTGAGAGTTGAGAGTTGAGAGTTGAGAGTTGAGAGTTGAGAGTTGAGAGTTGAGAGTTGAGAGTTGAGAGTTGAGAGTTGAGAGTTGAGAGTTGAGAGTTGAGAGTTGAGAGTTGAGAGTTGAGAGTTGAGAGTTGAGAGTTGAGAGTTGAGAGTTGAGAGTTGAGAGTTGAGAGTTGAGAGTTGAGAGTTGAGAGTTGAGAGTTGAGAGTTGAGAGTTGAAAGTTGAAAGTTGAAAGTTGAAAGTTGAAAGTTGAAAGTTGAACGTTGAAAGTTGAAAGTTGAAAGTTGAAAGTTGAAATTTTTATATCACTTTCTCATAATGGTCCTTTATTCGGAAAGCTCCTTCTATGAGAAGGCGTTTACTATATTTTTGGCTTCCTCATAGAGGAAGCGATATGAAAATTTTAATTTTCAGCTTTTATGAGGAAGCGTTATGAAAATTTCAATTTTTAACCTTTTTCCAATATCAACGTCGTATTTAACTTTTACGGAAAACTGCTAGCTGACTCAGGTTTAGCCCGAAAAAATACACTAACCTTCCGCTCTTGGTGAAAACGGATGTAGGCTCGGTGCTTGGCGCGAAAAATACATAGAATCATGTGTTCCAAATTTTGTTTCGATCTTTCAATTTTTACTCGAGAAGTTGAAATGACATCGCTTTATCTAATTGTTTTAACTCCGGCATACCATCATCTTGTGTATATCTTATCATAGAACATGATAGGTATCTAGGTTTGTCCACGATGCCAACAGGAAGCAAAAAAAAATCACTGGTTGAAAATACATAAAATGACTAATTTTTGCAATATTGGCAATAAAAATGACACATACATTTTTTTCGTTAGTCGTCCCTCCGGGACTGTATTCCATGTATTTTTTTCACGCTGATTACGAATCTGACACTTATTTTAGTCACAAATGCATATTTAATCTGGAAAATTGCATTTAAAATAAAGTACTCATTTTTCATAAAATCCAAAAAATTCAAAATGACATCAAATTTAAACGGTTCGATTGATTCTCTTGAAATTTTAATGGGATCGTCGGGTGATTATATTCCATCTGTGCAGGCATTTTCAGCCCGATAGCTAAAAAATTGCGAGCGGTAGAGCGCGAACCGACATTTTTGAAGAAATTAAAAATGGCGTACATAAAAAACAACTGAACATTTTTTAATGAAATTTTGCAAAAACATTGTCTATTAACCACACATGCTGTGTGCAACATTTCAGCCTGATCGATCAAGGCATTTCCGAGATATAACGATTTTAATTTTTCGAATCCGATTCACGCACACGCACACGCGCACGCACATACGTCAGGACATTTTTTCTAAATGTGATTTTTCGATGTTTTGGAGCATTCTGAACATGTTTTCATTAAAATCTTGAAATTTTTTTTTGACCAAAACAAAGCTTCCTCTATGAGGAAGCAAAACGAAAAAATGTACACAAAGGGCTTAAATTTGTTCACGTAATTTTTGCTGTAGAATTACATGATATCTTCAAAAAGACATCAAATATCATGCAAATTTGTATCCAAAAGATTATAAATGTATGCCCTTGTTATTCACGTAAGTACTTGAAAATCTTCCAACAAAAATATTGAAAGTGAGTAAAATCATATGAACGATGTGGACTTATTGCAAAAATAAAAAATTGCAATGCAAACTGGCATCCCAGTAGTTCTAGCACACGATTTCTCTTGACATATATCGTAAGGCTAAGTCTGGAACGCCAATTTTCTATAGCAATTTTTTATTTTTAAATATTTCCATAACCTGCAAATATGTTATTGATAATTAATCATCTACTCTACTGCATTAAAAAAAAAGCTTCCTCTATGAGGAAGCAAGAGAGGTGAAATACAAAAAAAAATTACATGGAAGTAAAATTGGTACGCCACACGGAGAGTCTGGTAATTTTTACCACACTTCGTTTTTTGCCATACGTGCCTGTACCGTTACTAGTCCTCAACTTTTATGTGATTGACGACATATAGAGTTTATTACCAACTTTCAATTTAAAAAGCATATTATAAATCATGTAATACTTATTGTTAAATATAGTAGATCGTGTGTCAATGTCATGAATTGTAGGTACGATCTCTACTCGCAACGGACAATTTTTGCTATACGAACTGTAGAAATTAAATAGTTTATCGATGTATTGAAATTATCAACAACTCTCGAAAAGTTCACCAAATTCCTAACAATCGTTCGCATATAAGCTATAGCTTACTTTCCTATACTCAGTGTTTCCACAAAATAGCCTCCAAGTCAAGTAACTATCTCTCGATTTCTGGCTGCGTTGCCAAACATTATGCGAATTTTCGCCATACGTTTGTCGGTGCGCGACATTGTGCGCCCGACGCAGGTCGGTTCGTATTTACGTCGCCAGCATTCTCAATCTTGGTGACGACGCGGAAACAATGTTTCGTACTGCAGTTAGTGGTGTTAGGCGTCCTTTGGAAGATTTGTTCAATTCGATATGAAAATAAGCACAGAGAGGGGGGAAAAATTGCTAAAGCGGCTATTAATCGTTTAAGGTAGCTCCAGCGACGTGTTCATTTCACCTAAATTCGAGAAATTCGGGGAACAATTGCAAACACTTTCCGATGTTATAAAAATCTGAAAAAATTCATACTTATTATTGGTACTGAAAAGACTAATTTTGCATAATAATAATTTCAAAATGTTATTAACAAATTGTTGAAAAAAAAATTGTTCATCGAAATATGCGGGAACTCAACTTTTTTTTTATGAAAATGATTCGTTCATTTTTCGGAATACGTATGAATTTTTTCAGATTTTTATCTTTATTTTAATTTTTGCACATTTTTCCATGTAAAAAAGAAGAATAATCAAAATACAGATAAAAATTTGAAAAAATTCTTGTAACATAATATCTCCCTTGTAACATAATATACAATTTGTAACTTATGCACTTGTTACAAATAGTAGTATGTTATATCATACTACTTTTGCGAATACAAAAAAGTATGCCTTTGACGAAGTGTGTGATGTCGTACGGTCAGTTACTACACAGTATTGGTTAAGTCCTCTTTTTTGCACTTGTATCACAAATATAATCATATAAGGATATCCTTTACAAAGATTAGGTGAAACTGCGTAACTGCATGGTTATAGATCGTGAATAATGATGGACTAATATATGGCATCGCGTACGAGAAGGGGTGCGATTCAAGGTACGAGACTCCTATGTTAGCGCCTTAGGAAAGTACTGCCATCGTTTTTTATGTTCGAACTGCCCATTTCCCATACATTGCGGTGTCGTGTCTGATATTCGTTATCGCTACGTAGTAAAGTCTCTTCCGAGGCCGCATCACCGAGAGAGTGTTGCACATACTGTGAATAACCATCTGGTCCAGCAGGTCAAACCCCGTGACCTTTCGATAAAAGGCACGAGGAACGAAGGGACACAGAAGTAGAGGTCCACAGAGAAGTCGCCGGCATTGCTAGAAGCGCGGGCGGCAATATATGGGGAACTCGCGGCAGAGAGGTGGAGAAACGAGCAGGCTACCCTCGCTTCAGGAATGCAGCTGCACAATGCAGCAGGTCCTCCACCACCACCGACCGGCATATTAATATGACGTACGTGAAAGTGGCCACTGATAGGTAGCGAGGGATTAGACCAAACGATCCTCAAACAAATCTCGGTTTCTACTAATACATGCTCATTTTCTGTGATATAAATATCGAAGATACTCAATAATTTTCTGTATTGTGGGTAATCAATTTATTATATTGATTGGGTGTGCTGCATTACTGGGGCAGCCATGAAAAATGGGGCAATGTCACGGTTTATAAAACCATTATAAAATGTTTTATTATTTGATAATAATCACAGTATTTGTTTCTACATTTATTCCGACATCTTATGTCTCTAAAAAACGATTAATGTATCAAAAATAAGAATAATAATAAGATTCCCCAAAGTAAGGTCTCGAATTTTGCTTGCTGGTGACACTGTTACCAGAACACATCTGGAAAAGGCGACAGAGAAGAAAACCGGCTTTTGGGCGAGATTTGTTCTAATCGAGCGTATGTGTATATCCTTAACTATCAGTAGACCGCAGGACGTGAGCAATGCGTCGAGCATGCTCTTCTCGTATGAGGGACGAGGATCTATTCGTACAGCGGGAGGTCCCGACCAGGTGTACGAATGGGTGTGAATAGAAGCCGCAGCTAATTTACATACCGAAACTGGCGTGGGCCTCGTCCAATCCAGCATTCTCGGTATAACGTGGCGGATGACCTGGCGGTATTATCCTTCGACTATACGCTTGACTGCTGTCGCTAAAGACATTCCGAAAATCTTTCAACTCGTTGTGGTTTCTTCCACGGTTGGCTGTCAGTAGTCCCACTGACTAAAGGCACTAACTGGAAAGTATCGATAGAGTTGTATATCGTAAAAAGATATTAGTTATCAAAAGACCGCGTACCGTCTCGACGCCAAATGCTTAAGAATTTTTTTTTTAATACCCGCTAACTTGTAGTTATACTCCAATATTCTGGAACTTAAATCATATAATAATTTTTTTCAAAAAGTAAATATTGTACCGGCATTTTTTACTGTATTGAGATCGTTTTCGGCAAAAGATTCGATCCACGATAAAAGTTTTCGAGAATGTAATATTCTGTTCTATGAAGCAGAGAAATAATAGTCATTCGATTTTGTTGAAAAATGGGGTTGCTTGGCATCGCGTAGATCACTCCACTAAGTGTACCACGTAGAGAATGAGAGAGCTTGAGTAGACTGAGCTTTTCAACGAGAGAGTAGTATTTAATAATTTTTGTAATTTTCTCGAAAAACCAATGAACCATCTTCGTAAATTCATACAGAGGATCAACGGTTAACAGCTTTCAATAATACCACCAACCTCATTCACTACTGTTACGTGGTGATCGAACCCATAGGTGATTGTAACCCAACCCACCTTGAACATCAATATGTGCAGCGTTCTTTCAAAAATTTCATCGAACATTCGAGTTCGACTTCATTGAACGCCAGGTCCACAATAAAAAATGGAGAGACATACAGTAAATGTTCACCAATTCCCTGCACATTCAACGCCATATTGTACCATTTCGATAATGCACGCTATCCTGCCAGAATGATATTTTTACGTCATCGAAGGTCTCAAGTAGTGCGTGTGCAAAAGGGTGAGCGTGGCCGAGTGGATCGACACGCTCTTCACACACAGTAGGCCCGGGTTCGATTCTCGGCAAGCACCTAGAATTTTCTGTGGTGTTTTTATCTGCGAAAAAGTGATTCGGTACCCACTATAATAGTCCAGAGGAAAGGTCCAGCGCCTCGGTACGGTAAACCAAAAGACTGGAAACTGTCGCGCGATCGATTCCGGAGACTAAAGTCCCGTAGGTGAAAGGAAAACGGACGAGGCCGTAGCTCCGGAGATAGGGCGTACGAACTGCGACTATATCCGTATGTCCGGGACTACTGACACCTGACGGGCCGCGACGAAGCTCCGGGCCCAAGAATCGAACTGGTGACAACAGATAAGGAAGGAGGAGGGAAAAAGTGAAGGAGCCCGTAACCCTTAGGGGATCGGTGTAACACACAATACCCAAGTAGTGCGCGTCAATCGGATACGAAAATTTCAAATCGCTATATCTCTGAAATGCCTTGATCGATCAGGCTGAAATGTTGCACACAGCATGTGTGGTTAGTAGTCAATGTTTCTGCAAAATTCCATCCAAAAATGTTCAGTTGTTTTTTTGTACGCCATTTTTTATTGCTTCGAAAATGTCTGTTCGCCCTCTAGCGCTTGCAATCTTTTAGTCTTCGGACTAAAAACCCGTATACAGATAAAATATGATCACCCGATGATCCCATTAAAGTTTCACGAAAATCGATCGAACCGTTTAAATTTTATGTCATTTTGAATTTGATGCATTTTTTTTTTCGAGACGCATTTTTCCGTTAAAAATTCATCTGTAAATAAAAAAGTGTCAGATTCGTGATAAGCGCGAAAAAAATACATGGACTTACAGTCACGAAGGGACAACTAATGAAAAAGTTTACCGGGCATTTTTATAGCCAAAATTGTAAAAATGAGAGATTTTGGGTATTTTTAAACAGCGATTTACTTTCTTCCGATGGGTAGCCCTTCTTTTCTGCACAATTCAGTTCACCACAGTACCGATCCAACACATTCGTTTCTCCACAAACTCTATAGCATACACGGCTTTTCCTTCACAATTTTAATGTTCACATGTGTTTTTCACGACATGTAGATTGTACACACTTCGATTATACACATTGCTTACTACACAAACCGTTTGAACAGGCTCAGTATACCACGCGAACCGATACGCCACAGTCTCGAACCAACACATTTATTTCTCCACAAGTGCAGGTGCTCACGCTGGCTTTCCTTCACATTTTAATGTGCACATGCGTTTTCCACGACATTTCGATCGTACACATTTCGATTATACACATTGCTTGCCGCACAAACCATTTGAACACACGTATTGTACCGTGCAACTCGATACGCGACGGTCTCGAGGCAACACATTTATTTCTCCACAAACCTGATCGTAGACACTGCCATTCCTCTACATTTTTTATATTCACATGCGCTATCCAAGACATTTCGATTGTACACATTTCCATTATACACATGGCTTGGTGCACAAACCATTTGAACGCTCGAATTTTACCGCGCTTTTTATTTCGACGCAAGTCAATTGCACACATTCTCCTCTACACCTGCCCATTACTACACACACTCTTTACAACAAAGTCTTCACAACAAAGTAGATCCGACAAAGTGAAGCGTGAAGATGGAGTATTTTTTTGCGCGATGAACCTGAATCGCCCAACTGTTTTGCATAAAAGTCTAACAAGACGTTAACGTTGAAAAAAGTTGAAATTAGAAATTTTCATCTCTTCCTCATAAAAGTTGAAAATTGAAATGATTATATCACTTTCTCATAATGTTCTTAATTCGCGACGCTTCGTCCACGAGGAAGCCAAAAATACAGACAATGATTCCTCATAGAAGAGGCTTCGTGAATAAAGCAACCTTATGAAAAAGCGCGATGAAAATTTCAGTTTTCAACTTTTTTGAATGCAATAAAGATCTATATGTATGAAAAGTAGACTAAAATATTTTATAATATATAATATTGATATGGAATTTTTCTTTAAAAATTTCAGAATGTAGAGTGACTTCATTTTTTTTTTTTCTTGGGTGGTTGAGATGCTCGTTTGATAGTTATGCTTCGTTTAATATAAATTTTTCTTAAAAATTAATTACATGTACTACTTTACACTGAATTTTTATAAAACTTGTGCCGTTATCCACAATAAAAGAATTTTTAAAAAATCAAATAAAAAAGCGTGAAAAGTAGTTTGCACAATTACTTCCTCATGTTTTACAGTTTTGCACAGAACTCCATCTATGATCAATTTCGTTGTTCCATTTTGGCTTCATCATAGAAGAACCTATGATTAAAATACACTTTTCAGAAAAAAAAACTAAAAAAATGGAGGAACATTATGTGAAAGCGATATGAAAAATTCAATTTTCAACTCTTTTTAATTGTATTTTTGAATTATGTATAGGAAAAAAATGTGCAAATTACTTTGCATCTTTTTTCGTAACATAAAAAAAATATCTACATCTCATAAAATTGAAACTGTCAAAATTGACACCAGAATTTATTATAGGAAGTCGCAAACTGAAATTTCCGGATTACGTCATTGTAAGCCAATTTTTTTAACCTCTTCTTCAGCGCTGATTACAAAATTATAACTCATTTTACTCATTACATGATATTTGATTCAGACTCATGTCAGGCGTAAAAAAAATTCAAAATGTTCAATATTCCATAAAATTTCAACGTTTCCATCAATTTTCGTCAAATTTAATATGAAACCTTGTACAGCTCGATACCTACATGTTTACTCGAAATAGACAATTTTTAGTAATTTTTCAAAAAAATAAAAATTCCATAAAATCTGATCTCTTCCGTAGATTTCAGCCAAATTCAATATCAAAGGTATCAAAATATTATATTCGTGTGCAGTTTTAGGACGATAGCTCAACACTTATGCTGGTTATACCCATGACAGACATTTTTTTAAATGTCCAAATTACGTAAAGTCTGGAACCGGACCTCAATCCTTATGAAAAATATACGGAAGGACGAGACGTTATCACTGACTATTGTACAAAATTCTAATCCGCTGTCTCAAGCCGTTTCCGAGTTATAGTCGTTGTAACCGGTGCAAGTCAAACTGGCATACATCCATGTAGAGTGATCGGATGTGGCCAATGTTTGGGCGAAGCTTGGTACCGATGTTGCCAACATTGGCATGGGAGCTTGGCCCAATCATTGGAGCCTTGGATGATAAGTACTTGCCAATATCGGTGCCCAACATTGGGACCAAGATCGATCAAGATGATCGGCCGATAATTGGTTGTCAATGTCGGCCCTCTATAGGTTACATATATAGCGATGAGAGTGGTCTTAAAGCAATTATTTTTTTATTTTGTAAATGTTGGAATATGTCTCTTTTTATATTTCGCATGTCTACAAGAGATTATATTTTATATATTTTCGCCTGAGAGTACTCTCAAAGCGATCGTATTCAGGCAATGTATTGACAATACATATTGTATATTCGTATGTCAATTGATTTATTGACTACCGCGTATGGAATCCACAAATAATACGCATACTTTGCGAAAGTTAGAAAAGTTGTCATTTCGTATCCTCTTATATTGACCCGCGGGTACACTTTCGCTTACGAGAAACAACTTGGGTTAGCGCGATCTAGTGGTGAAAGCCGATGATTGATGGTCGAATGTTGGCGTCACATCGGTAAACCAACGATTGGCGACTCGATATTCGGTCGAACATTGGCCTGAAATCAGCAGTCCGACGGTTCGTGAGATCGTGCATCAACAGACCATCTGTTGGCAAATCAATATTCGGCCGAATATTGGCCTGAAATCGGCTCACCAATGATTCATAAGATCATGCATCAACCGATCAACGGTGGACGAATCTGTATTCGGCTGAACATCGGCCTAAAATTGGAAAATTAATGTTTAGTTAGTTCATGGTCAGCCGAACACTGGCCTCAAATCAACAAACCAACAATTGGCGAGTCAATACTTGACCAAGCATTGGCCGCTAATTGTCAAACCAACCAATGGTTAACAAATTCTCAGCCGAACATTGGCCTCAAATCGACTAACCAATAATTGGCGGGTCGAACGCGGCTAAGCATTGGCTGCAAATTGTCAAGCCAACCATTGGCGAGACAATACTTGACCGAATATCGGCCGAATGTTGGGAATTCGACAATCGGCATTGCCAACACTAGCCCGATCATCGGCCAAGTCTGTTCCATCGGCAAAACCTGCATGGGCACGCATGCACGGACCGACGTATATACGCACACACACACACACACACACACACACACACACACACACACACACACACACACACACACACGCACGCACACACACACACACACACACACACACACACACACACACACACACACACACACACACACACACACACACACACACACACACACACACACACACACACACACACACACACACACACACACACACACACACACACACACACACACACACACACACACACACACACACACACACACACACACACACACACACACACACACACACACACACACATCCGGACTCCAGCTAAAAATCACATTTCTCGACGTTTTCGACCATTTCTAGTACGCTGACAATAAAATCTTGAAAAAAATGTTTCCACGAAAACATAGCTTCCTCTATCAGGAACTAAAAAGGGGTTGGGAAATTCATGAAGTATAAACAGTACTTTTTTAGCTGTTTATTTTTCCAGACCCGACGGATTGTGAAGTCTTCAGCAAACGAATATCTTTTACATCTTCGTGTGCCGCCGAGACGTAGTATAACACAATGATGCTTCTACGTTTTCGGTATAGCTTTGAATTGTTTGAATCCTATTTGAATCCAAAAGGCAACCAGAATTTAAGGTGGAAAACTAACACGAAATAATAGTATAATATGCTACAAGGAAGAAAAGTATGTCTTTTCACCGAGTGTGAAGTTTCATGCCCGAGCGCAGCGAGGGCAGAAATTCACACGCGGTGAAAAGGCTCATCGAGCCTCCCGAGTAGGCAGGCTTCCCGGGCAGGCTTCCCGAGTGGCATACGCTTTTTTTTCCGACTGTGCTAAAAAGTGGCCATATTTCTATGCCTGCAAAGCGGACGGAAATTGGCCGAGTTTTGAAGAGTGGGAGGAAAAGTAATTTAGCGGGAAACTGATTTAGCGAGTGGAAAAGTTCACTTTTTCTCCCGTTAAATCACTTTTTCGCCCGTTGAATCACGTCTCCGCCCGTTAAATCACGTTTCCTCCCGCTAAACTACTTTTCCTCCCTCCCGAAATTTGGGTAGGGAACCAGCTGTATTCTTATTGGACTCCTTACTTGCGACTCGGGATCCAGTCGGATATCCAGTCAGATTCCCGAAGTGAGATGTAATGGTCGCAGATTGAATTCTGATCGGAATTCCAAACGAGGATCCTTGCCTGGAATCCCGATCAGAATCCAGTTTGAATCTGAGCTACAAAATTTGAAAATGAAGTAAACGGTACCTTGAACTCTATTTTTCAGAGGTAATTTTCACGTTTAATTGTACATATAAACTTACTCTACCGAAAAACAGAAAAATATTCCGGAAAAAACGCGGATAATTTTGTCACTCGCTGGGGATCAAACCGTTGTGCCTTAACCCAGTCAGCTATCTAGATCTTAGAAAAATGTTATTTTTATTTGAAACTTAGAGTGTCGTAGGCATGTAATAGCCTTAGGCTGAACGCATATACGTTAATGTTAATGTAATTTTTAATGTTAAAGTTAAAAATTCGATATGATGTAGCAAAAAAAATGAATCTACAATGTTTTTTTATCGATCTGAATACTGATAATAATAATTCTTATGAACGTAAATCGTATGCACAGAATTCAAAGCGTTTTTTGTGTTCGTGAGGTACATTTGTCAGGCTGCTATAGTCAATAATTAGTTGATAATGGATAATCGACAAGAAGTGAATTTTCTTGACATTGTTCAATGTTGATACAAATTTTCGTATAACTCTTAATCTCGTCAAGTCATTAAATGGTGCATCAGCTTGAAAACTAAAAAAGTTTAATGGGTCTTATCGAAAAGTACTAAAAATAAATGTTTTTTAACAAATGCTGACCGTAAGTTGGGGAAGGGGGTTCCAATCGGGATCCAGCTGGATTCTTATAAGAACGCCCTATTCAGGCTGTCCCCGCAACGTCCCTGGCTGCATTGATAACCAATCGTAACTTCCAAATCGGGAAACATTTGGATTCTTATAAGGATTTCTTGCTTAGGATGTTCCTGTAATAGCCCTAGCGGCGCCGATGACAAATTTTAAGTTCCAAATTGGGATACGTCTGAATTTTTACAAAGACCTCCTTTTTGAGGAATCCCTAAGAAATCGCGATCGGAATCCGATCGTAAATCGGGACTCATTAACAAATTTCTGCACGAGTATCCACCCCCGTTGCAGGCATGAAATAGAGCCTTTTTAGCGTAGCCGAGAAAATAATGTTTTTCTTAACGCATGCACGTAAAATCACGCTTTCCGTTCCTGTGAAGTCTGCGCAGAAAGGCACTTTTTCGCATCGCGTGCGGGCAAAATACTGCGCATGCGTACAGACGCAATATGGTTTTTTTTCCCGCACGAGTACGGAAACGTGCATTTCTATGCACGCTTCGCAAAAACGAAAAGTGTGGTTTTCGTGAATTTGTTAGGAATATTTATGTAAATGGTATGGAAGTAGAAAAGGGCTTCTGACTCATGTGAATGTCGCACTCGCCTTTGGCTCATGCGGCATATTCACAGTCGTCAAGAACTCCCTTTCCATGCTGTTGCCATACAAATAACTGTTATGTAGATTGTATAATCACTTCATGAAGGGTGAGCTGTGTCCAAGAGGATCGGAGCGCAACTCAAACCCAGTACGTCCAGGGTTCGATTCCCTGTCGGCACCCAATGGAACTTTCTATGGATGGTTTTTCTGCGATACAGTGGTTCGGAACCGACTTAAAGAAGTAGGTCCAGAGGAAAGGGTCAGTGCCTTGGTGTAGTAAACCAAAAGAGTGGGGGACTGTCATGGATTCGGTTCCCGAGACTGAAGTCCCGTAGGTGAAGTATCGGACGAGGACGTAGCTCCGGAGATAGGGCGTACGAACTACGACTATTTTTTCACCAAGTGAATATAACCATATGTGATGACTCCTGATGGGGCACGACTAAGTTCCGGCCCCAAGAATCGAACCGATGAACATGGAGGAAAAAGAGAGTGAAGGAGCCCGTAACCCCTACAGGATCGGTGTAACACCACAATATCATTACTTAATATTCATCTTCTTCATTTTTTATCGGCAATTATGATCGTATTGAAATATTATGATCGGCAATCAATTGTAATACTGCTTTTTGTACAAGGCTAGCAGTAGCAAAAGCCCGCCCAATGAAAACATTCATAGTCAAACGTGGGAATTACCGGATGTTTGAACCCATCTATCTCGCACGTGCACGATCCCATCGAATCGCTCTCCCAATCAAGAATTCGGTTTGTGGGCTTAGTAGCTCTCAAATGGAATACTGAATATCACTATTGAAATAGTACGTCAATTTCGCCTAAATATTACGTAGTTGGGCAGCCCTGATGAAAGTAAACGATACAGACTTATTCAGACGGAACAAATTTTGTTAGGCTTTTATCGTCTTTTATCATCACGTGTTTAGAGCAGTGCATAAACATCGATTTTTTTTGTCTCTTCAGTCTCCGTTTCCTGTATAATTATTATCTCCACAAGCAACAAATAAATTTAATTAATTGGAATCGTCAATTTACTAAGAGTAGAATTTATCAAGAGTAGAATCAAGTTTGTGGTTTACAAACTCAATAACAATTTTATTCAACAAAATATAATTTGATTGATGTTATAAGTTGTTTGATATTATTTCAAATACAGATTTTATCTTTCCTTAAACGTGAGCCTAACTCCGAGACCAAGTGTGTTCGTTCTTAATAAATTATTCGGTCGAAAAGTCAGTAATTTTCTTTTCTCTTTTCAAATGAATTGGTTGACTTTTTAGACGGCATATACATTTTTCAGAATTTTATTATATTACAAAATTTTATTTTCTTGCGTAATATCCGAAAGTTACTTTAAAGGTACGAATTTTGAATACTTTTTCGTAGCAAGATACCACATTATAGTCAAAATATTTCGGAATGATGTTTCGAAAAGTTAATCCTTCACGTACCGGAGTTTCGCTTAGCGACGCGCCGGTATTTGCCAAGACGCCACC
Source organism: Amblyjoppa fuscipennis (assembly GCA_963575735.1). Classification (NCBI taxonomy): domain Eukaryota; kingdom Metazoa; phylum Arthropoda; class Insecta; order Hymenoptera; family Ichneumonidae; genus Amblyjoppa; species Amblyjoppa fuscipennis. The sequence goes on from OY754488.1 coordinate 19,538,481, forward strand.
CTCAACCGATTCGAGGAACAAGTTAATGTGCTAAAAAAAATCTGAAAAAGTTCACAGACGTACCATCAATTTTTTTTTTTTTTTTTTTTATAACGCAGGAGAAAATTTACTACGAAGATCCGTATCGTTTTTGTGCTTCAAAGAAGGCATGGTCGTTTGCGATTGGCAAGAAGTCCCCGATACCTGAAGGGTTAAAGAACTGAAGCCCAAAAAAATTTCAAACGTAGAATTCCAAAAATGTAAAAGGATTCTAAAAAATTCATATCGTTTTTAAAAAATCAACGAGACCGTTTAGAATAAGAAAAAAAACGTTTCATTGATTTTATTTTTGGACGATTAATTTGATTGATTTTAACAATGTTAAAATCAATGTCCTTGATATGTTTGATGTGGTTGTTTTTCAAAATATTTTTATTTCATTTGTTCAAATTTTTGCTGGGAATACATGTGTAAATCATGTGTAAATCATCAGAATACATGGGTAATCTCAATCAGCAACCTTAAACAGTCGTGAGTATTGCGGGTGAAATAAATTAAGTGACTTTACATTTTAATTCGCCGTATTGGATGCGCCATTTTCATTCTGATTTTCTGGATTTCTAATTTAAATTTTAAATCAGGAAACTCTAAGAAATCAAATTTGGAAGCATTGTGTCCGCATTCGTAATCAACACTTTCGAAAACCCTTCAGAATAAAATATTAATTTATTTCTATGTACTAAAATGTATTCTTTAAAGAGTTAAAACTGACAGATAAAAGTGACAGCACAATGCTTATATCATCAACAGCGTTGGGGTTAACGTGCACGACGTTAGGTATTAGGCGAATAGGTAGTTCGTTAGATCTTAGGCTTGGCTTGCATCACACATACATTCCCAACTAAAAGTTTAATGGAATCAATATTTCAGTACTTCGCGGCATGCAAAAAATCCGAAAAAAAATCAGCCGCATTATGTATGTCAAGACCTTTGATTTTGCCTAATAATAATGCCAAAAAGTTATTAACAAATGTTCGAAAAATTAATTGTTAAAAAAATCAGACTTTTTATTTTTTCATTTTAAATGAATTCCTTGATTTTTTAGAATTCATATGAATTTTTTCAGAATTTTCTATCATTTCAAAATTTTTTTTTCCCGAAAATGTAAAAAATCGATGTAGAGGCATGAATTTCGGATGACTTTCAGTATCACAATTGTACAGTACATGGGGCGGGGTAGACGTCCCGAATGCTGAATATTCAGACGGATCTCATTCTCGATGTTTTTTTCACACTACTTGAAATAATCAGAAAATCCCGATTACCGATCTTTTTAAAACAGAGAAGTCAATGTTCCGAATTAAAAAAACATGAAAGAATAAATTTCAGAAAGCCCGACAAACCCATTGTAAAGTTAACCGACAATAAATAATAGCTACGGCAACAAAAATCGAATTTTAATTATCAGAAAGCTTTAAACTCCGAACACGTTACGGCAGCGTTAAAATTTATTGGTGAATAGCCAATTGTTCAAAGATTTAATACTTCGAACAGAGAGTAACCGATGTGTAAGTATCTCGAAATAAATTATCAAAAAGTGTAAAAATACGAGAGTTTTTTTAATCAACAAACTGGAAGTACAAAATGTCAGAAAATCGAAAACAAATCTCCGAGACGTGAAACCCCGAACATTTAGAACTACGAAAAGAAACACTCCAAGAGGTTAAAAAACCGAATGGTAAAAATCCGAAAGGTCAAAAATCCAAACACGATTTCGCCCCCGTATATGTTTGTTAATAGCGGTAGGAAAAGCTTTTTCAATGATAGTATACAAATTCGGGGTTTGCCCTATCGGAGAAACATGCATTCGGAGATTTACCCTTTTTGATAAATCTGTATTCGAAGATTTGAACACTCGGAGAGTGTACTTTCCGAAATTTGGCAGTGCGTGGAATGGACTTACGGAATTTTTAAATTTCTAAATTGAATCTTTTCGAAATTCGAATTTCGTATATGTGATCGTTCTTTGAACTAAAATTAGGAAATTCAAGCTTCCGAAATGTTCGTAATTTCTCAAATTCAATATCGATTTTGTACATTTTTGTTGGGAAATAAACGGGGCGGAATTAAATACCCAAATGTTCAAAGTTTGAAGGTGCAAAAACCCGAATCGAAATATTTCACTCGATAAATTTTATGACAGGTCAAACCATCGAAAGTCTAAATAATCAATAGAAATCATCGTACGATGGTTATGGCTACGAAGGAAAAATAATACGAAATTAAATTGTCAGAAAAGGCCAAATTTCCAAAGGCATGCGCAGAACTCCATGCTTATTTCCCACCAAACTATGATTACGATATTCGAAAATAAGACGGTTTGATACTTAGAGAAATGTACAAATTCGATATTAAATTTGAGGAATAGGGAACATTTTGGAAGTTTGAATTCCCGGAATTTAGTCCAAAGAACGACCACATACGCGAAATTGGGATTTCGAAAAGATTCAATGTAGAAGTTCAAAGACTCCGCAAGTAAATTCCCCGAAAAGCCGAATTTCCGAAAGTACACTCTCCGAGTTGTCAAATCGTCGAATGCAGATTTCTCTGAAAGGGCAATATACGTGAAAAAGCGTTCCCTGCTGCTGTTAAGAAACATGTACGGGGGAGAGATCATTTCGGATTTCTGACCTTTCAAATTTTTACTATTCGGATTTTGAACCTTTCAGAGTTTTTCTTTTCGCCGTTCTCAATTTTTGGGTTTTCATGATTCAGGGATTTAAGTTTTTGATTTTCTGACAACTTATACTTTCAGTTTGTTGATTACAAAATCTCTCGTATCTTTCTGATAATTTATTTCTAAATACTTGCATATCGATTACTCTCTTGTTCGGAGTATTAAATCTTCGGACAATTAGCTATTTACCAATAAGTTTTGGAGTTTTGTTGGGAGTTTTAAGCTTTCTGATAATTAAAATTCGATTTTTATTGCCGCAGCTATAAATTGTCGGTTAAATGTCAATTTGTTTGTCGGGCTTTCGGGAATTTATTCTTTCATGTTTCTTTAATTCGGTACATTGACTTTTCTGTTTTTAAATGATCGGTAATCAGGATTTTCCGATTATTTTAAGCAATGTAACAAAAGAATTCGAGAATGAGACCTGTCTGAATATTCAGCATTCGGAATTTCCATTCCGCCCCGTCTCAACTCGGCGGCGATCAGGTCCCCACGTGGAGGTGGCCAGTGAAAGAGAGAGAGATGGTGGGGATAAGCGACGCTACAAAGACGCGTGATGCCATGCAGCCACTTCAGCAGCAAGCTAATTGGAGTAAATCGAACTCATATATTGCCTCAATTTAATTTAGTCTAAATGCCAGTGTAGTTTTAATATTCAAGGAAGTATGCAAAACGCTCGCTATTTTCTTAGCTATCGGGCTAAAAACGCGTACACAGATGGAATATTATGACGCGATGATCCCATTAAAATTTCAGAAAAATCGATCGAACCGTGACAATTTTATGTGATTGTGAACTTCTTAAATTTCATGCATTTTTTTTCCGAGACGCATTTTTCCGTATTAAATATTCATTTACGAAGAAAAAAGTGTCAGATTGGTGATCAGCGTGAAAAAAAATTCATGGAAGTACAGTCCCGGAGCAACAACTGACGAAAAAGTTTACCGGGAATTTTTATAGCCAAAATTGCAAAAATGAGTGATTTTAGGTATTTTTAAACAGCGATTTCTTTACTTTCTGATGGCATCGCGAAAATACTCAGGTGCCTATAGTGATCTACAGCAAAACATAAACAAGACGATGGATATAACGGGGTTGACGGGATTGCTTGAGTAAAAATCGAAAATGCAAAAAAGAGTTTCGGAACGCATACTTCCATATATTTTTTCGCGCCAAGCGCAGATCCGACAAAGTGAAGTGTGACGATGGAGTATTTTTTCGCGCTGAACCTGAATCGGCCAGCCGTTTTGCATAAGTCTAACAAGACGTTCATGTTGAAAGAAGTTTAAAATTGACATTTTCATAGCGCTGTTCTCATAAAGTTGAAAATTGAAATTTTCATATCGCTTCCTCATAAAAGTTGGAAATTGAAATTGTCATATCGTTTTCTCATGATGTTCCTTTATTCGCGAAGCTTCCTCTATGAGGAAGCCGAAAATACAGAAAATGCCTTCTCATAGAAGAAGCTTCGCGAATAAAGGAACATCATGAGCAAACGATATTACAATTTCAATTCTCAACTTTTATGACGAAGCCATATGAAAATTTCAATTTTGCTATGAAAATGTCAATTTTCAACTTTTCTTTTATTAAACGTTAACAATAAATGCTGTTGCAAAATTAATTTTGTTCTGCAATAATTTTTCCGGTATTCTGTGCATCATTTGAAGGAAGAAATGTCCTGGTGTTTCTGACTAGCAGCAACCCTTTGGTCGATACACGCGTCGAAAGGTTGGCTCTGCAACTCCCCGAGAGATTACTTTGAACAACTTGCTTGTGCGTCAAAGATGAAGAGGAACTTTTTTACGCGGGAAAATGTATGGAATCGAACCATACCGGTGGAATTTCAATTTGTTGTTACTTGCTTTTTTAAACAAACAAGCAATAGTTATTTCGAACAACAATTCGTTTTTTGCGTCGATATCCATCTTTCTGCTTTAATTGCATCGTTTTGAGAGGAAAAGATCTTTTAGTATTATCGGTTAGAAACAACCCTTTCTTCAATGCACGCGGCGAGAGGGTGGCTCTGCGACTCCTACTTGAATTACAAGGAAAATCTCGATCCTACGTAGAAGACGAAGAGGACCTTTTTTAGCGGGACGATTTATGGAATCGAACCATACCGGTGAAATTTCAATTTGTTGTTCCTTGCTTTTTTTAAACAAATAAACTATAGTTATTTCATACATCAATTAGTTTATTGCGTCAATATCCATCTCTTTAATTTAATTACATAATTTTAAGAAAAAAAGTTTCTGTTCATTTGAAGTTGGAGAAGGCTTTTTCCGCGAATTTCCGCGGATCTTCGTTCGATTTCGAAAAACGAAAAAAGGACATACTAATAAATTTAATTGCTTTTCAAATTACGCTGGTTTCATCGAGGTCGGTTGAAAATAGCTCCCGTGCACGAGGACCCCGTAAATGTTTGCAAAAAGAGGATATGCGATTTCCACGGAAAGTTACATATGCAGGTAAACTATCGTGCATCGTCTTATGCCAAGCAAAATGCAGCGGGATGCAGAAAACACTCCTAACGTATCTCGATCGGATAATCCCGGGGAAGTTCTGCGCCCTGGAAGCCAAGGTGAATTTTTGGGGATACTCTAAAATGCTCCGACCGATCTGAAATTTTTCGTGGAGTCATTTTCCGTAGTGTTTTACGATATGGAGGAGCGACCATGGCAACAACTTTCCCCGTGACTGAGATTCAGGTGGATGCCGAATGCACCGATTACATTATTGACATTTTTTGCATTGAAGGCCTCTGATCAAGGCATTGAAAATACCTAGAGCTGAAAGAGGAGGTTTCAACGGTGAAAACAAGCCCTGGTTCATTATCGAGAGGTGCCGAAATGATCCCAAGCACGTCTTTCAAAAACACGTACTAAAACGGTATTTCGGCTTCGAGTCGTAATCCCGTGCATGCCCCTGCATTTCGCTTGGGATAAGGCACCGCACGATATTTTACTTGCGTATGTGACTGTCCATGATCATGGCATATCCTCTTTTTGCACACATTTACGGGTTCCTTGTGCACAGGGTCAATTTTCAACCGGTCCCGATGAAACCAGCATCATTTGTACTTATTATGTACTCGGATGTACTTTTTTGGTTTTTTGAAATCAGACATAGATCCGCGGAAATAGGCAAAAAAAACCTTATCCTATTTCAAATGAGCGAGACCTTTCCCTCTTAAAACGATGCAATTAAAACGGCGAGATGGATTTCAACGCAAAAAACTAATTGTTGTTCAAAATAACTATTGTTTATTTGTTTAAAAAAAGCAAGGAACAACAAATTGAAATTCCACCTGTATGGTTCGATTCCATAAATTTTCCCGGGTAAAGAAGTTCCTTTTCATCTTCAACGTAGGATCGAGAGTTTCCATGTAATCTAAGTGGAAGTTGCAGAGCCACCCTCTCGACGCGTGAATTGAAGGGTTGCTCCTAGCCGGAAATACCAAAAGATCTTTTCCTCTGAAAACGATGCAATTAAAGCAGAGAGATGGATCTCGACGCCAAAAACGAATTGTTGTTCTAAGTTCGAAATAACTATTGTTTATTTGTTTAAAAAAGCAAGGAACAACAAATTAAAATTCCACCGGTATGGTTCGATTCCATACATTTTTCCTGGTCAAAAAATGTCTTTTTATCTTTGCTGTAAGATCAAGACTTTCAACTTTGAAAGTCTTGATCCTACGGGAAAGATGAAGAGAAATTTCTCGGGTTGCTTTGCAAATCCCAGGCAGATTACTTAAATTGCCTGTGAGGTGCAGAGCCACTCCTCTGGACGCGTGAGTCGACGAAAGGGTTGCTTCTATCCAATAGTATCCGAAGATATCTTTTCCTCTAAATGATGCAGAGGGTACAAGAAAAATAATTTCAGAACGAGAAAATAAATTTTACGCTGTCATTTTCTTGTTTGTTTATGTTTCCATTTTTTTAACATCACAATGCTTTTGTACTATTTTACTTACTTTATTTGCATTATGTTGAGTTGACAAAATCTGGTGCCACTTTTCATACAGGGAAACCATTTATCGATATCTGTAATCGAATTGCATAACAATCCTTTTTGGGTGTGTACTGACGTAGTAGTCGCACCTACCCACGAGTACCAAAAGGCAATTCTTCCTCTAAACGATGGAAGAATACAGAAAAATTAGTTGCAAACCGTAAAAATAAAAGTTTATTACCATTTTTTTTTTGTTAATGTTTAAAAAATAAAAAATCCGTAATCGTTTACTTTTGCACTTTTTCCCTCATTTCTTGCATCCTTTTGATTCCCAAAAGTCATCGATGTTTTCATCGGCTTAGATCGATATCGTAATCGAATTGCATAACAACTTATTTGTATTAATATTTCGATACAATCTTATTGTATTCGATATGCGGATTTCGTGGCGTTGGCCAAAACACATTTTTGCGACCGTAGATCTGTGTTACAAAAAATAGGGCTTGCCGTTGCGCTCGAGTGTGGCTTCTCCTTCTTCTTCTTCTTCCTTTGGTTTTATGCCGCTAGGCCAAGTACCAGCAGTGTGGCTTGGTACCTGCTGAAAAGGGATCCTTGAGACCCCCCACTTAATTATTAACGGTACTGTTTCATCGGCTACCTGCGTTAACTGACAAGCGACGCCGAGAACCTTCACTTCATGCACATGCGCTCTTTCGGCCGTCTAGTTTCACCTGGTCCTCACTGTGTATAAATTTGTACACCATTACTTACACGTATGATTTGAGTTATTTTCGTTTTTTTTTTTCTAACACATTGTATAATAACGCTATACTCGCCTTATGCATAAAGTTGAGCACAATCGTGATAAACACAAACACACAAAAACGTGTTGAAGGCTTTATAACAGTTTCGTGCACAATAACGGAACGCACTATCGGGAGGTTGTAAAATCGGCGTTTATTTATTTATTAACTCATAAATATTCTTTTCTTATATACAATACCGCTATGTGTTATTGTACTTTGTACTATCAAGTTTTACTGCACAGCGCGAGCAAGAAGTTTGAATATGCTTACTTCATGAGTTCTAGAGATATGGTCTTTGATTTTTGTAAGACCAGTCCACGCCGCACGCACATCTAGGCATTTATTTTGAAACGTACTATTCCGAATACCTAGGATATTTTATACACTTAGCCGTGCGATTCCCCAAAAATAATTGTTGCCCAAGCTAAAGAACGTTGCGCGACGACGTATGTACCGTTCCACCGACGTTACACGATAATCCGTCGAATCCTAAGTAAAGGTTGAAACACCCACCCTTGCCTCGCAATAGCGAAGCCTTGGTAGTGCGTTGTGTTCAGACGAAACGGCGTCAAAGGGTGATCGCTGAGCACCGCCAAAAGAATGGAAACCCAGCGTGTTATTAGGTGGTACGTCGGTGAAAATCACAGAGCTGCACAGAAAGGGTTTGTGTGTTAAGCACACGTACACTATGGAATTCACAAGATTCAAAGAGTGCAAATCACTCGGGGCACGTGTTCGAATCACGTGGAGCATCAACACACCGTCTATTGCGTCGATGTATGCTACCACTTTGAACAGAGAAGACGTAATTCATGAAAGTCGGAGGTAGTGGCAGCGGATGATGAAAGGGTCATTTGGCCCTTGTCGACATAAAGAGATGTTTAACGTCACTGAAACATCAGGTCTTAAATTATGACTATATCAATAACGGAATCCTTCTAACATCTTACGATATTTTCTGAACGTATACGATTTTTTTTTATTTTGTAGTAGTGGAATTAAGCAAACATAGCATGTATCAACATAATTTGATATTTTTTTTTGCAGTGGTTATGCAAACAGTGAGCATCTTTGTAAAGTTTGTAAAAATCCCGCCAAGACGAAGCAAACGAAATCTAATGTTGGTTTATGATTATATACAGTTATTCGCAAAGTCTCATGAGGTATTCCGTTGACTCATTTTTTAGCTTTCTCACAGAAACTTTTTTCAAACAATAGTGAAAAATAAGGGAGCCATGGACAATTTTGGTTTAAAGCTAAACAAAAGGGCTTGCGGAGGCACTAGAAAGGTCACTGAAGAATAGAAAAGGACAAGGAAGGAAATTATAGAAATGAAGGCGGAACCGAAAGTGATGAGACGTTGGCAAAAAGAGGCCACAATGCGGAAAGTGCACGAGGAATAGAGCATTACGAAAGAGGAAAACAGAGTGGTGAGCCAAAAGAAGTGCGTCGTGAGAGTGGCGATGACAGAGAGAGGGAAACAGAGAGAAAGGAGACCGAGCAAATAGGAAACAAACCGTTCAGTCTGCTTCGGATGCGCGGGACACGATGGGGGACTCCGACCCGCTCAACCACCGAAAAAATGTTCCTTTGGGACATTTCGTTGTGCAACACGCGAAATGCATGCGTTTGCGCATGCTCCTATTGATACTTTTGTACTTCCTCATTGAGAAACCTTTATTAAAAAATAAAGATTCCAGATAAAAATAAATGTGTTCAGAATGTTCCAAAACGACTGTAAAATAACATGTCCGGAAGTAAATGAGAATCAAAATGATTAAATATCTTCAATCTTCAAAAAAAAAAAGACTCGTGGCGCTACCGGCACCATAAATTAAATTAAGGTAATATGAAGGATACAGTCCCGACAAGAGCGAGTTTCAGAGAAAAATTCGAACATTTCTTGATGGGATAAGAATCTGAAAAAAATCAAGCCTTTAAGAGGTGCTGCAAAGATTGTTTTTATATAATAATATTTCCAAAATGTTGTTAACAAATTGACAAAAAAAAATATTGTTCAACAAATTACCCGCCAACTTAACTATTTTTTGTAATAAAAACCATTCGTTAATTTTTCTGAACACATGAATTTTTTCAGAATTTTTTGTAATCTTTGAAAATCACGTTTTTTCTATGTTAAAGCTGTGAAAAACACGATTTTCAAAGATTACAAAAAATTCTGAAAAAATTCATATGTGTTCAGAAAAATTAACGATTGATTTTTATTACAAAAAATAGTTAAGTTGCCCGGTAATTTGTTGCACAATATTTTTTTCGTCAATTTGTTAATAACATTTTGGAAATATTATTATATAAAAACAATCTTTGCAGCACCTCCTATATATTTGACTTTTTTCAGATTTTTATCCCATCAAGAAATTTTCGAATTTTTCTCTGAAACTCGCGTTTTTCGGGACTGTACTGATCATACTACCTTAAGTCCTTAGTCCTTCGGAACTGTACTGATCATACTACCTTAAATTTAATTAACCTAGTATTCTTTCTGCGTAAATTAAATTAATCTAGAATTATTTCTGCAAGGTACGAATTTACTTAGGTTTAGTATAATTCTCCTCGATCTATCTGTCATGTATTAGATGCATAATGAACTTGATTATAACAGCAATTCTCACATATGCATGATCAGTTATATTGTGCAATTTGAGCTTTGTAAAGTATGTTTCTCACATAGGTATTTGAGCAATGGGGATCCATTTAGCCCGTGTAATTGGGGCCGGCCCGTTATTAATAAATAAATAAAAATTAAATATACTCACGTTTAATTATGTTGTAGTTATACTAAATACTAATTTTTAATTTTTATTATAGTTTAATTAAATATAATTACTGTACTTTTTATTATACTATATACTACTTTTGATTACTTTATACATCCAAATTCTATTACAGTAATTTCGTTCAGGGTAAAAAAAACATACCGCGCGGCAAAATTAGTCGCGTTGGGTTACCGTTGGGTGGGACTTGAGGGCTGCTGTAAGTCTGCAAGACGCCTGCAGTAGCCCCGCATACTATTCGAATATTAATTCTTGTACTTTACAGGATTCTTTGGGAATGCTTCAACAGTGGACTCCGTAATATCGCGCACTCAGGGCTCTAGATGCGCCACATTAGAGCGCCTGCGAATTATGTAATGCCCTCACTCTATCCTAACAGTCGGATCTTTAGAAAGAAACGGACGTAACCGACGCAGACACAAAGCCGTGCGGGATGTCTTGCTAGCAGAATGACTCCGTACAGTGGGCTAAACTTTTCCTTCACGGCGAGATAGCTTAGACAGAGAATTGAAGGGAAACATGATATTACGGATAGTCCACTGTACTGACATTTGGACGATCGTTGTGTCGTTATTTGTGAGCAAAATGACCGTCGAATTTTCTAATTCGTCTGTTTCATTGGAGGCTTATATATCATGTATAGATAAAAAATTATGTTTTTTTCGGTATCTTGCTCATTGAATTGCATTAATAGAAAATATGTATTTTTCGTAATAATAGGGATAGTAACGAAAAAGACATACATTGTATTAATCTATTGTGTGCGATATTGTACACCCAGAGAAATGATTTCTTTGTAACAAATAAAATTTATTTAGGACAAATAAATTATTTTTTTGTATATCTGCCTACTAGCATTTTACTTGTATCAAACATAATTTTTTACTTAACTACATATGTGTTATCTACTTAGTGTCTTTATTTGGATCTAATATGCTGTTGTAGTAGAAACAAATATATTATTTATTTATTGTAACTAAATTTTTTCATTGAATTTTTGTTTTATTCCTCAATCAATCAATAAACCCGTTCTTTGCTTTTGGCGAAAATTAAATAAATTATGCATTATATACTAAAAACATTTTTGTTTTGAACAGATATTGTACAGACTTGGTCTTAATTACTTACATAATTACGTAAGGCATATTATCGAATATTATAAAAAATGCAATACATCGAATTATGAAGTTAATTCCCTGGTGAAAATATTTCTCTGAATATCTCTGAAAATATATTTGAAAGTCTCGGAAAATTTCTCTGCAATTTCTCTGAAAAGTCCTCTGAATTTCTCTCATTTTTCGCCCTTTTCAGATAAAGTCAAACATTTTTCTAAATCTAAATATTTCTAATTATTCGGAAAATCTCCGATTTTCCCTGCCAACTTTTCTGAAAGACTATGAGCTTTGTTGATATTCTACGTCTGTTCCTCTTCTATATTCAGAAACTATTTTCTGAAACAGTGTAATTTTCGCTGAATTGCACAAAGTATACATAAATTTATGTTTACTGTTTGCTGTTCGTACGAATGCCAGAAAGAGCAAATCTTAGCGACAACTCGCAACGTCTCTGAAATTCTCTAAACATACTGAAACAATTTTGACTCTCCTATCTAGAATTAGGAGGGAGAAAGAATCGGAGATTTGATGATGAACTCGAGGTGGAGGAATTCAGGATTATTGAGAGGTAAAATTCTCAGATTTTGCCTTATTTTTTTTTTTTACACAGTCTGGAGACTGAAGGCTTATCTCATCATTGAATTGAGAATCGGAGGAGAAGGGGATGTAGTTTGAGTTTCTTCTATTATCCGGTAGACAGGTTCTTTTGTAGTCACGGCTACAGAGAGGCCTGTGGACCAAAGAATAAGAGATGTTCAATGATATGCTTGTATTTAGTAGATAAGCTTACACTGCGTTACGGCTTACAGTGGAATCCGTGCGGCGACTAAATAGAAGATGTCTATGGAAGTGATGAGGAGAGAGAGAAAAGAAAAAAGATGTTCAGAGAAAGAGGTCAGAGGGAATCTATTCACCAATGCCTTAGATGATATATTTTAGGGCGAATTTTCATGATATATTGGCGTCGGTAAAGCTGTAGAGAAGGTCCAGTAATTAATGCAAGAAAAGAAAGAAGATTTATCATGAATTTAAATTAAATAAATTCCTTTAGCCGCGTGTTTAGAGTTTCCTGCCTATTAAGACTTAACGCTAGATGTTTGTGCGACGTGGTGTGGTTTGTCAACGCCACAGCACGAGTTCGGGAAAGCTTTTATCCTTTGGAGCTGGGCTAGCTCAAGAGCATACAGGCGCCGCAACTATATCGAGACCGTGTATGTATGAGTTGGGCTATCTCAAGGAAGCAAAGGTGTCGAAACTGTATCGAGGCCGTGTGCTGGTTAGTAGATGGGCTTTCTCGAGAGGATATTCTTCAAGTGTCAGAACTATACTGAGGCTTGTTGAATTAGAGGATGTGTTCCTGATGAAGGTAGGAAGATAAAAGGTACCTCTCTGTGTCGCGTGCGGGTTTATATAGGCAGCTGGTGATGGCGCCGTGTGCCACGCAGTGACGTAAATGGTGCGTCTGGGGGAATCCTCGGCCGCGTCGGCTTGTGGTGGCGTCTGTGAGTTAGTGAGGGAGCGACGCGTGGTCGATCGAGTAGATACCTGTCTTAACATCTATGGATTTTAGGGTAATCGATGATTCCAGAACCGGTCGATAACTCGTCCCGTTATAAAACATTACCCGAGAAAACCGCAGTTTTTCCGAAAATAAATCGTATTTTCTCTCAAAAAGTCTATTGTTCATTCGAGTAACAGGATGAGTAGATCATAGAGAAAACGCCTAAGTTGTCTAAAATTCTCGAAAAACACATTTTCCGACATAATCGGACTTTTCAGAAAATAAATAGCATTTTCTCTGAATAAGTCTTATGATTGTCCGAGTAACAGAATGAGTAAATCTTAGAGACAACTCGTATTTTTTCTTCACGTACTTTATCAGAAAAAACCAGACCTATCCAGAATTTTTCGGAAAATATTCTGAATTTTTCTGATATATTGTGACTGCTGGAGGTTGTGCGGAGAAAATGGCAAAGATATTTAACATATACCTGATAAAATCAGAGAAAAATCTTGGAAAATCGATGAACATCATCGAAACGGTCCGTTTAGAGTTTTCAAGACAAATTGTAACAAACATTTTCACCAGGGTTGCAGGTATAATGACAAGCACGTGTTGATACGATGCCAATCGTTCCTCACACCTCGCGGAATGTGAATATATTCCGTACAAAAACAATGAGAAATTTTACTGTACTTACGTACGAAGATCTCCCGGTAGCTTTCTAAGTCCGTGTTGATTAGACAGACCACCGTTTCGTCGTTCATACTTCTCGCACGATCTCCCGTCAATCATTTTCACCACACTGTGACGCGAACGTGTCGAGGGCCGACATAGCTGTATGACGTAGGCCAGCGGACGGAACGGCACAGCGCGTCCACTGCCTAGTCTCGCATCTATTTGATTGAATGAAACGCTTACTTCAATTTTTTATTTTAAATATTGTGAGTAGTCGATATTTAATGAAATTATTTTTGCGCATACAGCTATAGGTAAATAAAATTATTTAGTTGAATCAAGCAACTCTCATAAGTGTACATAAATAAAAATTTGTTTCCTGCAAATAAAAAAACATTTCTTTTGAATAAATAGAATTCCAATGCATTGATGTATTTAAATCTAATAAACCATTTCTCTGGGTTTACATTTTTTTTTTGTTGAAAGATAATATATCAGTGACCAAAGAAACAGTCGAATTAGAAACATTGACGGTCTTTTTACTTAGAAAATTATGACGGAAATAGTTACGGAGTAGCAATAATAGCGTCTTGATAAGACTCTGAGTAGTGTTGAGTGGAAATTACAATCCGTGTAATATGCGGGCGTAGTGCGGGCCTCCTGTGGGCTTTGCAGTTTCTACATTCTACAAATCATTCCACTACTGCATTGAACATACTACAGTATGATACTACAGTGTGATGTTAAGGGTGTCATTGCACGCGGTATAGAGATGTGTAAAACACGAAGGTTTCTTTTTGTTTCTGGTAAGTTCTAACAGGTGTCCCCTGTCGGCTCGGTCCTTCATATCTCGATAAAAGGTTTGGTAGATAAAGGTGATTTAAGGTAGCTACTGCACGGAACCTTAGTCAAATAACTGCTTAAGTTTACAATTATTTATCCAAAAGTGCATTTATTGACAGCAATGAAAGTTGATCTCTATTACTACACAATCAAGGAAACTATTGCTAACAATATTTTTGCAAATATATAAACTGATAAATGCAAATTGCCATGACGATACATTTTCGTTGATTTCTTTCAAAGAAGAGTTCTTATTTTAACACCAATTTGAATGTACCACGGCCCATTTTGTTCCTCAAACGTTGCTCTATGAATTCACGAAATAGATTTTTAAATAGTTTTGGCCGTCTAAAACGACGGCAGTTTGTTTATGAGAAATAAAATTCGCCGATTAAACAATGGGCCATATTTGCCAAACGGTCGAACCTACAAAAATCTACTTGATGCATTCGTAGAACTAAACTTAAGAAACAAAATGAGTCGCTGTCCATTAAAAACGTTCATAAAATACGAATTTTACTTTGAAAAATCCCAACAAAAATGTACTGTCATGGAGTATCATGGAAATTTGTATTAAACAGCTATTGTTATGAGTAATTACGTCTCTTTTTCTGTCTATGAATGAGATAAGGCACAGAGGATAAAATTCACTCCTTTTCACAGTTTCATACGCAATACAAAAATCGGATTCCTTCTCGCTCAGGCTCAAGAAGCATAAACAAATAAATTCACTCCAATACGGCTCTCAAACAACATTATAACATAAATTTCCGTTCGGTGTAATCTCTCCAGAAAAATAACAAAAGATAACGTTCAAAAGTATTCAACTCGCTAAGTTGAATCGATGGTTCGATGGCTCTTTCTAATTCTCCGGAGCACGCAGAAAACAGTCGAACGATATGACTCCACAAGTAGATCGGCTGGCCAAGCCTGATCAAATGCGTCGAACACGAGGCACGTCTCACTATTCCTTCCCGTCCTATTGAGCACACAGTGTGTTAATGGTGTGAACAACTCGACATCCCCGAAGAGAAAGAGGCCGGTCGAGAGCGAACTTTTGTCCTCTAGCCCGATTTCAGTATTTAGGCTTGTCTCTTACACATTTTGGCTTCCGCGCATGTCTCTGAATATCGAACGCCATATCGATTATTGCGATTTCGATTGACGCGACTTAAATTACATTTTTGTCGCTTACATTATTCTTGCAAGATTAATATTTGTCTTGGTTGAGGACACATGCAATAATACAAATCAACCTCCTTTACTGTCAATAAATACATATAATTTTGGATAAACATTTGCGAAAATTTAACACTCAATATCGGCCCAGCGTTATTAAACGAAGTTGCCTCAAAACTGCCTGCCGATGACCAGCCAACGTTGAATGGAAAATATTAAAAAGCAATACATTTTTTTTATCCATCTGTGCGACTTTTAGATCTTTTTTTTTATCATCCTACAATTGCTTTTTTCTAGTTCTTATCTTCACATATTGCAATCATCAGAATACCTTTTTTAGTCGGTAATGGGGCTTGAACCCGTGACCTGGGGACTACTAGTCGACGCTTTTACGCACTCGGCTATGCTCACCTTGAAGATTTTATTTTCGCTCCATGTATACTGCATGTGAGGCATTCTTTATTAACTGAGCCACTTTTTTCGGTCGACCACTCAGATGTTTTTTAAAATTTGCGAGTTTGCAGTACTACTTGAGAGATGCTTCTGTGATTTTTTTAAAGATTTGTAAAGTGCACCTTTCAGGATTCACGTTTTTATTTTAATCAGTATATCTCAGAAAATGTTGGTCACTAAGAAAATTCGTAGGAACATTAAATTTTTTATTTTTCATAAAAATTCTAATGATGTTAGAGTCATAATTTTCCCGATACGGGAACGTCCGCGTTTCGTGAAAAAAAAAAAATGCAAATAATTTTTTTCTACTAAAAACACACTTTCGAGTCTGGTCCCAATTTTACAGGATATTTGGCATTATATGAAGATTCTGAGAAAAAAAATCCCAAAGTGGTACAGTAGAACGTCTATTATCCGAACCCGTCCGGACCGGACCTAGTTCGGATAATCGAGAGGCACATCTTTTACGGAAATCATAAGACGTATATGATGTAACGGCCGCAGCCTAACTATTTGACATTTTAACCTTTAATATCTATTCGAACGTATCGACGGAGCGTTTCCGTTCGATACGTTCTTCATAGAAGCCCTTTCAGGCTATCGAGCATCCGGACCGCCGTGCGCGACCACTTATCAGTTAGACTAAACATCCTCAATACTTTGTTCCTTTGTAACAGCGAGGGCGAAGCCCTCAGCTTCACGCCCGCTTCAAGTCAGTTCAGCTCCAACGACCGACCAGTGCGGTACACCTCCGAATTACATCTTTCCGACTATTAGACTCTCCGCTACGACTAATAAAGACCATTATCATATTATTCTCCGACTTTACTTATTATGCGATGCCTGACCGAGCGACCATCAGTCACAATAAATAAGACATCGATAAATAAAATCACAGTGCATGTATATTAAATAATATTATTAATTAACTATTTTCAAAAACGAAACCTTATTTTAACTATTTTTTATAAAAAAGTTGTCCATTTTTGCTTGCCGAACGCTAGCTACGCGCTTTTGAGCAGCGAGATCTCGAAGCCGCTTTAGTAATAGTAGCTGCATAGGGCAACATTTTTCTTGACTCTCGAACCATTCAAGACCCGTCTTAACGTAGCATCATCGAGATCTTGATTTCTAGCATTCTTCATCACTTTCCTTTTTTTTGTGCCATCACCACTATCCATCTTAGACGCAAGCGATTCAAGAGATTCTTCATTCTTTTTTAATCGGCAATCGTCGATTTTTCGACCTTGTAAAGGCGTGCTATAAATGCACTCATTTCACCCTTTTTTAAGTTCAAAAGAATTTCGAGTTTTTTGTCCAGCTTAAGAACATTTCGCTTACGTTTCGAGTCTGCGAACGGATTAACGCTAAAAGACAAAAACGCGCATTGACACACTTGAGGATAGGCGCGGCTGTTGCCGCGGCGAGCAACAATGTATTATATGTATGTATGTTTGGCGCTAACGTTCGGATAACGGAGCGTTCGGATAATCGGGGTTCGGATAATCGAAGTTCTACTGTATAAACAATGACATTAAAAAAAAATTTGCTCGACTGCTGAATCCTTTTTTATTATTCCAGATTCCTTTATTATAGTTTTATTTACAGTACTGTAGTGCAGACAGCCTAAATCCCATCAATATTATTAATTAAAGTGTGAATAAAAAATGAAATAATAAAACTTAGACAATTTAAAGCAATAAAGCAAAGAGGGCGGAAGGACCCAGGTTGACGGCCCTTTGCCGAGGTGTAAAATTAGCATTAGGTATAGAAATTAGTGTATTAAAAAAACTGTAAATATGAACTTTGTCAATAAATCTCTTATACTACTACAACTTAAAGCAATTAGTAAGTTAATATTAGGTGGAGATGCAGTACACATGCAGCTTTTGTATACGATTCGAGTAAAAAATCTTTAAGGTGAGCATAGCCGGGTGCGTAAGAGCGTCGACTAGTAGTCCCGGGGTCACGGGTTCGAGCTCCCATTACTGTCTAAAAAATGTATTCTGGTGATTCCAATGTGTGAAGATAAAAAACTATGAAAAAACAATTGTAGGATGATTAAAGAAACATTTAAAAGTCGCGTAGATCGACAAAAAAACTTTTGATTACTTATTAATATTTTCCATTCAATGTTGGCTGGACATCGGCAGCCAACATTGGGGCAACGCTGTTTGATAACGTTGGGCCGATGTTATCATCCGAACGTTAACTGGTAATCGGGGCTACATTGGCGACCAGAGTGGGTGGACTTTCGAACTCCGGCGTTCATAGTTGGTCCAACGTTAGCCCGGCTCTAAAATCGTACTTGGGGACACACGCACGCACGCACGCACGCACGTACGCAGCAAAATGCATGCACACGAGTTCACGAAAATGAAACTTCGAACAAACGTGTTGCGTTCGTGCGTGCGTGCGTGCGTGCGTGCGTGCGTGCGTGCGTGCGTGCGTGCGTGCGTGCGTGCGTGCGTGCGTGCGTGCGTGCGTGCGTGCGTGCGTGCGTGCGTGCGTGCGTGCGTGCGTGCGTGCGTGCGTGCGTGCGTGCGTGCGTGCGTGCGTGCGTGCGTGCGTGCGTGCGTGCGTGCGTGCGTGCGTGCGTGCGTGCGTGCGTGCGTGCGTGCGTGCGTGCGTGCGTGCGTGCGTGCGTGCGTGCGTGCGTGCGTGCGTGCGTGCGTGCGTGCGTGCGTGCGTGCGTGCGTGCGTGCGTGCGTGCGTGCGTGCGTGCGTGCGTGCGTGCGTGCGTGCGTGCGTGCGTGCGTGCGTGCGTGCGTGCGTGCGTGCGTGCGTGCGTGCGTGCGTGCGTGCGTGCGTGCGTGCGTGCGTGCGTGCGTGCGTGCGTGCGTGCGTGCGTGCGTGCGTGCGTGCGTGCGTGCGTGCGTGCGTGCGTGCGTGCGTGCGTGCGTGCGTGCGTGCGTGCGTGCGTGCGTGCGTGCGTGCGTGCGTGCGTGCGTGCGTGCGTGCGTGCGTGCGTGCGTGCGTGCGTGCGTGCGTGCGTGCGTGCGTGCGTGCGTGCGTGCGTGCGTGCGTGCGTGCGTGCGTGCGTGCGTGCGTGCGTGCGTGCGTGCGTGCGTGCGTGCGTGCGTGCGTGCGTGCGTGCGTGCGTGCGTGCGTGCGTGCGTGCGTGCGTGCGTGCGTGCGTGCGTGCGTGCGTGCGTGCGTGCGTGCGTGCGTGCGTGCGTGCGTGCGTGCGTGCGTGCGTGCGTGCGTGTGAAACGGATGCGAAAAATTAAAATCCCTATATCTCTGAAATGCCTTTACCGATCAGACTGAAATTTTGCACACAGCATGTGTGGTTAGTAGACAATGTTTTCGGAAAATTTCATCAAAAAATGTGCGGTTGTTTTTTATATACGCCATCTTTAATTTCTTCAAAAATGTCCGTCCGCGCTCTCGCGCTCGCAATTTTTCAGCTATCGGGCTAAAATCGCCTACACAGATGGAATATAGTCATCCGATGAACCCATTGAAATTTCAAGAGAATCGATCGAACCGTTTAAATTTTATGTCATTTCGAATTTTTTGGATTTTATGTAAAATGAGTACTTTATTTTAAATTGCCATTATCCACATTAAATATTCATTTATGACTAAAACAAGTGTCAAATTCATGATCAGCGTGAAAAAATACATGGAATGCAGTCCTGAAGAAACGGCTAACGAAAAAAGTTTATCTGTCATTTTTATTGCCAATATTGCAAAAATTAGTCATTTTGCGTATGTATGAAAATATTTAAACAGTGTTTTTTTTCTTCCTGATGACATCGTGGACAAACCTAGGTACCTATCATGTTCTACGGCAAGAAATACACAAGATGATGGATATGACGGAGTTAAAATAATTAGATGAAGCGGTGTCATTTGAACATCTCGAGTAAAAATTGAAAGACCGAAACAAAATTTGGAACACATATATTTTCATATCTTTCCATATACTTCTATATATTTTTCGCACCGAGCACAGATTCTACATCCGTTTTGACCAAAAGCGTAAGGTTGGTGTATTTTTTCGGGGTAAACCTGAGTCAGTCAGCAGTTTTGCCTACATGTTAAATACGACGTTGATGTTGGAAAAAAGTTGAAAACTGACATTTTCATATCACTTCCTCATAAAAGTTGCAAGTTGAAAGTAGAAAGTTGAAAGTTGAAATTTTGATATCACTTTCTCATAATGGTCCTTTATTCGGAAAGCTTCCTCTATGAGAAAGCCAAAAATATAGTAAATGCCTTCTCATAGGAGGAGCTTTACGAATAAAGGACCATTATGAGAAAGTGATATGAAAATTTCAATTTTCAGCTTTTATGTGGAAGCGTTATGAAAATGTCGATTTTCAACTTTTTAAATTTAATCCTTTATAAGTCACACCTCTGTTCACACTCTTAGACGGTACCATAGCAACGCGTGGCCTTACGTGCACCTTAAATTGAAAAATGTTAAATTGTCTGCACGTCACCCCATATTGTCTTGAGGTATAAAATAAAAATACGATGTGTGAAAGGTCCACGTATTTAATGCATTTTTAGGGATCGCTACCGGGTATATAAAAAACTAAAAACTTCGGAACACCTAAGTTTAAATTCAAAATTGCTATGAAATCGAAGGACTTTTAGCATTCACTACTGAGAGTTAAAAAAAAAGCTGAACATTGAAATTTTCATATTGCTTCCTCATAAAAGTTGCAAGTTGAAATTTTCATATGGCTTTCTCACAATGCTCCATTATTCGCAAAGCTTTTTCTATGACAAAGCATTTTCTGTATTTTTGGCTTCCTCATAGAGGAAGCTTCGCAAATAATGGAACATTGTGAGAAACCCGCGCAAAAAAGAAAGTATTAAAAGAGTATTAAATTTGAAGGTATTAGGAGTATGTCGTATTGGATTGAATAATACTAAAATTATACTTCGCGAATGAGTATGAAGTATGAATCTTGTATATGAAAGGATATTAGATATCAAGATATCAAGTTAATATACCACGATATATTCGAGTATTAAGTCTGGACCATGGATCGATGGGTCCATGAATCGGCGGGTCCATGGATCGGTGGGTCCATGGATCGGCGAGCCCATGGTCCAGACTTAATCCTCGAATATTTCGTGGTATATTAACTCAATACTTGATACTTAATATCCTTTCATATACTAGTTTCATACTTTGTACTCATTCGCGAAGTATGATTTCAGTATTATTCAGTCCAATACGACATACTCCTAATACTTTCAATTTAATACTATTTTAATACTTTCTTTTTTGTGCGGGAAGCCATATGAAAATTTCAATTTTCAGCTTTCTTCAACATCAACGTTGTGTTTGACTTTAAGGTAACACGATTGGCTGGTTCAGGTTCAGAGCGGGAAAATAATTAGAATAATTAAAAAATTCAACAGCCATGTGCAAATAACTGCAACTTTTTTCGAAAGATAATAAAAATTCCTACATTTCATAAAAATTGAAATCCATAAAAATTTATTGTAGAATATCGCTAACTGAAATTTGCGTTATTCAGCATTTCGAAGCCATATCTTATGTGTTTTTCCGCACCGATGACGAATCTCCACATTATTTCACTTCTAGGGCGACACTTGACACATAAACTCGCGTTGAACATAAAATAAAAATTTTCCACAAGATTCAAAAATTTTAAAATCCCATAATATCTAAATTAAATCAAACTTAATACCGAACATTATACAGTGTTAGTCCATTTCTGTATCAAATTTTAGATCGATACCTCCATATTTACTCAAATTAGACAATTTTCAGTTATTTTTCAAAAAAATCAAAGTCTCATAAAATTGGACCGCTTGGATAGATTTTAACCAAATTCAATACCAAAGGTCCTTGATCAAAATATTATATTCGTATGCAATTTTAGGACACTAGCTCAACATTTACGCAAGGTAGAGATACCACAGACGTTTTTCAAAAAAATTCAAAATCGAGTAAAATCTTCAATTGGGCCTCATTACTCATAAAAATTGCACTGAACCGAGAGACGTGACCACTATACTAATGTACCAAATTTTAACTGGCTATCTGAAACCGTTTCTGAGTTATAATCATTTTAAACGACGCGCACGCGCACGCGCACGCGCACGCGCACGCGCACGCGCACGCGCACGCGCACGCGCACGCGCACGCGCACGCGCACGCGCACGCGCACGCGCACGCGCACGCGCACGCACACGCACACGCACACGCACACGCACACGCACACGCACACGCACACGCACACGCACACGCACACGCACACGCACACGCACACGCACACGCACACGCACACGCACACGCACACGCACACGCACACGCACACGCACACGCACACGCACACGCACACGCACACGCACACGCACACGCACACGCACACGCACACGCACACGCACACGCACACGCACACGCACACGCACACGCACACGCACACGCACACGCACACGCACACGCACACGCACACGCACACGCACACGCACACGCACACGCACACGCACACTCACGCATACATCCGGACATTTTTCTAAATGCAATTTTTCGATGTTTTGGAACATTCTGAACACGTTTTCATTAAAATCTCGACAACATTTTTTTCACCATAGCAAAGCTTCCTCTATGAGAAAGCAAAATTGTGAAAAAATATAAACAATTATAGAAAAATAAAATGCCGACTATATATGTCCAAATTATATAATAATAACTTATTTTCGACAATTTTAACAAAAAAAAAAACAAAAATCACTTATACTTACATAAAACACTAACGGGAACTCCGGACTGGGGTACTTTAGTAACCTGAGCGCGCTGCGCTAGCGTCCTATGCGACAGCCAGCGAGTAACTGAAGCTACTACCGGTCTCCGCACATCCTCGGATCATGGAACTAAATTATCGTGGAGGTTCCAAGTCGATCATGACAATTTCTACTTTAGACGTGCCGTTTGAATATCGTCTGGGGTACCCCATACATGAGTTCTACGGTTAATATATTTTACACGCACGCACACACACACGTGCACGCGCACACGCGCAGTATTTTAATAATTTTACGTTATTATTTTTTACCATCCATCCCGTCCACCCACCTCATCCAGTTTAACCGTACAGCCCTAATATACAGAAGACGCAAAAGTATCTTATACATTGTACTTAAAGAGCCGGAAAAGTACCTAAAATACGGTTTTGAAATACCTGAAATACATCAAGTATTTGAAATACTGCCTTCAAATTAACATTTCTAATCACTGGAATAATTGGTTTACGTAATTGGAATATTTAGACTATTGAAATCATTCGAATATTTATCATTATTTAAATATGAAATATTCAAATTAGTGAATATTTTCAAATCCCTACTTAATACCAGATACTAGGTAAGTATGATTATTCTTAATTCTAAGATAAGTGATGATGATTCCGTAAATTATTATTTTATGTTGCAGAATACCAGCGATCGAATCCTCAAATCTGTATTATTCTTTTCCTTTATATTTATAGTAATTCTTTCATTTCAGGTTCATCGAGGTTATACGGGCCTCTGATTAGGTCGCAGCTATCATTGCATACCTAATCATCGTGCAACGCCTATCGATGAAGGCTAACACGCCCCTTGCAGGCTTGTCAGTGCCTGTACCGTTGCAAGTAGAGAGTGAGAAACGTGAGACAGGGGTTCAGTTACTTCGTTTTACCTCATTGGATTTGTTCGCGAGGCGTTCAGTTATCTGGTTGCCTGCTCTACACCTTAGAGCAGTGCGAAATACGACCGTCCCATCCAGGAAGTTGTGATGAATATAAATGAAGCAATAACCAAGGAGTATAGGTGGGCTCACAAGCTAGCACCTAATATATAATGAAGGGGTGTATGTAAATATGGAATCACTCTACATGTTTCTATAGTCGTATTTGTTTGCGCAGGCAGGTCGGATTGGGGGAACCTCGAAGGGATTGACTTGTGTAAACATCTCAGGACTGATATTCAAATTCGTTGTCACTATTTGCCACTACCGTTCGTCATAATTACTCAACGTGTGCATGCGGACGACGAAGATTATACGATTACTCCTATGACCGTGTCTGCTTTATCTACTCTTCTCATTCCAGCGATGTTTCTTTTCCATCTTGATATTGTGTATTAAGTCATTTTTTGCCACAGCAATGTCTGGCTATGAAACTTGGGGGTCCACAATCGTACTCATTACCGATACTAATCCTGAATGTTCGTTGTTCCTTCCACCTTACGGCGGTGAACTCGAACGACGATGTAATATTATTATTTATATAAATGACTGATTCTCTTTAAACGCTGATTGATAAACACAAAAAATTTCTGAATTTCTAGATTGACAGCTGGAATAGCTGATAAAAATGCTAACCTGTGAACGAATAAAAACGGTAACCTATAAAAAACGTCTAACTGCAAAAAGTATATATATATAACAAACAATTAATAAATCAGTTTTTTAAAAGTGTTATTGGTAATTTAACAGTCAGAAAACTACAATCAATGCTTGAAAGTAGAAATCGAATTTACCTAGCTTGGCGGATTGAGATCTACAACCGCGACTTAACTATTTTTGAGCCCACTTAACAAGACTTATATCATTTACAAAACCTGAGTCATAGGAAAATAAAATGTGTCAAAAGTGATACAGCATCATCTTAATTGATACTTAAAAAAATACTTTATTCCAAAGAAGTAAAAATTGTACGCCAAGTACTTAAAACATGTTTTCTCTTTAAAAAAAAAATTATATTTCATAAAACGTGAGCTCTAAAAAGATCGTAAAGAAATTAAATCATATGACCCAAGTTATGTTTTAAAGATGTATACAGTAGAACCTCGATTATCCCAACCAATTGGGACCGGAACTCGTTCGGATTAACGAAAGTTCGGATAACAGAACAGTGAAGCTGTGTTAAGCGATACAGAGCGATACATATCGAAAAAATTATAGTTGCGATATATTTTTAATAATTATTATATATATTTGAGGAATAACGTGATACATGTTTTTTTTTATTATATTCAACGGTAACTTCAAACCTCATCACAAAATCCGTAATTTTCGTTTGACGCAACAGAGTTGTACGTTTTTTCGCAGCCAAATTTTTTCGAAACCCAGAGATCGTTGACTTGCAAACAACATACGAGCGCGCTAACAACGTGCTGGTCTCTCCGTTATTGAATATCGAAAGGGTTTGTTCCGTCGCGTACGGAACAAACAAACATTTAATTAATTTTTGGTTTCAAGCGTAGAATTTAGTTAACTTGTTATTCGTGTACAATAAAACATATACTCCATCTCTCAAGGCACGGCAGGCAAGAGTACCGCACTCTTACCTGAAGCCCATAAAAAAGGGTCGCTAAGTCCATCCACGGGTTTGCTCGACGACTCGCTCGCTCGATGGCCCACGTGCAGGGCAATTCAACATTTGGCTCGCAGATACAAATTGCTATTTTTAAGCTTCTATATTTTTAGACAATAGTAGCGTCTTAAACTATGTACGTGACTACCTTTAAGTACCCGCATCCCGGCACACAATGTATCCCTAATAAAAGGATTACCAGGCGTCCGCTTGGCACTCGAGCCGAGCGCGGAAACGTTTTAGTACGGTAAAGAGTGCGTCACTGGAATTGCCCGCTGGTCAAGCCAAATGCTTGACAGGGTTGTCCAGTATTTTCCATCTCACACTTCTCATTTGTGATTGGTGACGACCAAAAATCCGCCCACTTCTTATTTTTACTTGTACCAATGAAATTAGTTTTCTGTTCCAAAAGAGTGGGATCGCATCCCCCGTTTTCTCTAAAGGAAATACTCGTCACCAACCACCAATGTAACTTAAAAATCTTTTCTCATCAGTAATCGTCAAAACCTCGCGGAGGAACATCAAGAGTTCGACCAGTTCGAACCTCTTACCTCTCGCGAATAATTGCTCAAAATATCTCCATGAGATACACTTATTGTTAAACCGTCGTCATTACTACGCGGAACTAACTTAAATTAATAATCATTATTTTCAACATAACCAATGTAAATAGTTGTGAATAAATTGAATTGTTTTAGTTTATCTCCAACTGTTTTCACCAACCACCTTCACCACATTAATTTGAGGTGCGGGAGTTCGCCAATCACGATATAACAGTGTCGAATCATACGCGTTCGGTATCGGGATTTACGATCCCGGTTGACTTGCTAAATAAGTCGAGTCGCACTGTGATTGTGATTTGAACAGGGTTTCTATTTTTTTCCACCGTAAATACATTATGCTTACGCTTAAAGGTCGAAGGACTGGACGTTGAATTCATAACACCCTAAACTATGAGATTAGTTAGAATAAAAATAAATGTTGAATATGTGTATTTTGAATACGTGTGCATTTTTGCTCGATTGAAAAACTAATAAATACTGCGCATACAACTGACTTCCATTTACGGTAGTGTTGTGTAAGTCTGTGCGAGCTCGAGCGTTCTTGAATTGGCTTGTTTTGTGTAGCACGCAACAATGTATTGGCGCGCAACAATGTAAGGATACGAGAATTTTACGCAATAGTTCGGATAGTAGAAACTTTATCCTAATCAGCGACGGTTCGGATAAGAGAGGGTTCGAATAATAGGTGTTCGGATAATCGAGGTTCTAATGTATAGGGGTTTCAAAAACATTCAATTTTTCGATATCTCAAAAAACCACGATCCAAAAATTCTGAAAAAGAAATTATAAAAAGGCCTTGTAAATAATCATGAATTGTGGTGAAATCACAACTTTTTTCAGAGAAGGTCGAGTTTCTGACCGTTCGAAACCAGATGGAATACCTCTTATTTGGTGCATTCCATACCGATTCGATCTAGGTCTGACCATCGACTTCTCGAATTCGGTCGGTAATTTTTATATTGCTGTTCTAGCTCCAAAAATTGCTGCAATTTTTTTCTTATTTGCATTAATTACAATTTTTCAGAGTGAATATATTGTTAGCTCAAATTTATAGACTTGAAAAAATTCTCAAAAAATCGTGTATTAGAAATGACATTTTTTAAACCTAGACCCAGAATGAAACGATGCTTGCTTCTAGATGTTTTTTTTAGCTTTTCTTGAAGAAAATGTTTTTAAATATAGAAATTGTAGTCCGTTCATTGGGCTATTGCTGAAGTCTTTGTATTAAAACTTGTATTGATCTTGACTTTGAATTTACTTTGTATTGATCTTGAGCGAGGAAAATAAAGCCCAATCAGGCTCGGAATTCGATGATTTAGTTCGAATGGAAGGGGTGAAGGCTAATGATACACCTGCCAAGTCTACACAAAAAGTATGCACCAAACGACTGAACACGTAGGCAGTTGTATACTAAAAAAACTCTACACTGAAAACCATACACAGCTTAACTATACACGGCAAGGGTCTGTACAAAAGTATGCACTGAATGACTTTCGACAAAATCAATTCTGCACCAAATAACCGTACACTGAAAACTTGATACCGACTGACTGCAAAAACTGGATACACAGCAACTGTATAGAAGGGAAAAAGACAACACGACGAAAGGTCGACACCACATATCAGGCTATGGTACACAACTGCATATAAATAAGTAAATATTGAACTTTTTACTAATAAAATATGATTTTATTTGTTAAGTTGCTCTACACGATTTTGAACGATAACTGATACTAAAATCATCTATTTTATCAGTAAAAAGTGAAAAATGCAATATATACTTATTTATATGGAGTTGTGTACAATAGCCAGATGTGCGATGTTGAGGTTTCGGTGTCGATCTTTTGTCGTGTCGAATTTTTTTTCCTTGTGCACTGTTGGTTGGTGTAAAGTTTTCATTGCACGGGTATTTGGTGTAGAATTGATTTCGTGTACAGTCATTTGGTACGTACTTTTGTACAGACTCTTCGTCATGTATAGTTGAGCTGTGTACGGTTTTCAGTGCAGAGTTTGTTGGATGTAAAACTGCCTACGTGCAGTCTTTTGATGCATACTTTTTGTGTGGATCTGTCTTCATGTAGATTTGGCAGGTATACAGTTGGTTTCCACCCGTCTATAACCTGTTGGCGGAGTAATTCCGGTAGTGGGATTCGACCGAGACAAGACACGAAATAAAACGCGACTCGCAGATGTTTTCGGATACTAACAGTTTTAATAAGAAAACAAGATTGCTACATTCTGTGAGAGCCACGTTCGCCGGAAGGAAGAACGATGATTTAGAACAGCAGCGCGCATGCTCTCATGCGTGAACAGCACCGCATGGATTCGCATACTCGCGAATAGCGCGAACGATCGACCCAGTACAAAATTAATCCCAACAGGAAGTGATATAAAAATTTCGATTTACAACTTAAAAAATAAATCACATGCATCTGCAGCTACGATAGGTCTCGATTTAGCAGAATAGAGCAGAACTGCATTCAAGAACGTACGCCATATCGAAAACGAAGATCAAATACTAATCCGAATATTCTAACCTTTCCCGACATGTCAACGGTAAGCAGATTATTTGCCGGGGCCAATTTCCTTGTAATCTTGTCCTCTTTGTCCTCGTAATCCTTGCAACCTCGTTGTTAGTGATTTCGCTATCTTCTCCCGTATTCACTCGTATTTCTCTCAAATAGTCGAACGTCTATTCGCTCAGAGGTCTTGGAAAAAAACTGTCAGAACTAAAAGAATTGTTACAGGGACAGATCGAAAAAAACAACCATCACGAAAATAAACTATTGGTCACCATAAAGAAAAAACCATTGGGAAAACGATTGGAATATGTCTAATGGTTTATTGGCGGACCATTCGGACAACCATTCAATTCCTCAATGGTAACCATTCAATGTCTCAATGGTAACCATTCAATTTCTCAATGGTAACCATTCAATTTCTCAATGGTAACCATTCAATTTCTCAATGGTAGCCGTTAAATTGCCTAATGGTAACCAGTGGTTATTATTTTACAGCAAATAATGTGGAGAAAAAATATTCATATTTTCTTCTTGCATTAGAGTGTTTCTGCCTTGTTACTATTTCTTATGAGCCAAACCTGTATCTAATTATGTTGGGAAAAACTTTCGACTGATGTTGGCATCGAACCGACAACCTTCGCCGTAGCAGACAAGAGCTCTGCCACTGCGCTACCGATCAAATTTGTATTTTTCTGACATGGATGACACAAAAGTTGATTTGATATTTTAATGGCTGAGTCGCCAGTAACATATGATAATGCATAGTCATTTTTAATTCGTGGGTATTTATTATCGTAGGAAATACCACGAAATCGACGAAATTTCTAAAGGATTCTTTGGTCGGCGTAAAAGTCGTTCTGATGTTCATAAGAAATGTTCACAAGAGATGACAGATTCTGTTTATCGTTTTGAGTTTAATGAAATGTAATTTTTGCTATATCCTAAACCAATGCTCTCGAAATACATAAAGATATCAATAATGGTCGGAACAAGCAGTTAAATACTTATACAGAGTTTAATTTTTTACATTGATCCACAGAAATTTTTCTCCGAAATATAGAGCCTCCATAGAGCCTCTAGAAAAAAGTACCACAACTTGGGACCTACGAGGCAAGGAATATAGATAGAAATTACTCCGTTTATTACAAGTTAAGTGTTCAATTTGTCAAAAGTAAAGATCGAAATAGCAAATATTGTTCAATCCTATGTCCCGAATAGTTACAACTAGTTAATAACAATTTTCCTAACAGTTACAATTAATCGATGATAATGCTCCAAATGGGTACTATTCATCAATTGTAGGGCTCTAAATACTAACAATTAGTCAATGGTAATACTTCAAACGATTACAATTGCTTACTTCTCAATAGTTACAATTGATCAACGGTAATGTTTCGAGTGGTTACCATTCAGTAATGGTTACGCTGCGAATGGTTACAATGCACCAACGCTTACACTCCGAATGGTTGCCATTCGCCAATGGTCACAGGACGAATCATAATCATTGAAAGTGTCAATCGTTCACCATTTATAACATTCAGAGCGAATGGTTACTATTTATGCACCATTCAGTACATCATTCAGATTCAATGGTGACCATTTGACGATCAATGGTTCATTTCCATGAGGGAACTGAGTACAAAAAATCATGGAGGCGCCTTCAATCGTACGGAGTTCAAAACGACACGCGTTCGAGTTAACATATAAATACTTTACAGCACAATTAATGCACATGCGCTCCTTTAAGGTTCAGCATTATAGCAAACGTACGGCGGCGTTTTCAACGTACGTACATTCGTACATTGGCATTTTCTAACACAAGCTTATTCACACACATTAATAGTAAGCCCATTTCCAACATAACACACAAAGAATCGTCACGTTCCCAGTCCAGACCCTGTGCATATAGCCACGCGTAAATATCGTACAGAGCACATGTTTCTCGCGCTCAAAATGAAAAAAGGCCTTAAAATTGTCATAGTCTCAGCCATACATGGGTGCAAGTTAACATGTATAAACCGCACACCATCATTTATTTACATTTGCATGCACCATTGTTTGATCCTTCACTTTAACAAATGTACGGACGCTTTCTGAACAGACGTTCATTCTTACGTTTTCATTTTCCTACACCTCGTTCCATCTACACGGCAAAGAATTTACATATTTCATACATTACACACGGAATAGTGATCTCCTGCCCAAACTAACACATGCGTTTAAAGTTAAATTAAAATCGTACGGACGTTCAATGATTCGCATCCCCAACATGACAACTCACCGTCGGTAGATGCGAGGCAATATGGGTTTGACCATTTCCAAGAGATGAGGACCACGGCTAGTTTGTCGGTAAAACAGAGTGCAAGCTTAATTACTGGAACGTGCATTCTGTTTCACCGACAAGCTAGCCGTGGTTCTCATCTTTTGAAAATAGTCAAACCCATATTGCCTCGCATCTACTGACGGTGAGGTGTTATGTAGGGCACGCGAATCATTGAACGTCCGTACGAGTTTGATTTAGCTTTAATCGCAAGTGTTAGTTTGGGCAGGAGCTCACTATTCCGTGCGTAATGTATGAAATATGTAAACTCGTTAGCGTATAAATTGAACGAGGTGTCGGAAAATGAAAACGTAAGAATGAACGTCTGTTCAGAAAGCATCCGATCATTTGCTAAAGTGAAGGATCAAACAATGGTGCGTGCAAATGTAAATCAATGATGGTGTGCAGTTTATACGTGTTAACTTGCACCCACGTATGGTTGAGACTATGACAGTTTTAAGGCCTCTTCTCTTTTTGAGCGCGAGAAATATTTGCTCTGTACGATATGTACGCGTGGCTATATGGAAAGGCCTGGACTGGAAACGTGACGATTCTTTATGTGTTATGTTGGAAATAGGCTTACTATTAATGTGTGTGAATAAGCTTGTGTAAGAAAATGCCAATGTACGAATGTATGTATGTTGAAAACGCCGCCGTACGTTTGCTATAATGCTGAACCTTAAAGGAGCCCATACACATGTGCATTAATGTGGTGTAAAGTATTTATATGTTAACTCGACGTGTGTCGTTTTGAACTCCATACGATTGAACCCAAAGAGATTAGATTCAAATGTGTCATCCTTGCGGATCATTAATACACAATATCTGAGGTATTTTATATCTAGAACAAATGTTTATACGCTTATCAGAATATTCTAACCTTTCTTGCCTAGTCAAAGATAAGCAGATTATTTGCCAGGGCGGAGTAGTATCGAGGTTACATTTTGACAGATAACAGATTGTAAAATAATACTCTCGAAATCGAGCGGGTACGGGGAGCTTATGAAACGTTCCAACTTTATTATATATAAATGATTTGAATGTAACGTTACTTGATTTTGATTTTGTTCGTAATTGTGTTGATTTGATTATCGATTTTGATATTCACCACACATTTTCTCACTATCACTTAATTGTTTTTGTCTACAAATTCCAGGACAATGTCCTTTTCGACCGCAAATTGAAAATGCTATGTCTCTACATTTGTCTGCCAAATGTTTCCGTTTTTTACAGTATTCACACTTTCTATTATTTCGTTTTTGTTAACTCTTCAACACTGATTGCGAAATGTCGTGATCTTTGCAATATTGACAATTTGTTACGTTTTGAATTTCAGTAAATGGTGCCGTAGTCATTTCTGCTTCTACTGGTTGAACCACCTCTATACTAATTTTCTTCATACACTTATCTGTGTCTTTTATTGTGGTGCGATTACAATCTGCATTTTCTCTCAATTTAAGACGATCCATGATTGCACGCTGGATGAATAATCTTAAGTTTATTACTTCCGCCAGTGAATTTTCATCTTTTTCCATTTTACCATTTCCTATTATATAGCAAGCTTTGATCACCGATTAAAACTGTTGGATTTTGGCAGAATAAATAATCTGATGCACGATAAATTGTTCGGTTTATTTAAGAACAAGAAAAATATCGTTTTACGTATTTAGCAAGACGTTGTGTGAGACAGAAAAAAGAAAGGTTGACAGCCTGGCCTAAGAAGAGGGGAAGTAAGGAAGCTGCATCGGTAAATACCATTTTGCCCAACAAAAGTAGTATAGTACCATTCTATCAATTAACTCTCTAGCCTCGTCCCAATGAACTTTATAATTTTGTGCATCACCCATTTTTCCAACCAATGATTCAATTTTGTATGCATATTGATCTACTGTTTCGTCTTCCATCTGCACTCTACTGCCTAATGTTCCTTGCAATTGATAAATATTTCTCGGAAGATCATCAATTCCGACGCAGATCCTGCAATTGCCAAAGCATCTTTCAAACGCGCGAGATATCGATTCAAACAATTTCGTTTTTTATTAAACTCGGTAATTATTTTTATACCTCCCATACTTTGAGGCAACTGTCCCATACTTTGAGGTGTCTTATGTGCTCTGAGAAAAGGATTCGGTCGGGGCAGGGGAATATTGCTTCGACCTCCATTTCCCCCGTCACCATGATTGCCTCTTCTACCGTTATTGCCAGTATCATTCCCCCTCATTCTTCTTTTCATCGTTGCCTCTACTGCTCATCCTATTTATCATTTTATTTAAACCTTTTATTGGTTCCATATTTTCAAAGAGTTGTTTAACTACTTCGTTTGATATTACTCTGATAGTTGGTCGACGTGAAGAACCGCGAAATGAAGAAACTCATTGTCAAATTCTTTCTTTTATTGTTCATATTTTTTATCACATGATTTAAAAAATATTGTTAACTTAACGTCTGACAGCAATTCAATTATCGATATTGTTCATTTGTAATTACTATTATCTATGTTGTCAGCAGGTTTGATGCAGCTGCGTCGCTGCTTCACTTGAACATCTACTTTTATTTGCAAATAGTCCAAATGTCTTGCTAATTGCCTCAAATCGATTCCCATTACTACAGATAAAGCACGTTTTTCTTTTATTGAACCTAATTTAATTTAATTTTTTAAATTCTGATTCTGAACTTCGCATTGTATTATATATATTTTTTATCTGTATTGCATCCTACTTCCCAAAGCTACTGATAGCTACTTGCTGCCGACCCGCCGTATAGCGGATCGGTTCAGTTGACGCGTAAGTACTAGTCCTCACTTTCTTTCGCGTCCATTTTCGTTACGAGGTATGAATTCTGACTTTCAGATGGACTGTCTTTCGAGTGTAATTGCGTAGCCTGACGTCGTGCATACAGTGGTTCGATGTTAACTAACGTTGCACGTATGGTGGTTCAATGTTGACTGATGTACCCTCAGGGCGTCTTGCTCATCTTCTATATGAAATGGTAACTGAGAGTGACAGTGTGGTTGCCTGAAACACGCTTAGCCGGCATAAAGTAAAACTAAGGGTGCGAGTTACGATTCGTATAACGTTGTAGCGAAGCAAACTTCCTCGGTTTTTTCATGATTATCCCCGGCCCGACATAGAGCTTCAGTGAAGTATGATTCCCTTGCCGTTGCTATTGCCTATCACGTCACCTAACTACAATTGTATGACGCATCGTGGTTGTTCGTTAATACGGCTTGACATATAATAATATAATGAATTATATTATTGTATCATTTTCAGGCACTTACTCCTGCACGTAAGAAGTGCCTATTAAAATGACTATTTTTCGCATCTTCATCCCATTGCACGTCTGTGTCATGGTGTATCTTTGCAGCGAATCAACCAATGCAGCTAAATCCTGCTACGTAGTTTGTTGTATCGTTGTCATAAAGACTGGAGAATCTGAAACCAATTAAACAAATATAAATTTATGTTTATAAACCTTACAGTTGAAAACAAACAGAAAAATACTTTTTTCCCCGACTACGCTAAAAAGGCCACATTTCATGTCTGCAACGGGAGTGGAAAGTGCCCGATTCTTGACGAGCGGAAGGAATAGTACAACTCCACGAGGGCGAAAAACGTTGTTCTAACGAGTAAGTTTGCAGCACGAGCCAAAGCCGAGTGCTATAATCACACGAGTTAAAAAGGTGTTTCGCACGAGGGATGTACGAAATTTTTCATCACAACGTGCGAAAATGGCGCTTTTACGCACGCGAAGCGGTCGGAAAAGTGGCCATTTCCGCACCGAGTGATGAAAAAGTAATTTAGAGGGAGGAAAAGTAAACTTTTCCTTTCGCTAAATCACTTTTCCTTCCGCTCAGCAAGACTCGGCCATTTTCATCCCCGTTGCAGGCATAGAAATATGGCCACTTTTTATCATAGTCGGTGAAAAAATCCCGTATGCCACTCGGGAGGAAGTGCCTTTTTACCTCGTGTGAATTTCTACCCTCGCTTCGCTCTGGCATCAAACTTCACACTCGGTGAAGAGACGCACTTTCCTCCCTTGTACCATAATATACTATTGTTGAAGCTTGTATTCCATCGGACCTCCATGGCATGCTCTAATTTCAATACGTATGAATGAATTTCATCCTATCTGGCGGCATTCGTTTTTCTAACTATCAACATTGAGCGCTGAAAATTTGAAACCATTTGAAAGGTTAATAACAATGTTATAAATTAATTAATTATAAATTACTCTAAAATATGAGGCATACTCTGTCAACTCAGCCACTTTTTTCCGCACCTCTCAGATCTACCCATAATTGACTACATTTTAGTGTCACTTGAAACTTTATGCTCTTTCTGAATTATTAAAGATTTTTTACTCCGTCCATTTAGGGAGATGCGTTTTTGTTTCAAAGTCGTATATCTTGAAAGGGATAAGTCGGGTAAAAAAAATCTAATGACGAAAAAGTTCTCTTTAGTCATTAACTATTTAATGCAATATGCGTTATGTATTTGTTCATATTGCAAACGCTATTTTAGCAGAAAACAATGAAAATTATATTGTTTCGTGCAATGCGACACCTTCGATTTCGCTGCGAATTTGTCAGGGTATTCGGCAAAGTATGAAGAACCTACAAAACAATGGTCAAAGTGAGAAGAAGAGTGCTGAGAAGAATGACAGTGAACGTTGACAGAAAAAAAATTGCAGCTAAACGTGGGAAAGTCTAAGATGGTGACGTTCCAGAACGGAGCAGGAAGAACGAAAGAAAGAGACTGGCGGTGGAAAGGAGAGAGCATACATGCAGTCAAGGAAATTAAATACCTAGGATACGTGCTGACGAGGAACGGAGAGGACCATGGCCATATAAAGGAGATAGCCAGAAAAGCTAATGTGGTGATGCGCCAAGTGTAGGGGATAGGTGAAAGAAGATTCGGTGACGGCTTCGGAAGAAGGATCATGTTGTTCAAGTACCTGGTCATGGGGATACTGACATATGGAGCGGAAGTATGGGGCTGGGAAGAGAAAGGGGAAATAGAGGGAATCCAGAGAAAATATCTCAAGTGGATCGTTGGATTGGATGCTACTACGTCGGACTATATTGTAATGAAGGAGACTAATATGGAAAAGATGTGGGTAACGACGGGAGCAAGGGCAATGAATAATTTTCATTCCTTTCTGGTTAAAATGGCTTCTCCAAAACGAACAAAAATATAAGACATATTGCATTAAATAGTTAATGAATAAAAAGAATTTTTTTGGCCGACTTATCCCTTTCGAGATATATGGATTTGGAAAAACATATATTCTAAATGAATGGTAAAAAAAATCTAAAAAAAAATTCAAAGCGTACTTTCAAGTGAACCTAAAATGTGGCCAATTACGGGATAAATCTGAGAGGATCGAAAAAAAGTGGCTGAGTTGACAGAGAATGCCTCATATCTCCATTTTAGTTTCGAAGTTTGCACATCGGACGTCCGTGGCATGCTCAAGCTTAAAAGCTTGTCAACTAATTAACATATCCTTCGCAGTCTTCATTCATTATGTCCTTAACATGTAGCCCACAAAATTTGGACCCATTGAAATATCTGTGAATAATATTTTGCAAACAATTTTTACAGGTGTCTATTTGGGAGGTTATGTGTCATTATTTTTTTCGACTATAAAATAAGTAAAAAAATAAAATGAAGGTGTGGATGATATAAATGAAAAAAATAAATGGGTAGTATCCTGTTATCCAATTATATTACACAATGATTATCATTTTAAAACTTTTTTAAACGTTTTTACGTGATTATTTTTTTCACAAAAATGATCGCACACATTACATATATCACATTTAAAACTTCTATAAAACGTTCACTTTGCCTATTTAAAGATCTTCACGGTAGTTCACAAATAAATTTTTTCATCACTCATGAACAATAATTACTACATGCAAAACAAAACGCTCGCAATTATAGCTGTCAAAATAGAAAAAAAATTCTTCGGGGCGGCGCTGGCGTCGGTCTCACACTCGACGGCTCTAATGGTCCTCCGAAGTCATCCAGTCCCGCGCGCGATCAGTACTTGGATAGGTGACCGGTTAGTCGCGCTGTGGGTAACTAGCCAGCGCGCGATTAAGCTTTATGGAAGTGAGTAAGCTTTATTGGGGTAACTACACCAATTTCCATAAAGCTTAATCGTAGGATTTCGTACAAATTGATGATCAACTGTATCAAATCTGTCAAATTTACTAAACATTGTTAAGTGTTAGTCAATTCGCGTACTAATTCTTCGAAATACAATTTTTTCTGTGACATTTCGTTTGAATACTTTGTTATATCTCATTGCTATTATCAATATTAATTATTCTCGATTCCAAATATTTTTATTCAGTAAAAGATATTTGTAAATTATACGTTTATAATGACTACTGAAAATTTGTGAATAACATTTCAGAACGCATAGTCTGACATGATATGTATGCATACAATTATGTAGTGCATAGCACGACGTATGAATATAATTTCAGAGCGTGTAGCGTAACGGGCAAATAATTTGCACAGAGCGAGAAACGCGACGTGCGAACTACTCGGACAAATCTGTGAGTGCCTTAAAAATGTCCCGAGGGAACATTCTTTGGGGGGTTTGGGGGGCAGAGCCCCTGAACTAACGCACCTGCGCCTACAGAGTGCAGGAACGCTAGTTAAGAAATGATATCTCCATGAGACTTTACCACCAGACATATTTGTCGAGTGTAGTGTAATTCGTTGTTCGCATGTCTAATAATTTTTTTAAATACTGTTTTGTTATATAAGTATTGTTAAAAAGGAGAGTAAGTTAGAAGAGCAAGTTAGAATAAGTAATACTAGATATACTATCATTCTTATGCTTGATTATATAGATTCTACGAATGTAATATAGTATATGATATAGTTTCTGCAATTACTATAGCATAGCATTTGGGGATGGGTCATGAGCTTAGATCTTTACACACAAAAAATTGCGCAACGGTTATATAACATAATTTTAACAACGTTAATATAACTTTCGTGATAATCGGTGTACGTAATCACGTTTCGTGGTAATCGGTCTTAACGGTGGTGTATAATGTAATTGCATTACAATAATGTAACTGGGCTTTGTAACATTTACATAACAGGTTTATAACAATGTTTATGACTATTATCGATCTGCAGGCAATGTTAATGTTACAAAGTGTGGTAGCATTACGGTTACAAATCAGGCTTCCTAATAGGTACATAACGGGTACATGCTTATAACGGTGTTATAACAAACAAATCATTAGTGGCGTCCCTATTACCGTTAAAGGAATAACCGACCAATATTTAATATCGAGAATTAAAGTTTATACATAATGATCTGTAGGTAATCCGTCTGAACCGTATACAGTAGAGCCTTGATCATTCGAACCCTCAATTATTCGAACCATGACTTTGTTTATCCGAACGCTCGATTGCTCGCCGCGCCCGTGTTCAAGCATATTGAAGTGCGCTCTCCTCTTCGAAAGTTAATCCGCTCGTACATTGGCTTCCCCGAGCATTTTCACTCACGCCAGTGGAGTCGGACGGCATTTAACGTGTAGTGTTATTTCTTTTTTATATATCTTATTTATATAAGTTTTATAATCCTGGAAAAAATGCGCGTTTAGATTATCCGAATTTTTTATTATCTGAATTATATCCGATCCCGAGGGGTTCACATAATCCAGGTTCTATTGTATGCAATTTTCCAACAAGTCCAACATGGCCGAATTGGTATATTCGCTATGTATAAGTTCGAGGTTCCGAGATTCGTATTCCGCTGATAGCACTCAAATTTACATCGTTTTTTCTGAGATGTATTTGTTTCTATCGATAGAGCCCATTTATTTATCACCAACGAAAATGCTGATCCAACGATGGATTTAGCGACTATATGTTTTTTAAACTACAAATTGTGTTATATTGCTGAGTCAGTATAGGGTTTATTGTGTTTTATTTATTTATTTTCAGTATACAAACTCTTACTTCCCGGCCCACCAATTGTTACGCCCTGATCAGCATTTTCCTACATCAACGGTCAAGAAGATTTCTCTTCTTATGACACGTTTATCGCTGGTGATGGTTTATCATAAAAAACCAGTTTTTAATTTGATATAAAAAAACCAGTGTTGAATGTAACTTTTCGGAAATATATTCAAAATCGGACTATGAATGAATACTAAAGTTTACGGCTTGATTACTACTACAACGACGCTCACTACGATGTCTACTAGGTCAAGCTGATATGACACTCCGTATGACCACGACATACCTTGGTAGTGTCAGTGAAACGAAAATCGTTACTGTTTACGTTGCACTGGACTACACTTACTTGAGCTACTGAAATCGTGGACCGGCTTTTCAATCTCTGCATACTTTGACTCTGCGTGAAAACGTTGATATGCTCGGTTTAAACGTTTGAATATATCAATCTTTAGTTTTTATGAACTCCGAAATTATTATGAACTAGCGGTTATGTTGGCTCGTCTGTTCGCAATATCTCTGTGAGTATCGGTATGAGTGCCTAATCGACATAAACATTATTTTTATGTTGAAGATTAGTTTAAAATGATTCAAAATGATTCATTATTATCCATTTAAATAAACAAATAATTTCATCAAAGAGAACTAACAAAATCAAAATAAAATCATGTAAAATGAAATTATTTGGTGACTTATGATTGTCATTGTCAGATTGAATTACCGAACCGAATGAATTGAAATAATCGAAAACGATGTGTAAAAATCCAAGGTTTTAAGTACTTCATCGTTTTTTAATGACCTTCCAATGGATGTAGATGGATGTCAATCTTATCGATAATATTGATGAATATTGATACTGATGAATAATTAAAGGTGATGTACAATGTATATTAAAATATTTATTTATAGCATCGTCTATGAGGAAGCATAAGGCTGAATTAAAAATAAATGTCCACCATAAGTATACGGTTTAATATATAGATACTTCTCCTAATTATTAAAGTAATGATTTATAATTTTTATAACAATTAAACATTAACGCATGAGACACTCCATCAATAAATATAAATATACGGCCTGAAGGCCTATTAGCCCGATGGAAGAAAAATAAAATTCGCACATGTATGCACGCAGTACTACCGAACCATGTATTACTGAGGCTAATAAAGCGCATTTACTACTACTCTTACTACTACTACTACTTATACATTAACAATTGGACCCAAGTTAGTTATCAAACTTGATTCTACTGAAATAATAATTAATTATTTATTTATTGGCCATTTCACCACCAATATTTGACTTTCGCTGGATTCTAATGATTAATTGTTAATTATCTACATAATAACAGTGTTTATGTCAGTTGGACACTCACACCGATACTCACAAATACTCACTGATACTCACAAATACTCACTGATACTCACAAATACTCACTGATACTCACTGATACTCACTGATACTCACTGATACTCACTGATACTCACTGATACTCACTGATACTCACTGATACTCACTGATACTCACTGATACTCACTGATACTCACTGATACTCACTGATACTCACAGATACTCAATGATACTCACTGATACTCACAAATACTCACAAATACTCACTGATACTCACTGATACTCACAGAAACACTGCGAGCACGCGAAGCGCACGAGCCAACATGACCGTTAGTATTTTTTATATTGTTTTGAACAATTATGCTCTGAGAATTGCTACGCTCGTTAGTGCCGACGGTGATGTTTCGAATCGGTCGCTTCCATACAATCACACTAATTCGCTTGCTGTCCCACTATGTCCACACGTGCGCTGTTTCGCTCAATGACTTTCAACGATAAGGTACTATCACTTTTAGCATGTAGTAATGATTCGCATTTTTTTGTGTTTCAATTTAAATAATGGGTGCGGACCTCAAGGAGCCCAAGATATTCTCACTGCCGATTACACCTCTTCAGCAATTCTAATGAACCTCCCCGGCTTAATTTTTTTAGTTATGCAACTGTTGCTATGCCAAGGACTGAATAGAATTAATCGGCGATTTATTACGTTATAATAATAATTAAATGAACAATTCATTCTCAATGATTATATTGATAATATAATTTTATTATGACTCGACAATTGTTTTTATATACTCTGTGACATCGATTATACGAGAAAGTGTCAAATATGAACCGTTCGGCCTCAATCTTGGTCAATATTGTTATTTAGACAACTTAACAATATTGACGGTAAAAAATGGATGCTTAATATAAAAAATATAAACTGATTGATACTTAAATTTGTTATTATTGTTATTCAGACAAAGAATCAATGTTACCGCAAAAAAATGGTTGTCGAATGCGGTTTAAAGAAATTATTTTCGCTGTAATGTTAGCGAATAAAAACTTCCCAAAAATAAAATTGAGACATATTTCAAGACCCTGTAAAAATTCTCAAATTGGTCCGGAAACTTGATGGCGATGCACTTAGTTTTAACAGAGTCGTTAAATATTTCAATCGATCTTAGCAAAAAAAAGTTGAAAGTTGAAAGTTGAAATTTTTTATTCACTAAGCTTCTTCTATGAGGAAGCATTTACTATATTTTTGGCTTCCTCATAGAGGAAGCTTAGCGAATAAAAAACTTCAACTTTCAACTTTGAACTTTGAACTTTGAACTTTGAACTTTCAACTTTCAACTTTGAACTTTCAACTTTCAACTTTCAACTTTCAACTTTCAACTTTCAACTTTCAACTTTCAACTTTCAACTTTGAACTTTGAACTTTGAACTTTGAACTTTGAACTTTGAACTTTGAACTTTGAACTTTCAACTTTCAACTTTCAACTTTCAACTTTCAACTTTCAACTTTCAACTTTCAACTTTCAACTTTCAACTTTCAACTTTCAACTTTCAACTTTCAACTTTCAACTTTCAACTTTCAACTTTCAACTTTCAACTTTCAACTTTCAACTTTCAACTTTCAACTTTCAACTTTCAACTTTCAACTTTCAACTTTCAACTTTCAACTTTCAACTTTCAACTTTCAACTTTCAACTTTCAACTTTCAACTTTCAACTTTCAACTTTCAACTTTCAACTTTCAACTTTCAACTTTCAACTTTCAACTTTCAACTTTCAACTTTCAACTTTCAACTTTCAACTTTCAACTTTCAACTTTCAACTTTCAACTTTCAACTTTCAACTTTCAACTTTCAACTTTCAACTTTCAACTTTCAACTTTCAACTTTCAACTTTCAACTTTCAACTTTCAACTTTCAACTTTCAACTTTCAACTTTCAACTTTCAACTTTCAACTTTCAACTTTCAACTTTCAACTTTCAACTTTCAACTTTCAACTTTCAACTTTCAACTTTCAACTTTCAACTTTCAACTTTCAACTTTCAACTTTCAACTTTCAACTTTCAACTTTCAACTTTCAACTTTCAACTTTCAACTTTCAACTTTCAACTTTCAACTTTCAACTTTCAACTTTCAACTTTCAACTTTCAACTTTCAACTTTCAACTTTCAACTTTCAACTTTCAACTTTCAACTTTCAACTTTCAACTTTCAACTTTCAACTTTCAACTTTCAACTTTCAACTTTCAACTTTCAACTTTCAACTTTCAACTTTCAACTTTCAACTTTCAACTTTCAACTTTCAACTTTCAACTTTCAACTTTCAACTTTCAACTTTCAACTTTCAACTTTCAACTTTCAACTTTCAACTTTCAACTTTCAACTTTCAACTTTCAACTTTCAACTTTCAACTTTCAACTTTCAACTTTCAACTTTCAACTTTCAACTTTCAACTTTCAACTTTCAACTTTCAACTTTCAACTTTCAACTTTCAACTTTCAACTTTCAACTTTCAACTTTCAACTTTCAACTTTCAACTTTCAACTTTCAACTTTCAACTTTCAACTTTCAACTTTCAACTTTCAACTTTCAACTTTCAACTTTCAACTTTCAACTTTCAACTTTCAACTTTCAACTTTCAACTTTCAACTTTCAACTTTCAACTTTCAACTTTCAACTTTCAATTTTTATGAGGAAGCGATGTGATAATTTCAATTTTCCGCTTTTTCTAAATGTGATTTTTCGATGTTTTGGAACATTCTGAACACGTTTTCACTAAAATCTGGAATTTTTTTTTTTTTCGCCATAACAAAGCTTCCTCTATGAGGAAGCAAAATATGTAAAATTACAAAAAAAAACATCAAAAATGATTTCTAACAACTTGAAACAAGTACATTTCGGGAAACATCTTTACAAAATAACTGTCTGCAATAAGTTGTCACACGGAAAAAAAATTTTTA
The DNA here is from genome assembly GCA_963575735.1 of Amblyjoppa fuscipennis. NCBI lineage: Eukaryota > Metazoa > Arthropoda > Insecta > Hymenoptera > Ichneumonidae > Amblyjoppa > Amblyjoppa fuscipennis. The sequence goes on from OY754488.1 coordinate 19,581,575, forward strand.
TAAGATTTGTAATATCTAAGACAGTGCAAATATTAATTGCAATCGTTCGTATATGGATACTACATGCAAACGCATATTTTCACAAAGATATTATTCCCGCCAGTATTCCAGTAAAGGATGGACAATGAATTTTACAGGCATCCTAACCAACTGTAGTTGTTAGTACAACTAAGCTCGGCGCGTGTATCGGACAACAAACTAAAATTGTTGGCGCATCAAACTGTTAATAGTTAGTAAATTGAAGTTCCAATAAGTAGATATGAAATATAATAAAATAAAACGGGAAAGATTCCCTTATTTATATAAAACTTCCTCCAGGTGCACGTCCAAAAATTACAGAAGATGGTTTGTTATAAAATAATGTTCCTAAACAAAACGACATAATGAGGAAGCAACATGAAAAATTCTAATTTTCAGGATTTCTTTTGTTATTCTTCTTTCTTTTATGTAGCAATGCATCACGCAAGGTGGCTTTCCAAAGATCTGTCTTGCCTTAAGATGTTTTTATTTCAGAAATAATTCCTATTGAAGGCTCGCGAAGCAAAGGTGTTTCGGCATAGCTGTTTTTTCATAATTTTTTTTTTTTTTTTACGTGGAGTCATGGTTCAATGCCTCAGTCACGAGCAAAGCTTCACGAATCACGACCTCAGATTAGTGCAACGCTTAGTTGCATACCGAAATTTCGACGCCGATGTCGCGAACGCAGCTGTTTGTAAACTGACCGGGCACCTGTGGTACATCTCCGAGGAATTAGCAGCTTTATCTTTATTTGATAACGAGATTCCACTCGAAGTTAAATCAAAGATGGCACAGGCTAGACAGTGCGAGACAATGCGAGAGTACTGCCAGGATCATACGGCCTATAATTAATGAGAGGAATTTCGAATCAATAGCTTCTCGAGATGTAAGTGATTTTATCACAATGAAATTAGTGACCTTATTTGATCAGTTCGAGCGGTCGTATGAATTTATTCAGAAAACACCGGAGCTGTGGGAAGACGGCTTCCTGCATGGAAATAAAGTATATTGAAAAATATATTTTTTTATGTATTAAAAATATATTCAAACTATACACGACTTGTACGAGAAATATATAAAAAATGTATTCGCCATACGTACTTTTTCGGACAAAAATATATTCGGAAAATATATTCAATATATAATTTAGATATATATGTTGTATATTCGACGTGTATCTCAGGTGTAGTTCCGAATGTATTTGAGATGTAAGTTCGATGTATGTGCCATATATCCTATGTATATCCTGCGTATTAAAGCCCAGCTACAAAATTGAAAATTAAGTAGATGGTACCTTAAACTGTATTTTTCGGAGGTAATTTTCACGTTTAATTATATATATGAACTTCCTGACTGGGACAAGAATATCCTGGTAAAAAAGCTATTAATTTTGTCACTCGCTGGGGATCGAACCGTCGACCCTAGTCGTATAGTACGAACGTTGTGCCTTAACCCAGTCGGCTACCCAGATCTTAGAAAATGTTTATTTTTATTTGAAAGTGTCGTAGGCATGTGATGGTCCTATGCTGGACGCATATACGTTAATGTTAATTTAATTGTTAATGTTAATGTTAAAGTTTCAATGTCATGTAGCCAAAAAATAAAAATAAAAATATTGCATCTATAGTGATTTTTTTTTCGGTCTAAATACCAATAATAATAATGCTTATGAACGTAAAACGTATGTACAGAGCGCAAAACGTTTTTTATATTCGTATACCGTGAGGCTCATTTGTCATTTTATGTATTTATCTATAGTCAATAATTATTTATCTACTGTGACTCGACAATCAATTAACTGTCGTTGATTAATTATATATGCTGTTAGATTATGAATTAGTTAACGGTTAACAATCCCTTACTCCAAAGTATATCAAACATATATTCCAAGTACATTGCCCATATATTTGGAATATATTCCAAATATACTTTATTTCCATGTGGGTAATGCTTCCAGAAATGCCAAACGGTGTTCAAGAACATGACAGTCGTTAATGATATTGCCGGGAAGAGTCGCTTTCACATAGAAATATAATAATTCAATGACGAACACTGAAAAGCAAAAGCAATATCTTTTGCCAGTTATTAAAAACCATGTAAAACAATATTCGAACGCAGACAAACAAATTCTGAAAGTTATTTCTGAAAAATGATAATAAATAAAAAAGAAATTACGAAATAAAGCAAAATATTTTGGAGTCAATAACATTAGTAATTTATTGTGATCAACACGCACAATGTTTTATTTCCTCCAATGAATCGATTTAAACATATTCCGTTTATGTCAGTTATACCTCTTTTATATTTCTCCTCCAGTTCTTTCACTTTGCCGTACGAGAGCAGCAATGTCCCGCCTAGTTGTCGTGATGCTCAACGTTAAACACGGTTAATACTTCGTTGGTTAGTGGTTAAGCCAACTACGACTGACGGTAATTATTAATATATTTTTCAAAAATTAACCATCTTTAGTAAATTTAGTACATTTAAAAAAATACAGATCTTATATGAGCGACCTCTAAAAACTTAGCTGCAGAGCCCTACTTCCACCGAAATGTATTTCTGCATATATTTCAACTTTTTCATTAACGGCCGAGAGATTATTTTTTCTTTTGGGACACCCTAATATATACATGTGTATACCAGTACTTAACTCATAATTATTCTTATTTATTTATTTTTTCTTGATTACTTTTTTTGAAGAGATTGTTTTGATAAATATACTCTTCAAATGAAGACACATTTTGAGGACTTAGCGTACCATTTTTACTTTTTTGTAAAACAAATATTTGTGTTGTTATATATACGCTGCGAATGATTCTCGTTCAGATCGTCCGGTAACGGCAATGAGTTAACGTACTATCCTCTCACACCAACACAGGAATCTACGGGTCCCCGTTAGTGTTTTATGTAAGAAAGTGATTTTTTTTTAGAATTATCGATTGAAAGTTACTATTATGTAATTTGGACTTATATTGTCACCGTTTTATAATTTTTTGTGCCAATTATCATAATTATCAATTATCTACAATGTTTCAAGAAAAAGAAATGTTAAAACCCACGCAAAACCAACTTTGTTTGCGGTTTCAGTAATTTTTTTTATGTTACAAGTTCTCGGCTTTTCTCCATTTTCAGATATCCAATGGAGTTTTTGTATGGAACACAATGGGGCCTATTTTTTTTTCAAAGCGTGATATGTCGCCCATAAAATGGCGTCTAACATTAAAAAATTGGTAAAATTCAAAAATAAAGTACGATTTTTGCCAATTTTCGTTACGTTTTGGGCTTTAAGGGTAATTTTCACCCCCTAAACTTTAATAGAATCAAATTTTCCGCATACCATTTTCTTCCATATGAACAATTATCGTCATTTTTAATACGCATAGTATATTTACAATTTTGGTAAAATCAATTGTAATACAATGTTACAAACTATGTACAATTGACATGCGGGTTACAGGATATTTTTACTGCATATACAAGAGGCGTACGGGATATTCTTGGTGTATGAAACAACTGTATTGTACGATGACGGCGAAGAATCATTATCAGTGGTGGTTCTGCGAACAACAGATAACGTATACGCGAAAAATATTTCCCAGTTAACATCATATCGTACCATCTTCTCGCGTGACTTTAGAGTCTAACTTGTATCCTCTTGACATGGTGCTATAATATTTTTTAGCGCTACGAGCCATTTGCCAGCGGAATAGTCGGCTAACTCAATTTGTATTTGTTCCAGAGTCTTGCACTTAGTTTCGGGAACCACGAAGAAAACAAATATCACACTTAAGCCGCAAAGAAAGGAAAAAATCCAAAATGTTTCGTCAGGACCGATTTCTTCCTTGACTTGAGTGTAAAACTTTGTAACGACAGACATCAGCAAACCGTTTAAGAGGCACATGCTGCTTACAGCGATACCCTTGACCTGAGGTGAAAACAATTCACCAACCAACATCCTCGGAATAGACGCGAATCCAATGGAAATGAAAATATTGAATCCGCAGATGCATACGAGTGGTAACCAGGTGAAGTTGTCCACGGAAGTGCCATTCCTATGCAAGTAAAAATTAATTCCGAGAACAAGGTTTGCCAGACACACACCCGTGCCCGAGACCATCAGCAGTATTCTTCTACCCCATTTATCGATGACAATTGTCAGCAAAAACAAGCCAGTGACTAGCATTGCAGCTGTAATTATCGGGAAAGAGTCAACATCCTTGCCAATTGCGTCCTTGAAGATGCTACTAGTGTAAAAGATAATGACATCAACACCGCTGAATGATTGAAAAAACATAAGACTAGAACCGATAAGGAGACCGATTATTGAGGCTCGCGACCTGATAGCAACAAAAAATGAGACTGTGATGCGTTCAGCTTCGGCCAGAGCATTCTGTTTCTCGGCCAGTTCGCTCGCCACATCGTAATGTGGCCCTCGAAGCCAAATCAGAGTCTTCCGAGCTGCTTCCACGTTTCCTTTCATCAGATGGTACGTCGGAGTTTCGGGCATGAAGAAAAACACAGCGAAGAATATAAGCGGTACGCTGGCGGAGAGCAGTGACTGCAGAAACATATTCCGAAGCAGTGCCATAGTATACGCAATGAGGATACCCGTGAGAAAAAGCAAGTCGAAATAGGAACAGAGTCTTCCACGTGTCGCACTGTCAGCAATTTCGGCAGTGTACGTCGGGGCAATTACGAAGAAGGCGCCACCACCAATACCGAGTAAGAAGCGACCGAATATGAGGGTCGTGACCGAATTTGGCCAGATTACACAAGCCCATCCAATGATAAACGGAATTATGAGCATCAATAATGCTCTTCTTCGACCTATCTGGTCGGTCATTGCGCCAATTGGAATAGAAATAATTGCAGACCCGAGATTGTAGACCGAGCTAACCCATGAAAAATCATTCGAATTAATATTGAAAGGATACACAAGATTAGCCCCGTCAACACCGGCGGGCGATGTCCAACCGATAATCAAACCGACACCGAGCGCTCCGAGATTGACGGACAGAGCCGCTATATACTGCGTTAATTGTAAGGACCGAATTTCACTTTTATTGTTATCGGACACTAATATTTCCTGAGATATTTTCAGCTTCTTTTTCGTCATCTTGTCCACCGTCTCGTGTCGCACACAACAGTCATTGTCTGCAATCAAAAGATGACTTGATTTGTCGACAATTATTAAATCGATCCACTTTGATGTAGCGGGATTAAAATTAGGATTTTTACTGACCAGTGATCACTTTCCGTTAACACGAACTCGGCGGTCAGTATGTATGTTGGCGAAGTTGAACTGAAAGTCGGAGTCGAAACAATAATAATTGTGCAATTAAAAGTATTATCACATGCTGGGCAAGTAACTGACCGACGTTTCTTTATCGTTTGAATTATTATATGCAGTACAAAACACATAGAAAATTTGCTTCTAATGTATGCGTGTGACGCACGGTGAAGCCTCGAACACGATTATCAGACTGCACGTCGACAAATTGACTTCTTGAAAATAAGCGTAAATTAAACATTTCTTAACAAAAATTACTCCTCAATAAAAAATATTTGTAAAAAATACAGACGATAAACGATACACCAATTAATATACGTAAAAAAGTTACTTCAAAGAGGATGAAGTAATTAAGTACATAACAATAATTAATATAACTTAAAAAAAAATGATATTAATTTATTAATCGTTTCCTAATTCGAATACACAGTCCTTCTATATTCAATCGGATGACCGGACGGATTCTGTCGACGTTCCGCGATTGTAGCGAAAACGATTAATAAATTAGTATAATTCATTGTAAAAAACTATATTAATTATTCTTATAATTAATTATTGCATCCTTTTTGAAGAAACTTTTTCATTTAGTAATCGGTTTATCGTTTATCGTCGGTATTTTTTACAAATATTTTTGGGTAAGGAGTAATTTTTTTAACGAACTTTTCAATTACAATTTCTTTTTTGCAGCCGGTGTTTGTATCAGAGATAAAACATTTTTTTAAAGTTCTGTCGGTGAGAATCGACTCATAGAAAGTCTTATCGGAGAATCACAACAATAGAAAATTATATCGCTGAGAAATATCACTGTGCGAATATGAGCTTATACTACCAATTCTATAGTTCCTTAGTTCTTATTCGATCGCTGTAGAGCGATAGAATAACTATCGAACTCAAGAATTGTTCGAAGTTGTAGTACACTTTGAGCGAGTTCAACACACTATAGTATAGCATACAAATTCCAGAATTTTTGTAGCAGACAACACATAATCGCAAATGCAATCGAAAACGGGCCAAATTGCTTTTGGCCCGTGTTTTTCGAAGTTTTTTTTATCTCCGCCACTTCACATTTATTGCTACAAATACACTCCCAAATCCACAGAACTAATGTACCAAATTCTGTTAAGAGACATCAATCCGTTCCGACAAATAATGCAGACAATGGAAACAGCAAAATCGCAGGACATAATAACTCCCGTTGTTTGTCCTAGCGGGCATGCGGGAGTTAAAAATACTAACGCTCTCTTTATATGCGATGGAGTGAAAAATTATCAAACAACTCGGGTGAGTATAGTTATTGCAAATACATCTTTATTAAATGTTCGTAAATAATTGATAATGATATCGTCGTAACTACTAAGGCCGAACTTGGGCCTTTTTTAAGTTCCCATAGTTGATGACAATTCGGAATCATTTCACATAGGGATGTGAGTATTGAGAAATGTGAGTGGTAAGATGTTTATGGCAGTCAGTCCTTTTTTACTCATAATCGGGTTTTCGGAGTTAGGAGATTCGACGCAACTTGTCCAGCTCATTGACGCTTTGAAAAGATTGTCCATTCTCCAGTAAGGCAGCGTTGGCGCTAAATCCGCCGACAATATTGTACTAATACACTATTGTACTAATAAATTGCGAATGAAAGCCTAAAGACCCAGCTACCTCCCCTCCCCCTCGATTATTTAAATGAACCATGTACGACAGGTATTATAAAATAAATTGGCACGCCGAGCTTTTGTACGTCATCTCAATGTACTATCGATTTAAAAATATGAGTAACAAGTTTTTTTTTGTATTTTTACAATCGTATTTTGTATTTTTAGCAATCGGCTTGAAATGAGGCACGCATATAAAGCAGTTGGGTGCCTCTATTTTTTTTTTTTTTTACAATTTACGCAATAATTGAAACATTCGTTTAGATTTTATCAAATTTTGAAATTTTTTAATAAAAGTATGTTCGCGCTCTAGCTTTCGCAAATATTGAGTTATCGCGTTAAAATTTTCTACAGAAGTAAACCAGCATCAAACAATTTTCGCTATCGAATTTGGTAAGAGTCGATCGAGGGGTCTCGGTTTTGTGACATTTTCAGTTTTTCGAAAAATTGCATTTGCACTCCAGTTTTTATCATTTTTGAGATATTTGCCTAAAAAATTCGACATAAATAAGTTATTAATCCAAATTTAACAGGACCTATATTTCCTATTACATTTGGAAAGAATCGATCCAACCGTTTAAATTTTATAAAATTTTGAAAAAAAAAAGTAGACAAAATTCCTACTTCACAACAGACGCCCGTTTCCGTTTCAAGTATCGAGGAAAAAGCTAAGTACGTGGTAGATTCATGATCAGTATCTGTTGTGAAAAACAGATTAAATATAGGGTCGCCGCTCAGGGTCGTCCTTAAGTGACAACCAAAGAAAAAAAAATTCGGAAAGTTTTATAATAAATATTGCAAGAATGAGTGATGGTGCGCATTAAAAAAAAAAAAACTTTTTTTTGCTTCTCCATGGAATCGCCGGAAAACTCAGGTGCTTATCATGTACTCCGGCAAGAAATACATAAGATGAAGTATATGACGGGATTGAAAAAGCTACATAAAGAGGTATCATTTGGATTTCTTGAGTAAAAATCTAGTGCTAAAAAAAAATATAGAACCGTATAATTCCATGCATTTTTTCGCGTCGAGCACAGATCTGACAAAGTGAAGCGCAAAGTTCTTTTAACAAAATCATTTTTGTAAGTTAAAAATTGAAATTTTCATATCGCCTTCTCATAATGTTGCTTTTTTCCCAAAGTTTCGTCTATGAGAAAGCCAAAAATAAAATATAAAATAGGCTTTCTCATCGAAGAAGCTTTGCGAATAAAGCAAAATTATTTGCAGAGAAGGCGATATGAAAATTTCAATTTTCAACTTTTAATCCCTTCGCTATCACGAGCCCCTATAGGGGAGGTCCAACGTGTATGGAAATACGATTCTCTGACAGTGAAGGGGTTAACAGGAAACGTTATGAAAATTTCAATTTTCAACTTTTATGAGGAAGTCATATCAAAATTTCTATTTTCAACTTTTTCTTATCTATCTATATACATTAGGGTGTTTCTCAAAAAGGATATTTTTCCACCCACTCTTTTAAAGTATATATTTCGATCTGCAATTGAACCGCTCCATAGGCGCTCCCTAGAAAAAAATCCTAAGAGGCGTTGCATTCAATGTTTGTACCGAAAAAATTCGACAACTTCTTTCTTCTTGGGGTATAAACGACGATGGCGGCATCTCTTAAGGTTGTTGTGGGGCAACGTCAAAATGCTACCATTATCATAAAAATTTACTCGAATGTACATAATCGTTTTGCCGAGGGTTTTATAAAATTTGGAATCATTCCACAACATAATTTTTGAGAAAAAATCGGAAAGTTATCGGTTTTTGTGCACTGATTGCACTGATTTTATGGAGAATTGCCGACCATCCCGTCGTATGTAGTTGAAATCTTCTAAGAATATGCTACAAAGTACGTGGAAAAGTATGTAAAGTTGAACGGATAATTACTTTAACGTTTGGCACCTTCTGTATGAAGATTTATAGCATTGTTCATTATTTATTCATTAAACAAAACGCAATGCTGATGATAGGAATTTTCGGCCATGTGAGAAAAAAATTAAGCAAAATACACTAGCTACCGTATCGACATACCTAATTTGCTACAGCTACCTACATTACCGATAAAAATATAGATGTACATTCCCTATAGTCATGGTCTACAGTTAGGTTAGTTTATAAACACGAGGCGGCACTGTTGCCAACTAAATACTCTTGATAAATTAATATGCTAAAAATGTATTGTGTAAAATTCGATGAATATTTTTTACGCTGTTCAATCACTCATAAACCTATATTTGATAAAATATCTCTAAGAAAATTACGCAAATATTGCTATTATTTTGTTTTTGACGAGTGGCAACAGCGAGTCGACCCAATGTATAAACGTAGGGCGTTCCTCTCGCACCTCACGTCCCCTGAGTCTAACCCACAACAACCTTAAGATTCAATTTCAGATTAAAATCTATACTTTTAGAGGGTGAACATAATTTTTTTCAACAAATTCACCCTACCGGACATTTTTAGAGTTTTCTCTATACGAATTTCAAAATCGAAGTCTTTTGTGTTTAATACAAAAAACGACGAAAAGTTAAGCTCCCACCCTGTACAACTATACATTTTGATGGCTAAAAAAATCCAGCGAAAGGCAGTCGCTGACAATAAGTTTGAGGGGTACCGCATTTTTTGGTTAAAATGTTGATTGCGGCACCTCTTGGAATTTTTTGGCTAGGTACCGCCTTTCGCAAATTTCAATTTGAGGTCGAAGTCTGTACTTTAAAAAGGTGTGAGGATAATTTTAAAAAATGCCTTTTTTAAATACCCTATGTATAAATATGTATACCTCTACTTCGCTGATATGATTTAATTTTTGTCAAATTTTTCTTTTTTTTTAAAGAGATCGTTAACAGATCGTTTTGATAAATGTCGTTTTGAAAGAGAAAAAAAATCTTTAATATATATATATATATATATGTGTGTGTATATATATATATATATATATATGATATGTAAAAATACGCGAACCATTAATTGACTCATATAATTAACTTTTTTTCGATTAATTTTTTAAAGAGATTGTTTGTAATGTTCTGTAAATAAATAAACAATATATTTCGGGGCTTGTCCGCGTCGGCTACGTCAAACATTTATTATCAATATTTCCACCTTATCTTCGTGCACACAATCCTTCTTTTTAGGTCACGTTAGTCGAGCATAACATTCAGGATAATCAAATTAAAACATTAATTTCACACACTTATCATTTACACATTTCGCTATTCTCTTTTCAGTGCTCGCTTGCGTGGAGATATCTCCCATACATCATTCTATCCATTCAACATACACCAGAAATATAAAACACGCTTTTCGTATGGTACTCATCTTTCGAGAACGAAGGCGTTCTCGTTGGCTCTTTCGTTTCTTCTCGGGGGCTCGCAGAAATGGAGCGATCAGAGGTCCAAATGTATAAATCAATCACCGGCTGGCCGTGCCGAGTAACAAGGCGTCAAACACGAGTAGAATTCGCTATTCCTTGGGAAACCTCTCCTGTGTCACACGTCGTCTGGTGAGCTCGACGTCCCCCGAGCGAAAGAGAGCGAGGCATGGCTAATCGTCACCTCGATGCCTTAGCGAAATTTGTTGAGCAAGCGCACTCGTTTTCACATAATTTACGCAGGCGCGAAGATCCTCGAGATCGATCGCTGGCGACATCGGTCGATACATCTGACAGGTCGCGCGTATTTTAAAACTGACAACTCACATGTTTTAATAAATATACTTTCTGAACGAAGACACATTTTAAGAACTTGGCTTACCATTTTTACTGTTTTTAAAGAAAAGTATATTTTTTTTGGTTTGCTTTCTCCTACTTTTGAAATCCCGTAAATGTGATAGCATCTCGCGTGAAGCAATCGTTTTTTAAAGTACTTAACGTCGAGACCCTACCGCGTCTCTGGATAAAGTACATTTTCGACGAGAAAATATGAGAATTTGTCTCCTCCCGATGGGAACTACAGCAAAGAAAAAAACTACTTGAAACAGTGAATGATGCTGTCGCATACAAACACTACATAACGTTCTCATCTAAGCGGTCACCTATCCAAGTACTGACCACGAGCGATACTGCTTGTCTTTGGTAATCATATTTTACCGACAATATTGTATGCTTACTGCAATAACAATATTGAACAAGTTTGGTATCAACCGGTTCATATTTGACAATTATTTGTTTATTTGTTAATTATGAAAATAATATCTGATAACAAAGTTTTACCGAGATTATTGTTGGTTCCCAAAATATCAAAATAATTCCTGACTCGAGCCCACATCTCGAGATCTACCAAACGGATATTATCGGGCTTAGGCGCGTAAGAAAGCCTGGGTTAGAATTATATCGTAAAATATCGCTGTAAATTGATGTATATTGATGTAAAGTCTACTTGGTAGCATCTGGCTCATTATATTCGCTCAAACAGTTTTGGATTTCACGTTTCGGGACCATGAAAACGCCTGACAAACTCGTGCAATATTTTCGGGCTGTTGTCGTAACTGTTTAGTATTTTACAAAACAGCATAACATCAGCAAATTCCCTCCTACTTCCGAGGCTTATAAGATCGAGATGCGCGAGAATAGGCGTGTACTCATAGTAAGAACTTATGTTGGGTATCAGCTCTATCATATTGATGTAAATTCCTTCGTGTGAACACCAAACCGCGAAACTGTATTCAAGACCTGTGCGGACCAGGGTCGTATACAATAATTTTAAGACCGCAGGATCATTAAATTGTCTAGCTATGCGTTTAATGTATCCGAGCACCTTGCTCGCAGTATTAATTGTTGCGTGATAGAGAGGCGTGAACGAGAGCGCCCTTTCTACTATAATGCCGAAGTCACGTGTCGCGCGGCGAACCTCACGTATTGTCCCTTTTATTTCGTACGAGAAGGTCAGCATCCAACCGTATTGAGTAAAAGACACCACGTGATATTTTACCGCATCGAGTTCTACATCGTTGTGAGAACACCACTTCTGGCAACTTCATGGCAACTTCTGATACATCAGATTGAATGGCCGTAGCTTGAAGCGATGAGTTAATAGTGGCAAAAATTGTCATATCGTCCACAAAAAGAAGTAACCGCCTGAAGTTGACTGCGTGCACGATGTCGTTGACAACAATATTGAAGAGTATCTGCACCAAATACGGATTTTGAGGCACACCCGACGTTACGTGTACTACTCGGAAAACTACAGGTTACGCGAACAATTTGGGTCCTGCCTTCCAAATAACTATCCAGCCATGAAAAAAGTGACCACCCGGAAAAAAATGATCATACACGATCATATATGGATCAGATCTGATTGATCATATCTGATCAGTCAGTCATATAATTCACGTACAATCTTGCATGAGTAGATATGTTCAGATATGATCAGATATGAATTCATATCTGAATATATCTGATCATACGCGATCATATCTTACCATATATGACAGACAACCTTATCGGGCATGGGTATATATGTTCATATCTGATCGCATATGATCATATATTATCCGATCAGAATCATATCTGTTACAGATATGGATATATATGATCAGATAAGATCCATATCTGATACAGATATGGACATATATGATCAGATATGATCATTTTTTCCCGGGGATGAAAAACCGGAGACACCATGAGAATGCAGTTTGACGTGAGGTACTCAGTAGTTTAGCCTATTAAATGCTTAAGAGAAATCCATATAAATTGAATCAACCTGTGTCCCATCCTCGAGGGCTTCAGTAATAAAAGTTGTGTACAGGTGTATTATTATCGATAACTTGAGTCAGTTCGATCAGCTATCGTTATTAGTACCAGCGCATTATACTTATATTAGAAAATACGATTTACGCAAAAATGTAGTCATTTTTCGACAAAAATTTGCCTTGATTAAACATTCTTTCAACGAAATGCATTACTCGGTTAAGAATAAAAGTATTAAACTTGCTCAGAGGGTTTATTAAAGCTAGTGTGCACCCTCCCACATACAATATGTGAGATAGCCCAAATTTACGTCACAGAGATATTAAAAATGACCAATCACCTTACCGGCATTATTGTAAACATATGATAATGCGAACCTAATCACCTTATCACCTGTTAATTTTTAAAAATTCCAATTATTCGCACTTAATGAGCGGCAATGGCATGTCTCGACGTCATGAACTAAGTTTATTTGTATTCCAAGGGTTGCACTTTCTTTTTGGCATTTCTAGAATTTTGTCATTCGTTTCTGGCTACACTCCTCTACCATAATTATATCTGGGAGGGCTTAGCTAGTTGAGGTTCTTCAATTACACCTGTCCGTCTACCACCCGCTACGTCAATTTTTCGAGGGATTTCCGTAATGCTCCAAATAAATAAAATCAGTTTCTTATCGGCAGTGTTCACGCAGCGCTCAAACGTGCACAGTTAATCTAACTCGTTATCGTTTTATTTTTCTTCCGTACATTTCGTCATGGGTTCGAACCCATCCATTCTACCTCGAGCCCGATTTCATATTGAAGGGCACACAAGGTAAAGTGGAGGCTTGTCGGACCGTGAAGAGTGTATGTATAAGAATCCTGTTACAGTGCATCGTTCGGCTTTGTTTGGCATGAGCATCTTCTCAAACGGGTCACGTGCGGGGAGCTGTTTTATGTTATTTACGATTTGCACGACTTTTATTTTATTCCGGGAGTTAAACCGGTGCATTCATTGCGTAGACCAAGTTTAGTAAACATAAGCGGTAATATTTCCTGTACCAGTGAGTCTATCGGTAGGTTACTGTATATAGCTGAACTTGCGGCGGTGAATAATTGATCGATCGTCGAACTGCTCTCTGTGAACTGAAGCATGGTTCGGACGAAGGTCTTTCTGGGATCTTCCGTAGAGACTCAATCGGAAAAGAGTTTCGCAGAATCACTAATGGTGGAAATGACCCCAAAAATTGAAGCTGTGTGGTAGCTCTTTATTCCTACAATACATAGATATGGAACCTACCCGTTGCTTGGGTTAATGCAGGGCTATCCTCGTTTTATGTGAAAATTCTGAACATTTTTTTCGAAACAAGAAGAATTGTATATTGTGCAACAAGGGTCGAAAGTTGGCGATTGCGACGAGTGTGAGGTTTGCGGCCCGAGCGAGGCGAGTGCTGCAATCACACGAGTCGCAATCGCCAATTTGACCCTCGTTACACATCATATTTTTTGCTACAAGTGCATGAATCTGCGGCACTTGGAATGGCAGTCGCGCGAGGCGAATACTGAAAAGCGAGGTTATGTCTCCAGGGACGAAAACGTGAAAAGTAAACTCCCAAGGGACGAAAACGTGAAAAGTAAACTCCCAAGGGACGAAAGTGAACGAAATGCGAACTGCGCATGCGCGACTCCGTCATTTCACCACAGGTTCACAACGGGCATGCAATGGGCCACTTTCGGCTCGCAAGACTGCCATGTAAAGTGCCGCGATTCATGCACGTGTGACAAAAAAACATTTATCACTTTCAAATACTATAAATCATTATTATATCTCTACCTGTACCAAAGTAATACGTAAAATTAAAAGTCTACACTCAATGACTCACGGAGTCTGTCCACCCATCAGATTTTATGTATGACTGAATTTTGCGTTCGCGTTCGCGTTCGCCTCTGCGTTCGCATTCGCATTCGCGTTCAGATTTTACGTCGGTCTAACCGAGAAACGGCACACAAATACAAACAATACATCGAAGCAGTCCAGCTAACCGTTCCATATGTTCAAAAAGAGCATGGTGTCTGCTTCCCGAGCAGAAATGGCCGTCGGGCTGACGTTAGGTCCCTATCAGGCACTGCCTAACGCTTCATCAGGTCCATTCTACCTTGTTCTGATAAGAGTGCCTGATAAGGCACCCTTATCAGGCCCTGATCAGGAATGTAACGCCGTTACCCTATAAGGTCCTGAGCAGGCTGCCTGATCACGGCCTAATAAAGGTGCCTGATCGCGTCCTGAGAAAAATATAATAAATAATTTTTATTGATTAGCGTCATTTTATGGGGCATGAACCTTCTATATTTATTCTTCGGATTAAATGAACTAATTAATTACTACAATGTGAATCACGGACATTTTTTTTTCACTCATGATCGGGTTCGAACCAGCGACCTTGCCAATAAGGCCTGCGTTGGCGGCCCCTCAACCAACTCGGCTATGCTCAACTTGAGAAATGTAATGTCGAATATACATTTAAGCTCCGGTAGGAGTATGTACGCGACTAAATATACTTTTACAAAGTGTCACAAATGCATTGACGGCGAAAAATGAAATTCATTGAGAATTTTGAACTCTTTCTAATGAAATCAAAATCGGAAAAAATCAATGTAAGATGCTAGGAAAATTGATTTTGTGTAATAGTAATGTAAAACAATTGCAATAAATAAAAAGTAAATGTTCAGCAAATAATCAAGGAATCTTTTTTTAATAAATCGTTTGAATTATTTAAATTATTTATTTACTTATTAACTTCTTAAAGCATTCAAAATTGTTTCCAACGTAAGAAGACTCTGTAAAAAAAATTTACGAATCTATTTGAAATTAGAAAAAAAAGTTCATTTATCTATTTCTCAAATACCTTAGAATAATTTTTTGGAATTTTCATTACGCAAAATCAATGTCATCCAGGCATGCATATTGCATACCTGGAGAAGGCTTGCCTGATTCACCTGCTAAGGCCCTGGTCGGGGTACTATCAGGCTAGCCTCGGCAAAAGCCAAGGATATCCAGTCAGGTGTCCTTATCTGTACGTTATCGGGCCCTTATCAGGCCCTCATCAGCCTCGTTTGATCAGGCACACCCTGGCTATACCTTAGGCCCAATTATTAGGGCCCGATACGGTATCAGGCAGCCTGATTCCAATTTCTGCTCGGGTTCCTGTATGAGGATGCGAAAATTAAGATTAAACAAGTCCCCCAAACCCCAGGGGGTACACGTCGCGCTCCGCACGGGCACGTCGCCCTTTGCGCTCCGCAGGGGCTCGTCACGTTTCGCGCTCTGCAGGTACACGTCGCGCCTGGCGCTCGGCGCGTGTTGTATAAGATATAGTTGATTATAAAAAAATGGCAGAAAAGCCCGCTGGGCACCTAATAATTGCCCGTTGCGCTGCGCGCTGCGTTTCTGTGTACCGTTTGGGAGCGGCTAAAGCGATTGAGCTACAAATCTTAGTGGACCATGTGGGATGAGTACACGGAATTGGAGCTAAATCGGTGGAGCCGTTCAGTTGTTACAGTGAATAAACACACACACACACACACATAAACACACATACACACACCGTTATAAACGACTGAAATTAGTTATAAAATGGTAAAAACACAAAGTTATATTGGTATTACTTAGTTTTCAGACAGTAACAGATTTTGCGATGACGAATGTATAAGGCACTTCTTTTCGCTTACGCTCGGTCGTGTATAATAAACCGGGTTCTCTTTATATATGTAACTCGAAATAAAATATATGATAGAAAAAATACGTGGTGCGTCCTTTCCTTAGATGTAATAAACTTGTTTACTTTTATTCCAAGGGTGCAACCAGTATTTTTTCTTTTTCACAGCGAAGCATTCACAGTATTTGTTTCAGAGGATCAACCCTAAGAGAGCGTACATGCGCTTCGAGTGTTCTCCAGCAGAAATGTACCCAACCAATTACCCCTCCCTATTCTTGCCGCAGCAGCAGCTACCGGCAGTACGGACAATATCCTTTCTTCGAGATTACTCCGAGAGATGAAAAGTCGATCTCCTCCTGAATCAATATCGTACCGGAGTTTACTCGCATTGTACTCGACAGCTATTCTACACCCACCATATTGGACAATAGATTGGGCGGCGCGGATCTCAAGGTTCACATTCATGCGTTGACAACCCTCACCCCCTTATTAACTCTTTGACTTTGAACCATATCAATATACTCATCATCAAGCAACTTACAAACGCGTTTGACGCCTTTTACAACATACTTCACGAAACTTTGACCCATCAACTTAAACTTTTGACATGCATTATATATACAGGGTGATTCAGGAAGTTTCTCACATACTTTACCGGTGGATAATTGATCGCGAACTGAGCAAAGTGACAAAGACGTTTTTCAAAATCTGTAATACTTATTTAGAGTAAGCATTATAAATTTGAACAAACGGACTTCGAGATTTCCGTGCGAATGTCTAACAACAATGTACGAGGCGCAGCTCGGGTTATGTTATCGATTTTGCGGTCATGCCGGAGCCGCATAGAACGATCAGCTTACCTCTCCTTCGGATAGATAGGCATTTTCGGTACTTGTAAATTAATTTACTACATTAGTTCCAGTATTCTCGATGGGGGAGGGAAAGGGGAAAGGGTATTAAAATACGAATTTTAGTAAGTATCCGGCTGTAGGTCTTTTCGTATATGGGTGAAACACTTACACACTGTTTAAACCTCTGCATTTCAAGAACGGCTTAAGCTGTCCAGTCAAATGTTGGTACGCTATTAAATTTCTTATTTTCTTATTATTCCGTTATTTTTCTTATTTTTAGGCACTCACACTTTAGAGGAAAGTGCCTATTAAAATCGCCTACGTACCTCAATTTTGACTAAAAATAACAAAAAAATGTAATAAAATCTAGTTGCATTTATTTTTGTGCACTTCACATCCTACATATATAATAAATGAGACATTTTTAAGACACCAAGATTAAAAACTGCACTTAATTATGGGTTCGCAAAGTCTTGAGAAAGATTTTTATCCACCCGGAGTCTATAAGGCATGGTATCGTTGGACTCTGAAGACCCGCGATGTTAAAATGCACAACGTCACCATACTTTCAGGTGAAAAGTAGGCACAAGACGTGAAATTGTTTTCTATAACCTTTAGACACGTGTTTACCTCAAATAAATAGCCAAAAAATCATACATATTCCCGTACAGTCTTATAACTCTGTATAAGACTGTGTATAACTTCTATTAATGAACATTTTTTATATTTCTAATATACAAATTCATACCAAATTCATTCATATAATATAACACACCAAATTCATTAGCGAATGTGCAAAACGAATATGTGAACCCATAAACATCCCTATGAATGTGATTATATACATATAGTAATTACTGCAACGTGGTCAAATTTCGAGCGTTTTTTTCTGGCGATTGGCACAAAACGATTCCAGAGGGCTAATTTACAGGAAAGGGATTGTTTTTAAATAGTAGTGATTGTATTTATTGACAATGTTTTGCATGGTGCGATCATCGATACATGTAGGATAATATCAACTGTATGTATTTCTATTCCCAATGGGCCATCGACCTGAGTCCTTCAGTTCCTGATTCGCTTTTTTATGTGTAGGTGCGTTCGTTTTCGGTGTATTGTTTTTAATTTTATATCGATCACGCATTTCTTGTACATCATACGGGATGAGGGCAAGGCCGAGAAAATACTAAAGTTTCTGTCCAAGCGAGGATGCGTAGTCCCGAGATCGCGAGAATATCGACTCTCTACCTCCTTGCTGATCGACTTGCGAAAAGAGGATCGGCGCGGGACAGTCCTCGTCCCGAAAAGTCAACAATTCATTTCGTCGCATCGGTCAAAGTAGCCATCGGAGTTTTGCGCTACACGAAGAATGAAGATTTGTCCGGACTTTGGAGTGGGGACCGAGTACAGCTGCGAGACCAGGTGCGCAAATCTGTGGGAATGCGTGCAATACGCAAATTTGCGGAAAGAGCCGAGCGACGGCGAAATAAGTTGAAACAAGCGATTAAGCAGTTGGGTGGGGATAACGCAACCAGAGCGATCGAGCATCAATATTCGGGGCACTTCCCGGTGTGAGATCGACGGAGCCGGACGAGTAGTTCTGAAATACAGTTTCATTTCCGGAGAAGAATGAAGAGGCGACGATCTCGATCCAAGTTGCTGACGTGTCAACGATCTCGATTCCGGTAAGCTTTCGTCCCCAGCAATTACAATCTTCTGTAATTTTATATAATTGTGCATTGTAAAAAACGATTATTAAATTGTGTACCTAACAGAGTGTTTGATTCGGCCGTTCCGGAGGCAACGCGACTCCCGTGAATCAACGTAGGTGTGTGCGTGCGTTTTACATTGTGTCTTGGATCGTGACCGTCGCGTGGTCAGTCCAGAAAATCGCAAACGGTTTTAAAAATAATAATTCGAGTCTTCTTCTTATTGTATGGAGGGGATTTATTAACGGGTCGCCTTGGGAAGCGCTCACAGAAAGTCGCCTTAGTGTCGTATCACCGTTCACGGACAGCTCCGGCGCATGATAATGGGTACGTGTTTTATTAAAGGCCGTATGATCCCGGCGGGGAGGATATTTTTATGACGCATTAAATGGGCTGGGTGATTGGGAATGCGTTGGTTTCTGTCAGCCACGCTGTATGAATTATTTTCTTTTGTCGAACCCGCATTATCAAATATCTAGATAACCAGCCGTAGCACAGGCAAACAAGGACAATTGCTTGCCAGCAAGCTTTGCTGTTAGCTTGCCAGCAACATTGCAACAATAGTTTCTAGTACGAGATTGCAGCATATTCAGAGATCAAAATTCCTCCTCATCAGAAGCCAACTTACACATTACATATTACACGTTTCCTTAATCAGCATTATTGCTAACAATAACGAGAGCTCATTTTTTCATGCGATGAATGAGTTCGATGATGGATTGATAATGAATTACGTTACATGATAATGAGATATTTAAGAATTTGTTTGCCTAAGTGTAATGTTTGATTGCTAATGAATAACACAACAATTATTGTATTACTTATAATACTTTATAATTAATTTATTTGAAATAAAACTGCATTAATTGGTCTACGAATGATGTGAATTATAGCTCAATGACGAGTGTATGTATTCGACGTTGTTCGAAAATGGTGTCAAGTTGTTGGTATATTTAGTGCCAATACATCTTTTTAATATATGTTACACAAATGGGCAAGCACTAACAATCCTTGGAATTTAATTTTTGTGAGAATCGATAGGAGCACATAATTTTATAAGAACTCGAATTTTTGAGCATTGTACCCAAAATAACTATAACTCAAGCAAATAAATTTTTGCAGCGAAATGCAAAGCACCAGCAGGCCTTGCTGACAACTTGCTGACAATATACTTCTAAGAATCTTCGATATTCAATGCTGGCAAATATATGGGCAAATGCGGACGCACATATGTCGCCATCCCGTGTGAACATATGCTGCCTATTTGCTGGTGGTGGTGGCTTGTTGACAATATGCTGTCTGGTAAGAGTTGTCTTGCGAGCGCGTGCGTCCGTCCGTGTGGGTGTGTGCACATTAGGGTGACAGTTAGATGGGGTCAAATCGAATTTTGCTCGTGCCGCCCCCCAAATCGACGCCACATAAATAAAACGTAACACTGTAATTTTTTCAGAGTTGAAAAAAAAATGTATCCCTTGACTACGGGGATTGCAGTTTTTCATTTAAAATATACGGGATTTTCCGATCTTTGCAGTTAGTATTTTATTGTTAGTCTCAATATGGATGCAAAATTTTGAATATACGTGACTTCGGGATTGGAGCAAGCACGCATGCAGATACAGACGCAATCACCCACCCACTTTCACCCAAGCCCACAACCAGACGGTTTTTTTAAATATGGTTACCGATAATATGAAACATTCTAACTACGTTGCTATTAAAATGTCAATTTTTGTTCGTGAAAATAAAGCTTCCGCTATGACGAAACAATATAGGCAATTCTACGTTCAAAATGTTAGTTTTTCTGTCGGTCCCCCATTTAACCGCACTAAAAGGACAGCAGAACAGAAGAACAGGATAATAGACAGCCAGACAACCAGACATCCAAACAGATCTGTCTGCCTGGATCTCCAATTCTCCTCTACCCCGTTTTGCCTCCCACGATTTAAGATCTCATTTTGCCCCATCGATACATGGCGATCTTTTGACCCCGTTTTACTCCAGCGACGCATCCTGATTTTTCGCCCCTTTTTGCCCCACCGATGCATCCTGAGTTTTTGCCCCATCTTGCCCTGCCGGTGCATTGCGATTTTTTTCCCGTTTCGCCCTATCGATACTTTCCGATTTTATGCCCCTTTTTGCCCTATCGATACATCCCAATTGTTTTGCACCGCTTTGCCCCACTCATGCATCCCGATATTTTGCCCCGTTTGCCCCACCGATGTATTCTGATTTGTTTGCTCCATTTTGCCCCACCGATGCATCCTGATTTGTTGCGCCGTTTTGCCCCACTGATGGATCCTGATTTTTTTGCCCCGTTTTGCTCCACCAATAGATCCCGATTTTTTTGCTCCATTTTGCACCAACGAAGCATCCCAATTTTTTTGCTCCGTTTTGCCCCACCGATTCATCCCGATTCTTTTGCCCCATTTTTCCCCATCGATGCATCCCGATTTTTTGCCCCGTTTTCCCCCATCAATACGTCCCGATTTTTGTACCCATTTCGCCCCATTGCTACATCTCGATTTTTTTGTCCCATTTGCCCCGCTATCCCCTATAAGGATATAAAATATATAATATAATAATAAGCAGGCAGTGGAATGCACAAAATAAAAAAAAATAAGGAAATCGTTTATGGTAATATGACAGATTGAAGGTAATATGACCATTACTCGGACAATAAGGATAACAGTAACGGGAGCGCTAGAAAAATTCGATTATCCGGTTGTTCGTTTGTTACGTTTTAGTTTTGTTACCGGTAAGTGTGGGCGGTACAGCAGTGATTAATTCTAGTAGAGAAGGTCCATATTTCGCCGATTTCCGACTGGAGATAAATTTGACCCTGGGAATCAAGTAGCGGGGAAGAGTTTTACTGGGGTTTTTTTTATTGTGTCGTGTCCGTGTTTCCCGGTCGCTGATGTGTAAAATTTGCTGCGATCTCATTAATAAATTGAGGTGATTTTTGTAAACGGTAATTACGATTGATCAATGGTAATGTCTCGGATCGTTATAATACATGAATGTCGATACCGTGTTAAGAGTTTACACTCCAAAGGTCAGCGTGTTTACACTGCAAATGTCGCCTTTCGCCAATAGTCAAAGGGCGAATCATAACCATTAAAAGTGTTAATGGTTCATCATCCATACCATTCAGAGCGAATGGTAACCACTAATGTGCCATTCAAGTACACCATTCAGATACAATGGTAACCATTTGACAACAAATGTTTCATTTTCTTGAGGGTCTGCTGAAGATTGGCTGTTCTGTATGATCTGTTAATTAAAATGTTTGTATGCTTATATCGTGAGATGCAGCAGCGTATCAAGACAAGTACATTTTTACTTTGGCAAAGGAATAATATTGTTGGTAAAAAACTGTTGTTTAAAAAAACATTGTTTAAACGAGAAATCGTCAAATATGAACGGATTGACACTAAAATTGGTAATTATTGTTATTCAGGCAAAAGTTCAATTTTTCCCATAAGATATTGTTGCTTATTATTGTTTAAACAAAAATGACCGTATACATGAACCAAATGGCACCAAACTTTATGATTTTTTTTATTTCGGAAAAAGTAACGTTGCGAGTAAAAAATTGTTATTCAATATTGTTTAAACGACTAATTGTCAAATATTAACCGATCGCCCCAGACTGGATAAATATTGTTACTTAGGCAAATTACCAATATTACAGGTAAAAATGTGTGGCTAAATATTGTTAGAACGAAATGTTATCGAATACTGACCGATTGACACAAAAATTTGTTATTTGATTATTTAGGCAAAGAATCAATATTGCCGGCAAAATGTATAACTTAAAGATTATTTAAATGAAAAATTCCCGAATATGGACCAACTTACACAAAATTGTTTCAATATTATTATTTAGACAGAAGAACACTATTGCCGGTAAAAAATTGTTCTCAATATTGTTTAAACAAAAATATTACCAAATATAGACAAATTGACACCAACGTTGGTCAATATTGTTATTTAGGCCAAAAAATAATATTGCCGGTTACCAATTGTTGCTAAATATTGTTTAAGCCAAAAGTCGCTAAGTATCAATCAATATATTCAATAGAGGAGACAAAATAACAGGGGCAAGAGTAGCAAAAATGGTTTAGAACTTTTTTTACCGACAAAACCTACTTCTACCTAACGCTTCGGCATCCGATGGCATATTATTAACCTACTCATAGTAGATATTTAGTTCAAAAAATTTAAGCAGAAAATAGTACGCAATTACGAACACCGCCCCTTTAAACGCTAACAAAATCAGGTGCGAATTTTGGCCGCGATGAGGTCAATTGTAACGTCTATATTTCAATCGTATGTACTGTAGATCCCTCGTACTGTAGTATTGTGTTGTAAAAAACACAATATGAAATTTAAAACAAAATCTCAAAAAGATATGAATCCTATACTCATTGATGACATTTCATCAATATATCATCCCAATTCGATCCGAATCTGATCCTCCGATCAACGGCATCAACGTGCAAAAATATACGTACGAGAACGAGGTGAATTGGGGAAAACATTGACGCTGCCACTTGTTCAGTACAGACCAATGATTGACGTACATGTGTACGTGTATATATATGGGGGAAAAGTGGTGAATATGGACCACCCCGATTAACACGTAAATCAATGAAATATGGACCGGTCCATATTCCCCACTTTTACCCTATGTGTATATATTAGGGTGTTTCAAAAAAGCATTTTTTTTATTTTCTCCCACCTTTTTAAAGTTCAGATTTCGATCTCAAATTGAACCTCGCGAAAAGCGGCACCTAACAAAAAAATCCTATGACGTGCCGCATTCGAAGTTTTAAACTTAATTATCAGCGACCACCTTTCGCTGGATTTTTTTATTGATCAACATATATAGTTCTACTCGTGGAAGCTCAACGTTTTGTCATTTTTTGTATTGAACATAAAAGACTTTGATTTTTAAATTCGCATATAAAAAACTAAAAATGTCCAGTAGAATGAATTTGTGGAAAAAAATTCTGTCCACCCTCCAAAACTATTGATTTTAATCTGAAATTGAACCGCGCGAACGGCAGGCCTAACCAATAAATATTAGGAGACGCCGCATTCGTCGTTTATACCCAAAAAGAAAGAAATTGTAAAATTTTTTCGTTACAACCGTCGGATCGGTTAAATTTTTTCGTCGACATCTCTTAGAATTTTCTGCATAGGCCTATCTTTCACGAGGTTCAATTTGAGATTAAAATCTATACTTTTGGAGGGTGAAAAGATTTTTTTTCAACAAATTCACACTACTGAACATTTTTAGAGTTTCCCATATACACATTTTTTTAAAAATGATTAACGAATATGTATTTTGGATTCACTACATAAAATGACAAAAAGTTCATCTCCCACCCTGTAGACGTATATATTTCGATCTATAGAAACATCTCGCGAAAGGCGGTCGTTGACAATTACGTTTAACAGATCCCGCATTTTTTGAGAACAAACGTCGAATGCGGCACCTTTGAACATTTTTCACTGTCGACCGCCTTTTGGGAGGTTCAATTTGAAATCGAAATCTATACTTTAAAAGGGTGGGAGGGAAATTGAAAAAATGTCCTTTGAGAAACACCCCAGTGTGCATGTGACAGCATGTATATACGTGTTCAATCTTTTACGTATTTGACCTTTAAAAATTTCTTTTGCCATCATGCATCTGATCCACTGAGAAAGCCATACAAAAATTTCAATTTTTAACTTTTATGCATTAACAATATGGAAATTTCAATATTCAACTTTTTTAAACCCCGTACGGGATTTAAAAATACGGGATTTAATAATTATTAATGGTTTTTTCGCGGTTTTTTTTCCTAGATTCGTATGAGAAAATCTTCCCAAATCACTATAGGGAAGAGCGGGCAAATGGGGCAACGGGGCAAAACGGGGCAGTTGGGCAAAACTAAAGTTTCCAATCATTTTTGGATCGAACAAGGTGGCAAAATGGGGCAGAACAGCCTGATGTATCGATGGGGCGAATTCGGGCATCCAAAAATTATTGTAAAACGACGTTTTGCCCCATGCCCCGTTTTGCCCCGCTCTACCCTACTAAGGCTTCTGGTGGCTTGGGAGCTTCGCGCGCTCGCCTGCAAAGTCTCTATAAGACTTAGAAAAGATAGGATAATAAGACCATAAGTCCATAAAAAGGGGACTTCAGCCCTTGCCAGTCCAGATCCCTTTAAAAGACTGACGCCCAAGCAATTCTAAGTACCACTTAATGGACATGGCCGTGATATTCTAAGTCGCTTTAATGGGCTTATAATAATAAAGGCACATAAGTTCATGGCGTAGAGATTGGGATAGCAAGAGTATGAACCCTTTTAATATGGCTTAGAATAAGAAGGACTTAGCCTCCGCCCCTCACCGCTCCTCTTCTGCCTTCCCCAAAACCCCCGATTCTTGGCACGGCAGCTGCTTTTATATACTATAGAGATATCATCTACTCAAGTTTATATAATGTTCAACAATGTTTAAGCTTAGATACCCAGGTGCGGTTGACCTATTCTTGGAGTATGGCCAACGATTAACTATTGCAGCAGGTTGGCAGTCGACGATCGGATCTTGACTAGTGCGCAACATTTGAAAAAACTGTCTATGGTTGGCAAGATGCTGGCTACCAGAGTTCAGCCAGCGCTGGCGTATCGTCATAATGATGCGTGGTCGGCAATACCAAGTAAACGTTCGCTCACAACGTCGATCGACTTTGCCCCTGAACCGAATAGCAACGTTCAGCTAAAATTCAATATAAAATATTCATAAACGACAATTTTTTTTTTCTCTTCATTTTGCCGAATGCATCTTTATTATTCCAAGTTCCTTCATTACAGTCTTTATTTACAATACTATAGCGCTGACAGCCGAAGTTTCATCAACATTATTGATTAAAGTGTAACTGAAAAGAATTAAATAATCAAACTTAGATAATTTAAAGCAATTGGCAAATTGATATTAGATAAACTTGTAGTAGACGTACAGCTTATATAAAAGATTTTAAACAAATTCTTGAAAATGAGCGTAGTCGTGAGCATAGTGCGCTAGAGCGTCAAATTCATTTTTAGCCGGTAATGGGGACTTGAAACCGTGACCCTATTACCGACTAAAAAATGGATACTGGCGATACCGATATATGAAGATAAAAACGTTGAAAGTTAAAATTTGTATATCACTTACTGATAACGGTCCTTTATTCGCAAAGCTCCTTCTATGAGAAAGCATTTACTATTTTTTTTAGCTTCTTCATAGAGGAAGCTTTCCGAATAAAGGACCATTATCAGAAAGTGATATCAAAATTTAAACTTGCGACTTTCAATTTTCAACTTTCAACGTGTATGAGGAAGCGATGTAAAAATTTCCATTTTTAGCTTTTATGAGGCGTTATGAAAATGTCAATTTTCAACTTTTTTCCAACATCAACGACATATTTAACTTTTAAGTAAAACTGCTGCCTGACTCAGGTTTATCCCGAAAAAATAAACCAACCTTACACTTTTGGTCAAAAGGGATGTAGGATCTGTGCTCGGCTCGGTTTTCCCTAAAATGCACTGACGCAACTGGTCAGAAATCTAGAAATATTCGATAGGAAAATAGAAAATTTAGAATGAATTTAAAAGCTGTAAAATCACATTAACGAATTAACTATTGAAAGGTGATTGCACGTTAAATAATTAATAATAGCGCATTTTAATCATTGGATGATTGAACTGCTCCGTTTTCAGACATCGTTTGAATAGATCCATAGGAATGTATCTAGTTACTTCATCTGAGTAAACGTTCTTCGAACTACTAAAATCGACATTCATGTTCTGACTCACACCATATCTCGCTACAAAATCCCGAGATTCATCATTGCAATCCCATAAAGTTGGATCGGCATTTAATTTAAAAATAATCGTGGCTTGCTCCCTGTCGAGCTCGCAGGAAGCCACATCGTCCTTGGGAGGGTCATCTTTAGCATCGTCACCGTCATTGTCAACTTGAACCGCACGTATCTTTTCCGACGGGAAATTCCCTCTGTCAACGCCGCCTCTCTCTTCATTCAAATTCTCCATACTGATATTAATCAGATTACTTTCTTCGTTTTCAACCTGTACCAATTAATAATATCAACATTTTACTGAAAGCAATTAGAGATTACGTTTTTACCAGACTTGTTAATTTATTGCGAAGTGAGGAAAATACAATATATATTTAGATTGACAATGCAGAAACTACATATCTTTTTATGCACCACATCACATGAATAATTCAAATAATCTCAGTATAAGAAACACCTTTTTTATTGCATAAACATAATATTTCCTATCTTTTATCAATTCGTCAAATTCAAGCAAGTATAAATATAAATCTAGTGGGAACATACAGATAGTACATGTCACTATAAAAATGTTACGTAAGTATTTTTAATAAAAATATTCACGTAATTTTAATAATGTAATCGATTCTATATTAAAAATAAACGTAATGTTCTTTTTGCCTTTTTACCATCCGTAGAACCCGATGCACTGCCAGAAGATCCTGCGAAAAAGTTTTTAAGTCTGGGTGTTTTTTTCAATAGGTTTTTCTCACTCTCTTCTTTAGCCACTTTTCGTTTCCTAGATTGAAATCCACTTAGTTTCTTTTTCAAATCACTCTTGATTCATTGTTTTACACTAACTATGTAATTTGAGAAAAAAATCTTGATATTCAGTAGTGAATTGCCAACAATCTCCCACTCGATACACTCATGTGTGCTGGAACTTGCACTGTTCGTTCGGCTTGCGTACGCCACGGCGCTTTGTGTTTCTCAATACAATATATAAACGAAAATAAAATATCCTTCCAGAGAGGCGGGTGAGAGGCGCGATCTTGGGTATACTGACTATCGCGAATGTTGAATGGATTCTGCGAGTTTTAAAACTATATCATCCATCGATATTTTTTTAGTCTCTTAACTGATAACAAAGTATAAGTCAATATCTATATGGATAAAAATTATGGACCTTTGACGCCTTGAAAACAACTTAAGAGATTTATATAAAATGCAGAATTTTCAGGAATTTTTTTTTTCCTCATCGCGCCGGCGCCCCGGCAACTAGGCGCCCCTAGGCAATTGCCTGTGCCTAAATCCAGCACTGAATGGTAAGTAGTAGAGAATTAATCAGTATCGTTATTTAGGGTTTTATTTCCGTTTAAGTAAAGTCAGATAATTATTTTTTAAAAATCGGGAATTTATGAGGAATATTTAAACAAATATAATTAATCGACAGAATAACTTTTGATAGAAACAAGGTAGAAAATCCATTCAAATTTCTAAACCATTGTAATTAAAAACGAAAATTAAGCAAATATCTTGTTAAACCAGAAAGTTAAAGTAAAAGTCAAGATTGGAAAATTATTAAAATAAGCATGTAAGATGCCGAAACCGATCGATAATCGCCGCGGTAGGGGACCAGCCGATCAGCTGCATGCCTACTGGACATCAGTGGATGCAACGGGGAGCTTGGTGGCACGGGCACCCCCCTCCCCCCTGATAAAAACGATAAAAGAAGGTGTCCAAGGATGGACCGTAGCCTCTTCGCGGAACCTCTTGTCGGGAAGAAGTCATTACTGTTTGAGCATTGTATCCAACACTTGTTAAATATTTTAACTCCGCAGAATTACGATAAGGAAATCGGAAGTTAACGATTAACCATCGATAAATTATTTCATCGCCCTTTGGCCTTTCATCACCGTCCACATTGATCATTTAACAAACCAATTTACCTGAAAGAAGGAAGGAAGGACGAGGAATTTTGAATTCGATATCTTCATCCATTTTCATTCACTTTCATATTCATGGACGATTAATTCATTTTGAAACATCGTAAGTCATTACATCTTTTAATTTTTCAATCATTTCAGTTATTTTCATTTGTCCTTGGAAAATATTTCACTTCGTTCGTTTTTCTGAATTTTAATTATTTAACTCGAACAACCTGCGGATAATTAATAATCAATCCGGGGCTTAATTAACTAAACAGTGACAGCCGAATACTTAGAAGTCAAGGTCCTTTAATTTCCTAGTGAGAGCCGAATTGCAGTGCATAGAACCCAACAATCCGCGATAACGTTAGCCTTAACTCAGTGTCGTGCAGCGCGGCGCGAGCCATTGGGAGTCTTATTACCCTACGCTACTACGGTACGCCAGGGCCACGCGGAGAGTCGTATCAGTTCAACGTAGTAAACATCGTAGTACGCATCGAGTAGAATTTAATACCGAGCCATAGTTAACATCACATGGTGACAATCGACCTATATTCTTTCGGCATGCATACTCAGCCGATCCCTGAATAAATTTCCGAATGATTAGATTCGAAAGGGGCACTGTTCCGATAAAGCGTCACATGCGATAAACGTGTAATAGGGAGAGAAATCTCCTGTACCGTAAATGCAGGAAAAGGCTGATCGGGACGTAACAATACATAGAATTATGTGTTCCAAATTTTTTTTCGATCTTCCAATTTTTACTCGAGAAGTTCAAATGATACCGCTTTATCTAATTATTTTAACTCCGTCATATCCATTATCTTGTGTATTTCTTGTCGTAGAACATGATGGATACCTATGTTTCTCGGCAATGCCATCAAGAAGCAAAAATCACTGTTGAAAATACGCAAAATCATTTTTCCAATATTAGCAATAAAAATATCAGATAAACTTTTTTCGTTAGTCGTCCCTCTGGGATTGTATTCCATGTATTTTTTCATGCTAATCACGAAACTGACACTTATTTTAGTCATAAATGAATATTTAATGGAAAAATTGCATTTAAAATATATTCGAATTTCATAAAATTCGAAAAATTCAAAATGAAATAAAATTTAAACGATTTGCGTGAAATTTTAATTGGACCATCGGGTGATCGTAGTCTAGCAGTGTGCGCGTTTTTAGCCGGATAGCTAAAAAATTGTGAGCGCTAGAGTGCGCACAGACATTTTCGAAGAAATTAAAAATGGCGTACAAAAAAAAACAACTGAACATTTTTGATGAAATGTTGACCAAACGTTGACTATTGATTACACATGATGTGTACCAAATTTCAGCTTGATCGGTCGAGGCTCGATTTACAGCGGTTTGAGTTTTTCGCGCCCGTTTCGCACGCACGCAGGCACGCACGCACGCACGCACGCACGCACGCACGCACGCACGCACGCACGCACGCACGCACGCACGCACGCACGCACGCACGCACGCACGCACGCACGCACGCACGCACGCACGCACGCACGCACGCACGCACGCACGCACGCACGCACGCACGCACGCACGCACGCACGCACGCACGCACGCACGCACGCACGCACGCACGCACGCACGCACGCACGCACGCACGCACGCACGCACGCACGCACGCACGCACGCACGCACGCACGCACGCACGCACGCACGCACGCACGCACGCACGCACGCACGCACGCACGCACGCACGCACGCACGCACGCACGCACGCACGCACGCACGCACGCACGCACGCACGCACGCACGCACGCACGCACGCACGCACGCACGCACGCACGCACGCACGCACGCACGCACGCACGCACGCACGCACGCACGCACGCACGCACGCACGCACGCACGCACGCACGCACGCACGCACGCACGCACGCACGCACGCACGCACGCACGCACGCACGCACGCACGCACGCACGCACGCACGCACGCACGCACGCACGCACGCACGCACGCACGCACGCACGCACGCACGCACGCACGCACGCACGCACGCACGCACGCACGCACGCACGCACGCACGCACGCACGCACGCACGCACGCACGCACGCACGCACGCACGCACGCACGCACGCACGCACGCACGCACGCACGCACGCACGCACGCACGCACGCACGCACGCACGCACGCACGCACGCACGCACGCACGCACGCACGCACGCACGCACGCACGCACGCACGCACGCACGCACGCACGCACGCACGCACGCACGCACGCACGCACGCACGCACGCACGCACGCACGCACGCACGCACGCACGCACGCACGCACGCACGCACGCACGCACGCACGCACGCACGCACGCACGCACGCACGCACGCACGCACGCACGCACGCACGCACGCACGCACGCACGCACGCACGCACGCACGCACGCACGCACGCACGCACGCACGCACGCACGCACGCACGCACGCACGCACGCACGCACGCACGCACGCACGCACGCACGCACGCACGCACGCACGCACGCACGCACGCACGCACGCACGCACGCACGCACGCACGCACGCACGCACGCACGCACGCACGCACGCACGCACGCACGCACGCACGCACGCACGCACGCACGCACGCACGCACGCACGCACGCACGCACGCACGCACGCACGCACGCACGCACGCACGCACGCACGCACGCACGCACGCACGCACGCACGCACGCACGCACGCACGCACGCACGCACGCACGCACGCACGCACGCACGCACGCACGCTGCGTGCGCATTTTTCGATGCATTGGAACATTCTGAACACGTTTTCATTAAAATCTCGAACATTTTTTTTTCATCAGTACAAAGCTTCTCTATGAGAAAGCACATTTACAGAAAAGTAATTGTAGAATGGTAAAAAAAAAAGCATTTAGTAACCGCGCAGACCGATGAAAATATTTGTTGCTTATTAATATTTTTTATTCAACGTTGTTTGGATGTCGACAGCCAACATTGGGTCAACGTTGTTTGGTAATGTTGAAAAAATTTAACAAGGAAAATTCGATGTCAAAAATTTGAACTATCAACTATCTTGAACTAACAACTATGAACTATCAAAAATTTTATATATAGGGAAGACGAGGGCAAAGTGGGCCCATGGGGCAAAATGGGCACATGAAAAATGAGACCGATGCGGGGAGTACTGGGCTACCTAAAAATCATCGAAAATGATCACATCCATCGTATAGAGTATAGCGGAGCAAAATCGAGACGCGGGGCAAAATGGAGTAGGAAGAATGGGGCATCTATGTCTGCCTCGCTGTCGGAACTCTTGCCGTCAATATCGGGACTCTCTCGGTTTCAATGCCGTCTCGCTGTCGGGAATCTCGCTGCCGGGCTCTCGCTGTCGGGAATCTCTCGCTATCGCCATGGGGCAGAATGGGTCCATGGAGCCAAACAGGTCCCTGGGGCAAAATCGGACCATGGCGCAAAATGGACACATGAAAAATGAGACCGATGCGAGGCATAATTTCGTTGGTGCATGTGTTAATCAAATAGGAAATTGAACAGTCGCTTGAGGCACCACGTATTTTGTGGATCCTTAAAATTTCATGGTTTTAATTCGAGGTCCCAAACTATAGTTTAAGAGGGGTGCGTCAAAAAAAATTCCGTCACACTCCAATCCCGACGTTAACCCGAGTATAATCTTTTGAATGTCACTTCGGGGCCTGATAAGGTCCTGATAAGGCCTTATCAAACCTCCTCCGGACCCTGTGAGAGCCCGATGTAACGCTCGAAAATTTCTATTCTGGAACTGATCGTCGGGTCGACTTTTTAAGTCAGGAGGTCGTAATTGGTTCAACGTCACACCGTCTCTAAAACCACAACCGGGCTATAGCTATATCGCAATCTGCGCCGGTAATCCTTACTACTACTTATAATCGTAGCTAATCGCAATTTGATGTCCAATGTGACAAACAATTTAGACGGGTGAATTGTTACTGCTTCTTATTATTGGCTGCATCGTTGGAATCAGGCAGCCACGGAAACTTTTTAGAAAGCATTGAAAAGTTTTCAAATGTTCGCGAAATTAAAGGGCGATTTTTTGGGAGAATTTGATTATTTGCTGATTTTTTTACGTTATAGCAAATTATTGAAACCACTCGCGATCAGGTTGAACGGGGAAAACGTTTCACGTACCCCCATGAAAATAATTATATGTTAAAATATAAGCATAAATATATCTTAAATATATTTTACATATATTTCATATATGTCGCCGAAAAGTTGTGTCAATCCAATATACAACCTTTATATGACATTATATAAGTTGCATATATATAAACATGTATGTATACATATATGTCTGATATATTTTCCTTGTAAATGAAATAGAACTTTTATACGTGAAGAATATACCAATATGTATTCCTGTTGTATTGTCATTTACATATCACATTAAAAAGAAGTACATTTTATGTGTATAAATATTAGAAAAAAATGTATCTCACACTTATACCGGGTGTCCCATTTTAATCTTACACCTGATTTTTCTCGAAAAATACTGCTCCGATCAAAAATTGTGTACACTGAAACTTTTAGTGTTCGAAGGGGGACGTTCAAAAAAAAATATTTGTTCGTATCATAATTAAAAATGGCGGAGTTAAGATGACCGACATGTTTTTTTAATGGAAACATGTCATTTCTTTGTCACTAAAAAATTTGTCGGATAGTGACTGCTGCCGTCTGTCTCCTACATTCTCTAAAAACAGCGCCGGTAGTCGACCCCATGGCAGCAGTCACCGGTAGTCGGTGACTGCTGCCATCTGTTTCCTCTATCCATTTTTTTGTTTTTTCATTATTAATTGGAATTTATTCTAGGGCGAAAGAAATCACCGAAAGATTTTTTTGTGTCATTGAGAGCTACCAACGATTTAATTGATGGTATTCGAATAAAACAAAACTATTTAATAGACATTTACAATCAATCCCTCGAATTTTCATTTACAGCACCTGCCCTCACAAATTAAAGTGAGCAAAGATCTCACGTAACGTCGCTTCCGGAGCAGAGAGCTGTAAGTCTCCGAAAGTGATACGTTACAGTATACATCTATAGCAGAATTACATACTACATACATATTTGTATACATCACAAATATAGACACAGCATATATCGTATATATAACCCCTATATATCTCAGATATATTTACAATGTATATACCCATAAATGAGATGTACATGTGACATCTATGTGCTTAAAAGATCCCATGCATACCATTTACAAAGATCATTAATAGTTCATATAAGTATGTATTTACCATACATGTTAAGCAACGAAAAGTTGTATATGTAACATAAATTTAGGATATATGTAGCATGTATCGCATATATGTAACATATATGTAACGTACTTAATGTTTATATTGCGCATACATTTAGCACATGTATGTTTTATATCATTTTTTTCGTGGGGGTACCCTAAAGTACAACACTACTCGTCGTTCTCTCTCGTTCCGCTGTGACCGTCAATAACCTATCTCACTCGCAGCCTTGAAGAATTCGAAATGTCATCATATGCTTTTAAGAGACACGAATACACGTAATGTATATGGGTTCGTACAGAATTGTTCGTAATAAGCTCCACTGCAAAATTATATTGGTACAAATGACATAATATCGCATACCATAACAAAAGTGAGACGATTACCTACAAAATTTGATATACAATGTGCATAGACATCATAGCGAAACCGAGCGATTTTTGTATTAATGAATAACCAAATCTCACTTCTTTGCCAATTCAATCGCGGAAAACTTCAACTGCCTGTTCCGTTCTACAAACAAAATACAAACAGTTGGATACGTGACGGGTTTTAGTACCCTTACTTTTAGGCATTACGGGGCAAGGTGAAGAAATGATGATAAGGGGGCACTCTTGTATAATAAGGAAGTAATGGGCAATAGTAATTTGCGATACTAGTGGGGAAAGGGGTCTTTCGACGAAGGTTTGAGGTGGCCGAACAAACTGAAGGTGACTGTTGCCTACTTCCCAACTGCCGTCGCAAATCCGCTTTAGCATAGCCGCTTCGCATAATACTTTTTATAACATATGTTCAAGAAACCACGTTTTGTTTCCTCAGTGAGGAAACTTTAT
Organism: Amblyjoppa fuscipennis; assembly: GCA_963575735.1. Lineage (NCBI taxonomy): Eukaryota > Metazoa > Arthropoda > Insecta > Hymenoptera > Ichneumonidae > Amblyjoppa > Amblyjoppa fuscipennis. The sequence continues at coordinate 19,616,353 of OY754488.1, forward strand.
TTTGGTGAAAAAATAGTTTAATGAAAACTAGAGAATTGGGAATATTCAAAAATTTGAATAATTCATTCATTCATGTATTGAATATAAATAATTCGTATTTGAATTTTTTTATATATTCGAATGATTTTAGTCTTCTAAATATTCCAATTAGGTAAACGAATTATTCCAATAATTAGAAATATTAATTGGAGGGCTGTGTTTTTATTATTTGATTTATTTCAGGCATGTCAAATATGTATTTTATGTACTCAAATACTTTTTTGGTATTTTAAGTACTTTTCCGGGCCTTTAAGTACAAAATACAAAATACTTTTGCGTCTTCATCATATTAGGATCGGACGGGATGGATGGATAGGGTTAGCATCCATTGGCATGGATGGATGAAATTCGCATAAACGGGAGTCTATCCGTCACGTCTATTCGCCCATCCGTATTGATTTTGAAGAGGTACTATATAAAGTACTGAAACGAAGTACTTACAAATGTATTTTAAGTGCAAAAAGTATTTTTGTTATTTTCGAGTATGTTGTCCAGCTCTGTTTATAATGGACCATGTTTATAATGGTCATTATAAATAACGCGATAAACAATGCGAATTGATTTATAACAGAATTTGACACATTTAATCTTTGAAAAAGGGAATAACTTTCAATAGAGCGTAAGTTCTTCAGCTTTGTAATGATAAAAATTCTTTATTCAATGAATACAATTTATGTGCTCAGTCCCATTGTAATCAGAATTTCATCATTGGAATATCCAATCCGTAATCATTATTTGCTACATTCCAATTTTTATAATTCGTGAATATACGTATTATTCGAATTATTTTCAATATTAACAAATATTCATAAATATTCGAATTATTCAAATTTTTGAATATTCAATTCAATTCAAACCCTATTCGCATACCCCTAATGAAAACGTGTTCAGAATATTCCAAAACGTCGAAAAATCACATTTAGAAAAATGTGTGCGTGTGCGTGTGCGTGTCAGGCCTGCAAAGTTCTACCGTTTCGTAAAAATAATTTTGTTAAATGAGTGACAAACGCGTTTGTTAAGGTTTGAATGATACAAACCTGTCCTTTTATATCCCCTGCTATCAACTATTTTAGTTTGTATTTTTATTTGTAGAAATAGAAACCGGATGGTGGGATCGGAATATTAACAAATAAAAAATTGTGGACGATTGTGGACAATAAGTTGTTGTAAAAAGTACACACATTTTTACTGTGTGGATTGCCTCTGTTATTGTTTGTTAGCTGACGCTTTGCGAATAATACAAGATTATGAGAAAGCGATATGCAAATTTCAAGTTGCCACTTTTACGAGGAAGCTATATGAAAATATCATTTTTCAACTTTTTTATTCCTATAACGTGGCGAAAGCATGAGAAAAAGTAACTAGAGCGTTTAAAAAGCAGGGGAAAAGTAGCTAGCGTGTTAAAAAACTGTCCACACAAGTAACTAGTATGATGCACGGTAGCGCCGTATGTTTCTTGAACGACACTAAAAAGCGGACCATACTAAAAAGAAGAGAACTTTTGGTGCATGTGTTACAAAAATTCACTTGCACCATTTTTTATTTAGTTTGCGTCTACCCAATGTCATGGCGATTGACGTTTTCCTTGCTTATTATGACCGCAAGGTCATCTCGAATTTTTAAATAAATATTCTCTTTTATGTAATTTTAAAACAAAATATACATGCATTTTGTTACTCGTCCCACTAAATCAATTCAAATTTGAAAATTACCAAGTTAAATTCATTTTGTATTTCGTTCTGTGTTCCTGTCGTATTTTAACCAATTTTTAAAGATATCGAATCATCAGAGATGCCTATAAATTGAGCATGTTGGGATTTAGCCATACCAACGTATTGCGTTTAACTGAGGATACCAATATTATTAGTATATTATAGCCGTACTTGTAGATGTACAATTTCTGGGCACGTGCATCGGATCTAAAGTGAGCGCTCTAGCGGCAAGATTTAAGTCAACATATTACTAACTCGCTATATTAGTATATACTATTGTACAAAAATATAGCAGACTACATATTAGGAGGTCTTTAAATGCATTCACTGATATAACAATTGATTTGCAGATTGATGATTTGTTATCAATTCTCTTCTTTTAATCGACTTATTAGCACCTGATGTATGTGAAAAGTTTGTAACAATGTACCCAAATCTGTATGTGATGCAATTAGAATATCGATAAATTATTTCTTTTATTTAGATGCTTTTCAATCTTGAAGTGGAATGAGTAAGTTTGAGTTGATTTGTTTTCTCAACTTCCAAATATCGTTTAGCAATGATGATTGCACTCGAACCCCAACAGCGTGTGCCCTTAATCCCCGAGAGGCGTTGGCAGACTAATAGTACTTAGACTAGCACTGGTACGCGCTCCCCGAACGAAGTAGCCCGGCGGGGCGTGCCGCCCCAACGCATGTTCGCGTCAACGCCTTACGATTACGCTCTGTCGTAAAAGTAAAGCCACAAATAGGCATCGAGGGTGGGTATAAAATCAGTTAATAAGAATGTGACACTTACACACAGTGCTTCACATTTCTCGTCAAGGTATTTTCAATATGAGAAAAGAGTTCAATAAATGTAGTGAACGATTCTTTAGCCACTCTACATAACCTGCTGTGATTGAATTCAAGGCATATGGCAGCGACTCATATACGTGTGGGTACTGTCACTATCAGGCGGTTCCAAGAACATACGTAGAGGTGCATGAAAAAGAGATTCAAAAGTAAGTGAACTATAGTAAATAATGTACGCTCCTGATCGAAATGGAATAACTGTGATTACGAACAAAATGTAATGCCTATCGCTTTATGTAAGTGCTTATAATACATAGTTTTACCTCAAAATGCATTGTGAGGGCAACGTATATCCATAACAAAATTAAAAAGCAGACGTTATGACTTTTACGATACAAGTAGTTGCATTAAAATGGAGGAAGAACATTTGTGCAACTGTGAAGAAGGCGAACTCGCTCCTCTACGTTGTGAGGAAGGTCTTTAAGAATGTAACTCCCGGGCTCTTCATCAAGATATACAAAACGTACGTCCGACCAACGCTGAAATTCGCGAAGGTTGTATGGTCTCCGTACTTCCGGGGAGACATCGACACTATCGAGAGAGTAGAACGTAGGGCAACCAAGCTGCCAGGCAGTCTGAGAGGCCTCGAATACGAAGAGCGCTTAGCGCGACCAGGCCTAACGACTTTGGAGGACAGAAGAAAGAGAGGGGATCTCATCGAAACAGTTTTGAATGGGCACTACGCAATAAATGGGCTCGACATTTTCAAACCCTCGGGAAATCCGCAATTACGGGGACACAGGGCGAAATTGGAGACGAGACCATTCCAAAGAAACCCATGGAAGAATACGCTAGCCAACAGGGTGGTGAGTGCGTGGAGCGCACTCCCATCTGCAATAATTGAATCTGAGTCAATTAATGAATTCAAGAACAGACTAGATAAACACTTGTCTACTTAAAACACAATACATGATGCAGATATTTTAAGTTGTAAACTTCCTTTCTGTAAATATTAATAATAATAATAACAATAATAATTTTCAAGCAACAAAATCATTTGAATTTCCAAAAGCGGCTGAATCACCGTCAAATGAGCTCCATTATATCATTATTTTATTACTGTATAAACACTCTATTCGTTCCTCGTAGAATGCAAATTTCATGCCTCATATAGATTTTCCATTTCCATATGAACATATATTAAAGAATAACACTAATCCATTGCTTTCATTTCTCGAAACACAAAGTAAGGTTTTGAAGATATATAATGCTGTTAAACGCTAAATGTCATATAACTAAAAGTTATCCGTCCAGGCTTGTTTGAGTTAAAAGCGGACTTAAGGTTTCCTACGATTTGATACTGGTAGTGTGGCCGTATGCTGGCTGCAACGTAGAGGTTACGGGGGTACACTGTAGTGCTAGAGCAGTCCGACGCAGAGGCACCCTCGCCCTCGTCTTCAAATTCGCTCTCTGCCCCCCTTCACCCATGAAACTCGTCCGGGCTTTTGCATTATGTCCATTGCTGCTGATTCACACGTCCTCCTTTGTATAGCTTTTGTGAAGCACGACAATACCCAGTGCTTTTTTTGTATTCAAAATACGGGAGGGTCTTAAGAGCAAGCCGGATGACAAACGATGCCGGTGTCCCGGACGCGACCCTGGAAGACCGACCAGAAATGATCGAAATTTTGCTAGTTATTCGGTGGGGCACACAGCTACGATTGCTTCGTACAATGTTAGCCCACCGATCGCTTGCAAGCACTTAATTCATGACATTCATGCATTTGGATGGATGCTAGTATATATATTTGTGAAAACGATCTCGCCGCCGCCTAGGATAATAGGAACGGGAGAGTCACTGATAGGGACAGGAAGGGTCACTGAGAGGATCGGGGAGGATCACTTATAGGGACAGGGCCGTCACTGATAGAGAGAGGGGAGATAACGATAGGGATATATCTCACCAAATATTAGCTATGGCGTTTGCAATTTATATTACAGGTACATATGGGAGAACAAATAGTAATAATCATAATTTCATAGAACAATTACGGGATACAAATAAAACTATTTTACAAAACCAATGCAAGTGCGCGGGGCGCGCGAAGCACGCCAATCATTAATATATATTGTGACGCGTCCCTTATGGATTTCTACAGGTGCAAGGAGCGTGTCCAAACCTTATAACTTGCAACTGATACCCTATTAAATGCTCTGCCAAACAAAGCGACCGTCTCTATTTTACATGGGAAAGACCAAAGCAGTCTAGATACTCAGGTAGCTCGCATAAGAAAGATAAAAGTGGGCACGGGCGTCGAACAACTTTCCAAAAATAACACCGATGATATTCAACAATGTTTGAAGTAGGGTTATATATTATAACAATATTATAGTTCAGTAAGAACAGAACAAAACTATAGTGACCCGAAGGAAAAAAGAATTGGACCAAATAATTATTAAATCAAAATGTATACCGCTATCAAATAAGGATGTACGAGAACTTAAATTAATCACTTGAAAACGAACGGCTCGGCCGTATCCTGTTTCATTGTTTCGATAATAACATAGAAGAAAAACTGCTACGTCAAGGGCTTAAAATTAGTTTTTTTTTTCGTTCAAAAGGACCATGTTTATCGTTACAACCCTCCTGCCCAGGTTTTGATTACTTTAAGTCTTTTGGAGACGCCCCCCGAGTGCGCGCTATTTGCACGACTCACCAAAAGCTATTGTTGACCAGTGGAAACCTTTTATTACGGAAATATACCATAGAAGTTACGCGTAATGTGACAATGTTATGGTTAAGATATGTAGAGAGTATATATGATGGAAGTAATATGTAATGCTTCAATTCTTATATCCACGTAATGTAACTGTTATACGTCAGTGTAAAGTTACAATTATGTATACAAAGTTGTGTAACCGTTACATAACATACTTGTAAGAATATTAGTGTAGCTTTCATGATAAACAGTTAATGTTAATGATGTATAACGTATTTGTATTGCAATAATGTAACTGGACTCTGCATAACCTGTTTATAACTAGATGCTTCCTAAAGTTTGGGACCACTTTTATATTTATAAGATTGACTTCTTACACATGCACGTATATAGGGAGTGAAGAAAAACCCAACATTTTGGAGCGGAACACCTGCAAAACGTCACAATAATCCCCAAAACGCGAATCGCGAAACGGAAAAAAATCATTACTTGCGACGTAAGCTTCAGAACACTTTTCTCTTCACGGAATATATTCTTGAGTTGTAACAGAAGATAAAGAAAAGTATAAACCCTTCAATTTCGGAGGGGAACAAATCCGAATAACAGCTAAAAGGCTGTTCGAGAGCGCATCGATACCAAATAAAAAATAATCTCTTGCGAATTAAGCTTCGGACGACTTTTCTCTTTGCAGTATAATCTCTTTATATCTCCAAAAAGAACATAAAAAATATAGACCCTCTTCTGTTGGACCTCGAGAATATACGTTGTAAAATTAAAAATGGTCCGAAGCTTCATTCGCATAAAATTATATTTAATGTGCTACCGATACGTACTTCAACAGAATCCTAACCGTCATTCGGGCTTGTTCTCTTCCGAAACTTAAGAGTTTATATTTTTTAATATATTCTATAGGACCTCAAGAATATTATATTTGTGAAGAAAAAAGTGGCCCGACGCTTCATTCGCGTAAAATATTTTTTATTTTGCTACCGCTGCACGCTTGAACAGCATTTAAAGCCTCGTTCGAATTTCTTCCTCTCCGAAGTTTAAGGGTTTATATTATTCTATATCTTCTGTTGGACTTCAAAAATACACTCTGTGAAAAGAAAAGTGGTCCGAAGCTTCCCACGCTTCGCAATTGTTTTTTTTTTGTCGCTTCGCAATTCGCGTTTTGTTGATTCCTTTAGCGTTTTGCACCTTTTTCCCTGCAAAATGTTGGGTTTTTCTTCACTTCCTATATACGTTCATATGTAAGAAGTCGATCTTATAAAGATAAAAGTGTCCCCAAATTTTTGGTCCCGAACGTTCCGTACTTCAACGACATAAGAAAACAGTATTACATTGTGGAATCGGAAGTGGCAACTTGGTATATTAGTGGAATGTTAAAATTCTGCTAAAATTGCTTGTTTTTTTCAGTTACATTGCTAATACATTAATATGCAGTATAATTCGAATACAAGTTTTCCGGCGCGTGTATGTGAGGACGACTCGCCCATTCAAACAAAAATATGAGATCGCTCTAAATACATGAGAGTATATTCTGGAATTTTTTAAGGAAAATCTAACATGACGTATTGGCTGAAAAGAAATATTTGGGTCTATTTTTCATAGAAATGGACGTTTATTGCATTCAAATAAAATTACAAAATTTTGTTTTCCAAAGTTCATTTAATACTGCAACTTTTATATTTCAAACGTTTTTTTGTACGACTAATAGTTTTTAAGATATGGGGGATTTTTTAAAAAGTTCAATGTTTCGATATCTCGAAAAATACGATTCAAAAATTCTGAAAAAAATTACAAAAACCCCTTGTAAATAATCATGAATTGTGGTGAAATTACAACTTTTTTTGGAGAGGGTCGGGTCGGGTAGGGTCGGGATGGAATACCATGTGAAATCAAACGGTCAAAAACCCGACCCTCTCCAAAAAAAGTTGTAATTTCACGACAATTCATGATTATTTACAGGGGGTTTTTGTAATTTTTTTTCAGAATTTTTGAATCGTATTTTTTTGAGATATCGAAATATTGAACTTTTCTAAAAATCCCCCATATCTTAAAAACTATTAGTCGTACAAAAAAACGTTTGAAATATAAAAGTTGCAGTATTAAATGTACTTTTGAAAACAAAATTTTGTAATTTTATTTGAATGCAATAAACGTCCATTTCTATGAAAAATAGACCCAAATATTTCTTTTCAGCCAATACGTCATGTTAGATTTTTCTTAAAAAATTCCAGAATATACTCTCATGTATTTAGAGCGATCTAATATTTTTGTTTGAATGGGCGAGCCGTCTGTTTGATAGCTGTGGTCCGTTTAAGATGGATTTTTCATTTTTAAAATCCCTTCTTTTATGAAAAATCCCCAATCCCTTTTTGTTTCATCTTTTAACTTCCATTATTGTCGATAGTGTCACAATTTTTATAAAATTTAATGGGAAGTAATAGACATCTCTCTTTTTTTAAAATGAAAAATCGATCTAATAAACTATATTTCTAATGAACATTTATTGCATTCAAAAAAAATTACAAAAATTTGTTTTTAAAAGTTCGTTGAAAACTGCAATTTTTATGTTTTAAATGTTTTTTTGTATGACTAATAGTTTTTAAGATATAGAGGGTTTTTAAAATAGTTCAATTTTTCGATATCTCAAAAAAATACGATCTAAAAGTTCTGAAAAAAATTACAAAAACCCTTTGTAAATAATCGTGAATTGTGGTGAAATTGCAACTCTTTTGGAGAGAATCGGGTTTTTGACCGTTCGATTTCACATGGAAGACCTCATGTATAATCATAACCGTTGGGCGGATTCTCAGATATAATGACAGTGATCCGTAAAAGATCCGAAATAATTCTTTAAAAAATTGTCCGCCAAGTTGCCGCTTTGTCACGTTCTGTCTTGTCGATTATCTTGGAAACGAAGCATCGGATTGAAATTTTAACGAAACGTTTACAATATGATTTGGACCCAAGCTATGTAACGCACTAAGGTACGATCATAACTGTTTGGCGGATACTGAGATATGACCATCGTGTCACGAAGTTCGATGTGAGGTGACGTCCTTTTATTTACATATTAAATGTTCAAATATAAACCGATTGACACAAAACGTGTTTAATATTTTTATATAAATAACGGAACAATATAGTAGGTAAAAAATTCTTACTAAATATTGATCAACAATTTTTTTTTAGAATCTTTATTCTGCCATGTGATAGTCATCATCCTTTATGTTAAAAATGGCGTAAAAATACAACCAAATAGTGGTATTTTTCAGTAATTTAATAAATCGACAAAATGTCGGCCATTTCGCATCATTACACGTAACTGATTACTCATGATAGACTTACCGCAAGACTCATGATTGGTTGTGTAATAGTTGTTTTTTAATTTGCACGAGTACTGAAAGGAGGTCCAAGGAATTTATTAAAACAATCGTTTATGAATCGATTTGAAGAATCCCTCACAATTCTTCACACAAACCAGATATTATACAAGTGAAAAAGTTTAGCCTAAAATCGTTATCTCATTTTCTATACAAGAGGGATATAAAATTTTCGTTCTGGCTTCTATGTTACTGATATAAAATCCTCATTTAATCATTCGTTTCATTCACATAAAATCGTCATTTCATCGTTCAATATTTTCCACACAAATTCTCATACTGTCGGTCATCTTACTCTCTCAACAATACATGAAATTAACCACTAACAAAATAATACGTTACGCAACTTTTTTGGAGAGTCGGCTCCCTCGTGGGCTCTTTCTGACCTCTGGGGCTCGCAGCTTTATCCTGGGTGTACAGCCGGCTGGCCACGCACAGCAAAAGGTGTCCAACACGAGAAATGTCTCGCTATCCCTTTCCAAAGCAGATAGTGTTCACATCCCGACGTCCCCAGAGCGAAAGAGACGGATCCAGGGCCAATTTTAGGCTCCTAGCCCGACTTTCGTCCGGAGACATGCCCGGTATTATTCGTTGTATCTGCGCATGTCCCTGGATATCGATGGTAATATTGATTGTATGCTTCTCGATATTTATAATTTGAATTTGAAATTCGTTCTCTTACAGTTGATCAAGGAACACGGTAGCATATCAACGCCAAGCACCTGAAAAAATACTTTTAAAGAAGAATCACCTCCGTGAAAGTATACACTTGTACGTGGTAGCGAATTTACCGGTAAATGATAAAAGTAAAAAATATAGTTTTTTTCGTCGATGGATTCTTCTGGCGGAACTTAGGTTCTGTGCGAGATTTTTCTTCGAGCGAACGACATCAAGCAATAATGTAATTCAGCGTTTCGATAAGAAGCGTGTTCTTTTCACCCATGCCAGTTCCGATAGGTGGGAATGTTATGTAGCGTGTGTATGCGAAGGTATCACTTAATGTCTCAATTATATATATTTTTTATTTGCTGCCGTTCCCATCGGGAGGAGGTAAACATTTTATATTCTTTCATCGTAAATGTACTTCATCAAGAGAGCGTTTCAACGTCAAGAACTGAAAAATCGAACGCCTTTTTGAAGCGAGACGCTATCACATTACAGGGTAAAGAAATAAAATAGATAGAATAAGTAGAATAGAATAGAATAGATAGGTGAAATCAAAAGCAAAAAACTTTTTTTCAAAAAAGTAAAAATGGTACGCTAAGTACTTAAAATTTGTTTTCTCGTTCAAAAAGTATATTTATCAAAATAATCTCTTGAAAAAAAGTCGAAAAAATTAAATCATATAAGCCATTAATGGTATACATATTTATACATATATGTATATATTGTGGCAAAGCGCTACATCGCGGTAACGTGGCGGTAGACAACGTTCACAACGGGTGACGCGACACCCGGGAGAAATTATTATAAATTTGGAGATGTAATAGTACTACGAACCATCGCGGAAGCGCGACGCGAAAACCCGTGAAGAAATTTGTTAGGGAGTCCGACTTACGATCGGATTTCGATCGGGATTTCTTAGGGATTTCATAAAAAGGGCGTCCTTGTAAGAATCCAGAGGGATCCCGATTTGGAACTTAAAATTAAGGATGTGCGAATAATCAAAATCTTGAGTGATTCATTATAAACTGAATATGAGTAATTTAATTCGAAGTTTGAATTGAATATTCGTGTATTTCGAATATTTCGAAACATTCAATTTTTTATGAATATTTATGAAGATTTATGAATAATTCGGACATCAAAGTGTAAGACCATATGCGTTATTCCATATGCCATTATTCGTGAATATTCGTATTATTCAAATTTTCGATTTTTTAATTGAATATCAATATTCTATTCAATTCAATTCAATTGAATTCAATTCAAGTGCTATTCGCACATCCCTACTTAAAATTGGTCATCATCACCGCTAGGACTATTGCAGGAACATTCTAAGCAGGGCGTTTTTATAAGAATCCAAATGGATCCCGATTTGAAAGTTACAATCGGTTATCAATGTAGCTAGGGACGTTGCGGGGACACTCTAAACAGGGCGTCCTTCACCCTTCACACTTCACAATCATCATATACACATTCCTAAAACCCGAAGTATTAACAGCCACAAAAGACGTTTATAATGTTGACGTCTCGAAGAAGATCGAACTTCTCGACGCAAAGCGTGCAACAGACTAAAGCGTGCCTTAGAGTAAAGAAAAGGGCAATCCATTGCACTTAATAAAAATATCTGTATAATATAAAAAGATTTCGTCGCCGCCGCCGTCGCCGCCGTGTCAATAATCGGGGGGGGGGTCAACAATATGGTCAGAGGGAGTCAATCATAGGGTCAGAGGAGGTCAATAATAGGGTTAAAGGGGTCATTAATAGGGACATGAAGTTGGTGGAAAATGGAAACGTAATAGTGGGGCTTAGAATTGTAAGGGCATACGTCCTTTAGAGGACTTAGAATAATAAAGGCTAAAGTGCATAAAAGGGTGCGAGCGCGCGAAGCCCCCGAGCCCCGAGCCACCCCTAGTACATGAGGTATTCCATACCAAATCGACCTGAGTCTCACCCTTCATATTTTAGATTTGGCCCGCAATTTTTTATATGATTGAACTAACTCTCAAAAATACTCGGATATTTTGCTTTTTTCAGATTGTTTATAATTATTTATAATTAAAACATGGAATTTATTGATCGCCACAATTTAAAAATTTTAAAAAATTCTGAAAAATGATGTGTCATATATAAGAATTTTTAAGATTTGAGCCGGAGTGGGCCGGCACCACCTTCTATTTTTTTCGATAAAAACAGAACATTTTTTTTTATAATCAGTCGATTATTGGTTATCATTATATCGCTTGACCATTTTTAGATTCAGCACTGCATTTTTGGGAGTTTTTTCGGATTTTTCCAGAGTTTTTTTAACTTAAAAAGTTGAAGGTTGAAAGTTGACATTTTTTAGCAGTTCATGAAATTTCAAGTAAGGTCTGGACCGTTTTTGTGCACTGAAAAAAGGGTTTGGCCCAACTCAATCAGGAGTTAGGTTTCGGTATAGTTATTTACGTTATTTGTTACTAATTAATTTCATGCGTGGTTTATATCGTGTTTTATATGTCCAATTGTTATCAGTACATCGCCACTTATCAATATAACACAATTTTCATAAATTAAAATTTTATATACCTTAGTGGGGCTCGAACCACGAAACTAACGCATTCTGACCTAGTACCTTACCGCTACGCTACAGTCGCTTATTGATATGTAAGATCTTGAATCGGATATATAAGTTATTCTCCGTGATTAACTGAGACTCAACTTCCATGATTGGATATTGAAATATCGAAACAGTTTGAAAGTTGTTTATTATGGACATAATATTAGTGAATGATTACATTGACGTCTCGCCGAATTCATAAAATCATTTTCAAGATGACAAATGTTCATATATATACGAACACATCGAATCATATTTTTTTCAAATTGACCAAATATACGTTCAAGTCGAAATACTATACCTTCTGTACGGTGACATTATATACGATTGAATAAAAAAAAAAATGTTGATGTAACGCAGTCTTTGTTCACTTTGAACCATCATTGTAATCGCAGAAACTACTATACACAATTGACACAACCACACCAGTTGATTCTATAAAATTTTATATAAATTTTAATAATGGTACAGAAATTTCCAAAAAAATTCTTTAAATAAAAAAAAAAAATTCTTTAAACATAGTTTTAAGGAACAAATTCTGTAATTTTTATGAAAACATAATTAATTTTAATGTACGCGACATGAATTTTACTGAAGTTTTGCAAATTTGCAGTTTAGGATACATTAATTTTCCTTTAATGCACCGAGTTTGTGAATTTCAAATTCTTTGGTACATTAAATTTAAATTCTTTTTTTACAGTATAGATAATGATTTCATCGTTATGAATCAACGGCACACTACCACCTAAAGAAGAACATTTGTGTGAAGAATAAATAAATACTGTTCGAAAAATTCTAAATCTCGGCGTTCGTGAGATTAAAACAACTGGCAACTGAAAAGTTCAATGTCTATGGCATTCGGAAAAATCACCTATAAACGAAGGACCTGCAAATAATTGGGAATCAAGACAACCTGTTCTTTAAAGGCAGGAGCCAGGAAAGACACCCTCGTCTGATTTCCACTTCTACCACCCTCGGCTGGGGAAAGGGGCGTTCACCAAGGGATGTCCCGTTACAAGCGCATAAAATTGGGTTACGCGACTCTTGGTGCCATCCGAAATGATCAAGCCCAAAACAGCGATCGAGATAGCGTTTCGACAACAGGGTCGTTGAAAAAGTAGTATGATTCTTACGTCGTTCCGCTGTTGCCAACGATGAGAATCATTCAAAATGACGTTCCAAACTGTATGCATATGTAACCGGACACCCGTTCCGTGCCCGCCTCCTACCCCAGGCGTGGGTGTTATTTAGAGATGAGATTTAGAGGTTTCCCCTAGCACCTGTCCTTGGTGAACAGGGTGTGTTGCATCTCAATTACGCTGCGGGTTCTTCTATTGGTGATTCTCGCGGCATGCCATTAGACATCAAACAATTCGGTCGCCAAGTGTTTTAATCCACTAAACACGAATATGTAATATGTCTTTTATTATTGTTTATTTATTCGATACACACAATGTCCTCCTTAATCTGGAGTTATTCCATTGACAGACAACAATGAAAATATTAATGATAACGATGTTTCGTATAATGATATTAATTCACACTTATTAATTATTCCAGGTTATAAATGAATTTTTTTCACACGTGCATGAATCGCGGCACTTTACATGGCAGTCTTGTGAGCCGAAAGTGGCCCATTGCATACCAGTTGTGAACCTGTGATGAAATGACAGAGTCGCGCATGCGCAGCTCGCATTTCGTTCACTTTCGTCCCTTGGGAGTTTACTTTTCACGTTTTCGGCCCTGGAGACATAACCTTACTTTTCAGTATTCGACTCGCGCGACTGCCATTCCATGCACTTGTAACAAAAAATATGATGTGTAACGAGGGTCGAATTGGCGATTGCGACTCGTGTGATTGCAGCCCTCGCTTCGCTCGGGCCGCAAACTTCACACTCGTCGCAATCGCCAACTTTCGACCCTTCTTGCACAATATACTATTATTTTGCAGGCAGGCTAGTGATAACGTCGGTTGTCACCATTGGATTGTTCTACTGTAGTTAATAAACATTTTTTATATATATATATCTATTTTTGCTTCCTCATAGAGGAAGCTTTGTGATGGTCAAAAAAAAAAAATGTCGAGATTTTAATGAAAACATGTTCAGAATGTTCTAAAACGTCGAAAAATCACATTTAGAAAAAATGTCCGGATGTATATATGTGTGTGTGCGTGTGTGCGTGCGTGCGTGCGTGCGTGCGTGCGTGCGTGCGTGCGTGCGTGCGTGCGTCCGCCCGTCCGCCCGTCCGCCCGTCCGCCCGTCCGCCCGTCCGCCCGTCCGCCCGTCCGCCCGTCCGCCCGTCCGCCCGTCCGCCCGTCCGCCCGTCCGCCCGTCCGCCCGTCCGCCCGTCCGCCCGTCCGCCCGTCCGCCCGTCCGCCCGTCCGCCCGTCCGCCCGTCCGCCCGTCCGCCCGTCCGCCCGTCCGCCCGTCCGCCCGTCCGCCCGTCCGCCCGTCCGCCCGTCCGCCCGTCCGCCCGTCCGCCCGTCCGCCCGTCCGCCCGTCCGCCCGTCCGCCCGTCCGCCCGTCCGCCCGTCCGCCCGTCCGCCCGTCCGCCCGTCCGCCCGTCCGCCCGTCCGCCCGTCCGCCCGTCCGCCCGTCCGCCCGTCCGCCCGTCCGCCCGTCCGCCCGTCCGCCCGTCCGCCCGTCCGCCCGTCCGCCCGTCCGCCCGTCCGCCCGTCCGCCCGTCCGCCCGTCCGCCCGTCCGCCCGTCCGCCCGTCCGCCCGTCCGCCCGTCCGCCCGTCCGCCCGTCCGCCCGTCCGCCCGTCCGCCCGTCCGCCCGTCCGCCCGTCCGCCCGTCCGCCCGTCCGCCCGTCCGCCCGTCCGCCCGTCCGCCCGTCCGCCCGTCCGCCCGTCCGCCCGTCCGCCCGTCCGCCCGTCCGCCCGTCCGCCCGTCCGCCCGTCCGCCCGTCCGCCCGTCCGCCCGTCCGCCCGTCCGCCCGTCCGCCCGTCCGCCCGTCCGCCCGTCCGCCCGTCCGCCCGTCCGCCCGTCCGCCCGTCCGCCCGTCCGCCCGTCCGCCCGTCCGCCCGTCCGCCCGTCCGCCCGTCCGCCCGTCCGCCCGTCCGCCCGTCCGCCCGTCCGCCCGTCCGCCCGTCCGCCCGTCCGCCCGTCCGCCCGTCCGCCCGTCCGCCCGTCCGCCCGTCCGCCCGTCCGCCCGTCCGCCCGTCCGCCCGTCCGCCCGTCCGCCCGTCCGCCCGTCCGCCCGTCCGCCCGTCCGCCCGTCCGCCCGTCCGCCCGTCCGCCCGTCCGCCCGTCCGCCCGTCCGCCCGTCCGCCCGTCCGCCCGTCCGCCCGTCCGCCCGTCCGCCCGTCCGCCCGTCCGCCCGTCCGCCCGTCCGCCCGTCCGCCCGTCCGCCCGTCCGCCCGTCCGCCCGTCCGCCCGTCCGCCCGTCCGCCCGTCCGCCCGTCCGCCCGTCCGCCCGTCCGCCCGTCCGCCCGTCCGCCCGTCCGCCCGTCCGCCCGTCCGCCCGTCCGCCCGTCCGCCCGTCCGCCCGTCCGCCCGTCCGCCCGTCCGCCCGTCCGCCCGTCCGCCCGTCCGCCCGTCCGCCCGTCCGCCCGTCCGCCCGTCCGCCCGTCCGCCCGTCCGCCCGTCCGCCCGTCCGCCCGTCCGCCCGTCCGCCCGTCCGCCCGTCCGCCCGTCCGCCCGTCCGCCCGTCCGCCCGTCCGCCCGTCCGCCCGTCCGCCCGTCCGCCCGTCCGCCCGTCCGCCCGTCCGCCCGTCCGCCCGTCCGCCCGTCCGCCCGTCCGCCCGTCCGCCCGTCCGCCCGTCCGCCCGTCCGCCCGTCCGCCCGTCCGCCCGTCCGCCCGTCCGCCCGTCCGCCCGTCCGCCCGTCCGCCCGTCCGCCCGTCCGCCCGTCCGCCCGTCCGCCCGTCCGCCCGTCCGCCCGTCCGCCCGTCCGCCCGTCCGCCCGTCCGCCCGTCCGCCCGTCCGCCCGTCCGCCCGTCCGCCCGTCCGCCCGTCCGCCCGTCCGCCCGTCCGCCCGTCCGCCCGTCCGCCCGTCCGCCCGTCCGCCCGTCCGCCCGTCCGCCCGTCCGCCCGTCCGCCCGTCCGCCCGTCCGCCCGTCCGCCCGTCCGCCCGTCCGCCCGTCCGCCCGTCCGCCCGTCCGCCCGTCCGCCCGTCCGCCCGTCCGCCCGTCCGCCCGTCCGCCCGTCCGCCCGTCCGCCCGTCCGCCCGTCCGCCCGTCCGCCCGTCCGCCCGTCCGCCCGTCCGCCCGTCCGCCCGTCCGCCCGTCCGCCCGTCCGCCCGTCCGCCCGTCCGCCCGTCCGCCCGTCCGCCCGTCCGCCCGTCCGCCCGTCCGCCCGTCCGCCCGTCCGCCCGTCCGCCCGTCCGCCCGTCCGCCCGTCCGCCCGTCCGCCCGTCCGCCCGTCCGCCCGTCCGCCCGTCCGCCCGTCCGCCCGTCCGCCCGTCCGCCCGTCCGCCCGTCCGCCCGTCCGCCCGTCCGCCCGTCCGTGCGCGCGACTGCTGAAATGGACGTGCAAAATTCAAACCGCTATAACGCGAGAACGCCTTGACTGATCAAGCTGAAATTTGGCACACATCACGTACGATCAGTAGTCAATGTTTGTTCAAAATTTCATCAAAAAATGTACAGTTGTTTTTTTTGTACGCCATTTTTAATTTCTTCGAAAATGTCTGTTTGCGCTCTAGCGCTCGCATTTTTTTAGCTATCAGGCTATAAACACGTACATAGATAGAATATGATAACCTGACGATCCCATTAAAATTTCAAGAGAATCGGTCGAATCGTTTAAATTTTATGTCATTTTGAATTTTTCGAATTTCATGATTTTTTTTTTTTTTTTTTTTTTTTTTTTTTTTTTTTTTTTTTTTTGAAACGCATTTTTCCATATTAAATGTTCATCGATGTAGAAAAAAGTGTCAAATTCGTGATCAGCATGAAAAAATACATGGAATTATAGTCCTGGGCAACGAGCGAAAAAGTTTATCGGGCATTTTTATAGCCAAAAGTTGAAAGTTGAAAGTTGACATTTTTATATCATTTTCTCATAATGGTCCTTTATTCGGAAAGCTCCTTCTATAAGAAAGCATTTACTATATTTTTGGCTTCCTCGTAGAGGAAGCTTTCCGAATAAAGGACCATTATGAGAAAGTAATATAAAAATGTCAACTTTCAACTTCCAACTTTCAATTTTCAACTTTCAACTTTCAACTTTCAACTTTTATGAGGAAGCGATGTGAAAATTTCAATTGTCAGCTTTTATGAGGAAGCTATATGAAAATGTCAATTTTCAACATTTTTGCACACATCAATATCGTATTTAACTTTTAGTCAAAACTAGTGACTGACTCAGGTTTAGCCCGAAAAAATACACCAACCTTACACTTTTGGTCAAAACGGATGTAGCATCTGTGCTTGGCGCGAAAAATACATGCAATTATGTGTTCCAAATTTGTTTCTTCAATCTTTCAATTTTTACTCGAAAAGTTCAAATGACATCGCTTAATCTAATTATTTTAACGCCGTCATATCCATCCTGTTGTGTATTTATTGTCTTAAAACACGATAGACCCCTGGATTTTTCCGCGATGCCATCGGAAAGCAAAGAAATCGCTGTTTAAAAATACCGAAAAACACTAATTTTTGCAATTTTGGCTATAAAAATGCTCGATAAACTTTTTCGCTAGTTGTCGCCTCAGGACTGTAATTCCATGTATTTTTTCATGCTGATCATGAATTTGACACTTTTTTATACATAGATGAACATTTAATGTGGAAAAATGCGTCTTGAAAAAAAAAAAAAATTGCATAAAAATCGAAAAATTCAAAATGTCATAAAATTTGAACGGTTCGATCGATTCTTTTGAAATTTTAATGGGATCATCGGGTTATCATATTCCATCTATGAACGCCTTTTTAGCCCGATAGCTAAAAAATTGTGAGCGCTACAGCGCGAACAGACATTTTTGAATAAATAAAAAATGGCGTACAAAAAAAACAACTGAACATTTTTTAATGAAATTTTGACCAAACATTCACTACTGATCATACATGATGTGTGCCAAATTTCAGCTTGATCGGTCAAGGCGTTCTCGAGTTATAGCACACAGATGCACAGACACACAGCCACACAGACACACAGGCACACAGACACACAGACACACAGACACACAGACACACAGACACACAGACACACAGACACACAGACACACAGACACACAGACACACAGACACACAGACACACAAACACACAGACGCGCGCACAGACGCGCGCACAGACGCGCGCACAGACGCGCGCACAGACGCGCGCACAGACGCGCGCACAGACGCGCGCACAGACGCGCGCACAGACGCGCGCACAGACGCGCGCACAGACGCGCGCACAGACGCGCGCACAGACGCGCGCACAGACGCGCGCACAGACGCGCGCACAGACGCGCGCACAGACGCGCGCACAGACGCGCGCACAGACGCGCGCACAGACGCGCGCACAGACGCGCGCACAGACGCGCGCACAGACGCGCGCACAGACGCGCGCACAGACGCGCGCAGCCGCGCACACACACACAAACACACACACACACACATCCGGACATTTTTTCTAAATGTGATTTTTCGACGTTTTAGAACATTCTGAACATGTTTTTATTAAAATCTCGATTTTTTTTTTTTTTTTACCAAAACAAAGCTTCCTCTATGGGGAAGCAAAATTGCAAAAATTTGAGTTTTTCGGTATGTTTAAACAGCGATTTCTTTGCTTTCCGATGGCATCGCCGAAAAATCCAGGGGTCTATCGTGTTTTAAGGCAATAAATACACAACAGTCAGACTTAATCAATGGCAAATAATAATTTTTTTAATCACCTATACGTCATTTAACACGTTTGATACGTTATTTATCAAGTACAAAATGATGGCTAAGATTCAAGTATATAGGAAATGATCGGATCTTTCAGCGTTCAATTTAGTATAAATACCTCATATAAGGACTTCGGGTGCGCGCCGTCGCGTTTGCATGAAGATTTTAACATAACTTAAAGTAATCTAAACCTGGGCAAAAGCCTTAGGCGACTTAGAATATTCAGGACCTGGCCAGGAGCCCTTTTATTCACATAAGCCCTTATTATTCTAAGTGCCCTTAAAAGACTTATGTCCTTGCAATTCTAAGCCCGACTTAATGGCCTTATGTCCTTATTATTCCAAGTCCCTGAAGTCCATTAATTGGATCTTATAATTCCATTAATTGGGTCTTGCGGAAGTGCGCAAGTCCTTTAAGGGGACTTAAAATAATAAGGGGTTAAATCGCCCCTCCTCCCGTTCCTTGCTCCTTGTACAGAGCGGCGACGACGACACTTTTTTATAATACAGGTTGATATACGTTTACACATTTCCATCCCGTAATTACCTCACTTGCTCTACGCTTGCTGATATTATTATACTGTGTGTATACTGTGTGTACTGTGTGAGTGAGGCATAATGGTTGCTGTGTGTGAATGAGCCTGAATGAGCACCGATGTCAAATATGACTACAATTACATCTCTTATAGATCTATTGTTGTACCCTACTCTATGTGAACTGTAGGGATGAACCAACCTCTTCACTCGACAGAGACAGACTTGGCAGACGTTCTCCGCTCAAGCAGTCCTTTCCTTCCGTAGTCAAGTCAATTTCGATCGAGTGTCGCTTGACGTTCAAGATTGTTTACACGTTTAAGTTCGAGAAGAATGTCCCTTCGGACCACCCGCAGTACGCTTCTTCCGCTTCATGTACCAACATCAGTAGACTTTTGTGATCTATGGTCAACATTCTAAAATGCAGTACGCTTTAGGGTCGATTATAATCATTTTCCTTTGAGCTTATATCTGCAATAGGTTCTGATAGATCCCCAGTAACAGCCCATGTGAATATGATAAAGCTACGCCGCTGCAATGAAAACTCTAGCGTTAATATAGCCGTGTCGCAATCGGACATCGATGGACCACTTTGAAAATGCTGTCAAAGTGTGTAGACGCTTTTCGGAATAATGAGGAAATTGTCGCGGATTTCGTTGTAAAAAATTAATTCTTCGCGTATTACAAACAAAAAAATATGTTTGTCGTAACAATCTCTATAGGAATAAAATTGAAGATAAGTTAAATCATAGGAGCCATGTAGTTATGAACGTTCATATATATATATATATATATATATATATTTAGTATAATGATAATTATGTTTAAACAAATTTTTTAAAAGAAAAAACCGTGTTGCTACCTCATAGAGAAAGCTTTATTTTGATGAAAAAAATTTCGAGTTTTGTGTGTTAGTGTTGAAAACGTTCCAAAATGTGGAAAAATAATATTTAAAAAATGTACATGAGTACATGCGTGCGTGCGAAATTGTCCACACACAAGTCCACAAGATGATGGATTGACGCAAGATACAAATGGAAAAAAACTGCATCCAAATATAATACTAAGATCAAAGTTCTTAGGAATTGCATTTGGCCGAAATCTATCGAAGCACTCCACTGAGGAAATGGGAGAACATGTCGGTGCGAGGTTGCTTTTGTAACCTTCAGGTATTGCTGTGCGCGAAGCTAACGAATCTGCGTCTTGAGACCCATCAGTAGCAACCACAGCCTTGCACCGACATGTCCTTCCATGTTCTCAGTATAGTAGTATTACCACTGACGTAGTAGATAATCTCTATAGCCGATAATTTCGTCGGCGCGCAGCGGGATTTCGGCATTTTATCCGGATAGAACAGATTCATGCGGCTCTGCATGATCGCGTGATTCGTAACGATCATTTTGCCAATTGGAGGAAAATTGCACTCGCCGCTGCAATAGTTTGCTTTGTATTCCTTAGGAGCGATGATCCAGTTCTGCAACTGAAGATCCTTGAAGCTGACGGTAATATTTTTAACCGTGCACGATCTAGAGGGCTTCCGATTAGGTGTGTCGCGTTCCTGCTTATTCCGTTTATTGTAGTCCTTGAAGCTTGGGGGCTGAATGACTCTAGTCCCGTCGGATTCATTGCACCTGAAGAAGCCGACCATAAAAGGCTGACGTTTGACATCGCCATCAAACCAGACGATGCCGATGTCTTCGGGTCTGGTCTCGTAAGACGGACTATCGATAGGATGAACTGACAAGTAGAGACCCTTGTTGTCACCAGGATGTCTGAACTGGGCCGAGATCACTTGATCCTCGGCTCGAACACCATCAACGTTGAACCATATTAGCGGGACTTTGTCGAGCTTTCCTCCCGCTCCCTGATGATTCGGCTGAGCCATAAACGTGGTTACGACGCCCGTCTGATCCATCGTGTTCAAGAAATTTTCCGTGAATTCAAATTCTGAAGATTCTATGGTTTCGTTCGGTCTCTTCTTGTTCTTCTTGTTCTTCTTCGCGATCTTTTTATAGACGTCGAGCAAGAACTTGGAAGCCGATTGTTTGATCAAACGAGCTTTGTCGTTCGTGTTTTTAGGCTTGCCTGAAAGACCCCGAGATTTCAATAACACGTGCTGTAGTGCGAGCATTTTGTCAGTCATCAATGTACGGATGACCCTCTGATCGTTTACGTTTTCCAGGTAGTCAACACTGTGGCGTTGGCTCGCGCTCCCGAGATTGACGTTATCGATCATGAATAACAGGAGTACCAAGCAAATTGTCAGAGTTCCCCACTGGCATGACGTGGTAATGCGCTCGTGTGAACGATCATTAGGCATTTCTGGAATAAAAAGACCAAACGAAGCTAGCCTTGAGGAATCATGTAACTGTATTTAAACGGAACGGCATAATCGCGCCAAAAGGGACAAACAAGGCAATCAATGATCCAGTTGCAATCAATGGTCCTGTTGTGGTAGACAACCAAAGTAAATCGATTGGTCGCTGGACTACAGCAGAGCTATTGGTAATTTGTGTCAGTGTATAGTGACTTGAGGATCGTTGGTGTGTCATGGGGTGTGATCATTCGCCGGAAGCAGCTTTACGCTGATACGAGTGGAAGGCCCTTGACTAAGTCTCCCATTAATTACCATTGAAAGTCCCATCGATTACCATTAATTATTCGTTACAGATAATTCAATGGGGTTTTGCCAATGGTATAATTCCCACTTGTACTAGCATTTAATATACCATTCAATATGCCATTCAGTTTCTCATTCATTGTATGATGTTTTTATCTCGCTGACATCACCATTCGGGGAAAAATAGACTATATATAATTATCCACTTTTTAACTCCCAACTGCCCGCCAGGGCAAAAAGACGGTCGTTATGCTTTTCACGGCGATCACGGGACCTTGCACGTTTCCTTCGTATCCAGTGTTCTCTGAATCGACAAAAACCTCTTGACATAATTTGGCAAGTAGTTTCGCTGAATCGTGGCCTCTGTGCTTCGTGCTGTGCCCATTTAACCACATGTATAATAATATGAAAAAAAAATATATATATATATGGTTGCCCACCAATATATGATTCAAGCGATGAATCTGAAATTTGTCCAATTTTATAGTGCGCAGCTTGATGGTACTACAAAACTCATCTGCGACTACTGGTCGAGGGTCGAGGATTTTTGTAGTATCAGCAAGCTGCGTACTATAAATCTGGACAAATTTTAGATTCATCGCTTGAATTATATATTGGTGGGCAACCATATATGTATATTTTTTTCATATTATTATACGTGTGGTGACCAAAGCGCAGTAGTGACAGAGGATTTTGTAGCGTCAGCAAGCTGCGCACTATAAATCTAAATAAATTTTACATCTATCACTTAAATCATATATTGGACTGCGATTATATTTAAAAAAATGTTATTATTCATAATCAAGTTGTTATTGTTATAATCAGTTGACACCACTTTCAGCTCCCATTGTTCATAAGATTTTTTTTTCATTAAAATTAAATTGGATTATGATCGGTGTATTTACACCATCTCTACTAGTGTCAAAAAATTATGCTTTGAAATGTGTATTTAAAAAATCGTATTAAAAAAAGGCTTAAAAAAATTGTATAAAGCGCGTGATTGAAAAAAGATATGCACTGAACTCCAAAAAGCATAAAGCATAAGATAAAAAATAATTAACACTTTTTTTAAACACCCGTCTGTGAAAAATGACTGAATGAAAAAAGTAAATAAAAAATAAAAACGACTTTAAAAAATCGTATAAAAAAATTAATGATAAAAAGAATCTTACGAAAAGATTGAAATAATTAATCATAAAATATTAATTTTCACAGAAGCTCCCTCAATTTTTTTGTCCATCGATATTTGCTGGTATAAATAATAACAATAGTAATATTAATAATAAAAGTCAGAAGACGTCTCCGGCCGTGTCACAAACGGTTTTCAAGCGGACCTCCGAAGTCCCTATATGACGCGGCCGGAGACGTCTTCCGACTTTTATTATTATTATTATTATTATTATTATTATTATTATTATTATTATTATTATTATTATTATTATTATTATTATTATTATTATTATTATTATTATTATTATTATTATTATTATTATTATTATTATTATTATTATTATTATTTATACCAGCATATATCGATGGACAAAAAATAGAGGGAGCTTCCGTGAAAAATAATATTTTATGGTTAATTATTTTTATCTTTTTGTAAGATTCATTTATCATTTATTTTTTTATACGATTTTTTGAAAATCGTTTTTATTTTTTATTTATTTTTATCATTCAGTCATTTTTTCTACACTGTGTAAATGTATAATAAATTTAAAAATCTGTAATGCCACCGAAAAATGTCTCCTATTATTCATAAATAATTTCGATTCTTAAGTTCCCAGCTACTATTGTGGACTCAATTATCTGCAATTCATTATCGCTTACACTATTTAAGTGAAAGGGAATGGCGCACGTGATTCCTTAGTGTTTGTCGACTCAATTCATAAATCGTTACGATTCTCTAGCTTTTTACGGTTCGATCCAGATCCCATTTATTCTGAATGGTAAGAAATACCATTTCAGCTGTCCCAATTACGCTCCAATAGACTACCATTAATAACGAATGGGAGAAAGTACCACTTGAATGTTCCCAGTCATTTGGAATTGGACTCTCATTAATAACGAACGGGAAAAAGTAGCGGTTCAATTTTCCCAGGAAATTGCCATTAGTCTCCTATTAGTAACGAATGGGAAAACGTACAATTTAAAAGTCCCCACTGATTTGCCAGTACAGTTCCATTAAGAATGAGTGGTAGAAAGTACCGTTTCAATTTTCCCCGTGAATTTCCATTGGGAACCCATTGATTACCTTTCGATATCATTCATTACCATTAAACGCTCAATGGAAAACTTTGCCAAGGGGGCCGAAGGTGACGATTCGGGTTATCGTTTTCTTGTTCCCGAGCTAAGTTATCGGAAAATACATCACAGTTCATTGTTCTTCACGATGCTTTTTCAATGAGAAGAACGTTGCGAAATTTTATCATCCATGAACCTAGCTTTGGAACTTAGTTGGAATTAATGGTAAAATTTTATTCACAGCCAGCTTGAGCAAAACAAATTGTACTCACTTGACTACCGTGACTTGCACAAGACCGTCAAAGGTTTTTTTTTTGCAGTTGCGAATATAATTTTTTTCACGCAAGAGCTGTGTATATATTGAAGCAGCTCACCTATAAGGAAATAGTTTTACAGATATTCGTGGTTTTGAGAGATAGCGTTTTAATGACCAGTAGTAACTGCAGATAACTATGACCCGAAAAATAGATAGTCGGACTAAAAGTGTCGCTTTGGATGAAGGAAAATCATTTAAAATTGTTCCTGCTGGAAATAACCTTTGAAATATTAATATAAATATAGCATATACTGTACCAAATAGTTTATGTAAAAAACCAACTTTTTCATCGTTATGCTTTTCTGTTATCTCCAACTATTTAAATAAAAATATGTGATCATTCTACACAAATGAGGGTACGTTCGGTATATTTTTCAGAAAAATCTAAACATGTTGACGTATGATTTAATGCATAATGACGTATAGATTGTAAAATATTTTTACATACTTTTAACACTGTTGGCCCTTTATTGGATGAAAAAGAAAACCCAAAAAAAAATAAATTTCGAAAGTTTATTCGAAACCACAACTTTTTTTCCCTCTAACAGTTTTCTGTATATCCAATATTTTTTAAGATATAGGAGTTTTAGAGAAAAAGTACGAATTTGGCGTATCTCAAAAAGAATCGATTCAAAAATTCTGAAAAGATCACATAAATCCCTACTAAATAATGATTAATTACGACGAAGTTTTAATTTTTTTAGGAGTCAGCTTGTTGACCGTTCGAATCGACGTAGAATGCCTTGTGTATAAAGGCAGCTATCAACATAAGAAAGAGGCAGTCGTAAACATACGGAAATACTCTATTTTAACATTGATGCCCTTGAAAGATAGAGTTTTATTAATCAGTGCAATGTCGAGACACTTAAATTTTCACTGTACATTGGAAAGTTGGTACGTAAAACTTGTTCTTCCTTTTTTATACATGGTAACCCATACTTACATTTTTTTTAATCTGAAAGAAAAAATGTTCATAAATAATCTAGAAAAATGTAAGCGTTTCCGATCGGATAATTACGCATGAGTAACTTTTTCCCACAATTGCATATAAGTTAACTCGTACCTCATAGAGTACTCGCCTTCGGTTCATGTTCCTGTGGTACTCGTTTAGCTCGTCCGAATGAGTTCACAGCGTGCGTATAAAGTTCGCTTTACCGCACTTGTACCGCACATTACTATTTCGGGCACTAAAAAAGCCTTTAATTATGCAGTAGGTTTTGTGCAAAAATTTCAAAGTGCTCGTCCTAGGTTATTTTTATGGAATTTTGATTTTTTGAGAAATTACTAAAAATTGTCTAATTCGAGGAAATGTGTAGGTAGCGAGATGAAATTCGACGGGTATGAACTAACACTGTACAATATCTCGCATTAAATTTGGCAAAAATGAATCGAACCGTTTCGATTTCATAAGATTTTCAAATTTTAGAATTTTTTGGCCAATATTTACTGTACGTCCGATGAGAGTTTCTGCATAGAATATGACTGCAAGAGTAAAATAAGTTCGAGATTCGTCATTAGCAGTAAAGAATACACTTTAGACACGGTCACAAAACGGTTATATTAGACATGGCACGCGCATGCACACGCACATACACATATCTAGACTCCAGATAGAAATCGCATTTCTCGATGTTTTAGACCTATTTTAAGTACTTCGACATTAATTTTTTTTCCCGAGAACATGGAGAAAGCGGCCAAGTGCGCAGTTTTCCGCGTTTTTGAGATATATGAACATACTTTCTGATCTCACGATACTGCACTGAAAAAAAATAGATTGTAAGATTTGTAATATCTAAGATAGTGCAAATATTAATTGCAATTGTTACCATGTGGATATTACTGTGTACAAAGAGCCATCGTATATTTGCACTATGATATTGTTCCCGTCGCTGTTCAGTTATTGCAGAGATGAATTACTAATGTTTACTATATAGAGAATAGTCATTACAATCGCAGATATTCTCGAATACCAACATCGCGTTATAAACTACTTTCAAGACCTTATTACTAACTGAATACTAATAATTATATACGGAGATATTATCCGAAACAATTCACGTAGTGGCTAATAGTAAACATTATGTAGAACCTGTAGGTGGCGATGGCAGTGATCTGAAGTATATTGGATATTAATTTTGTTATAAAGCATTGTTTCATTATTAATATTATGATAGTATTTCTTATCCCAGTAGCAATTGCAATATAAAGATGTACACTGAAATAAATATATGTTACTGGATAGCCGAAAAATACTACCCAGTAGCATATTTTATATTTCGTATAGGGATAGGATTAATTATTGTAAAAGTAGGTATCTGTTTATAGTATTGATAATATCTTGTCCAATACCATTTACAGGAAATAATAATTCCAACAATCTCGCATTGCTCACTTCAGTACACCCGTATTGTTCTGAAGATTGATATTTTTTAACATGTGAAATACTAACACGTCTTCGTATACCATTAGCTATACACGATTTATTGTTCCCACAATAAACAACTTTCAAGTTGTTTCGATATTTCAATGTCACATCATCAAAGTTGAGTGCAAGTTAATGACGGAGAATAACTTATATATGAAACGGATGATCCCGATTAGCTACGAAACAGTACATTATTTCACGAGGGCCAAAAACGTTTTTCTAACGAGTGTAAGTTTGCAGCACGAGCCGAAGGCGAGTGCTGCAATCACACGAGTTAGAAAAAGTGTTTCGCACGAGGGATGTACGAAATTTTTCATCACAAGGTGCGAAAATGGCGGTTTTACGTACGCGAGGCGGGCGGAAAAGTGGTCATTTCCGCACCGAGTGATGAAAAATAGCTTTATGATTTCGATTATTCCGATATTTTTATCTCGATCATTCAACTGTCATGTCCTTTTTACAAAGAGATTTCATTATTGCTATCATTGATACTAATTACATTTTCTGATTTTCTCAAATGCATTTAGTTTTGTTTCTAACTGTGCGCAGAGATAATATATATTGGCTGTAACGATCGTTGTGGCGATAGTCTCTGGAGCTCTGGAGTCAATGATATAAACGAAGTTCTTGTTTGAAAGCTCGTTGATTTTTGTGTTTCCATTATCTTAACACGGCCGCTTTTTTCAACCACTGTTGTCCTTTTCCATCGGCCTATTTTTTCTTTAGCTTTTAAAAATGTATAGCCCATTTTTCCCCGGCTTTTTTTTCCCCTAAATCCGGAATACATGCTAAATGCATGCATGCATGCATGCATTTAGCGGTATTCGATTTTGTTTTTAGAAAATAGTTGAGATTAACGCCTCAAGACCGAAGTATATTCAACCGACTCTTTCGATAATATGGCATTTCAATAATATGCCATGATTTAGACCATATGGTAAATCCGGGATATTTGAGAATCAAGCAAACTTCAACGGCACCAGTGTGATTGAAAACGGGAGCAGAATCTCGAAGTAGATAATCCTAGTCTGTAGCTCTTTTGTAGTTCTTGTTGCAGATTATTATGAGTAGGGACTTGAATTATTATTCGAGTTGAGGGCACACCGTACTAGCCAATTTGTACGAGGTGACTCGTGCGTGATTTTCGTCCCCAGGCAGGCAAGCAGGCAGCCCCAACCATCTAGTACAGGGTCTCCGTATTTTCCCCAGGCGAGACCAATTAAGACCGCAGCACATAATTGCTACGCTCCGTGCGACGGAGAGCAAGAAACCCTTTCACGCCTCAAGTCACATCCCCGTGACCACCTGCCGTCGATTAGGGCTGTTAATTAATTAGACATTCACGCGAGAATGCCCTGATACTGGGTTATAGTCGTTAAGCGATTCTATATGTGTAGGCACGCGTCGACCCTGCTAATTCAACACGGTTTGTATTCTTGGATTTCATTAATCTTTGATAATTACTAATGAATGTTATTGTGAATGCTCCAATATTTTTTTGTTGCCCTCTACAATTTTTATTTGTAAAAATAATAAATAATCTACGTCGAAAGTGCGTGGAAAGTGAAGACAAACAAGTTTTTGGAATTTAACAAAGTTCTTTGTCAATTCAGTAGTTTGACAATAATTTTTGTTCTATCTTTCCCATACAGAGGGGGACAATGTCTCAGACAGAATCCAAACTGGGCCACGATAAGATTTATTTTTCGATTTAATAGATTAAAAACAGAAACTCATCTGTTGCGGACAGAGTTTGGTCTCCATCTGAGATATTTGCGTCTTTCCGATGGGAACGATGGTAATAAATGTTATATTAAACAAAAAATATACAAACATAATAAATACACTAAAAAAATTTGCACTGCGATATCTCATTATTCACATATCAGCTTATCGTCAAACATTGCTACCTTCAGGTTTTTCCCACCGTTTATACCCAAATTACAGTCTCCTTAAGAATAAATAGAAAATAAATAGTGAAAAGTAACTTTCACACGAGCAATGATATAAAGGATTCATATTATACACGCGAGCGAGGCTGCCCATGCCTGTGACAATCTACGATTCGAATTGTTTTCATTTATTTTTGTTATAAATAACACATATACTAAACATATACTAAAATAGGTTATCAAGATAATAATAAAACCGACGATATGTATAAAACCGATTTATTTGCGGGACACACCTGCAATTTTCAATTATCGTCGCTGCGCTCGCGGGGCGCAGAGGTGCTAGTAAATTTCAATCTTACCGGACGTCACGTTTTGCTGTTAACAAATGAAAAGCGCCTTCATTGGGTCCTCTTCCACTCCTTGCAACCAGCCGGTGAACTCCAGAATTTGTAACCAAGAATCGAGAAAAATTTTAACAGTAAATATTTTTAGACCCGGCATAATATCCCTCATGAAAAAGAACCATTATACGTCTAATGGTTACCATACGATGTAAATGGTGTACTGAATGGTGCATTAGTGGTAACCGCTCGCTCCGAATGGTATGGATGGTGAACCATTAACACTTTTAATTTAATTTACTATTTGTCCTTTGATCATTGGCGAATGGTAACCTTTCGAGGCGTAACCATTGATGAATGGTAGCCACTGGGGACATTACCATTAATCAATTGTAACTATTGAGAACGTAACTATTAAATAATTGTAATCGTCTGGAGTATTACCATTGACTAATTGTTACTACTTAGAACATTACAATTGACGAATGGTAACTATTTGGAGCATTACCGTTAACTAATTACAACTATTTAGGGCACAAGGATTTATTTACTTCTAACAAATTGAACATTTAACTTATAAGAAACGGGATTATTTCTGGAGGCTTCTGTAGGATAGAGGATGTAGGATGTAGGTAAAGTGACAGTCAGACCAGACTCAATCGGAGGAAACTATTGTATCGATGCCTGGCAAATCTGCGGTAGAGGGACAGGAATATGCAATCGAAGTGTCTGTCCGAAAAATCATCGAAGTGTATTAATGTAATAAAACTTATAATAGCTCAATACTTGAAGGTCGGGTATCATGAAAATCTCAATGATTAATCTCTGTATAAGAAAAGAAAATCGTAACCATGGTCTAATGCCGGAAGGACGTATAAGGATGGGATATCAAGACATCATATGCCTTTATTGGATTAGACCATCGGTATCCTCATAAAATTACGGGACGCGCTCCGACGTTTTCAGACAAAAGAAGGTATTTGCTTTCCTTCTATCGTTAAAAAAGAATTGTTTCCCTAATTCCATGCATTTGCTTACACATATCCGAATTCCTGCTCAAAACCGTGTGTATCGATTATATCTCCAGATTCGAGTGAATGTTGATCGGATTGAAGCTGTGGAAGGGATATCGCCAAATGTAGGCTATGTATTTAAGCTACAAGGGCTGCTGGACGATAATCTGAGCAATTCTACGTCTATGGAGAACTTGGTACCGCAGTCGAGTCTTACATTTTGCGAAAAAGTATTGCTAAACCCGCCGCAGCAGCCATTACTTCATCTAAGAATCGATAATCCACTGTATAAAAGTTGGGATTGTCGGCGACTTCACGGATCGACAATTCAATTATGAATTGTTGATCCATGTCGAGGACATTTTTTGAACTACGCGGTATTCTACAAAAAAAATGTAGCGCATTACCGCACTGGTCAAACAAAAAGATAAAGAAAATCAGTTACGAGACCCAAGAATACAACGCTATAAGAACGAAGTAGAGACGAAAGGAAAAATGACAAGAGCACAATGGAGAATCAATAAAATTTAAGAATTTAAGAATTTTTAAATTGGAGAATCAAATTTAATTGCTTGAGAAATTCTGTGACAGACGAGATGTTGCGATCATCAGCACTCATCAACTCATTGTGTTCCTGCGTTATTCGAATGTTCTATTATTAACTGATTACCAAGCTCGCGTCGACAAACTATCGTCTGGCTCTAGTGGCGAGGGATTTTTTTTCTTATCGATCAATTTATCGATTTCGGGGATGGTATCGAAGGAGGTAACGGTGTTATTGGCGACTTTGATGACCGAATAGTCAATTATTTTCAGGATAAAAAAAAAAATAAGTAATTGCCCAATAACATATATTTATTAAATATATGCGGCATTCCAGGCCAAATCGACAGGGTCCTGACCCTCATATTTTTTTTTATTTTCTTTTCCTCGAAATATGTTGAAAGGCGGTACAAAAAAAAAATGCTCCACACAAATTTTCAGATTTTTTTGAAAATTCGTATAGTCAAAATCAACATAAAACTAAATTGCTAAAAAACTACATTATCGATGCTTTTTTAATTTTTACAGTAAATTCTGTCTTGAAAAACAAAATGTTTGGGACTAGTCCGAAGATGGGCAAGCAACTTGAACTGCCACTAAAAATAAAAAAAATAAAAAATCGCAAGAAATCTGTAGCATCTTTAACTTAATTCAAATACATCCTATACTACATTTTTAGATTCTCCAAAAATGTCGACGAAAAAAAAAAAAAAAAAATTGCCGCCAAACTATCCTAAAATGAATGGTTGCGGTACGCTAAACTACAATCATTTTTTTGTACCGCCTTTCAACATACTTCGAGGAAAAGAAAAGAAAAAAATATGACGGTCAGGACCCTTTCGATTGGGCTTGGAATGCCCAATATACTAGTATGAAATTAATCCCGGACAAACGCACACATAAACACATGCGCACGCGCGCACGCGTGTATAACCTGTATGGTGCCACTATTTGTATGCCCGTCCCTTCATCGACTTCTTATGTGTTAATCAATTGAAATATAAAATCTGTTAAAAAAATGGGACAGCACTCGATATAAACGACGGTTTTATGGAGTACGAAGGACAAAAAAACGTTTTTTTTAGACCGTCTTATTCGCGACGTCAAACCGACGGTTCGGTAGCTCTCGGGTTCGCATGGGTATAGTTTTTCTCCTCTCGCCGCATCGCGCATTGTTCACGCGCGTGTATCCCGTTCTCACTGCTCGTCTGCGGTGATCGTGGTCTCTCGAATAATCAGTGCTCTCATGTTAACTATTCGATTTTCCGGTTTCATGATCTCGTGCATTGCTGTGCTGCCTGTGGGCTTTTCTCAAGAGTGTGGCGCTCAATTCTCGCTCATTACGGATTACCCTGTCGCTTCCGATGAGTTATCGTACGGTAAATTATTTTATATCTCGCTAAGATAGCCTGGCTGCGTTGACCGTTGTTCGCTCAGCTGTCTTGACTTCGCTATCGTTGCCGCCTTCTTTTCGCGTCGGCGCATTATTACCAGTGTAAGTTCGTTTCGTTTTCGATTCGCTTCACATATTCTCGCAGCTTCTTTTGCCGATAATTAATTTTGTCGCGTCCTCGCGCTTCCAAGATTTCACCCCAAATTCGATTACGTTTACGTTATTGTACCAGCAAGCTATCCCGACCCTTCTACGACGAGCTGCATCTTGAGCTACATTCAGATTAGAATGGCCTGTCAATTCTGGCAATATAAAAGTTAATTTACGCTTTCTGGAGTCGAGCTTAGTTCCACCCGACTTCCATTAGTCCGGTTTGTTAATCCCGGCAAAAAAAAAATCAGTGACGGCCTGCTGGCGGCTGAATACATGAGCGAGGGTAGACGACTGAAAGTGACATTTCCCGATTTCTTCCACGATCCCGAATAGACCGGAAGATACGTCACAATATATACTTGTTGCATACAGTGGCGTCGAGATCACGAGATGCTCTTTATTGTCCGTAACTAAAATACTTGCCTGTTTCACACAGTGGAAAGGCATCTCTTACTCCCAACGCGGTTACTTTCGATGTTCTGAATCTTCGCAGGGAACTGCGTCAGGATCAGATGTTCTTTACCCATCATGCGAGACAGGTAAGTTTTTTTTTTGGGTACGCATGATGAAAACCATCTCGTGATCCGTACGCAGCTGCCTCAGGTTTGGAGCATCAAGACCAACTCCGTTAGGAGTTGGAGATGCTTTTCGCAACCATCCAAAACAGATAAATGTTGTATTATTGCTTCTGCGCCGTAGCTTGGAAAAGGAATTTGTGCACTCGAATCATGTCCTCTGAAATAAGTCCAAATAAAACAGAGGATTGACTCAGTTTTACTTCAATCGATTCAAATATAGTGGAGAAACAGTGATGGGAGTATCAAGGAAATGGACTATCTCTTCGGAGGGCATCTTAACAATCGGCTTCAGCTGAAGAACCTGAGCCTCCTAAAGGCGACGACTATCTTCTCATATAAAAAACAATGGAAATTAACAACAACAAAAAATGTTTACAAAAAAAAGGAAAATGCCGAAACAATCATAAAAAAAATCAAAAATCAAAAATAAATTAAATCACATAAGTTGTGGTAAGCACATTTATACAGATCTATTGAAACGTTTCGACATTCTGGGGCAGCGTAAAATCGAACTCACGATTTTTTAAATCATCTTCCTCCAAGTAGAACGTAAAAACTCCGGTACTGGACCGACTGGATAAGATGTGGATGACGAGATTTCCCATCACATGTGCACGATTCGCGGTGGCAGCTAGATTGCTGATCCGTCTATAACGCTCTCTTGCTAAAAGAGGATCGAATCTAACGAGGCGATAGCATTATTGAGACGCTTGCGCATTTGACGAAAGGGCACTCGAAAAGTAAAAGGAGTTCATCAGCCCCGCGATTCGGGGATCAAAGGTCGAACCGACGTTCAAGGCCAAATACTCTCCTCTGACTGTGCGCCTACTCTGCTTAGAGATACATATGTCGAGGCATACGTTCGTATACAGTCTACAAAATAATGAAATTACAACGAAGCCCCATTCTGGGGTTACCTCGAGGAGGTGTGGTCGATTATTTGTGGGATGGGAAGAGATCCTGAGGATGGGATAGGTAAAGCCTTTATAGCGGCCAGGGACCATTTCGCTTGCGCGAGCGCTCAACCGTCTCGCTATCTCGCGGAAAGACCTACATGGGGATAGGGCGTGCCGTTACACTATATATATTTAGTATGGTAATTATGTAGTCAAAAATGGAAAATAAAGGATTAAACGATTTTTTCTTTATATATGTAACTAAAAATTATAATAGGGAAAAATAAATACAAAATACTTGGTGCGTGCTTTCTTTGGATGAATTAAACGCAGTTTATTCGTATTCCACGGGTGCACCAAGTATTTTTTATTTACTCCTTTTTATTTATTTTCGAATTGAATGCCGGAAAAAAACGTTTAATTTTTATCTTCCATTTTTGGCTACATAATTAATGTACAAAATATTTATAGATTTGTATAAATCTACTTACAACAACATGGCTCATGTGATATAATTTCAGATTTTTTTTGTACTTATAATAATGTTTCCATCGATATTTTTTTTACCAGAAATGGAAATATTTAAGTACTTGGCGTACCATTTTAATTTTCGATGAAAAACGTATATTTTTCGGTTGATGGCAAATAGTTCAGAATATTATGGTAGCTGACGGAACACAATCGATATCTACGCCGTTGGAGGCATTACACCAGACCCAACGTATCGAAACCGTCGAATTTGCTGCCATAATCATTACAGTGTGAATTTGCTGACTGCGCGAATATCCTCGTACAATTTTAAACCGAGCTGCTCGAGTGTTAATGACGTTTATTGGAAATTCTACGTTATACACGGTACTTACGGCACTGTAGGCAAACTAAGTAGCTGTGTAGGTACAGAACGGCGGTACCAATCGATATCTCTATGGCAGTACCGTGATGCCGGATGGAAAGGGTAGACGTTGAGGCGAAGGAGAAGGAAAGGACTGGTGTGAGGGATAGGGGGTTGTGACAAAGAGGAAAGGAGGGTGATCCCCGGTTTCCTGATTAATGAACGCGACGAGCGTCGCAACCCTTGGAACCGCGCACACGCCGTCCCACCTTGGTGCTGCTTTCCGCAACGTCGATGTTCGGCGACAACTAGGTAGCTGATGCTGTTTTTATTGAATCGCATATTGCGCTTTCTCATATTATACGCTAAGGAGCATGCTTACATAGATAAGTGTAAACATGCTTTACACTTATCTATGTAAGGAGCATGTTTACATAGATAAGTGTAAACAGCTTACTGCTTTCCTGCAACGCAGCTATTGCTCGGAACAAGGACTATGCATGTAGTAACTAATAGGTACTGCAGGAAGACTGCAGTGCACCTGCTGAAATGAAGCCTGTGCTTAGGTAAGCTATATACATAAAAATATACAACAATTGAAAAATCTCTTTCAACAAAAAAAAATTGTTAGTTTACAATATTTCTTTGTAATCCTAAAAGATTCTACAAAATTTCTTAGATTCATATAGAATTTTCAAGAATTCATAGAATTCATAGAATTCATAAAATTTCATAGGATTTCGTGGGATTTCACGAGAAATCAGGGGCATTTAAAAGATTTCACTGACTTCAAGAAATGATAAAGACTTTCTAAGAATCCATCGACAGACGCGGTGCGGTCTGGACGCCAAGTACAAAAAAATGATTTTTTTAAGTGAGCTATTTCGGTTATATACTCCAATATACCGAAAATGAGATTGTTTATATTATCTCGCAAGCAAAGCATCAGTTCGAAATTTCAACGGCATTTCTACCATACAATTCGGACTGAAATATTACAACGATTTGATTTTGGAATTCAAAATCTAGAGACCCGGTAACGTCTTGGTGCCGAGTGCTTAAAAAAAAATCGATTTTTCAAAAAAGACGCTACCGTATATTTATAAGTGTCGTCTAGACTTCCGCTAATGTAAATATCGGGTTTCGTAGATGTCGCTGCGGCCAGCTGAATATACAGCTACTATCAGCCGGCTGTATTATTACCTCGATAATCTAATTTAGTATTAACTATTTAATTAATTATTTTTTCATTTATTAAAAAAAAAACCAAGTGTTACATCCTCACTCGTATCGATAATACATAGCTTTGGTCACGTGGATAATAAATAAATCATTAGGTGTGTCAATTTTCACGTTCAGGGAGCACTCGCCTTCGGCTCGAGCTCCTGTGGTACTCTTGCGGTTCGTGTGACTCACTTCACAGTGTGCGTGTAACGTTCGCTTTATCGCACTTGTATTGTAAATTACTGTTATGGGTCTGTATTCCTCTGCTTTTTTACCTGCTACTGTTATATTGATACTACTTGCTACTTTTTGTACTGGTATTACTGACGCAATTTTCAAATTTTCTGGTAATATTTCTTCTTGGAGCGATTCACTCCTGAGTTTTATTAGCATCGGGCTAGCTGATTTCCATGCCAATTTCCTAATTTTTGTCGTAATGCGTCGTAATGCGTTTGTCGTTTTCATCTGTCCCCTTGTAATTATTCAAGTTTTTTATAATTCATTTATATCTTCGTAATCTACTTTTTCTTAACTTCCAAATTTTCCTTCTACATCGATATTGACATCTTCACTACCCATATCCCTTATTTCTTCATCTCACACAATTTCATCAATACTCTTTATAAAAAAAAAAAAAAATCATTCAATTTTGAAGCAGTTTCTTCCTTATCACTAAATTTAGTTCCTTTAAATAATATGCCGCCATTATTTTGTGTCTGTTTCTTTGTAGCGATTATTTTTTTTCATTGCTTTCCACATTTTCTCAGTCAGTTTTATATTTTTCTATGTTACTTTCATAATCATGTTTTTGATTGTGTCTTACTTTTTGTATCTCTATAATTCTACATTGTCTGTATAATACCCAATCTTTTTGTCTCAGTGTGATTGCTGCTTGTTTATACTATATATCCCTTTTTGAATATCATTTCTTCCTTTTGCTGTAGCCACGGTTTACTTTTCCATTTCATAGTTACACTTTTCTTGGTGGAGCAACTTCATCTAATGTACTTATTATTAGCGCTATAAATTGATTTGCCATTTTATTTGTATGACTCTTTTCATCAACATCAGACCGATAATCTCTCCCTATTCAAGATTTCTTTTCAATACCTCAGCAAATGTTTCGTCACTTATGCACCGAAAAAAGGTTTGGTAAGATCCAACAAGATTTGTTTGAATCAACCTAATCTGACGGTTGCGGGCGGTGACGGAAATATTTAGTTAAGTTGACTACAAAGTTAGATCAGCATCAAAAAAATCATTTCATTGTCCCAACTAAGAATATGTTTGATCGAACAGAATAGGCAATCATATCGAAACAAATTTTTTTTGAAACAAATTTTTTTTTCGAAATAAATATCTAGTTACGCAAATGAAAAAAATATTTGGCCCAACTCAACTTGAAGTCGGATTCCAGTACTGTTATTTACGTTATTTGTTACTAATTAATTTCATACATGGTTACATCGTGTTTTATATGTTCGATTGTTATCAGTATATCGCTACTTATCAATATAACACAATTTTTACAAATTACAATTTTATATATCCTAGCGGGGCTCGAACCCCGAACCTATCGCATCCTGACCTAGTACTGTACCACTACGTTACAATATAGTACGCTACAATCTACAATGAACAAATATACGTTCAAGTCAAAATAATATACTTTCTGTATGGTGACAGTATATATGATTGAATCGAAAAAAGTTGTTGATTTAATGCTTTTTTGATTCATTTTGAACCAACGTTGTAGTCACTTTAACTGCTACACGCAGTTGACACAACCACACCAGTTTTATTGTTTCAACAAAGGTATAGTCAATTCAAATGCGCCTGGTTTGATTCAAACCAATTTTCCGTGACCGCAGCTGTGAGGTTGATATTACCAAACCTTTTTTTCGGTGTGCTATTGTAATCTCTTGTGATCATTTCATTTACGATATTATTGTCGTACTCTTTCTTACATATATCAATATGTACAATCTGATGAGCTGTAATTTTCAGTGCGTGTAGTACTTTAGTTTCCACGTCGAAGTTTGAAAGAACAAGTTCTACAATAGTTTCTGAATTATCTGTTATCGTCATCAGTTCAGTCAGGTACAGTTTAAGTTCCATGCTTAATACATTTCTAGGTAGCTTTTTTGCACATCCATTATTTCGACTAACATCCATTAAAAATCCTCTACAATAAATAAATGTTCTTGATCTATACAATTTTCACATTCGGTATAATTAATTCTATAAATTTTCCATCACTTCTACTCGGTGAATGGTTACATTGCACAGAATAATTGTATATTCTCTCCTTATTAATTTAACTATACTTATCCACGCAATTTGCTCAATATTTGTATCATATATGTTTATTTGATATATGTTAGTACTTCTAATGTTCTATTATTACTTATGTCATATCTTAGTATATTACAGTTTTTGCTTCCTCATAGAGGAAGCTTTGTGATGGTAAAAAAAAAATTGTCGAGATTTTAATGAAAATGTGTTCAGAATGTTCCAAAACATCGAAAAAACACATTTACAAAAAAATGTCCGGATGTGTGTGTGTGTGTGTGTGTGCGCGCGTGCGTGCGTACGCGCGCGCGTGCGTGCGTGCGTGCGTGCCAGACTTGCATCGTTTAAAACGACTATAACTCTAAAACGGTTTAAGATAGCCAGTTGAAATTTGGTACACTACTAGAGTGGTTACCTCTCTTCATTCAGTGTAATTTTTATGAAGATTGAGGCCAAATTGGAAATTTTACGGAATTTTGAATTTTTTGAAAAATGTCTGTAGCATCTGTAACTCGCGCAAATTTTGAGCTATCATCCTAAAACTGCACACGAATATAATATTTTGATCAAGGACCTTTGGTATTGAATTTGGCCGAAATCTATCCAAACGGTCAGATTTTATGGGATTTTGATTTTTTTGAAAAATAACTGAAAATTGTCTAATTCGAGTAAATATGGAGGTATCGATCTAAAATTTGATACAGGAACGGACTAACACTGTATAATGTTTCGTATGAAATTTGGTAAAAATTGATCTAACCGTTTAGATTTTATAAGATTTTGAAATTTTTTAATCTTTTGGAAAATTTTTATTTTATGTTCAACGCGAGTTTATGTATCAAGTGTCGCCCTAGGAGTAAAATAATGTGGAGATTCGCCATCGGTGGGGAAAAATACATAAGACATGGCCACGCAATGCCGAATCACGCAAATTTCAGTTAGCAATTTTCTACAATAAATTTTGCGGAAAATTATGGCCAATTTTTATGAAATTCAATTTATATAAAATGGAGGAATTTTTTTATCAGTCAAAAATTCTTACAATTTCTAATTTCTTACAATTTTGCGCACAGCTTTTAAATTATTTTTCCGCTCTGAACCTGAACCGGTCAGTCGTGTTACCTTAAAGTCAAACTAGACGTTGATGTTGAAAAAAGCTGAAAATTGAATTTTTCATATTGCTTCCTCATAAAAGACGCAAATTGTAATTTTCATATGGTTTTTTCACTATTTTCCATTATTCGCGAAGCTTCCTCTACGAGGAAGCCAAAAATACAGAGCATGCTTTCTCATAGAAGAAGCTTTGCGAATAATGGAACATAGTGAAAAAACCATATGAAAATTACAATTTGCAACTTTTATGAGGAAGCAATATGAAAATTTCAATTTTCAGCTTTTTTAAGGAGATGCTACCGTATACTCCAACAGGTTGTGGTGCGCCGCGCGCTCGCAATGATTTCGTAAAATAGTTTTGACTATCTTCGAATCGTCTTTTGTAATGATTTCTGTTATCATTCATTTTCGTAATGATAGAAGTAACCAATGCACTTATTATCACGTAACGTACACTAAAAACATATATCGTGGGTAACCGGCAGCGGTGGATGCGCTATTGGCTCACGGCTCCGGTGGTCCCGCAAGTCAAGATAATTCGTTCACGATTAGTACGTGAATGGATGACCGCGTAGTTGTGCGCTAGCTGGTGCATCGACCTTTGAGCAGGCGGCACTTTCTGTCTGAGAGTTTGGTGTTTCTGCACTTTACTCAAGTACTAAAATATCGAAGAATCAGTAGAAAATGGCCGTCTGTACCAGCACGGCCCTCATTGAAATGAACCATTGGTCGTCAAATTGTCACCATTGAATCTGAATGGTGCATTAGTAGTAACCATTTGGTCTGAATGGTATAAATAGTGAACGATTGACATTTTCAATGGTTACGATTCATCCTTTGACCATTGGCGAATGCCAACCATTCGGAGTGTAAGCGTTGGTGCATTGTAACCATTCGGAGCGTAACCATTAGTGAATGGTAATCACTCGAAACATTACCGTTGCTCAATTGTTACTATTGAGAATGTAATTAAGCAATTTTAATAGTTTGAAGTATTACCATTGACGAATTGTTATTATTGATGAACAACTTGAACAATTGAATTGAACAATTGTTATTATTGATGTACAATTGATGAATAGTACCTATTTGGAGGATTACCATTGACTAATTGTAACTGTTAGGAAAAAATGCCATTGACAAGTTGTAACTAATCGGGACATATTGAACAATATTCGAAATATTGAACAATATTTGCTATTTCGATCTTTACTTTTAACAAATTGAACCTTTCCCTCATGAAAATGAACCATTAGTCACCATTAAGAAAAAACCATTGGGATAACGATTGGAATATGTCTAATGGTAAATTGGCGGACCATTCGGACAACCATTCAATTTCTCAACGGTAACCATTCAATTTCTCAATGGTAACCATTTAATTTCTTAATGGTAACCATTCAATTTCCCAATGGTAGCCATTAAATTACCTAATGGTAACCATACATTTTTTAATGGTCGCCATTGGTTATCATTTTATAACAAATAACATGACGAAAAAAAATCCAAGTTTTATTCTTCCATTAGAGTGTATCTGCCTTGTTACTATTGCTTATGAGCCAAACCTCTATCTAATTATGCTGGGAAAAACTTTCGACTGTTCTCGGGATCGAACCGATGACAAATGTTCACAAGAGATGTTAGATTCTCTCGAATGCTCTCGATACAATATCGACACAATGCTCTCGAAATACATACAGATATGGATAACGGTCGGGACAAGCAGATAAATACTTATACAGAGTTTAATTTTTTGCGTTGATCCAAATATATTTTTCTCCGAAATATAGAGTCGCCATAAAGCCTCTAGAAAAAAGTACCACCACTTGGGACCTAAGAGTCAAGGAATATATATATAGAAATTATTCCATTTATAACAAGCGAAGTGTTCAATTTGTTAAAAGTAAAGATCGAAATAGCAAATATCGTTTAATCCTTGGGTCCTGAATAGTTACAACTAGTCAATGGCATTTTTCCTAACAGTTACAATTAGTTAATGGTAATGCTCCAAATAGGTACTATTCATCAATTGTAGGGTTCTAAATAATAACAATTGGTCCCTGGTAATACTTCAAATGATTACAATTGCTTAATTACATTCTCAATAGTTACAATTGATCAACGGCAATGTTTCGAGTGATTACCATTCTAATGGTTACGCTAATGGTTACGCTCCGAATGGTTACAATGCACCAACGCTTACACTCCGAATGGTTGGCATTCGCCAATGGTCAAAGGATGAATCGTAACCATTGAAAGTGTCAATCGTTCACCATTTATACCATTTAGACCGATTGGTTACTACTAATGCACCATTCAGCACACCATTGAGATTCAACGGTGACCATTTGACGACCAATGGTTCATTTCCATGAGGGACGATCGATTTTTCTCGCCCTAGTAACGAAAATAACTATTCCCGCACGTGATGCGAAAAAATACCTTTCTGCGCACACTTCACAGGAACGGAAAGCGGGCTTGGAAAAAAACATTAAATATAATTCCTGCAGTGACGACCAACGAAAAAAGTTTACCGGGATTTTTTATAAGCAATATTGTGAAAATGAGTGGTTTTTCGTATTTTCAATCAGCGATTGTTTTGTTTCCCGATGGCATCGAGGAAAGCTCCGGGTGCCTATTATGGTCTACAGCAAGAAATACACAAGATGCCATGTCCGGTGTTTGGGAATTTTAGGTGGCTATCGGTAATTATGGGGCTCATCGAAAGTTGCGGGGGAATCCCGGTTTTTCCAAATTCATCTTCTATTAATTGCTTTATACTCAGCAAATTACATTTACATTAAAATTTGCCACGAATAACATATTGTTTTTCTTTGTTTGCAATTGTATTGAGTCATTAGTATACGAAACCCTATTTTATCGAAGAATTTCTGTATTTCTTGAATCAATAGGTATCCCTTACAAGTATACTACTAGTAAATCCGATATCTAAAAGCGGCTTTACAATGAGCGGCAGCAATGCGGATCCTGTAATATTTGACCTATCGAGCTATGCTGGGCGCCGTGCCTTCACGACCATAGACTGGTACACACTTGTCAGCGCCCAGCGTAACGAAAGCGTTACTAACCGGAAACGAATCACATCGCATTTTGAGAAGAAAGCTTTGCTCGTTACGCATTTTACGATCAAGTACAGGAAATACCGTTAATATGAAATAGAATTAGTTAAATGAAGACATAATGGATAAGTGACTAATTGTACAATCGTCAACACATTGTTCGCAGGTAAGTTTTTCAACAATCGACATTCTGTCCACTTTATATTTTCATTCGACGACGTGTAATGACATTAACAAATTGTTTGTAAAATGAACGTTGCTGATTTTTGAGGCTTGATTTCAGACGAATTGATATT
Organism: Amblyjoppa fuscipennis; assembly: GCA_963575735.1. Taxonomy (NCBI): domain Eukaryota; kingdom Metazoa; phylum Arthropoda; class Insecta; order Hymenoptera; family Ichneumonidae; genus Amblyjoppa; species Amblyjoppa fuscipennis. Next base: position 19,658,874 of record OY754488.1, read on the forward strand.
GTGACGGTTTGTTCTTTTCACGAGGGAAATTTGTTCATTTATACTTCAACAATAGATATGTTATTTGTTCATTTCATGTGTAATGAGTGCTTGTCTGGCTGTAGCAGCATTAAAAATGTTCTTCGTCTGAAAGTGCTACTGAAAGAGTGCTATTGCTATCAAATTTTCATTTGAACTAGTTTGACTAATTAAACGTTAAGAAAAATTTTATTTGATGAATTAATTATCTAGGGCGACATTGCCTTAGTAGCATACAACATTGAACAGTACCAGAAGTGGACAATTGTTCGAAAGATGCATCAGCATCAGACATCTGAGAACAATCTTGCAATAATATCCGAAGAGGAAAGTACAAACTGCACTCATCAATCCCCATCCGGAAGGGAAAGAAAAAGCCGTATCTGATGGACAATTGAGATGACTATGAAGAAATTTCAACAGCGCCGGAATCGAAGAAGAAAAGAACGCACGCACGCACGCACGCACGCACGCACGCACGCACGCACGCACGCACGCACGCACGCACGCACGCACGCACGCACGCACGCACGCACGCACGCACGCACGCACGCACGCACGCACGCACGCACGCACGCACGCACGCACGCACGCACGCACGCACGCACGCACGCACGCACGCACGCACGCACGCACGCACGCACGCACGCACGCACGCACGCACGCACGCACGCACGCACGCACGCACGCACGCACGCACGCACGCACGCACGCACGCACGCACGCACGCACGCACGCACGCACGCACGCACGCACGCACGCACGCACGCACGCACGCACGCACGCACGCACGCACGCACGCACGCACGCACGCACGCACGCACGCACGCACGCACGCACGCACGCACGCACGCACGCACGCACGCACGCACGCACGCACGCACGCACGCACGCACGCACGCACGCACGCACGCACGCACGCACGCACGCACGCACGCACGCACGCACGCACGCACGCACGCACGCACGCACGCACGCACGCACGCACGCACGCACGCACGCACGCACGCACGCACGCACGCACGCACGCACGCACGCACGCACGCACGCACGCACGCACGCACGCACGCACGCACGCACGCACGCACGCACGCACGCACGCACGCACGCACGCACGCACGCACGCACGCACGCACGCACGCACGCACGCACGCACGCACGCACGCACGCACGCACGCACGCACGCACGCACGCACGCACGCACGCACGCACGCACGCACGCACGCACGCACGCACGCACGCACGCACGCACGCACGCACGCACGCACGCACGCACGCACGCACGCACGCACGCACGCACGCACGCACGCACGCACGCACGCACGCACGCACGCACGCACGCACGCACGCACGCACGCACGCACGCACGCACGCACGCACGCACGCACGCACGCACGCACGCACGCACGCACGCACGCACGCACGCACGCACGCACGCACGCACGCACGCACGCACGCACGCACGCACGCACGCACGCACGCACGCACGCACGCACGCACGCACGCACGCACGCACGCACGCACGCACGCACGCACGCACGCACGCACGCACGCACGCACGCACGCACGCACGCACGCACGCACGCACGCACGCACGCACGCACGCACGCACGCACGCACGCACGCACGCACGCACGCACGCACGCACGCACGCACGCACGCACGCACGCACGCACGCACGCACGCACGCACGCACGCACGCACGCACGCACGCACGCACGCACGCACGCACGCACGCACGCACGCACGCACGCACGCACGCACGCACGCACGCACGCACGCACGCACGCACGCACGCACGCACGCACGCACGCACGCACGCACGCACGCACGCACGCACGCACGCACGCACGCACGCACGCACGCACGCACGCACGCACGCACGCACGCACGCACGCACGCACGCACGCACGCACGCACGCACGCACGCACGCACGCACGCACGCACGCACGCACGCACGCACGCACGCACGCACGCACGCACGCACGCACGCACGCACGCACGCACGCACGCACGCACGCACGCACGCACGCACGCACGCACGCACGCACGCACGCACGCACGCACGCACGCACGCACGCACGCACGCACGCACGCACGCACGCACGCACGCACGCACGCACGCACGCACGCACGCACGCACGCACGCACGCACGCACGCACGCACGCACATCTGGACGTCAGGTAAAAATCACGTTTCTCGACGTTTTGGACTATTTTAAGTACTCTCACACTAAAATAGCGATTTTTTTTTTTTTACGAAAACAAAGCTTCCTCTATGGGAAGCAAAAAAGAAAAATATGTCGTGTTTAAGTACTTGGCGGCGAAACGATATCGCGTCTTTTAATAACTTATTAAATTCATTAAAAGAAATTCACATTGTGCTCATTACTTTAATTTCCACTGCATTCCAAAATATTCTCCAAGAAAACTGTTCACTGCACTATACCTCTACAATAGCTAAAATTAAAATTTCATCATGTTATTACATTAGAAAAAAAAATGCAAGTCTTCTGTCCGGGAGCCTGGGCATTGGTTCGAGTAATAATAGACTGCAAACTCTTAACATGATAAATTCAAAATTAATATAAAATAATAATAATATAAGATAAAGGTAATTAATTTTCTTCTATAAACGATATCAGAACATAAATGAGTTAAACCGTCAATTTAAAAGGGAAATGTAGATAAATATATTATTATTAATATATAATTAATTATATATCAGGCACACCAATAGCATGCTTAAATTTCGTTAATAAATTAACAGAGATAAGCGATCGATAGTGCGTAAATTGTCAAAGTGACTTTAAATAACGTCGAATGACCTAGCACCTGGTAACAAGTTGCATGGCAGCATGTATGCAGTTATCGCAAATACCAGCGTCCAAGGGGAGGGCTGCGATTCTGCGTGCCATCGCTACACGAGAAGCAAAACAAGTTTAATTTAGTATCCGTATGCACGCAGTCGCGGTATAAATATTTTTATTTATCCGGAGACTGTCCGCGAGTATAAGTCGGTAATTTACACCCTTCGCCGGACCGGGGCATCCCGCAAGCAGCGGGTCGCAACTATAACTGGCGCTCAATGGAGCCTGCGGCCGCGGTGGGAATTTTTGGCGATTTATGAGATTTTGCTGGACACGTAGGTGGAGGAATTAAAGGACATTGTTCGGGAACGATGAAGCGAATCGGGTTCTTTCCTGCTTACGAGAGTTTAGTCGATAAAAAATCGGTTCTGCTTCGGAGCAACGCTGGAGCAATAGCACGGTTGTTTGTTTAGTTCATCCCACGTTATCCGTAATATTCTATTATAGTTATTTTAGTTAACTTTTATAATATGACTCATGAAATATTGTGACTGATTCATAATCCTTGTTATGATGCGAATGAACTTTCACAAATTAACAATTAAAAACTACATGTACTTGGCACTACATATCTAGGAATTTTCAACTTACTTGGTAAGTTTTTACAAAAATAGTGATAACTCGCATAGATGTCTTCATTATTTTGTACACCATTTATGGTTATTTTTTGTGTTATGTCATATTTTTTTTATTAAAGATTCACTTGAAATATTTTAATGTTTCAGTTTCAAAGTAACTGTCCTTGCATTGAGTATTCTCAAATATTTTTACGGGAGCTTAAAAGTTGCCGCAACGTTATTTTTATGAATTTTTAAACTGCTAACATTGCAATAAAAATTCTTTCCATAAAAAAGACAAATGTTTTACCACGTATATTGTTCTATTCTTCTAAGAAACAATATGGACCAGCTTTGGTAGCAACATACCCCTACTTTGTTCGTAATTTAGCTTTGTCAGATTAAGAAAAAAATGTCTTTTAGTAAACAAATTTTTTTGTGAGAAAAAATAAACTTTTTATACTTGGGTATCATTTAAGGTTTTGTCGAACATTTTTTTGTTTGGTTTTTTTTCTCCTCCGATGTAGCGATACCGATCGAGATTACTGTCAATTTTGATTTTATTACCTTAATTTTATTTAGAAATGAAGATTTTTTGTTTGAATAATATTTCGTTACAATTTTTTAACAGCAATATTGTGCGTTTCTTTAAATAATCATTTTGGCAAAATTAGTGCAACTATCTCATACGCGCACTTCGCGCTCATATGCTTATTGATTTAAAGCACCTTTCAAAACTCATACAAGTGACAAATTGTTTATAAATATGGTATAGAAGAGCTTCAATCGAACCCTACGTATAGGAATACCTAGTATGCGTGTGTCTGAACGTAGTCCAAGCCTACATTTACGCATAGTTGAGTTTGCTTGAATCTCGATACATCTCCCCTCATTGGTGTGGAATGCGAGGTTACCGATTCGTAATTAAAGTTTCCATCGGTCTCGGAACGAATTGGAGAGCAACTTCGTCGTCACGATATCAGCGCGATCTACACCGAACAAAAGATTTGGTAATATGAACCTCACAGCTGCGGTCATGGAAAATTGGTTTGAATCAAACCAGGCGCATTTGAATAGACTACAACGTTGTTGAAACAATAAAAGTGGCGTGGTTTTGTCAACTGCGTGTAGCAGTTAAAGTGACTACAACATTGGCTCGAAGTGAACCAAAACTGCATTAAATCAACATTTTTTCGATTCAATCGTATATACTGTCAACATACAGAAGCTAAATTATTTTGACTTGAACGTACTTTTGGTTGATTTGAAGAAAGTGATTCGATTTGTTCGTATATATCAATCAGGGAAGACGTCAATTTAGCCATTTACAAATAATATGTCCACAATAAACAACTTTCATGTTGTTTCGATATTTCAATGTCAAATCATCACAATTGAGTCCAAGGTAATGACGGAGAACAACTTATGTATCCGATTCAAGACTGCATATATCAATAGGCGATTGTAGCGAAGTGGTAAGGTGCTAGGTCAGAATTCGTTAGTTTCGGGGTTCGAGCCCACTAGGATATATAGAATTTTCATTTGTAAAAATTGGGTTATATTGATAAGTAGCGATTGTACTGATAACAATTGAACATATAAAAGATTCTGTAACCATGAATAAAATTAATCAGTAACAAATAACGTAAATAACGTAAATAACAGACCCAACTCCAAATAACAATATCGATCAAGTTTAGTGCCAATCAGTTTATGTTTGAAAATGTATTGCTGAAACAATATTTAGCAACTATTTATTTCCGGCCACATTATTCCTTATTCCTTTGCCTCAATAGCAATGCTCAGCAGGTTTAGTGCCACTTGGTTCACATTCATCGATTTCTCGCTTAAACAATATTTAGCAACCATTGCTTACTAGCAATTTTAACTGGCACCGTGCACCGTACAGATACCAGTTTGCTGTGCCAATTACTGGCCGCCAGTCCTAGCGACAATAATATTGGGTAGTATAACTATTGGCAGGTTTGTAAAGACAACGACCGCTGAATAAAATAATGTGGGTTGAGTGAAACACAATGCAACGAATAATACCTGTATGCCAACAAACAGTATTTTTATTTTTCCGCTACCACCACTCTAAGCGTTACCCTCCGATCTAAGAAAAGTCTTCGCTCAAGACAAGCACTGTAGCTCAATTTTTAAAGGTGTGACGATTCAGCGTTTTTCTATCACTCGAGGTGTCTGCATATATATGTAGACAACTCGACTGATAGAAAAATATAGGTGACGATAGCGCAGTGGTTAGCGCTCTTACTTAGTAACGGACTAAGCCGTGTTCGAATCCCGGCGATCACCATATTTTTCTATCATTCAAATTTGAACCAGCCGTCACATCATCCGCCACGATCAATCCTCCGAATTCTCCGCCCGGTCGTTACAAAGGACGCTGAAAGAGGTTCTATGATTTCTATATCCTTAACACGTTAAAAAAAATAGTTCTTTCCCGACTGCGCTAAAATAACCACATTACATGCGTGCAATACGGGCAGAAATGTTACCGACCGATGATCATCATTAACATGTGCACTTCCATTACTCCCTAGGGAGTAATAGGGTTCATTACTCCCTCTCGAAACTCTATTACTCCCGGGTTAGTAATGATCATTGGCGAATATGTCAATTTTGCGACGCAAGAACTTTGATTATTTTAACGAAGTCTGAAAAAAAATATAGTATGCGACAAAGGAGGAAGTGCATTTCCACCTCGTGTGAAAATACGCACTTTCCTCCCTTGTGACATAATATACTATTTTTCCCGACTACGTTAAAAAGGCCCTATTTCGTACCTGCAACGGGTTTGGAAAGTGGCCCATTCTTAACAAGCCAGAGGACAAATAATTTAGCAAGAGGAAAATGATTTAACGAGAGGAAAAGTGAAACCTTTCCTCCCGCTAAATTACTTTTCTTTCCGCTTGTTGAGAATCGGCCACTTTCCATCCCCGTTGCACTCATAGAAACATGGCTACGTTTAGCAGAGCCGGGCAAAAAATAGCGTATTCCACTCGCAAGGAAGTGCCTTTTCATCCCATGTGAATTTCTGAAAAGGCGCACTTTTCTCCATTGTAGCATAATATACTATTTTGTCTACAAAGATTATACCTCAGCTGATGATAAAAATATTGAAGTCGCTTAAGGCTTATTTTGGAGAGAAAAGATTAAGTTATATGTAAGAAAAATATCGGAAGATTTTCAGGTGTGTAGTACGATGATGTGAAAAATGATCTAAAAGGAGGATTAATTTATTGGCAATGCCCATAAATTAACCTTCCGGCTTTTCATACAGCCGTTATATGTTCACTCGTAAAATTTCCAAGAAGCATTATGATACCCGGGCTGACCATGTACAGGCACAATGCCTGTAATAAGCAGAAAAGCAAAATAAGTAAAAAAAAAAAAAAATTAAGTTGAAAACTGAAATGTTCGTATCGCTTTCTCATAATGTTTCTTCAGCTCTAAAGCTTCTTCTATGAGGAAGCATTTTCCATATATTTGGCTTCCACGGAGAAGAAGCTTCGCGGATAAAGGAACATTATGAAACGGCGATATGAAAATTTCAATTTTCAACTTTCATAAAAAAGCAATACAAACATTTCGTTTTTCAATTTATATGACGAAGCGATATGAAAATTTTATTTTTAACTTTTTCCAACGCCAACGTTGTATTTGAATTTTGCAAAACGCCTTGTTAGTGTTAGATTCAGCATGAAAAATACATAACGTTTAGGGTGGTGGGAGCTGAAAAATTAAAAAAACGTTTGTTTTCGATAAACCTCAGTATACATATATGCTGGGTGGGCCTTTAATTGAAAATTTTAGAATTCTCTGGGGGCCACGGGTGGAGACCAATTGTACACCTGCGAAGTCAAAACGAAGATCGGTCTACACAAAAAGTATACACCGAACGACTGTACCACCGAGCGTACGACCGAACGACGAAATCAAATCTACACCAAATATCCGTGCACTGAAAACTTTACACTGATCAATTGCAATAACTGGACACTCAGAAACTGTATATAAGGGGAAAAATACGACACGACGAAAGTTCGACACCAAAAACTCGACACTGCAAAAGGTCGACACCGAGAACTCGACACGATACAACAGGCTATTGTACACAACTTCATATAAATAAGTATATGTTGAATTTTTAACTTTTTTCAGATAAAATATATGGTTTTATCTGTTGAGTTGCTCTATAATACTTTTAACAGTAACTGATACGAAAATCATATATTTTATCTGTAAAAAGTAAAAAATGCAGTATATACTTATTTATATGGAGTTGTGTACAGTAGTCTGATGTGCGGTGTCGAGTTTTCGGCGTTGACCTTTCGCAGTGTCGAATTTTTGGGGTCGAACTTTGGTCGTGTCGTATTTTTTTCCTTGTGTACAGTTGCTCGATGTCTAGTTTTTGCAATTGATCGGTGTAAAGTTTCCAGTGGACGGTTATTTGGTGTAGAATTGATTTCGTGTACAGTAATTCGGTGCATACTTTTGTACATACCCTATGTCGTGTATAGTTGAGCTATGTACGGTTTTCAGTGCAGAGTTTTTATATATACATCTGCCTATGTGTACAGTTGATTGGTGCATACTTTTTGTGTAGACCTATCTTCGTGTAGACTTGGCAGGTGTACAGTTGGTCTCCATCCGGGGCCACCCTATATTATCGTGAAGTATAAATTAAAAATGCGATGTGCGAAGCGTCTCCGAAAGGAATGCATGTTTAGAGGTCGCTACCAGCTATTTAAAAAACAAAAAAACATCGGACATCTAAATTTAAAATCAAAATGAAAAATTTGAGATTTTCTTGGAGCCACCCCGCACTTATAAAGTATAACGAATAAGAAAGAACTGTGCGGAATCCGTATGAAATCGAAGCACTTTTAGTGGTCGCTAAAAATGGTCGGGGTTTGAAAAAACAAAGTTTTCGACAATATAGGTAATAGTTACAAAATGTTGTAGACAATGAAAATCCGCCGCGGAAAAATAACCGAATATTTCATTTGAAAACGTATGTTTATTGTAACAAAAATTAAATAAACAAGCCGCTTCGCGGCTCGTTGGGGGCTCCGCCCCCCAAGCCCCCAGTTGGGGGGCTCCGCCCCCCAAACCCCCCGAAAAATGTCCCCTCGGGACATTTTTACGGTACTCATAGATTTGTACGCACGACGCGCTTCCCGCGTCGTACGAGCTGTTCGCACGGCGCGCTGCGCGCGCCGCGCGACGTGTTTTTACATTTAATAACAAACAAAAAAATGTTTTTTTATGATTAACGGGGGTGGAAAGGGCCCATTTTTGACGAGCGGGAGGAAAAGTGATTTAGTGGGAAGAAGAATGAACCTTTCCTCCCGTGAAATTAGATTTCCTCTCGTCAAATTACATTTCTCCCTGCTTGTTAAGACTCGGCCAATTTTTATCCCCATTGTAGGTGTAGAAATATGGTCACGTTTTAGCATAGTTAGGAAAAACAAGTAGGGAAGAGCGGCGTAAAATGGGACATTGGGGCACAACGGGACAGTGAGGGCAATACGCAATTTTGCAATAATTTTAGGATGCCCCATTTTGTGCCAACGATACATCCGGATTTTCGACCCGTTTTGTCCCACGGACCGCTATCGCCGCCATCCAAAAGTTTTTGGAAAATTGCGGTTTGTCCCATTATCCCGCTTCGCCCCCCTATGCCATTTTGCCCCGCTTACCTCTACTGATCGCGCGCGGGCCTTGATCACTTCGGGGCGGCGCTGGTGTCGATCTCGCACGCGAGGGTCTAGCCGGTCCCTCGCGCTGAAACCGACGCCAGCGCCGCCCTGATGAAAAAGTTTCTATTTTGACAGCTATAATTGTGAATGTCTTTTTCGCATATAATAATGATTGTACGTGAGTGATAAAAAAAATTATTTGTGAATTATCGTAGAAATCGCTAAGTGTATAAAGTGGAATTTTTATGGAATTTTTTAATGTGATATGTGTAAAGTGTATCATGATTTTTGTGAAAAAAAGAATTCCGTCAAAACTTTTAAAAAAGTATTAAAAAAGTGATAATTATCATGTAATATGTATAATTGGCTAATCGGATATTATCCATCTATTTTTGTTATCCGTATCATCCAGAACTTTTTTGTATTTATTTTTTACTTATTTTATAGTCGAAAACAAATTATGTTACATAACCTCCCAAATAGATAACACTGTAATAAATTTTTGCAAAATATTGTTTGCAGATATCTAAATGGGTCCAAATTTGGTGGGCTACATGGTAAGGTTATAACAAATGAAGACTGCGAAGGATATATTAATTGGTTCGCAAGTTTTTAAGTTTGAGCATGACACGGACGTCCGATGCGCAAACTTCGAAACTAAAAAGGAGATTTTATGATTTTACAGTCATTTATACTTAATTCGTTGATAACATTGTTATTAATCTTTTAAATGGTTTCAAATTTGCAGGGCTTCATGTTAATAGTATTTAGAAAAGAATGCTGCCAGGTACAGTGAAATTCGTTCACCCGTACGGAAATTGGAGCGTGAAACGGACGTCCGACCAACTAAAAGATTTATAAAAGGTAATTTTTCTTGTTTTTAGCTAGAATGTTTATAAACATTAACTTATATTTGTTTAATTGGTTTCAGATTCTCCAGGATGTTTGTCAACGATAAAACCAAAGTACGTAGCAAATTTTAGCTGCGTTGGTTGATTCGTTGCGAAGATATACACGGACGTCCGATGGGAAAAATAGTCATTTTAATAGGCACTTCTTACGTGTAAGGAGTGAGTGCCGAAAAACCAAAGATTTGTGGTGTCTGGTAAAGGGAATCGACAAATTCCTGCAATGGTCAAAAGTATAAAATATCTCTAGCGACGAACGAAGAAAACATTTTATTTACCTAATTCTCTTCAACAGTTGAAACGAGAGTACTTTTTTCAGCTGTGCAAGAGAATTAGATTTTAAAAAATGGTTTCATTCGTGTGTCGATAGCGATTTTTTAAACCTTTTGACCATTGTAGGAATTTGACAACTCCCTTTACCACAAACGACAAACCTTCGGTTCTTTTTTATTTACCTTTTATTACAACAATCATATGTTTCCAAATGAAATATTAGGTTATTTTTTTGCGGCAGATTTTCAACTTCTACAACTTTTTGTAACTATTAGCAATAAGTGTCGAAAACTTTGTTTTTTTTTAACGCTCGGTAAAAATACTTCGAGTCCATAGGGATTTCGCAGAGTTTTTTTCTCATGAGTTATACTTTAGAAGTTTAGGGCGACTCCAAGGAAATCTCAAACTTTTCACTTTGACTTTCAATGTAGATGTATCGTAGTTTTTTAGTTTTTAAATAGCCGGTAACGACATTTAAAAATGCATTAATTTCGGGGATCGTTCGCACATCGCTTTTTTATTTTCTACCTCACTATAATACGGGGTGGCCTGTAGAAAATTAAAAATTGTTCAATTTAAGAATCACCCTAATATATATAGTTTAGTATTATGTTGCAGAGATTATGCAAGAAATGATGATAAAAAATACATAGAAAATAAAGATGAAGTTTTTAATCATATTTTAAAATCGAGCAATTCATACACAAAAACTTGGCGTGCGAGTTTGTTTTTTTTACAATCCCGGTCATACATGGTTCATCTGCCCAATTCGGATATTGTTGTCGAATTAGTTATGACACTTAATGCTGTTAAAATTTTTGAACGAGACGAATTCTTGTTATTGTGGGATTTTGTAAGTTTGTATGCGACGACGATTCGCTTTTGCCCACACTTGATCCTACAATCTGTTAATCTTGTGTTTATTTCGAGTATTTTTATTGTATCGCAGCATTGTCTTGATAAAGACATGCCATAATCGGGACCTCGAGATCCATAATCGTAAGCGAGCGAAAATTTTACCTGTCGAACTGCTTAAACACGTGTGAAAAGTCTTTTGCGAAAAATGTTGCACCCCTCGATGCTTGATATTTACTTTTATACTTTTACACTTTACTTTATACTTGATAAAAGTTAGTTTGACGATTCGACGAGTCAATTTAAAAAAAATATCCCGAAAAATTTACAAAATCAATATTTTCAGCTGCGAAGTATGCCCAAAACCTATGAAAGTATTTGATAACGTCTGTAGAGATGATTACCTTAAAAAACAGCTTTCTTAAAAAATATTTACATGTTACTTCGTACGGCGGCATAGTAACCTTGTGTTTTGGACCAAAATTCTTAAAATTTGCAGCGTAGCCATCAAATACATCATTAAATATGCATAGCAGGTGAGAAAACTTTTGAACATCTCCACGATTGTGAGTACATACCACGATATTTTTGAATGTACCGCAATCAAAATGTTCTAAAATTTTTGTTTGGTCGGTGTACCTCAAGTATCGAATCCGGAATGATGCAAATTTTTGTACAAATACCATATTTCCTTACCTTTAGTATCAACTCGAAGCCAAGTGCAAATCTTCGTTTTCAGCGAAGATTTATATTTTTCAGAGTTATACTAAATTTAGGCAAAATTTCCTTGAATATAAAAAAAATAGTATATTTCGATACTAGAGGCCAAACGAGCGTTTTGCGCACGGCGAGTGTGAAGACAGCACGAAGCTGAGGCGAAGTGCTGTCTTCACACAAACAGTGCGCAAGACGCGAGTTGCCTCGTGTATCGAACCATATTTTTCTTTACGAATGCAATGCAAAATCCGAGTTGTGCACCGTTCACAGGCATACGCAATGGCGAAGCCTCGGTGTCACCATAGCAATCGCTTGGTAATATAGTAACCGTTAGCGACGCTCGATGGCACTGGTAGTAAAACCAGTATGCAAAATGCTTTCACCAGTGTGCAAAGTACTTTGCACACTGGTGAAGACATTTTACACACCGGTGAAAGTATTTTACGCATCGCTTTTGCGCGTCGTGCGGGTATCAGCCATTTTGCATGCCTGTGAATGGTGCGCAAACGAGGATTTTGCATGAATGAGTAAAGAAAAAAATCTTCCAGTACTGGATTTTTCTATGCCAAACGCATTGATCTGATATAAATGATGATTTTGACGTCAATCAAAATTTCAATAATAAGCAAAAAAAGTGTTACGAGAGTACAAACGCATATCCGTTCAGTTTCGATAATAGGGAACCCGTTGCTATCTAAATTTGATGACATTTTTTCGCTCGGTGTACCTCCAAGTATCGAAACGGGAAGGGAGCATATATGTTGAGTAAGTCGAGGTGATATGGCCGTCGTTTTTTAAACAATGAAAATTGGAGGTTTAACGTTGAAAAAACCTTAAAATTTTTGTTGTAACGAACTCTACAAACGTCGAACTAAAGTAATTCACGCAAAATGTTCGATATGTTCGATGCGTGATTTAATTGCAGCTCTGTAAAAAAATGTTTGCGTTCGGTTGTCTCACCCGAGCATTACCGGTGAGATGGCCACAATAATAATGGTAGTCAATCAGGCCTAGAGCAGCATCGGGTTCGCACAAAACATGTCTTACTATATTTTATGTTGTGTACAAAAACTACAGAAAGACAACAATTACCTCCGTTAAATGATTCAGATGCCAAACTAAAAAGAAAGCGATTTTACTGGTCGCATTTCTCTCGCAATATCCGAATCCACTGTTTAAATTGGATCCGGATATTGCATCTTCGCATCCACTGCTTAAGTTGAAAAAAGTAGGTTTATTACGCACCAATATTTTCTTGAAAGATCCAACTATAGTGTGCAGTGTTGATTTACTAACAAAATTATAATTTGGTATGTCTCCATCACGCTACAAATATAGCTCGAGAATTTTCCGTCTATCTCGAAATAGGAATTCACCGCTCGTAGTGACACTTGCACGCGCAATCTTATAATTTTTGGTGCAATCCCACATTGTATTCATATATAATAAAATTTTTACGTTGAAAGATATTACACATGGCCATTTCACCCGCCTGCTCATATCATCCTGATTTACCCTATTGTAATTTTATTGATATTTTCCGGTATTTTCTTATCGTTCTCCGACCAGAAAATAAAGTACACGACGGGTTCGTACTCAGGACTGTCGGTTTTTCGTGGCGTTTGGAAATTCTTTTATGGTTTAGGAAGAAATTTCAGATGCCTCCCACCACAGTGTCTGAAGACCAGAATATTTTCATCACGAGTTTCCGGAGGGAGGTATGGATGAGGATCTTTCTATGGATTTTTTTAATTGGCCGAGTTTTAATTTCTGTTGCCGTATAGTTTAGTTCTATTGTATGCTATTGCTGCGATAGCCTGGGGTGCGAAAACCGCCGGCATTATACCCGAGACACATTAATCGTGCTCGGCAGTCGCGCGGTTGACTCGACTTTTGTCCTACGGCTTATTGCGCTTTTACGCAGTCGCGAATCTTCTTGCCAACTCACCGCTACTAAACAGAAAACTATCTGGAGGTACTACATGTTTATTTGCACTATTCTTTCCCCTCGCACGTTGTTCAGGGAACGGGGCTGTCTTGTCCTGAGGATGCTATGATTATCGGCGATAAAATTATGAGTTCTTGTTGGGGGCAGAAGTACTTGGGAACAAGGCTGATAATATTGCTGGAACGCTATTCGACGTTTTTCTTAACGGCGTTTTCATCATAGGCTGAAGTCCACGAGGATTCGAAACCTCAACCAGCACCGTCCGCGCTCGGCCTTGCTGCACGTGGATGTGCTAGAAATGATATTTATTCCCGATTTGGCGTTTTTCTACGCTAGGACCTCGACTCAAGCTTTCCGTGTTGCTTTCGACTCAAGCGCTGTCCGAGTCGAAAGAACCTTCTACCAAAAATAATTATAGGCACCCTAACCAACTGCAGTTGTTAGTGGGACTGAGCTCGGCTCGCTTGTCAGACACCCAACTGATATTGCTGCCGCAACGAACTGTAATTGCTGCGAACCCAAGTATGACCCCCTTATACATGCAAGTCAGTTGATATTTTATTACTTTATTAGTATTGGAAATCGTGAAGGCGTACGAGAGACAAACGGACTTAATAACTTACCTAATTAATGAACGTATATTCGCTAATTGACAGGGAGAGATGGAGCAGATTCGAACAAGTAGCAGATTTTAGTCCACAGTTTAAAAAAAAGTTCATAACCTACCCTTACAGAACCATCCGTATAATTAGTTCGTACGATAATGTTCAAGCAGATGTGAATCTTATATACAAGATTAAAAAATATTTTTTTCAAAATAAGCTTAGCAGAGTGAATAAATGTAAAAAAAAACGAAAATAAAGCAATTTCAAGTGTTAAAAAGGCATTTACGCGATCGCCCAGATCAATGTTTCGTGTTACTTGTTTATGAATATTTTTGGTAACCTGTGCTGTTGCGCTGTTGGACCAACCAAGTCGCTTGGTTGCAACACGCCTGTAAATTTTGAAGCAAGTAAGTAAATGGCTAATCCAACAATTTCCCTGGCTATCGGCCTAACTAACAAATTACTTGGTCTAACGAATAACATATCAACCAACATAAAAGAGTAAACGCAACGAATTTGTCGTCTGGCGCTCAGAGCACTAAGTCAATTGGTTGCCTCAGCAATTTTTTTGTGTGTCCAACTAATTCATTTTTTCCGTATATTGATCAAATTTTTCCTCTTATAAAAAGCTTATTTTTCCTAGCAAAACAAATTATACGCAAGCAATGCGCAACTTGTACTTCTTGTACAACTTGTTTACAACGTGTTTAACTTGTACTTCTTTCAAATATCAAGTTGAATTTAACCGAGTTAAAATTGTGAACTGTGATAATTCTTCGAAAAATGAACAATCTCGTGAAATAGTAACTGCTTGCGATTTTTTATGTGCAACCTTTTTCTTAATACACGTTAATCAATAAAACAATTTTTTGAAATAAGTAAAGTTTGTAGCCATGTCTAATATATTCTAAGTTTTTTTATATTCTCTTCCATCTAATGTATAATAATGGCCTGTACACCTTTACTTCCCAACAACATTTATATACTGAAAACATGTCCTTTGATGCAGGCAACAGAGTTAAGTGGATTCTAATGACGATAGGGAGAGAGAACAGACAGCAGATTGCGCGTCTCTTGCCAAAACTTGGTATAGTATCGACGCTCCCGTAAAGTTATGGTGGAATACTCAGAATGTACACGAAGAGTAGATTTCATCTCACGAACAGATATCGATTCATAAAATACTATTGTTTGGCTTTGTTTTCCAAATATGGAGGGACAAAACGCTGCCCGTCCCTGAATGGAACCCTGTCTCTATTGTCTGCTCTCACAATGCCAGTCGATAGATCTACTACTTCGGTTGATAACACATATTTAACGAATTCTAGCTACCCTCGCTTCAATCTGGAAACTTTGTTATATTCACGTCAATGGAAAATTTATGTTTTTTGAAAAAATGTTTATCATTAACTTCCAATTGTACACCTGTCAGAAGACAAGAGTTATACGTTTCACTGTGACATGCTGTTTGGAGAGTTAGTCCGTTATTTAAATGTTACCGGCGGTACCTGTGACCGTTGAAGGTGGTGCTTAGCAGTAAATTGTTTAAATCAACTGTAAGAGGTAACTGATTTTTCGTCAAGATTATAAACATTGAAAGGGAAAATGTATTTATAAAAGACTGCCTTTATCGATTTTCGTGCTAGTTGTATGCAATGTACTCCGCTCAACTCGACAGCTAATATACCTGGCAAACATTTTTTATAACTTTGTATACAGAAAATATGCTACAACTACAAGTTTATATTTACAGATGGTCGAGCACCAGATCGATAAGCATTAATATTGATGGAATGTTTTTTTAGATGTTCATACAACTTTATATTGTTATTCGCGGAATTGCGAGAGTTTTTTTTCCTCCGTTTTCAAGATAATGGCAATTAAACGTAGATAATAATTTGTATTACTGCTGCGAAAAACCAAACTTGTGATGAAGGTTGTGAAGTTGGCCACGAAAGCTGAACGCGAATGTTATCTAACTTCCCACCGCCGTAGCGAGTCCGCTTTTTCGGACGGGTATCACATACTACTTTTCATAACAAATGCACAAAAATTTCCCTTTTTAGGCACTCACTTTTTTGGAGGATAGTGGCTATTGAAATCGCCTTCCGTACCTCAATATTCATATGAGGCATTCTTTATCAACTGGGCCACGTTTTTTTGGTGGACCTCACAGATATTTTTTAAAATTTGCCAGTATGTAGTACTACTTGAGAGATGCTTCTGTGATTTTTTTTTAAGTTTTTTAAAGTGCACCCTTCAGGATTTACTTTTTTTAAATATCAAAAGTTGATGAAAAATAAAAAAGTTCATGTTTCTACGAATTTTTTGAGTGACCAATATTTTCTGAGATATACTGATATTTAAAAAAAAACGCTAACCCTGAAGGGTGCACTTTAAAAATCTAAAAAAATCACAGAAGCATCTCTCAATTAGTAGTACAAACTGGCAATTTTTAAAAAATATCTGAGAGCTCGACCGAAAAAAGTGGCCCAGTTGATAAAGGATGCCTCATATAGAGATTATGGCTAAATCATGGTTAGACGCTGTGATACTTCACGTTAAGTTGTAAGATGCTACAGATTTTTTGTGAATTTTTATATTTCTATTTATTTATTTATTTTATATTTTAGTGGCAGTTCCAGTAGCGGGCCCATCTTCTGAAAACTTGTGTGAGGCATTTTTTTGTACCGCCTTTCAACATACTTCAAGGAAAAGAAAATAAAAAATATGAGGGGCACGACCCTGTCGATTTGGCCTGGAATGCCCCATGTACAAGTGATTTTTTTTTTTTGTTTAATCTCACGCCTGTGTTTACCTAAAAAAACAGCTTTTTAGCACAAAAAAAAATCATACATATTCCTGTATGGTCTTACAACTTCGATTTCTTTGAATCAAAAGTTTAAATATTTTCTGTGTACTTACTAATCATATCAACGAGTATGTACAGCGAATATGGGAACCCATGAATATCCCTACACCCAGAGAAATGGCTTATTAGATTTAAATAAATCAATGCATTGGAATTCTGTTTACTCAACTGAAATGTTTTTTTATTTGTTCGAAACAAATTTTTATTAATATGCACTTATGAGAGTTACTTGATTAAACTAAATAATTTTATTTACCTATAGCTGAACGCGCAAAAACAATTTAATTAAATATCGACTACCCACGATATTTAAAATAAAAAATTTAAGTAAGCGTTTCTTTCAATAAAATAGATGCGAGATTTAGATAATGGAAGCCCATAATTCCCAGACTAGGCTGTAGCCAGGCTGTGCATTTCCGTCTGCTGGCCTACGTCATACAGCTATATCGGCCGTCGAAACGTTCGCGTCGCAGTATTGTGATGAACGATTGATGCGTCACAGTGTTGTGAAAATGATTAATGGGAGATCATGCGAGAAGAATGGACGACAAAACGGTGGTCTGTCTAATCAACACGGGCTTAGAAAACTTCTGAGAGATCTTCCAATGTAGGTACAGTAAAATTTCTCATTATTTTTGTACGGAATATATTCACATTCCGCCAGGTGTGAGGAACGATCAGCACCGTATCAACACGTGCTTGTCGTTATACCTGCAATTAACTTCATAATTCCATACATTGCATATTAGATAATATTAGATACAATGCCTTACATAATTAAATAAGTAATTAAGACCAAGTCTGTACAATGTAACGTTCAAAATAAGAAAATATTTTTATTATATAATGCATTATTTATTTTATTTTTGCCAAAAGCAAAGAAGATGTTTATGGAGGAATGAAAGAAAAATTCAATGAACAAAATTTAGTTACAATAAATAAATAACAGTTTTGTTTCAACTACAACAGCATATTAGATCCAAATAAAGACACTAAGAAGATAACACATATGTAGTTAAATAGAAAATTATATTTGATATAAGTAAAATACTAGTAGGCAGATATACACAGAAAATAATTTATTCGTCTTAAATAAATTTTATTTGTTACAAAGAAATCATTTCTCTGGGCGTATGAATGTGATCACCTATTGTTACGTCCTGTCTGTCGTTGCTATTATTGTTGCGTAATAAATATGTTTGTTTCAACAATTATTTCTCACTAAATCATGTTCTCACGCTTGATCGTTCCCACGATTGATTTATTTTATTATTGTAATTCCACTAAATCGAAATCACGCCACCGGATATGGATATCACATTTCTGCCAATTCATATCCACTCGCGATTCCAGGCGAGCGCTAACTTTCATTCCGATTCTCAATACTCTTACTTTCAAGGTTTTTCGATACTCGCACGTGGCGTGCGAACTCGTTTTCGATCGCTTCACGACAATTAGCTCTGTCCAAATGAATCAATCTACGTGTATAATTCAAGTGGCTCACTAGTCTTCACTCCAACTTCCAATCGAACCGCCGACGAGCTCTTCTTCTACCAGTATCGCCTTTAACGCGAAATATTAACATTATATCGGATCAACTTCGATTTTCGTCTGCTTAACGATTATTTACGAACTATTATTGTATCACACTTTCACGTCGCTTCTATTTGTTTTTACCCATATCATAAACTATGTCTACAAGAAACAGAATACATATGAGGCATTCCATCCGGTTTCAAACGGTCAAAAAGTTGTACACTCCCAAAAAAATTTAAATTTTGTCAAATGATGTAGATATATAAAAAGGTATGATGTACATTTTTTCAGAGTTTTTGGATCGCATTGTTTGAGTTTTTCGAAATTTCAAAATTTTTTAAGATCGTTATATCTTGAAAGCATACGATTTCGCAGAAAAATGATCGAGACAAAAAAGTTGCAGTTTTAGATGAACATAAAAAAAAATATTTTTTGAATTTCCCGAGTTGAAAAAATGACAATTTTTCTAAAAAATATACGTAAATAATTTTTTCGGTCGGTATGTCACTTTCAATTTTTATCAGAAAATTCCAGAAAATACTCTTAAATGTGTACAGTCGACACATATATTTTTTTAGATGCCTCGATTACTTGTTCCGAAGCTGTGCTTCGTTTTACAAGTTTTTTTTTTGCAAGAAAAATCAATTGTTATGGAAAATACTGTCCCAAATTATTTCTCTGAAATTTTTGGATAAAAAACCACCTACAATAATCAATCGTTCAAAAAATAGAATGATTAAATTAACAATTTTCCGTCCTAACATCATTTATTTTTTTCTTATTATAAACATAATTATAATGTAAGAACTGCGAAAAGGTGAAGCATAATCAGATCGTTTCAAGTTATTTACTTTTCCCGACTCGGTGAGCTACGAACTCCGCGGCGAGCGAATATCTTTTGCATTTTAGAATCCCTGCCGGTCCTGATATAACGCAATACTGTTTTTGAATTTTGGTACAGCTTTCACTTGCTTGAATCTCAATTCGAACATTTTTGAGCATTGTAATCATCAGTAGACCGTGTCTGTGTACAGCGAACCGTGATAGCCGGAACATTCGTGGATTGAGCTGCCCATTCTACCTTATCGATAATTTATGATTAAGCTCCAAACCATTATTACCGTTATCGATGTTTCTTATCTAAAAATGTGAGAGACAAATTTGGGAGAGTATAATTTTCCGTAATAACTGATTTTTCTTTAAAAAAAGCTAATAAAACGAAGCATAGCTTCTGAACAATTAATCATCTAAAGAGTAGCCATCTAAAAAAATATATCTATCGTACATACTTGAGAGTATTTTCTGGAATTTTTTGAGATGCATCGAAACTGCCATACTGATCGAAAAAAATGTTTGATAAAAATTGTAATTTTTTCAACTCGCAAAATTTTGTTTTTTTGTTTTTTATGTTCATCCAAAGCTGCAACTTTTTTGCTCCGAACATTTTTCTGTATAATCGTATGCTTTCAAGGTATAACGATTCTTATCAAATTTTGAAATTTCGAAGAAATATGCGGTCCAGAAATTCTGAAAAAATTTACATCAATTCTTTTTATACAACTATATCTTTTGACAGAATTTAATTTTTTTGGGAGTGGACAACTTTTTGACACTTCAATACGGGATGGAATGCCTTATTTATTCCATTCGGAGAAAGTTTGCAATTAATATTACGTATATCACACACGCGCACGCACGCGCGCACGCACGCACGCGCGCACGCACGCACACACACATCCGGACATTTTTTCTAAATGTGGTTTTTCGATGTTTTGGAACATTCTGAACACGTTTTCATTAAAATCTGGAAATTTTTGTTTGTCACCATAACAAAGCTTCCTCTATGAGGAAGCAATAACAAAGTAATAATCTCGGAATCAGAACAAATTCATTTTCTATTCGTTTTATAATATTGTTTTATTGTTGAATTAATTCATAAGAAATGAAAGTACGAATGATTACGAAGTCAACGGGGGAGAAAAATTCGTTTGAAATCAACCTAGACTGTTAGAAAGTAGACCAAATTTTGTAAAAAGAAAAAATTACGGTCAAACCCGAACTAGATAGGTGTTCTCTGCTGTATTGACGAAATCTGTGAGCTTGAACAAAAATTACGGTCATGGCACATGGAACATTTTCTGGAATTAAAAAAAACGGACAATTGACGGACATTTTCTCGTTAATTGACGCTGACAAAAATCGCCGTTACGGCACATCTCTAATTCTATCTCATATCACTTATTACATATTCTATCCTCATGCGGGGCGCAAAGTGCGACGTGTACTCTGATACGAATCGCGAAAGATGAGGTGTGTATGAGTGCCTACAAAAATGTTGCGAAAGAACCTTTCTCGTGGACTTGGGGGGGGGGGGCTATGGCGTCCCCCGGCATGGACCTCATCCCCGAAGGGCGCCGAGCGGCTCCTTCACATTTCTAGCGTGGTGAAGACGTGCCAAAAAGGATTTTTTATAATAAGTTGTAGTTACTATGAAAAATTTCGATTAAAAACCTCCAACTAACACGATGCCAATATTACGTCTCGATCAACAATTTTCACTCAATCTCGGTCAAGGAGAATTCGCACTCATCCTTTACACGTTATTCGAAGATGACACTGTATCGGGGTTTTGGTCCTGTTTTCAACCTAACCTTTTGGAAAATAATCCGGGATAGAGCCTAGAGTGTACATAGTTAATATTCAAGGAATTTTATTCACGGTTAAAAATTGGAAGTTACTAGATTTTGAGTGACGATTTTAAACTGGACAAGAAAATTCTGGATGCGAACTCTTTCTATCGTATGGAACATGATATGTGGCTATCTGACTCTCTGGCTGCACCCTCGATGCACGACCCGCGATGATTCACTATCACGCTCACTTACTGTTCTCTCCCGACCTATCCTCATACTTATACGCACCTATCCTAATCCTTATACGCGCACAGATATAGCTGAAATAAAATTGACCGACACAAATATCTATTGACCAGGAAAATATTTTAACCTTCCAGGATAGCAAATAACTGTTAACAAATTATTAATAACAAATAAATATTGACAAATGAATATTCAGAAGAAATTAATTTTTAAGATGTCGATAGTAACTTTCCAATCTTCCGATGTGATGTAAATAGGTTTACCTCAGAATGAATGATCAAATGAATCGAATGCTGAATGATGTTTATCGATATCAAAATGGAACGTCCTTCCCAGATTTTATCCATGTAGGTGAATGATTTCGATGTCCAAAGGGTTTTCAGGAAAAATATACTCAAACTTGACGGAATGATTCGGAAAAATATGAATTGTTTATTTAACTGAGATAAACTGAATATTGATCTTTTTTTACAAGTTTTACAAGTTTTTTTTTTACAAGTTTTACAAGTTTTTTTTTACAAGTTTTACAAGTTTTTTTTTACAAATTTTACAAGCTGATGATTCGCTAATTCTTTGTTAATGACTGTCAGTACAATGCAAAATTGAGGTCATTGCACCAGCCGCGAAAAAGTGCCGAGTGGGCGGTGGGCGCGCGAATAAATAACCTCGGTGCCGGATACTCCCGCGTCACCGCTGGTACACCTGTGCATCGCCTCCCCACTCTTATCACCTGATTTCTTTCTTTGATTGCCTAATTAATTATTTCCAATCCGTAGTTTTACAATAATCTTTTCATTTCCATTTTGTTGATACTTAAATTTCATCATGAATTCTATGAACATACAAATTTCAATGAAAGCTGTATGATCTTTCGTAGCAAAATTAATTCATTGTTAATATAAATTTTATTTGACACTTACTTGTTCATTTCCCCGAATTTTTGTATTGTTTTGCATCTCCTTCCCATTGTTGTTACTGTTCCTTATTTTTCCTCGTTATTCGCTGTTTGATTATTTGTTTATTATTTATCATTATTATATTCATTTCCTTTTTATCATTTTATTTACGTTCATATAATAATAAATAATAAAGATAATAAAAATAATAAAGTTAATTAATCCGTCGTCCGGTGTATTATTTATTCATAAAATTCTCACGTTTGATTGATTAAACGATATTATGTTTTTCCCTTAATGTACTTTTTCAGGATCATAATAATTTTCCAAAATTTCCATCAAACAATTTTCTTTCTAAATTACTAAAATGTCCGCGAAATATTTTGGGAAAATTCGCAGCACGTAACACCGAGAAAGTACAATTTTTTACAGCTATCTTCAAAAATGTTCCAAATGTACTTCCTCGCAGATAGTTATAATTCAACGGGCTTTCATGATGTAAATACTTCGGTAGACAATTCTAGTTATATTTAGGAGGCACAAGTGTCGATAAAAAACAGAACCCACGTTCGCTGCCGGTTCCAGGACTTAAAGCACAATTTAAGGACATTGTAAGGGCAGAGTAGATTGTGCAAAGGTGGAAACATAGTCCCGTAATTTTTTATAACTATCCGGTACATCGACGCGTCGATTTTGTCGATTTGGGATTTAAATGGTGCACACAGCTTAATAAACAGATTATTTAATCAATACCCACCTCATTTCTAACCGTGCGGCGGAAGGAACCGGGTTCACTAATTTTTCAAACGTATTTGATGCACCAATGAGTCCATTTTGTCGATTTGATCTATAAAAAATGTTTTCTGACTACGCTAAAAAGGCTCTATTTCGTGCCTGCAATGGGGGTGGAAAGTTGCCGATTCTTGACGAGCGGGAGGAAAAGTACGGTTACGGATAAAAAGACGGTCGAATCAATTAAAGATTCGGACAAAGAAACGTTCAAATTAATATTTTGTTGATACATCTAAAAAATTGGTTTGTTCAACATTTTTTAAAAATATTTTCACCAAAATATTTTTTGGGCATAAAAATATTAATCAACTAAATATTTATTTGAACGTCCCTGCCCGAATGTTTAATTGATTCAACCGTATTTTTTTATCAGTGTAGCGAGGGCCGAAGGTGTCTTCGCCGAACCAGCCAAATTTCGAGAATTATGAACGTACTTATCTCTCTTGATAGACGCCCTTAGCAATGAAACCGCAATTTCTGGGTTCAACTGTGGTGCCTCAAGTAAACACTGTGACATCTTTCGAGGATTCTTGAGAAGAGTGTCTGCTGCTAGCCCGTTGACAATATCCGTAACTTGCCATGTCCTCCAACGAGGCAATTTCTGAGTGAAGAGGAAAGTCTGGCAGAGTCTCGTTCCAATCTTTCGCTATAAACGTCAGAGTTTCTTCATCGAGTTATACGACCGGGATGGCTTGAGCAGTGGACTCTACGTGGACGAGGAGATTCTCCACGTCGATGGTTTTTCAATCGGAGGCATAATCTCCGATGACTCAAGGCCATGTTATCTCCAACATGTGGACATGTTATCTCCAACATTTACTTTGTTTTCTGTCAAGAAAAATAATCAAATTTCAAATTTCAAATCAAGTTCAGTAATATGAACCTCACAGCTGCGGCCACGGAACATTGGTTTGAATCAAACCAGGCGCATTTGAATAGACTACACCGTTGTTGAAACAATATAACTGGTGTGGTTGTGTCAACTGCGTGTAGCAGTCAAAGTGACTACAACGTTGGTTCTAAGTGAACCAAAACTGCATTAAATCAACAACATTTTTTTCGATTGAATCGTATATACTGTCAACATACAGAAGGTAAATTATTTTGACTTGAACGTATATTTGGTCAATTTGAAAAAAATGTAATTCGATGTGTTCGTATATATATACGAACATTTGGCATCTTGAAAATAATTTTATTCAATTCGGCAAGACGTCAATTTAGTAATTCACAAATATTATACCCACAATAAACAACTTTCAAGTTATTTCGATATTTCAATATCGAATCATCGAAGTTGAATCTGTGTTAATGACGGAGAATAACTAATATATCCGATTGAAAATTATACATATCAATAAGCGATTGTAGCGTAGTGGTAAGGTACTCAGGATGCGTTAGGTTCGGGGTTCGAACCCCGCTAGGATATATAAAATTTTAATTTGTAAAAATTGTGTTATATTGATAAGTAGCGATATACTGATAACAATTGAATATATAAAACGCGATGTAACTATGTATGAAATTTATTACTAACAAATAACGTAAATAACAGTACTGGGACCCAACTCCAGATTGAGTTGGGCCAAATATTTTTTTCCTTTGTGTGACTAGATATTTGTTTCGAACAAAAGTTTTTTTGTTATTTAGGTTTGATCTTACCAAACCTTTTTTTCGGTGTGGAAAAAATCAACGAAAACGCAACCAAAATTAGTTTTGCATGGGTTTTAACTTTTATTTTTCTTGAAAAATCGCAGGAACTGCAAGATAATACTAATTATTATAAAAAATACATCGAACATTTTTAGAAAAACCAATTTACTCGACTGCGGCACAATTGTTGTAGTGAACAGTATCATTTTCGGCAAAATACTTTTATTTTGCAATCCCGTGCTCTCGGGCAAAAAGTACACCTGGTGCTTTTTTATGACGTCATGTGGTACTGCAACTGGCTCTTCTCGTAGGATCGTTAGAATACGCACGGGCAGGTTACGTTGGAGATTCGCAATTAGCAATCGTTCTCAATTTGTTGATGCTAACTCTTTCAAATGTGGTTCGATCGAAGAATGCCCGAAAGTCTTTATGAAGGTTCTTCGAGTAAGTCATCAAAAGTATACGATTTTTTTGTGTGTCCGAAAAAAATCACGTCCTTTGCACATTTATGCTATTATAGGTTGTCAAATATTTAAAAAAGGAGAAAACAAAATGGTTACTGTATACGGTCAAACTATGTAATAGTAACTTACATTCGATAGTTCTAACAAAAATATAAAAATAAAAAATAAGTTACATAAAACGCTAACGTGGGCTCACAATTGGGGTATTTTGGTACCCCAAGCGGGTTGCGTTAGCATCCTGTGCGACAGCCAACGAGCAACTGAAGTTACTAGCGGCTTTCGCACATCGTTAGATCATGGAACTGAATTATCGTAGAGGTCGCGAGTCGATAATGTCAACGTCTAATGTAGGAGCACAGTTTCAATGTCGTCTGGGGTACTTTTGTACCCCATATATGAGTTCTAGGTTAAGATTACGTACCTTGTTTCTGAACCGACCGCGTCCGTTCCAGAGCATCGATTTCAGCTTTCATCTTCTGAATTTTTAACTTCTTCTTAAGCATCTGATGTTCGTCGTTGAGATCCAACTGCTTCCTCTTAGACTTTTACCCATTATTTCTATACTTTACGTACAAGGTCAATAAAAAGCCAAGAAACACGGTCTTTACGTATACCTGCTTGACCCCCACACAAAAAAAAAACAATGAACAGAGATTATGGGAATGCCCATTAGCGAAGCGCGTACGTTTTTCATTTTGAGCTCTAAACGTGTGGCGACCCCTGCTTCGGAAAGACAGTACTACAATTGTAATCATGAGAATGAGGCTTGTCATACAACTGTGATTATTTTATGTTTTCGAATCTCTCGCTGCCATCATGTCCTTGCAACACTATTATTTGTTCATGTAATTTATTTATAATAATATGTGTCGTTGACTTGTTATTCATAGCCTCTTGTCATTGGCATTGATGCAATACCGGAGAACACAATTGTAATTCAATGTTATGAAATATAATGATACATTCAGGAAAGAATGCCAGCGAGAGGTTTTAAAGTATGAAATGATCACACCACTATACTCATGACATACCCACTCTCTTGTGTTCATCCTTCACCGTACGATTATGCACGTGATGATAATACAGCGAGTAAAACGAAAAATAGCGAGGAATTGAAGAAACTCCGTTTTCGTGGATTTTGTAGACCGAAATCTTGTATCTGTTCACATTTTAGCCGATGCACGTGGATGCATGTACATTAGAGTGGCCCAAAAAAATTTTTTTTTTTTTACTTCGCATCCCTTCAAACCGTAGTTTAAATCATACTATTGAAAGTTGTAAAAGGGGAACCCTGTGCGATTTTTTTTGAGGTCGCGCAGTGGGTTCTTTCGATTTCTTAGTGGCATCGTATAGCTTCGTCAATTATCTTCAAATCGGCGCGTCGCACAACATTTTTGGTCGTATAGTCTCCAAGATATTCAACTTTGAATACAAAGTAGTTTAGTAGCACTTTAAATAAATATGCAAAATTTGC
Source organism: Amblyjoppa fuscipennis (assembly GCA_963575735.1). NCBI lineage: Eukaryota > Metazoa > Arthropoda > Insecta > Hymenoptera > Ichneumonidae > Amblyjoppa > Amblyjoppa fuscipennis. The sequence continues at coordinate 19,685,918 of OY754488.1, forward strand.
GTTTTTTGCAAATAACTCAATTACAGTCAATCTTACGGCCATAATAATTAAATCACTATTAAAGTGAATAAGTTTATCTATAAAACTATAAAATAATCAATCTGGTGCGATCAAAATTAAAGGAGCTGACCTTCATTGAAGTTTGATTTTGTAGTGTAAGTCGTTACAAAGCCATTATGTTCCGTCGTACAACACATTTCTGGCTGATCTGATCACACAAATCAATTCGATATACATTAGTCCAATAGTTTTTAGTGTCTTAAAAAAAAATTGTTTAACAATTGAGTTGAAAACTGAAATTTTCATATGGCTTTCTCATAGAAGTTGAAAACTGAAATTTTCATATGGCTTTCTCATAGAAGTTGCAAATTGAAATTTTCATGTGGCTTTCTCAGAATGATCTTTTATTCGCAAAGCTTCTTCTATGAGAAAGCATTTTCTCTATTGTTGGCTTCCTCGTGGAAGAAGCTTTACGAATAAAGGAACGTTATCAGAAAGCCATATGAACATTTCAATTTTCAACTTTTGTGAGGAATTGATACGAAAACACACGCACACGCACACGCGCACGGGCACGTGCACACACACGCATACCAGCTAAAAATCACTTTTCTCGATGTTTCAGTCTATTTTAGTACTCTGGCATCAAAATCTCAAAAGACATTTTTTTAGATTTTTATTTTTATTTAGTTTAAAATTATGATTTTTAAAACGTAAAATCATAATTCTAAGCTCAATTAAGTATATAAGGAACCCTATTCATTCAATAATAATCCCGAATTAACCTTTTAGTAATACCAAAATGCATTAAGTGTTGATCGAGTGGCGAATACAGAAACACTTAACGTCGGTCCTGGTATAAACTATAGCTTCACGAACTATCAAACCGATAATTTTTTTAACATGTATTAAAAAATAAGGGACTAATGTACTATTTGTATGATTAGATCAGCCAGAAATGTTTTGTACTACGGAACATAATCGCTTTGTGACGACTTACACTACGAAATCAAACTTTAATGAACCATAGTTCCTTTAATTTTTATTGCACTAGGTTGATTATTTTGTAGTTTTGTAGATAAACTTTTTCTCTTTGACAGTGATAATAATAAGTATTGTGGCCGTAAGATTGATTGTAGCTGAGTTATTCGCAACAAACGCAAATTTTGCACATTTATTTAAGGTGCTCCTAAATTACTTTGTATTCAAAGTTGAATATCTTGGAGACTATACGACCAAAAATGTTGCGCGACGCGCCGATTTGAAGATAATTGACGAAGCTATACGATGCCACTATTTGTATGCACATCGGCTTCTTACGTGTCAATTAAATGGAAAATCGAAAAACCCACTACGCGATCTCAAAAAAAAAAAATCCCACAGGGTTCTCCTTCTACAACTTTCAATAGTATAATATAAACTACGGTTTAAAGGGGTGCGAAGAAAAAAAAAAGTTTCTTTTTTTGGGCCACTCTACTGTTCGTAGAATATTGCTATATTCCGTCCAGTATACTGCGAGGAACGTTGTTTGCAATTTTTATGTGTCAGCTCGGATACATGGATGCATCAATGGGTGTCTTATCGAAAAGATCTAATAATAAATATTCTTAACAAATGCTAACTATAAGTTGGGGTAGGAGTAACGTTCCCATCGGGATCGTGCTGTATTCTTATAAGGACGAACGTGTTTCGGGTGTTCGCGCAACGTCCCTAGCTGCATTGATAACCGATTTTAACTTGCAAATCGGGATCCAACTGGATTCTTATAAGGATGCCCTGCTTAGGATGTTCTTGCAATAGCCCTAGCGGCGCTGATGACCCATTTTATCGTCCAAATCGGGATCCGTCTGTATCCTTACAAGGATAGCCTTTTTGGGGAATCGTTAACAAATCCCGATATGCCCAGATAAGTCTACGAACTAACAATTTCTGTCAGCAAAAATTTCTATTTGCATAAAAAGTTTAAAGATCTCGCAGATTTTAGCTTACCTTCTGTTTTGAATATTACTCTTTTAGATTTGCTTATGTTACCACTAATCTATTTATAGTCCAGTACTTTTGGCGTAATCTTAATTTTTGGACACTCACTTTTTTAAAAGAAAGTGCCTATTCAAATCGCCTTCCGTACCTCAATATTGACCAAAAATAAAAAAATCTTTATAAACTTCGTTGCACTTATTTTCATGTACCGGACATACTACATATAGAATTAATTATACATTTTGGAAGCACCAAAATGGATAACTGTACTTAACTATTGGTCAGCAAGGCCTTGAGAAGATTTATGGTCACTCGAACGTCCACACGGCATGGTTTGGACTGCGAGGACTTATAATGTTGAAATTCACAGCGTCACCATGTTTTGAGATGAGAAGTATACACAAGAAGTGCATTTTCTTCAAAATGTATATGCATGTGTTTGCTTGAAAAGCAGCTTTTATAGCCAAAAAAATCATGCATTTTCCCGTACGATCCTACAGCTTTAATTTCTATGAACCAACATTTTTTAAGTATTGCGATTATAGCGAATATAGCCAGTATGAACAGCGAATTGTGAGAACCCATGAATATCCCTACGAATGTGATTACCTACAATGATATTTGTTATTAAATTGTTTTTTTTACATCATCCTCATCAGCTCATAGCAATCACTTTTTTTCTTTGTAAATTTCATTTGCATAAAGTTATGTCTTTTCACATTCAATATATTATTATATTTACTATCGATCGAGCGCTTCGCTCCCGATCGCTAGTTCGCCCGAGCGCTAGGTTCGTTTATTTATGTTATATATTGTTGACAATAGATTATGCTCCATTTTTCCACTTTCAAAATGGCGAAATTTTTTTTTGTCGAGATATCGGATTTTTACCTGCGCCATTAGCTTCAGATGACCCATTTACGCACGGAATACGTGCAATTCGCATTTTTCGAAATTTTTATAATTGACTATTTTCAGCATAGGAAATCCTATGTTACATTTTGCGAAACGACGCTGTTTTCAAAAAATTCCGAGATATTGAATTAAAACGTTCGCCATTGTTTTCAAGTGGCATATTTCCCAACCGATTTCATTAACGAAAAAATGATAAAATTTTTTTTTGGAAAAAAAAACATTTTTGTCGAAAAATGGTAAGGGTAATTGCCGCCTTGAGTTCGGGTGACTCATTTCCGTACCGTGTTAAAACAAATTGTCAGAACTGTCGGAACTGTCACAGGAACTGATCGAAAAAAAGCTGGCTATGAAAATCATATTGACTACCAGCAGACACGAATCGCAAGAGGTTAGATTCATCCTTACACATTAATACAGCACATATCTCGAATATTTTATATCAAAAATAAAGTTTCAAATGCCAATCAAAATATTCTAACCTTTCGTGGCATGCAAAGGATACTCAGATTATTTAATAGGGTCAAGAACTGTCGAGGTGACATTGACAGGTGACAGTTTGTAAAACAATAGACTCTCGGAATCGAGCGTTCGTTAGGAATCCATGGAATCCTAAATCGAGCGGCCATTGGGAACCCGAGGATGACCTCCTAACTTTATTATATATAATAATTTTTTCTAGTTAATTCACTCACTTTCGCTTGCGTCGACTAATAATTTTTTATAAATCAGTTATTAAAATATGAGTCAACATAACCTCGAGACAAAATACACGAACTGTATTCGCAGTCTTAACGGAACTGAAGTGGCCGTCAGTAGACTGTACACTAGTGCACTAGTGCAGCCTCTATGTGCAAATACACTAGTGCACCACGTGCCAAATTTTGACCTGTTCTAAACTTGCGGATTACCTTTATTTTAAAAACGTCTTTTCTGTAATCCCTGCAAACACCGTTCTGTAGTCTTGTTTATTTGACTTGTGGTTGCATGGGGTTCGCTCGAGTCCATCTAATTAGAGTTGGCATAAAAGTTAAAAGTTTTCACAAAGCGATCGGTCTCATTCCTGTATACCGAGAGTCTCGTCATAGTCGTACAACTCGCAGATGCATGTATAGACAACCCTACGACTGTCACTACGGACAACACCGCATCCGTGGTGGCAGCAGTTCCAATAGGGAGAAGCTTATTTATTTTCCAGAATAAAATATGTTATTTATTCTATTGTTTTTATTTTATTTTTTATATTATTCACTCGTAATTATACAGACATTCAGTACTATTTTGTCTTTACAAATACTGAATAGTCACAATGCGTAAAGAAATACATATGTCACAAAATTATAGGCCCAATTCTTCTACACTTTCACTTACAAAAAAAAAAAAATAATAAAAACCGTCATAGCGCTTCCTCATAAAACTTGAAACTTGAAATTTTCATATGGCATAGAAGTTGGCAACGTTCGTGCAATTATCGACTTGACAGCGGTCAATGACTACGTTTAACTACTTTTATCCTATGTTTTAATTTCTATCGTAGACGCCAAAACCAGGATTTTAATATTTGAAGCATTGTAAATAATTACCGGACTACATTAAAATTAATATAATATTTCATTAATGTAATTATTTTATTGGGTAACTTTACACGACCGAGAAACTAGGTTCGTTGGCCATTTTTTTCCGTCATGCCCCGAGGAACCCCTGCTATTTATATTTTTTTCTGAATACATACGGACGGATTGTTATTAGATTTTTATTTTTTATTTTATTGTTTCATTTCCACCGTATACCCTTTTCGGTTTTTACGGAACCCCATTCCCATTCCTCCTCTAGCAGTCCCTACCTGCACGTAGCTGAGCTACCTAACTTTCAGTCTGTAGCTGACTTAGTTACACTGTACCGCATTTTCCGAGGACACAGGGAAACTACGGAAAACCCGTTCGGTACAGATGGCGATATTCTATTGACCCACCGGTATTTTTGCACTTAAGGTAAGTGCAGAAACACCAAAGTCTCGGAAGAAAGCGCCTTCCGCTCAACGGTCGATGCGACAGCTAGCGCACAGCTAAGCGGTCATCCATCCAAGTACTGACCACGAATGAATCTGCTTGACTTGGAGGGCCACCAAAGCCGTGCGCCAACCGCGCATCCACCACGTATGCACCGCTGTCGGATATGATTTTTTCAATGAGGTTTTCCGGGTCGGTAAATTCATACGATAAAAAAAACTCACGCGATTGAAAAGTCATTAACAATATTTTTTCTCTGCATGCTCCAGGAGGCGCTGCTCCGTGAAAATTGTTAAGCCTCTATGTTCTGACAACATGTGTATTTGGAGTTCGCTCTCAGTCATTACATGGAAGTCATTACATGTAACTTCCATGTTATGTTGCCATAATAAAACGTGTTCACTGGGAAGTATACGATAGGGCCTCGCCCAATTTTTTTTCCTTCAAGTACTTTCCATTGTGTCGTTGCCGCGTCTCTTGACGACGGATTAATTTGATAAGCGAAGGTAATACTAAAAATACAAGATCAGGATAACAAAAAGTAATAAATTCATTGGCCAATCTTGGCTGACTTTTCATAACAATTTTTACTACTATTTCTGGCCAAACCGACGGAACTCCACACATGGATTGAATGGCGACAACTACTAAAATTACATGGCCACAATTTTAAGTCACAATTTCGAAAGAATATTTGGCGTAGTTCTTCGACACTATTCCTTTGAAAATGTACTAAACTCCACCACGTCCAGCCAGCACGTGACGACGTTCATCCCGTGACGAACGTGTCAAATATTCTGAAGAAGAGTGGGCGAGGGATGCCTCACGCGCCTTGTAGCTTCTTTCGCACGCTCGCTAATATTTCGGGCATCGGGCAAGAGGTCGAATGCTCTTATCACAAACTACTTTATCGGCTCCCTCGGAGGCGTGCTGAACGAGTTCCGCGTGCGTCGTCCGATCCGCTAGTTGGACGGAGTGGATGTCAGTTTGTCGCGCCACAGTATCAACCTCCACGACGATCGTAACAGGTATCTTATACTCTGTTCTTGGCGTTTTCGATTACGGTCTATGTGAGCGTCTGTGTCTCTGAGTGTTTGTGAGTGTTCGTGAGTGTTTGGTAGTGTCCGTAAGTGTCGATCGATAATTGCGAGTACGCAGAGTGGCCACGCCACTCATATATACTGTAACAATCCTGTTCTCCTCGTGATCGTGTCATGTCATCGCTTGTCGACTGTCAATCCACGAGCAATATTGGTCAATCCTATGCGCTCTTGATATCCGTTACAATTGTAATGTTCCAGCTGAACGCCTCATTCAACGCTTAAGTTTACAAAACCTAACCAATTCGTAATTGAGATTATATTAATATTATTACATTGGGATTGTATTGACATTGAATCTATAATCTAGCAATTATAATGAAAATTGCGAGACTAAATGAACATTCACCAATTCCTAAGTAACAGTTCTGATTCAATTATTAACCGTTGTGTCTGATTTATTCCCGCTGACAAAACAGGTTGACGTTCCTGTAGCTATGATCATTCGTTATAGCAATGTTTAGTGAAATTTAAAAAAAAATCCCTTGAATGCGACGCCCGATTTAGGTAGTAAAAGATAAAACTAATTTATGTGAGATTTTAAATAACACAAGTTTCCAAGTACTTGATAGCGTATTCAGTAGCGTGTCTGCGTCATAATTTAAAACACTCTATTGTAGTAATAATTATTATTAAAATTATAAATCGGTCCAACGGTGAATCAGCCGAGTGACGATGGACTTCGGCAGTCGTTGTTTCGGTCGGTCATAGATGGGTTCGATGCTGAATCGACCATCCGAGAACTGGCTCTTTACGATCGAATCACAGCCAATCTTTCGTCGATTCACTGTTGAATCACCCATACAGAAGAGATACAAACGGTCGATTCATAGACGGTTTTGGGTCGGTTCACTGCTGATCAACCTTACATAACAGCTATTAACACTCGGTGTGTGGTCATATTTCGCTTGGTTTCCAACGAATCGACCGGCGGCGAGAAATTCGTGAACCGTCAAGTTACGGTCAGTCACACGGGAACCGGTCGGGAGCTTATGGTCACAGTCACTAATGTCGCGCAGTGCTACGAAAAATTGCGGTCGGTTCCTGGCTGGATAGGTCCGAGTAACAGTCGGTAAACCATCAATTTCAAATCATCGGTTTTCAGTCGAATCGCAGTCATTTTATCCGGCCCATACTTGGCGTGTCGGAGAATCAACTCTGGCCGGGATATGGCACATCGATATTGCCATGATCCGTTGTGTAATGCGCACGCAAAGCAAATTCGGCCCTGATCCAGCATCAGGATCCAGTCGAAGTTCAGACGCTGATATGGACCTGATGTGGCCCGGATCACGCACCGTTCCTCTTTTTGACAACAAAATTTACAAAAGTATTACCGTTACACTAGTTCAGCCAGGGGTTCAACACTTTATTTCATTATTGTTGATTATACCTTACTAATTCTCGCATTTTTATCCCGGAAAAACAATAATAATTTGCTGCCCCGTTTGGGGTTTGAACTCCGGTCATGTAAGTTTGTAGTTGGGAAGCAACCCACTGGAAAAATTCTTAAAGAGTACTTTCAAATGAACCTAAAATGTGCCCGATTATGGGATAAACCTGAGAGGGTCGAAAAAAAGTGGCTGAGTTGATAGAGCCTCATATAACGTATCCTAGAAATACTGTGGATCGTGATTCAATGACATATCATTCAGTTGTTGTATCTTCGTTTTTATGTTTGTGAGATATTATACTTATTTGAATATCTCTAACGGGCAATGGTCTTGTTAGCAAATTTTTATGAAATAATATTCAGAAGTTGGGTCAATGAATGAACATTATTGTGACGGCCGTCTGACGTTATAAGTCTTTATTATCGACCGTGAGTAATAAATAAATAAATAAATTTTTTGCTGGTGTGAGTAACAAGAAATGATATAATTTACGTTTCGGCGAATTTCGGAGTACTCTTTAAAATTGATTGCTTTCTCTTAACCTTAGCACTAATAGATGCTGTCATTTTAACCGAAGCTAAAATGAGAATAGTTTTTTTTCCAGATTTGCACCAGTCATATTTCTGCTTGTATTGCGTTATAAATAATAAATATATACAGAACGGATTCTTACGTACGTGTTCATTTGTGTCTTATTCTCCTTATTCGATTTGTAGGTTACCTTTCTTATACATCGTGCGTAGGAAATTATTTTGTTAATATATTTTGTAGACTATTTCACACTAGATAGGCCAGTTAAAATGTACGATTCTACATTTTGTTTTCCCACAGTGAGAATGATTTATGAGTTGAAGACACTAGAGATTTATCTATGCATTGCACATTAGGAAGTGCTTAATAAATAATTACATAGCGATATTTATAAAAATAGAAGTCTTAGGGTAAACGTGGGGAATATGGACCAACCCGATTAACACGTAAATCAATGAAATATGGACTGGTCCATATTCCCCACTTTTACCCTATATACGAAAAAGTCTGATTGAATTTCTACCTGCCATACGGCTCGGGCCTGCCCCCATGGAAATAAAGTATATGCATAAGTATACTTCTGGATATATATTAATATATACTGGATATATAATATATATCCAGTATATATCTGACATATACAACTTTTTGCCGCATTATATATCTGCAAAGTATAACGGAGATATATAAACGATACATACAGGATATATAAATAATATATCTATGTATCTTTGTAATATATATCAAGTATATATTCTTCGTATATGCGGTATATTTCATTTATATACATGACATATATTCACTCAAATTTCTTTTCACGGTGGTTAGTACGTACCGAAAGAAGGTTTGGTAATGTTGAAAAAAATTGGTTGGACTTTCATCGTGAATTATATCAATATAGGATACAATACTATGTTACGCATTTCGGAGAAAGAAATAAATCTAACGACCTAAAGTTGGGCTTGAAGCCGGGACCTTTCGCATGCTAACCTGGAACCTTATCGCTACGCTACCGACTATCATTAGAATTGTTTTGATACCCAGCGAGATTTGAATGTAACAAAAGTTTTCTTGTCTGAAGTAGTGAACATTAATTTTCTTATGATGAAAGCAAATCTTTTTATTTAGCCGTTTGCTTATTACAAAATAAAAAAAGAACAAAATAACCTTACTTATGTCTATGCTACTGGATAACCGATCGCCTGTGCGTCTGTATGTAATGGTTTTTTACGCATGAAATGGTTTTGAATGCCATATTTAAATAATTTAGAAAATGTTCACAAATTTTCAAAATTTACTTCTATAATATTAACGATAAACATAGGTACTATTGGAAACTTTGAACATTATTGTTTTAAATCTCTAAATACAATCGCCAATATCTATTTTCATATTTCCCCAAGCAGATTCAGTGTAGGCCACAGATGATACGCTTTATTATCAAATTAAAGATATATATATTATATATACGTATATATATCGTAGGATATATAATAAATACATGGAATTATATATAATAAATATATAGAAATATGTATAATATTTATGTACATGAATATATGTGACGTATATGTCATATATATTAAAAATATAAAATTCTAGTATATCCCGTCATATATATGACGTATATAAATTATATATCTGACATATACTTCATTTCCATGGGGGTGTTTAAGGTAGCAAATAAAAATAGTAAAAAAAATGTTGTATAACAATTGTAAATGCCTGATCCTTTCCTGACTTGGCCGTGAACTGAAACAATACAAGTTTTATTGATCCGACAAATCGAATGAATTTCATATCAGGGCCGGATTCGGCGATGTCCAAGATAACACATCCGGTGTGCTTTACTGCAACCGGAAATGGTCCAGTTCAGGTGTAAATCCGACAAATCTGGTGACGCTTGCCTTATTGGTACCAGAAATGGTGTATATCAAGCATACGGCAAGCCTAAATAGGCCGCCCGATTCATGCCTGATGTGGTCGTGATGAAACATATGGCAGCCGGGAAAATGTTCTACTCGGAATATTCTTCCATTAGACAATATATGTTTTCCATTCGGTTTTGAATGGTTTTGTAATTTCACCATTAATCATGTTTATTTACTAGGGGTTTTCGTAATTTTTTTCAGAATTTTCGGATCGTATGTTTTTAAGATATCGAAAAATTGAACTTTATTTTTAAACCCTTGTATCTTAAAAAGTATTAATCATACAAAAAATATTTAAGGCATAAAAGTCGTAGTTTTAAATGAACGTTTGCAAACAAAATTTTGTAGATTTTTTTATCGTATTGGGAGGACACGTTTGGGTTTCGCGACGTTCGTAAGGTCAGGGATGGGTTCTTGAAAAAAAAATATATATATATTGTGACGTATTTTCCGGCATCCCAACGGAAAACCTCGAACCAAAAAAACAAAACCGACAATCGAAAATAAAGCTCAAACCAAACGGGAGCGAAACGCGAAATCGAGAACCAAAAAAACGTCACCTTCGGCCGTCCACCCTCGCGAATGCATTGGAGTCCCGGTGGGCGCCAGTTAATTTTTGTTTCACCGGTATTAACAACCGGACTAACCTGGAGGTCGATGGAACCGACCTCCGCAGGGCTGATTTTTGTTTCGCCGGAATCGCCAAACCGGACTAAACTGGAGGTCGATGGAACCGACCTCCGCAAGGACAAACACAAAACGATAAAAACGGGAACGGAACGGTAACGAGCTAACACCAATACACTCGCGAGAGCAACGGTTGCGGAAATGCACGGTTTGCTCAGGGTGTAGGTTGTGGTAGAAGGGTCGCGATCCTTCGCCAATAGAGTAACGCGAAATCTATGCTAACGAGAGCTCAAAATTTCCAAACGAAAGTAATTGATTTTGTTGGCTATAAGCCACGGGAGCTCGCACACACGTGCATCGGGAGAGCTCAGCTGACCGAAGGATCGAGCGAGCGTAACGAGAGCGAGAACGTATCCTATACGCGATCGAAAATTCACACAAACGATAAACTTACCGAACAGCAGGAATAAATCCAATAGTTTGGCGCGAGATCCGCATCCTGCGATGCCCCGGAACTTAACCACACTCACTGTACCTCAGGAACGTTAACCGAAACGCATCCTGAACACAGGAAATCGGTAGAAAACTCGCACGAAACGGCACACGAGTCGAACCGCGAACGCGCGGTGACAGGTAGCGCGAGCGAGACACACAAACCGGAGCGAGACGGTAGCCGGAGTCTACGACAGCGCGAGCGAGACACGCATCGCGAGCGCGAGACAATACCCGAAAAACCGTAAACACGCGGGAGCTCGAGCGAAGTCCGAGCGGCCTCGAGGACGACACTCGGTAGACTGATTTGTCTACGATAACACCTGTAACGGATCATTATCATTATTTCGGGAACTCTGACCGATAGCTACTGCCCTCTCAAACTATTTCGAAACGGGATTTCAACGGGAGCCTGTAACCGAACTGTACGAAGCGGTAAATTTTGAGGATCGTTACGATCGCTTCTCCTCGTGCAATGCGTGAAAACAAGGCTCTTCCCTATCTCAAAACACGGCACAAGGGTTCCATCCTTGTCCGGACTAAACTGTAACTCCGCCTGTTCTCCAACGCATTGCACTTTACCGTACCACACTGGAGCGCCGGGTTTGCACCGGACTTTGGCGTATTCGTAACGAAGCCTCGTCGGGGTCTCTCCTCCAGTTGGGCTTGTAATAATTTCTGGACCCGCACCACCAACTGGATTCGAAAACCCCGACTAACTGGATCTTTACTGTAACCGTAACCGTACAAAAAATAAACGTTAGCGGAACGGTATTCCCGTAAGCTAAATCGTACCACGATTAGCGAGAGAGGCAGCAAAACGAGATCTATACCATAAAATTCGGTATTTTCGCGAGAAAAGTACTAGATGCTTTTTTCCTTAAGTTTGTGACGGTGATTCTAAAAAAATCACGTCACAATATATATCTTATACGAACGAGTGATACTCTAGTCTCACTCGTTCGTACGTTCCGTACTTGCTCCTTCTCTCACTTTTTATCACTCAGTATTTCGCTCGAGCTCTACGCATATAGTTAATCCGCTTGCGTACACTGTCGTTCGTTCCTTCACACCGTATCGCGCCTATTGTTTCGCGGGGACTGTCTTCTTAATTCTTATTTCCCCGAGAGGCGATCGTGTCTCCTCGGGATTCGGTCACATCGATCGCCACGTGGTTTGTTTCTTCGAACATCACATGTTTGATTTCTTTTTTAAAAATCCAGAATATACTCTCACATCTGTAGTGTGAAAATTAGTGACTATTTTTTATGAGTGAGATGCTCATATGATAGTTGTGCTCCGTTTGATATCGATTTTTCATAAAAAGGAGATATATCTATTACTTTCCATTGAAAATTGGAACACTATCCACAATATCGAATATCGAATCGAATATCGAATATCGAAATTTAAAAAATCAAATAAAAAACGGGTTTAGAAAAAATTCATAAAGTATAAACAGTACCTCTTAAGCTATTTATTTTTCCAGACATGGTGGATTGTGAAATCTCCAGCAAACGTATATTTTTTGCATTTTAGTGTGTCATCGAGACCCAATGATGTTTTCGCATTTTCGGTTTTGCTTTGAATTGTCCGAATGTTGTTTCTAGAATAGAAGAAAAACTCTGCCAGGCTCTTGAACAAGCTGTTGAACGTGATATTGAAAGTCTCACTTATAAACAGTGGGTTCCGAAACCACGGATGGCTCTTAAAACGATAGTCGATAGCGCTAACGAGTTCATCGACAAACTTTGTGATTCTACCAAAGATCTGCTAGATTCGCGTTCATTGTGAAAAATACAAGCGCAGTATTCCAAAAATTAGAGAGAATTTGAAAAATGGTGAATTTGTAGTAGTGAATGACTTCGCGAAAAATGATTCGTTCGTGGTACAAGAAGCTGTATATAAAATGAAATAGCTAACCAGCTATTCCATTTTAACCAGCCAACAATATATCCGCTCGTTGTATATTACCGCAAAAATCAGTCGCTATTCCACAAAAGTCATGCAATTACATCAAATTCACACGACGATGCAATTGCAGTTCACGTTTTGAACAACGCTATTCAAGAGTTCGTCCAATCAGTTTGTGAGAATCCGATATCAATTTATTACATTTCCGATCCAGTGCCGTGACAATTCAAAAATTTAAGGAATGTTTGGAAATTTGGCTCTGCACGAGCAAGATTTTGCCATTCCGGCAGAATAGTATTTTTTGGCTAGAGCTCATGACAAAGGGTCATGTGACGGGACGAACTGTATTATACCAGGTCTTGACGGGGCACCAAAATACAAAAGATATTCGTTTGCTCGAGACTTCACAAGCCATCATATGGAAAAATAAACGCCTTGAAGCGTACTCTGTATACTTCGTGAATTTCCCCCAATACTTCTTTTTAATTTTTTTTTATTCCGTTATTGTGGATAATGTCACAATTGTTATGAAAATTCAATGGAAAGTAACAGATATAATTACTTTTTATGAAAAAGTGATATTAAACGAAGCATAGCTATTAAATGGGCATCTCAACCATAAAAGAAAATAAGGTCACTCTACACACTTAGGAGTATATTCTGGAATTTTTCCGCAATATGAAACATGTTGTATTAGCTGAAAAAATGTAGTCCATTTTTCATAGAAATGAACATTCACAAAAATCTTTTAAAAAATCGTTCACAAAAGGTCATTTGAAACCGCAACTTTTATGTCTTGAACGTTTTTTTGTACGACTAATCGTTTTTACGATATAGGGTTTTTTTTAGTTCAATTTTTCGATATCTCACAAAATATATCATATGAAAAATTATAAAAAATAACGAAACCCCTTGTCAATAATAATGAATTGTGATGAATCGCAAGTTCTTTTGGAGAGGGTCGAGTTTTTGACCGTTCGAAACCGGATGGTATACCTCATATACACTACTATCAGTGACCCCCGTGTCCTGACGATTACACCCCCCCCCCCCCCCCATCCTTAAAACTGAGCCACCTATCGCTATCAGTGACTTTCCCGTCCCTATTATTACCCCAATATCCTTATTATGGTCTCACTGTCCTGAGGGACAGTGGTCCATCATAGTATTGACTCCCTCTCTACCAGTGATCCTGCCGGTCCCTATTATCGACACTCCATCCCGACAATTGATCTTGCCTATGTCACTATTATTGCACCCTTCAACAATCCATACCAATAATCCATGGTTGATTGCGAGTCTTAATTCCGGCCACGATGTGTCATATGATCCTGGTATTTGTTATAGAAAAAGTGTCGTCAAAAATAGATTACAATACTTAGTTTCCGAGAATCATTGATCCAAACGTTTCACTTCCGTCATATTGGACCGTAAATACATTGTAGTACTTCTTTGTGAAACTATTTTTTTTAAAAGTATTTGGCATCGGCACTTTATCACATCTCTTGATCAAAAATTCTTTAGAAACATCTGCCAAATACAGGTCTGGATCTCGAAGAGGAAAGTTACCGTAGTAAGTAACGATTTGTATGTGATAAACCAATTATATTATGAATAATAATTCACATCGATAAAATGGCAACAAAAAAAACATATTACCTGCATGAACTTATTCATTCATTTATTTTAATTTTTTTTTTACAACAATTATATGAACTTTGTGTTTTTATGATTTCTTTTTGCCGCAAAGGATTTTGGCATCGTACCAATTTGGCTTAGTACTCCGCCATAAATCATTGCTTTAACTCTTTACCTTGGTGAATTTGTTGTACGTATGTACTATCTGATTGACAGTAATTTTTTTTTGAGATTCAATGTTTCCAGTGCCTCATTTGGCACGGAGCGCCCCATATTCGTAACCGGTCTATTATATGTGCGAACACAACCATATCAATCGTATGCAATCTCATGGCGGCAGTACATGCCCTTATGTTTACATACCTACACCCTTCGTAACAGCATAGTACAGTAGTATTCATATATATGTGAGTTGAATGCTCTGAAAAGGTGGGCCGCGCTCACAATAGGTATTCTACAGTGACCAGCTTTTCGATTTCGATACATGCCGTGCCCAAGTTCGTCCGCTCGATTTCCCCATAATATAACACTGGACAGGAATAAATGTTTTAAGGACGACTATTTCTTCTCGTATAAAACTATGTTTGAATATCTCTAACAAATAGGATTTTGTTGAGGACTGAAGTGCCTAATGTTATTTTGCGCACTTTTTGACGCATATGTTTAATTGTCAAAGCAAAATTTGAAACATTCATACACGTTTACAATATCATAATGAAAGCAAGGACGTTTGAAGTTAATCCTTCCTGTATACCGGATATCCCACTACTACAAAAAAGTAAAAATGATTTTTACCGTCATGTATTTGATATCGAATAAATGGAAGTCTTGTAATGCAGCATCTTAAAGTATTTTGGTCATACAGTGAGACAGAAAAACATTTATTATTAATTAAATGTTATTAGCTGCGCCTCTGATTGATTCTCAATAGCTTCCTTTAAGAACAGTTGGTATACCATATCTTCTGCAATGCCATCGCCTTGGTTCTACTGCTGAAATAATATATCAATCTTACTTTTTGTTATAATACCAAATGGAAAAGTTCATCAAAATAGAACGGCGTAGAATATTTAGTATGTAGCCCAGAGGTGTCGATACGTTGATGTAATTGAAGAGAAATATTGATTTTTATTTTTGGCACGTATCGTATATATTTCCAAGTACCCAAGTACAACACGCCACATGTAGGGTAATCCGAAGGAATGAGACTCCTGTTAAGCCGATTCCATTTTAACAAACAAACCATACCTTGAAAATTCCGTCGTTAAGAATTGTTCCATTCCAGTGCGATGCTCTATATATTATTGTATAAAACTAAAGAGCGCAAAGATAGCGTAGGGTGATGGAGTGTTGTCAGGGTTGGGCAATGCGCATTTCCCCATACTATACAGCAGAGCGTCTATTGTGTACATATATATATATATATATATATATATATATATATATATATATATATATATATATATACATATATATATATATATATATACATGAATCTATCCGTACTTCTTGTTTGCATGAAGTAGACGCTGTTAAGGACAGAAACTCCGACTCCGGGATATAGATGCGCTTACTCTCTCTGGGCTTGTTTGCAGGGTTGAGTTGATACAACATTAACAACAAGTCGTTAGTGATGAGGTAAATGGGGAGGGGGAGGAGGGGGGCGATGCTGGCTGCGAAGACGGGTAAACCGGGTGGGTGGTTGTCGAAAAGGATCCTTGTGGATGGTGGGCGGCGCGCTGTGGTCTTGATGCGCTGGTACTCTAGTGCGCTGGTGCGCCAGCAACAGCAACATAGTAGTGGTGGCACACACGTAGCTGCGAAGCTGAGGCTCCAGGTTGGTGGTAGAGGTGGAGGTGGCGACGGCAATACTGCAGGGCACAGCAGTGCGAGGACCTCCTAAGTGGGGGTGGGACGAAGGGTTGCTTGCTACGGCGATGCTCGATGTCGATGTCGGCTGAAGCGGGGAACGGGTAAAGCTAGTACCACAATGGTCGGCATGGCAACACCGCGAGGCTATGCGCACGTATAGTACATACTACTTGCTGCTGCTGCTGCTACCGGCTATACTGGTGAGGCTGAGCGAACGCGAATGACGAAGAAGAGAAAGAGTGCGCGAGAGATGAGGAGAGCTTCGGCTCCAGCTCCGGGACTCTATTTCCATAATCTGCCGCTTTGTCGATTTTGAATTATGCGACTACGCTCCTCCCTGCTGTCCCCCGCTCGTCCACATCCCACCAACAAACCCCCTCATCGCGGGTTCTGAACCACCATTCCACAACCACCGCCCTCCTGCCCCCAACTCCCTGAACCGAGTATCCGATTATTTGCTCGAAATCGATTTCACGTGTTCGAACCGAGCCGTATTTGTACGAGCTGTATACGCGGGCATTGTGCTGCCCGTTCATCTTCATTTCGCAACATTGTTGTGGAAACCAGATCCGCATCGCTCTCGCGGTCTCTCTATATCCGACCTCAGCTGTCAACCTAGCCTGTACCAGTCGCCAAATCTCTCATTCCCGGCATACTCATCGCATTGAATACCGACGCCTATTGCGATGCCCCGCTGCGAGAGTGTACTTCGATATCTTTTATCGTTGATCGTCACCTCTTTCTAACCCCCTCCAAACCAATGTTGTACTCCCAGATAATCGATATAGTAACCGGAGTAAAAACTACCTGATAAATGAATTCACCAATTGCCATAGGTCAAAAGTCCAAATATATCAATGCCGACTTATGTTACAGACACCGTTTTTAAAAAACGTCTGAATACCCTTTTCTTACGATCTTTTACTCACGTATTTTAGCAGTATTGGTATGCTTCGTCTTTTGTAGAACATTTTTTTGCCATCAAAAGATTCATTATCCTTCCATACATAATGTCGAGCAATCGCCCCTACTGTTACTGCAAAAATAGACCTTTTGTGGCTGAAACGACTATCATTCTTAATAATCAGACTGTGCAGTTACGATGACCGAAAATACTCATCAGTGTCGCCTTCAAATCGTTGGAACAGTGAATCAGTAGATAAATAAGACTAACAAAAAAGCCTCAAAGATTCGGAATCATGGATTTTGTTGTGGCACTACTGTATAATTCACATACTTCAGGTTTTGTTCAGTATATTGAGAATCATCTCCAATATGGTTTTGCCATACTCGCAAGAAATCTATTACTGGAGAACGCCCATAAATGCCTTCAACGCAATGGTATGATTTTAACATTATTATTATTATTATTATTATTACTGATATCATTACTATTATTATTGACCCATTGATTTGATATTGCTTCTTACCTTAATCTTTTGAAGCAGAATGATATATATCTGCACCACTACTAAAGCACTTTTCTTTTAAACGGCTTCATATATTACTAAGTTTTCGATTCATCCTGAGAATATTGGTACATCTTGTTCGGAATTTTTTTGATAATTTCCCAACCTTTCTTATGCGGTAAAAAGGTTGTTTTTCATGTTTAAACAAAGTATAACCGTATCACGAAACCACGTTCCAAAGAGTTAATGAATCGTCAGGTGGACAGAGTAACCGTTATCATCGTATGTAACGCGATAACGATTGATAATGGCTTGCCAATAATAATGCGTAAGATCAAGTTCCAACGAACCGGAAGAAATTCGATGATTAGCAATGTAGTCAGGGCAACGTATTTATTGTATACAACCTGTATACAATCTATCATGTATCTCAATTAATATACACAAAGCCTCGCGAAGGGACCACTACTATTGGAATCCATTGCGATCTAGAATGTTCTATTACAAAGTAAAACTTTAAGGTCTTCATCCATCACTACAGCGGACTCTTTATTAGTCGGAACACCATGATCTCGTGTTCGCATCATCCGTTATTCACAAGACAATGCTAACTATTTTCACAGCTAGAGTCGTGCGGCTTAACGTTATACCTACAATAGTTACGAGAATCTAGCATGGCATAGGTAAAAGGTAATAAAAATGCTCGTGCATCGCGGAACAAAGATTACAGTTCTATTCGTATTTACAATTGTGAATCAATCGGATATTGCACCACTTACTGTTACCTCAAATTGTATAGACTTTTGATTGTCATATGGGTTGACATTGAGATAAGGTGCTTCACCAGATAGGTTTGACGTGAACCATCTCGACGGGAAATGAAGTGTCAAAGAAGTACCGTATGCTGTCATCTTGGAAAGAAATACCTTTATGCAGTTGATAATTTCCGCCGGAGAAAATTGCGGAAACTAACAAACCCCCTTAAATTCTGTATAATACTGTATTCATTTAGTAAATGTGCACAAAAGTTATGATAGTAGAAAAAATTTGGTATTTCATATGATGAACACTAAGCAGATAATCCAATATCGAATAATGAAAAAAGTTTATAACCGGGAACCTTCGATAATCGGTTAAATTTGCAGTCACAGCGCGTATTGTTGTGCCTCCATTGTTTCAGTATTGTGAGGGCGGCGCTTCGCTTTGTCTCCACCCTTTGTGCGCTTCCGTGGCCGGATCTCTCGCCTCTATGTGCGCGCGCGTATAAAGGAGAACGCGAGAGTGACCGTGAGAAAGCAGTATACGTAGATAGAGATAGCGAGGACGGGTGCGAGGGCGACGAGCCACACCATTGTAGGTGCTCTGTGGAGGTTACAAGTAAAGATACGGAATCATCATGGGCGAAAGTGAGAGGGACGATTGAGTTAGTATGTAGCCAGGCAGAGCCTGCCGCTTGTGCTATTCTCTCCCGCAGACTCTTTTAAAGTGTTACTTGGACACCAATAGAGGTATATGCATACAAAGCCTATATACTCGCCCGACACATTGTGTACACATACATAACCTTCCCCTTTTTCTCTTCGATCCTTACAGTTCTCATCCAATGCGCTTGTATAGACTTTGATAATAAAAGAAGGAATCGTAAAGAAGAGTGGAAAGGAGACATCTCGGGAAAGCTTGAGGATACGAATAACAGCTTCATACATATTCTGTCGAATGAAGCCGCCCACAACGCTTTCAGCTATGTTCGTTATATATATCTTCTTGTTGTATTGTTTGTTTACAATTTCTTCGAATGCACAAATGATTCAGCTGACCTTTGCCAAGTCTTGACACATTTTTGTGTCACCAATAATTAAAATCTGCTCGTTTTCTACTCAGCTATCATCATGTTTTCCTTTATTCAACATGAATTCATTGATACTGTCAGTTTCTCATTCGTAAATGCTTATCACTAAATATGCTTAATGCCCAATGCTTATTATTAAATATGTGAAACAAAAACAGCATTTCAACAGCTTTTATATTTGTTGCTGAAAATAATTAAATTATAAATATTCTTTAATAAACGTTTATTAATTGCTGACTGCTCACCAGGGTAGCAAAGTCGAAAGTTGTGCGTCCTACTAAGCTCCCGAGATTATGCTCTTTTTGTTGACTGGCGATGATTATCAAAATGCCTTTACATGTCTTAACAGAATTACATTGCATTACATTAGTACATTCTAATGTACCTACGTGTACGTAGGTACGTTAGTTCTATGGATCATGAAATATAACTTAATAATATTATTTTGGTAGGAGTTCATTAAATAATTTTTCCAGCTATAACGACGGTGGTTTTGAAGATTTTACAAGTACGTCGGCACTGTATGCAAATATAGCTGCAATATGAGTATTCTAGCCATCAGGACACAACTTTGTTCAATTTTCGTCGAACCAACTACAGAGGCTCTGCAAGTTTAACAAATACGCTAGACTGCCGTATAGAATAATCAGTATGGGAAGAGTCTTGAACAGACTTTGGGAAAAAGTCTGGGGATTCGTCTGGCGAGTGCTGGGAGCAAAACGATTGGTAGAATCTCGTTTCGGATCCGGTGACATACTCTTCCACACATTCCGTATATTTTAATATTTTATGAGAAAGCAATATAGCTGAAATTCTTGGTGTGGAGCCCAGTATCGATTGTACGGAAAATCTGAACAGAGTCAAGCATGCATTTGGGAACCAGACTTTATGAAAAACTCAGGTAATCGATCTCGAAATCATTCAGAGATTATAGAAAATTGTGTGAAAAAAATGACAAAAAAATATTTAATTAAAATTGAAATGGAAGAAATGCGCCGGAAACGAATTTCTCACAAAAATGCGAGTTCAGCAGGCAAAGTTCGATTCTGTGATGAATATAGGTGGCTAGCATTGGACTAGGCTTATGCTTTACCTCGTTAAGGGGATGCTGGAGCGATTTTTTCCCCTTTTGCTTCCTCATGGAGGAAGCTTTTTTAATTTGTTTTACCTGTTTTACCGACGGAACTCGACAATTTTTCAGTTCCAACTTAGCATTATTAATATGCTACTTATACGCGTCAAATCGTGCAGAACTATGATATTGATCGAAACACTTCGATTCGCAATCGAATTTTGATTGAAAACTTACAAGGAATTAAGAAAGCCGAATATTATCGTTTGCGAAAATGCATGAACGTAGTGTCGCGATTGACGCACAGGTGGCTCTGCACCACACTCTGCACTACGTTTGTGCCGTGACCGACAGCGGTGGATGCACGGTTGGTGTGCGGCTTTGGTGGCCCCTAGATTCAAGCTGAATCTGCCGCGGTCAGTACTTAGATGGGTGACTGCCTAGACGTGCATTAACAAGCACATTTGAACGGTTGAATGGGAGGTCGAATTCTGAGGATTGATGTTCGATCTCGAAGTATCGAATACGAACGTCAAGACTCGGTTGAAATGACCGGCTGTATCGGTGCAAGTTTTCTATAGTTTCCTTGTATCCTTATGCTGCAGACGCACATCTATAAGCGAAAATAAAAACTTAGAACAATTGAAGATCATCGACTTTCGAAAAAAACTTGAGAGAAAAAAATAAAAACGTTCCCTTCAATATCGTTTCTGATCATCTTTCACAAGTCGTTATACTAAGAGAATGCAGTATGCAGTATTGTAGAAGTCGATCATTTTAGCAAATAAATTACGTAAGATAGATTTAAAAAATGACGTTAAAACTGAATTGGACCGTTACGATTAATAACTAAGTACATACGCACAACAGGACAGCCAGAACACGATAATAATAACCAACTGGAAGATCCATAATTTTATTTGCGCATAAAATAAACACAGAAAATTGAAATACTGGATCAGTTTCAATACATGTTTCATTTTTTTTTTTTTTTTTTTTTATAACACACACGCTCAGCAATAAAATAAAATATACAGTCAATTTGTAGAAGATCGACGGTCTTGGCAATAATATTTTCTTTTCACTCTTTTAAAGTTATTTTTTGGTTAAAGTTGAGTGGTACTAACTGCCCGACGAATCCGTCCTTAATCACACCAAATCGTAAATTAACCCCTCTGTTTTTTCGCGACAATTAAGGCTTTCAGCCGAGGCTCCCCCCCCACTACTTGACGACTCCCACGCCTGTGAGTCAGTTTTCGTGAAATGGAGTTACGAATATTTCATGGTTTTTCCTTTTTTTATGTAACAAAAGTGGGGACGTAAGTTTTTTTACCTTTCATGCATTCGCTGAAATTCGTCGCACTCAAGGCCTTTTGGTTGCCAGTCGGTTTTTTAACTTCCGACTGCCCATTAGGGCAAAAAGACGGGAGTTGTGCGTTTCACGGCGTTCACCGAACTTTGCGCCTTTCTTTGGTATCGAGCGTTCTCCGAATCGATAAAAAAATCTCTTTACAAAATTTGGCGAATAGTTTCTTTGAATCGGGGCCTGTGTCTTTTTTCAGGTTGCGTTACGATGCGATGCGATTTCACAGAGATAAAGACTTTTCGAAAAAATGAATGTTTGTCCATATCGAAATTTTATCAAGATATGCCGCCATCTTTTGCCTTTTCACCGTGTATCGCAGCTAATTTCACAATGGCTCAATGCGCGATCTCCCAAGGATTGTGCGTTTCGCTACAAATCAGTTTCCATCACTGGGATATTTTATTTTTGTGGTATTATCGGGTTTAGTGCGTGATCAGTGTGACGTACATTTTTTCTCTTATCGAAAAAAATACTACTTAAAAAAATGTATAAATAAGAGGTAATGACAAATGTGACCTGAACGTGAAAGTCAGTTGCGATAAAAAAAAAATGTATTGTATGCATGCTGGGCAACATTTTGAGTGCAGATATGCCCTATGTAAATAAAAACTCAAAACGAAGGTTATACGTATGGTGAAATAGGCCAAAGTGTAGTAGCCGCAGATGGTTTTTGTAGTATCAGCTAGCTGTCGCAATAAATCTAAACAAATTATACCTCTATCGCTGGAATCATACATTGGACTGGGATTATATTTTATTTTATTTTATTATTCATTTTCAAGTTGTTATTTTTATAAACAGTTGACATCATTTTCAGCTTTCATTGTTCATATTATTATTTTTTTGTTAATTAAAAATAAATTATCGTTGGTCTATTTACTGCATCCCTACTATTGTACAAAAAATTATTATGCTTTGAAATATGTATACAAACAAAAAGATCGTATTAAAAAAAGGCTTAAAAAAATCTTGCAACAAAGTACATGTTTAAAAAAGATATGCGGTGAACTCCAAAAAGCATGAAATTTTTAAAAATTAAATTTTTTTTAAACTCCCGACTGAAAAAATGACTGAATGAAAGAAAGTACATAAAAAAATATTATGATAAAAAAAATCTTGCAAAAAGGTTGAAATAATTAACGATAAAATATTAATTTTCACGAAAATTCCCTCAATTTTTTTTGTTCATTGATATATACTGCTATAATAATAATAATAATAATAATAATAATAATAATAATAATAATAATAATAATA
This sequence comes from Amblyjoppa fuscipennis, assembly GCA_963575735.1. Taxonomy (NCBI): domain Eukaryota; kingdom Metazoa; phylum Arthropoda; class Insecta; order Hymenoptera; family Ichneumonidae; genus Amblyjoppa; species Amblyjoppa fuscipennis. Next base: position 19,709,271 of record OY754488.1, read on the forward strand.
ATAATAATAATAATAATAATAATAATAATAATAATAAAAATTATAATGTTACGTCCTGATCAGCAATTTTCACTCCATTTCGGTCAAGGAGAATTTACACCCTCCCTTTACAAGTTATTCGGAGATGACGCTTTATCGAGGATTTGGCCCTGTTTTGAACCTAACCTTTCCGAAAATAATTCGGGATAGAGCCTAGAGTGTATATATTTAATATCGAATTGATTTTATTTGCGGTTAAAAGTTCAGAATTACTAGATTTTAAGTGATGATTTTAACCTGGACAAGAAAATTCTAGATGCTAACTCTTTCTTTTGTATGGAACGCGATATACAGCTGTCTCACTCCCTCGCGCGTCACCCTCGACGCACGACTCATGACGTATCTCTATCACGTTCAGTCACTGTTTTCTCCCGACCTATCCCAATGCTTTAACGCGCACTGTTATAGCTGAATTGAAATTGACCAACACAAATATATATATTACCCAGAAGAGTATTTTAACATTCCAGGTTAACGAATAAATGTCAACAAATAAATATTGACAAAGGAATATTCAGAAGAAATGAACGTTTAAGATGAAGATGAAACTTTTCAAACATACGATGCGATTTAAATGGTTTTACCTCGGAATGAATGATCGAATGAATCGATTGATGAAGGATGAATATCGACATCGAAATAGAATGTCCTTCCCAAATTGTGGATGAGTATTCGAAACAGAACCGAATGATGATAATCGATTTCCAAAATATCGTCCGTCCAAAATGTTGAATATTCGAATCAGAATCGAATGATGACGATCGACTCCAAAAATGAACGTCCTTCTTCTCAGATTTAACGATGGCTGATTTCGATAATAAAAATGATGTTCAGGAGGAATATAGTCAAATTCGATGGAATGATTCGGAAAGATATGAATGATTATTGAAATGAGTTAAATTGAATATCGATTCAAAAGTTTACAAGTTGCTTGTTCGCTAATTTCTTGTTAATGACTCTGAGTACAATGCAATATTGAGGTTTGTGCCTCGGACGCGAAGAAGGTTTGTAACTATCAGCAGAAGTGCCGAGTGGGCGGTGGGCGCGCGAATAAGTAACTTCGGTGCCGGAGACCCGCTGTCACACCTGCGCGTCACCGCTGTCACACCTGCGCCTCGTCTCCCCACTCTCATGACCTGATTTCTTTCTTTGATTCATTAATTACATATTCCTAATTTCGTAGTTTTACAATAATTTTGTCATTTAAATTTGTTAATCCTTAAATTTTATCGCGAATTTTATGAACATACAAATTTGAACAAAAGCTGCACGAGCATCCGTTGCGAAGTTAACAATGGTTGACATCATTTTTATCTTAATATTTATCTGATTAGTTCCCTGAATTTTCGAATCAATGGTTTTTACATCTCTTCCCTATTTTCTATTATTTTCTGTATTTTCACCCATTATTTCTATTTGATTATGTGTTTCTTTATTTTATTTCCTTATATTTATTTCCCATGCTTGACTTTATTTTATTTCTCGAATTGATTGTTAATAACTTTCGTAAAATACATATAACCTTCATATATGTTTCCTATCACTCAATTTTTCATTCATTCCTTCATCGATATTCACTGTTCAGGAGGTGCTGCACTCATTACGCCCGACGACCGCTCTAAGCATCATGCCCATCGTGACACGCGTCGTATACAAGTAAGTCCTATGTTCGACAACTGTGAGGGGCGTTCTGGCGATATCGTTATCTGCATTTTTGCGCGTCAGGTTACCGAGCCGCGCATAGTTCATTTGTACCGTACAGTCGCCTCTGCACATCAACCTGACTCGCCTGAAGGCTAATTATTATTACCGGTGGATAATTTTTCCAACTGGTACTTAATATTTTTATCAACCCGTTCGGATTTGATGATTTAAATAGAATTATGTTTTTCCGATGACTATTTTTAGTTTTAATAAATTTCAAATCTGTTAGTTAATTAACCAGTCATTTGACATAAACATGCACGAAATATTTTGGGAAAATTCGGAGTACGTAACAATAATAAAAGTCGGGAGACGTCTCCGGTCGTGTTACACAAGAATTTGGCAGGTGTACTTCAAAATCGTTTGTGCCGCGGCCGGAGACGTCTCCCGATCGTCATCGTCATCGTCATCGTCATCGACATCGTCATCGTCATCTTCATCCTCATCCTCATCCTCATCCTCATCCTCATCCTCATCCTCATCCTCATCCTCATCCCCATCCTCATCCTCATCCTCATCCTCATCCTCATCCTCATCCTCATCCTCATCCTCATCCTCATCCTCATCCTCATCCTCATCCTCATCCTCATCCTCATCCTCATCCTCATCCTCATCCTCATCCTCATCCTCATCCTCATCCTCATCCTCATCCTCATCCTCATCCTCATCCTCATCCTCATCCTCATCCTCATCCTCATCCTCATCCTCATCCTCATCCTCATCCTCATCCTCATCCTCATCCTCATCCTCATCCTCATCCTCATCCTCATCCTCATCCTCATCCTCATCCTCATCCTCATCCTCATCCTCATCCTCATCCTCATCCTCATCCTCATCCTCATCCTCATCCTCATCCTCATCCTCATCCTCATCCTCATCCTCATCCTCATCCTCATCCTCATCCTCATCCTCATCCTCATCCTCATCCTCATCCTCATCCTCATCCTCATCCTCATCCTCATCCTCATCCTCATCCTCATCCTCATCCTCATCCTCATCCTCATCCTCATCCTCATCCTCATCCTCATCCTCATCCTCATCCTCATCCTCATCCTCATCCTCATCCTCATCCTCATCCTCATCCTCATCCTCATCCTCATCCTCATCCTCATCCTCATCCTCATCCTCATCCTCATCCTCATCCTCATCCTCATCCTCATCCTCATCCTCATCCTCATCCTCACCCTCACCCTCATCCTCATCCTCATCCTCATCCTCATCCTCATCCTCATCCTCATCCTCAACCTCATCCTCATCCTCATCCTCATCCTCATCCTCATCCTCATCCTCATCCTCATCCTCATCCTCATCCTCATCCTCATCCTCATCCTCATCCTCATCCTCATCCTCATCCTCATCCTCATCCTCATCCTCATCCTCATCCTCATCCTCATCCTCATCCTCATCCTCATCCTCATCCTCATCCTCATCCTCATCCTCATCCTCATCCTCATCCTCATCCTCATCCTCATCCTCATCCTCATCCTCATCCTCATCCTCATCCTCATCCTCATCCTCATCCTCATCCTCATCCTCATCCTCATCCTCATCCTCATCCTCATCCTCATCGTCATCGTCATCGTCATCGTCATCGTCATCGTCATCGTCATCGTCATCGTCATCGTCATTGTTGCATATATAGATGGACAAAAACATAAAGGGAACTTTCGCGAAAATGAATATTTTTTCTTACATGTGCACGAAAAGTGTGGCGAAAGTGGCGCTTTCTAGCCGAGGATACGCGCAAAATGCTGCAGATACTATTCTTACACCCTACTTTTCTTTTTCGCACACTTTTTTCACACTCCAGCTACTTTCGCGCACACTTAGGGGACACTGTAGCTATTTTTTCGTACACACTTTGCAGGTGCGAAAAGTGGGAATTTTCGTGCACTTGTCACAAAAAGTAGTATGCGATACTCGTATGATAAAGCGGTCTTCCGATGGCGGTTGGGAAGTCGACAGCACTCGCCTCCTCTCGAGCTACAAACGTCACTCGGCTTCGCCTCGTGACGTTGTAGCTTTCGATCCGGCTCGTGCCGCCAATTTCACAACCTTCGTTGAAAGACCGCTTTTCCGTACTAGTATCGCAAAGTACTATTATCGTTAATTATTTGAATCTTTTTGTAAGATATTTTTGATCATTTTATTTTTTTATGTACTTTCTTTCATTCAGTCATTTTTCAGTCGGAACTATTTTTTTTAATTTAATTTTTTAATTTAATTTAATTTTTAATTTTTTTAATTTAATTTAATTTAATTTTTTTTGCGCTGTAAGACCTTACCACGTTGCGAGATATGAAGTGCCTTAATTGTTAATTAAGGTTATCCTTATTGTTAATTATGGTTAACATAATCGTCATCTACCAAAAGGTGAACATTTATAAGAACAAATTACAGGCCCAACCTTTCAAAACCAATACTCCGTATCAATGTAATTATTGACAGTGTACAAAATTAATTTTAAGGTAGTCGGAGTATATTGAAGGTGTTATAATCAAGAGGTTTTGATAATCAGTAAACTTACCACTTCATCCTGGAGGCTTTTATCATCCTTCAGTTCTACATCGAAAGCTTCAAAGAGTTTCATTGTATATAGAGCATCCGGTGGAAAAGTTGAAATCACCAATATTCAAGTAACTCACGTTTACTGAGCTGGTCACCTCTAGAAGTCCGTAAAGGGCTGCGTAAATCAACAGATTATGGGAATCACGTCGGCTGACTGTGTGGTCATTTTATGTATGCTATTTTCTGTTAAAGTTTTTTCATCGGGCCACGATCTTCATTGTGTGCAGTGGCGGATTTAAGACTGATGCCGCCCTAGGCAAGCCAATTTTTGGCGCCGGAAAATTTGTTTTTAATACGTTTTGTTCACTGTCTTCTTTGGCCACTGTTCGCTTCCTGGATTGATATCTACTTAGTTTCTTCTTTAAATCACACATGATTCATTGTTTTGCACTAACTTTATGTATGCCGAGAAATAATTCTTTATATTCAGTAGTAAATTGCCAACAATATTGGACTCGATAAACTTACGTGCGCGCTGGAAGTTGCACTGTGCGTTCGCCTTGCGTACGCCACGGCGCTTTGTATTTCTCAATACAACATATAAACGAAAACCAAATATCCTTCCAAAGAGGCGGGTGAGAGGCGCGCTTCTACGTATACTGACTATTGCGAGTGTTGAATGGAAAACTCGATGAAGATGTTGCGATTTTTAAAACTATATCATCCGTCGATATTTTTTTAGCCTCTTAACCGATAACAAAGTATAAATCAATATCTATATTATACATGAATTATACGCGAATTTATCGATTAAAATTATGCACCTTTGACTCCTTGAAAAAAACTAAAAAGATTTATACAATATTCAGCATTTTCGGCAATTTTTGCTTTCTCATAGAGTAAGCTATGTTTTCGTGAAAAAAATTAATTTCGTGATTTTAATGTCAGCGCACTAAAAATGGTCGAAAACGTCGAGAAACGTGATTTTTAGCTGGCGTTCGGATGCGTGCGTGCGTGCGTGCGTGCGGCGTGCGTGCATGCGACAGACTTGCATCCTTTAGAATGACTATAACTCGGAAACGGCTTTAGATAGCGGGTTGAAATTTTGTACACTACTACAATACACGTATCTTCCTTCAGTATCATTTTCATGAAAATTTAAGCTCAATTCGAAATTTTACGCGATTTTCAAATTTTTCAAAAATGTCTGTGGTAGCTCTAGCTTCCGTAAATTTTGAGCTATCGTCCTGAAAATGCATATAAATACAATACTATGAATAAAGACCTTCGGTTTTGAATTTGGTCGAAATCCACCGAAGGGATCAGATCTTATAAAATTTTGATTTTTTTGAAAAATTACTAATAATGATGTAATTCGAGTTGACATGGCGGTATCGATCTCAAATTTGGCACGGATATGGATCAGCACTGTTCAATAGTTCATATTAAATTTCGCAAAAATTGATCCAACCGTTTAAATTTTATGAGATATTGAAAATTTAAAATATTTTGAAAAATTCTTTTTCTAAGTTTAACACGATTTTTTTAAAATGAAATATCACGCAAAGAGTGAAATGAGTTATATTTATGTAATCAGCGGCGAAAAATACATTAAAAATTGCTTTAAAATCACGATATCCGCAAATTTCGTTTGCGACTTCCTATAATAAACTCTGGTGTAGATTTTGACGGTTTTAATTTTATGAGATGTAGACTTTTTTATCATACGAAAAAAGGTGTAAAATAGTTTGGACATGGTTTTGTTTATACTGAACTCAAAAATATAATTAAAAAGAGTTTAACATTGTATGTTATCTACAGCTTATATCTATAGCTTCCTCTATAAGGAAGCCAAAATCGAAGAACGAAATTTATCGGAGAGAAAGTTATGTGCAAAACCGTAAAACATGAGGAAGTAATTGTGCAAATCACGAAATCCGCAAATTTCGCAATCACACGCGGGCAATCACTTTGCACGCTTTTTTTCTTCATCGCGGCCGCGCCCCCGGCAGCTCGGCGCCCTTAGGCGATTGCCTGCTTTGCTTGCGCATAAATCCAGCACTGATTGTCTGTAGAGAAAGCGTACGAGACTATTTCTAAGGACTTGATTTTTTTCTCTGCTTGTTCGTACGTGTCTATAAATTAATAATTTCGTAAATGAGAGAAATTGAATCACCCCTGTCAGAAAGACGATTGTTATTATCTTACTAAGTACCTGCATAACTTTTGACAGCCACCATAAAAACCGGCCATGATTTTAGAGGCAAGAGTCTCTGACGTGCTCGATATTTAAAATTATTAAGTTTGTCTTTGATGCGTTCAGAATAAATGGTGCTACAAGTTCGCTAAGTTCCTGGTCGAACTGTATCCAATCAGTATGTACGATATCGATGCTCTTCTGGACGCCATGTTCGCTAACGCATCCAGAAAAATAATTTATTTGACGACCACCGTTTATTTGATTTAAGTAAAATATTTATTTGATTAAAATAAATATTTATTTTAATTAAGTCACTAGTTATTTGAACGAAATAAATATTTATTTATATCAAATAAATATTTTACTTAAACCAAATAAACAGTGGCTCTCAAATAAATTATTTTTCTGGGTGCAATGTCAACATTTTGCAGACCATGGCTTCCAGTAGATGAGCCAACATCGTGCTGTCACTTTCTTTAAGCCACCACATTTTTAATGTCGATGAATCGCATGGGTACGCGAATAGTGATTTTTCTACCTTGAGAATTTTTCCACTAACGTATATCGTATCACCGTCCCGAGGAATCTCGATGTTTGTAATTTTTAAGATGCTGCCGTTTCGCAAGAGCACTGTATTATTTGGTGATTTTGTAGTGACAATGGATTCCTTATATCGTAATTTTTTTATGCCTGTCACACCAATACACTGAGAGAAGGATCTAGTAAAAATTACTATATCACTTGGGAGATATTACCATATCATATAGTAGTAGAGTGTTAGGGCGACCTATGGCGTTTCCGACCTATGGCAGGAAGTACCGAATTTATAAGAATTTTTCTTAGATATTATGGTAAAAATGCTTGGATAATCTCAGACTTTCTACCATAGGTGGCGCGCTGACGCCGTATTACTATGTGCTACGGTAATTTTTCTTAGATGATTGGTAATTTTTACTAGATCCTTCTCTCAGTGTACCGTTTGGACTTTTTTTTACAATATTGTAACACATTGTGGAACAATGGTGGGTTCTCGGTCAATGAAATAATCTTCCTCGAGACGACGACATAATAGAGCGAGCGAGTGGTCGATTTCCACATCGTAGTACGCCTTTCATTTTTCACGATGCATTCTCAAACGGGAATGCTGTTATTTCGTTATTTCACTCAGCGACTAATGCATATTTTTAGCGTCGTCTGCTAGACGGACTAGGCTATGTACATCCACGACTTGAAATGTCCCTCCATTTAGTTACCGTGATGTGTCAACAAATGACGTAAAGAATAACTTCGCATGTTGATTGCATTCGATGGCCAAATCTTTCGAGCACAATATTCGGTAGGCTGTATGAAGTAGCATAAAGCATTTGTATATTCGTCCGACAAATTTTTTTTACATAATTGAACCAGAGTATAATAAACAAAAAAATGAAACTCGGTGGCTTTCCATTTTACTACCTCAGCAATAGATCGCGTTGTTCGCTGAAAGTCCTCTGGAACTTGATTTCGCAAACTCATTAACGTTTCGGTAAGTAAACTGTGACGTTCACCCTAGGCGGCCCCCTCGCTAGAGACGAGCCTGGGCGAATTTAAATCGGGGCACCGAAAGTCCCCCTTCTCGACATACCGTTGGTCGAATCATCTCGAACGTTCCAGAACGTTCGAGAACGTTGCCCCACTCACGCACTTTTCGGCGCGCGCCGCGAGAATACGCTGGGGGGGTCGAGATAGTGGGAGCACAGCGCGAGCGATAGTGCCGCGTGCAAACCCGCGATCGGGTATAAATTGACGCACGCGACGCAGAGACGGCACTTACTATTTCTCGACGGCGACGAAGAGAAGGTAAGTCATGACCCCCTTTCCTCTGGTCCTGGTAGCTTGTGGTGACATGAGCATAGCCAGTGTACTATCCGAGAGGCTAGGAGTTACCGGTGGGGACATCGACTATCCAGGCTTTCTCATCCCCGTAGCCTGAGAATAGTGAGGCAACCCGACAGGATGAACCCGGAAGCGGTGGGGTGGTGGGGACACCACATACCACGCAGATCTCGTGGAAGCAGAAATCGCTGCCGAGGACCCGACCTTGGGCTGGTATGGAGGAGTATTATGGGAACACTTCCCATACGACTCCCCGTAGATGCCGGCACCGGGTTCTGGTAGACAACGGGGAAAGGAACAGAAGGACCTAATACCTGGTCGAGAAAAGTGAAACCGAGAATAATCGGCCGTTTAATTGAATTAATTAATCAACTAAAATCAAGTTTCATTTCTCACAGCCAATAATTCCAATGCTAATGGATAGCTGATGTACCGTCACATTAAATTTCATCAATAATCTCTTTTCTCTTATCGAAATAAGAAGAATTTTCTGTTTGACCGGAATGGTGCCAAAATTTAAGATTGTTAGAAATACTCTTTTGGGTTATATATATTTTAACAGAATATTCAATAGACTTAATACAAATAGTGTAATGAGATTTGGTGTGCGGAGGTACGACTGCACAAGTCGACGTCTCGGTCCAGAATGCTCATCGATCGCCCGATCGATGATGACGAACCCTCCGAGTCACATCAGCTCGCCTTTGTATGAACAAAGCTCCCTTGTCTTGACCAGGGACCTTCGTTAGCCTCTCGTATGACTATCGCTGAGTTTGTATATTTGGCAGTTCTGAGAAGAGTGCGCCGAGAACTCTCGACGCTCGTCACATCGCTTTCAAGATTAAGATTTAGGATGAAGAATAATATCCTTTCCAGTTTACGCGCAGCTGTTTCAGTTCAACATAAAGAAGATTCACAACAATGAAGAAACCAACTGTATCATAATTTTTAATAATAATTGAATAAACAATCAATTTTTCTAGTAACCGATTGCCTACAAAAATTTCTCGCTCGTCCCGAACCCAACGTCCACAGGTCATCTGGTAAAAATAACTAGGCCCGAAAAGTGGAACGTTACAAAAGATTTACCTGCATTGCTGAGTTTTTTAGCTAACTTAGAACTATGCCAAACATCGATTAGCAGTTCCTTCATTATATCGAGAAAGCACATGTGCATAAAATCGCGTACGAATACTGTTATCATATCGAGTCCCGGTTATTGTAGGAGTGGGGAAAGTCCAGTGTGATGCAACGGATCGTCTTGATTGTGAAATGACTGATCATTCACTACTCGATAGGTACATCGTTCAGCGCTCTACACATTCTTCGTGAATAGTACAACGTGCTGGTCGGTCGCATATAAATGCTTTAATCCGCAATTCGAATTGTCGATCTTGTATTATAGTTCCTTCGCGGAGCAATAACGACATTTCCTCAATGAAAAATTCGAAATATTTTTCGATATTCTCGGGCTTGTGATCGCCAGGATATACAGTAGACTGGCCCAAAAAAAACTTTGTTTTTTTTTTTTTACTTCGCACCCCTTAAAATCGTAGTTTATGCCCTACTATTGAAAGTTGTAAAAGGGGAAACCGGTGCGATTTTTTTTAGAGGTCGCGCACTGGGTTTTTGTATTTTCCATTTAATTAACACGTAAGGGGTCGATGTTTCCAGTTTACACGGGATTCTCAATTTTCGTACAAAATGGGCGGGCATAAAAATGGTTGCATCCTGCAGTTTGTTCAATTGCCTTCAAATCGGCGCGTCGGAGAACATTTTCGGTCGTATAGTTTCCAAGATATTCAACTTTGAATAAAAAGTAGTCGAGTCTCACCTTAAATAAATGTGCACTATTTGTGTTTTTTGCGAATAACTCCTCTACAGTCAATCTTATGGCCATAATAGTTATTATCAATCTTGAAGAGAATAAGTTTATCTATAAAACTACTAAAAAACCATTCTCGTACGATAAAAATTAAAGGAGCTATCGTTCAATGAAATTTGATTTTGAAGTGTAAATCGTCGCAAAGTGATTATTTTCCATTGTATAACGCGTTTCTCGCCGAACTAATCACATAAATCCGCCGCGTATACATTATTCCCACAGTTTTTAGTACATGTGCAAAATAAGATTCGTTTAACACTTTATGAAGCTGTCGTTTATACCATAAACAACGCAAAGTATTTCTCTATTCGCCATTCGATCAACACTTGATGCTTTTTGGTATAAGTCATTGTTTGTTAATTCGGTATTACTATTCAATGGATAGAAGGTTCCATATACTTAATTGAGTTTAGGATTATGATTTTATATTTTTATTGTAGTTTTTACGTATGAAGGCGATTTTACATATATTAAACATAGAATATGCATCATTTTTCGACGGCAACCGAACCAGGCATTCTGTACTCTGTAACAATGTATTAAGGCGGGACTAAACACGTACGGGGATCGCTCGATCGCGAGAGAGAGGGATTTAACTTCGTCTTCTGAGACGTACATGTATACCTAGTTGCCTCTTTGTTTTGTTTGTTTACTAACATAGCCCTGGTAACCCGCGTGTACAGCGCGAGTCTAGAAGGGTTCGTTCAATACGAATGAATCAGTCTTATCGGGTGTTGTCGACGATCCGGTTCGAATTTTCTACGTGGTGCGAGCAGTGCTATAAAAATTTTTTTGGTCCTACCGTTTTTTTTTTGCGTATCGAAAAATTTGGGCATCGGCTGGACGCCTCGAAAGGGTCATATTGTCACGCGAATTAACAATGACGAAAAAAAAAAGGATATTTATTTAATCGGACGAGTAACGTCTGAAATCAACGGACGGAAATTGCCGACGACACGTGAAGTTCTTCGATTGTTTTTTTATAAACATAATGAACTAAATCTCTCGATCCGAAGCAGTGCGACTGCAACAATAAAAGTAGTGCAGGAATTTTGGAATTGTGACGGTCGTCAGGTATGGTCGAGGTGAATGGTGAATGAGTGTAACGCTGAGTGGTTTAATATGTTTTATTGTACGAGTGAAGGAGAGCGTGCGTCACAACGGTTCGGGACTCTGAGATGAACTGATGCAAGGGCCTGACAGAAGTAGGGCCCTCGCCTATTACTGCGCGCGACGCGGTATTCTTACGCGCTGATAAGACGGCCGCTGCCCGCGCGTGGCGAGTGCAGCGGCTGGACCGCTACCGTGAGAGCGTTCGTGTTCGCACGGAAGGTGCTGACGGTAGAAGGCTTACGAGAATGCTGATAAATGTTTTAACCCGAGTTTCCTGTGATAAAATATTAGTTTCGACAATACGGGATCGTCACACTCCCCCTCTTGCAAAAAGAGCGATGCTCCGCATCGGATATGATTGTTTACAAAACTTGGAATGTATGAGTCTATACAATGAAATGATTTTTGTTTGTTTGTGGGTCTGTTTTTATGCATTTTCGCTGTGCGTATGTGTGTGGTCAAAAATAGCCATTTTCCTTTGGATCCCACTTCTGTGTTTCTAGCCCTTTTCCTTTGTTCGGACTGCCAAAGATGGTTGTTATTTGTTCTGTTCAAGGGTCCCTGTTTGGTTCGTCTGAGGTATTATAGGTGTCCTAGATCTGAAACTGACTATTGTTCATTAGCATTTGTGTTAGTGGTATTGGTTGTGTTATAGAGGATCGGTTGGTTTGTGGGTATAATAGAATTTATAATAGCAGATTTGTCCTCTTTTTGTGTTTCCCTGTCGGTTCCCAATTTGTACAGTTCGGTTCGCTGGTGATTCGTTCATTGTATCCTTGTCTTTTGTCATTAACCTTTCCTGTCGTTTTACTTTTTATTGTTGTTTCGCTTTGGATTCCTGGTTTATTATTTTGCTGCTTACACGAATGGTAACAATTTCTCTTCTTGGTTTCCTGAAACAGTCTAACTAGTTAACTTTGGTGGTTAGTGGGTGAGACGTGTTACTTGGGATGTGGTCGATTGGATCGTGCCGTTGGTGTCGGGTTGAATGGAATGAAGAAGCCGTGTCCCGATAATGCAATATATATGTAATGTAAGAAAAGACAAAAAAAAAAAAATTACTTGATTACAGGTTACATGATTATATATCCCTACAATTATGTTGGTTATATGGTTGATTATTATATGTTGTTGATTATTATATGTTGATGATTATTATATGTGTGCCCTACATGTTGGTCTTTTCCTTTCTCTTTTTTTTTTTATTGTGGTTTCTCGATGTTTATGCCCTGTTCTTTTTCGAACTTCCGAGTAGCTATTTCCCAGTGGAGACTACTCAGTCGGCGTAGGAATTCTTGTCGGGTGTCTGTGTGTTGTTGTTTAAACCAACGACATGTCGCGTCTTCCCAATTAAATGACCGTGACAGCAGGTATTCGCTGATGTCGTCGGTTTGTGTGTGTCGTGAAGTTTGGTTTGGTTTTATCGGTGGTGTTGTTGCTCTTTGTCTCGGTGCTGGTACTGGAGGTGGTGTCGATGTTTCCGGTGCAGTGACTCGTGGTTTGCTTATTTTTCCTAGGGGGATCTGTGTTCGTGCTGTGACCATTTGTCCGTCCTTGGCTTTGTGTTTCGGTATAGCGCCTGTTGATTTTTGGATAGTTGTGGGCTGTACATTTTCTTTTCCTTGTGTTTCTGTAGTCTCCTGTGGCGGTGCGACCGTTTTTCCCGGGTATATCACCACGGGTGGTGCTTTTCCACGATATATGGTGACGGGTACCGGTTTGAGCTGGAGTGGTTGTGCTGTGTTCAATTTGGTTTTTTCTACTGTTGTGTTTCGTTGCTTGAGTGTCTGTGGTTTAATCGGTGCTATTTCCTTGTCCGTTCTCAGTTCCACTGGTGTACTTTTATGTCTAGCCATGTAAGCGGAGCATTTCTCGATGTGCGCTATCATTCGCGCCGCCGGAAATACGACTTTGCACAAGGGACAGGGTGCATCCCGTGCCTTGCACGTTTCCATTTTTGCCGTCAATTTTTGCAGGCATTCCGCGATATGGGTAGCGCACAGCTTCGGCTCGAGTTCGAGCTTGCATAGCGGACATGCTATTTTTGCGTCCATTTTGTTCTGTTGTTATCTGTTGGTGGAGGTAAAATTTGTTGTTGCGTTGGGGTTGGTTTCCTTTTTGAATACCTATATGTTGTAGAAGGTTCGTAAAGCATCGTGCTCATGCTCATGCTTTAGCATCTGGGTGTTTAACAAGTTGAGGTGGGGAACATGCTCAAGGTGCATTTACATAATATTGTTGTGTGGATAATACGTAATAGCGCGTGCCTGTCTGTGTTCTGTTTCTAGTGGTGGTTCAGTTACTATTGCGACATCTCTGTAACAGGTTACTGGTACTACTGCTCTTTCAACAAGTTCTATTGGTTGCTGATGCGCTTGTGTGATTTGTTCCGTTCTTTCGTTAGGTTGCCCCTGATTTGATAATTTAATAGTTTGTTTCCTTGCCACGCACGATATTAGATCAATGATTTTTGAAATTTTTCCGAACAATGAGAATTTCCAGCAAACTCCCAACAAAACGAGGATTGAACCGAGTGATATTCCTGAATATTTTAAGAAGGATTCTAATAATGACAGTCTACTGCTCAAGCGGTGTGCCTTTGTTATTTCTTTCGCTTTTGCGATTACTGTTTTTAAAGCTACCTCGTTTTTTGCAAGATCGTCGTGAACAGTGTTCGGTTCCAGAGACAATGTGAATACCTCTGTTTCTGCTAGAATTTCCGTTATATTTAAGTTATCTATAGTTTTGACTGCGTTTTCTATCATTTGCGTTATGTTCAGTACTAGAGTACGTGAGAAATTCGCTTGAATTGAAGATGATATTTCTACTGATGGTGTTAGTTGGATTGCTCTACTTTTTGCTTGGCATTTGGGGCTAAGTTGCAAAATTCCCGTGTTCTCGATTGTTTTGATTTTTGATTCAAGGTTGCTGCAGGTGATATACAAACTTTCCGGTTTAGGTGCGGCATACAGCCATGCGTTAGTATTGCTGATTCGGGCCCAATAGGTTTGTTTAAGAGTTTTTAGTCGGATATCGCAGGTTTCCAAATTGAAAAATTGAGGGTTAGTTATTAGTTGTACTTCACATTCGGTTTGATCGGTAATGCGCTGTACTGGGGCGATTTGTTCGCATACGTAGTTAGTTATCGCGAGCTTACATTCGTCTAGGCTCTGTAGGTTGAAATACGTTTCGAAGTCGTCTGATACAGCTGTATATTGAGTGGTCGGTTTAATAAATGCAAAGCGTGAGTTATTATAACTGGTGATTTGGCGTACTGGGACCGCCGTGTGGTGGTATAGTTTATATGCTGTCAGGTCTAACAACGGTATTTTAATTACGTAGATCAATTTTTCTCCGTTGTGGAACACGCTTAGTTTGGTTAGTTCCAACAGTTCCGGTACGTGTTTAGTATCTAAAGGGATAGGGAATTCTGTGTTGGGTGAAGATTTTCTAACTGCCTCGGCGCTGAGTAATATTTTCTTGCTTGACAAAAGCTGAGGGTGCATTTGCCCGGTTTTTGCAAAAAGGATTGCATTGATTAGTGTCTCGATGTCGAGTTCCAGTTCTGTTAAGTTTTCCTCTATCTGGGTCGTGAATTGTATTGCTACTGTATTTAATTCAATGGTTTGTATCTCGGAACCAATCGCTACTTGTACGCTGTTGAACCTTTGAGTTTCTTTACGCAGTGCTACCGCTAATGACGTTATTTGTTTTTGCATCGTGTTAAAGCCTGATCTTATAATGTGTGTTTGGTTTTCTACGATTTCTGCTAATTCAATTGTGTTATTTCCTAGTGCTTCGATTTGTTCGTTGATTCGTTCGGCATCGTCGTTATCCATAGTACCGAAAAGTACCTTATTTATTTTTCCTATAAAATTGAATGGCGCGCGTTTTTTACGATTGTTCGTGAGATTAGTTTTGATGGCTGGTATTAATTCGTTCAGAATTCGTTCCGTGTTTTCCAGGGTATCCAGACGAGACAGCATTGCTGACAACTGTCCTTTTATAAGGCAACGTGTTCCCAGCGTGGAGCAAAACTGAACTGTTGCCATTATGTTCTTTTGTATTTGTAGTCTTCTGTCTGCAAGTCCATGGGTGTTGATGTACGTGATTAGTGTCCATGTCGTGTGGTATAAGCGGAGTTTTCCCAATGGTTCAGAGTACAGTCCTGGGTTTTTTGGAAGTGGTATGATTTCTACCGGGTCGTCGGTGGTTAGAGCGGCCGTATGGCATCTGCAACATACGCCGTTTTAATATCATCTACGTGTACGACTTTTGATTTTTTTTCAGAGATTTGTAATTCTATGTTGTTTCTGTCTAATACTCGGAGGATCTTAAATGGGCCTAAATAGTTACTATCAAGCTTGCCTTTTTTAGCTTTGTTTTCGAGCCATACCATTTGTTCGGGTTGGAAACTTTTTGTTTGTGTTTTTCTGTCGTAGTAGTGTTTTGTCTTTTGTTTGAATCGGACTTGATTTTCGAACGCCAGTTGCTGGACGTCCTTCAGGTTCTGTACCACTTGGTTCAAATAGTCGTTATAAGTGACTACCTTTTCTGGTGGTGGGAACTCTGAGGGTGTTCTGGCCGTTCTACCAAATACAAGTTCGAAGGGTGTGTAGCCTGTGGTTTCGTGCACGCTCGTATTGTATGACATTGTCGCAAAGGGTAGTAGCTCGTCCCAATCACGGTGTTTGCTGATGAAATGCTTAAGGTATTCTATCAGTCCGTGATGGCTACGTTCCAGAGCCCCATTGGACTGTGGATGGTAGGCTGATGTCTTGTATCGCTGAATTTGGAATAACTTCGCAAATTCTTCGAAGGTTTCGGACATGAAGTTAGTGCCTTGGTCCGACAAGATAGCGCGAGGAGCGCCGAATGTTGATATTAAGGTCGTACAAAGTGCCTTCGCAACGTCGACAGTCGTTTGGTTTTTTAATGGGACCGCTATACTAAATTTGCTAAAAAGATCGAGTATTGTTAGTATATACGTGAAACCGTTTCTTGTTTCGCGTAGAGGTCCGACTATGTCGATTGCTACTTTATCGAACGGTACAAATGGAGAGTCGGTGATGATCATTGGGGCTTTGCTTTTAACGCGTACCAGCTTGTTTTTCTGGCAGTCGAAGCAGTATCTGATGAAGTTTCGAACGTCGTTTTTTAGACCTTTCCAGTAATACTGTGAGAGTATACGTTGGTACGTTTTTGATACTCCTTTATGGCCTCCAATTGTTGATCCGTGCAATTCTTTCAGGATGTCCTGTCTGATTTCCGGTGGTGGGATAGTTAATAGACCTTCGCAAATGGTAAATTCTATCCGCGATTTATTCGTCAGTACTCGTATTTGAGTCTTGATGTTTGCCCACAATGTCGCATCGATGATTTTTGGGTCTTTTGATATTGTGCAGGATTCCAGTTTCTCTTTTCCCACAATTTCGACGAGTGCTTCTACGCATTTATTTACCATGTGCATGTTTGTAGTGTCTGTGGATTTTGATTTACAGACCATCCCGATGTAGCATGTTTCTCCCTGGCGTGTAACGAGTATGTTTCCAACCTGGGGGTTACATTTTAGCAGTGACTGTTGGTCGATTTTATTTTTTTCTACTAATATTTCTGTAACCATGGTGTTCATCACACAGTCGGCTGCCAAAAAGTATGCTATGTTGTCTTTCTGGGCTAGAAGGTTGGATTGTGTGATTGCGATATTATCGTGTATGATCACATCTTCTGTTATCGTTGCGCTTCTGGTCGATGGTCGTGTACCGGTGTGTGTTAGTCGCTTCCTGTGGTAACTCGATGGTTCGAAGGGTGAGTCACTGTCTACGTCGTCAGTTTCGTCTCTTGATGATTCCTCCTGATTTTGTTTCGTAAGTGGAGGTGAGATGGTATTTTGGGGTTCCGGAGTAGGAGTCGGGTATGAGGGTTGCGGGTTTTCATAACTGCGAGCTGGTATACTGGATGATGGTTGGCTGCATCGTCGGGAATCCCAATAGTCATCAGTCATCTCGGGAGAGCACCAACCAAGGTTGTCTGTGATCTTGCTCGATCCTCCATTTCCTGATTTCTGGGCATTCGTTCGTCCGGTTTGTTTATCGAGGTTCGTAGCTTGGGTTTCCTTAGCTCTTCTGGATTCCCAATAATCATCCGTCATTTCGGGAGAGCATTCACCAGGGTTGTCGGTGATTGTTGATTTCCGTGCTGCAGTATGTCCTCGATCCCGATTCCGAGACGTCGGGGAATCCTTAGGAGTAGGTGGCGATCTAAAATTCGGTTGCACTGGTGTTCGTGCTTTAGCTCCGTTAACACCTTTCCCCAAGTCGTTTGTTGAAGGTGACCTGTATGTTGGTTGTACCGGTGGTTCATGGGTGTTATCGTCACTAGCCAGTTCTCCGATAATTGTTGGCGGCGGTTGATCATTTCGTTGCTTCATATCTTGTCCTTTTTGAATTGCTAAGTTGTCTGTTTCCTTCCGCATTTGTGGACTTTTTTGCTCTGTGTCAGGCGGGGCTCTTTGTCCTCTGCGCTCTGCACTTTTCATTCTAGTCTCACTTTGTACGGTTGGTGTGCCCATTTTATTTTTCTCTTTATTTTTTTCCTCTTTAAATTTTTCTTTTTCATTGTTTCCTGTGTACTTCTTCGTAACTTTTTCCTTTCGTGTCCTTGATTTCTTGCGTGGTTCTCGTGTGTTCTTTTCGTCCTCGGAGGTATCCTTTTTTCGTTTCCTTGTCGTCCTAGGGGGTTTCGGGGTGAGTTCATCTTCCGAAATTTCGGTTTGCGGTGTTTCGTCGTCAACCGTTGGATCCGTTCTGACGTGTGCGCTCTCCTTCCTTTGTGTTGTGACTATGGTTTCGTTGTGAATTGAACCTTGTTGTGGTTGTTCGTCGTCCGAATCGTTTTCGTGCTGTTTTTTCCTGGGTGCTGGATTTCCGGATGATTCGTCGGATGAGCGGCTGCGTGTGTGTGGCTGATGGAAGGTTTTTGGTTTTTTGAATGTTTCTTCTGCGTTTTCAGAGGAGCTTTCGCGGGGTCTAACGGGAAGAATAGTTGCGGGATTCCTGGATAAAGCGTCTGCGACGACGTTTAGTTTGCCTGGTTGATGATGAATTTCGAAGTCATAGTTGTTCAGCGTCGTTTGCCAGCGTTGGAGTTGTTGTGGGAGGTCAGCCTTGTTTGCTAAATATGTTAATGCTCTATTGTCCGTGATAAGGGTGAATCGTTGTCCGTATAGGTAGGTTTTGAAATGTTCCACTGCGTTTACTATTGCTAATAATTCTTTCCTCATGGCATCGTATGATTGTTCCGCTTTTGAGAGAGTTCGCGAGAAAAAGGCTACTGGGTGATCGAATTTTTCGTGCTGTTGACTAAGTACTGCGCCGATTGCGTAGTCTGAAGCATCAGTTGTGAGTTTAAACGGTTTTTTATCGTCCGGATAGCGCAAAATCGGTCGTTCAATAATTTTGTTCTTGAGATAGTCGAAAGCCTTTTGACATTCCTGAGTCCAATCGAATTTAGCGTCTTTCTTTAATTGTTTGGTCAAAGGCACTGTTATTTTTGCGAAATCTCGAATAAAGCGTCTGTAATATCCAGCGAGAGCAGTGAACTGTTTTATAGCTTTTTTATCCTTGGGGACTGGGAAGTCTTTTACGGCTTGAACTATGAGGGGATTTGGTTGAACTCCTTTTTCTGAGATCGTATGGCCTAAATATGTTACCTCTTTCCTGAGAAAGTGGCATTTGTCGGTTTGTAGGGTTAGTCCTGCTTTTGTTAATCGTTCCGCCAGTCGGTTGAATTTTTTCGCGTGTTCTTCGAGGGTGTTTGCGTAGATTACGATGTCGTCCAAGTAAACGAAAAGGTCGCTTCCAGTGAGTCCTGATAGTACTATATCCATTAATCGTTGGAAAGTAGCTGGTGCATTTTTTAGGCCAAATGGCATGCGATTGAACTCGTAATGTCCACTCGGCGTAGAAAATGCGGTTTTTTGTTTGTCGTTCGGATGCATCTCGAGTTGATGGAAACCGGAAGCCAAGTCAAATGTCGAAAAATAACGAGCGTTTCCTAACTGATCCAGAATTTCTACTATGTTTGGCAGTGGATATGCGTCGGGGGTTGTTTTTGCGTTTATTTTTCGAAAATCTATTACAATTCGCCATTTTTTGTTGCCTTGAGAGTCTGATTTTTTTGGTACGATCCAGACTGGAGAGTTGTACGGTGATAGTGATGGCTGAATTATATCCTTTTCTAATAAATTCTCGGTTTGTTTTTGAATTTCCTTTTTATGGATTTGGGGGAAGCGGTATTGTTTCGTGTTTACTGGCCGGTCGTCGGTTGTGAAAATCTCATGCTTTAGGAGGGTCGTATGTCCTAATTTGTCGCCGGGTATGTGAAACAAGAACGGATTTTGCGATACGAGTTTGTTGACGTGATTTTTCTCATCCTTATTTAGATTTTCCAAATGGAGGAGAGGTTTCAACTTTTCGAGTCGTTCCGCGGTGTTTGTCGCGACAGCTGTTCGAATTACTGCACTGTGAGCGTCGGTACTACAGTGAGAATTCTCTGCTTCGGCCGCAACCCGAGAAATGTACTCTACGGGTTGCAGTTCGACTGTTGGAATTTCGAAATCAATGGCATTATTGGTTTTGTTAATTATGCCCACGTATGCAATTCCATTATCGTTTCTCACAAGGGCTTCGCCAAGAATGATGCCTTCCGGAGTTTTCAACCGCGGAACGTATCCTTCCTGGATCTCGGTGTTCTTTACTCTGATGTGAATAATGCTCTTCGCTCTGGGTGGAACCGAAATCTGTTCGCGAGTTGCAAATGGTATGCGATGATTTTTGAATGCTATGCAGGCGCTCGAGTAGAGAATGTCAGCTGGTGTCTGTTTGAAAAAGGCGTCGCCCAATATGGCGTCCTGTTTTATCGGAAACTTGTCGGAAACTACGTGAAATTCAACTTGTACGGGTTTGATCGGAATTATGCATTTGCCCAGTGTATATACCTTACCTTCGGTGATACCTGTTAATTCGTAGATGATTTGTGCGTCAATTTCTACGTTGCGTGCGATAGTTTTTTCTTTTATCAAATTAATTTGGGCTCCAGTGTCGATTAAAAATTTCGTCGGATTATAGCGCAGTTCAGGGGATGTTATGCAGATTGATGGTGGCTTATGGCCTTTTGTTGTGCCTAGTGAGATCGTTACTTTTTTCAGTGTTTTGTTTAGTGCTTTTAAAATTTGTTCTACGGCGCACTGGTTCGTAAAACTCGATTCTAGTTTTTTAGGTTCAGGTTTGCGAGCATGGCTTTTAGCTGTTTCTCGACTTCGGATGGTGAGCTGGATTTGTCGTCGCGGTCGGAGGATCGGTCCCTTGAAGTGTTTCGACGTTTGTCGCGCGAGTCGTCCCGTCTGTCGCGTGAGTCACGTCGCTTGTCACGTGAATCGTCTGGGCGTCTTTCGCGTGAGTCGTTTCGATATCTGTCCCGTGACTGTCTGTTTCGTGAGTCGCCGTATCTGTCGCGTGAGTCGTTTCGGTACCTGTCTCGTGAGTTGTTTCGGTAGTCGTTCCTGTATCTGTCTCGTGAGTCGTTTCTGTATCTGTCTCGTGAGTCGTTTCTGTATCTGTCTCGTGAGTCGTTTCTATATCTGTCTCGTGAGTCGTTTCTGTATCTGTCTCGTGAGTCGTTTCTATATCTGTCTCGTGAGTCGTTTCGTCTACTTTTGTCGTAACGTTCCCGGGAGTAGTCTCTGTTGTCTACGCGTCTAAAATTTTCGCGCATTCTGCGAATCGTTGTGCACTCTGCAGTTGTGTGGTTTTTTGCGTGAGGGTGTAGTTCACAATGTTTGTCGGGCTCGTTTGTTGTTTCTGCAAATTGAACTTTCGCTGTTCCTGTGGCTATTTGGACGTCGCGGATCGCTAGATTTTTTCGTACTTGTTTTTGTTTGTCCAATTCGTGTTCTATTGTTTTTGCCTGATCGATTAGTGCGTCGAATTCCTGAGCATTGTGGAGGATAAGATGTGAACCGATAGCAGGCGTAAGGCCTCTAACGTAAGCTCTTTTTGTTTTCGCCGTGACTTCTACTATTCTGTCGTTTAGGTACTGTCTTTTGTCAGCTGCGCTGTAAGTTTCCTTTAATCTGTCCGTAATTTTCCTGAGTTTTTCGCGCAATCGTGCTGCGTACTCTACTACTGTTTCGTTGTATTCCTGAGGCGTTGTTTCTATTTCGTTTTCAAGATCGTTTAGATCTTCAGTTTTTAAAAATGCTCGTTTGAGTTCTTTTAAAAGGGCATTAAGATCTGCTGGCGATGTGGCTTCCACTACGGAGAGGGCTAGGTCGGATAGTTTGAACGGGATCATGTTGAAAAATTTTTCGCGTTCTGTTTCAGCCAAACAATCGTTTGCACGCTTGCATGCTCTGGCAAAAACGTCGACGGCGGGTTTTTTTCCGTCGAATGTTGGTATGGCCTTGTAGGCGTCACGAAATGTGAAGGTGTTGCCATTTTCGCCTGGCATTCTGAACGGGGTGTTTCGAAATAATTCGGGTGTAAAGATGTCGGAAGCTGAGAATTGGCGTCTACGGCGACGCGGTGGCGGACGGGGGTATGGGCGAGAAATGTTTGCAATTTATTTTGCCCTGTTTGATTCTAAATGTATTTTCTTTTCTCTTCTTTTTTTTTTTATGGGAGTAGAATGTTATCTTTTTTTTCTATTTTATTTTATTATTATTATTCTGTGTAATTTGAAAATAATTAATTTAGCTTTACTTCCTTCCTTTTTTTTTGTTTTAGTTTGTCCTTTCTTATTTGTTCAACAAAAGAATTTAAATAATTTCATTAACTTTGCGTTTTCCTTCCAACTTGTAAAGAAAAAATAAAATAATTTGGAAAAGTTCGTTGTTCGGTTGTCGAAACTCCAGAGAGGTGAGAGAAAAATTTTTTTTTTGAAGTTTGTACGTTTTGTAGTTTTTGTGCCGTCCTGTATAGCTGTCGAGTGCTTCTTATCGGGATGACGTGAGTGTGCCCGGCGCGCGAGCGTAGAAAAAGAGAGCAATAGTCGGAGCGGCGGCACAATGAGCCGGTGTCATCGGCTTGCCTTCGGCTTTGTTTCCGATGTGTATAATTTATTTTTATTTTTCGTTATTTTGTTAGTATTTGTTGTTGCATTAGTCACTCAAGCAGCTTGAACATTTAATAGAAAAGAAAATAATAGAAATTGAGAGGGTACTTACAGTGCCAAAATTGTTATAATGTATAGTTGCATGAAAATTTGTTTATTAGTATTGTCCGACTTCCTTCCTTCCTTCCTTGATTTTTGTATTGGGATGTTGTCGTGAAATTATTGGAATGTTGAAAATACCCTTGAAGATGTCCGTAAATGTCCGTGTGATTTCCAATTATATCCGTAGTCCGTTATAGATGTTCGTTGAGTTGCGGTAAAATTCTTTTTCTTCCTTTCTTCACTTTATTCCGTTTTATGTCCAGTTCTAGCACAGCCACTTATTTGTTTCAAAATTCGAATAATTTTGAAAAATGTGTGTTTTTTTTTTTTTTTTTTTTTTTTTAAATTTATTTTATACTGGTGTGCGCGTTTATAGTCCGTAGACTTCTGACACCATGTGACGGTCGTCAGGTATGGTCGAGGTGAATGGTGAATGAGTGTAACGCTGAGTGGTTTAATATGTTTTATTGTACGAGTGAAGGAGAGCGTGCGTCACAACGGTTCGGGACTCTGAGATGAACTGATGCAAGGGCCTGACAGAAGTAGGGCCCTCGCCTATTACTGCGCGCGACGCGGTATTCTTACGCGCTGATAAGACGGCCGCTGCCCGCGCGTGGCGAGTGCAGCGGCTGGACCGCTACCGTGAGAGCGTTCGTGTTCGCACGGAAGGTGCTGACGGTAGAAGGCTTACGAGAATGCTGATAAATGTTTTAACCCGAGTTTCCTGTGATAAAATATTAGTTTCGACAATACGGGATCGTCACAGAATCGAGCAAAAATTCCAGTATCTCAAAGCCATCATTCATCAAGAAAATTGATGAACCTCTACCGAGGCTGGCAAAATTTGGTGAAAAGTTGTCACCGGATAAAAACGGTTGCACGACAATTGAAAGAGAAAAAATTTGAGAGTTCTCTAAACCAATTGTTCGACATTGCAAGCCACAACGTGATGCACTCATTAACGGAGAGCCAACAAGAGGTTTTGACGTCACAACGAAATAAAAATCGCCGTAGCAGGCTTCCAGCGAGTCCGGGAGTATCAGCAGTGTCTCATAACCCGTCAACGGTGATAATCGAAGACATGGACGATGAAAATTGCCAGAGTAATTGTGACATACAGCATAGTTTCATACGATTCTGTTTTATTATTATTATCTTGTAAGAACCAATTTGAACAAAAAATATGTTTCGTGTTATGTTCTAGATTTAAGTCAGACTTTTAGTGGCCTCACAGTATCAACTATGCAGGCGACTCAGACCAGCCAATGTTCTACATCAGACACATTGAAGAGACCATCTGATTTCGAAGATGAACCTGATCTACCAAAACGCACAAAAATTGATATTATGACGCCGAGTCTCTGCGCTGCACTCGATCGAACTGGGACGAGTAGTCGGAACGCGACATATATTTTAGCAGCTGCTGCTGCGAGTCTTGGGCACAATATCGATGATATCAATTTGAGCCGCAACACTATCCATAGAGCACGTATCACGTACAGAGAAAATAGTGCGAAAGGCTTGAAAAAAAATATTCAAGCCGCAAGAATTTTGGTGCTGCATTGGGATGGGAAGTTGCTTCCTGGAAATGAAGGGCCTGGAAAAGTTGAGAGACTTCCTATCGTTACCACAGGACTCGGTACTGAGCAATTGTTAGGCGTACCAAAACTGAGCTCCGGATCAGGTATAAATAGTGCAACGGCTATCATCGAGACCTTGACGGATTGGAATCTTTTAGATCGCGTGAAAGGTTTATGTTTCGACACAACTGCTTCTAACACAGGTAATAAACACTGATATGATAATATTATATAGTATCGTTCATAAACGTATGATCTTCTGTGAGGAACTAAATTGATCGACGCGCACCCTTGTATTTGCTTGCCTTAGGTCGTTACAACGGAACTTGTGCGCTTTTGGAGCTCAAACTTGACAAGACATTTCTTCATCTCGCTTGTCGGCACCACATTCAGGAATTAATTCTCAAGAGTGTCGTAGAAACGTATTGGAAAGGAACGAGCGGTCCCAACGTAGCAATTTTCCAACGTTTTCAGCAAAAGTGGGATGACATCGACAAGAGTAAATTAACGACTGGGATGGAAGATGATCTCGTTGCGGAAATATTAGCTGAGAAAAAACCCGAGCTAGTAGCTTTCATTCATAATCAATTGGAGGTACCGAGAAACTATCCTTTTTAAATGTTTATTTCGAAATTTCCTTAAGGTTACATCACATACATTCCCAAACAAAAATGTAATTCGATCAAAATTTCATTACTTCGCAATATAATCAGCCGTATTAATGGTGTCAAGATCTTGGATTTTGCATAGTAATAATGCCAAACAGTTATTACGAATTATAATTTTTTTTCAATATATTTTTTTGGAATATGCTTGTTTCAGATTTCTCATCCGAGAGGAGATTACAAAGAATTTTTAGAATTGGCACTCATTTTTTTGGGCGAAGAGTCACATCGAGGAATCGTCTTCAAGAGACCCGGCGCAAATCATCATGCTAGGTGGCTCGCCAAAGCCATTTATTGCTTAAAAATCTTCCTTTTCAAGGACCAATTCTTTAAAAACTCACGGAATTGTAATGATGTAAAGGGCCTACGTCACATTTGCATTTTCATCGTCGCTTTTTACGTAAAATCGTGGTTTACTGCCCCGAATGCAATTGGCGCTCCCAACAAAGACTTAAAATTGTTGCAAGAACTTCTGAAGTTCGAAAGTGTCAACTCGGATGTTTCAAAGGCAGCAACCACGAAACTTCGAGGCCATTTATGGTATCTGTGTGACGAACTAGCGGCGTTGGCATTTTTCGATTCTAGCGTTCCGATGAACGTCAAAAAGAAAATGGTACAGGCCATACGAGACCGTGACGCTACGGATTCGGATATTAAACGGGTTAAATTAAGCGACAGTAAGATCCGATATGTGAAAGACGTCGATATAAGTCACTTTATCACAAAAAAATCTATGCACTTATTCGAGCGATGCGAATTACCTTTCGATTTCTTGGACGACTGCCCTGATACATGGGAAAATAGCGAAAGTTTCAACGAATGTCTGACTGTGTTCAGAGATCTCAAAGTCGTTAACGATGTTGCTGAACGGGGAGTAGCGCTCATTGAAGAATTCAATAATCTGCTCACAAAAAACGAAGAACAAAAACAGTATCTACTGCAAGTAGTTAAGGCTCACCGGGCAAAATATCAAGACTGCCATAAGGTAAATTTTTTAAACTCGAGTTACGACTAATTCGAAGATCACTATTCAAATCTGATTAGGAACATTATTGACATTATAAAGTTTCCGTCAAAGAATAATAAGTATTCTATGTATAAAATACGTGAAATAGACTTCATACATAAAAACTTCAATAAAACTGTAAAATAAGACTTCTGAACTGAATTAAGTATATAGGAACCCTCTCCGTTATATAATGCCCGATTTACTACCCGATTTATTAATCAATGACTAATATGAAAAAGTGTTGATCGAATGGTGTATAGAAAGATACTTTGCGTTGTTTATGGTATAAACGATAGCTTCATAAAGTGTTAAACGAATCTTATTTTGCACATGTACTAAAAACTGTGGGAATAATGTATACGCGGCGGATTTATGTGATTAGTTCGGCGAGAAACGCGTTATACAATGGAAAATAATCACTTTGCGACGATTTACACTTCAAAATCAAATTTCATTGAACGATAGCTCCTTTAATTTTTATCGTACGAGAATGGTTTTTTAGTAGTTTTGTAGATAAACTTATTCTCTTCAAGATTGATAACTATTATGGCCATAAGATTGACTGTAGAGGAGTTATTCGCAAAAAACACAAATAGTGCACATTTATTTAAGGTGAGACTCGACTACTTTTTATTCAAAGTTGAATATCTTGGAAACTATACGACCGAAAATGTTCTCCGACGCGCCGATTTGAAGGCAATTGAACAAACTGCAGGATGCAACCATTTTTATGCCCGCCCATTTTGTACGAAAATTGAGAATCCCGTGTAAACTGGAAACATCGACCCCTTACGTGTTAATTAAATGGAAAATACAAAAACCCAGTGCGCGACCTCTAAAAAAAATCGCACCGGTTTCCCCTTTTACAACTTTCAATAGTAGGGCATAAACTACGATTTTAAGGCGTGCGAAGTAAAAAAAAAAAAACAAAGTTTTTTTTGGGCCAGTCTAATATACAGCTACCGGTTATGGTTTGTATACATCAGGCTGTGAATATACATTGATTAAAATTGGCCAATATTGTTTGGAACTAGACTTGTACAGCGGCAAACCGTCGACGCCGATAAGTAATCCCAACTTATTGTCAGTATGTATACTAATATTGACCGATCTTCGGAGATGAATAGCGAGTGCGAAATACGCGAATTCACCAACGGAATTACCTTCGTTATTATAAATGTTTTCAATCGTATAGTTCGTAGTCGTGGTCTTTAAAAACGTCTTTGCAGTCTTCGGAAGATTCGGTAAAAGTCTTGTTCGCAAAATGAGGAACAGTTCGTCTATGCTCGCATAAGATATTTTATTCTTCAAAGCCCACTGGCGTAACTTTGATAATTCATCAAATTCTTTGGAATTCTCACCATTTCGAAATTCTCATCTGACGTACGAATCGCTGAATCACTTTCGTCGTCACTTGAATCGACACTTGCCGAATGGTCACTTATTCTTCGATTGCCTTCTTCACTTACACTATTCTGGCAACAGATTCTAGTTCCGTGCTATCAGCATCACTCGTAGAACTTGTAATAGTTTTCTTTTAATGTGCACGAGTACAGAGAGAAGGTCCAAGAATTTATTAAAACAATAGCTTTTGATTCAATTTGAGGAATCCCTCACAATTCTTCACACTCGAATATAACATCCTCCTTTAATCACTCATTTCACTAACATAAAGTCGTCATTTCATCACCCAATCTGTTCCATACACATTCTCATACGGTCGTTCCTCTTATTCTCTCAATAATACATGAAATTACATACGAATATAATACGTTACGCAACTTTTTTGGAGAGTCGGCTCCCTCGTGGCCTCTTTCCGACCTCTGGGGCTCTCAGATCTCGGTGGGTTGTATCGCCGGCTGGCCACGCACGGCAGAAGGCGGTCTGACACGAAATCTGTCTCGCTATTTCTTCCCGGAGTTGTATTGTTCACCTCACGACGTCCCCAGAGCGAAAGAGGACGATACCGAGGTGTGCTCGCGTATATTATTTCGCTTGGACATGCGCAGATGTCCATTTTTCGACCACTATCGAAACGGGTCATCGATATTTGTCGATCTCGCGTTTCTCGTCCGACCCTGATATTCGTTCAAAATTTGAAAGTCGACTCTTACAAACTGCTATTGCAACTGCAGTGATCACCGATATCACCCTCTAGTTCGATAACATCATTATTATGCACATTCCTATCCATATCCTTTTCTCCAGCTTGCAGATATTCTTCAGTGCATTGTAAAAAAATTTGCTTGAAAATTAATTAACCGGTACTGGAAGTTTTTATGCACAAACCGTTTTGCAACTTTCAAGCACCTATACGTCGCAATTTTCAAGTGAGGGTCTATGAAAAAGGAAGCCCGTGTCGGAAATATTACGATACCTTCGTTCTTGAAATATAAGAAACTATTGCCATGTTTGTCTGAATGCGGTTCATGAAATTTCAAGTAAGGTCTGGACGTTTTTGTGCACTGAAAAAAAGGTTTGGCCCAACTCAATCTGAAGTTAGAGGTTCCGGTATAGTTATTTACGTTATTTGTTACTAATTAATTTCATACGTGGTTTATATCGTGTTTTATATATTCAATTGTTATCAGTACATCGCCACTTATCAATATAACGCAATTTTTATAAATTAAAATTTTATATGCCCTAGCGGGGCTCGAACCCCGAAACTAATGCATTCTGACCTAGTACCTTACCGCTACGCTACAATCACTTCTTAATATGTAAAATCTTGAATCGGATATATAAGTTATTCTCCGTCATTAACTTAGACTCAACTTCCATGATTGGACATTGAAAAATCGAAACAACTTGAAAGTTGTTTAGTGGATGACTACATTGACGTCTTGCCGAATTGATCAAATCATTTTCAAGATAACAAATGTTCATATATATACGAATACATCGAATCATATTTCTTTCAAATTAATCAAATATACGATGAAGTCGAAATAATATACCTTCTGTATGGTTACATTATATACGATTGAATCGAAAAAAAATGTTGATGTAATGCAGTTTTGGTTCACTTTGAACCAACCTTGTAATAGCAGAAACTGCTATACACAATTGACACAACCACACAAGTTAATTCTATAAACTTTTATATAAATTTTAATAATGGTACAGCAATTTCCAAAAAAGTTCTTTAAATTAAAAAAAAAGTTCTTTAAACATAGTTTTAAGGAACAAGTTCTGTAATTTTAATGAAAACATAATTAATTTTAATGTACGGGACATGAATTTTACTGAAAATTTGCAAATTTGCAGTTTAGGGTACATTAATTTTCGTTTAATGTACCAAGTTTTTGAATTTCAAATTCTTTTGTACATTAAATTTAAATTCTTTTTTTACAGTGTGTTCTTCGTTGGACTCTCATTCTCGGTAATATTTGTTTTCTTCTTTTATTCGTTTGAGACATGTTCAATACAATGTAAATATTAGTTACAATGTGAGTATTAGTTCGAAAAATATTTGCTGATGTTTTATTGAGTGTGGGTGCATAAAATGATGTACTGACAGTCCCTGTTTATGTGAAACATGCTAGTAAATATTAGAACATCGATCATCAAGACTAAACGACCACTACAGCTGACGACGGAGGCTTCATGTTCACATATGCTTCCACCTAGCGATTCTCGAACCGACGTGTCTCGACCCGAAGATGTTGCGTAGATAGACGCACAATAAAATATTTGGCCGTCTTACTTTAACATATCCATACATTTTATTCCATTTCAATCGTGCAGGCTTTAAATAAAAAAGTTATAGTTGTGTACAGGTTCAAGGTGACGTGAAACACATTTTCGGTCGCTCTCTCTTGCTCAACCATAAGACCAATGCCGCTATCTATCTCACACTCCTGGCTGCGTCACCTGACTTTCACCTCAAGACAGTAGCTTGAAATACACATACATCCACATTCGAAGTGCAGCTAAAAATCGTATTTCTCAAAGTTTTCGATTATTTTAAGTACACTGATACCAAAATATAGATTTATTTTGAGGCTGAGTGTGGCCGAGTGGATCGGTGCGCGCTTCACACGCGGTAGGCCCGGGTTCGATTTCCGGCAAGGATCAAGAATTTGTGTGGTGTTTTTATCTGGGAAAAAATGGTACGGAACCCACTATAATAGTAGCTCCAGAGGAAATTTCCAGCGCCTCGGTATGGGAAACCGAAAGACTGGAAACTATCGCGGGTTCGATTCCCGAGACTGAAGTCTCGTAGGTGAAAGGAAAACGGACATAGCTCCGGAGATAGGACGTCCGAACTACGACTATATCCGTATGTCCGGGACTACCGACACCTGATGGTTCGCGACGAAGCTCCGAGCCCAAGAATCGAACTGGCGACGACGGATAAGGAAGGAGGAGGGAAAAAGTGACAGAGCCCGTAAGCCTTAGGGGATCGGTGTAACACACAATACTCCAATACCCAATGCATAGATTTATTTTAAACAAATTGCTAGGAAAGCAAATTAAAGGACTTATTCATAAACACGATATTGGCATTTATAGAAATTCATCATTTATAGAAATCATTTGCATTCATTATTTACATTATAGGATGGGATTTAAGGTTTCCGTCGGGAATAACCATTCAGGCCCTTAAAGCGGGGGAATCAGGCAAGCCTTCTCCAGACAAGCAATATATTCACCTGCTAAGGCCCTAATTGGGGTGTTCCCAGGCTGGCCTCATCAAAAGCCAGGGATAACAAGTCAGGTGTACCCTACCTGTACGCTATCGGGCCCTGATCAGGCTGACATCACCTCATCCCATTTGAAGGGAGGATTATTCAATTAGGCTTCACGACCTGCACCTTATCAGGCCCTAATCAGGGCTACATCAGGCTCGCCTGATCAGGCACGCTCTGAGCATACTTTAACAGGGCTTGATAAGGTATCAGGTAGCCTGATCCAAATTTCTGCTCGGGATGTGACGCACAATGCCCAATTCTCAACAGTTAGCAATGTCCAATTTTCAACAGTCGGCAATGCCCAATCCTCAACGCTCAGCAATAACCGATGGGATGGCAGCAGCTTCCGGAGACAACGGTTTTCAGTCACCAGAAAATCCAGTGTCACCTCGATACAACGAACTACGTCAGTCAGATGAGATGACATTGAAGATATCTGCATCAGACAAATTTTAATCTTTAGCACGCCATAACTCCCGTATTTTTCATCGTACAGACTTTTCTTTGGGCTCATTTTCCTCGTTATAAAATTCTCTAAGTTTGCATTTTCTTCTTTTTTCGAGGCAGGGCAGTGAAATCAAATTTTTAATACAAAATATTTTTTGAAGCAATAACGGTATTAACCAGTTCGAATGCACATGTTCTGCACATGTTCGAATGCACATGCACATGTTCACACTCTTGCCCAGAGCACACAACGAGAAGGTTATGGTAAGATATCCATAAATAATATATTACCCTTACCCCCAGGTAGAGTCTCGCGTTTGGCCGCGAAATGGCGAATTGGTGGACAGTTCCCGCAGGCGAATCAGTCCCTGGCCGCTATATAAGCTCTATCGCTCCGATCCTCTAGTTCCTTATTCTATCTAGTCATATCTCCTGATACTAAACCACCTCTGAGGTGAGTCTGCGAGAATAAAAAGTCTCTGTCGATTCTGCTGGCATCGAGCCTTCTACCAGGAGCCCTCGCAAGATATGAGCCTGCAAAGATAACGAGTCTGCTGATTTTGTCGGCATCGAGCCCTCCACCAGGCTCGCTCGCAAGAGATGAGTCTGCGAGGAAAAAACCATTGTTTGATTGCAGCGTTCCGTGCTTCTCGTACTAATTACTTGTCCACCAATGGACAATTTTGATCAATTATAATAAAATTTCAATTATCCAAATATCATAGAAATGTTTGTCGATGAAAAAAACAATGCTCCTACCTGCAGATTCCAGTGCATAGTCCTTCTTTCTGGTTTTATCCGCGACGTAAATCGTCAGTATTGACGATTTTTTACTCCCGACTAGCCGCTAGTGCATAATGACAGTAGTTATGCAATCCGCGAACTCGGTGACTTTTCGCAAGTTCCGATAAACGTCAGAACGGCAAAAAATTACTTAACAGATTTTGGTATACTAAAACTTTATAGCCCGATCTATGTTTGTGACAATACAGTTCTGAACGCAGGTAGTAAACCAAAATTGGAGAAATCCAGTTCAAAGCTCGCGGTGACATATCGAAAAATCATGTCGGCAATTCCAACGTCTACGTTTAACCGCAAATGATGCCGCATACTTCAAGTTGGCCGCATCCAAAGGGGGTCGTTAGGTATCCAATAACTGAACTTATGATGAATCGTGGGAAGGTTGTGAAAAGAATAAGAAATATATAATTAAAAACTACTATAGAAAAAGAGATTACTTGATCTACGTCGGTTATCCGTACCAATTGAGTAATAAAAATCTTAGAAGATATAAACATTTATATATATATTGAAACGTTTCGGAAACTCGTGGTCACGGCGCGAGATGGAAATTGGCCGTAAAGTGACGTTCGATATTCAGACTCGAGTTTACCAGACAAAATATAATAATTCTCATAAAAAAAGAAGAGTTCGTGTACTGGACTCGACGCGAGAGAGGTGTAAGAAAAAGATGTTAGAAGTTTAGAATAAAGGGATTTTAGTTCTGAAAACTGGAAAATTGAATTAAAGCAAAAAGTAATTAGTTGAATTTTACCTGGCCTCAGTAGGGATCACTCTAGTTCTCGCGGACGAGTGCTTGACCCTTCATCCTAGGCACAATACTGAGTCAAGAATAATAAAGCTGCCCCTCGAGAGGCGAGGGACCAAAGGGAAGTTGGATTTGAATTTATGAGTGATTTCATTTTAGGATTTGGATGGAAGAATAATAGAATAGTTCGGACTGAAGGAAAGAAAAATGCGAAATATCCGTGCGGCTTATGGCCTAGGATAATCGTCACATACGATAATAACAAAAATTAAATTGAGATAGAAAGAACTCCGAGTAGGCCGATGTTCCGCGTGGACCCGTAGGTCGATCGGACAGCTGAACGCCGGTGCTCCTCGGTGCTATGGGCCGTCGAAAAGAGTCGAAGCCTATGGTCGTTGAGGTAAACAAGAAGGGCCTTGATGCTCTCACCGAGTGTGAGATAGCGTTCGGTTGAAAAATAATGCTGGTTATAACCGGCATGAAATTTATATAATTTGGATTATTCCTATCCAACGAGAGATTTGCGCGTAGGGAGCTCAACACTCAATTTATCGAATACAAAGACTTGATTTTAATGCAAAATGGTAAGCGTATGGGATGTTCCACGCTAACGAACGCTGCCGGATGTATATTCGTATTTTATCGCATTTTTGATGCGAGTTTCTGGTATATAAGACTAACCCGCCTAACCGCGCTACGCGATAACCCTGGATGTTTAACTTTGTCGCGTCGGTCTTTATTCGTTATTTACCCCCGCAAGCTGTCGCCGTAGCTCACAACGAGGGTCTCAAATGCCAAATGATGAATTCGTAATTATCTATGATGATGTGGAATAAGAGAAATTTGTGCTATCCGGCTACTTAGCGAAACCCTTTGATCAACAAATCGCGCGGGCTTTACTCGTTATTTGACCTCGCAAGCTGTCACTATTATTCACAACGAGGTTCTCAATTATTTCGTTCTTATAATTACGTTCCATAATGAGTGTTACTAACTAACGCACTGTAGCAGCTTCACACATTACGGGCCCTTCCTGATATTGATCGGACTTACGGCCTTAAAGATAACCTTAAACTAACAACGGAGCTGAGCTCCGGCTCCAGCGTAGAGACGTTATAGGTAAACGATGTGCACGGTACAAATGAGAGTGAGTTGTGCGCTCCCGCTGGTTTTATTGTCTTCGCTCTTCCCGGTGCTCCGTAGTGGGACTCCTGCCTCTCGCGATAGGCCGAATTTGCGTAGAGTGAGTCGATTTCTGAGATAGTGGGGCCCCTCGAAGGTGTAAGGTGGGGTCGCCCATCTTTCTCCCGTCTTCCTGCTGCCGAAAACGGGGGGGCCCTAGGTCCGTCCCGTTACAATATATATATATATATATATATATATATATATATATATATATATATATATATATATATATATATATATATATATATATATATTGTGATGTTATATTCCCCGTGGGACGGGCGAAATCATCGATAAATTTGAAAACTAAAAATTGGGCCAAAATCGTGCAACGGGCGGGAAAAAAGGGGGGGGGGGGGTCAAACAAGATAAAAATAATACTCGTGGGGAACAATAATAACAATGGTTTAATGATGCAAAAGAATAACAAAAATTGAAACTTGGAGAGTTGATAAATAATAATAATAATGACCGCTTCGACGCCGGTACTGGTACGTCGAAGCCAAACCAAAAATAACAATAATAATCCTCTCTTCAACGTCGTTACGGCTACGTTGAAGAGTCTAACCGAAAATATAAAAATGAACCAAAAATACCGCTTCGGCGCCGTTACTGGTACGCCGAAGGTCGAATGAAAAATCACAATAATACTTTCTGCTTCGACGCCGTTACGGGTACGTCGAAGATAGAACCCAAAAACAATAAATCGGTAACCAAATAATAGAAATGAAAATGGTAAATAATCGCGGAAAAACGGAAAGAATAATCTCAATAATCGCTGGGAAATACGGGGCAGTCGCAAATAATAAGTCGGGGGGGAAGAGGGGGGGAAAATGGTCGGGGCATTAATACTCAATTTTTAACAATAATATCGGGGAATAATCAAAATGCAATTGGTTCAAAATGGTCAAAAAAATGCTAATAAAGGGGGATGCAAAAGAGGGAAATGTTCGGAATAAATTTGGGGAAGTTATGGGGATTTTAAGGGGGATTTGTGGGACGGTCAATGGGACTTCGAGGGGGTTCGTAAGGGAAAGCTGTTCAGACAAAAGTTGCACGAAAATCAAATAATAAATTCAATAGGATTCAAACGGGCGCCCGCTACTTTAACGGTGTAGCACCGGAGCAGTCCGTGCAGACGGCACGGATCTCGTCTCAAAAAACACAAAGTCAAAAACCTTATCCTTGAAAACTCCTCTGTCTCGACGGACAGTCCAGCTAGCTCGGGAGAGGGAAGAGGGCTCAGGGGGAGGGTACACGAATCCGACGGCTTCTTACAATATTACCTCGGTACAGGCTAAATTATACAATAAAATGTCTTAAGGGCTCAAGGGGAGGGAAGGGAAAAACTTTGACTAAATAAAACTATTACTTATAACGAATTTTACGCGTTTTACGCCGCTCACCACGCGCGCGATATCTCTCTTTGCTCGTGTAACAAAGGACGTCGACGACGTGTCGACCACGAGGCAAAATCTTTTACTAATAATCTTCTACTAAAAATAGGGGGCTTAGGGGGAGGAAAAAGGGTAAAACGGATCGGGAAAAACGTGGGCAAAAACTTACGAAAATCGTCGGGGCTCACTCACTCAAATACACGCAGGTCTTGGTTATAATCTTCCCTCGAATCAGTGGATAGCCAGTCGTTATAAAATTCCGTATAATGGTCCAAGTCGTTTCCCTGGGCTATCACTGAGTCGTCATAAGGGCGGGTTATACTCTCCTAAACGGAGTCGGAATTTAACAGGGGACAGCCGAGTCGTCTTACAAATTTGGAAAAATATCACACTCGCTCTCGGCTGTCGAACAATACAAAATCCTTAAAATTAACGACACCCGATCTCACACACGTCTACACACCACGCGGATCGGCTCGGAGAGTCGGAGAGTGAGGCGATGTCTTCTTCTTCGTCGGGTCTGGCGCTGGTGATGATGGTGGGGAACGAGAGCATCTGTGCGTCGGCTTTGGTCGGTAATCGGAGTCATGGACGGGCGTTTCCTCCGGACGACGGGGGGTGGCGACAGAGGTGTCGCTGGATCGTCAATCGATGCCGTGTGTCGATGATCACAGCGGCGGCGGGCAGGCGGGGCGGGCAGTGGCGACTTTTCGGCGGGCTTTTCGAGGCTGGTTCGGACGGTCTTTCACAGGGCTTTTTCCCCTCGTCCACGATCCTCCTACCTTCCTCGGCGTCAGCACGTCGGCTCTCGTTCTTTTGCTGTTCCTGGGGCTTGCTGGGTCGTTGGGCTGTTCCTTGGGGCTGTCGGGGGAAATCTTGACGTTGCCTTCGAGCCGCGCACACTCACACAAGGGGTAACGGGAGGGAAGAAAAAAGGGGATTTTAAATATTAACTTACACAAAATATAAACCAGAAAAAACGTAAAAAATATCCGTACATAACGTTCAGTGAGCGGCGGACTCGAGCCGAATTTGGCGAGGGACTTGTGACGTACCACGTCACAACTCCCCCCCACTTGCCGAAAATTCGTCTCCTGACAACTTGAGCAACAATCACACTGAAGGTCTGCGGGCATCGGTTAGGGAGTCGGTACGGAAGGCTAGGGTAGGAAGTATCGGATAGGATATCCTATCCGATAGGGAGTCGGTACGGACTCCCACATGCCCACAAAGGAAGTATCCCTTTGTGGGATACTTCCCACAAAGGGAAGTATCCTATCCGATACTTCCCTTTCTTGGTGGGCCAGATGACGTCTCTTCTCGCGAAGTCGGGGGCGGGCGGGGACAGGCAGGGGAGAAAATAATATGCAGTGGTTTTGTGTAGAAAAATAGTCAAGAAGGTATTCTTTTTGATGTCTCAGCATGTTTAACAAAGGGAGAACAATAAATGAAATAACGGTGAAAACAATAAAAGAATAAAAATAATAACTTTTCGCTTCAACGCCGGTACTGGTACGTTGAAGACGAAACCAGCAAGGATAATAATAAACCCCGCTTCAACGCCGTTACGGGTACGGTGAAGCGTCAAACAGAGAAATGCAGAGTTAAATTACAGATAAGAAAAGAAAGGAAAAAAAAGAACTAGGGATAACCAAAAATAATACTATGCACCTCTACGCCGTGACAGGTACTTCGAGCCGATATAAAAGAAAACTATTCGTTCCGTTCCTTTCGACGCCGTTACCGGTACGTCGAATCCTAATAATAACACAAAAAAAGAAACTAATGAGATCGCTGGGCTGATTATTCGGGCCGACGCCGTTACTGGTACGACGGCACGAATACGCAAAAAGGGGCTATCGCAAGGAAGGGGAAATCGGGAAAAAATTTACGCGGGGACGGGTCGATCACATGGGAAAGGGCTCGCCGGTGAAAAAAAGAAGAAGAATCTGTACAAAATGATTTCACGAATCTCAGGTTTGCCTGGGCGCCAGCTACTTTCACGGTGTAGCACCGAAACTTGGAATTTAAAGTAAGAGAGAAGAAGAAAAACGAACGAAATGAAGTATTCGTTTCGCGACACACGGCTAGCAGGGGACGGGGGGGGGGGGAGAGGGATGAGACTTCGCAGGGCCTGGGATACTGTTCTAGCGGCTCTTAATTCTATAACCTTGGCACCAAAAAAAAATCGGATGGAAATTCCCTAGAAGGGTCGCTGGGCAGGGGGAAGAATTGTAAGGGGGACGCTCGCAAAAATAAAAGGGTTATCCGCGAAATTACCGCCACTCACGCGCACGAAATCGTAAGCTAATGGCCGACGCACGTGGCAGCCGGTGTTCGACGGTCGGAGATAGCACCGAGAGACAAAGGCGCTAAGTCGCAAATAGCCAAAAAAAATATGCAGAATAATAAGAGAAAAAAAAGAAGATAATGGAAAGAAATATCACAAAGAAATCACTTAAATCTACTACAGGGGGCGGTGGAATTTTAGGATGCAGGGGAGGGTCGAATTCGGGGGGGGGGGGGGTCGAGGGGGGGAAGAACTTATCGGCTACTCACTCAACCAGCACGCTTCTTTTGTCCAAAGAAATACCCTCAAAAATCGTCAATCCCTGGGACGGCCTGGTCGTTATAATTCCTCGGTAATCGATATCTTTTGGACAGCCTGGTCGTTATAATAAACCGGGTTCGTCCAAATCGTGTCCTCGTATTGCGCTGGGTCGGGTATTACTCTCCGGGAATGGAGTCTTAGGCCTGGGATGTCGCTGGGTCGTCTTATAATCTTTTACCGAAAAATTCTTGCACTCGCTCACACTTATCACACGCTCCTAATCGCTCGCAGCCGTGGCTCGAAGTGAGGTATCCTCGCTGCTTCCGGTTTCTTCTCCAGCCTTCGGGTCGGTCTTTCAAGTCGGCGACGAGAAGAGCGGAAATCGATTGGTTGGATCCAGGACTGGCTATCGATGGGCGTCGAGATTGGCCGCGTGGCTGTGTAGATGTTCGTCGCGACGGAAGGCTCGTCGCGACGCTCGGCGCGCGCACCTTCGGCATCGATTGGCTAATCGATCAACTAGCCTTTCTCGCCACCGGGAAGTGGCGGTCTCGGTGGTGCTGACGTGAAACTCCCGTTTTGACAGCTCTTGTAGCGGAGAATGGTGTTTTGGCCGCACGACACACCTCGTCGGTTTACTCTCGGCATTCCGAGCCGAGAGGGTGTCGCCGGGTTCTTCGGTATCGGTGAACGGGTCGGAAAGGGTGCTCCGACTCGTCGGAATTTTTCCCACGTGTGGCTGGGACGGACTTCTTCTCTGGGCTGTCGAGGGCAATTGCAGGTTAGTGCCAGGAAGGCCTGTCGGTCTGGCTTGATTGTGTGATTTTTCGTCCTGATAGGTCTGTCAGGGTCGAGGGCAATGGAGGAGGGTCTTCGATGGTCTTCGATGGTCTTCAATGGTCTTCGGTGGTGTTCGATGGCTGTGGTGAGTCTGCGGCGAGTCTCCGGTAGGTCCTCGACGGGTCTTCGGTGGCTGGCGATGGGCTTCGGTGAGTGAGTCGGAGGGCTGACGGGGTAGCAAGGACTGAGGGTAGGTCGGGGGGGGGGGGGGGGGGGGGGGGGCTAACAATATTGAGAGTCGTTTTTACATTGTAGGCTTTAATTCTAATCATTTAATATAATTCTTCCCTAGGTGAGTGGCGGGACCTCGAGCCAGGCTAGGCGGGAAAGCTGTGACGCACCACGTCACAACTCCCCCCCACTTGCCGAAAGTTTGTCTCCTGACAACTTGAGCAACATTCATACTGGGGGTTGCACGGGATGGGGGAAACGGTTGGGTAGAAAGAACTGTAGTAATGCCATCTGTTAACTGTAATAGGAACTTTGTTTCTCAGTCTTAAGTCTCCTCATATTTACACCGTTTTTGTACATCATGGCTTTCTGCTGCCAAGCGAAGAAAAACAAAAGAAAACTAAAATACTCATTTTTGGTTTAAGAACGAAAGAAAATTATGGGCCTCTGGGTGGCAAGTACGAGGGTGCGAGGAGATCGGAAAAAAAGGAGAGGGGAACAATGACCGAGTGTGAGGGTCGAAATAAAAATGAAGGATAACAGAAATGGAAGGGAAAAAAAAGAAAAGAGAAGAGCGAAAGAAAAGCGGCTTAGTGGGGCGGTCTTGGGCGATTCTCCAGACGGGTCGGACACTGGGTCGATCGGTGGGTCGCCTTCCCACAGTTCCAGCACCTCGGGGGGTGCTTGACGTGGACTACGTCGGGTCTCGTTTCGCGGGGCGGGGTTATCTGCAGGGTCATCAGGGCGGGTATCGGGGGGGTTGAGATGGTGGGGGCTTGGGGGCCTGGTGGGGTCGGGCGGAGGGACTTGAGCGTAGGGATCGGGGGTGTGGGGGCTGACGGGGGTTGGGGGCGAGGGGCGGAGGGGTTACGGGGGTTAATAAGTCGGCGGGGTGCGGGGACTGGCGGTTGAGGTTTTGGGAGGTGGGGGAAGGTCGGGGCGGGGGACAGGGGGCCGGGGGGTATGGTCAGTGTTAATTTGGGGATTGCCCCTGTGGAGGCGGAGGGAGAAGGACGGTCGGGGGTCGGGGGTTGTGGGGGGTTACGGCCGGGTCCTTTGCCGCAGCTCGTACTGTCGGGTGGGGACAGCGGGAGGTCGGTTAGTGCTCCCATCGGGTACGACCTGCCAGTCCCGGAACTCCAGCCTCACTCTCCGACCACCAAGCCGAGCCTCCGACGTCAGCCCCAACAGCCGGAAAAGAGCCCACCAACCCGAGACGACCCCGAGGCCGCCCCCGTGGGAGCACTAACCGACCTCCCGCTGTCCCCACCCGACAGTACGAGCTGCGGCAAAGGACCCGGCCGTAACCCCCCACAACCCCCGACCCCCGACCGTCCTTCTCCCTCCGCCTCCACAGGGGCAATCCCCAAATTAACACTGACCATACCCCCCGGCCCCCTGTCCCCCGCCCCGACCTTCCCCCACCTCCCAAAACCCCAACCGCCAGTCCCCGCACCCCGCCGACTTATTAACCCCCGTAACCCCCCCGCCTCTCGCCCCCAACCCCCGTCAGCCCCCACACCCCCGATCCCTACCCTCATGTCCCTGCGCCCGACCCCACCAGGCCCCCAAGCCCCCACCATCTCAACCCCCCCGATACCCGCCCTGATGACCCTGCAGATAACCCCGCCCCGCGAAACGAGACCCGACGTAGTCCACGTCAAGCACCCCC
Source organism: Amblyjoppa fuscipennis (assembly GCA_963575735.1). NCBI lineage: Eukaryota > Metazoa > Arthropoda > Insecta > Hymenoptera > Ichneumonidae > Amblyjoppa > Amblyjoppa fuscipennis. The sequence goes on from OY754488.1 coordinate 19,749,572, forward strand.
CGAGGTGCTGGAACTGTGGGAAGGCGACCCACCGATCGACCCAGTGTCCGACCCGTCTGGAGAATCGCCCAAGACCGCCCCACTAAGCCGCTTTTCTTTCGCTCTTCTCTTTTCTTTTTTTTTCCCTTCCATTTCTGTTATCCTTCATTTTTATTTCGACCCTCACACTCGGTCATTGTTCCCCTCTCCTTTTTTTCGGATCTCCTCGCACCCTCGTACTTGCCACCAAGAGGCCCATAACTTTCTTTCGTTCTTAAACCAAAAATGAGTATTTTAGTTTTCTTTTGTTTTTCTTCGCTTGGCAGCAGAAAGCCATGATGTACAAAAACGGTGTAAATATGAGGAGACTTAAGACTGAGAAACAAAGTTCCTATTACAGTTAACAGATGGCATTACTACAGTTCTTTCTACCCAACCGTTTCCCCCATCCCGTGCAACCCCCAGTATGAATGTTGCTCAAGTTGTCAGGAGACGAACTTTCGGCAAGTGGGGGGGAGTTGTGACGTGGTGCGTCACAGCTTTCCTGCCTAGCCTGGCTCGAGGTCCCGCCACTCACCTAGGGAAGAATTATATTAAATGATTAGAATTAAAGCCTACAATGTAAAAACGACTCTCAATTTTGTTAGCCCCCCCCCCCCCCCCCGACCTACCGTCAGGCCTTGCTACCCCGTCAGCCCTCCGACTCACTCACCGAAGCCCATCGCCAGCCACCGAAGACCCGTCGAGGACCTACCGGAGACTCGCTGCAGACTCACCACAGCCATCGAACACCACCGAAGACCATTGAAGACCATCGAAGACCATCGAAGACCCTCCTCCATTGCCCTCGACCCTGACAGACCTGTCAGGACGAAAAATCACACAATCAAGCCAGACCGACAGGCCCTTCCTGGCACTAACCTGCAATTGCCCTCGACAGCCCAGAGAAGAAGTCCGTCCCAGCCACACGTGGGAAAAATTCCGACGAGTTGGAGTACCCTTTCCGACCCGTTCACCGATACCGAAGAACCCGGCGACACCCTCTCGGCTCGGAATGCCGAGAGTAAACCGACGAGGTGTGTCGTGCGGCCAAAACACCATTCTCCGCTACAAGAGCTGTCAAAACGGGAGTTTCACGTCAGCACCACCGAGACCGCCACTTCCCGGTGGCGAGAAAGGCTAGTTGATCGATTAGCCAATCGATGCCGAAGGTGCGCGCGCCGAGCGTCGCGACGAGCCTTCCGTCGCGACGAACATCTACACAGCCACGCGGCCAATCCCGACGCCCATCGATAGCCAGTCCTGGAGCCAACCAATCGATTTCCGCCCTTCTCGTCGCCGAGTTGAAAGACCGACCCGAAGGCCGGAGAAGAAACCGGAAGCAGCGAGGATACCTCACTTCGAGCCACGGCTGCGAGCGATTAGGAGCGTGTGATAAGTGTGAGCGAGTGCAAGAATTTTTCGGTAAAAGATTATAAGACGACCCAGCGACATCCCAAGCCTAAGACTCCATTCCCGGAGAGTAATACCCGACCCAGCGCAATACGAGGACACGATTTGGACGAACCCGGATTATTATAACGACCAGGCTGTCCAAAAGATATCGATTACCGAGGAATTATAACGGCCAGGCCGTCCCAGGGATTGACGCTTTTGAGGGTATTTCTTTGGACAAAAGAAGCGTGCTGGTTGAGTGAGTAGCCGATAAGTTCTTCCCCCCCTCGACCCCCCCCCCCGAATTCGACCCTCCCCTGCATCCTGAAATTCCACCGCCCCCTGTAGTAGATTCAAGTGATTTCTTTGTGATATTTCTTGCCATTATCTTCTTTTTTTTCTTTTATTATTCTGCATATTTTTTTTGGCTATTTGCGACTTAGCGCCTCTGTCTCTCGGTGCTATCTCCGACCGTCGAACACCGGCTGCCACGTGCGTCGGCCATTAGCTTACGATTTCGTGCGCGTGAGTGGCGGTAATTTCGCGGATAACCCTTTCATTTTTGCGAGCGTCCCCCTTACAATTCTTCCCCCTGCCCTGCGACCCTTCTAGGGAATTTTCATCCGATTTTTTTTTTTTTTTTTTTTTTTTTTTTTTTTTTTTTTTTTTTTTTTTTTTTTTTTTTTTTTTAAGGATCGTCAATCGATGTCGTGTGTCGATGATCACAGCGGCGGCGGGCAGGCAGGGCGGACCGTGGCGATTTTTCGGCGGGCTTTTCGAGGCTTTCGGACGGTCTTTCACAGGGCTTTTCCTCTCGTCCACGATCCTCCTACCTTCCTCGGCGTCAGCACCTTGGCTCTCGTTCCTTTGCAGGTCCGGGGGCTTGCTGGATCGTTGGGCTGTTCCTTGGGGCTGTCGGGGGAATCTTGACGTTGCCTTCGAGCCGCGCACACTCACACAAGGGGTAACGGGAGGGAAGAAAAAGGGGGATTTTAAACACTAACTTACACAAAATATAAACCAGAAAAAACGTAAAAAATATCCGTACATAACGTTCAGTGAGCGGCGGACTCGAGCCGAATTTGGCGAGGGACTTATGACGTACCACGTCACAACTCCCCCCCACTTGCCGAAAGTTCGTCTCCTGACAACTTGAGCAACAATCACACTGGGGGTCTGTGGGGTGGGTTTTGGGGTGCGGGGTGGATTTCGGGGTGCGGGGTGGGGTATCGTTTGGGAATCGGTAGGGAACCATGGGAAAAGGGGAGCAGGTGGTATCTCCAAGTATGGTCTCAAATTAACTTCTACATAATACTGCTCGTACACTTTACGAGTTCGTTATGGAACTTCTCGGGTGTTACCAAGTAACTAGCACGAGAACCAAAGAAATGGAAAGTAAGAAAAATGTACTGAAAATAAATAGCCTCGCACTGGCAGTGCCTTGTGTAGTCGGTAATCACATCCGGGGGCGTGCAGTGGTCAGGGGAGGTTCGATTACTTCCTTACTAAACGTCCTGTCGACTTCAGCTTGGGTAATACGCGAAAGAGAAAAGGATGGGGTATAGGGGTGCGGTCAGGTGGGGGTACTTTACTGGGCACGTTGGGAAATTCTAGACACTGGATCTTGGGCTCTGGGAACTTTGGGAACTTTGGGAACTTTGGGAACTCTGGGAGGACTCTGTACTGAATGTACACTGTGAGGGGCCTATGCTCAATGTACTGTGGGAAATTCTGGGTCGGGCGGGGTAACGGCGGTAATTTCTGGGATATTGAGGGTAGATTCCGGGGCACCAGGGGATACGCAGGTCGAGTTCGGGCCACATTCGGAATCCTGGGTGTGGTGAAATAAGGGGGTAGGGGTAACGAAGGGGTTTTCGAAGGGTTTTAGGTACTGGGGCAGTCTGTTGTGGGTTTAGGGATTTTGGGATGTTCTGTGGGGATCCTCTGCTGTTTCGATTGCAGTTCCCGTCGCGATATGCGAAGTTATAGTTCGCCGGACGACGTCGCGGGAAAAACTGCGGATCGAGAAGCTTCCTCAGGGCTGGGACTTCTGGGCAGAGGGCAGGGCACGGAACGGGATACGCCATGAGAGGGGGAATATGGGAGGTTGAGGAAGGGGTGGGGGACGTATAGCCAGATTCTGGGGATTTCGTATTACTCCTATTTTTATAGGCGGACTTTCTTATGATGGGGGAAGTTTTGGGCTGATAACGGGGTTCGGTTTTGACGGACTTATTTTCTGAGGGTTTGGGGGAAACGGGACTAACATGGGTGGGCCCTACTTTATTATCTTTTACTAAGCGGCTTGGACTTAATTGAACCTCGTGGGCTGAGGTCTTCTCACCCGAGTTCTGTACTGTAACTCGGACCTCGCTTTAGCGCAGCAGCCTTTAGACGCTTTGCTCTCTGAAGACGGGAGATCGAGGTTAACTTTACAAGAAATTTTTCTCCCACTTCAGTCCGATTTCCGGTTACTCTCGACATAAACTTCCCCAATGGGGTCTGGGTTTTCTCCTTTCGGACTGTACGGGGTTCTGGGGGTAAATTCAAACAAAGTAAAGGGGACTCTGTGGTCGGGGCGGGGGTGACTGGGTTCGGGGGCAACTCTGGATTCACTGTCTCCTCGCTGAGGTCGATTAGTAGTTCTTCTGTTTCTAAATGTGAAGTAACGGGAGGGGCTTCTATTATCGGGTCGGGGGTTGATTCTACGGTATTTGGGGGAGGGGGCGGACTATAATCTGGATAGGGTCTTGGGGTATGCATTACGGGGTTCTGTTTTCTATCCAGTTCGGCAAGTGCCACTTTCAGCGAAAGTGGGGCTTCCGAACCGCGTTCGTCTTTTACCGGGTCCCATTCCGTGGGCACTTCCGGAAATCTTAGGCGGACGATGAAACGTAAATAACGGTAAATCAGGTCGTCCTCCGTACCACGTGTACTCAAACCAGCTTGGTCACATAATCTGAGCAAATCTGCTAAATTGGGGAGGGCTTGTAACGAACGAAAAATTTGGTCAATCTGGGCTTGGGTTTCGGTAGTGGGGGCAGGGCCTATGGGGACAGCAAGGGTTAACTGGGTTGCGGGTTTGGGTCGGGGGGCCTGCGTTCTGGACGTAGTAATGCAGGTCGGGAGGGCTGGGATGACTTGTACACAGGAGTAAAAGGATTCCATGGCAAAATAGGGAAAAGAAAGAAATATGACGAAGGGAACCAAATCAGATCAGAAAACTTGGAATGTTCAATGAAATCGAATCAAGTGAGGGAAATCAATCCCAAAAGCAGAACTGGAAAAATTGAAACAAAATCTAATAATAAGTGGGCTAAGTACGAAAAGTCGAGAAAAAAAAGAAGAAAAGGAAAGCCAAAACGGTAATAAAGGGGTCGGAAAAATCACGCAATCTTTAAGCGGGAAGGGGGTTGAAATAATTCCGAAAATTCAGGAAGAAAAATAACAAAGGAAGTAAAAGGGGTAATAAAAATCAAGGGTTGAAAAGAGGATTGAAAAATTCAACAATATTCGGGCTCCTTAAGGGCGTAGGAAAATGCTGGAAAAATATCAGGGGTGATAATCAGGGGTCGTAAGGGGATCCCTTAATTCCAATAGAATCTCAGGGCTGTAAGAGAAGGGGTATTAAACAAAAAATATTTTTAAAGGCTGTAAGGGGTTGTAAAATGCAATGGGAACAATGTTTAGGGCCGGTAAAAGGGGATGAAAATTCGAAAGGGATTTTTAAGGGCTGTAATGGGGTTGTAAATTCACATAAGGGATGTCAGAATACAAAAAATATAACAAATGCCAGTGCGAGTACAAGTCGAAACAAAGTATCCACTAGCAAATAATTAGCAATATCAAATATTCAAATAAATAACGTACGCAGCGCGGGTGGCGGCGTTATTTCTAAACTGCTCTACAGCGAGGGAGGTACTCACAAGAAAAGGGAAACAAATTTAATTAAGTTTTTCAAGATTATTCGAGCCCCACGTTGGGCGCCATTTTGTGATGTTATATTCCCCGTGGGACGGGCGAAATCATCGATAAATTTGAAAACTAAAAATTGGGCCAAAATCGTGCAACGGGCGGGAAAAAAGGGGGGGGGGGGTCAAACAAGATAAAAATAATACTCGTGGGGAACAATAATAACAATGGTTTAATGATGCAAAAGAATAACCAAAATTGAAACTTGGAGAGTTGATAAATAATAATAATAATGACCGCTTCGACGCCGGTACTGGTACGTCGAAGCGAAACCAAAAATAACAATAATAATCCTCTCTTCAACGTTGTTACGGCTACGTTGAAGAGTCTAACCGAAAATATAAAAATGAACCAAAAATACCGCTTCGGCGCCGTTACTGGTACGCCGAAGGTCGAATGAAAAATCACAATAATACTTTCTGCTTCGACGCCGTTACGGTACGTCGAAGACAGAACCCAAAAACAATAAATCGGTAACCAAATAATAGAAATGAAAATGGTAAATAGATCGGATAGCCTCAGTGGATAGCCTCAGTCGTTATAAAATTCCGTATAATGGTCCAAGTCGTTTCCCTGGGCTATCACTGAGTCGTCATAAGGGCGGGTTATACTCTCCTAAACGGAGTCGGAATTTAACAGGGGACAGCCGAGTCGTCTTACAAATTTGGAAAAATATCACACTCGCTCTCGGCTGTCGAACAATACAAAATCCTTAAAATTAACGACACCCGATCTCACACACGTCTACACACCACGCGGATCGGCTCGGAGAGTCGGAGAGTGAGGCGATGTCTTCTTCTTCGTCGGGTCTGGCGCTGGTGATGATGGTGGGGAACGAGAGCATCTGTGCGTCGGCTTTGGTCGGTAATCGGAGTCATGGACGGGCGTTTCCTCCGGACGACGGGGGGTGGCGACAGAGGTGTCGCTGGATCGTCAATCGATGCCGTGTGTCGATGATCACAGCGGCGGCGGGCAGGCGGGGCGGGCAGTGGCGACTTTTCGGCGGGCTTTTCGAGGCTGGTTCGGACGGTCTTTCACAGGGCTTTTTCCCCTCGTCCACGATCCTCCTACCTTCCTCGGCGTCAGCACGTCGGCTCTCGTTCTTTTGCTGTTCCTGGGGCTTGCTGGGTCGTTGGGCTGTTCCTTGGGGCTGTCGGGGGAAATCTTGACGTTGCCTTCGAGCCGCGCACACTCACACAAGGGGTAACGGGAGGGAAGAAAAAAGGGGATTTTAAATATTAACTTACACAAAATATAAACCAGAAAAAACGTAAAAAATATCCGTACATAACGTTCAGTGAGCGGCGGACTCGAGCCGAATTTGGCGAGGGACTTGTGACGTACCACGTCACAATATATATATATTATGACGGATATTCTATCCAATACTTCCCTTTTTGGTGGGCCGGTCGATGTCTCTTCTCGCGAAGTCGGGGCAGGCGTGTATAGACGGGGGGGGGGGGGGAAATAATAAGTGAAAATTTTGTATAGAAAAATAACCAATAATATACTCTTTTAATATCTCAGAATTAACAAAAAAGAATAATAAATTAGAAAAGTGTGAAAACGGTGATACAAAAAAAAAAATAATGACCTTTCGCTTCAACGCCGGTACTGGTACGTTGAAGACGAAACCAGTAAAAATAATAATAATCCCCGCTTCAACGCCGTTACGGGTACGTTGAAGCGTCGAACAAAAAGAGAAAAAAAAGGGAATGCGCAGTTGAACTAAAGATAAAGGCAGAAGAAGGAAAAAGAAACTAGGGCTAACCGAAAATAATACTATCCGTACCGGTTCTTTCGACGCCGTTACCGGTACGTCGAATCCTTACTATAATAAAAACAAAAAAAAAGAAAAAAGAAAGAAAAGGGACTAACGAGATCGCTTGATGATTATTCGGGCCGACGCCATTACGGGTACGACGGCTCGAATACGCAAAATGGGACTATCGTAATGGATGTGGATCGGGAAAAATTTACGCAGGGAGGGGTCAATCACATGGGAAAAAGCTTGCCGGTGAAAAGAAAATAATCCGTGTCAAATACTCTCACGTAACTCAGGTTTGCCTGGGCGCCAGCTACTTTCACGGTGTAGCACCGAACTCGAAATGAAAAGCGAGGGAAAAGAAAAGAAAAGAGAAAAGGAAAGAAAAATAATGAGCGAATTTATGGCTTTGTTCGCGACACACGGCTAGCGGGGGACGAGGGGGGGGGGGGGGGGGGGAGAGTGAGACTTCTCAGGGCCTGGGATACTGTCCTAGTGGCTCTTAATTCGATGACCTCGGCACAATAAAAAGTCTACTAAAATTCCCGTACACGGGTCGCGGGGACAGGGGGGGTAAATATACTAGAATAAAAAAAGATTCGGGGTTATTATCGAAAATTACCGCCACTCACGCGCACTTAATCGTATGCAAATGGCCGACGCACGTGGCAGCCGGTGCTCGACGGTCGAGGGCAATACCGAGAGACAAAGGCAATAGCAAAAAAAATACAGGATAATAATAAAAAATCCACAATAAACGAAAACGGTGGCAAAAGTTCACTTAAGTCTATTACAAGGGGCTGGGGAGGTTTTCGGGATACGGGGGAGGGTCGAATTCGGGGGGCGGGGTCAAGGGGGAAGAAGAACTTATCGGCTACTCACTCAACCAGCACGCTTTCTTCGTTACAAAATTAATTTCCGGAGATCGCTAATCCCTTGGACGGCCTGGTCGTTATAATTTTCGTATGCGATGTTCCGTGGACGGCCTGGTCGTTCCAATTTTCCGTATGAGATATTCCGTGGACGGCCTGGTCGTTACAATTCCCGTGTGCGATGTTCCTTGGGCGGCCTGGTCGTTATGAGTTCCTCGATGATCGATCAAATCGGCTCCTTGGACGTACCGGGCAGTCGTGATGGGCAACAATAATTCTCCAGAAAGAAATCTGGTCCGGGGGGATACAGCTGAGTCGTCTTAAATCCGTAATAATTAATAATTCTCGCACTCGTCTCGCCGTCACACACACGCTCGCTCAACGCCCTGGCTCGAAGTCACGATGGCCTCGCCGTTTCCGGCTTCTTCTTCGTCCTTAGGGTCAGTCTTGTACTGGAGCGACAGGTGTCGCAAATCTGATTGGCGCTTTTCGGGACTGGCTGGCGGTGGGCGTCGGGATTGTTCGCGGGCCGTTGCGAATATTCTTCGCGACGGAAGGCTCGTCGCGACGCTCGGCGCGCGCATCTTCGGCATCGATTGGTCGATCGATCGATGGGCGATTTCTCGGCACCGGGAAGTGGCGACTCTGGTGGCTCGGTGACGAAACGGCGTTTTGACAGTTCGCCTGTGCTACGGTGGATTTTAACCGCACGACACACCTCGTCGGTTTATGTTCGGAATCCCGAGCCGAGAGGGTGTCACCGGGGTCTTCAGTGTCGGTGGGCGAGTCGGTCAAGGTGCTCCGACTCGTCGTGAGTTTTCCACCGTTGATTGCGACGGATTTTTCCCTCGGGTCGTCCAGGGCAGTTTGCAGGTTAGTGCCAGGGGACTGTCCGGGTTGGAAGTTATTGTGCCGTTTCTTGCTCCTTAGGGTTGTTCGGGGTTTTGGTCTTTATCAGCTGGGTGGATCTGCCTGGTTGGAAGTCGTCGATGAGCTGCGGTGGTCTTCGATGGTCTTCGTTGGTCTGGCGAGGGCTTCGGTGAGTCTGGCGATGGGTCTTCGGTGGCTGGCGATGGGCTTCGGTGAGTGAGTCGAAGGGCTGACGGGATAGCAGGGACTGAGGGTAAGGCGGGGGAGGGCTAACAATGTTGTACGTTGCTCTTACGTTATAGATTTTTAATCCTAATTACTTATTATAATTTTTCCCTAGGTGAGTGGCGGGACTCCGAGCCAGGCTAAGTGGGGAAAGCTGTGACGCACCACGTCACAATATATATATATACTAGGGGGCCCTGGGCTCGCGCGCTCGTAACTCCTGAACGCAAACCCTTATTATTCTAAATACTCTAAAAACGTATACCCATATAATAATAATGTTATTATAATAACCCTATTATTATAAGGTTTATCGCTTCCACACCACTATGCTATGTATCAACCACAATTACCACAACGTCCCCCTGATTACAAAAGACCCCCTGACCCCATCCCCCCTCCTTCGGAATCCCCCTGGAAACACCTCGACCCCTGCCCTCCGACCCCTTTAACTCTATTGTAGACCCCCTTAACCCTATTGTAGACCCTTTAACCCTTTTGTAGACCCCTTAATCCCATTGTAGACCCCCTTAACCCTACTATAGACCCCCCCCCAATTCTTGACACGGCGGCGACGGCGGCGGCGGCGAAATCTTTTTATATTATAGATATATATATGTAAAGAGAAATCCTTTCACTTCACGGCTGATAAAAGCCTACACTGTCATACCGACGGAAATACGCCGGATAGACTCCGGGTGAATGGTAGGCAGAGAGTCAGAGAACGTGGGAGAAAGAGCATCGCTTTCGATTCCTATTTATAGGTTAGGAACGAAACTTATATTTCATTTATCCTTTAATTCAAATAATGTAATTTCATTTTGTTATGTCAATTTTAATAAAATCCTATTTATAGAGGCATCGAACGACTCGATCTCCAGATTTCTATCCCGATGTGAATACCATCATTACAAATCGAAAGCTTAAAACTCAACACGATGGCGACTCAATTTCGCTTCTACGTGATCGTGGAGGAAGCATCAGATAAGAAAACGAGCGTGTATAAGCTAAAATGGATTCGACCAGTTGACACGGATCTATACTACGAATTTCCAGCGGAGTTGCAGAACTTAAACAACCATCCGGAAATTTGTACAATAAGTAAGGTAAAAACAGTCCTATCGTCAATGAAAACTAGAGGAACGTACCGTACATTCACGCTTACACTGCCATCAGAGATAGCGACATTATATAGCGACGCCGAAGGAGACATAGTGTACAAAGACACTTACCTGCAAGCAACAATGACTCCTGCATACGAAATGAAAACGACAACGAAAGAAAAGGAAGAAGATATATCTACGTTGTTACAACAGATAGTCCTCGCTACAAGAAAAGAAGAAACGCCAGGAACAACGCCAAAGAAGAGCCTAAGGAAAATACGTGAAGACTTCATATTGGACAACTTCGATGGAAAGAACTTCCCAATAACAAGTTGGTTCCGAACGTTCGAAAAAGAATGCGAGAGGTGTCAGGTAACATCGGACGAGGACAAAATCTTGATTTTACGTCTATTCCTAGACGGGACAGCAAAAGATTGGTTCTCTTCGAAGGTAGTTACAATCGGTCTAGATGTAAGCTTTGAGACATGGAAAAAAACGTTTCTGGATAGTTTTCGGGAAACAGGTTGGCACAAAAATAGAGAGGCATTTTCCTTTCGGTACATTGGGGGCAGCTTGGTAGATTACGCACTACGAAAAGAGAACTTATTAGTAAATATTCGCGATTATTTTTTCAACCCCAATTTCGACCAATGAGAGCGCGGTATTTGACATCACGTGGTACAACTAGGTCTAAATTATATCGATAATTTTTCGAAAATTTTCCGGCTAGGTTGCTAGGCGATAAACATTAATTTTTCTGTCACTTGTAACCTATGCGAATGATTAAACGTCAAATTGCTATTCACGAGCATGGACATGAGTGAGCGAAGAAAGCGATTTGGTGATGAATCTCTAGAGAGCATCTCTAAAAAAATCAAACAGAATGTCCCGGCTAATACAGAGAAGAGCAAGAAGTCGATTTGGGCCCAATTTACTGGATTTTGTACAGAGAAAAAATATGTGAAATAAAATAAAACGAAATAAAACCTTGTCAGGAAAATGTTAAATACCACAATCTCATTGGTCGAAATTGAGGTTGAAAAAATAATCAGCCGAATACCCCTCAAGCTTAAAAATTAATCGGGTATTTCCCTCTTGTTTCCCTGCGTAGCATCGATCGAGATAAGTTTTGCTCAAAAATCCCTCGCGCTGCGCGCTCGGGATTTTTTTAAGCAAAACTTATCTCGCTCGTTGCTACGCAACGAAACAATCGGGAAATACCCGATAATTTTTAAGCTCTCGGGGTATTAGAACCGAGAATTTCCCAACGGATATACTAATTAGTTTAATTGTAACCGAGCTACCAATAATGGTACAAGACAAAATCGAAAAAACTAAAGTTACAACAATGGAGGATTTGTTAACAGAATTACGTAAATGGGAAAGCCTAGTACAAAAAAGAAAAACAGGCCCGAAAACCGACCCAGAAACCTCGAAACCCAGTCAGAAAAATCAGACACAAGCGCCCACTACAGAAAGAAAACCGTGTTCATATTGCGATAAAAAAGGTTTTCCCGGAAGATTCCACCGCGAAGCCCTATGCAGATTAAAACAGAGAGAACAAAGTGAACAACCGAGAAACATACAGACGGTAAACAATGTAAAAGTCCAAGATACGTTGAACGAAACTATAACCGATCAAAAAAACTAATTTTGCCGCCACTGATAACACTAGATGTATTTCTGAAAGATAATAAGATACAAGGAATTTACGATCCAGGCGCGAACATAACTCTTCTGAATTCGAAGATTACAAAAAAATTCGGTCTGATTACAAAAGAGGATAGAAATACTTTCAGAACGGTCGGTGGCAAGAAAAATTTCACAGGTAGATTATCGACTAAGATGAAAATCCACAAGATAGAAAAAACGGTGGAAGTTTTCGTTGTTGACGATGAAAACTTTGAGTATGATATTCTACTCGGTCTCGATACAATAAAAAACTTCTGTCTAAAACAGGATTACGATCTAAAAATCTACCAGAAGATAAGTTTGGAAAATGAAGATGAAATTAAATATTGTAACACTAACGCAGAAACACAAGAACACTTGGTAAATTTCAATGAGGGTATCCCCACCGAGCAATTCAAAGCAAAACTCGATCATCTACCTAAAGAAAAAAAAGAGAGAATTCAAATCTTGATAAACAAATACGAAACGATTTTTGCAAGAAACAAATTCGATGTAGGTCAGGTTAAAGATCACGAAGCCCATATAAAACTCCTGGAACATAAATTTGTAGCGAAAAAACCATACCGGTGTTCCGTACAGGATCAAAAAGAGATAGAATTTCAGATAAGAGAATTACTAAAAACAGGACTGATAGAAGAATCATGCTCCCCTTTTGCATCACCCGTCACTCTCGCGTACAAGCGAGAAGAGGGAACTAAAACAAGAATGTGCATCGATTTTCGAGAGCTCAACAAATTACTTATCTCGGAACCCCAACCGTTTCCCTTGATAGAGGAAATTATAGCTAAGACACGAGACTCAGAATGGTTTACGACACTGGACATAAATTCCGCTTTCTGGGCGATTCCCCTGAGAGTCAAAGATAGATACAAAACTGCATTTGTAACACAAGAGGGCCACTGGCAGTGGAAAAATTTACCATTTGGCCTCAAGACATCCCCTGCAATATTTCAACGAATTCTGAGCAATATAATTCGACGAAATAACTTAAATTCCTTCTGCATAAACTACATTGACGACATCCTTATCTTCTCCAGGACGTTTGACGAACATATGGAACATTTGGAGAAACTAGCGAACGCTATCGGTAAAGAAGGATTCCGCTTAAAATTTATCAAGTGTAATTTCGCGAAAAATGAGGCAAAATATCTCGGTCATGTAATATCAAAGAATACTGTATGCCCATTAAAAGACAACTTAAAGTCGATTCAAGAATTCCCAACACCAGACTCTCGAAAGAAAATTCGGCAGTTCCTGGGAAAAATAAACTTCTACCACAAATACATCGAAGACTCTGCGCGGCTCTTAGAGCCACTACATAATTTACTTCGAAAAAACACCCAATTCTTATGGTCACAGGATTGTCAGAGAGCATTTGAGAAAGCTAAGAGTTTGTTGTGCTCACAACCAATATTAGCAATTTATGATGTGAATGCGCAAACGGTTATTTATACAGATGCCAGTATAGAAGGAATAGGAGCGGTATTAAAACAAAGACAACCAGACGAGGAATTGAAACCGGTTGCATTTTTTTCAAAGAAGCTAAATAAATATCAAAAAGAAAAGAAAGCGATATTTTTGGAGTGCCTGGCCATAAAAGAAGCTATTAAATATTGGCAGTACTGGCTTATCGGAAAAAAATTTTCGGTCATAACCGACCATAAACCATTAGAGGGGCAGAATATTCGATCGAGAACAGACGAAGAACTAGGAGATATGATGCATTTTCTATCCCAATTCGACTTTCAAATTAAATACGAACCTGGAAGAGGTAATGTAGAAGCGGATTGCCTTTCGCGCAATCCTGTTCTCCCTTATTTAGATAACGTAGAAGAACAGATAAAAGCAGTAAACTTCGTTACGGCCGAAAATATAAAACAAGACCAAAGTACAAACAAAGAACTACAGGAAAATTCAAAAAAGATACGATTTGAAAACGGAATATTTTATAAGCTAAAGAAAAATCGAAAACGAATAATAATTTCAGAAGAATTTGGAAAACAACTAATATCGAGAATTCACAAAGACTATGGACACATCTGTAAAAGCAAAATTATGGAAAAGTTAAGATACTCGTATTATCTACCGAATATAGAGAAAATAACAAAGGAAATTTACGAACACTGCGAAATTTGCGCCAAAAAATAAGACCCGAAGTAAACATTATGGCCTCCTATCCAAACTCGGCCCACCAAAGGAACCATTCGAAATAGTTTCCCTAGATACGATCGGAGGATTCGCGGGGAATAGATCGACAAAAAGATACCTCCATCTTTTGATAGACCATTTCACCAGATACGCTTTCATACTTACATCGAAAAATCAGACAGCTGAAGATTTTACACAACTATTAAAGAAAATCCAAGATAAACACCGAATAAGGACACTACTCACGGATCAATATAGCGGCATAAACTCGAACTTATTTAAAAATTATTTGAAAAATCAAAACATAAACTTAATCTTTACAGCGGTAAATTGTCCATTTTCCAACGGGCTTAATGAACGACTTAACCAGACTCTCGTAAATCGAATCCGATGTAAAATAAATGAAACGAAATCTCGGGCATGGTCAAAAATCGCGGAAGAATGCACAGACCAGTATAACCGAACAGAACATTCGGTAACAGGATTCAGCCCGGAATATTTATTATTCGGAAAAGCTGACCAAATAGTCCCAGAAGAGTTGGCAGAAAAAAGGAACTTAGGGGACGATAGAGAACAGGCATATAAAAATTCCCTAAGAAACCATGAATACAACAAATCAAGATACGATAAAAACCGAAAAAGTCTTAATCTCAATGCCAACGATTTGGTGTACGTGGAAAACGGAGCAAGACTGAATAGAAAAAAATTGGATGAGATTAGACTCGGCCCTTTTCCGATAATTCGCAAGATTTCGAACACTATCTACGAAGTCGACTCTGGACATAAAAAACAGGAATCAAACTACTATCATATCTCTAAACTTCTTCCATATAGCGGGACCGACGATTTTCGGTAATTTTGAAGGCCTTGCCTGCGCTCTTCCCCGAAGGGGGGGGATGTAAAGAGAAATCCTTTCACTTCACGGCTGATAAAAGCCTACACTGTCATACCGACGGAAATACGCCGGATAGACTCCGGGTGAATGGTAGGCAGAGAGTCAGAGAACGTGGGAGAAAGAGCATCGCTTTCGATTCCTATTTATAGGTTAGGAACGAAACTTATATTTCATTTATCCTTTAATTCAAATAATGTAATTTCATTTTGTTATGTCAATTTTAATAAAATCCTATTTATAGAGGCATCGAACGACTCGATCTCCAGATTTCTATCCCGATGTGAATACCATCATTACATATATATATATATTTTTTTTTTTGTTCTCTGTCTATATACATCCTTAGTGCAACTTGCACCACTTTTAACAACAAAAAAGAGACAAGAGTCAAAAGTTATCAGCTAATAAACCTCGTAAGATAAAACAAGATCATTGACTAGTAGGTGAGAGCGCACATGTCTCTTATATCACGAACGAATTTAACAATACAGTTTAAGGGAATGAGGGAACAATTACTATTTTTCTACAAGAGTACCAAGCTGAAGCCAGAACGCATAATCTTCTACTGGCAAAAATGCATGCATCAACGCAATCTTTCGTCGGAAATGAAGTTTATGTATTACACCTCCCGACTGTAATGATTGAACCAATCGCTTTTTTAATCCTGAAAACAAAGTTGATTTCTCTTGAGGTATTTCCTTCTTTCGATATTAGAAGCGTCTCGTTTTATAACCGCTGTGATAATATACCCTAGCGGACCTGACGGACTGAAAATTGACCGAAATTCGACGATCGGTTTGTGCAGAAATTTGACCACGATTCGACGCGCCGATTGATGATTTTTATGTAAAATTGACTCAGAATTGACTGGGACTTGACCGATTTCAGTCGATAGACCGTAAGTTGCCCATAAAAACGGGTCAAATCGGTTCGCTAGGGTATCGCTGTGATAATATATCGCATTTTATATCGCTGTGATAATATATCGCGTTTTATTACCTCATTTTATCTCAGACACACGGAAAAGTATTTTCGCGATGCCTGAACTTACTTCTTTCCCTTCTCAATAATCCGATTTGTCTCGTCCAACTTGCGGTTAATTTTGCACAGAATATTTCCAGCTGTGGTATCGTTCATGTTTCTCTCCACGGTGACTGCCTTGATAAATTGGGTCAGAATATCCGCATTCAATTCCTCGACCTGCTTCACTTTGCCTAAAAGTCGATAGGAAATTTGACGTTAGGTGTTATGAAAATGATGTTAAAAAAAAAACTTGAGCGATTGTTTACCGTAGATAGGACCATTTTGTTCAGTACGATGACTATAATAAGCTTCAGTCTTTCGGCCTTTTTTGTTGACATATTGAATAATTTCACGTACAGAGCTCTTAGAACCGAGCTCTTGTATTGCTGCAGGAAGATAACGATTTACCAACGGTCATGCCAAGCTTTTCTGCTGTACCGGCTGTATAAATCGGAGAAAAAAATTGAATGCATTTCGGATAACAAGGTATGAATATGAGGGTTTTAAGCACGCGAGTAGTGTGCATAAAACTGTCAATTTAGCACCCGGGGCTAACGGGTACTAAATTACCAATAACGGATGGCGCAACAGTCGCGGCAAATGTTTCTTCACTTCGGCTTCAACAGTCGCGGAATCAACACGTAAGTAATCGTTTGTTTTTCGTTGCCGAAAATGGTTAATTGATGCTTCGGCATCATTAATAATAATAACAAAAATAATAGTAAAAATGATCATTAGTTATTTGTATGGCAAGGGCGTGGCAAGGGAGTTGCCGACGATTGTGAAAATACCGCACGAGCTTAAGGCGAGTACGGCATTCGCACGAGTTAAGATTCCATTTTCAACGCCCACATAATTTTTCCTGACAAATTCGCAAAAATCACGCTTTATTTAATAAAATTTTGTACGATACTCGTGAGAAAAACGTTTTTGGAACTCGTGTGATTTCAAGACTCGCCTTCGGTTTGTGCAGCAAAATCACACTCGTCAGAAAAAGTTTCTTCGCACTCGTATCAAAATATATTGTTACGTTCTGCCCTTCGGATAACACTATTTTATCGATTAGAAGTAATTTAATTTTCATAAATTAATATTTTCTCACGAATCTCATTTCCGCTAAATTTTGAATTAAAATATTTTATTTCGACTTCTTTTCCCACGCTCGAATTATGCATACCCAATTTTGTCGTCCGGTCTTTCGATTTTTTCTTTCTTGACCGGACGCTAATATCAAATTTCTGCAATCCATATCCGCCCGCGCCAGATCGCGAGCGTTCGCTTAATTTTATTTTACACTTTTCGAGTCTTTTCTGTGTTCGCGCGTTGCGTGCGAGCTCAGCATTTGTGGCCGCTTCACGGCAAATTAGTCTTACAGAAATTAATCGGTCTCTTCCGAACTCTTGGACTGGCCGGTCTTCTACCGGCAGTCCAATATTAATCAGTCTTTACCTAAACGTCGTACCGAACAGTCAGTCTTCAACGAAACCTCTCAACGAACAGTCAGACTGGTCTTCAACCAGTCTACGTTTTTATTAAATCAAGTAAATTAAATCGTGAAATAAACTTCGGAACTGATCGGCACTCAACCGACAGTTAAATCATTTGTACTAAAAGACCATTGTGAATCTATATTAAATCGACAAATGTTTTATCATCGAGACAAGCTCGATTAAAATACTCATAATTGATTATTGTTTTTTGCACGGTAACTCAAGTCACCATTTTGTTAAAACCGCTTTCTTTCAATAAACCTGCAATTTTTAAACATATCGACGGAATAGAATAATTATTCCGTTCGGAGAACGGACCCGTCAGTATCTTGTTACGTACAAGTCCTTCCGATTCCTCGACCTCTGAGGCTCTCGAGCGGGCTCCCAGTTTTGAGCCGCGACCGATAAAGTTTAAAGGCACCTCTTATCGCTGCGGACAAGTTATTCGCACGCCCTTGACTCGACGAGCACATGTCACGTTTTTAAAAAGACCGCTGAGACATAACATATACTATTTCGATTTTAGAAAGAGTGCACAGAAAGGTACTTGCCCGAATTAGTGCGAAAAAAATATAATATTGTATCTTTTTTTCGTATTTTTCCGGCACACAATGCGACAAAGTGCCTTTCTGCGCCCACTTCACACGAACGAAAAGCAAAATTTAAAACGCATGCGCTAGGAAAAATAATTATGAATTATTTTTTTCAGAAAATGTCCGACGAAGAACAAAAAATGGACGTAACGGGGCCCAATGCAGGTGCCGTGCCAGATGCATCGACAGATCCACCGACGGGTGCACCAAGCCAACAGGAGGGACCCGTCTCCGCTGATCAAGTGCAACGAAACAGAACATATAAGTAGTCATTTAATTTGAATAAAATATTGTATATCACTCGGTGTGAAAATGACGGTTTTACGCATGCTTTGTGTGCGAAAACCCCCATTTTTCACACCTTGTGAAATAAAGTTTGGTACGATTCTCGTGCGAAAAACGTTTTTTGAACTCGTGTGATTCGAACACTTGCCTTCGGCGCGTGCTGCAAACTCACACTCGTCAGAAATTTTTTTTTCGCACTTGTATCGTAATGTCTTAATATGAAATACAAGCTTTCTCGACCGAGCTGGAATAATTTCATATCGATTGTTGACAAAGATTCTATTCCATATGAAACGTCCGCCTCCATTGGATGGCAACAAAAATAGAATTATTGTTCCTGAGAGCAACGATTAAAGCTCTCGTAAGCACTTGTTAAATTCTTTTCTTATTCGTCAAACCTGTTACAAGTGAGAGAAAATCGATCCTTAGTGTGGTAGCGATATAAAAGTTTATCATTGAAATTATTATATCGCTTTCTTATATATAATCCCTTTATTCGCAACAACTTATTTTGTGAGAAAGCATTTTTAACGACCGACTGCCCGCTAGGGCAAAAAGACGGGAGTTATATGTTTCACGGCGATCACGGGACTTTGCGCGTTTCCTTGGTATCCAGTATTCTCCGAATTGACAAAAAATCTCTTGACAAAATTTGGCAAGTAGTTTCTTTGAATCGTGGTCTGTGTCTTTTTTCTGGCTTTGTTACGATGCGATGCGATTTCACACAGACAAAGACTTCTCAGAAAAAATAATGTTTGTCCATATCGAAATTTCAGCGAGATATGCCGCCATCTTTTTCACAGTCGTTGAATGCACGATCTCCCGAGCATTTCGCGTTTCGCTACGAATCAGCTGTCAACACTATATACCTACTGGGGTGAGTCGTGGCCGAGTGGATGGGAGTGCAACTCACAAGTAGTAGGCCCGGGTTCGATTCCCGGTTGGAGTCAACGATTTTTCCTTGGCTTGCTTACCTCTACTTATCGTGGTTTGGATCCCACGTAAAATTGTAGGTCCCCCCGAGTACTCTTCTTCTTCTAATTAATTAGTTTCGACTAATTAATACCCGTTCATTACGCCCGGAAGACGCCGCCATCTGCTGAGCGCGTTTCTGCGTCACTAATAGCTTTACAGCCTCAACGAACAAAACCGAGAGAAGGGACTCGTAAAAAAAGCTCTATAAGCGGCCTAACCAACCACGAAAAAATACTGTACGTGGTAACATTGGACGGCGCGGTAATTACCTGTGTTCAATCCGGGTCGCCATCAGTGTGGTATTGAAGGTCCGGATGAATTGGGAAGAAGAAGAAGAAGACTATATACCTACTATGATTGTTTTTTTGTTGTTATTATGCTTATTTTACATTATTGGTGCTTAGTGCGTAATCAGTGCGACGTTAATTTTCTTTTTTCGTGTCGAAAAAATACTACATAAATTTTTTTTTTATAAATAAGAGTTAAACAAATGGGAGCTGAAAGTGAAAATCAGTTGTGACCATTTTTGTTAAAAAAATTTATTGTATGCATGCTGGGCAATGTTTTGACGGCAGAAATGCCCCATGTATATAAGTCAAAACGAAGGTTATACGTGTAGCTAAATGGGGCCAAGCGCAGTAGATGCAAAGGATTTTTATATAGTACCAGCAAGCTGCGCACTATAAATCTGGACAAATTTTAGATTCATCGCTTGACTCAGGTATTGGAGGGCGACCACATATTTTTTTTTCTTCATATTATTGTACATGTGGTGAAATGGGCCAAAGCAAAGTAGTCGCGGATGGTTTTTGTAGTTCCAGCAAGCTGCGCACTATAAATCTGGACAAATTTTTAATTCATCGCTTGAATCATATATTGGACCATGGATGTATATTTTTTTATTCATATTATTATACGTGTGGTCAAATGGGCCAAAGTACAGTAGTCACCGAGAATGTTGTAGGGCCAGCAAACTGCGCACTATAAATCTAAATAAATTTTACATCTATCACTTGAATCATATATTGCACTGCGATCATATTTTTTAAATATTGTTATTCATATTGAAGTTGTTAATGTTATAATCAGCTGACATCACTTTCAGCTCCCATTGTGTTTATGATTACTTTTTTTTCATTAAAAATAAATTAGATTATCATCGATGTATTTACACCATCTCTACTTTTGTCAAAAAAATTATGCTTTGAAATATGTATTTAAAAAAATCATATTAAAAAAAGACGCTTTAAAAAAAATCTTCCATCAAAGTGCGTGATTAAAAAAGATATGCACTAAACTCCAAGAAGCATAAAATAAATAAAAAAATAAAAATAAAAAAAACACTCCCGACTGTCAATAATGACAGAATTAAAAAATGTAAATAAAAAATAAAAACGACTTAAAAAACATCGTATAAAAAATAAAATGATAAAAAGAATCTTACAAAAAGATTGAAATAATTAACTATCGTTTTCGAGAATCAGCACGGTAACGTGCGCTAGCTCGAGCGGCCGCTGCTCGGCAGCACCTCCTGGCCGAGTCCGCCGAGGCCGACGCACGCGCACCGGCTCTCAACCCAGGCGGCACGGCTTACGTGCCGTGTGCAACAGGTATCGCGCTCATCTACGGCAAATGGCTGACGCGGGTCACCACGCGCTCGGGTAGATCGCCGTTTACAACCAGTTTTCTCACAATAAAAATCAACGGTTCTACTCAGTTTTCGGTACATCTCATCACAGGCGACGTATCTTCGATTTCGGGATATCGCGCGAGCTCACACGGAGCACAACGGGAGTGTTTTTCTCGGTTACGCGGCACGCGTATTTTCACCGGAAAGTCTCACATTCTCAACGGCTATCGCGCGGCGATACAGCGTCGTGGATAGATATTCTCACTCGGGAGTTCAATGCGATTTTCATATAATTAAATTGGCTCATCGGAGTGCACACTTTGGGCTGCTCATTAGAACTATTGTTGTTAATCGGTATCGCTCATCCTCGGTCTACTCAACTGTACAGTGTTTCCGCGCATAATTTACATCTGGTTGTTGCTAAATAAAAAGGTTTATATTTCACTGTTAATATTTGTGTTGTGAATTTATTTAACCCCCGTTCCGAGTAACAGTGCGCGGGAAGACGAGGTGAGAGCTCGTGCGGTAACGTCTCTCGCTCTCTCAAACCGTTTGGACGGCTCATCGGTGCTCTCGTGCGGTGAGAGATCACGCGTCGCGTCTCTCTCCCCTCTACTCACAGTCCGGTTCTCTCGGCTATACAGTGCGCGGCTATACTTCGCGTTCGCTCTCTCGCTCGCTCTCGAGCATCTCGGACAGCTCAGCGGTCTCTCGTGCGGTGAGAGTTCGCGTGTCGCGTCTCTCTCGCGCGTCTCATCAGCATAGCGCATTGAACGCTCTCGAGTCTCGATTTTCGCGCGCTGTGCGCAGATTTACCGCGTTTTCTGCGCGCTTTACATCGGGAGTTCACGTGTCGCGTCTTTGTCGCATTTGGGCAGTTCATCGTTACCACGCGGCGTGTTTTTCTCGTGTTAGTGATTTTCTTTGCGCTTCTCATTATTTTCTTTCGTGCGTTGAGATTTTTTGGTTTAACGCTCTCGCGCTCGTACGGGTTTTCGGTCATCTCTACGGACAGTCTCAAAGTGACGGCACAGTTTCGCGTCGCTCATCGACTATTTCGCGCGTTTCTCGTCGCTCGTCGGGTTCCGGCTCACGCTCATCCGACACCGCCATGCCGACTCCGTCACCGAAGTTTTTGATGAAGATGGCGACGCAGATGGGTCGTCACACCCTACATCAAGAGATGCTGGCGGCTCTTCCAGCTGACGCTGCTGCGTGCAGCCTTGCCAATCTAAACTGTCGGCTCGTCACTATGGACGAGCTGCACAAGAAGTATCGGAACACGAGGCGTTTACCGACGGTTACGCAGCATGAGTACATGCGCGAAAACGTCCATCTCAAGGCGTGCAGGGCTCACGCGTCGTTCTTAACGAAGGCAGCGGGCCTGAAGGCGGCGCTCACTCCAGCAGCATGCCCTAGCGATCGCTCACCGGAACGCGCTTCATCGCGCTCTCACCTACCAGATATCCTTCTGCCAACTTTTAGCGGAGATTATGCAGAGTGGCCGGCATTTTCGGGACTTTTCACCAGTCTCATCATGAATCGTCGTACGCTCACGGACGTGGAACGTCTCCATTATTTGCAAGCGGGTCTCAAGGATGCACCGGCATGTCTCATCAGCAGCCTCCCGCTTATGGAGTCGTCTCTCGCTGCTTCATGGAAGCTGCTCACGGATAGGTACGACAACAAGCGGCTGCAAATCCAGTCGCATCTGAATGCGCTGTTCACGTTGGAACCGCTAAACAGGAGCAGCGCCACCGGTCTGTACACACTCCACGACACCATGACTAGTGCTCGCGCGGGGCTGCGCTCACTCAGGATGGGCCAGAACATGTGGGAGTGCATGCTGGTTCACCACACCTCACGACTTTTGGACGACTCAACTCGGGAGGCCTGGGAGCTGTCACTCGGTTCGTCTCAGGAATATTCGTCACTTGAAAAGCTCAACAATTTTTTGATGGCGCGCGCTCGCGCGCAGGAGAGCATCGAGCACGACTACCCTGCGGAGACGGAGACGGGTGAATCGCAACCCGATGACAGCTCACCAGACGATAGCTCATCTGATGACAGCTCACCCGGGAACAACTCTTCAGGCGATGGCGCCTCAGGCAATGACTCATCAGGCGATGTCTCATCCGTCGAAAACTCAGACAACGGAAGCTGAGCTCCAGCTCAGCATTGCGGACGTTCTCATTTCAATCCACCTCCATCGGGGTGATTTTACAACTGACATCATGAAGATGTCTCACTGGATCGACGTGCACTATAAAGACTGGACTCTGCAATGAAGATTGTGCACCGACGAGTAGTTCAACATGGTGGCTCAGTTGATGACATAGATAGACGTGCGAATTCGTCGAATCAGCTCATCACGGTCTCGCTCAACGGCTAAAGGGCTTGTGCGACGCGGGCGGGGTCCCGCTAGCCAAGTTTACGCTACACGAAAACAAGATGTTTTCTTATGGAGCTTCTCACTACTCAAGGATACGCACACCCAACGGGTCGTCTCATCTGTACTGGCGCAGAGTGTCGACACTCACGGTTTCGTCTCAACGGTCACGACTTGTGCACAATGCTTCTGCAGGGCTAGTTGTACAAGGTCCGTTGAGGGTCAGATGTGGCTCACAACCAGGGAAAAACCATCAACTCTGGCCAGACTTTCAATGCCTCAGCGGCAATATATGGAGCAACTCAACGGCAGATCCTCACGGTACTCGGGCAGATCCTCACCGCTTCTCTGATGCGTCTCAGCTTTTGATGCCTGTGGTCGTGTACATAACCACACGCTCACGCCCGCTCAGTCGGCTCTCGGGTGCACCAAGGCCAGGTAGCACTACTCAACGTCTCACCAACCCCTCTTACTGAATTCATTTGCGAGGTTTCAGTTCTCCGTACATTGTTTCGTCTTATCGGAATTTGTTACAGGCTTGCACTCATCGTCGGAGGAAACTTCATGGTCATCGGCCATGCTCACCGGCCATGCTCATCGGCGCTAATCCGAAACGCTCAACTCAACCTGGCTCACCCTGGCTTCCATCCGCCAGGTCTTGGGGTTTTCAGAGGGTTCATCCCGTGACGTCCCACATCTTTCGGGGTGTGATGTGTGCCCGGTATGGGGCGACCCGTGCCTATCATGCGATGGGCCAACTACCTCTGTTCCGGGTGGCACTTCCACCCTCGGATCGATTACAGGTGCGGACTAATCAGGAACGCTCAGTTTAGCATGGATTGGAGGCAATCATAAGTTTCGCTCTCGTTTAATCATGTTTGGAGAACTTATAGCGTTATCTTCTGATTGTCTGGATGTCTACCGCGAGTCCGCAGATTCACGTGTTCTCGTCACGGCTATCGGATAATTAGGAAAATGTGGTCTCCCCGTAGGATATTAATTCGTACGTTTCCGCGTCCAGGGAAATCTCTGTGATATTTCGACCCCAACCTGGTGAGTCTCTCCCGCTCGCGTGGATTATAGCCAAGAATTTCCTCGAGTCCACGGTTACCGGAAGTTATCGAAACTCGCTGTCTCCCCGTTCTCTCTCGCCGTACTGATACTCTACGTGCTCTAGCTCACGTGTCCGTTACTTTCCGCTAGAGGCGGCCTATTTTGAGGAGTTCTCTCCGCGTTGGAATCGTTCTGATTTGTGAGCTTTGTCGTTACCGATTTTTCTGAATTACGGTCGATATCGTGAGCTATCGACTTTATGTATCTGATTTGATTACTGTCTGTACCAGAGTTTATTGGGATGATCTAAAGAATAAAATCTAAACCATGTGCCAATATAAAAATTGTTTTCGAGTCTTGATTACGGTACGCCCTACTTGAGAGCCAGGAACGCCGTCCACGCCCTCTCTTCACAACCGACACACTGAGCAAATCGGGTATACCGTACATCAGTCTCTGTGTCTCCGAAGCCGCAGTTTCGTCTTTTTGTCTTTGTTTCTTGAGTTTTCGTATTAGGATTACGGTTACGTTTCGCGGTTCGTCAATTCCGCCGTTGAATTAAAAATTGACTGGCGCCCAATGGCTCTCGCGGCAACGGGAACAGAGGGGCCAGGGCGAAGACACACCGGGATGTAAAAATCACTCTTGCAATATATATAAGAGAGCCAAAGATTACCGAAAAAGAACTTTCAAAGAACCTAGTCAAGTACAATTACGAAACTAGAAACAATATAATTAGTAAGGCATTATTATTTTGTTTAAATCACATCTTATTCTATAATCTCGTTATCTTACCAAAGTCATATGACAGATGCGGGATACGAAAGCTCATGAAGTCGTTTCCAATAGCTATTGAGCGTTAGCCGCGAGGTGAGGAGTGGATGAGGAAAACGTATGCTTATACACGGGACATTACAAGTGTGACCAACTCTGTGAACTAAAAAGATACGGTGCCATAGATAAAAAAATTAAGTAGTTATGTAGTTCCATGTCAAGTTTGAATGACTTTTTATAATTATTTTGATAATTTAAAATGAATTAGATAATTTTTAGAAATATTATTGCAGTATTCTGTACTATTTCGAATTACCCGAGATTCGGCGTAAAACGTGACAACAACGCCGCATCAACATTTTCATTTCTAGTAATTGGATGTTGTGCGCGGGATATCGTGCGAGATTATATCGGCGCGTTTTTTTTTCGTAGGCCTGTAATTGATCGCTAATTTCGGAGCCTTCTGGGCACGATAAGGACGAAATGCATACAAGTTTAAGGTGGAATGGGAAACTTGTGAGCAAAAGTATGTACGATCGGAACGTCAGATTCCCCGCAGTGCGAAGAAACCGAAAATTGGTGGTTGTTCAGGAACCTAACCTTGAAAAGAGTCCCAATGAAAGTCCAGATGTAATAGATGGTCGATGGGTCTGGCAGTATAATGAGTGTATGAGTCGGATGGTTTAATATGAATGTAACGTATTTATTAGTCGAAGATTCTGTGAGTATTCGGGAGTGTACCGTTCACGGTATCGGTTGCAGATGAACTGACTTGAAGCGGGCGTGAAGCTGAGGGCTTCACGCTTGCCTTTACAAAGGCGTCGAGAATGTTTATTCCAGACTATGACAGATAATCCCTCACGGCGGTCTGAATGCACAGTGGCCTTAAAGGCTTCTCTGAAGAGTGTCTCGAACGGAAAGCAAGATGCCCCGTATCGATACACATGAATAAATATTCAATTGCAATTAATTAGACTGGGCCGTTACACGAGACGTAGCAAAAAATGCTGTTGATCGTATTTTAATTTCTGGCAAGCCAGAATTAGCACACTAAGAGAAGTATGTAGTAAAGTGACTATATCGCTTGAGAGATATTACCATAGCACATAGTAGTAGGGAACTAGGGTGCCACGTATGGTAGGAAGTACCGGATTTATAAGAATTTTTTTTAGATGCTATGGTAAAAATTCTTGAATAATCTGAGACTGTCTGCCCTAGGTGGCGCCCTGACCCCGACGACTATGTGCTATGGTAATTTTTCTTAGATGATCGGTAGTTTTTACTAGATCCTTCTCTCAGTGTGGTCATCCATATATTTTTGTCTGGAATTATTTATACGCCAGAAAATTTTCGAACAGGATTTCTCTTCCCCGCTACGCGAAATTCTGTAAGACATTCTGCCGAACAACGATCCCTAGCCGAAGCAACTGCAGTGTCAACAAATTGCTCACAACACATCGGCTGCGCGCAATGACAATACTGATACAAATGTGTTCGAGAATTAGCGCGGCTACATGCGCTAGCGCGAGCGGCCGTTCTTCAGTAACACCTCCCGGCTGAGTCCGGCGAGGCCGACGCGCGCCGTCGACGCACGCGCACCGCGCTCATCCGAGGCGGCACGGATTACGTGCCGCGTGCAACAGGTTTCGCGCTCATCTACGCCAAATGGCTGGCACGGGTCACCACGCGGTTGGGTAGATCGCCGATTTTTTTTCGGTTTTCTCACTGGTACAACTCACGGTTCTGCTCAATTTCGGTACATCTCATCATGGCGACGTATCTTCGGTTTCGGGATATCGTTCGAGCTCACCCGGAGCACAACGCGAGTGTTTTCTCGGGCACGCAATATGCGTGATCTCAACTGCTATCTCGCGGCGATACAGCGTCGCGGTTAGATATTCTCACTCGGGAGTTCAAGTGATTCACATATAATTATCTTGACTCATCGGAGTGTACTCATTTTGGACTACTCATTAATGAGATTATCGTTAACCTGGACACGCTCATGCTCATTGTAACTATCAGTGTTAATCGGTATTGCTCATTTTCGGTTACACTCAAATTCGGTCTGCTCATCATGTATATTGTCCGCGGTCAGGTCAAAACAGTACGGTGCCGTACTGTACATTTTTGTTGTTATTGAAAATAAATGGTATTTTCTTTATTTTAATTGTGTGTGCGCGCGCATTTATTTTCTCCCTCTACCGTTCGCTATATCTCAACCGGCAATGCTCACACCAAAATAGGACAGCTATCGATTCTCCAGTGATACACGAACCCATGAATACTCAATAGAAGATACATAAGCCGTCTTTGAAGATGTCTTTGCTTTATATGATATGAGATGGAATAGGCGCGGTACCGGTCAAGTTTACGATAGTCTCAACGAATATTCTGCAAACGTTGGTACTCAGTTAGGAATAGTCTTGGACTATGCAACGAGGCATCGGAAATACAGACATTGCAATTTGGGTCACCCAAAAGACAATCATGATTGTCGTTTGAACTTTTACGGAACTGCGAAAGCCATGGAGGCTGATGCGGCTATTCAGCTGACTACAGCCGGTACCGTCTTGAAAGAACTCAATCTCGAGGTTGACGTATTTGTATTTAAACCATATGAAAAACAAGCGACCACCAGATTTTTTAACGTTCAGACATGAACCATATACTGCGAAGGGCGTTACGGGTAGGCTTTATAAGATGGGAAAAAGTAAAGATCCATGTCGCGAATTAGTTGCGAAGGCTATTAAATACCTTCAATGATGCTTCGTATATGCAGGTGCACAACATAAAGGGAGCGGCGCAGTGATGCCAGTTGCTAATGAAAATATCCCTTATGACGCATTTAACAAACATGATAACTGTGGCGAACGGTGTGGGTATTTGGCTGACAAAGAAAATCATACCCACAATACGGTTGTTGGAGGCTTCAAGGGTCCGATTCTCTTTGAAGAGTTGAAAGTAATATTCGGAAAACTCGCTGAAAATTCCGATAAATTCGCAGCTGGCTCATCGAGCTAAACAAACAAAAGCTTAAACGCTTTAATAAGCGAGAAAGCTCCAAACTCCACTTGTTACAGCATGAGCGAATCTGTCAATTTCCGATGTGTCGCTGCTATTTGCCGGAAGAACGAGGGGGAAGGATACCTACAGAATGTACTCAAAATGCAGCGTTTAAGTTCTGTCAAGTATGTTTCAACGCACATTGGCAACGGCAACACAATTTGTAAACGCAAATCCACCATTGCACGAGAACAACAAATGAAGCTGAGACGTCAACTTCGCCACACGAAAGCAACTTCTGAAGGCAAAATCTAACGCAGCAACATGGGGCCACTTGAAATCTCTGCCATTCAAAATTTTAACGAGAAGTTTAATGCGTTTCATAAAGCAGCTCGAGTTGATTGCGATTGTGATGTGCAAACTTTGATCTTGAAATATCTGGCTTTCAAATGTCTGGTGACATCTTGAAAATTGCCAAAAGTGGGAGGAGATTTCGCCGAAAGCGTCTAAGGTACATGGGTTGACGAATGAACACGGCGACTTGCATTCACGTGGCGTGAGGGTGCCATCGCGGCTTCTAAGATCTGGACGTCGGGAATTCCTTCAATTTCTCCACGCATTTAAGAAAACGTGCACTTAGTAGCATTCAAATGAAAAGGGTGAGAGTGGCCGAGTGGATCGGCGCGCGCTTCACACACAGTAGGCCCGGGTTCGATTCTCGGCAATCACTAAGAATTTTCTGTAGTGTTTTTATCTGCGAAAAAGTGGTTCGGAACCCACTATAATAGTAGGTCCAGAGGAAAGGACCAGCGTCTCGGTATGGGAAACCGAAAGACTGGGAAAAGTGTCGCTGGTTCGATTCCCGAGACTAAATTCCCGTAGGTGAAAGGTAAACGGACGGGGACGTAGCTCCGGAGATAGGGCATACGAACTACGACTATATCCATATGTCCGGGACTACTGACACCTTACGGGGCGCGACAAAGCTCCGGGCCCAGGAGTCGAACCGGCGACAACGGATAAGGAAGGAGGAGGAAAAAGTGAAGGAGCCCGTAACCCTCAGGGGATCGGTGTAAGCACACAATACCCCAATACCCCAATAGTTGCATTCAACTGCTCGTTGGAAGCTCCACAGCTGTTAACGATAATCGAAGAGGTACGTCTCATACAAGAATTCAAATGCATAATCGCGGGTTTTACCAACACATGAAGACCATTTCGGGAAATGTTTCTTGTGGCGAAGTCGAAAGGTAAATGCACACTGGCGTCGCTTGCAGCGAAAACTCATTCGCTGTCGTCTGACCGAGCTCACGTTGCTTGCTATGACGTGTTTTTGTTAGCGAAATTAGCTTTATTTCATTTTGCTACTGGCGGCTTCATAGCCTGTAGTCAAACCTTTCGGAAAGTCCTCGAACTCAAAAACCGGCTGCAAAGTCGAAGGCGATTTTAACGACGATGCAACCTCTCGTAAGTCGTAATGAGTAAAAGTAGTAATTTACGATACGCTGGTAACCACGTATAGCACCGAAGGAGAACAGGAAACAATGTTACTGTCGCAGCAAAAAGAAAATGGGAAAGCCCAAGTAATATAAACCGGAAAAATCCTAATCAGCATACTACAGTACTTGGAAAGTCTGTAATAAATTATGTTAAATTCTTAGATTTTTATCTGTTATCCTATACCCCAGGTGGGTAACGTAAATGATACCAAAACAACACACTACTTTGTGAGAATAGATGCTCAGATATTTTTGTACATTAACAAATTATTAATGCCGCTCGTATGGATTTATTATGTTTAACAAGAAGATATGGACATCAAGAGACTACGATGTGTAAAATTTTATGACTGACTTACTATATATACAACGTTCTTTCGCGTTTGACATATATTCTCATAAAGGAAAAGCACCCGAATTAAAGTATCATGATTAAATGTTTGCAAAGATTATTTTCTCAGTATCTGTACATACACTGAAAAAAACCATCCCATTGAATTAACAAAAATCATGCTTGATTCAATTAAACGTGACTATCACGGGCTGCCATTAGAATACGTACTTGCTTCAACTATCTCTGTCATAATATACGTGTTCTTGAAAACAACTTGTCCAACTATCCAAACTTGTCCAAATATCATAACGTATTGAATCAATGACATATACTTTTCGGTCAATCAAGCACAATGTCGCTGCAAATGTATATTTGATAGTTTCATTACACACGCACTTAGAGACATTAACATGATCTCGTTGAAGTGTTCCAAACCAGGCTTTTTCGATCGCGCAACGCACCTAACCGAATGAGTATTCCTTTGAATCAAGTAATGATCAGATTCAAGTAAAAAGATGTGTTTTTAAAAAAGTAAATGATTTTACTTCTTATTGTTATATGCATTATTAATTTGTATTTTTACAGTTATGCATCATCGTCAATATTATTTACTTATCATTAGAATACAATTTACAACTTAAAATTCTAAGGCCCTAGTGGGGCTCGAACCCCGAAACTAACGCTTTCTATCCTAACAGCTTACCGCTACACTATATCGCTCATTCATATTAAAGTTTCTCATCGGATTTATAAGTTGCACCCTTGTTGGTTTCACTTTAACTATTATGATTTATGATTAAAGACGTTAATTTCCCAATAGGGGATCACAGCAATGTGAATCATATTCAAAATCGAAGTTAATCAAATGTTACTGTTTTACAGGCCGAACTTTGGAAAAAAATTTGTGAAAGCGTTGGGTATCTACAAGATTTACGAGAATGAGAGTATTTTGTATGATAACCGATTCTTCCAAAATTTTTATAACCAACGTACAACATAACTATTTATCAATCTAATCGTAAAATGAACAGCAATCATTGATTCAATTAAAAATTCAATTGAACAGCATCACGAGCTATCACCAAAATATGCAGTCAATGTGATTACATGTGTCATAGATTATGTTTTGCTTACGTAAATCAGTATTATTAGAAATTGAATTAATTTACATGGGCCATTGAAACGAGTCGTTTTCTGATTTGATTGAAAATTAAATTGCTCTATTCAGGAACGACTTCATTAAAAAATTCAGTAGCACAAGTATTGAAGTGACCAAATAAACACTTGATTTAAAGGAAGTTTTTTTGAAGCAATAGTCAAAGTGATATTGGAAGCCGTATTGAAAGTCTGAAATAATACAAACACTGGATGTATTTGATCCAATAGCAGTTTTGTTTGAAATGATTTCAAATTTCCAATTACAGAATAAATATTTATCAAACTAATGTCACATTGAAACAACTGTTTGTGTACTCCAACAGACGACGTAGATGATCGTCTCAAAAACATTTTTCAATCACATGGTAGCATTGACTTCAATAACGCGGTTTTCAAAACAAAGCCGTATGCAATCATTTCAAGGTTACTGATTATGATTCAATTAAATAAATTTCAACTACATCGGTGTTATTGGAACAACGATATTTTTTTTTCAGTGTACTGCACGGTATGGGTATATATTGTGAAAGGAATTTCCAGGTGAAGGGTAAATTCGTCGGAACCCTCCGGTACCGTTAAAACGTCACAAAACCCCGTCCCTCGATAGGTTTATATTTTATTAATAATGGGCGCCATCTGTACACAGTGTGCGACCCGATGGGCAATGATGTTAACTAAAGGAGAAGGTTGCGCTCAGCTCGCAGCAGCCTTGGGGGGACGGTAAAGGGGCGGTCCTGTGAATGCGAGCTGAGTTACTGACAAAATCAAATAATGCAATATCGGTTTACGAGAGCCACAATATAATCGTTTATTAAAGGAAAATCGAAATAAACAAAATCAATCAAAATAAAACAAGATCTCTCGCTCTCTTCCCAAATTATCCAGAACTTACACACTACTCGGTATATCAGTCCCTAATACGCTCCCGGCTGCTACTCAGTTCACCGTCGGGAGACATGCCTATTGCAAAATGAAATTAAATAGTTCGTTCGAAATGACGAAATAATTTAGCTATAGTATTCCCTAGGTCCCTGCTAACTTTCCGGCTTAAACAATGCGAACATAAAAATACATCTGATAAGGTGTATGGATCGGCCACAAACAAATAATACAAAGCAAAATTCGACAATCATCAACACACGAACGGCGACGTTTGGCCGATCGAAGCAGTTAGTGTATAAGAACTTCAGCACGAAACTGTCTCGTTCTATGCTCGCCCCGAGGGTCTCGTGCCCATTAAGAGCAAACGCAACAAATCATCTTATTCTACGATTCGTAGCGTTGAATCTCCGTGCACGTAGGAAGCTGGGCACGTGCCTGCTCTACCTGCCGGTAATGCGAACGTACACCAGCAAATCGGCACAAAATACGAGTGCGTTTCCCGGAGAAGCCGGGACGATAGGGACACGGGACGTTCTTGCTTTCTTTTCGCGGTTCTACCCGTCGAACGGCTGCCGCCGTCGACAGAGGTAGCGAAATTTTCTATACAGGGAAAACGGAACAGAGACCCGCACGTCACACACTCGGGGTGGTTCCGTTAAAAAACAAAACGACCGATGAAATTCTCCCGCTTTTCTCGGCCAACGCTGCTCGCGAGCTCAGTACCGGTACCGCAAGCGTCAATTTCCGACACTTTTCTCGAACGCAACACTAATAAAACAATTCGGCGCAGAACATTTAGCCGACGAGCTAACATTAATCGATGAGCGAAATATTCCACGCCTGGAGCAGTTTTCGACGCCTTAACCGAAGTTACATCACGAATAACGGGCTACCCGGTATATCCCGTGCGTTAACCAACGTCCAAGTACTTAATCGGCGCGGGTTGCGATGAGCTCACGGGTAAATGATCGAAAATTCCGTAGAGTAGCCGGTCTGTTTCTCCCGTCTCTCGAATATTCGGGTCCAAAGAGGCCTCGGTATCGAAAGTGCTTCCTCCCCTCAATATATTTTATTTAATTTAACGCCGGAGAGAGGCATCATCACTCCTGCGCCTCACTCCTGCGAGGCGCAGGAGTGATGATGCGGCACCGTTACCCAGCCTACCGTTCCCCAGGAGAATCCTCGAATTTTTCGTCCCGCTCGTCGATCGCGATCGCTCGACCCCCTCTCCCCTATCACCGCTCTAGTTCTCACGGCCTAACTTAACGCTAAGTGGCGCCTCGCAGGACAGTCTCGCAATTATGCCTCTTCGCACGGCACGCGCGTAGATATTTGAAATCGTGGCCGTCTGCCGATGCATGGTCGCGAACACGGCAACGAAAAAGCTGTGAAGAGCCATTGATTTTTCTCCTCGGTGGACATGGACGGAGAACGATCTTCCTCATTGCGTCCAGAGAGAGTCGGTGTAGCCCTTTTCTTCGGCGATCCGGCGTTATCGACTATCGGTAGGGCGTAGTTTTGAACTTCGCTGGACCCTCGAGCCTCGTCGTCGACGAATCGTATATGTAAAATATCCGACGAAATTAATTATGTACTTTATTAAAGGATACTGAGCCCTTGCGAATTTGCCCGAGAAAGATGAAAAGTGTGTCGTGAGGGCGCGTATCGACTCTCCCTCTCGTTCTTATGGCTATCGTTCTTGGGTCGAGGAAAAATACTGCGTTACAATACACAGACGAATATATATGTGCATGCGTGTGACAACATTTGAATCACACGCCAGTACTGCATGTATAGTATTGCCATATCCATCGACAACGGCCGATGTTCGCAACGATAAATCTGATTCTTACTGCTAGGTGACACCAAGTGAACATCAAGTATCTAAACTTATCGCATAAAGTATTCTGAACAAATTCTGCATCATTTTCAATAATTTGTTTGCAGTGTTTCCACATTAATTAACCCGGGAAACATTAGAGTTAAATGGTCATTCATGATCTGCCACAAAAAATATTGTTAAATGGTGAACATTTTTCAAATGTATTCATCGACAACGGAACTCATTAAAACTTTGTGGTTGAACTTAGAACATCCATGTCAATGCTCAAAAAATCAGTCCCTTTTTTGACTGTCGTGTAACGCTCGAACCTCGTTAAATTCCAAATTATGAATAACGTTATTCGAAAATTATGGTGCCACAATCCATAAGAGTCAAGGATTAAGTTTGAAGAACACAGTAATACAAGCTGGTAATTCAATATTTAGTTCCAGGCAGCGCTCTACCTGGATATGTTGCGCTCTGATGCATAACTTCTTTACAAGGGTTGCATTTGATCAATTATGACGCTCATGCTATCAAAGCAAATTAATAATCTGTCATTGTATATCATCGATTGGGGCAACTGTACCGCCCAGAACTCGCACCAATGACGGAAAAGAGATTGCTGATGAATCTTAACACGACGGCCACCGGCTAACCGTTGGCATTTTAAATTGGATTATTGAATGAACATTTTTATTTCCTAAATGATTTTACTTAAGCGATCAATTATTCTCGGTATTATTCCTTTCTACCTAGTATCCGGTAGGCATCCTGTAGCTTCCCCATTGTCTAATAGGACCCGATGCTGGTAGCTACGGGGAGTGGTATGGAGAATCATCTCCACACTCCTTAATGCAAAGCCAACGTCGGATCCTCCGCGAAGATTTGCGCTTCCACGAGAGCTGCGTGGTCTTTGGTGTCACCATCACTTACCGGTACTCGCTTCCGGGTCCATCCTGTCGAGTTACCTGCCTATTCCCGGACTACGGGGATGAGAAAACTAAAATGGCCAATGTCACCACTGGTTACGCATGGTCTCTCAGAAAGTGGCTCCGGGATAGGCTAATGTCACCACGAGCCACCCGGACCACAGGGAAGGGGGTTTGAACCTTCTCTTCGTCGCCGTCGAGAAATAAATGCTCCTTCTGTGTCGCGCACTTCCTTAAATAACTGTCAGCGGGCTTTGCATGCGGCACGCTCCCACTCCCTATCTCATCCATGATCCCACTATTTCGCCCCCCCCCCCGGCGTGTACTCGCGGCGCGCGCCGAAATTGCGTGCGGGGGGCAACGTTCTCGAACGTTTCGAGAAGCATCGACCAACGGTATGCCGAAAAGGGAGATTTCCGGTGTCCTGATTTAAATTATCGCCCAGGCTCGGTTCTAGCGAAGGGACCGCCTACGGTGAACGTCTCAATATATTTTCTACGTTCTTATATACTTATTTGATAGGAACAAATTAAGTTTTGAATACTCTTAAGATTAAAGCGTAAGACAGTTTTTATTATGCCACTTATTCCCCTGTCAACACTGCCTACCGCATTTTAACTGAAAATTTTTACCGATTGTGTTTTACCATCACTTCAACTGCGAAATTATTGTAATGGTGGTTATTTCTGACCGATTTGTGCTTGAGAAATGTCCGTGTTTTAGCGCCGGTACGAAGAGCTGCTGCTACAGTTGTTTAGACAATTTCAATTGTAGAATTACGGTTAGTACTATTTTTCCGGTTGTTTTGCTTATGTTCTTACCTAAAAATTACCGCTAATAAACCAGTACAAAGAGCTGCTTTTGGAGTTGTTTGGACCATTTTTTACCGCATGTTACCGGTCGGTACATTTTTCAGATTGTTGTCCTTACCATACTGCCGCAAAATTGCTGCTAATAAAACGGAACAAAAAACTGCTATTGCGGTTGTTTTGACACTTTTAACCGTGCATTACCGGCAGTAAAATTTTTGTGCATTTTCTTCTTACTTAAAGACTGCAAAATTACCGCTAATGAAACGGTACATACCGAAAAAAGTTGTCGCAACATTGGAAAAAATCGGTATTAATTGTAATTTTGAATTATATCAAATTAGGATATAATACTACGCTACGCATTTCGGAGAAAGAAAAAAATTTAACGACCTAAAGTTGGGTTCGAACCCAGAACCTTTCGCATACTAACCTAGAACCCTAACGCTGTTTTTTTATTTTTTATAACATCGTTTATTCAAATAATACAGGGGAGTAGCATACTTACATCGGGAGAACGAGGTACAAACCGAAGACAAATAACCATGAAGTTAGCTAAACAAACTTATAATCTACCTGGCTGCTGGCAGCACTCGTGGATTGGTTTAGACCGTGACACTGAACCTTTGCATATTCAGTAATTAAGGGATCATCGCAGTGTGAAATTTTCAAAAAATCGTTTTTTTTTAATTATCGGATAGGATACACGGTTACAAACATGCTGTTAAATTTTTAAATCGAAATACGAATTATTTTCGTCACTACAACATTTCTTAGAGAAAGGGAACGGAGCGTCACATCTGCCGCGTCCGTCCGGTCGTTCAACCGTTATTGTTTTGTTGTGCTCCTACCTGCGCGTGACCTTCTATCGGTATTCAGTTCTTTAAATTCGTTGAAGCTATAGAACTGGTTTGTTGGGAAGCCAAGCATTTCAGTTTATTTTCGGCATTCACTATGGATGGACCTCCGAGAGAAACACCGAAAAAACCTCCGTCTCAAGATAGAAAAGGCTCAAGGAGCACACATCTGCGATACGAAAGAAAAAGAAAAAATTCCGGGGGATTTAAAGGAACGAATCGGCATGTTATCGAGAGTGAAACAACGTTTGCAAGCACATCGGCGGCGAAAATATCGTGGAAGAGTCCGGAGTTCAATGTAAAAATCGACCAAACATTTAGTTATGTTTTGGTAGAATTTTTCTTGGTGTTCGGCGCTCTGCAAGAGTTATTGAAGTGTAAAAAGTGCAACAGCGACGTCAAATTTTGTAAAAAGTCGATTCGCGGTTTAGGCTGAAGCCTAAGCCGCTGAAGCCTAAACGCCTAATTCAAGATTTGTCTTGAGTGTTCGTGTTCGGATCTGGCCGAGATCAATTCTTGTCCGCTAATAAACATCGCGTACGAAATAAACCGCCGTTTCTGTTTCGTTGTGCAAATGCTCGGCATCGGCATACATGAAATTAGAAATTTTCTCGATTTGATGGATCTGACTTCCACTTTCAATAGCACCACGTATTATGGCATACCGGAAACGCTGCACATTGTTATGAAAACAATATACGAGGCCGTCATCCGCAAAGCAGCCGACGAAGAAAAGGAAAAAACTTTGGAAGCCGAAAATCACGCGAATGTGCTAACAGTGTCTGGTGACGGATCTTGGTCGAAGCGCGGTTTTACTTCGCGCATAGGTATTGTGTCTGTGATCGGAAAATACACGAATAAAATTCTAGACGTTGCAGTGACCTTTTCAAAGCTTGTTTATTTTGGAAAGGAAAAGGGAACACTGTCGAGTACGAGACATGGTGTGCGACGCACGGATCGGATCGTAACGTCAACCACGAAGGCAGCGCGGGAAAAATGGAAGTTGACGGTATCGTCGAAATTTTCAAGCGATCTGAGGAAGTACATAATGCAAAATACGGGTTTTATATAGGGGACGGCGATACAAAGACTTTTAAAATGTTGTTAGAAGCTAAACCTTATGGTGATGATTTTATCGTAAAGAGAGGAATGTGTTTTACACGTAAAAAAACGCGTTTATAAAAGGAGAAACGAAGCGAGAAAAAGGTTGGTTCAATTGAAAAAAGCGAAAAAACAAATTGAAGACAAACAAATTGAGAGTGAGCCCAAAAAAAGGAACTCAATCGCGTGCTTCAAAAGCCAAAACTCCAACACGAAAATCTGCTGACGAACCGAAAAAAGCGCAATTGATACTGAAATTGTTGACAAATCTTTCGAAGTATTATCGTTTAGCAGTTCGTCAAAACTCCGATTCCGTTGAAAATGTTAGGAAAGCAATATGGGCGACTTTTTACCACAAAAGTTCAACCGATGCAAATCCACAGCATCAGTATTGCCCTTCGGGAGCAGAGTCATGGTGCGAATGGCGCAAAGCTGAGGCCAGGGGATTTCAAGAAAAATATTCTCATCCACCAGCGCTCGATGATGATGTTCAAGAAGTTCTGAAGCCGATTTACGAAGATTTAACTACAGACGATTTGTTGGAAAGATGTACGGGCGCCAACACGCAAAATAACAATGAAAGTTTCAATCATTGCGATCAACTTCTTACTAGGGTGTTGCATAAATGTATACATTTAGAGCGCAGCTCTAACGATATTGTGTCGGGCTTCCTTCCTTGAATGGGGAATGCGACGGTTTTGACGTATACTGTCTAACAAGGAAACATTCCCAAGTGTCCGACCCCGATTTCGATAATTTTGATATATGTTGTAGAACTCGGAAATTTAAGGGACACGTATTTTTTTTATCATCCCTCGTTGATATATAAGGGGTGAAACAGCCCCTCAAACTTTGGCAGAAAAACAATAATTTTTTTTTTTCTTAGAAGCACCTGACGATTATCAATGAAATTTGGTATACATATATCTCGAGCCAACAGGACTCAGAAATGGTAGTGTGCATCACGGACGCACCCCTTTAAGGGGGTAAACTACCCCTATCTAAATCTTTATTTCTTTTTTGTCGGCGAAAAATAATCGAACTGGAATACAAATAGCATCGTTTTGAAACTAAAATGATATTACAGTTTACGTGTTTTTGGTTTTTTCCCAAAAACCACTGTTTGACCAGATATATATATTTCAAAGCTTTCAATATTTCCCATAGAAGCACCCGACGGATTTCAATAAAATTTGGCAAGCATATATTTCAGAGCAACAGAATTAAAAAATGATACCGTCCGACACGCGCCCACCCCTTTGTGGGGGTAAACCACCCTGATAATTTTTTTTTCAGGATAAAAGAACCGAAAAAAATATAAATCGTATACAGCCGATGCTTGCATAAAAAAAACTCCCGTTTTCGCTTGGAGGGCGAATTCCTAATTCTACTATTTTATTCTACTATCAAAAACCATAATTTAGCACACGGGATATATATTCGAAACATAGGTAATATGTGAATTTGATAATATAACATTTCTACAGATGATACTATTTTCATTCCAAATTTATTCGTTCCAATACATGTATGGAATATGGGATATATGGGAATACTCCAAGAATATTAATTCTGGAAAGCAAAAAAATCTTGGGACTGAAAATTTCAGAAAATTCTATATGATAAAAATAATGTTAACCAAAAATATTTGTAACAAAAAATTATGGCTCATATTCATGACAGTAGTGATGATCGTGGAAAAAGTGTTCGAAGCAGAATGCTTCCTTACACCATAAGCATCGTATTATAGGTAGTGCACCGCAAACAGCACATTTCATAACGGAAGATTTTTCGAAAGCAAATTCGACAGGATTTGGAAAACTTTCTAATCTGTCGTCTACATAGCCACTTTTATACCAAGCATATTGAAAAAGGGATCGATACCTAGGCGAAGATAGTTGATTATGTACAAGTGATTGTAGTTTTATAATATTGTTCCGTAAATGAAGATTAACATCGTAATTGTGTAGGATCGCATTGTCAGAGAAACGCTTCACAAATTTTTTCCACACCCTAAAACCATAAACGTCTAAAGGTTGAATTCTTCCGGTAGTTCCTTTTGGTATAGTCATCAACACAACATCTTTATCTACAGGCTTCGTTTCTGCGATAATATTGCTGCAGTGACCGCTCCAGGAGTCCAGTAAAAG
This sequence comes from Amblyjoppa fuscipennis, assembly GCA_963575735.1. Taxonomy (NCBI): domain Eukaryota; kingdom Metazoa; phylum Arthropoda; class Insecta; order Hymenoptera; family Ichneumonidae; genus Amblyjoppa; species Amblyjoppa fuscipennis. Next base: position 19,789,289 of record OY754488.1, read on the forward strand.
TAGGCTTCTTCGTCCAACGTTAGGAAAGAACACCTCTTTTAGCCATGTTTTGAAGTGGTCTGTAATTGCAAAACATTGCTACCAGTAATATTCATGCACATTGCAGTAATAAAAAGAAAATTATCATTGCAGTACATCATTACATTTTGTCATTTTGCCAGATGACGAAGGGAGGAGGTATACATTCGGGGGACGGATTAATGTTTTTTCTATTAGAGGACCAAAGCGATCGCCTGCTTCTTTTAATACTATCAATAGAGGAGATAGTAGTCGCCCATCACAGGAGACAATTGGCTGAATAGTATAACTATGAGTTGTAGATGATATGGATTGAGCAGAACACTCGACTTTTTCCGTTCCTGCATACGTCAACGTACGTCCTGAATGTATTTCAAGCTGGAATCCACTTTGATCAGAATTATATACGTTTTCAGGCCCGTATTCTGCTATAAAAGGCTTGACAGAAGCAACAAACTCATCAGCTGATTTTTTCAAATTAGCACTGTCTTCTATCGTCTTTCTTGAGACAAACTTTGTGATTTTTCTTGAAACGATCCGATGGGCTTTTTTGAAATTGTATATCCATTTTGAAGAGGCCACGAAAGGCCTATCGCCACTCCCCTGCTCTCCCCATGCTTCCAGAGCCCATTTTTTGATGTCCGAGTCATGGACTATTAATCCAGCTTCTATAGCGTTTCGTAATTTGTTTAATGTAAACTCGGCGATAATCATCAATTTTACTTTCCGCGTTCCTCCTTCGTCCACTTGCTTTGCCCATCTCGTTAATTGACGAGGATTAGTAAGTCTGGCAAATGACTTTTGTACAGTAGAAAACTTGAGATAGCTTTTTTTTCCACTCCGCCAGTACTCTACTGCCCTTTTTTTGTAATCAAATGGGATTTCATCGTTTACAGGACTAGGGCACACAGATGAAGAAGGTCCAGCCACTCCTTCCTCACTCCAATCTTCGGCGTCTTCGACGTATTCTGCGTCTGTTCCGGGAAAGTCGTCTACGAAACCCAATGTAGATTCTTCAGATACTTCTAAAGTGTTGAAGTCCCATATACTGTCCAGAAGAATCTTTTGAATCGATTCTTTCAGAATGATTTCTTGCCGATTGACTTCAGTCGTTGGTAGATACATTGTTTGAAATGTTGCAAGTAATAAATTAAGCACGTTCATTGGATTCACAAACATGTTTAAAATATCGTAACGCACTGATAACACGGCAGGCTCCGAACGCGAAATTTTCAACACCGAATGATGAGGAGTAATGCACGCTCAGACTTTATAAAGAGCCGCACGACTACTTGGGATAACATTTGTCTATTTTCGTTCCAAATTGTTTACAGGCCTGCCGCCCGAAGTTTTCCGGAAACTTCGAGATCTATTTATATTTTTGGCGTCACGAAAATACGCATGAAAAAAATATGTGATCGGTTATTTTGATTTTATGAAGTCGAAGAACTAATCTTATCTTTATTTTTCCAGAAATATGAGTAGACTCATAATGAAACGATTACCGCATCGTAGAATCTACCGTGAGGCAGATTCGGTAAAATAAGCTTTACATGTGTGAACTGAATAAAAATAAATGCTAATGCATTTATTTTAATATATTTTTTTTATTTTATTGTAATTTTATTCGTTTCTAATGAAATGAATAAAATTGCGATACAAATAGTTTCATCTGTAGTTTCATGTTATATTATCAAATCCACATATTACCTATATTTCGAATATATGCCGTGTGCTAAATTATGGTTCTTGATATGAAAATAAAATCCTGTAAACTCTCATTGAACTTCTGACTGTCCTCCAAGCGAAAACGGGAGTTTTTTTTATGCAAGCATCCGCTGTATACGATTTATATTTTTTTCGGTTCTTTTATCCTGAAAAAAAATAAATGATCAGGGTGGTTCACCCCCACAAAGGGGTGGGCGGGTGTCGGACGGTATCATTTTTCAATTCTGTTGCTCTGAAATATATGCTTGCCAAATTTTATTGAAATCCGTCGGGTGCTTCTATGGGAAATATTGAAAGCCTTGAAATATATATACCTGATCAAACAGTGGTTTTTCAGAAAAAACCAAAAACACGTAAACTGTAATATCATTTTAGCTTCAAAACGATGCTATTTGTATTCCAGTTCGATTATTTTTCGCCGAAAAAAAAAGAAAAAAACATTTAGATAGGGGTAGTTTACCCCCTTAAAGGGGTGCGTCCGTGATGCACACTACCATTTCTGAGTCCTGTTGGCTCGAGATATATGTATACCAAATTTCATTGATAATCGTCAGGTGCTTCTAAGAAAAAAAAAAAAATTATTGTTTTTCTGCCAAAGTTTGAGGGGCTGTTTCACCCCTTATATATCAACGAGGGATGATAAAAAAAATACGTGTCCCTTAAATTTCCGAGTTCTACAACATATATCAAAATGATCGAAATCGGGTTCGGACACTTGGGAATGTTTCCTTGTAAGTATTGGATTTTGCGCTGAATCAACGCTCGCATGGTTGAGCTTTCATTAGAGAGCCACTCATATTTTTGTAAATTGAGTCGGTGGAAATCCACCGTGTCTCTATCCGGAATTTGCATCGCTCCTGCGAATCTTCTATCTGGGTGTGTTAAGAGATCTGCCGTTGTCTTGTATCTAAAACCAAATTGGGTGTCCGGGATGATTTTATGAGTGTTACAATATGAAGTGATTTTGAGGTTCAAAACTGATTCAAATACTTTGCTTAAGTTAGGAGTAAGGCTGATTGGACGGTAACTAGCTGGGTCTGAGGGATCTTTACCTTTTTATGAATAGGCAGGACTTTCGTACATTTCCATGTTGTCGGGAAATACCGGTAGTTGTGGCAGTTACTGAAAATTATTATAATTGCTGTAATTACATTCCTCGGAAGATGTTTTAGCACGATCGCTGGAACGTTGTCGAGTCCACTAGACTCGAGATTCTTACGATTTGCATTGAGGTACAAAATACATTAATATCTTCTGGGTCTTGCAGCGGCGCACTGGGTCGTTGTGCATAGGAAAAAGTTGTGATAGTCAAGTTATTTCTTCTCATTGCCTCGAATTCTTCTACTAATCTATCTGTGGTTGCGTCCAATAATTCCCTGAGGCGTGTGCCATCATTTAAGTAACGTGGTGAATTGATGGCTTCGTAGTGCGCTCCGATTACATTGAGTTTATCGGGAGTTGAAGAAAAGATATATTTATTATTTTCTAGCTGCGCATCGTCAAGGGGGCAAGTACTGCGATGGAGGAGCACTTGATTTTGTTCATGAATATGCAGGTTTGCGATGGAAAGCTGTTTTTTCGGTCTAAGTAGCACATTTAACATAGGAAAAAAATTGTCTGTATCTCTATGATTTATTTTTTTTAGTTGGGTCACCCGATGACTATCCGTGGCTTTACGGAATTCCCCTTGGAGTTCTTTTTTAACCGTATTGAGCAGACACTTGGCAGCTATTGTATTCAAGGATTTGAATTGCGGGTCGCTCTTATGCAAACTGTGTAAAAGTGTGACAAAGTAAGTTTTTTCCTTCTGCAGCCGACGGATTTTTGTGGATAGGTATTTATGGATGCTATCGTTTATTTTATTATTGGTACCGTCTCGTTTATGGAGCTTATTATGTGAGCATTAATGTCATTCAGGTATCGGTCTATCTCTTGATTTGTTAGATTTACGTTATCGGGAATTCTCTGCTTGAAGAGGGTCTCCAGTTTTTTAAAAAAACGCTTCCAGTTCGTAGCCTTAAAATTAAAACGCTTCGGACACGTCGATGCGTCAGCCTCCACCAGATAGTCTTTCGGAACGTTCACGGTTATTAGAATAGTATTATGGCTGCTATCGTAAGGCACAATCGGTACCTTGTCTCCAATGCTATGTTCTACATTTAGTCTGGCATCAGCAATGCAGACATCGAGGAAGGTTGATGCTGGCTTGTATGTCGGTTCCAACGGAGTATAAATCCTAGTTTTATAATTAATTGCGGAAGCCTGCTCCCAAACGCCCATATATCGACCTCCCTCATTGCTAGCCCTATCTCCCCAGCATATACGCCTAGCATTGGTATCGCCTGCGATAATATAGAACATATTGATTCTTTGTAAATTGAGCTTTTCGAAGATTAGGTCTGGTATTTCTGGTTGCTATTTTGACTATCGTGTACTCCATAATTTTGTTACTCTGTGCAGAAGGGAAGGAGATTATGTTATATTTTAGACTATTTTTTATTAAAATTGCTGTCCCCCCCTGCGTGGAGTTGGAGCGATCAGTGCGGATTAGTTCAAAATCTTTAAAGCGTCGGTTATAATTTTTGTTGAGTTTGGTTTCAGATATCAAAGCTATGTCTATATTATGGAGTGCTGGGAAGTTGATTAGTTCTAGTCTACGATGGTTCGCGATCAGCGAATTGACGTTTATTGCGGCGATAACAATTTTCGAAGGATTGTTTGTGGAATTAGCCATGAGAAAATATCACGAGAACGCTAAATTTATTGCGGGAACATTGCCGACATTAGAAACTCAATGTTCGCTGTATTTTTGGCTACTTGGGATGCCAGCGGTTTGTCCTGGTCCATTATTGCTGCGATATCTTTTTTCAGATCGTTTGCCTATGCCGGCGGGCGCTCGGGCGTCTGTATTTTGTGTGGTCGGTGAACGCTTCGTACGTAAGTCGGCTGATCGTAGATAGGCGGCGCTCTCTAGTACTGTTGCTGGCTCCACGGGTCGCGCTACATGGCTCCGGAGTAGATCGGCTGATCGTAGGTGCAGTATTGCCAATTTAGTGATTTTGGAGCTAGATCTGGAGATTTTGAGAAGCCTACGAAGATTTCTGCTGCCGCTTTGCGATATGTCGCAAATCTGGTGATTTTTCATCAAGATTTGGAGACTTCTAGCGATTTTTAAGAATTCTCGGAGATTTCTAGAGATTTGAAAAATAGATGTTTAATGTGTATAGAATGCTTGATTTGTGATCTTGATATGGATGATAAAATAAAAAAATAGATTAATTATAGCAAATGAGCAAGGCATCTTCAACAGGCAGGGCCTTAACGTAAATGCGACAAAGTTGAATTTATAGTAAATGGAGAATGTAGCATAGGCGGTAGCGTTGGAGTTTGATAACCCTTGTTTTGTGGGTTCGATCCCGCGATTTATTTTATTTTTTTTTCTTGAAATTACATACGTTTGATTACTATTTAATCCACGTAACTAGAGTCAGAAAATATCGTCATTATAATTTAGGATTTCTTTAAAAATGATTGTTTTACGGATTTTTTAATGAATTTGTAACGAATCTTTTTACCTATTTGCTAATCTTTTATTGCTAATTTTTAAGTATTTAAGCAATTTTTTTAACTAACTTTTTATATAAGTTTTTTCATCTTTTTTAAGATCAGTTTTTACCTGTTTTTAAACAGGCGAAGCCAGCATGCCCTCCTAGTTGTACCCTCATTATGAGTATGTGCCGGGGCTGTACGTGAGTCACACGTACAATGCACATAGGGAAGCTACGGTAGCGACATCTTATCGTTCAGTTAATAGCTCATTCGAGGGCCCCACCTTCTCTAGCTTCAAGCGTTCTGTAGGGGGCACGCTACAAATATCTCTATTCTTTGTTGATACTTTGTTGTGCATAAACTCGTGTGTTCTCAACTCTCCACAGACCGAGTTGCTGAATGTCACAGAGTGTCTCTAGCACGCATTAAATACGTTGCTTGACCCTTCCGTCAAGTTTTAAGCAGAGTTTTAATCTACGAGTGACGAGTCAAAAAAAATCGAGTTTCATGCGTACTGCGATTAAAAAAAAAACATATCACCGAGTTGTCTAGAGTTGTCTAGAAGCAGTAGAGAATTATTCAAAATTTGGTTAGTAGCGTCGATCGAAACTATGTATACTGCATGTGACTACTAATTACGACTGTCGCGATCTTATGATACAAAGTTATTCTACAAAAGAGCAAAGAAGACGAATCGTAGAAGAACGAACACGAAAATAAGTTACTTAAAACTTGCAAGTTTTAATGGCTGATTCGGAGGTAAGTAATTATAATACCTCTTAAATGGAGGTCGAATGAAACAAGAAATGTTTACATTCGATCATGGTGTCTGTAGGTTTGCGGAAATTCGTCGACAGAAAAAAAAGAAAGATCAAACATAACCTGTCTCGGCCGTCGTACGCTAACGGCACCGGCCAGAGCATCTTCGAGATCGCCACGCCATCGGTCGGAACACGTACGAGTAAGTATGACTTCACGGTTTACTATTTTTTTGTGTTAAAAAAAGACATCCCTGATTAGAAGTTCTGCGACTCACGTTATATAGATATAAATTCGTAACAAAGGAAATTGTATTAAATAATATTTTGATTTATTCAGTGCCACCGCAGTATACCCAGAAGTATCGAAAAGACTGGGAGATGTTGGAGACAACTAAAGGATGGCTTCAACCTTGCACCACTGATTGTTCAAAGGCTTACTGTAAATACTGCAAGATTTTGCTCAACGCTAAGCTCGGAGATCTCCTCAAGCATGGGCAGACTGCAAAGCACGTTGCAGCATCGAAGCCGTTTTCGAATAAAAGGTAACAAACTATACCGTTTCAGCCCATCGACACTGTGACGAAGGAACGACGAAAAGAAGCTCAGTTCTCTCTATACGTCGCAGCACATACATCCATCACAGATGGAACTATCACTGCGATCGAATTAGAGTGGGAAAATCTTCGCTTCGTTAGGTGGGAAGAAAAGGAAGACACGGAAAATTTTTGGCTCGAAGTGAGCAAGTATCGAGACGCTGGTGGACAAAATCCCTTCAGTAGCTTGGTAGATTTGGCCTTGAAATTTCTGTGTCTTCCTCACTCTAATGCAGACATTGAAAGAGTTTTCAGTCAGATGAATCTCATCAAAACGAAGTTGCGAAATAAGATGAAGCTTCCGTTATTAAATAACATAATGCACATCCGATTTGGACTGAAAAGACTTGGTGTTTGTTACAATAGTTGCACTCTACCCGAAAGTGTTTTGAAATCCGTCGGCACTATGAAAACATATCAGACGTCAGTTCCCAAGTCGGATATTCACGATACCGACGAGATAGCACGATTGTTGCTGTGATATTGTATAGTACATTTTGTTCCAACAAACAAACAAACAAGATGTAATGTTGGTTTAGTTGCTGTATGCCATTGTAATTGCTGCCAAATGTTTCAAACGGATAAATAAATATTTATTTATTTCTAAATGTCTGGTACTTTTATTTTGTATACATACGTTATTTTTGTTATTTTATTATAATGTGAACGAATTAGCCAATATCTGGTGAATAACTGGAGATATCCGAGGCTTTACGATTTGGAGATATCTGGTGATTTTTGAGGTCTGATATGGAGATATCTTTTCCGCGCGTGTTGGCAACACTGCGTAGGTGGGTGGCGTTCGCTGACATTGTTGTTGAAGTTGCTACTGGCTCCGCGGCTCGCACTGCACGGCTCCAGTATATGACAGCTGTGGATTCGTAGTGGTGCGGATCTTCGCTAGCTTTATTTAGGTAGCCATCTTGCTTGCAGCCGCCTGCTCTCTCTCTCTCTTGCTAGCGGCCGCCTACTCTCTCTTTGTTGGTTCCGTGATTTTGGGCGCATTTTACACATCGGAACTCGAGTGTGCAGTTTCTGATCGCATGACCAATTCCTTGACAGTTCTCGTACTGGAACGGGTCCTATTTACGTTGATGTTCCCAGCGCACTTTTTGATATGCTAGTCGTCGGATTTTGAAGAAGGGCGCCGACGGTGTTTCTGGATCTATTTGCACTAGGTGATGGTATTTTAACTGGTTTTTCTTGTCAAAATAATATCTTGCCACGTCGAACTTATTTTTGTCGATGTTACTTTTTTCCTCGAGTTCTGTCTTGATCTGGTCTGTGGTGAAATCACCCCTGATTCCCATTAGGATCAGAGATTTTGGTTTTTCGCTTTTTGGCGTGCAGGTATAAAAACTTATTTTAATTTTTACGAGTATAACTTTAATCGCTCGGTAGTGCGTTATGTCGCTGAAAAAGATCGAGTGAGTTACTAGATCTATTTGCACTAGTGTAACGCTCTTCTGGAAATTTTGCTGTTCCTAGCAAAGTCACGAGGGCGTTAAACCCAATGTTTTTGGCGTGGATCGGTGGTGATTTTGATTTTTTAAGTTGCGGCACTACATTTGCCTTGGCCCCACCTGCCTCCATGTCAGTGCAGTCTGATAAGGCATTGAAGTTATTGTTATCAGCGATTGAGTCATGCACTTGTTTTTTTTTTTTGACCTCGCGAGGTTTTTTTCGGGAACTCCCAGTTCTCGTTTTTAGCGCTGTTCGCAGGCAGGTTGGCGTTGGCGACTGCAGGTGTCACTGATGTCGCTGTTGATGATGAGGCTACTGTGTTGTTCGCTGCCTTTCTTGCTTTGATGATTCATAGCATCGCGCGAGTATCAGCTGGGCCGGAACTTCTTCCTTTTAAGGCTTGTTTATATATCCTCTTAAGTTGCGTTCAGGTCAGGTTAGTTTTTGCGTTACGCGGATCCTTTTGGGGGTTCCCGTCACCTTGCTCGGATCCGTGTTCTCGATGCATTCGACCATGTTGCTACACGCCGGCCGGCGGCCGCGAAGATTTCGGTTTTTTTAAAATTCTGATGCACTATGGGGCCCAATTTTTCCGTGATATAGCTGAGGATATTAGCCACACCTTGAAACGAGGGTATTGACCTCTTTTGAGACGTATAGTCCGCGATAATTAGTCCGGAATACGAAAAATAACAGCGAGTATCGCGGAGCTCGTGCCGACACGTCCGTACACGACCGCTGTCGCTGTGAGACTCCGCGTACCGGTTTGTTAGCGATAATTTTATGGTGATAAAGTAAGTAGAACAACCGTAAAAATAGTACTACCGGTAGTTTAACAGTTGAAATCGTCAAATCTCTACAGTTGCCGCTCTCTATATAGGTTTGTTAGCTGTAGTCTTGCGGCAAAAAAAACGAGATTAACAACCGTAAAAATAGTACTACCGGCCGTTTTGCAGTTGAAATTGTCTAAACACTACAGTTGCTACTCTATATAGGTATATTAGTGGTCATTTTTCGGTAAAAAGACGAGTTTAACAACCGCGATACTAATACTACCGGTAGTTTAAGGTTGAAAGTGCCAAAGCAACCACAGCAGCAGCACATCGTATCGGTTTATTCGCGGTCATTTTTCGGTTGTAGAACCTGAAAAATTTAACGACCTGTGACACGCCGTTAAAATAGTCAAAACAATCGCAAAACCAACGCTTTGTACTGATTTGTTAAAGGATATGTTGTAGTCGGAAGAAAAGTATATCAACCACAAAAATAGGACAGTAGTTTTGGGGTTAACCACCCCAAAACTACTGTGGTTGTAACCACCGCATCAATAGCTATTCGTACCGGTGTATTAGCGGTAATTTTACCGTCATAAGGTAAGTAGACCGACTGTAAAAATAGTACTAACGGTAGTTTTGCGGTTGCAATGGTCGAAACAACCACAGCTGCAACTCTTTATATCGGTTTGTTAGCGGTCATTTTGCCATAGAGAGATCGGCATAAAAACTGCGAAATTAGTACTATCGGTATTTTATGGTTGAAAGTGACAAAGCAACCGCAGCAGCAGCTCATCGTACCGGTTGATTCGCAGTAAGCAACGGTAATAAAGTTAGTCGACAAATCGCAAAAATTTAACGATCGGTAATACACGGCGAAAATTGGCAAAACTACACAACGGTAGCTTTTTGTGCCGATTTATTAGCGGCAATTTACCGGTCGTAAGGCAAGTACAACAAACGCGAAAATTCTACTATCGGTACTTTTGCGGTTATAATTGAAAAATTAACTGCAGCAATAGGACGTGGGACTGGTTTATTCGCGGTAATTGCGCGGTTCGGAACACGTTAATCAACCAAAGCCTGCTGGCAAACTCGGTGATAGCATTTAAATATGGTGCCACATGGCGGCGTTGCGAGCTGTTAATATGAGGTTTTATTTAATTTTTTTTTTTGTGGTTAATCTTATGGTAAATCACAACTTACTGACAGGGTCGTTGAAAATAAAGAACAAGATGTTTCGGGATTTCTAAAGGGGTTATTGTATGAGTTCAATTCTTAAAAAAAAAACATCAATTAACTACAAAAATTCGAAGTCGCGAATGCGATCATTATCGTTTCCTCATAAAAGCTAAAAATAAAAATTTTCATATGGCTTTCTCATAATGTTCCTTTATGCGCGAGGCTTCCTCCATGAGGAAGCCAAAAATACAAAAATGCGACCTCATAGAGGAACCTGCGTGCATAAAGGTTATGACAAAGTGATATTAAAATTTCAATTTCCAGTTTTTATGAGGAATCGATACGGACATTTTTATTTTCTACTTTTACGAGGAAGCGATATAAAAGTTTCAACTGTCATATGTTTTCAACGTCAACGTCGTATTTGACTTTTATGCAAAACGGCCAGCTGATTCAGGGTCAGCGCGAATAAATGCATGGAATTATGCGCTCCTGCATTTTTTTTGTGCACTTTCGATTTTTTTCAGAAAGAAATACAAACGTACCGCGTTATCTGGCCTTTTCAACCCCGTCATATCCACCGTTTTGTGCATTTCTTGCCCTATAACACGATAGGCACCTGGGATTTTTCACAATGCAATCGGAAAGCAATGAAAGACGTAAAATCATTCAGTTTTGCAACTTTGTGTATAAAAAATGTTCGTTAATCGTCGCTCCGGGACTGTATTCCATATATTTTTTTTCACAATGGTCACGAATCTGACACTTCTTTTATTCATAAATGATTATTTGATGAGGAAAATTGCGTCTCAAGTAAAGGACTTTTCATGAAATTCAAAAAATTCAAAATTACATACAATTGTAACGGTTCGATCGATTCTATCGAAATTTCATAGGAATCCGCGGGTGATCATAATCCATCTGTGTACGTGTTTTTAACCAGATAGCTTAATAATGGTGAGTGTTAGAGCGCGAACCGACATTTTTTTAAGAAATTCAAAATGATGTATACTACAACTCCACATTTGTTAAAGAAAATTTTGCAGAAGCATTGACCGTGATTTACCGGCATTCGCGACTTATAGTGGTTTGAATTTTTCCCGTGTGGTTCACACTCGCACGCGCACATTTTTTCTAAATAGGATTTTTCGACGTTTTCGAACATTCTCAACACATTTTAATAAAAATCACGACATTATTTTTTTTTTATAACAAACAAACTTTACCACAAACAAAGCTTCCTCCATGAGAAAGCAATCGGCGTAGGGCACGTAGCGTACCCATCGCCCGGGACGCCGAGTGTGTGTATCAGACTTGACGCTCCGCAATAGCTATCTCTGGCCAGAGTGTAAGCTATCGTGCTCAGGCTTCAACGCATCGGGGTATGATTCATCATAACGATGCTTCTAGGTATACCAGGCGACTATCCTAGAATACTTGGAGCCTTGCCTCCTTAACCTGGGGCGCTGAGGAGGCCGACGATAATAGCCCTAGCACGACTACATTTAGGGATGCCGGAGGAGGGGGGACTAGGCCAACGATACCCTGAACAACTGGCAACCCAAAGAAGGGATGCGGTGGTGCGGAGTACCGGCCCAGATGCCAGTACAACCGGCAATAGCCCACGAAGGGTTGCTGGAGCACGGGGGACTGACCAAGATGCCCTGAGCAACCGGCAACCCCGAGAAAGGATACTGGGAGACGGGAGATAGGCCAAGTCCCACTGAGCAACCGGCAAGCCCACGAAGGGTGGCTGGGGACCGGGGGACTGAACCAAGATACCCTGAGCAATCGGTAATCCCTAATGAGAAAGGTGTCAAGTCGCAAAAGTAGGTGCGCAAAAGTCAATGACATCACGAGGGACGCCTGTCAGTTGTGTTCCGCGTGTGAGGGACACAACGTGGACAATTAGGGCGATGCGAGTGCCCCACGGGGCCCGAGTACAATGGTCCAGCAAGACTGAGTGCTCGTATCGCTAACAAAAACAACAACAACATGAGAAAGCAAGACAATTTATTGTACGGACAATCTTTTTTTTTCAACGTGAATACTGATAATAATACTGTTGATGAACGTAACATGTATGCATAGAGCACACAGCATTTTTTAGATTCATATACAGTAATGTACTTTTGTTATTCTACTATGAGTAAACGATTAATTAAGTGCTGTTGATCAATTATATATTTTTACGGATTATTAATTAGTTAACAGTAAGCAATCCGTTAGCGATTGTTATTTAACACTTACAATTAAGGCACGGTTTTTCTTTGCTAATCAGCGATCACTAATCTTTGATATCACTAATCAGTTAACACTGGATAATCCACAATTAGTTAACATTGTTAACATTTTGTAAGTAGGTGCACATTTTTCAATATCTCTTAATCTCATCGAGTTGTTCAATGCATGCATGTGCTTGCACTCAAAAGTTGAATGGGTATCTTATCAAACAGATCTAAAAGTACATGTTCCTTATCAAAAGCTGATTGTAAGATGAGAATCTTTACAACATCCCGAACTCGAATACTGCATTATTGTAAAGTTCAAATTAGGATCCTGCTGGATTTTTATAAGGACACGGTGCTTAGGATGTCCCTGCAATAGCCATAGCGGCGCTGACGACCGATTTTAACTTCCAATTTGGGATCCGTCTCGGTTTTTACAAGGACCCTTACAGATACAATATAAAAAATTGCTTGAGGAATTGGAACAGACAAAAATAACATTTAAACCAGCGTTAAAAGTAATTTTTTAGATACTCCATTGCCTCTATCATCAATTTCGTTTCCTTCGGACCCAATGTCTTAGTACCCATTACTATGGGTGAGCACTACTAAAACACAATGCTATTCAATCGCTATTGGAATTCTGACAGGAAGCACCGGAGCCTTACATAAACATCTCCCATTTAGTGAATTCTAGCATGAGATTCGAGTGGATTGTAACACTCGAATTCGTCATAATAAATATTTAAAGGGACTACGAATTTATTCAGAAAGCATTCACGCTGATTAGTTTGTCAAACATTTTTATCAATTGTATCGTGGACTATGTTATCATGAATCTACTCCGGCATGTACGTATGTGCGATATATATCTCGGTGGGCGAAAAATTATTTACATAAAAATTATGTTTTGCCCTTGCGGGTACAAAATTACGTTTGTACCCGTAAGGGTACAAACGTTAGTGTGATTGGACCTGGCACTCACTATTCTACCGTCCATAGCTATGTCATCGATGCTTTGGCGAACAAATATTTCTTTAGAAACACCATGAATCTTTTTTTATACATTGTAGTCTTTTGTATTCTGTTGCGTTTGCGGGAAATGCGTTGTTCAAGAAAGCGGTGATACCTTAAGATTTTTGAGTGTCGTTGGCTGCAGGTACGTCATTTTTTAAAAGTGGTTCTAGCGCTACTTAATAACTTAGACGTACTTTCGATAATCCCTTCAATAGCTATTAAACACTGGTTTTTATCACGACATAATTTTGAATAATATCTGTGTCATTTCCGCAATCGATCGTCAATCACGGGCAATTCGTTGATCGGCTCATTCTTTGGTAATAAGGGTTCTTCTTCAAGTAAGTCAATATCTTTGTAAAATGAATCAACAGACATTAATAGCCATTCTATTGGCCGGCCGATAAAGCTTGATTCTTATATGACGTTTAAAGGAACCGGATCTTCCGGTTTCTAAAAAAAAGAAAAGAGAGATTCTCTAACTTCGCAAAAAGCATTAATTTTCTTATTGTTAGAACAACTTGGAAACGTTAGCGGAAGGTCGAATTTATGTTATTAGCTACAACGAAATTCCGATGGTTTTGCGTAATCTTTTCTTCGGAATATCAGGCATTTAGAGTAGCCCATAACATCTAAATTTATTCTCGATATACTCGACCTGTACACGACCTGTACTCAACTTCTCTTCGTACCCTAGTGCACACTTTTATTAGTTAAGTACAAGGTGAGTACAAGTCGAGCACAAGTCGAGTGCAAGTCGAGCGCAAGTCGAGCGCAAGTCGAGTGCAAGTCGAGCGCAAGTCGAGCGCAAGTCGAGCATAAGTCGAGTATAAGTTGGATTTCTGTTGAGAACGCCTCCGATTTTGAAATCTAATCTCAATTCTTCAGGAACCACAAGTAACGTCACAAGAATATTTTTCCATTTTTTTAGAATATTGTTTTCGTGTTACCAAGTTCTGTGCTTTTTCATTATTGAAAAAAAAACCAATAACATTGGGCATTATACAGTGTTACCAGCCCATACTTTCGTAATATCACTACGTGGCGCGTAGTAGCCTATCAAAACTGCTAAATTCGTAGGTGTTGCTTCCCGCTAAAAAACCACTAACGTTGAATATTTTCCCGCCGCAATTCAATCAATTTTCTATACATCAACATGAGATAAGGGAGAGCGGGGCAAATCGGGACAGCGGGGCAAAACGCAATTTTTCAATAGCTTTTGGATGGAAGAGTGACCCGTGTGGAAATTTCGTCTCGGACTTAGTCCGATTTGAACCAGTTTTTTTGGTTACAAACCAGCCTCAGGCCAGTGAATCTGGTCAGTAGCTGGCGTTATGTGTAACATCGGACTTGACTCGTCTAACTGGTCAAGAACTAGTTAGCAGTACTGGACTCGCTCTCGTGAAACTAACCACCCACGTAGGGTCATTGAAGAGGGTTAATTATTGGGCGCATCCGTCTTCCCTTACTAACTAAGGGATCAATGAATGAATAAAAAAATAAAAATATTGAAAAAAAACGAATGAGCACGAATACTCGAACTGTTTATGTTGGCGAGAAGAATGACCCGGGATTAGGATCGAACCGTCTACCTAACCGTTATACCTACCTATGAACCTAACACGCTACCGACTACCCTATTACTAACTTGTAATTTTTTAATCCAAATGCCCTCTAAACTGCATCGGACATTATAGGTAAGACATTATTGGCGATTCGAATAATCATTAAACCGTCTACGGAAAATTCGTCTCAAACAATTCTTGTAAAAACGATTCGACTAAAACCATTCATAGAAAAATTCGTCTCTCGTCTCTCGTCTCTCGTCTCTCGTCTCTCGTCTCTCGTCTCTCGTCTCTCGTCTCTCGTCTCTCGTCTCTCGTCTCTCGTCTCTCGTCTCTCGTCTCTCGTCTCTCGTCTCTCGTCTCTCGTCTCTCGTCTCTCGTCTCTCGTCTCTCGTCTCTCGTCTCTCGTCTCTCGTCTCTCGTCTCTCGTCTCTCGTCTCTCGTCTCTCGTCTCTCGTCTCTCGTCTCTCGTCTCTCGTCTCTCGTCTCTCGTCTCTCGTCTCTCGTCTCTCGTCTCTCGTCTCTCGTCTCTCGTCTCTCGTCTCTCGTCTCTCGTCTCTCGTCTCTCGTCTCTCGTCTCTCGTCTCTCGTCTCTCGTCTCTCGTCTCTCGTCTCTCGTCTCTCGTCTCTCGTCTCTCGTCTCTCGTCTCTCGTCTCTCGTCTCTCGTCTCTCGTCTCTCGTCTCTCGTCTCTCGTCTCTCGTCTCTCGTCTCTCGTCTCTCGTCTCTCGTCTCTCGTCTCTCGTCTCTCGTCTCTCGTCTCTCGTCTCTCGTCTCTCGTCTCTCGTCTCTCGTCTCTCGTCTCTCGTCTCTCGTCTCTCGTCTCTCGTCTCTCGTCTCTCGTCTCTCGTCTCTCGTCTCTCGTCTCTCGTCTCTCGTCTCTCGTCTCTCGTCTCTCGTCTCTCGTCTCTCGTCTCTCGTCTCTCGTCTCTCGTCTCTCGTCTCTCGTCTCTCGTCTCTCGTCTCTCGTCTCTCGTCTCTCGTCTCTCGTCTCTCGTCTCTCGTCTCTCGTCTCTCGTCTCTCGTCTCTCGTCTCTCGTCTCTCGTCTCTCGTCTCTCGTCTCTCGTCTCTCGTCTCTCGTCTCTCGTCTCTCGTCTCTCGTCTCTCGTCTCTCGTCTCTCGTCTCTCGTCTCTCGTCTCTCGTCTCTCGTCTCTCGTCTCTCGTCTCTCGTCTCTCGTCTCTCGTCTCTCGTCTCTCGTCTCTCGTCTCTCGTCTCTCGTCTCTCGTCTCTCGTCTCTCGTCTCTCGTCTCTCGTCTCTCGTCTCTCGTCTCTCGTCTCTCGTCTCTCGTCTCTCGTCTCTCGTCTCTCGTCTCTCGTCTCTCGTCTCTCGTCTCTCGTCTCTCGTCTCTCGTCTCTCGTCTCTCGTCTCTCGTCTCTCGTCTCTCGTCTCTCGTCTCTCGTCTCTCGTCTCTCGTCTCTCGTCTCTCGTCTCTCGTCTCTCGTCTCTCGTCTCTCGTCTCTCGTCTCTCGTCTCTCGTCTCTCGTCTCTCGTCTCTCGTCTCTCGTCTCTCGTCTCTCGTCTCTCGTCTCTCGTCTCTCGTCTCTCGTCTCTCGTCTCTCGTCTCTCGTCTCTCGTCTCTCGTCTCTCGTCTCTCGTCTCTCGTCTCTCGTCTCTCGTCTCTCGTCTCTCGTCTCTCGTCTCTCGTCTCTCGTCTCTCGTCTCTCGTCTCTCGTCTCTCGTCTCTCGTCTCTCGTCTCTCGTCTCTCGTCTCTCGTCTCTCGTCTCTCGTCTCTCGTCTCTCGTCTCTCGTCTCTCGTCTCTCGTCTCTCGTCTCTCGTCTCTCGTCTCTCGTCTCTCGTCTCTCGTCTCTCGTCTCTCGTCTCTCGTCTCTCGTCTCTCGTCTCTCGTCTCTCGTCTCTCGTCTCTCGTCTCTCGTCTCTCGTCTCTCGTCTCTCGTCTCTCGTCTCTCGTCTCTCGTCTCTCGTCTCTCGTCTCTCGTCTCTCGTCTCTCGTCTCTCGTCTCTCGTCTCTCGTCTCTCGTCTCTCGTCTCTCGTCTCTCGTCTCTCGTCTCTCGTCTCTCGTCTCTCGTCTCTCGTCTCTCGTCTCTCGTCTCTCGTCTCTCGTCTCTCGTCTCTCGTCTCTCGTCTCTCGTCTCTCGTCTCTCGTCTCTCGTCTCTCGTCTCTCGTCTCTCGTCTCTCGTCTCTCGTCTCTCGTCTCTCGTCTCTCGTCTCTCGTCTCTCGTCTCTCGTCTCTCGTCTCTCGTCTCTCGTCTCTCGTCTCTCGTCTCTCGTCTCTCGTCTCTCGTCTCTCGTCTCTCGTCTCTCGTCTCTCGTCTCTCGTCTCTCGTCTCTCGTCTCTCGTCTCTCGTCTCTCGTCTCTCGTCTCTCGTCTCTCGTCTCTCGTCTCTCGTCTCTCGTCTCTCGTCTCTCGTCTCTCGTCTCTCGTCTCTCGTCTCTCGTCTCTCGTCTCTCGTCTCTCGTCTCTCGTCTCTCGTCTCTCGTCTCTCGTCTCTCGTCTCTCGTCTCTCGTCTCTCGTCTCTCGTCTCTCGTCTCTCGTCTCTCGTCTCTCGTCTCTCGTCTCTCGTCTCTCGTCTCTCGTCTCTCGTCTCTCGTCTCTCGTCTCTCGTCTCTCGTCTCTCGTCTCTCGTCTCTCGTCTCTCGTCTCTCGTCTCTCGTCTCTCGTCTCTCGTCTCTCGTCTCTCGTCTCTCGTCTCTCGTCTCTCGTCTCTCGTCTCTCGTCTCTCGTCTCTCGTCTCTCGTCTCTCGTCTCTCGTCTCTCGTCTCTCGTCTCTCGTCTCTCGTCTCTCGTCTCTCGTCTCT
Organism: Amblyjoppa fuscipennis; assembly: GCA_963575735.1. Lineage (NCBI taxonomy): Eukaryota > Metazoa > Arthropoda > Insecta > Hymenoptera > Ichneumonidae > Amblyjoppa > Amblyjoppa fuscipennis. The sequence continues at coordinate 19,806,932 of OY754488.1, forward strand.
CGTCTCTCGTCTCTCGTCTCTCGTCTCTCGTCTCTCGTCTCTCGTCTCTCGTCTCTCGTCTCTCGTCTCTCGTCTCTCGTCTCTCGTCTCTCGTCTCTCGTCTCTCGTCTCTCGTCTCTCGTCTCTCGTCTCTCGTCTCTCGTCTCTCGTCTCTCGTCTCTCGTCTCTCGTCTCTCGTCTCTCGTCTCTCGTCTCTCGTCTCTCGTCTCTCGTCTCTCGTCTCTCGTCTCTCGTCTCTCGTCTCTCGTCTCTCGTCTCTCGTCTCTCGTCTCTCGTCTCTCGTCTCTCGTCTCTCGTCTCTCGTCTCTCGTCTCTCGTCTCTCGTCTCTCGTCTCTCGTCTCTCGTCTCTCGTCTCTCGTCTCTCGTCTCTCGTCTCTCGTCTCTCGTCTCTCGTCTCTCGTCTCTCGTCTCTCGTCTCTCGTCTCTCGTCTCTCGTCTCTCGTCTCTCGTCTCTCGTCTCTCGTCTCTCGTCTCTCGTCTCTCGTCTCTCGTCTCTCGTCTCTCGTCTCTCGTCTCTCGTCTCTCGTCTCTCGTCTCTCGTCTCTCGTCTCTCGTCTCTCGTCTCTCGTCTCTCGTCTCTCGTCTCTCGTCTCTCGTCTCTCGTCTCTCGTCTCTCGTCTCTCGTCTCTCGTCTCTCGTCTCTCGTCTCTCGTCTCTCGTCTCTCGTCTCTCGTCTCTCGTCTCTCGTCTCTCGTCTCTCGTCTCTCGTCTCTCGTCTCTCGTCTCTCGTCTCTCGTCTCTCGTCTCTCGTCTCTCGTCTCTCGTCTCTCGTCTCTCGTCTCTCGTCTCTCGTCTCTCGTCTCTCGTCTCTCGTCTCTCGTCTCTCGTCTCTCGTCTCTCGTCTCTCGTCTCTCGTCTCTCGTCTCTCGTCTCTCGTCTCTCGTCTCTCGTCTCTCGTCTCTCGTCTCTCGTCTCTCGTCTCTCGTCTCTCGTCTCTCGTCTCTCGTCTCTCGTCTCTCGTCTCTCGTCTCTCGTCTCTCGTCTCTCGTCTCTCGTCTCTCGTCTCTCGTCTCTCGTCTCTCGTCTCTCGTCTCTCGTCTCTCGTCTCTCGTCTCTCGTCTCTCGTCTCTCGTCTCTCGTCTCTCGTCTCTCGTCTCTCGTCTCTCGTCTCTCGTCTCTCGTCTCTCGTCTCTCGTCTCTCGTCTCTCGTCTCTCGTCTCTCGTCTCTCGTCTCTCGTCTCTCGTCTCTCGTCTCTCGTCTCTCGTCTCTCGTCTCTCGTCTCTCGTCTCTCGTCTCTCGTCTCTCGTCTCTCGTCTCTCGTCTCTCGTCTCTCGTCTCTCGTCTCTCGTCTCTCGTCTCTCGTCTCTCGTCTCTCGTCTCTCGTCTCTCGTCTCTCGTCTCTCGTCTCTCGTCTCTCGTCTCTCGTCTCTCGTCTCTCGTCTCTCGTCTCTCGTCTCTCGTCTCTCGTCTCTCGTCTCTCGTCTCTCGTCTCTCGTCTCTCGTCTCTCGTCTCTCGTCTCTCGTCTCTCGTCTCTCGTCTCTCGTCTCTCGTCTCTCGTCTCTCGTCTCTCGTCTCTCGTCTCTCGTCTCTCGTCTCTCGTCTCTCGTCTCTCGTCTCTCGTCTCTCGTCTCTCGTCTCTCGTCTCTCGTCTCTCGTCTCTCGTCTCTCGTCTCTCGTCTCTCGTCTCTCGTCTCTCGTCTCTCGTCTCTCGTCTCTCGTCTCTCGTCTCTCGTCTCTCGTCTCTCGTCTCTCGTCTCTCGTCTCTCGTCTCTCGTCTCTCGTCTCTCGTCTCTCGTCTCTCGTCTCTCGTCTCTCGTCTCTCGTCTCTCGTCTCTCGTCTCTCGTCTCTCGTCTCTCGTCTCTCGTCTCTCGTCTCTCGTCTCTCGTCTCTCGTCTCTCGTCTCTCGTCTCTCGTCTCTCGTCTCTCGTCTCTCGTCTCTCGTCTCTCGTCTCTCGTCTCTCGTCTCTCGTCTCTCGTCTCTCGTCTCTCGTCTCTCGTCTCTCGTCTCTCGTCTCTCGTCTCTCGTCTCTCGTCTCTCGTCTCTCGTCTCTCGTCTCTCGTCTCTCGTCTCTCGTCTCTCGTCTCTCGTCTCTCGTCTCTCGTCTCTCGTCTCTCGTCTCTCGTCTCTCGTCTCTCGTCTCTCGTCTCTCGTCTCTCGTCTCTCGTCTCTCGTCTCTCGTCTCTCGTCTCTCGTCTCTCGTCTCTCGTCTCTCGTCTCTCGTCTCTCGTCTCTCGTCTCTCGTCTCTCGTCTCTCGTCTCTCGTCTCTCGTCTCTCGTCTCTCGTCTCTCGTCTCTCGTCTCTCGTCTCTCGTCTCTCGTCTCTCGTCTCTCGTCTCTCGTCTCTCGTCTCTCGTCTCTCGTCTCTCGTCTCTCGTCTCTCGTCTCTCGTCTCTCGTCTCTCGTCTCTCGTCTCTCGTCTCTCGTCTCTCGTCTCTCGTCTCTCGTCTCTCGTCTCTCGTCTCTCGTCTCTCGTCTCTCGTCTCTCGTCTCTCGTCTCTCGTCTCTCGTCTCTCGTCTCTCGTCTCTCGTCTCTCGTCTCTCGTCTCTCGTCTCTCGTCTCTCTCGTCTTTTGTCTTTTGTCTTTTGTCTTTCGCTCGTGGACCACCTGATTGCCACATGTTGAACGTCAGTAGCGCCACATATATCGTTTCCGACCTATAGTAATAACTAGTCAGAGCCCCTACGCAGCCTGCCCAGAGTAACTAATTATGAAAAACTTGACAAAACTTAGACGTATCCACCTACAATGGGATACTCTGGTTAGATCCTACGTAGTACCACTCCAGAAATTTTAGATCAGAAAAACTTGGCAGCTACTGCCTCCAAGCCAGTGTATCCCCGACACATTTCTGCACGGGGAGGCAAAAAGGAGCACAAAATCCGGATGTATCAATGGGGCAGAATGGGGTATTCAAAAATTATTGGAAAATTGCGGGTTTCCTCCTTGTCCCGTTTTGCCCCACTGTCCCATTTTGCCCCGCTCTCCCCTAAATTCGAACAAACCCAAAAGGCAAACTTGCAAAAGGAAAATCAATTACCAATTATCCGGACGGCCATTTCCAAACGATCAATAAAATAGTTGTTCTTCGTTTCTTAAAAATATTCTATTCGAAGCTACATTTAATTTGATTAAAAATTATATTACTCTTATAATTATCGTACTGTATTTTCAGTGAATAGTGAACTCACATATTAATTCACATATGAATCGCAAACTCATATATTAACTCGTATATTTAATCATTTATTTTTAATTTGCTTACACATTCAGTCCGTTAACTGAGGCTAGCGTGCAAGTATATTTACTTAGATTCCGATATAATGATCGTTTAAATCGTTAATTCCACAGTGCGTATGTTGTAAGAATGTTAGTAGGTTAGGGTAGGTTACTGATGCCGAATCGTAAAAAAAATCGATCTTCGGTATTGTATTCTATCGCCACGCTATGTATAAATCCAGCAATACATCGAAAAAAGAATATTGATCCCAAGAAAATCGAATGTTTTATTATACGAGAAAAATACATTATGTCAAATTGTCACCTTTGCAGTTAATCATAAAGAAATTATAAACGAATATAATCGTCAATAATGAGATATTTAACATCTTTCGTTATCTTTTATTATCACATGTAGTACACGTAGCATTCGATAAGCGATATAATTCAAATCCTCTCTGAGAAGCTGTTAAATGTAAATAACTTTTTTATTGTGCATATATGCAAATATTAGCATATATTATAACGGAACGAGTTATCGACCAGTTCTGGAATGATGGATTACCCTAAAATCCATAGGTGCTAAGACAGGTATCTACTCGATCGACCACACGTCGCTCCCTCACTGACTCACGGACCCCACCACAAGCCGACGCGATCGAGGATTCCCCCAGACGCACCATTTACGTCACTGCATGGCACACGGCACCATCACCAGCTGCCTATATAAACCCGCACGCGACACAGAGAGGTACCTTTTATCTTCCTACCTTCACCAGGAACACATCCTCTAATTCAACAAGCCTCAGTATAGTTCTGAGACTTGAAGAATATCCTCTCGAGAAAGCCCATCTCCTGACCAGCAAACGGCCTCGATACAGTTTCGACACCTTTGCTTCCTTGAGATAGCCCAACTCATACATACACGGTCTCGATATAGTTTCGACGCCTGTATGCGCTTGAGCTAGCCCAGCTCCAAAGGATAAAAGCTCTCCCGAACTCGTGCTGTAGCGTTGACAAACCACACCACGTCGCACCAACATCTAGCGTTAAGTTTTAATAGGCAGGAAATTCTAAACACGCGGCTAAAGGAATTTATTTAATTTAAAATCATAATAATCTTCTCTCTTCTCTTGCATTCATTACTGGAGCTTCTCTCCAGCTTTACCGACGCGAATAGGTCATAAAAATTCGCCCTAAAATATATCATCTAAGGCATTGGTGAATAGATTCCCACTGACCTCTTTCTCTGAACATCTTTTTTCTTTTCTCTCTTTCGTCATCCTCATCACTTCCATAGACATCTTCTATTTAGTCGCCGCACGGATTCCACTGTAAGCCGTAAAGACAGTGTAAGCTCATCTACTAAATAGAAGCATATTATTGAGCATCTCTTATTCTTCGGTCCACAGGCCTCTCTGTAGCCGTGACTACAAAAGAACCTGTCTACCGAATAATAGAAGAAACTCAAACTACATCCCCTTCTCCTCCGATCCTCAATTCAATGATGAGATAAGCCTTCCGTCTCCAGACTGTGTAAAAAAATAAGGCAAAATCTGAGAATTTTTCCCCTCAATAATTCTGAATTCCTCCACCTTGAGTTCATCATAAAATCTCCGATTCTTTCTCCTTCCTAATTCTAGATAGGAGAGTCAAAATCGTTTCAATATCTCTAGGTTAATTTAAGCATATAAATAAAATTCTAACTTTTAATTTATTCTTTAACCGATTAACTTCTATGCAGATATTCCTTTTTTAAATGATGTATATGCATATGTATTTATCACTTTATAGTCCGTTCTTTGGTACGCGCCTGAAACTCGATACGTTCAACCAAACGAAAATCACAAGAGATTAATGAAAAAAAAAAGTGTATTTGTACAAAGCTCATATTGACGGTTAAAAAACAAAAATGTCTTAGGAATAAGAGTGTAACTTTTTCGACTTCTTTTGCTAAAGCTATTTGTTATTCAGCAGTTGACATAAAGTGCCGTTTATTTCAAAGCTACAAGAAACAGCTACAAAGCTGTAAGAAAAATGTTATTTAGTGGATCGATCTTTCAATTGAAAGATCGATCTACATTATTGCTCTGTCAGTAAATATCGATTCAAAATGTCGATCATTACTGGAAGAAAGATCCATCACGCGGCATCTCTAGGGTGGGTCGAGATATATTATCAAGTTACGGCAACTGTAGTTGCTCATTGTACTCCACTAAATATAAACAACTTCGGCACACGAAATTTAAACCCGAATTCGACTGATCTGGACATCGGTTTCCAGTACAAGAATTAGCTTGCGACTATTATTACTGGCTAAAACGTAGACAACGTAACCACATCAACTACAATAACAAAGGATGTATAAGCTTTTAGCTAATAGTCAGTAGAGGTCCAAGAAGTTCTATATAAGCTTGGGAGCAGTTAAGGTAGTTCTGTCGCTTGGTGTTCATTTTGCATAAGTTTGAGAAAAATGAGATAAAATTGCAAATACTTCTCGATGGTATACAAATCTGAAAAAATGCTCTCATATTAAAGGTACTGAAAATATTGATTTTGCATAATAATAAGTACAAAATATTATTAACAAATTAATTAAAAAATTAATTGTTTAACAAATTACCAGGTAACCTAATTTTTTTATTACGAAAATGATTTCATTTTTTTGAATACGAATGGATTTTTTCACATTTTTAAATTTGCTTTGAATTTTGTGCTTTTCCACACATGTTTTCCATATAAAAAAAATTCAAAGCAAATTAAAAAATCTGAAAAACTTCATATATCTTCAGAAAAATGAATGAATCATTTTCATTTAAAAAAGGTGGGTTTCCGAGAAATTTGTTAAACAATTTTTTTTTCATTCATTTGTTGGTGAAATTTTGGAATTATTATTATTGAAAATTAATCTTTTCAGTACCTTCAATATGCATGAATTTTTTTAGATGTTTATACCATCGAAAAGTATTTGCAATTTTATCTAATTTTTCTCGAACTTATGCGAAATGAAGACGAAGCGACAGAACTATCTTAATACATCAACTGCATACGCTTTTTAGGAGGCACATATCTATTTTATTGACTTTTTTTCTTTTCAACGTATATTGAAGTCTACCTCAATGTGCGTAGAAGAATAAGATATATCTATCGATGCATTGATTCGTTATTGCCAGTTGCCTGTTGGTTCTTTTGTGTTGGCTGAGTACACAAGCCGAGTATATATACACGGCGACAATGATAAATAGTCGAGCGTTTGTACAATCGGCCATGTGACATTAAAGACGAAAAGTGGCGACCGGAATGCTAGTGGCCGTTTGGCTGTAGCAGCACAGGAAATGGTTTTGGCATGCAGATTCGATCCCACGTAGGCATTCCTATACCTACTAGTCTTTCCCCTATCCGACTACTCCTCTCTTTCCGTACTGGCATGCTCGCGACCATACGCTTCGCTACACAAAGTGTTTTCTACTCGGCATACGTGCTCGCTCGGCCGAAAGTCCGCGAGTTACTCCACTTGGACGTATCCCCTATACATTCTCTATGGTGTAGTATGGATTTCGCACACGCCACAACGATTTCTGTCTGCGCCAACATTACCGTAAACCTATCAGTGCACTGAAATCCTCTTCTCCCAATTATATTCTCATTGTTTGAACATCCAGCATTTACCCCCCATGAAAAAACGTGGGTGTAAGGTTTAAAATAGAGATTTTTTTTTATATCTTACACAAAATTATACTTTTTTGAAAAAACATAAAAATGTTTATCAAAACGATACCTGTAAAAAAAAATATCAAAAATAAGTTAAATCACATGGGCCACGTAGTGGTGACCAAATTTATACACATATGTATATAATTAATATAGTAATTATGTAGACAAAAAAATGGATAACAATGTCATCATTTTTCATTTTCTATATTTTACTCGAAAAATAAAATAAACAATACTTGGAGTGCCCTCTCTTTTAATGCAATGAACTCAGTTAATTAGTATCCACGGGGGCATCAAATATTATTTTTTCTAATTTTATTTTGTGTAAAATATAGCAAAAGAAAAATGCTAAAAATTTGTTTCATTGTTTGTCTATATAATTATATATAATAAAGTTCTAAGGTCATCCATGGGTTCCCAATGGCCGCTCGATTTGGATTCCAGTGGTTCCCAATGAACGCTCGATTTCTTATTTTGACAGGTGACAGGTGACAAACTGTCACCTGTCAAAACGTTACCTCGACATTTCTTGACCCTGGCAAATAATCTGCGTACCATTGGCGTGCCAGGAAAGGTTAGAATATGCTGATTGGCATTTGAAACTTTATTTTGGATATAAAATATCCGACATATATAGTGTATTAATGCGTGAGAATGAATCTCACGTCATTCGTGTTTGTAGGTTAGTCATATGTTTTTCGTTGTCGGTTGTTTTCCGATCACTTCCTGTGACAATTCTGACAGTTCTGACAGTCTTTTTTAAGACCTCAGAGCGAATAGACGTGTGGATATTTGAGAGACGACAGACGATAGCTAAATCATTAACAAGGAGCGGATAGACCTGTGGATATTTGAGAGATAACGACAAAGATTCCGAGGACTAGGAGGACGCGGAAGACAAGGTCACAAAGATTATTGGTCCTGTCACATAATCTGCTCACACTTGACGTGTCGGGAACGGTTAGAATATTCTTATACCTATTTGAATCGTTCGGATATCCGGATCTACCCGAACTATCTGAATATTCGGATCCACCTGAACTATCCGGACATCCAGATCCACCCGAACTATCCGGATATCCGGATTCACTCGAACTATCCGGGCATCCGGATATCTCGAATAGTTCGTGGTTCGGTTCGATAAACTGTTGATCGAATGGGATTGAGTTAGGCCCAAACGCCGAGAGATGTATGAACCCGGTGAACTGTTCGAACCCGTCGACCTCGTTGAATGGTTAAACTGCTCAAATAGTTAGACAAGCTTTGTTCGAAGCTATTGAATATTGTAACGTGAATAATATTTCAATAGATTCGTTGATGTCGTTTGTGCACTAATTTATATTTTTGTGATAACCATCACATTCATTGTGCAAAAAAATTAAACTTGGTATAGAGTGTTTTTTGTACCGACTAATAACATCCAAGAAAAAAAAAATTAAATTGAAGGTTACCGCTTTGTCGAATATATTTCCATATCCAATATATATTGTGTATTAATATTAATAATGCGAGAAAAATATTTTTTGAAATGTTTAAAACTTAAAAATTGAAATTTTTATATCGCCTCTTCATATCTCTTTATTCACAAATATTCTGCGAGAACGCATTTTCGAAGCTTTGCAAATAAAGGGATATTATGAGGTGACAATATAAAATATTTATTTTCACCTTTTATGACGAAGCGATATGAATTTTCAATTTTCAACTTGGCGATTTTTCGAACATTACAGTATTCCATTTTAAGTCTTGCATGTCTTTTCCCATAATAGGAAGAAGGATATAGTGGTGTTGACGAAGGTGGTCGTTAAGGGTGGTAGCACGGCTGGAGGCGAGGAAGATGGATCTTTTATTGACTACAGGATCGCGTGAAGATGAGTGTAAAATTTCGATTACTGATGTCGAAAAAAAGATTATTTTCGACGAAAAAGGTTTGCTAGAGGATGCTCATATCGATAAATTCGCAAAATTGCTGGAATGGTATTGTGGTATAAAGATGCAGTCACCATTGCTCCTCCAACAACCAGACATGATAGAGAGTCGATCGCACGATAATAATCACATCCAGATTTTGTTCTCCAACCACGGGGTCACTGGTCATTGGATATTCACGTCCTATGATCGGAATGTAGTCCATGTATTCAACAGTATGAATAACATGACACTGCATGCTGATCACGTCGTGTTTTTGAATCGGTTGTACCCGTTTAATCCGAAAGTACAATTTCATAAAGTACAGCAACAACCGAATGCAACCGACTGCGGACTGTATGCAATCGCGTTTGCAGCTTATGTTTGTTTTGGAAATATGCCCGACGGATTTGTATTCGATCGGCGATACATGAGGCGTCACCTGTATAGGATGTTTTCGCAAAACTGGTTCGCGCAATTTCCGACACGCGATCTAAATTCAAGCGTATCACAAAAACATTGCAGGGAGACGCAACTAGAACGGGAGACAGATTCAAACATATCAGGAAAACGTTGTAGCGAAATACAACAAGAGCGAGAGACAAATTTAAGCATATTAGGAAAACGTTGCAGCGAAACTCAACAAGAGCAAGAGACAAATTTAAGCGTATCAGGAAAACATTGCACCGAGATTCACCGAGACAGAGATACCAATTCAAACGTTTCAAGAAAACATTGCAATGAGACTCGAGACGAGCGAGCGACACGATTGGAAAAACGCAAACAACGCAAAAGAAGAAGATTAACGGCGAATTTACTACTTTCTGGAATGCGAACTGGCGACACAGTTGTCGAAGAGGAAATAGAAACTCACTATCTTGGCAAGATGAACGTTACCTGCAAATTTTGTGGATCCGTCAATTTCTTATGCGAACAACCAACGGATAAAAAATTTTCGATATGTTGTCACAAACAAAAAGTAGTTTTGCCCGTTTTAAAGGAGTACCCTCAAAGGCTAAGGGAGTTATTAACAGGTAAATCGGTAGAAAGTCAAAACTTTAAAGAAAACATTCGGGTCTATAACAGTGCGCTTGCATTTGCCAGTATGGGTGCTAGAGTGATATCACCAGCTGTAACGGGTAGAGGACCGTACGTTTTTCGGGTACATGGTCAGATATATCACAATACCTTTGCGTTGCATCCTAACACAGATGAGGAATATCGATATGGTCAATTATATATAATCGATACCGATCAAGCAACCGAACAACGCATTAAACATTACAATAATGTGAAATGTCTGACCTCATTATTAAAAGAATTAGATACTTTATTGAGACAAATTAATCCGTATGCAAAAGCATTTAAGATGATGGGAGAAATATAAAAAGAAGAGGAAGATCGCGCTCTCATGGAGAATAGAAAAAATAAACCGATTACAATCTGTTTTAAGAGGAATAGAACAGCAGACAAAAATACTTTTAATCTGCCTACTTGTAACGAAGTAGTAATAGTTTTCGTGGGGGAAGTTGAGCTTCCACTCAGTGAACGGGATATATGTATATATCCAAAAATGGAAGCACCTATTCCTATCAGCTCTTTAAGTGCAAACGTTGATCCCATGACATATCCACTTTTGTTTCCGCATGGAGATTCAGGGTGGACAGTAAATATCAAGTACAATGACGGTGTTCGAAATGTGACGTGCTTACAATTCTATAGTTACCGTTTAGCGTACAGAGGCACTTTTAATCCCTGTCTCCTGGGTGAAAAGCTTACGCAACAATATATCGTTGATGCTTGGTGAAAAGTCGAAGGTGAACGTTTGAAATATCATCGAATGCAACAAAAGAAATTACGTTCGGAAATGTATTGTGGATTGATGGATTACATAAAAACAAAAGCAGATGAAGATAACGTTAAACCCGGGAAAATGGTCCTTCTACCTTCAACCTTTTATGGTGGACCACGATCTTATCAACAATCGTTCATGGATGGCATGAGTCTTGTTCTGACATTCGGAAAACCACAATTGTTTATAACGATGACCTGTAATCCAAAGTGGTCGGAGATAGTGGAGAATTTGTATGATGGACAAACTGCATCTGACCGTCGAGATCTTGTTGCGAGAGTCTTTTAAACGAAAGTATGCGAGCTCAAGACGGAATTACTAGAAAGAGAAATTTTTGGGACAACTGTTGCACATATCCATGTAATAGAGTTTCAAAAACGTGGATTACCGCACATGCATATGCTGCTTTTCTTGGACAAAGAGTACGCGATTCGAGACACAGAAACAATAGATCAGATTACATCCGCAGAAATTCCAGATGCGTCGAAAAATCCAAGATTGTATACAATCGTCAAACAGTTCATGATACATGGTCCTTGTGGAAATGCTAATCAAACTGCACCGTGTATGGATCGTGAAACGAATTCGTGTACCAAAAATTTCCCAAAAGAATTTCAGGCCGAAACGCGATTAAATACTAATGGTTATCCGTTATATCGCCGAAGAGATGACGAAAGCGCGATTACCTTCTCAACTGGAAACCCTAGACTCAATGCAAGAATTGCTGATAATCGATTTGTTGTTCCTTATATCCCGTACCTTACCTTGCGTTTTAACTGTCACTTGAATGTCGAAGTGTGTTCAACTGTGCAGTGCATAAAATATCTGTTTAAATACTGCTATAAGGGACACGACTGTGCGATAATTGAATTCAAAAACACTGATAAATCAGTGATGGATTACGACGAAATACATCGATATTTATCAACACGATATGTATGTCCTCCTGAAGCAATGCACAGACACTACGAGTTCAAAATACATCAGCAATCTCACGGAACAATTCGTTTGGAGGTTCACCTGGAAAATCATCAGTAGATATATTTCAAAGAAGGGTTCGAATTAAAGGCTATTGAAAGTTTCAAGAATACCAAATTAACAGCGTGGTTTGGATTAAATCAAATAGATAGCAATGCAAGACAATATTTATATTCTGAGATACCACATCATTATGTATTTGATTCTGGGACGAAATGTTGGAAAATCAGAGAAAGAACGAGAAAACCAATTATTAGCAGGTTGTATTTTGTAAACCCAAATCAGACAGAAAGATATTAATTACGATTGTTGCTTTTACACGTACGCGGAGCTCAATCTTTCAATGATTTGAAAACGTATGAAGGGCTAACGTATGAAACGTATTTGTAGGCAGCAAAAGCACGGTATTTAGTGAAAGATGATAAGGAAATGGAAAATTGTTTGGAAGAGGCTATTTTGTTGAAATTCCCGAATGAATTATGCCATCTGTTTGCCTATGTCTATGTTTTCTGCGTGCCAAGTAATGCAGCTGCACTCTGGGAGAAATATAAGGAACATCTAATTGATTTGAAAATTGATCGTGACCTTGCAAAACAACTTGCTTTGAAACGTATTGAAGATATTTTCGTTTATCACGGATTTAGATTGAAGGATTTTAACTTACTGGACATAAATACAGATGTCTTGAAGCGTGCTATTGAATGTGTTGAGAATCCGATACATTCGGAACAATTAAAAGATCAAGCAGATAACGTAGTAAAATGCCTTAGTTCATGCCAAAAAAATGTATTTGATGAAGTGATGAAGGCCGTAATCGATGACGACTATACATCGCGGTACATCTATTTGGATGGACCCGGTGGAACTGGGAAAAGTTTCTTATTGAATGCTATTATATTGGCGTGTGAAAGTAAAGAACAATCTGTATTGTCTGTGGCTTGGACTGGAATCGCAGCCAATCTCTTAAAAGCGGCAAGGACGGTCCATTCTATGTTGAAATTACCAGTTCCTCTAAGTGAAAATTCCACGTGTAATGTGTCTGGCTCATCAAAACATGGAAAAATGATAACAACAGCAAAAATTATTATTTAGGATGAAGTTACTATGGCCTCAAAGTATGCACTACATGCCATCGATTCCTTACTTCGGGATTTAATAAGCAGAAATATACCGTTTGGTGGTAAAGTCGTTTTAATTACGGGAGATTTTCGACAAACATTACCCATTGTGCGTCATGGAGATAGAACACAAATTATTGAGCAATGTATTAAAAGAAGTCCATTATGGAAATATTTTTAAAAAATGAGTTTGATGAATAATCTTAGAGTTCAACCGGACGAACAAGAATTTACCAAATGGTTATTAGAGGTTGGAGATGGCAAGGTAGAATAAAAATTTGAAAGACTCAATGGAGTGACTCACATATCTAACAAATTCCTATCTTCTGGTGACTTAGTTGATGACATATATGGAACGATTATTGACCCACAAGACAAAAATATTTATCGATGTTCTATTTTGGCGCCAACCAATCGTGAAGTTTATGACATGAATAATATGATATTGTCGAAAGTACGTGGAAAATCAAGAGTGTATTATAGTTTTGATACAAACGAGAGTGAAGAATCCGAGATGCAGAATTTGATTCCTGTTGAATTTATGAACAGTCTAACTCCCGATGGATTACCTCCGAATAAGTTGACATTAAAAATAGGAGCCGTTGTTATGTTGTTGAGAAATATGAATTTGTCGCAAGGATTGTGTAATGGAACAAGATTAGCGATAACGAAAATGATGAATCATAGTATATGTGCAAAAATTATATCAGGCAGATTTGTTGGCGAGATGATACTTTTACCAAGAGTAAACTTATCTTCTTCTCCTGATACACTTCCGTTCAAACTGGTTCGACATCAATTCCCTATAAGATTAGCTTATGCAATGACAATTAATAAATCATAAGGCCAATCCGTTGATAAAGTTGGCGTACATCTTCCTTCGCCAGTTTTTAGCCACGGACAGTTATATGTAGCATTATCGCGTGTAAGGAGCATGAAAAATCTAAAAATTCATATCTCTGGAAAGGCACTGTTTGTCAATGAAAATGAAAAAGAAAAAACTTATACACGGAATATAGTATTCAAGGATATATTATAGACTGGACTTACATTTTTCTTTATAGAATTCGATGGTAGAGGAGACAGGAGAGAATCAGTGTGTATAAACCATATATGTACGTAAATAATTATTCATTTTTCTTTGAAAAATCTTCAAGTATTTAATATAATGACACGTATCCATATATATATACAATAGCTTCAAATAGGGTCAAAAATTTCAATCTATTAGCAACAATTTGCTCGCTTCGCTCGCGTTTATTTAATTTCTTTTAGGTTAGATGTACCGGACTTGCTAATGAAACTAACGACCCCGATTGGCTAGGAAAACTGGTCTCACGATTTCGATTATTATGATATATCTATCTCGATCATTCGACTATCATGTCACCTTGACTAATAATATCTGTCCCATTTTTAAGAGGGTAAATGTATATGTGTTAAATATGTATATATGTATATATGTTAAATATGTATATATGTATATATGCTAAATATGTATATATGTATATATTACAGAATTTTGATCTCATAAAAACTTGATTTTCGGAGAACTACGCCTTTCTTCTTTCTGTCCCAAGTGGTTTTAATTCGATATCTTGATTTTTTTTTTTTTTCGAAAACCATTCTGTATGCTAAAAATCCAAAATTTCGAATTTTAGCATACAGAATGGTTTTCGAAAAAAAAAAAATTCACAATATCGAATTAAAACCTTCGCCATTGTTTTCAAGTGGCATATTTCCCAACCGATTTCACTAACGAAAAAATTCTAAAAAATTTTTTTGGAAAAATCCTCAGCTGAGGATTTCTTCAGCTGAGGATTTCCGCAACTAAGGATTTTTCCAAAAAAAATTTTTAGAATTTTTTCGTTAATGAAATCGGTTGGGAAATATGCCACTTGAAAACAATGGCGAAGGTTTTAATTCGATATCTTGAATTTTTTTTTTTCAAAAACCATTCTATATGCTGACAAACAAAAATTTCGAATTGTTAGCATATAGAATGGTTTTCGAAAAAAAAAATTTCAAGATATCGAATTAAAACCTTCGCCATTGTTTTCAAGTGGCATATTTCCCAACCGATTTCATTAACGAAAAAATTCTAAAAAACTTTTTTGGAAAAATCCTCAGCTGGGGATTTCCTCTTCCGAGGATTTCCTCAGCCGAGGATTTCCTCAGCCGAGGATTTCCTCAGCCGAGGATTTCCTCAGCCGAGGATTTCCTCAGCCGAGGATTTCCTCAGCCGAGGATTTCCTCAGCCGAGGATTTCCTCAGCCGAGGATTTCCTCAGCCGAGGATTTCCTCAGCCGAGGATTTCCTCAGCCGAGGATTTCCTCAGCCGAGGATTTCCTCAGCCGAGGATTTCCTCAGCCGAGGATTTCCTCAGCCGAGGATTTCCTCAGCCGAGGATTTCCTCAGCCGAGAATTTCCTCAGCCGAGGATTTCCTCAGCCGAGGATTTCCTCAGCCGCGGATTTCCTCAGCCGAGGATTTCCTCAGCCGAGGATTTCCTCAGCCGAGGATTTCCTCAGCCGAGGATTTCCTCAGCCGAGGATTTCCTCAGCCGTGGATTTCCGCAGCCGAGGATTTCCTCAGCCGAGGATTTCCTCAGCCGAGGATTTCCTCAGCCGAGGATTTCCTCAGCCGAGGATTTCCTCAGCCGAGGATTTCCTCAGCCGAGGATTTCCTCAGCCGAGGATTTCCTCAGCCGAGGATTTCCTCTGCCGAGGATTTCCTCAGCCGAGGATTTCCTCAGCCGAGGATTTCCTCAGCCGAGGATTTCCTCAGCCGAGGATTTCCTCAGCCGAGGATTTCCTCAGCCGAGGATTTCCTCAGCCGAGGATTTCCTCAGCCGAGGATTTCCTCAGCCGAGGATTTCCTCAGCCGAGGATTTCCTCAGCCGAGGATTTCCTCAGCCGAGGATTTCCTCAGCCGAGGATTTCCTCAGCCGAGGATTTCCTCAGCCGAGGATTTCCTCAACTGAGGATCAACTAACGCAAAAATCTGGACTTTTTTTCAAAAAATTTCGAGATATCGAATTAAAACTTCCGCCATTGTTTCAAGTGGCATATTTCCTAACCGATTTCATCAGCGAAAAAATTCTAAAAAAATTTTTTGGAAAAAACCCACTTTCGTCAAAAAAATGTAAGGGTACCCTTCTCGTTTTTCCACTTTCACAATGGCCAAATTGTTTTTTTTTTTTTTTGAGATATCGGATTTTTACCATCGCTATTAGCTTCAGGTGACCCAATTACGCATAGTCTTAAAACAGACTGTCGGAACTGTCACAGGAAGTGACGGGAAAACAACAGACAACGAAAAACATATGACTACCTACAGACGGGAATGACGTTAGATTCATCCTCACGCATTAACACACTATATATGTAGGATATTTTATATCCAAAATAAAGTTTCAAATGCCAATCAGCATATTCGAACCTTTCCTGGCACGTCAATGGTCCGCAGATTAGTTGCCAGGGTCAAGAAATGTCGAGGTGACGTTTTGACAGGTGACAGTTTGTCACCGGTCACCTGTCAAAATCGGAAATCGAGCGTTTATTGGGATCCACTGGAATCCGAATCAAGCGGCCATTGGGAACCCATGGATGACCTTAGAACTTTATTATATATAATAATAATTATATTATTATTAATTATTGCTACTGTTAATAACAATTGGATTGTTATTAACAGTAGCAATTCTTAATCGCAATTGTTTATTAACAAAATAAGGTACTGTTTTTTCACGTCGGTTATTTTTTTCGTATAATTTGGTTGATTTTGAGTCGAAAATGTTCATATTTTTTTTCTGAAAATGAAAATAAAATGGTTTTGGCCTATTTGCAACTTTCAACAATTTATTGCTCCAAATCAATATAGGTTATAGAGTAAAGTTTCATAGAACCTTTTCGACTTAAAACCGATCAAAGTATACGAAAAAAAAATATCCGAAGTGGAAAAAACAAAAACTTGTTTTGTTAATAAACTATTGCGTTAAGCAATGAAACGACTGGGATTTCTGCACAACACTTTATATATTCGTGATAGGGAGATAAAAATCTATTGAATCCAACGAAGTTGTTGGATTCAAAGCTGGCGTCCGAATGCTGCCAGCGCGTAGTAGCTTTTGCGATAATTTGTAATATTCGATTTTCTTTATTTCTCGGAAGATTTTCACCGAAGTTCGGGTGCACGCTGAATCATTTATGTTATTAATACAGTCCTATAACATTTGAAGCATGCCCGTCGCACGGTAACGACGAATAGTGAAAAGGCCCGTACGAGTACCACAGAAGCAAGAGCCGAAGGTGAATGCTTCCAGTGTGAATGACTGATTATTGTCAATAACTTAAATAACTTAACCTAGCGTCGGGCGCGAAGCGCCCGATCACTAGTTTCTGTATTAATTATGTACGTATAAATCTATTCACCACAAAAATGGGAGTGTAATAAGAGTATATTGCGATACTCGTTCGTGAAAGCGGGCTTTTGGCGAAGGTTGGGAAGTGGCTGCACGAGCTGGATCGAGCGCTACAACGGCACGAGGCGAAGCCGACTGCTGCTGTAGCGCAAGAGAAGGCGAGTGTGGCCACTTCACAACCGCCGTCGGAAGTCCGCTTTTACGTACAAGTATCGCATTCTATTTTATTTAACGAATGCAGGAGAAGCGCTACTGCATGCCTGCTGATTGTGACGCTGCGAGCAGCGTGCAATCATTTCCAGAAATCGCATGCAAAGAAAATTCTCACCCATAGGAGCTAAACTGCGCATGCGTAAAAGTAATTCGCACGCAAAGTAGCCCAACTGTGCATGCGTCGAGAAATTACAACACTCATGGCTGCAAAGAGCCACTTACGCCACTCTCGGCAGACACGCAAAGTAACGCTTTTCATGCATGAGTTACATAAAGTTTTATTACGAGATTCTCCAAAGAGATAGTCTAATCGCTCAATATTCCTATTATTGTTTCTCTGCTGTGTATCGATTCAAGTAAAACAACGTCGATGATCTGTTTTATTTGGGCGTATATAGGAGAATATACACATACAGTAAACACAGTAAAAATTATTTAAGAACGAAGCCCACGAAAAACATTGGCTGACTCGAACTTCGGTGGTAAGTGCAGTCGAATAAAACGATACCTACCTATTTTCAATAGCGAAAAAATAGAGCACTGGGGTGAAACGGTTCATAAAATTGAAAATGATTACATTGCATTTCTGCGTTACATTTTCGGAGCAATAGCATGAAACTTTGACTGCATCGATCACATTGTCAGCGCAATGCTTGAAAACGTAAACAGCGGTACCTCGAGTCCGTAGGCATCTCGAGGACATTTGAGGAACTCATTTCGTTGGTGCCTTTGGACTTACGGACTTGAGGTACAATTTGTGACGGCAAGACAACTGATGTAAAAAACGACTCACATAGAATATTGTTACTTCTTGTTGGAAAACTATAGCAATATTCTGCGTGAAACGTTCTAAAGACATGTCCCGTCTCGAAAATTGTACCTTGAAATCCCGAATCAAAAGCCGCCAGCGAAACGTGAACAACGAAAAAAACTCGATACTCCAAATTGTCTAAGGTCGCTGATTTCGAATTGGAATCAGGCAATATTACGAAATTGAAAATCTCAGATCTAATAAGGCGGACCAAATCTGAAAAAATGTAAAAACATTCACATTAAACATTTCTTTTATAAAAAAATAAATGGTTAAAAAATCCCTTTGTTAAATAGTTTTCCATCTTGTTCTACTCTCCTGAAAACAAAAATTCGATTTACCCAGTTTTATTTTAGTGGCCTGTTTTGCCTAGTGCCCTATTTTTATTAACGTTATTAATGGAGATACACTGAGTTCTGTTGTACCCGACTTCCCTTAACACGAAAATGCGCGTGAGCCATTCATTTCTTTCGGTCGCTCATTTTGCCGTAGTGGCCCGTTTTAACTTACACTGCCCTACATGACGAGTCCCTTGTTTCATTTGTTTATAAACGGCACAGTAGCATACCGATGTACAACGAGAGCTTCGCGGCGTCCTCACTGCTAATGTAGCACTTTGCCCGCTGTTCGTTTGTTTTCTGAAAGTGGGACGTGTTAAGTTGAGTTTTAAAATACTCATGGACAGCGAGAACCAGGCGTCATGAATAGCTTCAACAATTACACGAGTGATGGTTGATTCATAAAAACGATCAATAGATGAACATCGCGAAACTTACATGACTGCTTACACAGTAGTCTTTGAATCTTACTCCGAAGCACCATCTTATATTCACTATCCAATGACGTAGATCCGGTTGATGTAGATGATGCGATTCGAGAGTAAACATGCATACTTAATTAAAAGAATCAAGCAGGAAAACTGGCAAGAAGATCAGTTAGCAAATTGTTGTACGCGAGGTCAACAAATATAACTTTTGTTGGTATTTCGAATCGTTGCCGAATGAAGAGTAAAACTCAAGCAAAACACAAATTGAGTAACAAGTTTATTCAAAGGATGACAATGAATTCTTCTGTTGTTAATGTTTCTCATTACAGTTGTTGAATTCTTTGAAGATGAGCCTAACTGTAAGACCAACCTCTCTATTGTTCAAATGATAATTATGATGAAACATTTGGGTTTTATTTTCGTATTTTTTATCACTATTTTCTGCAGTTTTCAGTTCATAATACTATACTACATACTTAGAATATATAACATCTACCTATCCCCTTACTTAGCTCAAATGTTTTTACTTTTTTAAAGATTTTTCACAAGTAACTTTTTGGCACGGCCAGCAAACTTTGAGTACTTGGTGTACCATTTTTACTTTTTTGAGAGAAAATTATTTGTTTTTGATTTCACCTATCATTGAAATTTAGTAGATGATTGACTATCAACGACTCATGGAGATACATCGACAGTAAAAATTGAAGACAAATAATTAATCGTAAATAAAGAGGAATAAATCCCGAATCTATTAAAGAAAGTTAAGTAAAATTTTTCGCGATATTTGCAAATTCTTTACGCGAAAATTATTTTATATTATTTTACATAAGTTTCATTTTTTCATTATCTACTTATAACAATTGATCGATTACCTATTGTTTCCATGTTATATCGTCGTAATAAAACGTGTTCACTGGGTATTGTCCGCTCAATTAAAAGAGTCGTGGTCGCGTCTCGCCAACTTTTTACCGACAGTAAACGTACAGGTCTCGCGACGCTGCCGCGTCTCAAGAGATCAGTTAGCAAGCGTGCCGGGAGTGACGAACTCAGAGTGTGCAAAAGACACTAGGTGTGCGAAATCTAGGGGTGTGCGGAGAAATGAGGCGGACCACCGACTAGCATTAATGAAAGAAATTGAAATAAAAAAATGCTGATATTATCTGTACATCTTTAGCTGCAACATTCATTGTGATTACAATTGACAGCAAAAAAATAAACATCTTCACTTTACTGCAGAAACATTCTGTACCGTTAAAAAATATGGAAGAACCGCCTTCGAGATTGGCGTTGGATGAGCGCCGCTATTATTCTGCAGGTAAGATGAACCGACTGTTGGTTGTGATCACATGGTAGCCCGCCATGTGCTTCATCTTGTATGCAGAATAACAGCGGCGCTCATTCAACGCCCGTCTCGAAGGCCGTCTTTCTTCCCCGTCGGTGTAAGGTTACGCGTGTGTAAGTTTGCGCATGTGAAGTATATTGAATGTGTAAAATTTTAAAGTTGTAAGGTTTGGCAAGTGTAAAAATGAAATAGTGTAAGTTTACCAATGTGTAACATAAAGAATACGTACATTTTTTGTGGTGTAAAAAATGGCGGTGTACAGTCTTTGATCTGAAGATTGGGCAAGTGTAAGGTATTTGTGCTGTAAATTTGAACGAAGTTGTGAACTTATGTAACATTTTATGCGGTGTACGTTTTATTTCCATAAGAATAAACAAGTGTAACGTTGAACGGTGTACGATTGAAGGCGCCTCTGTATTTGACTAGACTTAGCTCTCATAAATGGGTTAAAAAATGTTTTCAAATGCATACAAAGTTGTAACGATCAATTAATATTCGGAGCAATGAAACTATTTTGTTATTTCAAATTAAGCGACATGGTCAACAGATTCATTCCACTAAAAATGCTTATTTTAGTTGATTCCATCGTGCTTTCGTTGTGTCAAATGCTATTTTGTTAAAATGGCCTCATTTGTTGCCAAGAAAATGTATTTGTTTGGATCAACAATTTTTGTTCTGAGTGCAGAAAACCTATGCCGATACAGTCGGTTTCAGATTCGCTTCACGGTACTGGAGCTACGTCCATTTCGTCGAGAATGTAAACATGGTCTACAGATATACTTGTGGCCAATCTATATAATTATCGTTTTATAATTGTGTTTCTGAAATAGAAAAGAACATGATCTTATGTACATGATATATATTGTGATGTTCACCCTAGGCGGACTCATCGCTAGAGCCGAGCCTGGGCGATAAGATGAATTGGGGCACTGAAAATCCCCCTTTTGCGACATACCGTTGGTCGGAGTTTCCCGAATGTTCGAGAATGTTCGAGAAGGTTGCCCCACGCACGCACTCTCGGCGCGCACCCCGAGTACACGCCAGGGGGGCCGAAGTAGTGGAATTATGCGCGAGGTAGGGAGTACAAGCGTGCCGTGTGCAAAGCCCGCCTACAGGTATTTAAGGAGGTGCTCGACACGGAAAAAGCACTTATTTCTCGACGGCGACGAAGAGAGATAAGCCCCCTTTCCCTATGGTCTGAGTGGCTCGCGGTGACGCGAGCCCATTCTGGATTTACCGTCCCAGAGACCAAGCGTAACCGGTGGTGACGCTGGCCATCTTGGTCTTCTTATCCCCGTAGCTCGTCAATACGGAGGTAACCCGGCAGGATGGATCCGGAAGCGAGTACCGGTGGAGCAGGTGGTGACGCCTCTCCGCGCAGCTCTCGTGGAAGCAGAAATCTCTTCCGAAGACCCGACTACGGGCATGCATGATAGAGTATGGGGACGATTCTCCATACGACACCCCGTAGATGCATGGCCCAGGTTCCGGTAAACAACGGGGAATATCAGAATGACCGAACACCAGGTCAAGTAGAATAATACCGAGAATAACTGGCCGTCTAATTTAAATAATTTAACTCTCTTTAATTTAGTAATTAATTAAAAATGCCCACGGTTAGTTGAAGCGCTTACGCATTAAAAACATTATCAAAGATTTTGTTTCTATCCTCAAAAATGAGAATACATTTCCGTTCAACCGGCAAGATGCCATCATTTAAGTTGACGATAAGATTTAGCATAAACAATAATATCCATTTGATTTTGCCGCTCAGCTATTTAAGTTCAAATCATCAACCATGGAATGAAGAGGAAGATGAACTACAAAGGAAAACACTGATTGTATCATAACTTTTATACATTATCAATAAAGAATTAATTTTTTTTTGTAAACGTTTGCCTACAAATACTTACTCGCTCGTCCCGAACCTAACGTTCACAGGTCACCTGGTAAAAGGCACTAAGCCCAAAAAGTGGCACGTTACAATATATGATATGTATAAATACGTATACCGCAACTTGACCCATATGACTCGTTACTTTTTTCAATTTCTCGTTTTATTAATAGATATAGGTATACGTCTGTATACACCTACTTGGCTTATATGATTTAACATTTTGCGATTTTTTTCAGTTCAAAATTATTTTCGTAAACAAATTTTTTTGTCAGTAAAAACTGACTTTAAGTGTTCGGCGTGTCATTTTTACTTATTTGCAAAAAATAAGTAGATACGGTACACGACCCCGAATTTCCAAACCGCACAATTCCACACGACCGCGTATTTCCGAAAATTACGATTGCGTCTAATTCGGCCTCTTCTCAATGTCGATCTTTCTGCTCCGCAGGGAAAAAATGACGCGTTCCCTTCTGCTACCTGCAAATGACATCATCATTGCTGTAAAGTCGACAAAAAGCGGGCGTAACTGCAAGGTCGGTGCGATACAAACACCAATGCATTCTTTCAACTTAATACTATTTTCGTGTATTCGAGCATTGAATTATTTCGTCATTTTACCGTAAAGTGGAAGCTATCCTATGAGACACTTTCGAGATGCGGCAATTTTGGTACTTAACCAAATTTGTCCGCCTTTTATAGAAATACTTGTTTTTCTTCGGAAAAAATTAGTAGTGAAGCAAAGCGCAAATTCAGCATATACTGCTTCCTAACGTCACATTGAATTTAATCAACATAAATAATCAACATTTTTCGAAATATTAACAATCTTGTAAAATAGTAACTGGTTCCACGGGTGAACGTGGCCGGTTGGATCGGAGCGCGAGTCACACGCAGTAAGGCCGGATTCGATTCCCGGAAATCGCCAAGAATTTTTTGTGCTGTTTTTTCTGCAAAATAGTCGTACGGAACCCACTATAATAGTAGGTCCAGAGGAAAAGGTCCGGCGTATTGGTATCGAAAACCGAAAGACGAAAGTGTCGCAGGTTCAATTCCCGAGATTGATGTCCCGTAGATGAAAGGAAAACGGACGAGCACGTAGCTCAGGAGATAAGAAGTACGGACTACCTGTACGAAGTACGACTATACCTGTATGTTTGAGACTGCTGACACCTGACGGGGCGCGACGAAACTGAGGACCCAAGAAGGAAGGCAAATCGGTGTAACCAAGGAATACCCAATATCCAATAGTAACTGGTTGTAATTTGATAAACCAAGCCTATTCCCTAATACAGCTTGAGTTCCAAGCAATTATATGAATTATATTATTCATTGAATACAATAGAAGTAACGTTTACTGGGTTTCCGAACCAGCGAATTCATATTTCTATCGGATCCAGCTACTGAATATGTCAAAGGAAATAAATAATAAAAAATGATGCTTCATTTAATATGCAACTGATACACCCCGGCAAATACACTAATGTCGCAGCAATGTAACGGTAATGTAACTGAAAATAACGCACCATATTACAAGAATGGTACTTGTAAATTACATGAAAGTTGCCATTTCCAACTCAGTAATATAAT
The DNA here is from genome assembly GCA_963575735.1 of Amblyjoppa fuscipennis. NCBI lineage: Eukaryota > Metazoa > Arthropoda > Insecta > Hymenoptera > Ichneumonidae > Amblyjoppa > Amblyjoppa fuscipennis. Next base: position 19,830,702 of record OY754488.1, read on the forward strand.
ATTGTAACGATGGTCCAGCCGGAGTATCACCTTTTCGCTGCACGTACCCGTCTTCCCTCGCTCTTACAATTTACTACACCATCCGCTCTCCTGCTCCCATCGCGGAATGCTTAACAATGCCTATTTTCTACTTCCCACAGATCTGCCCGTACATTACGTAAACCTATGTCCAGACAGGCCACTCCGCTTTCCTCAATATCCACTGACCTTCCAAGAATCTTACGCAGCTGCCTCCAGCATCTTCCACAACGCCTTTTCCAGAACACTCCTACTCCAAAATTTACCCCCACTGCCCACGCTTTCCCACGGACAAACCTATAAGGACTACCCTCCTCCAGGCTAGTTAGTAAGTCACCGAATTTCTGTACGATAACCCCACGCTGCCACTTTGCACTTTAATAAACAGTTCAAGCAGTTCATATATTGTAAACCGTGTTCTTCTTTCCTAAAACCGCGTTCTGTAGCCGAGTTGACTACCCGAATTAAATAAATCAACGATAAATAGTCAACCGCGACGTCACTATATTATTATATTACCATGTTATAACGTTGTTATATAGGGTAAAAGTGGAGAATATGGTCCGGTCCATATTTCATTGATTTACGTGTTAATCGGGCTGGTCCATATTCAACACGATTACCCTGACAATGTTACATATATTTTTTTAATTTTTAAAACATATTGCTCATTACATCCTTGGATCAGCATTGTTATTAGTATAAACGAATTTCCTCTATCGCCAGGAACAAATACATCTGACAAAAAACTATATCAATTTGCATAAGATCGGTGGGATACGAACCTAGTACGTTCAAACTTGTAGACAGCGACCATACCTATACGGCTATGTTGGATTTGAGTAAATAATTTTGGAAAATTGTATATAACAATTAAATTACCCATGAATAGTGTTTGATGTCAAAACTTTAATTTTTGGGATTAAATATTAGTTGATTAGCCCTTTACGGTAATAGGGATGCCAGTAATTATTTATTTCTTATAATATCGTTATAAGCATGTTATGCACCGGTTACGAATCCTGGTTTGTCACCGAACACTGTTAAAAATGTTATGAAATTCACTATACGTTTTACATACAAAGTTATATGACATATACAACCTCAGTATATGAAATTTGAATTCGTATACATTTTATTTGACTTTTAATAATTTATGCTTAACAATGCAATACCTGTATATTAAAATTACCGATGATGGCATTGAAAATTAAAACATTCGTATATGAAAATTATGTTATTATTACAAATATGATACAAGTAATATTGTTTTTAATATACCGGTAACGCAATATTCTTACATACGTGTCAATGAAATTTTATATACTGTATATGCATAAAAATTCTTATACATTTTATGAATTTTCAAACAGAAATGTTTAACAGCGTATAAACACCCACTGGGTGAATTCTATCGGAAAAAACTTGGACAAATTCTGAACAGAAAACTCCTTCCTATCATTTGATATTGTTATCTGTTTCAGTCGGATTTCCGACTGAAAACGATGAGTCGACAGTCCGACGAACCGCGGCAAACGTCAGATGCGCTAGCTATCGCGATGAACGCATGCATGGTAGAGGCGTGAACCTCATATTTTATTATACCCCAGGATCGGACATTTTGCATGGCGCGATGATCATATTGCAGCGTCCACCAAACAGTTATGATCGTAACTGTGCGCGTTGGAAGACTTGTATCCAAATTATGTGGTACCTATAGTCAAAATTGTGATCCGATACTTCGCTTTCAAGCATAGTCCATTGAAAGATTTGACTTTCGTCAGGTTATAGTTTAAGTATTCGTTAGCATCTCCGTAAAAAAATAGTTTTCTTAATACTCTAGTAGTCTCTTGATCGTGGCGAACTTCTTGCGCGCTGGCAATAATACCGCATGCCAATCCCACATTGGATTTAGCATACTTTGGTACATAGTCAAGTCCATATATTGAGTATATCATGCACTACTAAATCAGAAACATAAAATGCACAATTTTTGTAATTGAATAGTGGCAAAGATTATATGCTGGTGGCACGTTGAATGTAAAAAGGATTGTTGCCTCGCCGTAGATGGGTGCTGCGCGCAATAGAATGTGCCACGACGACGATGCCCAAACGAAGCCGACAAGCAACATCAACAACGACGCTTTCCGACGGAGGCCCCCCACCCCAACCGGCGGAGATCTGTCCGTGTAACAGCGCGGGCGAGCGAGGAGCGCGGGGGAAATAATTTAAAAGCTGAATTGAATTTTTTCCTTGGAGTCTTTCCTTCGGCCATTGGAAGAGCGGACAATGCTTCAATGGCGATGTATCAACGAAAGTCGACTCGAGGGAGAAGCTGGCATTGTATCGGTCTTTCCCCGTACGTCTCTCACTCACGCTTTCCACCCACCCCTACCTCACCACTCTTTCTCCCGTGCATTTTCCCTTCTCGTCTCGCCCATTCCTTCATGCGTTCGTGATCCCTCTCTGTCTGTCACAAGACGATGGTAGTATTCCACAACTCGGCTTAAGTGTGTGTATATGTCTGTGAATCTATGCATTTGTATAAGTGTCTCCGTCGGTGTCTGCGCGCGTCTGTCCGTGTGTGCGTGCGGGCGTGAGAGTACGTTCGAGCGCACGTGCATGCGTGGGTGTGCGCAGGCCTGAGCGGCCTATAATAATGTTTCGTTTTCAAATTTAGAAAAATTGGTTATCACTCATTGTATTGATTAAACGATTCAAATATAAAAGCAACTTTTAGTGAACATGGCATATAAAGCTTCTAGGATATCACCTACGGTGTGCAACTCACACTTTAGATTTTTCAAAGTGACAGGCTCGAAAATACTACAGGAACTTTGTTTATACACTGTTTCGGTTAAAACATTTGAAAATATAAAACCAAATTTGGCGTTCACGATACATTTAGATCGTACATGAACTTTTCATTTTTTAAAGGGATCACGGAACAAAATGCGCAGTTTAGCCACGTAACGATTTATTAGTTGGGTATATATTGGTTACTATAACGATCCATTTCGATATAGTAACGATCTAGAATTAGTTGAATCTACCATTAACAGTTAGTTGAAGTGAATAGTGAACACAATTAACTCGATTAGTCAGTCTAACTACTAAAATAGTATTGAGGATAGACAACGAATTTTATAGGGACCCCAACCAACTATGGTTGTTAGTGCGACCAAGCTCGGCTACCGTGTGAGACTACCAACCGAAATTGTTGCCGCAACGAATTGTAGTTGCTGCGAACCCAAGTATGACACCCTCATACATGCAAGTCAGTTGATATTTTATTAGTACCGGAAATCGTGACGGCGTACGAGAAACAAACGGACTTAATTGCTTATCTAATTACTGAACGTATATTCGCTTCTTGACAGGGAAAGATGGAGCAGATTCGAGAAATAGCAGATTTTAGTCTGTACTTTAAAAAAAAGTTCATAACCTACCAATTACGTTACAGAATCATCCGTATAACTAATTCGTACGATAATGTTCACGCAGATGTGAATCTCATATACAAGATTAAAAAAGAGATTTTTCAAAACAAGTTTAGCTGAGTGAAGAAGATCGTGGACTACTAATCGCAGGGTTGCAGGTTCGAATCCTCATTAACGACCAAATTGTTTATTCCGAGGTTTCCATGGTATAAAGGTAAAAAAAAGACAATAAAGCAATGTCGAGTGATAAAAAAGCATTTACAGGTTTGCGCAGATCAATGTTTCGTGTTAATTGTTTATTAATATTTTTGGTAACCTGTGCTATTGGATCAAACAAGTCGCTTGGTTGCAACACGACTATAAATTACTGAAGCAGGTAAGTAAATGGCTAATCCAACAATTGCCCTGGCAGTTGGCCTAGCTAACAAATTACTTGGTCTAACGAATACCATATCAACCAACTTAAAAGAGTTAACTCCACCAATTTGTCGTCTGGCGCTCAGAGCACTAAGTCAATTGGTTGTGTTACGTCCAGACCAGCAAATAGTGAGTTTGCTCGGTAAGAACCATAAATAGACAGTCTCTCTTTCGGGTCAAGGCGTTAGCCCTTTACCCAGGGACGGAGACCTCGCCGCACTGCCGTGGATTAATGAAGGAAAACGGACAGAGGTAGCGAGCCTCTGAGAGAACAATAGCCGAATGCAGGATGCATGCAGAAATAAAATGTTGCAAACCGGTAGTCTTTAGAGATACTCACAGAATATATGTATTCAACAAAAATTAGTTCGACGGTACACTGAATTATAATCTAGAGCCGACTTGCTCGTTTTTACTGGTTATAACTGTACTCTGCCTCGCAAGGCCAGAGATTCGTCGTAGCAGAGCTTTGCGCGCTCTGTGTAGCGATGATCGTAGTCGCAGGTTCGATGCCGGTGAAGTAACTAATTTGGTCCGAATTCTGTCGACCTTATATACTAGTTTTGTCCCTATACTCCTAATGCTAAAGGATTTTACGATTCGGTGGGAGAAAGAAATTTTACGAGGGAAGCACTGTCAAAGGAGATAAATGTATGCTTCTATTGTATGATGGAAGAGGAGAAGGATATATGCTCATTATTTTTGTAGAAAAGAAAGCAGCATGTGTTTATTATGGAGATGACGATCATAAGTAAATAAATGGAGGATAGAAGTATTTGGGTTACGTAGGTTGAACTAAGAAGCAGTTGGATTAGGGATTTTATTACTCTCCCGAATCCTAAGATTTATGAGCGGGGGAGAAATGGAGCAATTAGAAGATGTCAGGGAATTTTTATGGGCAAGTGATGGATGAAAATACGGATTTACTGAGAAATGTTAGAGCGATGTTTCGGATAAGCGAGTATTGACGAGTGAGGATTATAAGTTTATGGGCATGGTTTAGAATAGGGGGATTGATGAGTGCGACTCTTAGCGGGTCCGTTGAAGAAAGGTTTACGGTGGGGAATTCCTCGAGCGCGTGGCAACAACACCCGCCCAAATCTGGTCTGGTTCAGTGGTTGGCAGTATTTACATTCCTATTCTGGGTATATTCTTACTTGCAGAATGCTTTTTGTGTTAGGGTGGTTACCTAACTCGTAACAGTTGGGTGAGCTATTTTTTTGTGTGCCCAATTAATTCGTTTTTCCGTAACGATAGACTCGAGTCTATCGTTAAGCTCGAGAGAAATAAGGTCGGCGGTACTATGCGACGGCAGAGAGGCCACCGTGCGAGCGTAGGCTAATGAAAATTAACAAAAAGGAATCAAAAATTCTGTGTCAATGAAAAACTAAGCAGCTTTAAATTCGAACATGTTTTTTCTGAAAACAAGCCTCCTCCATTTATACATTTTTGTAGGTATTTTATGATACAACTGAAGTGATACGTTGAATATATTTAATTGTGAATATCTTGAGAAACAGGAAAAATGAACTTTTGGAAGTTTTGCTAGTGACCATATGTGGCTATACAAAAATCGAAAAAAATGCAATTACATAAAAAATTGTTGAAAGTATCGATGGACCCTACACGTACCCAATTGTTCTAACTGAAAAAGTTATAAACCTAAAAACGTTTACGTTTTTTATCATCAGCCACAAAACAACAAAATAGCTTTGTCACGCTGGCTTTAATGTCAGTAATGTTTATTAAAGTTGAATTGGTTCAGTACTTGAAAATTCACCAAATCGAAATTTCCCAATACAATGATTGTTACGAAGTATCTAAGAAGAGATAATATTTTTATATTAAACTTTGAATCATCTGTTCTTCATCTGTTGTGGTGCTTTACTTTAAAGATGAAAAAAATCATTAAAAAATGTTACAACTAAAATCTTAAAATACACTTTTTGCCAAAAAAGCAAAAACTAGTACAACACTTCCACATCTATGTTTTCATTTAGTAAAGTATTTATGTAGTCAAAACTTATTAAAAATTCTGCCCATGGCAGTCTCTAAGAGAATTTTTTAAAAATTACACAAAATTCTGAAAAAAATTCATACGAATTGAAAAGAATTAAAAAATCATTTTCATAAAAAAAAGTTAGGTTACCGGGTGATTTGTTGGGAAATTTTTGTTTTCGCTAATTTGTTAATAACATTTTGGAATTATCATTATGCAAAATCAATCTTTTCAGCACGTTTCATATGCTTAATTTTTTTCAGATTTTTATCCGATCGAGAAGTGTTCGCAATTCTCTCTTAATTCTCTATGAACTCACGTGCACTCAGGCTGTCCGCCAGTACTACATTAAGGCAATTTTTAATGTATTCTGCACGCTGATTACAAAACTGTAATGTATTTTACTCTTAGCGTGATATTTGATTCAGATTCTTGAGCCAGGCGTAAAACATAAGTTTAAAAAAAATTTTTTAATCCCATAAAATTTAAACGAACAGATCAATTGTCATGTAACGTAATACGAAACATTGTATCGTATTTGTCCATTCCCGATCAATTTTAGCTAGATTCTTCCATTCTACGAATTGAAATAAAAAAATGAAAAAAGAATCCCATGAAATCTGACCGCGTGGATGGTATCAAAGGTAAAAAAATTATATTTGTATACAATTTTCGGACAATCGCTAAAAATTACGAAATAGGAAAATAAAGACGAAGTTTTTAATTATATTTATCTATCGAGCAATACCCTGAGGCGGCATACAAAAACTTGGCGTGCCATTTTGCTTTTTCTACAATAGCTGTTGTACATAGTTTATTAAAAGAATCAACGGAGAAGGAAACAAGATGCACCCTTAGGTCATCGTTCGCAACTTACTCAACTGCCACTGGACTCATATTCTATAATTGGAATCACATGTAGATAATATGTTGAGATCTTGAAAAATGAAGAAATTGTATTAGTCGACGAGAGTTCAATTGGAAAAGAATATAGTTTCGGTGCAGTAATCTCATTACGTTTATTGCACCTTGTAAAGCTAATTAAGATATTAATGATGAATTGATGATGAATAAAACTTTTCCATTGATTACTTTTTAGGGACCAATAGAAACACATCAACCTATGACCACCGCATTATGTATAAATCTTGATAATGAAGGTTTTTGATTCTCGTAATCCTGAAATATCTTGACTCTTTATGATTCGAAAAGACGAGACGTTACGCGGCACATTGGTGCCGCCCAATTCGTCTCGATAATTTTCCTTATTCTTCCTCGAATATGCTCGACAAGATTGAGCAGAATTTTTCGTGCCAACAACTTTCTATACGTAAACATGAATGAATTCCAAAGCCGATCATTTTGAAAGAGCCCCCCCCCCCCCCACTGCACCGCCTCGCAACTGCCCACGGGACTTTGTTCGATCCCGTTCGAACCAGGTTCGAATACTTTAAATACTTCGGACGGTTCGGACGGTTCGGACGGTTCGGACGGTTCGGACGGTTCGGACGGTTCGGACGGTTCGGACGGTCCGGACGGTTCAGACGGTTCGGACGGTTCGCACGGTTCGGACGGTTCGGACGGTTCGGACGGTTCGGACGGTTCGGACGGTTCGGACGGTTCGGACGGTTCGGACGGTTCGGACGGTTCGGACGGTTCGGACGGTTCGGACGGTTCGGACGGTTCGGACGGTTCGGACGGTTCGGACGGTTCGGACGGTTCGGACGGTTCGGACGGTTCGGACGGTTCGGACGGTTCGGACGGTTCGGACGGTTCGGACGGTTCGGACGGTTCGGACGGTTCGGACGGTTCGGACGGTTCGGACGGTTCGGACGGTTCGGACGGTTCGGACGGTTCGGACGGTTCGGACGGTTCGGACGGTTCGGACGGTTCGGACGGTTCGGACGGTTCGGACGGTTCGGACGGTTCGGACGGTTCGGACGGTTCGGACGGTTCGGACGGTTCGGACGGTTCGGACGGTTCGGACGGTTCGGACGGTTCGGACGGTTCGGACGGTTCGGACGGTTCGGACGGTTCGGACGGTTCGGACGGTTCGGACGGTTCGGACGGTTCGGACGGTTCGGACGGTTCGGACGGTTCGGACGGTTCGGACGGTTCGGACGGTTCGGACGGTTCGGACGGTTCGGACGGTTCGGACGGTTCGGACGGTTCGGACGGTTCGGACGGTTCGGACGGTTCGGACGGTTCGGACGGTTCGGACGGTTCGGACGGTTCGGACGGTTCGGACGGTTCGGACGGTTCGGACGGTTCGGACGGTTCGGACGGTTCGGACGGTTCGGACGGTTCGGACGGTTCGGACGGTTCGGACGGTTCGGACGGTTCGGACGGTTCGGACGGTTCGGACGGTTCGGACGGTTCGGACGGTTCGGACGGTTCGGACGGTTCGGACGGTTCGGACGGTTCGGACGGTTCGGACGGTTCGGACGGTTCGGACGGTTCGGACGGTTCGGACGGTTCGGACGGTTCGGACGGTTCGGACGGTTCGGACGGTTCGGACGGTTCGGACGGTTCGGACGGTTCGAACATGTACCGGACTCTAAGGGGAGAGTTCGATCAAGTCCGATCAAGTCCGTGCACATCCCTAGTTCCAGCTCTCTAGCATAACAGCATAAAACCTGTTTTCGTGGTATCGCCAGCCACTACGTGGCGCTGTTAGTCACCCGCTAGTTTGCATATGCCGTGCTGCCGTGTCGCATAGTTACATACAGAATAACATTTTTGTTACTCATGCATGAAAAGTGCTGCTTTATGTGGGGGTCGGGCGCGCCATAAAGTGGTGTTTTTCATGAAGGCGTTACATAAATACTGGAAGCGTTGCATAAATACTCGAAGCGTGTCGTAATGAGTATTTACGACACGCTTCGAGTATTTATGCAAACGCAAAGGCGTATCGAAAATACTGTGCGCATGCGCACGGTGTTTACGTGCGCATGCGCACGCCGTCTGTTTTTCCTTTATTGGCGCGCCCGGCCAGCAACATAACCTGGCACCTTTCATGCAGTCGTCACAAAAAGTAGTATACGATACTTGTACGTAAAAGGGACTCCCGACGGCGGTTGTAAACTGGCGCCCTCGCCTCCTCTCGCGCTACAACCGCACTTGGCTTCGCCTCGTGCCGTCATAGCGCTCGATCCGGCTCGTGCATCCACTTTCCAACCTTCGCCGAAAGTCCGCTTTTACGCACTAGTATCGCAAAGTACTATTTTATTTCATCGCATATAATTACATTTGTTATGAATGAAATAAGTATAAAATTCAGTGTTAGATTAGCGCTCGTACATTACGGACGTGTCGGGCTGATCCGTGTTTACCCATGCAGAGTGAATGGATGAGACGGACGCTCGGGACAACCTCGAAGCCCGCGGTGCTACCATTGGCATGTGACCTTGGCCCGATCATCTATCGAGCCTTGGATGATAAACCCGGCCCAAACGTAACAGCTTATATAAGCCCGAAAATAATTGATCATGCTCGGCTGGTGGTGGTTTTCAATGTAGGCCCTCTATTGGTTACTTATATTGGGCGCGAATTGTTTTATCGTATACTTTTTTCAATATTGTAAACATTGATATATTCTGATCTCTTTTTTTATGCTTTGTATGTATAAGCGATTATATTGTACACACTCAGTCAATCTATTGCCTAGGCATTTATTGACTATGGAGTGTGGAACCCAACAATAATACGCTTCTTTTTCGAAAATAAGGAAAGTGTCATTTTGCATGCTCTTATATTGACACCGGGGTACACTTTCGCTTGTGAGAAGTGACTTGGATTGGCGCCATCTAGCGGCGAAAGCCGCGGGTTGATGGCCCAATATTGGCTTTAAATCAGCAAAGCGACGGTACCAACGGTTGTAGGCAAATCTATCTTCGGCTGAACATTGGCTTAAAATCGGCAGACCGATGGGTGGTGAGTTCATGCTCGACCAGGAATCGACCTCAGACGACAAAGCAAAAATTGGCGAGTCAACACTGGGTCGAGCATTGGCTTGCAAATGTTCTAACCAACCAGTGGCAAGCCAATACTTGACCGAACATTGGCCTAATATCGGCAGTCTGATGGATGGTGAATTCATGATCGGTTGAACATTGGGCTCAAATCAATAAACCAATGATTAGTAAACCAATACTTGGTCGAGCATTGGGCGACCGATGGGGTATTAAATCGTTACGCCTACACTGATCGGCCATTTTCGTTCAATCAGCACAACCTTCATGGGTACCTCCGCCGATCGGTTGTATATGATGCGAACGTATTGTGACGGGGTTTTTATGCCCCTGTCACAATGAGAGCCCGATGTCAGGCTCTCGCATCATGTCAGGCTCTCGCACAGGTATGGAACACGGTGGCAATTCTCCGGGGAAGAGTCCCTTTCAGGCACTCAGACAGAGTCACGCGTGAGCAAGTCGTTCCTATAGCCAATTTTTGTATATTCTTTTATTTTTACGCGGCACATTCTCTCGAGTGTACCGCGGTCGTAACCGCCACGGAACCGGTCCAACCAGCACCGATTCTGCTGCCGATGACCTCACGACCGCACGACCACGTAGCTTCACTCACACCGCTTTCGCCGAGTCTATCTACACAGCAGGTTGGAACCTCGCTAAGCTATGCGTCGTCGACTCCGCCGCTACCGAGGGAGCGCCCTTCGTTACCGACGATGGACTCTACCCCGGTAAACCCCATCCTTTCCCGATGAGGCGTAGCTGCACCGATCTCGCAACGTCCGACTCATCGCTGGACCAACGCCGCATCCGCTCCGGAAAAGCTCCAGTGACTGCGCTCAACTTACGTCTCTCGTGGGCTACCTCCCACCACGAGACATCTCGGCATCTCGCGTTCGCGATACCGTGAACGCGCAATATTCAAACACCGAGCAGCCAGCATAATTGGAGAGCCCAAAACAAATAAAATAGAGGGCGAATTTCGGATAGGTGTAGGGTGCGGGGGATGGCCCATGGTCGCGAGAACGACACTTGTCTTGGGGACTCAAGCGTAGGCTCTCGACAACAAAGGACGTGGTGACCGTTGCTGATCCGTGCTAAACGTTCCGCGAGAATACCGACGTTTCATCAATCGCGAAGTCTGGCCGAGGATACCCCCATGAAAATAAAGTATATGAAAAAAGTATACTGATGCATATATAGTGACATACATTAAAAATCTATTTCATATACTTCTGATATACTAAAAATACATTATACGTATACAATTAAATGTGACATTTTTCGTGCCCTTCTATATTCGTAATTATATATCAAACATATAATACATATATTCTTTCTATATCGCTGATATATAAAAAGAATATATGTGACATATACAAATATATATGTTACATATGCTTGCAATATACAGTCTAGCTATTATGTAACTAATGCAAAAATGATTTTGCGGCACTTTTATCGCTAGTGTTTCACACATGTCGTAGTGCACTCTATCAATTGATGCAAATTATATTCTGAAAAACGATAACAAATTTTTGACATTAGTAGAGATTCGAACCCGGTACTTTGCGACTTGTAGTCTGCGGCAATATTCATTCGGCTATTCAGTAGTTGAAAATAAAATGTTGGAAACTTATAAATTAGGCGTGGTAGACTCTAACACATTTTTTTCTGAGTTGTACGTACGTTATTTTTCATGCATAGGCATGTTTATCACGATGACAAACAAAACATGTTTTTCAGCGCCACTTATTATTCGAAGCAAAAATGTACTCTGCAAATCAAAATCGTCACATTTCTTCGTTACGCGGTTTCTTTTCTTTTCACAAAGCTCCTTCTATTGGGTATTGTGTGGTTACACCGATTCCCTAAGGGTTACGGGCTTCTTCACTTATCCTTCCTCCTTCCGTATCCCTTTTCGCCGGTTCGATTCTTGGACCCGGAGCTTCGTTGCGGCCTGTCAGGTGTCAGTAGTCCCGGACATACGGATATAGTCGCAGTTTGTACGTCCTATCTCCGGAGTTCGTACGCCCTATCTATACGTCCCCGTCCGTTTTCCTTTCACCTACGGGACTTCAGTCTCGGGAATCGAATCCGCGACAGTTTCCAGTCTTTCGGTTTCCCATACCGAGGCGCTGGACCTTTCCTCTGGACCTACTATGATAGCGGGTTCCGAACCACTTCGGAGATAAAAACACCACAGATAATTCTTGGTGCTTACCGGGAATCGAACCTGCGCCTACTGCGTGTGAAGCGCGCGCCGATCCACTCGGCCATGCTCACCCCTCCACAAAGCTTCTTCTATAATAAAGCATATTCTGAAATGACTTAGTTTTCTCGCAGAGGACACTTTGTGAGTGACAGGAAAAAAAATCAATTCAACTAACATTTTCCATAAATTCAACACATTATAAAATACCGACAACTAAATTGATTTTAACCTAATTCAATCTTCATAATCCTTTAAGTCCCATAAATATGAGCTAAAAAAATCAGCAATAGCAAAAAATTTGTTCTATTCAGGGCAACACGTTGCTGAGTTTGATAAACAGTTTCTATTGCCATTTCATAAGATTTTGAATTTGTAAGCATAAATCCTGGATGACCATATATATATCATTTATACGTTTCGATGGACAATCGATTTATTTTTTATATAAAATCAAAATGTTATTGGATACATGTTTCAATATTATAGACATATCATCAAAATTATATATAAACCATATGGAAAATATATATACGATTTATAAGTAAATATATCATGTGACGCGGTTTTTTTACCTCAGCATAAGAACGAGAACCACAAGGACGAGAGCGAGCTGCCACACACTCTCGCGGCGCACAGTTCCACCTTCTTGGGCAATTCCGCGGGCTCAGTATAGGATTAGGCGAATTATTATTAATTTAAGCAAATCATTTTCATGTACAACTACTGGGAGAATCGAGAATTCAACTGTAACACCGAGGAACAATCCGGTTCGATAAGAGCAATCGGCGAGTGAGACACTCGTGGACGAACAGCCTCCCGTTAACATCATCGGAAGAATGTTTTCCCTCTTCGCATCACAAAATTCGTCGCCCCAATGATGGGAAAGGATCCATCAGCGATCACCAGCGACCATCTATTTCGCAAGACCTTTTCGGCAAATCCTTTTCGCCGCCGTATCTGCGATAACGCATCGGCTGACGGCCGCTATTCGAATCATCTTCGCGCGTGCCGTACGAAAAGGCATAATTGCCAGGCTTCTTCTTCTTCTTCTCCTTCTTGGCTATTGCCCTCTATTGAAAGCATGTGCCACTACCAATATGCTATTTGAATTTCTTGAATTTATACTGCTATATTAGGAACTTTACTTTGTAATGATTATGCCAATAAACTCTATTGTATTATTGTTTTATAATTGTTACTTGAGTTTTTTATTTCCTTTATTATTATTATTATTATTATTATTATTATTATTATTATTATTATTATTATTATTATTTTACGGCTAGATTATGGGATGATTAGATAGCCTTAGATGATGCATAAAGATATAATAATTAATTAAGTACATTACAAACTAGCTAACAGACTAATAATGCTAACTGAGAAGTGAACTGGTGAGTCACTGCCCTACATAACCTATATATATGTGTACATTTTTCTTTTAATTCTGGATCTTTATATAGTAATATTTCTGTGGATAAAAAATTTGCTTAACGGAATAATTTTTTTAACTTCTAATATCAAAAATAATTTACTGATATCATCCCCTAGAGCTATTTTATATTTTTTAACACTGGTTCTAGTTTATTGCGTTCTATTTCGTAGAGTGGACAATACCAAAAAATATGATTTATATTACACAGTATGTCACCACATTCGCAACTTTGATTCGCAATAATATTTTTTCTAAACAAATGAGCTCAAGTCAACCGTATGACCCGTTCTGATCCTATTAATTAACGAAAGTTCACAGAACTCAATGCCTTTATGCAACGCTTGGAAGTGAATATAATTAGTCGCCGATTCGACAAGGGATTTTTTAAATAATAATTTAAAGTCACCAGCCTCACACTTATCGAATCCCGAGTACAAATTCTTTATTTGGCTACGCGCTGGCGCTCATCTGGCTCAGAGGCATGCCAAATGTCCGGGAAGCGGCTGGCGCGCGTCTGGCTTGGGGTATGGGCATCATAGCGCTCAACGGACGATCCCAAACGTACGCCAGACAGATGGCTTGTACTGTGCTACTATCTGACTGAGCCATACGTCACGCAATATTGCCGCAGCTTCCCCGTAGCTACTTGGATTCTGCTTGGCTACTGCCTGACTCGAGTCTGGTTAGGAGTGCACGAGTTTTACGGATTCGTAATTAATCGATAAAATGAATAAAGAACGGCATGGAAACCGTTTCCATGTTTTCCGCCTTCCCCCCCCCCCCCCCCCCCCCTCACCCCTCTATGATCAAATTGCTGACGCATGTAGCCTGAAATTTGTTTTGACTTTTTGGTGGTCTTGAACCCACAACCCTACCTATATTCCTATTCCTACCTAATGACGCTACCAACCACGCTACGGACCACTGTGGATGAACTGATATTTTTATGGTATACAATGTGATCGTATATGCTGACAAATTGGTATACGGGAAAAATGTTTTTTAACCGTTGAAGTCTTAGCGAGATATTATACATTAATGGTTTAATGCCATAAGGCCATTAAGCTGTGTAAATGCATATTCTCTATGTCTGTACACGCTTCAGGCGTTAGATCATCGGTATGTCAAAAGTTCTCGAAACTATTCATTCACTTATCTCAATAAAAATGCTTAGAATAATATTTTGAACATTTGTTTATCATTTTTAACATATTATTAACGATTGCGCAATTTTTATTGAGAAAAACTTAATTTTTACTTTCTCGTTCCATACGAAGTGTATAGGGACAGAAAGTATTTTAATAAAAAAAAAATATCAACGCTCACATTATGATCTAGAAACATGTTTTGCATGTCCCAGAATGCAAAACAAAGCATCTTCCCATCGCAGTCTGTCTGTCTGTTTGTCTGTCCCGTCCGAAAACATAATAAGTTTTCAAGAAGACTTCGGATCACAGCGAGTCTTGTCTGTATCTTCTACGTATAAAATGTACTTTTGGTATTGAACTTTGAATTTGTTTATGGATCTATTCTGGTCCTTTTCCTTAAATATTAAAAAAAAATTATGACAAAATTTCAAAAAATTATCGTAACATGTAAAAAAAATTCCAGAAAATTCTAATAAAAGTTTGGTTGGTCCGCAGATAGACTTACATCCATGTAGTCACAAACAAAATGAGTGTTACTATACAGTGGTGCCTCCATTGTCTTATGAAGTCACTCGAATGAGAAAAAAACAAATCATCGGTTGTACAAAATGTGTGACGAGTGAAAAATGAATCTTGTTTTACTGCTCGTTGAATGAATTTAGAATTGTTATATAAAGTAACAACTTCATATAACAATTCTAAATTCATTTCATTGAAATTCATTTAGAATTGTCATATAAAGTAATAAGTTTATATAAAAATTCAAAATTCATTCAACGAGAAGTAAAACAAGATTCATTTTATATTCTCTTTCGAGCAAAAATGTTTTCCTTGCAATAGCAAGGCAGACATTTTTGCTCGAAAGAGAATTTGACATAAATATATATGGCTAAGAAACAAAAGGGCGTATCTCACATTATCCAACTTGCAAAAATATTGTGGATACGTTCGTCTGTTTCATTGCCGCCCATATAATGTTATATACATTTTAGTATTATGGATAGAATTATCAGTGTAACCATGGAAAGAAACTTTTTAAAAATTCGTCAAATGAAAAGAACTGGTAATGACGTGTTAAAAATCTTAGAAATAAAAATCCTCCGCGTAAATTTCTATTGTTTGATTTTCTCAACAGCTGTTGTAAAACGTACAAAAAACCGGAATTTTTATCTTCTTTAATACAATACCGTAATTTTCGCTGGGGACTAGTCCTTTTAGATTAATATATTGGCATGCCTATATGCTTTCCAGAGACATGTGATAGTGTAATGTTTAGACTAGCAAAGTAGTAGCCAAATAATAGCCACGGTATGGCATACCCATATCTTGTCCAGGGACTGGAGATACTGTAGTGGTTGGCTAAGCTAAGGATCAGCCAAATAATCGCCATCGTGTGGCATGCCCAAATGCTATCCAGAGGCAAAATATTGTAGAGTCCGGCCGAGCAAAACACCTGCGAAATATTAGTCATGGTGTAGCATGCCCACATGTATGCCATAGACAACTCATTTATTTCCACAGCGAAGTGATAACGTAGGGTCTGGCCGAGCCAAGAACCAGTCAAGGAAGAGCCACGGTGTGGCCGTCCTAGCTTGCCGCCTAAGGGTAAGCCCAGCTGTGCACCTTGGCCTGTCCAAAGAGTTGCCAGTTACCATTCGCGACGAAGGTCTAGCTCTCAAAGCTTATTTCCTAGGCCAGTGTTATGCCACGCTTTACCATATGCATGCCAATGACCGGAACAGCGTACTACGAGCTGCCAGATACTTGCCAAACAAAATTTTTGTACTCGGGATTCTACTATGTCCATCGACCGAGCTTGATTTGCAGCTCTATCGGCAATTTCATTGCCAATGATTCCTACATAGGCAGGAATTCACAAAATCGTAACAGATTATCCTAACCGTTTAAGACTTGTAATGATAACTTTACTTTTTAAAGCCCACGGATGAATTCTGGGATTTACCCACCTGATAGAAAGTCATCACAGACGACAGTGAATCCGTACAGATAACCGATTCTCTAATATTGTTCTCTTTAATAAAAGATTAAGCCTGGAAAATCTCTAATAGTTCTGCAGCATAAATAGAGCAGCGATCACTTACACGATAACCCTGGACCAGATCAAGCACCGGCAGTAAAATGCAGCGGCCACCCTGTCAGGACTGCTAGTCTTAGATCCATCAGTAAAAAAAAGGGAGGCTCGGGGAAATAAAACCTCAATTTTATCATTACCCGCCTGCTTTGCTGTTCGACTAACATTAAGCAGAATTACTTCAGCTCCCATAGTAGTGTTATAATAATCGGCGTCATATACGTATCCAGTGGAACTGTGTAACAAATAGGAACATTATACCTTTGTACTTCCGAGGGTGAGGCAGAATATATTGATGCTGAAGAAGACTACAGTGAGGAAGAAGTGCCTGGACCTTTATCTATTTGTTTACATCCAGCGGGCGAAGTTGATTTTGACTACAAAAACAGAGCAGTCGAATACTGGAGAAGTTGAAAAAAAGCAACCTCAAATTCTCGATACTTCTCTCAAACTTTTCCAAATACAGAAAAGGCCATGTAGATACGATTTTCTTTGGACCTTTAATCGGTCTTTTAACTCATTCATAAGAATAAGTCTAGGGATAGCAATGTTATTGGCTGCCATATAAAATCTGGCTAATAATCTTTTAACTAACAATGTTCTTCGACATCTTAAAGGCGGTTCACTCGCAAGATGTAATAATGTATTTGTAGGAGTGGTCCAAATAGATCCTAAAACACACCTAAGAGCGGCATATTGAATTTTATTCAATTGGCTAAGGTAAAATTCCGGAGCATCCAGATAGAACTGGGAACTGCAATCCAAAGTTGCCCGAACTACTCCCTTATACAGAGCTAAAAAGTACTGTCGGATGGGCACGCCAATTAATTCCAGGGATAGCCCTGATAATTTTCATGAATTTATTCTCGTTTTCTTTTATGCTCTTCACATGTAACTTCCAGGACAGCTTAATCAACAGCCACCTCTAGAAATCTGGCCTCATTGGCGTTATGTATAACAATATTATTGAGTGATATCAAGATCGGGTTATTTAACATTCTTCTCTTCGTGTATAAAACCAGCTGAGTTTTATGTTGTGTATACAACCAGCTGAGTCTACTGTTAAACCAATTATCCAGTGACGACAATGGTACAGACACTATTACCAATGCCCTTCCTAAGAAACGTGACGAACTGTAGATAACAATATCATCAGCAAAAGTAAACAATTTTGTGTCGGGGCCTATATTTTGTAGGATTCTTGATAGATATATGTTAAAACGGATGGGAATTACAAGGAAATATTCCCAAGTGCCCCACCCCGATTTTGATAATTCTTATATATTTTGTAGACCTCAAAAATCTAAGAGACACGTATTTTTTTATCGGAAGAGGTGACCATTTAAGGAGTGAAATAGGCCCCCAAAGTTTGGTGAAAAATCGTTTGAAATTTTGATTTCCATAGAAGCATTCGACAGATTTCAATGTCACTTAGCACGATTATATTTCATGTCAGCACGATACAAAAAACAAAATTGTCTGACAAGGGTGCACCCCCGTGCGGGGGGTAAACTAACCTTAAGATTTTTTTTCGTAAACGAACAGTTCGAGCGAAATAAAAATAAGGTGACGTTAATGATTACATAAAAATAGAATTTACATGTTTTTAATTTTTTTTTTTTTCTAAAAATCACTCTTATAGGTATTGAAAGAACGGGGAGTATGTGTACTGCTGTTTCTCCATCAGAGCACGCCATAACCATTTTACTCAAATGAAAACCTTCTAAATATCGCATACTTCATCGAAGTTTTGTTATTTTCTGTCTTGTGATTTTTTTTTTATAAATACTAATTAAACTTATGCTGCCGATAGTGTCGTACATCACATTCTACGACACGATTATCGTCTTTTTGTGTATGTATTAATATTTTCTAGAAAAAACAATATAAAATGACTTCTTCCGAACTTATCCATACGCATTCAGTGATATTCTATAGCTTACATACGAGAATAGCACATCCGAAAAAGGTGACGGTGTAAATGTACATGAAAAGTCGTCGTTACCGACCTTCGTTCGTATAAATTTCACGCGCGAGCAACGCCTGAATATTTCTTATTTGAAACTCTCCAAAAACGTCGGTGCTGTGTTGGTGTGCTCCTATTTTTTTTCTCAACATGATTGTAAATCCAATTAACGTGATTAACCTATTGCTCGCGACATTTCAAACAATGTATTTGCCGAAGACCAATGTCAATCGGCAAGAAATACTTCTGAACGAATGAATTCAAAAGATTCCTATGGATAGTATATATGATTTTAGTACATTCCAAATTACTGAAAAATCTACATTGCTTTTTCAAGGACCTTTTAAAGAAGGAGACGCAGAATATGTTGATGTTGAAGGAGACTGGAGTGAGGAAGAAGTGCTTGGATTTTCATCTATTTGTTCATAATCAGCAGGCGAAGTTGATTTTGACTACAAAAAGAGAGCAGCCGAATACTGGAGAAGTGGAAAAAAGGCAAACGCAAATTCTCGTCTGTCCAGAACCAATAAAAAAAAAACTCTGTTCGTCATCAATTAACGAGGTGGACAAAGTAAGTGGATGATGGAGGGACACGAACAGAAAAATTATTGCATGTGTTTACATTCACATTGAACAAATCGCGAAATGCCATCGGAGCTGGTTTGATAGTGCACGACGCAGATATCCAAAAATGGGCTCTAGAAGCATGGGAAGAACAGACAAGCAATATGAATTTTGTAGCATCGGCAAAATGGGTGTTTATTTATAAAAAAAGCTCATCGCATTGTTTCCAAAAATATCACGAAGTTGTCTCAAGAACGACTATAGAAGTTAGGGTAAAAGTGGTGAATATGGACCACTAAAAAGTTTTGATCTATATATCTTACTTGCAGAGGTCAAATTACATTCTCCTGGAACCGAAATGTGCCCGTAATCACACTTTATAAGATAAGTTATTGATACATTTTTTGCCATTTTTTTTAACCGATCTGACGCGGTGGTCCGTCTTACTCGCTTTTTTCACAGAATTGGTAATATGGACCATGGTAATATGGACCAGGGTAATATAGACCACCTGTAATTAGCACGGTAATGTTTGGTTATATTTTACTAAGATAGTACATGGGAAAGAAAGAATATTGGAAACGTTCCAAGGCTCCTGAGAACAAAATTCGCTTATTAATTGAATTTTTTTTTTCATTAACATTGATAACGGCATAGACATATAGACACTACAATCTACGCTTTTCCACACATCTTGCAGGCATTCGGAAAGTCAGTGCATCCTTCGTGAAGCCACTCAAAACAATATATACACTCGATCCAGTCGTCTTGCCGAATAGACTTTCGTTTGGATGGTGTCATCTTCTTAAACTGTCATCCAAAAATAGAAATTAGTACAAAGTTCCTTCACGTAGTGAAAAAAATACTAAAAATCGAGATTCTCGTACAGAATTTCATAAAATTATTCCGGTGGAGATTCGCGTGGGGACCCGTAAAAAAATATTTTCGGTGATTTTGCCGTACACATATTAATACATACTTAAAGTTACTCCATTAAATCTGATCAAATTTTTTTCTGATAGACTACGAGAATCTGCAGATTTTCACTTTTTACAGTAGTCTATTCTGTTAACCGTTCCCAAGATTTCACTGTTTGAATGAAAAATAATAAAAACGAATAGATTGTCATGATTTATTTTTCTAATCCAAACAATTGGAAACGTAGTGAATCGATTGGATGTACATGACCTGATTTTTAGAAATTTTTTGGAAATTTCTTTCATGGCTGCATTAGCATGGAATGCCTCATGTACTAACAATATGAGGAACGGCAATTAAAAATATAGCGCCGGATAACAGAACAAAAATTCCTGAATATCCCCTTATTGTTTGGCCTCATGGTGGTGTAACCCCTGAAGTCAATACCGTCGTTCTAACGAGACGGAGGGATGGTCCATATTACCAAGCTAGGGGTGGTCCATTATAAAAAAAATTGTTTTTATTGCCATTAATTAACCATTTGCTTTAGCGGGAACGGGCTTTGCTGTTCCATAATTAAGAGTGTTCTCTACATGATAAGATCCATAGGAATGCCGAAAGCAGGTCCTTAAATGCGTGATTTCGTTCTCCTAAATAGTACATTTAATGTTAGTGCATATTCCGAAGGCACTGTGGCATTTCGGGATCGGGGAAATTCGTGGGATATTTTTCACTGTTAGCACTACAATGGAATGTGTAAAACGGTAGATTTTTAGGAGCCCATACAGGGTGATTCAGAACAAAGGCGACCCTTGATACCGTCGGAATCAGCGTAAAAAACTGAAAATTTTGGTTTTTTGAATTTTTTCCTACGTTGCGCCGTTTTTGAGTTATTAATTATTAAAGTTGACCAATCAGAGCGCAGCAGATGCACGCGTGCGTGTGAATGGCGTTCATAGCGTCGAGCTCGATCGCTTTTGTCATAATTCCTACGCGCGTGAAAATAGTTCCGTGACAAAACGTCAGTCCCGATGAATCTCCACTGTCAGCCTATGGTGGTTTTATCCTAGTTCAACATGAACCTAAGAACACTTAGTAAATTAAATAACAGTTAATTAATAAATTGTGTTGATAAAGTAATAAAAACGAATTTACTGTTACGAAATTCAAAGTGTTCGTGTTTTACTACTTCATTCCTCATATTTAGATTAGAAAAGTTTTGAGAATAGGATTTCTCAATTCGAGTTTCTCGCGGTTCCTTTCATTTTTGAGTATCATTGATATCTTCCTCGGCATCTTGTTAAATAGGAGAACCGTAACTACCACTTAGTTATTATGTTTAAAAAAATTATGTGAATCTGTCCATAGATCGCAAGAAATTGCATGTGCTGCGTTCCCGTTTCTATTCATTGGAGGCTAATAAGGTTGGACAACGTCAGGATTCGTTTTCTGACGAGCCTACGGCGAAGTCATCAATCCGATAGTCTTGTCCCGTAGTCTTGAAGAAGATATTTTAAAAGTAGCTGTTTCACGAATATTGCGAATATACTAGCAGGTAAAGGGTTGAGCAACGATAGTGAGAGTTTCGTTCCGAGGAATCGACGTAGTTCTTCCCGAACGCGGGCATGATTGAACGACTACCGGTCTATCTAACGTTTCAATAAGATGAGAAAGCTTTTTACTTCGGAGTTCAGCAGTGTATCTCGGAATGGTAACGCTCTATTGACTTCATTTTTCAGGATCATTCATATTTTCTTTGGTGTTCTATTTCCGTATCTTTCTCGGCATCTTTTTACGTATCTTTCTCAGTGTCTTTCTACGTATCTTTCTCAGCGTCTTTCTACGTGTCTTTCTCGGCATCTTTTTTGTTATCTTTCTCGTTGTATTTTTCCGTATCCTTCCCGGTGACTTTCTCATGGTTCTTCTCGGTATTTTTCGCCGTGTCTTTCTTAATATATTTCTCGATACCTTACCGGGTCCACTGTCTCGGTATTTTTCACCAAATCTTCCTCGGTGTCTTTGTGTCGTTCTTGCTATCTCCTTGATATCTTCCTCAGTCTCATCTTTTAAGTACAACAAGCATTATTTATCGGAATAAATGCGCTAGATAGCAATGAACATTTTTTTAATTCCACGGTCCCCGCCAAAAAAACGCGGCTTTTTTCTGGGCAATCAAAAAATCAAATGCAGTAAAGAAAACCCTTCACGATTTATAGTTCGTAAAAGAGTTTCGAAAATCTCCACAAATTCCCCGGTCTGAGTATTAAAAATTATGCAAGACAATCCATTTTTCCCAATATAATTTGTTGATATTTTTATTTGAAAAAAATCGAATGAATAATTGTTTTAGATTTTATTGGCAAATTTTCAAATCAATATAATTTTGTTTCTATTTGATTTTTTTTTTGCAACTTATGGATGTGTATGTGATATATGGCTGTGCGTGCTGGTATGCGCGCAATTCAGATTTCGTGCATGCGTGTGTTAGAGTTCTTGCATATATGTGTATGTGTGTTTGCGTGTCGCTGACGAGCTCAATTCTTCATGAATTTCATGTCTTCTTATAATTCCCAGTTTGATGTATTGTTGATAGCCCGTGCGACATTGAACTGGGCGACCAACTTCCTCCACTTGATTGCTGTTAAGCATGGCATTCCTTCTGTACAAAAACAGGAAAACTCTTTAACAGAATGTTTGGCATTGAGTGCCAATTCGACAGAAAAATCGTAGTTTGGTACGTATGATAATCGCGTAATGAAAAAATAAGTTATACGAAGTTATAGTCGAGTTTATGCGAAGTCTTACTTTGGCTTACACGAATTCGCGTTTTTATTTTTGCTCAACGCGGCTATTATTGGTACCACGATGATTTTAAATCAATAAAACTTACCGTCGTCTATGGCCTTAGCCACCTCTAGCCACAGTGCCTTAATTTTTTTGGGAGACCGAGACCGCTTGGGCAGACTGCGATCCCAAAGGACCCTCCGCTCACGGACCGCCTCGATTAATTTTTTACTCGCATCTATCACATATTGTGCCTCCTTCAACCTCATTTCTTCGACGATAAGGGCGTCAACTTCATCCTAGTGTTTTTAATTATAAAAATGAGATTAAATAATTACAATTAACTGGGTATTGGGTATTGTGTGTTACACCGATCCCCTAAGGGTTACGGGCTCCTTCACTTTCTCCCTCCTCCTTCCTTATTCGTTGTCGCCAGTTCGATTCTTGGGCCCGGAGCTTCGTCGCGGCCCGTCAGGTGTCAGTAGTCCCGGACATACGGATATAGTCGTAGTTCGTACGTCCTATCTCCGGAGCTACGTCCTCGTCCGTTTTCCTTTCACCTACGGGACTTCAGTCTCGGGAATCGAACCCGCGACACTTTTCCCAGTCTTTCAGTTTCCCATACCGAGGCGCTGGTCCTTTCCTCTGGGCCTACTATTATAGTGGGTTCCGAACCACTTTTTCACAGATAAAAACACCACAGAAAATTCTTGGTGCTTGCCGGGAATCGAACCCGGGCGTACTGCGTATGAAGCGCGCGCCGATCCACTCGGCCACGCTCACCCTTCGATTACAATTAACTGAGATGTAAAAATAAAATATGAACAGAACATAATATTCGTACCAAATCCATTTTCCGTTTTGTCGCGCTGTCAGTATGTTGATCTGCATTCAGTTGAAAATGAGAAATGAATAACGACTTTAGAATCGTGATTCTTTTCTTTTTATTTGACGGTGCGATCGCAAAACTCGAGAAAATGGCTGGGATTCCATACGAAGCGAACGAATACATGGACATGATTATCCTGTACGGAGAAAATGGGTACAACGCAGCGGCAACTTCGCGGGCGTATCACGAGGCTTTCCCAACGCGTCGTTGGCCCGGGCATTCCGTGATACTCGATTTGATAGCACGTGCGAGAGAAACGGGTAATTTGATTATAAATCGCAAAGGATTGGGAGGAGCTTCGCATACAGCGAGAACAGTGCAACGCGAGGAAGATGTGTTGGAGACGGTCGAAAATGATCCTACGCTGAGCATCCGCGAGATTGTTCGACTATGCGGTTCGAGCTACGGCACCGTGCAACGGATTGTACAAGAGGAGGGTCTTCATGCATATCACTATACAAAAACTCATGCTCTCACCGAAGAAGACTTTCCTGCACGGGTAACGTTTTGCCGTATGGTCTTGGAAAGGCACGAAGAAGATCCTACCTTCATGAGACGTATCATTTTCTCCGATGAATGTACTTTCGGCCGCGATGGGATGTTTAATACCCATAATAGTCACTACTGGAGCCCTGAAAATCCACGAGTTAAGGTGGACAGAAATCACCAAAACCGCTTCAAAGTCAACATGTGGTCTGGAATCGTTGGGACTAAAGTTGTACGCATCACTATTCCCTAGTATATAATTAATCGATTATCAGTCCTTTGTGGACTAATGAATAAACATACGTTCAGTTTTTGCCAAGTTAATAAAGTTATTTCTGATAAACAGAATTTACTTTGAAAATTTAAAATATATAACTAATTCACGGATATCTTAAGGGTTGAAGACAACTGCCTGTTCGCGCACTGCTTCATTCTCGCCGAAATACGCTGAACGCGTTGGGATTTTTCTAATTCCATGGAGTCGTTTTTATTAGTCATATTCTCTTCCATAGACTGAATCCAACAGCTGTACATAAAACATGAAAATTTTAATAATGCCGTCCAAAATCAAAGAAATAGCGTTATTTTATTATTTTTTTTGACTGCTGTTACAATTTGTACGTTTTTTAAAAATAGATATTCGGTTCAGTCTACAGAAGGGAATATGACTAACAAAACGACGCCATGGAAGTAGATAAATCCCAACTCGTTCAGCCTATCGTAGCAAGAACAGAGCACTGCACGAGACACGCAGTTGTCTGCCTTATTATATCCCTTACTATATCCGCTATATTTATATATTTTAAACTTTCACAGCTGATTACGTTCCTCAAAAGTATATTTAAACACTTGCTGAAAAAAATTAATGTATGTGCATTAATTCCTTCACAAAAACCATTCGAATTTCATCGAATTTTCGACTATTAGAACTTGTCTGGTCGCCTTAAAAAAAAAAAATTCTTCTAATGGAGAGACCGATTTCATAGAATGTACTTTCACCGGACCATTTTTTGGCACTATGTTCGGTTTATCAGCTACCAGGATTTCAATCCCAATCGGCATGGCGGTCGAAATCTCCGTCGGTGTCTTCATGGGCCTCTGCGCCAGCGTGTTCGTCAATGTCTTCGTTATCACCTTTATCGGAGTCTACGTCAATGTTTTCCGCAACGTGTTCGTCGACCTCTTCGTCAGCCTGTTCGCGGGCATGTCCATCAGCGTTGTTAATAGCATGTTCATAGGCGTAGTCATGAACGGTGTGGGCGTCAGCGTGGGTTTCCTCGTGATGGTCCCGATCAGCGTCGTTGTGAAAGCCGTTGTGATCGTCCTGATCACCGTCGTTGCGAGACCCATTGGGATCGAACCGACCAACGTCGTTGTGCGAACCGTCGTGATCGTCCCGACCAGCGTCATTTTGCGAGCCGTCGTGATTGTCCCGACCACCGTCGTTGTGCGAGCCGTCGTGATCGTCCCGACCAGCGTCGTTTTGCGAGCCGTCGTGATTGTCCCGACCAGCGTCGTTGTGCGAGCCGTCGTGATCGTCCCGATCAGCGCCATTGCGACAGCCCTCGTCATCGCCCACGCACAGCGACTCTAACCAAGCTCTGTCGTCGATATAATTAATGAACAACAAAATTATTCCGAACATAACACAAACATTCCCAGGACTACAAGGCATACGTCCTGTCCGTAATTAGACGGCAAAGTAACACCGTCAAGCAAATCAATGATGTGAGAATAGAAACACACTTACCGCTTTCTGCGATTTTTCGGACTGCGTACGACCGCTTTCCCAATTTGACACGGAAGCCATGAGACCAGGGGATGATTCGTTTCGTCGACACAACACTAATCCCTTTTTTAAATTTATTCGTCCTACTCACGAGCGTAAACATTCCTGGTGGTATAAAATAACCGACCGTAATATAATCTTTGGAGGAGTCTGAAGTATACCGTTGCTTAGCGAAACAAAGCGTTATCGAAATATATATATTTTTTGTTATCAACGCCTATTATGTTGTTTGACGGCATCCAACCGTACATTTCGATCTTGCTTTTCTACTATAAAAATGCATACACATGATCGTTTCCTTGTTTTTTACAAGACCACGAGCAAGTATATAAAGAAAAAAAAATTAACGGAACTAAATGAATAACATTACATTTTTAAGTGATTTATTAATTGTATAATATTATACCGTCCGTGTATTTTATTAAAACATCGCCGAATCCTGATGATATAATAAGGGGTTAATATAGTAATTAAAATACAGACAAATACCAAGGACGACAACGAGGAAGATAAACGTCATCACGTTAAATGTAATGAATTATGTGAAGATAGTTAACAGGATCACTTGATTTTTTATCTTCCACGGTTAGCGGAATAACTGTAAGGGTGGTGATTTATCGGTCGGGTGTTTCCGTCTCTTCGATGAATACATGCAGCGGCTAAGCATTATCGAAAAAAACGTAGTGAGACAACGAAAATATAATTGAAATTCTGTAGTGAGATCATTTCGGTTTCAGGCTCCGTTCTAAATAAAAGTCTTGATGCCAGAGATAGATATTTACCATTGGCGCTGTTATTCAAAATGCATCTTATATCGCGTTAATTGAGAGGCGGCAGTGACACAGTATGCAATTACCACTTCATATTCAAGTGCTACACCTTGTACATTTTCAATAGCAGTGACGGTGGTAAATGTAGATGAACGTTATCGAGTTCATTTGGACACGACAGGAGCACCGATTGTGTCTTTGTTGAATAAAACCTGAACCTCTGTTGGTCGGATTAAGGCTGTGGGGCTGATTACTTTGGCGTAAACAGATCGGACAACGAATCAACCCTGCTAGCCTCCACAGGATACGAACGGCAACGCAACCCATGCAATCTCATTTGGTCTGCGGACAAATTTACAAAAAATATTTCAAAAAATACACGAACTAAGTGGTAATTAAACCTCATAAAAGCTCATAAACTCCCAGTATATTTTTCGTAACGATATCAATATATCCTTTTTGTTAAATAGAATATTTCTGTTGTCCTATTGTAAAAGATACCGAGAAAGACACACGGAATAATATCGAGAAAGACACCGAAAATTATATCGAAAAGGATACGGAGAAAGATATCGAGAAAAACATACATAGAAAGATACCAAGAAAAACACCGACAAAGACACTGAGAAAGATTTCAAAGCGAAACCAACAACGATACGAAGAAAGACCCCGAGGAAGACACAGAGAATGATATCGAGACAGATGTGGAGAAAAATACCGAGACAGAACGCGGAAAGGTATCCCGAAAGATACCGAGAATTATATCGAGAAGGATACGGAGAAATATACAGCGGAAGATATCGAGAAAAATCTGCCTAGAAAGATACCACGATAAACACTAGGAAAGACACCGAGAAAGACACTGAGGAATATATCAACTCGATAGCAAGAACGACACACAGACACCGAGGAAGATGTGAAGAACAATAGTGTAAGACACGGAGAAAAATACCGAGAAGAACCATGAGAAAGTCACCGGGAAGGATACGGAAAAAGACAACGAGAAAGATAACAAAAAAGATACGTAGAAAGACGCCGAGAAAGATATGTAGAAAGACACTGACAAGGAAACATTCCCAAGTGTCCGAACCCGATTTCGATAATTTTGATATATGTTGTAGAACTCGGAAATTTAAGGGACACGTATTTTTTTTTATCATCCCTCGTTGATATATAAGGGGTGAAACAGCCCCTCAAACTTTGGCAGAAAAACAATAATTTTTTTTTTTTCTTAGAAGCACCTGACGATTATCAATGAAATTTGGTATACATATATCTCGAGCCAACAGGACTCAGAAATGGTAGTGTGCATCACGGACGCACCCCTTTAAGGGGGTAAACTACCCCTATCTAAATGTTTTTTTCTTTTTTTTTCGGCGAAAAATAATCGAACTGGAATACAAATAGCATCGTTTTGAAGCTAAAATGATATTACAGTTTAGGTGTTTTTGGTTTTTTCTGAAAAACCACTGTTTGATCAGGTATATATATTTCAAGGCTTTCAATATTTCCCATAGAAGCACCCGACGGATTTCAATAAAATTTGGCAAGCATATATTTCAGAGCAACAGGATTGAAAAATGATACCGTCCGACACCCGCCCACCCCTTTGTGGGGGTGAACCACCCTGATCATTTATTTTTTTTCAGGATAAAAGAACCGAAAAAAATATAAATCGTATACAGCGGATGCTTGCATAAAAAAAACTCCCGTTTTCGCTTGGAGGGCAGTCAGAAGTTCAATGAGAGTTTACAGGATTTTATTTTCATATCAAGAACCATAATTTAGCACACGGCATATATTCGAAATATAGGTAATATGTGGATTTGATAATATAACATGAAACTACAGATGAAACTATTTGTATCGCAATTTTATTCATTTCATTAGAAACGAATAAAATTACAATAAAATAAAAAAAAATATATTAAAATAAATGCATTAGCATTTATTTTTATTCAGTTCACACATGTAAAGCTTATTTTACCGAATCTGCCTCACGGTAGATTCTACGATGCGGTAATCGTTTCATTATGAGTCTACTCATATTTCTGGAAAAATAAAGATAAGATTAGTTCTTCGACTTCATAAAATCAAAATAACCGATCACATATTTTTTTCATGCGTATTTTCGTGACGCCAAAAATATAAATAGATCTCGAAGTTTCCGGAAAACTTCGGGCGGCAGGCCTGTAAACAATTTGGAACGAAAATAGACAAATGTTATCCCAAGTAGTCGTGCGGCTCTTTATAAAGTCTGAGCGTGCATTACTCCTCATCATTCGGTGTTGAAAATTTCGCGTTCGGAGCCTGCCGTGTTATCAGTGCGTTACGATATTTTAAACATGTTTGTGAATCCAATGAACGTGCTTAATTTATTACTTGCAACATTTCAAACAATGTATCTACCAACGACTGAAGTCAATCGGCAAGAAATCATTCTGAAAGAATCGATTCAAAAGATTCTTCTGGACAGTATATGGGACTTCAACACTTTAGAAGTATCTGAAGAATCTACATTGGGTTTCGTAGACGACTTTCCCGGAACAGACGCAGAATACGTCGAAGACGCCGAAGATTGGAGTGAGGAAGGAGTGGCTGGACCTTCTTCATCTGTGTGCCCTAGTCCTGTAAACGATGAAATCCCATTTGATTACAAAAAAAGGGCAGTAGAGTACTGGCGGAGTGGAAAAAAAAGCTATCTCAAGTTTTCTACTGTACAAAAGTCATTTGCCAGACTTACTAATCCTCGTCAATTAACGAGATGGGCAAAGCAAGTGGACGAAGGAGGAACGCGGAAAGTAAAATTGATGATTATCGCCGAATTTACATTAAACAAATTACGAAACGCTATAGAAGCTGGATTAATAGTCCATGACTCGGACATCAAAAAATGGGCTCTGGAAGCATGGGGAGAGCAGGGGAGTGGCGATAGGCCTTTCGTGGCCTCTTCAAAATGGATATACAATTTCAAAAAAGCCCATCGGATCGTTTCAAGAAAAATCACAAAGTTTGTCTCAAGAAAGACGATAGAAGACAGTGCTAATTTGAAAAAATCAGCTGATGAGTTTGTTGCTTCTGTCAAGCCTTTTATGGCAGAATACGGGCCTGAAAACGTATATAATTCTGATCAAAGTGGATTCCAGCTTGAAATACATTCAGGACGTACGTTGACGTATGCAGGAACGGA
Organism: Amblyjoppa fuscipennis; assembly: GCA_963575735.1. Taxonomy (NCBI): domain Eukaryota; kingdom Metazoa; phylum Arthropoda; class Insecta; order Hymenoptera; family Ichneumonidae; genus Amblyjoppa; species Amblyjoppa fuscipennis. The sequence goes on from OY754488.1 coordinate 19,860,790, forward strand.
AAAAGTCGAGTGTTCTGCTCAATCCATATCATCTACAACTCATAGTTATACTATTCAGCCAATTGTCTCCTGTGATGGGCGACTACTATCTCCTCTATTGATAGTATTAAAAGAAGCAGGCGGTCGCTTTGGTCCTCTAGTAGAAAAAACATTAATCCGTCCCCCGAATGTATACCTCCTCCCTTCGTCATCTGGCAAAATGACAAAAGGTAATGATGTACTGCAATGATAATTTTCTTTTTATTACTGCAATGTGCATGAATATTACTGGTAGCAATGTTTTGCAATTACAGACCACTTCAAAACATGGCTAAAAGAGGTGTTCTTTCCTAACGTTGGACGAAGAAGCCTACTTTTACTGGACTCCTGGAGCGGTCACTGCAGCAATATTATCGCAGAAACGAAGCCTGTAGATAAAGATGTTGTGTTGATGACTATACCAAAAGGAACTACCGGAAGAATTCAACCTTTAGACGTTTATGGTTTTAGGGTGTGGAAAAACTTTGTGAAGCGTTTCTCTGACAATGCGATCCTACACAATTACGATGTTAATCTTCATTTACGGAACAATATTATAAAACTACAATCACTTGTACATAATCAACTATCTTCGCCTAGGTATCGATCCCTTTTTCAATATGCTTGGTATAAAAGTGGCTATGTAGACGACAGATTAGAAAGTTTTCCAAATCCTGTCGAATTTGCTTTCGAAAAATCTTCCGTTATGAAATGTGCTGTTTGCGGTGCACTACCTATAATACGATGCTCATGGTGTAAGAAAGCATTCTGCTTCGAACACTTTTTCCACGATCATCACTACTGTCATGAATATGAGCCATAATTTTTTGTTACAAATAATTTGGTTAACATTATTTTTATCATATAGAATTTTCTGAAATTTTCAGTCCCAAGATTTTTTTGCTTTCCAGAATTAATATTCTTGGAGTATTCCCATATATCCCATATTCCATACATGTATTGGAACGAATAAATTTGGAATGAAAATAGTATCATCTGTAGAAATGTTATATTATCAAATTCACATATTACCTATATTTCGAATATATATCCCGTGTGCTAAATTATGGTTTTTGATAGTAGAATAAAATAGTAGAATTAGGAATTCGCCCTCCAAGCGAAAACGGGAGTTTTTTTATGCAAGCATCGGCTGTATACGATTTATATTTTTTTCGGTTCTTTTATCCTGAAAAAAAAATTATCAGGGTGGTTTACCCCCACAAAGGGGTGGGCGCGTGTCGGACGGTATCATTTTTTAATTCTGTTGCTCTGAAATATATGCTTGCCAAATTTTATTGAAATCCGTCGGGTGCTTCTATGGGAAATATTGAAAGCTTTGAAATATATATATCTGGTCAAACAGTGGTTTTTGGGAAAAAACCAAAAACACGTAAACTGTAATATCATTTTAGTTTCAAAACGATGCTATTTGTATTCCAGTTCGATTATTTTTCGCCGAAAAAAAAGAAATAAAGATTTAGATAGGGGTAGTTTACCCCCTTAAAGGGGTGCGTCCGTGATGCACACTACCATTTCTGAGTCCTGTTGGCTCGAGATATATGTATACCAAATTTCATTGATAATCGTCAGGTGCTTCTAAGAAAAAAAAAAAAATTATTGTTTTTCTGCCAAAGTTTGAGGGGCTGTTTCACCCCTTATATATCAACGAGGGATGATAAAAAAAAATACGTGTCCCTTAAATTTCCGAGTTCTACAACATATATCAAAATTATCGAAATCGGGGTCGGACACTTGGGAATGTTTCCTTGTAAGTGGTAGTTACGGTTCTCCTATTTGACAAGATGCCGAGGAAGATATCAATGATACTCAAAAATGAAAGGAACCGCGAGAAACTCGAATTGAGAAATCCTATTCTCAAAACTTTCCTAATCTAAATATGAGGAATGAAGTAATAAAACACGAACACTTTGAATTTCGTAAAAGTAAATTCTTTTTTATTACTTTATCAACACAATTTATTAATCAACTGTTATTTAATTTACTAAGTGTTATTAGGTTCATGTTGAACTAGGATAAAACCATTATAGGCTGACAGTGGTCATTCATCGGGACTGACCTTTTGTCACGGAACTATTTTCACGCGCGTAGGAATTATGACAAAAGCGATCGAGCTCGACGCTGTGAACGCCATTCACACGCACACATGCATCTGCTGCGCTCTGATTGGTCAACTTTAATCATTAATAACTCAAAAACGGCGTAACGCAGGAAAAAATTTAAAAAACCAAAATTTTCAGTTTTTTTACGCTGATTCCGACGGTGTCAGGGGTCGCCTTTGTTCTGAATCACCCTGTATACGTCTTTATACGCACTGGTCCATCTTACCGCGTCGGTCCACATTCACCACTTTTACCCTAATGATAGTTTGCAAAAAAATAGCAGATGGCTTTATGAGGTCCGTGAGTCCTCAGATAGCACAGTACGGGTCCGAAAATGTGTACAACTCTGATCAAAGTGGATTCGAGTTAGAAGTTCATGTAGGACGGACGTTAACAGTTGAAGGAACTAAAAAAGTGGAATGCATTGCTCAATCAATAACGTCCACAACTCACAGTTATACGATTCAACCAATAATCTCTTGCGATGGACGATTACTGTCACCTCTGTTGATAGTATTAAAAGAAGTTAGTGGGCAATTCGGGCCGATAGTTGAGAAAACATTGTTCCGCCCACCAAACGTGATTTTTCTGGCTTCAAAGTCTGGGGAGATGACCTCAGGTAATGACACACTTGATTTAATGTTTATCATTCCAATGTATGCCGCATTCATTTTTAAAGATAATTCATCAATTACAGATCACTTTAAAACATGGTTGACAGAAGCCTTCTTTCTTAACGCTGGACAGAAAAGTCTTCTTTTACTAGACTTCTGGAGCGAACACTGCTGCGATATTATTCAAGAGATGAAACCTGCAGATAAAGACGTTGTGTCGATGATTATAGCGAAAGGAACTACCGGACGAAATCAACCTCTAGACGTGTGTGGTATTAGAATTTGGAAAAACTTCATTAGGCGTTTTTCGGACACAGTGCTTTTACATAATTACGATGTTAATCTTCATTTATGAAACAATATTATAAAACTGCAATCACTTGTATGTAATCAATTATCTTCTCCTAGGTACAAAAGCCTTTTTCAATATGCTTGTTTTAAAAACGGATATATAGATGAAAGATTAAAAAACTTTCCGAATCCGGTTGAGTTTGCATTCAATAGATGTTCGGTTATGAATGTTCACTTTGCGGTGCCGTACCAATGATACGATGCTCTTGGTGTAAAAAAGCATTTTGCTTAAAACACTTCTCTCACGACTACCACTCTTGTGATAAATATGAACCATAATGTTAGATTAACTCTCTTTGCACGAAAATTATTTGTGTTATATAATCTTAAAAAATCATCTGTCATAACAAATTTTTTTTCTTTTCGTGAAACAATATTTTTCAATCCCGTTCAAATACGGACAATGTAATTGGACAAACACGAGATATAAAATATCACTGTATGCATTTGGATAAGTTCGGAAGAAGTAATTTTATATTGTTTTTTTAAGAAAATATTAATACATACAGAAAAAAGACGATAATCGCGTCGTAGAATGCGATGTACGACACTCTCGTCAGCATAACTTTAATTATTATTTATAAAAAAAATCAGAATATAGAAAACAACTAAACTTCGATGAAATATGCGATATTTATGAGGTTTTCATTAGAATAAACTGGTTGCGGCGTGCTCTGATGGAGAAACTAAAGTACACATACTCCCCGTACTTTCAATACCTACAAGAGCGATTTTCAGTAAAAAAAGCAACAACATGCAAATTCCATTTTTATGTAAGCATTAACGTCAACTTATTTTTATTTCGGTCGGACTGTTCGTTTACAAAAAAAATCTTAAGGGTAGTTTACCCGCCTTACGGGGGTGCGCCCTTGTCAGACAATATTGTTTTTGGATCTTGCTGACATGAAATATATTGGTGCTTAGCCTGATTGAAATCCGTCTGTTTCACCCCTTAAATGGTCACCTCTGCCCATAAAAAAACACATGTCTCTTAGATTTTCCAGGTCTACAACATATATAAGAATGATAAAAATCAGGGTGGGACACTTAGGAATGTTTACTTGTAAGCATTTTTTTCCGTGCAGTACATACAATGATTAAATATAATTAAGCTGCTATCATCGAAACGACGGGGAGTAGACCGACTCATTCTGTATAACACTTATAAAGCGGTAATCTACAGCTCAGCTAACGACAACCTGTTACAAACGCTAAATTCGATACAGACAACCACTCTTCGAATAGCCATAGGAGCTTTCTGCTCTAGCCCTAATAAAAGTGTACTGGCGGAAGCAGGAGAACCTTTATTGAGAGGAGGTTTCCCCGCACAATTTCTTCAAAAATGTATGTGAAATTTTCATATCACCGCCTCATCAAAGTTGAAAATTTCAATTTTCGTATACAAGTTTTCATTATAAAGAAAACATACTTCTATCACACAGGTCAATGCTCACAGCTTTCCTCAATGCCAAAAGCCTGCCGAACATGTCATATTGGCTATTCCAACGAGTGTCCGCGTTTTGAATGAGCTTAAGTGGTTTTCTCTCCGGCGTCAAGTTTTTTTGAGTTCGGTCCAATTTCGGGTGCCCCGAGGTTGAACGCGCGAAATAGCTCACGATACTTTGCGCTTTTGACAGAGATTATTGAACGCTGCAGACTCGTTAGAAGTAAAAGTAATATATCATATGAAATGGCGATAATTTATTAGCTACTATCGCATTTGTGCAAATGTTGATATCGGATTGCAAAATAATATATCGATCATCTAATGAAGTATAAGAAAATATATCCAGATACTGAACAACGTTTTCCGCATTGTGTGATATAATAAATAAAAAGTCATCTAATATAATCACAGTATTCCTGTTTTCTTACCCAAAATAAGGAAATAATCGGTTAGAGTCACCTTTACAATATCCTTCACGGCAAGTTGCAGGGTATGTGCAAAGCATGGTATTCTGAACCACCCTTTACCAATACGTATCGCTCCAACAATGTCGGCTGCATTGTCAGTTGTGAAAAATGTCGATTTAATTTGTTCTTTGTCAAGCTCCCAGTTGCGAATGATCCTTTCGAGAATATCGTGTAAGTTTTTCCTCGTATGACTCTCGGATACGCGTGCTATTGCCAATATGAATCTTTGCGGCTCGAAATCGTTCGTCACATAATGCAGTATCACCGAAATATAACTCTCAATAGCTTGAGAACTCCAACTGTCAGTGGTGAATGCTATCACAGAAACGCTTAACGATATAAATTATAGAAAATCAATAATATAAATTAACAAAATTTTTATTTCCCGGATTAGCGTACCCGGGAACATTTGGTATTTGTTATTTATATTATTAAAATTTTGTAATAATAGTAATAGTTTTAGTATTTTATCTTTTAAAGAATATAATGTGTAGTTATTATTTTTGTATGACATCCTCAAAGGGATAAATATCTGTTCGAGATATACTTCATTTTTTTTCCAACTTTTGTTCTATGGGAATTGTATGATAATAATTCTTACCAGATTAACTGTATGTGGTTTCAAAGAGTTAGGATAAAATGGTATAGTAAACAAGCGAAATTCTTAAAACGTACAGAATAATAATAGCTTTGAAACAATGTCCTATTTCACCATAAAATTTCTACTCAATTTCCAACTTATTTACTCCCATTGTTATTAAGACGCGTCTGTCGAAGCTAAGTTTTCAACAATTAAATCGCTACCGGGGGAGCTACTGTCATTACGAACGAACTTTGGTTAAAGTGTATCATTTGTTCGTCCTAATCACCTTCTTCAATATCACGGAGGATTGTTTGTTTTATATAATCCCATTCTGTCCCTAGCGGGTTGCACGACCGTCGTTTCGACCGAAGAAACGATAATCGTGGCGGTGCAATGTTTCGACCGTTCAAAATCAGACGTTCCGACTAGGGGTGTGCGAATAATCAAAATATTGAATAATTCATTGTGCATTGAATATGAATTATTCAATTTGAAATTTGAATTGAATATTCGAATCGAATTTCGAATAGTTATCATTTTTATGAATATTCACGAATATTTCGAATAATTCAATTTTTTATGAATATTCATGAATATTCATGAATAATTCGAACATCAAAGTGTAAGACCATATGCGATGAGAGCTCCGTAGAATACTCGAAAATACTCAAAATACAGAATTCTGGCGGAGAGCCAGCCAAAGTAGTGTGGTGGGGCAAACCGCGGTAAAAAATCGGGATATATCGATGGAACAAAATGGTCAAAAATCGGGATGCATCGGTGTGGCAAAACGGGGCAAAAATGAGGATGTAGGGAAGAGCGGAGCAAAATGGGGCAACGGGGCAAAACGGGGCAATTGGGCGAAACTAAAGTTTCCAATCATTTTTGGATCGAAAAAGGTGGCAAAACGGGGCAGAACAGCCTGATGTATCGATGGGGCGAATTTGGGCATCCAAAAATCATTGGAAAACGACGTTTTGCCCTATGCCCCGTTTCGCCCCGCTCTACCCTATTCGATGGGGTTTCGATGGGGCAAAAAATCGGAATGTATTGGTGGGGCAAAATGGACCAAAAAAATCGGGGAATGTATCAGTGGGACAACAAATCAGGATGCATCGGTGGAGCAAAACGGGGCAAAAAGTTGGGATGTATCAATGAGACAGAATGGGCCAAAAAAATCGGGATGCATTCATGTGGCAAACTGGGACAAATAATCGGGATGTATCGATGGGGCAAAATTGATTAAAAAAATCGGAATGTGTCGATGGAGTAAAACGGGGCAAAAAATTGGGATGTATCGATGGGGCAAAAATAGGGATGTGCGAATAGCGCTTGAATTGAATTGAATTGAATATTGATATTCAATTCAAAATTCGAATTGAATATTCGAAAATTAGAATACTACGAATTATTCAAATATTCTTGAATAATTCATGAATAATCTGAATTATTCATATATTCTTAAATAATTCATGAATAATCTGAATTATTCATATATTCTTGAATAATTAATGAATAATCGAAATGCATCAAAACGGGGCGGTGGGGCAAAACGGGGCAAAAATGGGGCAAAATGGGACAAAAATCGGCATGTATCGATGCGGCAAACCGGGGAAAAAAATCGGGATGCATCGATGGGGTAAAACGGGGCAAAAATTCGGGATAAATCGGTGAAGCAAACGGAATAAAAAATCGGGATGTATCGATGGGGAAAAATGGGGCAAAAAATCGGGTTGTACGCATGGGGGAAAATTGGACAAAAAATCGGGATGGATCGGTGGGGCAAAACGGGGCAAAAAAATCAGGATGTATCGATGCGGCAAACCGGGGTAAAAAATCGGGATGCATCGATGGGGCAAAACGGGGCAAAAAATCGGAATACATCAGTGAAGCAAACGGGACAAAAAAACGGGATGTATCGGTGGGGCAAAACGGGGCAAAAAATCCGGATACATCGTTGGGGCAAAACGAGGCAAAAACCGGGATGCATCGGTGAGGCAAAACGGGGCAAGAAATCGGCATGTATCGATGGGGCAAAACGGGGCAAAGAAATCGGGATGCATCGGTGGGACAAAATGGGACGTATCGACGGGGCAAAAAATCGGGGAATGTATCAGTGGGGCAAAACCGGGCAAAAAGTCGGGATGTATCGATGCAGTAAACAGGGGCAAAAAATTGAGATGTATCGGTAGGGCAAAACGGGGCAAAAAATCGGGATACATCGGTGGGGTCAAACGGGGCAAAAAATCTGCACGTATCGATGAGGCAGTGGAGGGGTAGGGCAAAACGGAAAAAACCGGGCTATATCGATGGGGCAAAAGGGGGCAAAAAATCGGAATGTATCAATGGGGCAAAATATCGGGATGTATCAAATCGTGGGAGGTAAAACGGGATAGGGGAGAATGGGGCAGCCAGACAGACCTGCCTGTCTGTCTTTTCCCTTACCCCGATTTACCTCCCACGATTTAAAGAGATCCCAGTTTGCCCCATCGAGACAGTCCAATTTTTTCCCCGTTTTGCACCGCCACCCCACTGCCCCTTCGATATATTTCAATTTTTTGCCCCATGCTGTCCCACAGATGCATCCTGATTTTTTGTCTCCTTTTGTCCCACCGATGCATCCCGATTTTTTGCCCCTCTTTGCTCTTTGCTCCATTGAGATATGCCGATTTTTTTACCCCGTTTTGCCCGACCGATTTATCCCAATTTTTTGCCCCTTTTTGCTTTATTGATACATCTCGATTATTTGTCCCACCGATGCATCCCGATTTTTTGCCCCATTTTGTCCCATCGATACATCCTGATTTTTTGTCCCGTTTTGCCCCACCACCCACTTTGCCCCATCGATACATCCCGATGATTTGATCGTTTTGTCCCATTGATGCATCCCGATTTTTTGCCCCATCCATACATCCCGATTATTTGTCCCGTTTTCCTACACCGAATGATCCCGCTTTTTTTGTCCCGTGTTGGCGCATCGATGTATCCCGACTTTTGTGTCCCGTTTTGCCCCATCGATACATCCCAATTTTTTGCCCCGTTTTGCCCCATCGATACATTCCGATTTTTTAATCCATTTTGCCCCATCGATACATCCCGATTATTTTTCCCGTTTCGCCACACGAATGCATCCCGATTTTTTTGGCCCATTCTGTCTCATTGATACATCCCAACTTTTTGCCCCGTTTTGCTCCACCGATGCATCCTGATTTGTTGTCCCACCGATACATTCCCCGATTTTTTTTGGTCCATTTTGCCCCACCGATACATTCCGATTTTTTGCCCCATCGAAACTCCATCGAATACATCCTGATTTTTTGCCCCGTTTTGCCGCACTGATGCATCCTGATTTTTTGCCCCATCGATACATCCCAATTTTTTGCCCCATTTTGCCCCATCGATACATCCCGATTATTTGATCGTTTTGCCCCATTGATGCATCCCGATTTTTTGCCCCATCCATACATCCCGATTACTTGTCCCGTTTTCCTACATCCCGATTATTTGATCGTTTTGCCCCATTGATGCATCCCGATTTTTTGCCCCATCCATACATCCCGATTATTTGTCCCGTTTTCCTACACCGAATCATCCCGCTTTTTTTTGTCCCGTGTTGGCGCATCGATGTATCCCGACTTTTGTGTCCCGTATTGCCCCATCGATACATCCCAATTTTTTGCCCCGTTTTGCCCCATCGATACATCCCAATTTTTTGCCCCGTTTTGCCCCATCGATACATTCCGATTTTTTTTATCCATTTTGCCCCATCGATACATAACGATTATTTGTCCCGTTTCGCCACACGAATGCATCCCGATTTTTTTGGCCCATTCTGTCTCATTGATACATCCCAACGTTTTGCCCCGATTTGCTCCACCGATGCATCCTGATTTGTTGTCCCACCGATACATTCCGATTTTTTGCCCCATCGAAACTCCATCGAATACATCCTGATTTTTTGCCCCGTTTTGCCACACCGATGCATCCCTATTTTTGACCATTTCGTTCCAGCGATATATCCCGATTTTTTACCGCGGCTTGCCCCACCACACTATTTTGCCTCGCGCTCCCCCAGAATTCTGTATTTTGAGTATTTTCGAGTATTTTACGGAGCTCTAATCGCATATGGTCTTACACTTTGATGTTCGAATTATTAATAAGTATTCATGAATATTCATAAAAAATTGAATTATTCGAAATATTCGTAAATATTCATTAAAAAATGAATTATTCGAAATATTCATGAATATTCATAAAAATTTGAACTATTTGAAATATTCGAATATTCAATTCAAATTTCGAATTGAATAATTCATATTCAATTCACAATGAATAATTCATATTCAATTCACAATGAATTATTTAATATTTTTATTATTCGCACACCCCTAGGCGAAAAATCGGGGAATGTATCAGTGATGCAAGAAATGAGGATGCATCAGTGGGGCAAAACGGGGCAAACAATCGAGATATATTGATGCGACAAAACGGGACACAAAAATCGGGATACATCGATGCGGCAAAACGGGACAAAAAAAGCGGGATGATTCGGTAGCGGAAAACGAGACAAATAATCGGGATATATGGATGGGGCAAAAAATCGGGATGCATCGGTGGGACAAATAATCGGGATGTATCAATGAAGCAAAAAGGGGCAAAAAATCGGGATAAATCGGTCGGGGCAAACAATTGAAATATATCGAAGGGGCAGTGGGGTGGCGGTGCAAAAAGGGGAAAAAAATTGGACTGTCTCGATGGGGCAAACTGGGATCTCTTTAAATCATGGGAGGTAAATAGGGGTAAGGGAGAATGGAGAGACATACAGGCAGGTCTGTCTGGCTGCCCCATTCTCCCCTATCCCGTTTTACCTCCCACGATTTGATACATCCCGATTTTTTGCCCCATTGATACATTCCGATTTTTTGCCCCGGTTTGCCGCATCGATACATCCCGATTTTTTGCCCTTTTTTGCCGCATCTATATATCCCGATTTTTGCCCGGTTTTGCCCCACCGATATATTCCCCGATTTCTTTGCCCCGTTTTGCCTCACCGATGCATCCCGGTTTTTGCCCCGTTTTGCCCCAACGATGTATCCCGATTTTTTTGCCCCGTTTTGCTCCACCGATGCATCCCGATTTTTTTCCCCCCGGTTTGCCGTATCGATACATGCCGATTTTTGTCCCGTTTTCCCCCAATGATGCATTTCGATTATTCATGAATTATTTAAGAATATATGAATAATTCAGATTATTCATGAATTATTCAAGAATTATATATAATAATCGCCGTGTGTCCAGATGACCCCCACTTTTTATGGCTTTTTCGAGTACCACCCATCTGGGAAACAACGATTATGAGTATCAAACTGCACCCAAATAGAGATTTCCAAAAAAAAATGGCTCTCGAACGCCGTTAAAAATGTCCGTCGACATGCGGTTTTTTGACATTAGCCGGTCGTTATTTCGATATACCTGGACATTATTGGTATTTTTTGGTCCGGTCTAACAGAACAATAGCGAATATAAGCATGGAAACGCTCCCAAGTGGATATTTTCCAACAAAAAATTGCTATGAATGGTTATTACCGATGTCTCTCGAAATGTCCGTCGACATGGTTTTTCGACATTTTCCCGTTGTTAGTTCCCTATACCTGGACATTATTGGTATTTTTTCGTCCGATTTATCAAAAGAACAACAATTATGAGCATCGAAACGCTGCCGAATGGATATTTTCCATCAAAAAATTGCTATGAATGGTTATTACCGATTTCCCTCGAAATGTCCGTCGACATGGTTTTTCGACATTTTTCCGTTGTTGCTTCCCTATATCTGGACATTATTGGTATTTTTTGTCCAGATGATCAAAAGAACGACGAATATGAGCATCGAAATGCTACCGAATGGATATTTTCCAACAAAAATTGCTATGAATGGTTATTACCGGTGTCTCTCGAAATGTCCGTCGACATGGTTTTTCGACATTTTCCCGTTGTTGCTTCTCAATATCTGGACATTATTGGTATTTTTTCGTCCGGTTTATCAAAAGAACGACGAATATGAGCATCGAAATGCTACCGAATGGATATTTTCCAACAAAAATTGCTATGAATGGTTATTACCGATGTCCCTCGAAATGTCCGTCGACATGGTTTTTCGACATTTTCCCGTTGTTAGTTCCCTATACCTGGACATTATTGGTATTTTTTCGTCCGATTTATCAAAAGAACAACAATTATGAGCATCGAAACGCTGCCGAATGGATATTTTCCATCAAAAAATTGCTATGAATGGTTATTACCGATTTCCCTCGAAATGTCCGTCGACATGGTTTTTCGACATTTTTCCGTTGTTGCTTCCCTATATCTGGACATTATTGGTATTTTTTGTCCAGATGATCAAAAGAACGACGAATATGAGCATCGAAATGCTACCGAATGGATATTTTCCAACAAAAATTGCTATGAATGGTTATTACCGGTGTCTCTCGAAATGTCCGTCGACATGGTTTTTCGACATTTTCCCGTTGTTACTTCTCTATACCTGGACATTATTGGTATTTTTTCGCCCGATTTATCAAAAGAACAACAATTATGAGCATCGAAACGCTACCGAATGGATATTTTTCAACAAAAAATTGCTATGAATGGTTATTACCGATGTCTCTCGAAATGTCCGTCGACATGGTTTTTCGATATTTTCCCGTTGTTGCTTTCCTATACCTGGACATTATTGGTATTTTTTTTCGTCCAGATTATCAAAAGAACAACCATTATGAGCATCGAAACGCTACCGAATGGATATTTTCCAACAAAAAATTGCTATGAATGGTTATTACCGATGTCTCTCGAAATGTCCGTCGACATGGTTTTTCGATATTTTCCCGTTGTTGCTTCCCTATACCTGGACATTATTGGTATTTTTTTCGTCCAGATTATCAAAAGAACAACAATTATGAGCGTTGAAACGTTACCGAATGGACATTTTCAAAAAAAAATTGCTATGAATTTTTATTACCGATGTCCCTCGAAATGTCCGTCGACATGGTTTTCAACATTTTTCGACATTTACGGTGGAAAATATACACATAATAATCATACAAATACTATATTTCGACAAATTGAAGCGCAAGGTTGGTGAATTTTTTCGCGCACAATCCGAATTGCACATCGGTTTTGCCTAAAAGTAAAACAGGACGTTGACGACGAAAAAAGTTGGAAATTGAAATTTTCATATCACTTCCTCATAAAAGTTGAAAAGTTGAAAATTGAAAAGTTGAAAATTGAAAAGTTGAAAATTGAAAAGTTGAAAGTTGAAAATTGAAAAGTTGAAAATTGAAAAGTTGAAAATTGAAAAGTTGAAAATTGAAAAGTTGAAAATTGAAAAGTTGAAAATTGAAAAGTTGAAAATTGAAAAGTTGAAAATTGAAAAGTTGAACATTGAAAAGTTGAAAATTGAAAAGTTGAAAATTTCATATTGTTTTCTCTTAATGTCTCTTTATTTGCGAAGTTCCTCCAAGGGGAGCCAAAAATATAGAAAATGCTTCCTTATAGAAGAAGCTTTGCAAATAAAGAGATATTAAGAGAAAGCAATATGAACATTTTCAAATTTTCAGGCAGTAAAAGTAATTGTGATAATTCAGCGACACCTTAAAACACCTTTCAGGATAGAGTCAGAATATAAGGACACCGGTTACGGGGCGCTTTCCTAGCTCCACCTGACGGCGTCAAAGGATTATCTTAAGTTATTGTATTTATGTAACCCCGGATATCAATGAAAGTAATATCATGAAGTTTGCGCTAAGCGAAATGTGTTGTGAAAGGTCGTTGAATTGTCATAGTTACTATTTTCTGTTTGGCGGAAGGAAAAATATTGTGAAAAATGGGCGGCAGCGGAAAAAGATGAATCGGAAGAAATAGAACTCAATGCAACAAAAATTGACGACCAAATAAAAAAAATCACGGCGACCGAAGAGATTGGCGAAAGGGATGCGGAAACTAAGAAAAAACAGCAGAGTAGTGAGAGCCTGAGAAACCGAAAAGAAATGTAAATTTGTAAAAGACGTATGATTTTGAACATTTCTGAGTAGGTAGGTATAATAAGTGACAAGACGACGTTATAAATGTTGTAGGCATGGACAGCACTCGCGGCAAAGAAGAGAAGAACATTGGGAAAATGAAAATAATGAGACGGAGACGAAACGAAAAATTAAAAAAGTTGTACTTGAACTTGAATTGGAAAAACTAAAGCCGGACAAATCGACGGATGCAAGAAACGATAGAGAAGAGTACAGATCAAGATATATGGGAAACTACAGAGGCCGGGGCCAAGGAGAGTATAGAGGACAATATCGCGGGGGATTCAGAGGACATTACAGAGGGGGTTACCGTGGAACGTATAGAGGCCGATATATTAGTCGGGGATACTATCCATATAATCGTGGTTTTGGAAGAGATTATTATTAATGTCGTAAGATAAGCGTGCGACATAACTGTGCGTATATTTTCGGTTCCAATGGATGCCGCTGTCTATTTTTGCGTTTGTTAGCATTTATTTATCAAGAGAGTTTTCTTGAATCTCAGCGGTGTATTTCCTTGTTCCACGTTTGAAAATTATACGCAATCGAATTATTGTTCAAGGATATTATTGTATACCGATTTCGCTGGATCAAAGAGTTTGAATTTTATGAAGGTAGGTGTTTTGTCTGCCAACATCTGCATCAGTCTCTTATGCCTTAGACCCCACGAATTTTTAAAAATCAGAAATACCTAAAAAATACAGTACCAAAGGTAAGTAATAAATATAATTTTTATTCACACCAAACCGAATTATGATCCCAGTGCACAAAGGGATGATGATATGCGTAGGAATGAATCTTTTCTATCATTCGTGAAGGAAAATTTCTTTATATTTATTTTTCAATCAAGTAAAGTACATCCTTGTGTCAAATTTTTTTGTATGCAGAAGATGATTGCGATTGACTTTTTTTACATTGCTTTGGTTTTTTCGATGGCAATTCTCAATCCTTTACTCCTTTCTCATAAAATTTTTCGGATTTTGTCTTTTCTATCTGCTACCGCGTTACTGTTAATATCGAAAGTAAAAAATTAAAAATATAATAATAATTTCAAACAAAATATAATTGATAATAAATCCGGCATAATAGAAAAAATGGTAAATTTGCACTGATGGGTAGAAATTGCGCTCAGTAAGTACCAATTTATCATAAATAATAATTATCGAAAATACATGAAAAGATTTTCGAAGAAAAGGATGGTTTTTCACCCCGAGGCCGAGAAGAGCCTGAGAGATAGGGGAGAGCGGGACAAACGGCACAGCGGGGCAAAACGGGATAATGAAACAAAAAGTAATTTTCAAATAACTTTTGGATGGTAGCGATGGTAATCCGTGGGGCAAAACGGGTTTGACAATCCGGATGTATTGTTAGGACAAGATGGGGCATCCAAAAATTATTGGGAAGTGGAATTTCGCCCCACTGTGACATTTTGCCCCGGTCTCCCCTAAACATGTTTTTTTTATTTAGGGTAAAAGTGATGAATTATCGCCCGCTGTAATTAGCTGCGGACAATGATTCATTGCTTTTGCCCTAAAAAAAATTTTTCCTTGGAAAAGAAGGATGAACGATAGATAAATCGTTGTAGAATCAGTCATAAGGTTCCGTACTCTGGGGGCTAGAGCGATTGCTTCGAAACTCAGAGGGTTTGAGTTCAAGTCTCGTCTATGTTTATTTATTTTTTTTTTTCTCACACATACCGGATCACATATTTACTCTGGTGCATTACGACGCCGTGCGGAATAAAGAAGCGAAAAAGCCGCACCTGAAAAAATGTTCATTCGAGTAATTACCAAACGCAAAAAAATTTTATTCGACTAATTACCGACGCTCTTGTATTATTTGTTCGCAGTTTGTTATCACGATAACAGCATTACCGAGTACATTGTCGTTTTCGCCTCGAGTAAATAGTCTATTAAAAATGTTGTCAATGGAGTGTCAGGGAATCAAATTTCGAGCGCTGAGTGAAAAGAGCCGAAAACGGTGACGCTCCTGCATCATTGTTTACTCGCAGTTTGTTATAACAAGAAGAGAATTGCCGGGAACATTGTCGTTTTCGCCTCCCGTAATTCGTAGAATGAACATTTTTTCAGATGGAGCTTTTTCGCTTTTCGATTTCGCACGGCGTCGTAATGCAGCAATAGGTATGTCACCCGGTGTGAGGAGAAAAAAAAAACCATGAACGAGAGTTGAACTCGAACCCTTCGAGTTTCCAAGAAATTGCTCTAGCCACCAGACCACCGACCCTCATGACTGGTTTAATATCGATTTGTCTATTGTTCATCCATCTTTTGGAGGGAAAAAATTTTTTAGGACAAAAGTGATGAATTATTGCCCGCAGCTAATTACAGCGGGCTATAATTCATCACTTTTACCCGAAGCGAGATTTGTGATAGAGATACGGTAAAGAGATTTTTTTTCTATAATGTGAATCTAATCGATTTTTCCTCTGTTTACGTCCCGTTGAAAGATAAGGTATCGTCGTACAGATTATTCATTTGTTCATTTAGAAAGGATATTTATTTAATGATGACGTACAAAAATCATCGGGAATGCCTGAAGTTATCTGAGCATTCAGATATTCGTGGTGATTTTTATTTGTTATTACAAATGTCATTTCTGAATGAAAACATGTCGGTGAATAATCTGGACAACGATACCTCCTCGTTCAACGGTACGTAAATAGGGGGAATTGATTATATTGAAATTAATTTTAAAAATCTTTGATGGCATTATATCTATATATTAATACAACATCTTATTATTTCTTGATAGAGCACGACGAATGGGATGAAATTCTCGTTGCCGAATTGGAGCGGGTGGAGACAGCAATTCGAGACGGAAATATTCCAACGGACCTTATGTTAGTATTTGGAATTAATATATTTTTTTAAATCAATTTTATTTATCTGTCAATACGTTATATTTTCCAGAATAATTGGTCATGGTCCGGAAACAGGACGAAGTTTCGCTGGCGATGCTCCTCCTCCACCCGTGCAAAGGTTGACAATTTTTTATTATCACGTATGCATTGTTCAATATATGAGGTATTCTCTGTCATCTCAGCGAATTTCTTTTTCGACCCCCTCAGATCTATCCCATAATTGGCATTTAGTATCACTTAAAAGTACGCTTTGTGATTTTTTTCAGATTTTTTAATCCATCCATTCAGGGAGATCCTCATACCTCATATGTACTTTTTTAAGTTATTAAAATATTTTAATTTAGTATATTTTGTATAGTAACAGTAACGCCGCGGTACAAGATGAGAAGAAAAAATACAAAGAAGAAGAAAAGAAGAAGAAGAAGAAGGTCAGCGGAAATCTGACCAAAAAGGAGTAAAAGACGAAGAACAACCGACAAAGAAACCGCGTACAAAAAAAATCCATTGAAACATCTAAATTATGTGTTAAAAAGTATTGACTGAAGAAACACCAAGTGAAGTCTCTACGAAGAAAAAAAAATTACTTAAACCATTGATAATGTACATCAAATTAAAATAAACGTTAAATTATAATGGAATCTTTGTACAAGGTATTTTCCTTTATTCGTTTTAAGAGCATGTGCAATACCGCAGTCGGTAATAAAAACTGTAATAAACTTTTCTAACGAATACTGGCATGTACGGTCAAAAGAAAAATCTCATCGAATGCCGAGATAATATCTGCTTCCAACAGGACTGTTTTTTTTTAACTGTACTACGAAAACCCGTGAAAAAATATATTACAGTTTTTTATAACGTCGGAGCCCGGGATGGACGGGGAGGGAGCTGTTTCATAGCGTCTTAAGGTAACGTGAAAGTCACGTGACGGAGCGGGGAGTGTGAGAGAGATAGCGGTATTGGTCTTACGGTGAACCGAGAGGGAGCGACACAGAACGCGTTTCACTTAATCTTAAGGTAGTTATCGCGCGATAACGATTTTCATACGAAATCGTTAAAACTTTACGAATTTGTTATTCAATGCTTCATGAAAACATGTAAATTTTTAAAAAATTATTGACCATCTAGAACGCAAGTTTTTGCGATTTTCGAAAAAGTCCTTATACACGGCGTTTCCTATCTATCGTGCAAATTTGATTACTTTCTCAATCACCGTAAATAATTCCTTCTTACGATTTCAATAATATTTTTTTGTACATTAGTTGGATGTTTAACGATCCTTCTCGAAAAATTGTAAGGCAATTCACCATCTAGTTACGGAGATAAAAAATAGTAAAGATTGTTTTATATTGTTCCTGACGCTGGTATGACGCGCAGCAGTGGGCAGCCCCTTGCCGCGCACACCATGCGACCTATCCCCTCCACACGAATTTCCCCCTATCGCGCGATAACTACCTTAAGGATGTTTTACCTGCACATTTCAGGCAAAGGTTGGCTTTGATGAGAATTTCAAATACGTCGCGCTCGAAACTCTCTATTGGCTGAGAATATAGTATTCATCCATAATTTTCCCACATTCACTTTTTCACCGCCTTCTACTACTGGATATCCGGTTTACTAATTGAAGTTAATCACTTGAGACTGAAAGTTGTATAATTGAAGTATTCATACCCGTGAATTTGGCGAGTGTACACTTTGACGTTGAATTGTATTGAACAAGCTAGGCTGAGGTGACCATAACAAGGGATATTCTTACACTGCATATACGAATGCTATGTTCGAGGTGTAATAAGTGACGTTAAATAAGCTCCTTGAGGATTCATTGCGCGGATCATTCTTCTTGTTATACAAGCGTGCAGCTTGAAGTCACATTGCGAGAGATATTGAAGAAACTATTGAGGTTGAGGTTGAGGTTCAAAACGCCGTAAATTACTCATCGTTATTATATATCACAATCATGTAAGTACTTGTCAACGTTTCTTTAATATGAATCAATACGACTTTTATTATTAACAATAACTATTGGATGTAAGGCTACTTTTTCACGTGTGAAAAATGCACACATTGACAATTCAATGACATTAAATTTTGAAGAATTGATTGTATGGTTTTTTAAATAAAAAATTTAGTGATTACTTTCCGATAACATAAATCAGTTAAAATTGATATTAGAAAAGGCAAATTTTCAAAAAATTTATTTGCAGATTTATTCGTAATATTGATTCAATTCTAATGGGAGATAACCATATTTTTACGGTTTATTATGAAAAACTTTTATGAAAATCGTAACCACCTCTTTGCAAACATATATTTAATACGATGCAGTATATTTTTATTATAATTATTTGACAGTTAAACGTAAAAAATGTAATTCTGTAATTTTGATTATTTTGGATTGTCTAATGAAGAAAAAGATGATTATTATTACTCGACAAAATTACAAGGATTTTTCGAAATCTCGTTATAAAATATGTTCGAAATGAGAAACATGTTCACTGTTCCCTAATAAATTGATTTGATTAATAAAGTTTCCTCGTCGAGGAAGCCTACGAATTGCAGGCATACTGTATTCAGGGTACCTGTATTCGAGCATGCAGGATTCAGTTTATATCGAATTATTACGGAAGGCGAATACTGCATTTGGACGATCACATTGGTCACACGAGGTCGTCAATCAGACTATCGGTAAGCACCCGCAATTTGTGTAACTTCTGAAATATTGATTTCCCTTTGCCCTAAATCAATAGTACATTACTCCACGAGGGCGAAAAAGTTTTTCTAACGAGTATGAGTTTGCAGCACGAGCCGACGGTGAGTGCTGTAATCACACGAGTTCGAAAAAGTGTTTCGCACGAGGGATGTACAAAATTTTTCATCACAAGGTGCGAAAATGGCAGTTTTACGCACGCGAAGCGGGCGGAAAAGTGGCCATTTCCGCACCGGGTGATGAAAATGATACTTTTTCATGAAGAATATTATCATTTCAAAATAGATTTTGTGAATCGAAAACCTTCTTCTTTCACCGTTGGATGTTCCACCATAGTAAAGGTACAACTCGATTCTGGTCAGTATCACCAAGATTTCGGGTATTCGGAGAGTATTGCTCAAGCGGAAGGATTGGCCTTTTTAAAAGCAAGAAGTGTAAGGAACTGACGTCATAAGGGTATCAAGTTTGTATTATCTATAATTACAATCTGTAATATATTTTTTTTTAATAGAGCTCGTGCACCAATGCGCTTCGGCGCACACTTATGGCCTTTGAAGAAATCAAACGTTCAACTCCGACAGGCGAAGCCAGTTCGTCTGGTGTTAATAACGTTGAAACTCGTGATATTCAAGCTGGAACTGTGGATTCACCGAGTAATCTAGCATTGCAGGATCACGATCTTGCCAAACGAAAACGTTTAGCAAAACAGAAACAGCTGCAGGAGTCCTGGAAGTCTCGACTTTCGTCAAACGATTAACTTTGGTAAATTATTTTTGTTATAGTTTTACATGTTCTTTAACAGGTTAAACATGTTAAATTTTTTATTTTTTAAAACTTTTTTCGTTAAGTTATGTAGATACACAGTGTATTTGATTGACTTTCATTCGTACCGTTTGATTAATTTTGTCTCTGCTACTGCTCTTTTTGGTTTGAATGTCATTAACATCTTTATTTTCTTATAAATTTAACAACTATTAAAAGTTACATGTAAAAAATGTATATTAAAATGATAACTTCCGTTGTGATTCAACTTTTAGATTTGTTGATCTGATATCTCAATTCAGTAAGGTTAACCCTTAGGTGTGAATTGTGTTGAAATGTCTAGAACTTATTTTTCTCGTTGTTAAGTGCATTTTTTTATATGAAAAAAGTGTGTAAAAAACAGAAAAATCAAAACTCTTTGAAAAATCAGAAAAAATTCGTACGTATTCGGAAAACTGAACGAATTATTTTCATAAAAAAAAGTTGGTTTGCCAGGTATATTATTAAGCAATTAATTTGTTGATTAATTTGTTAATAACATTTTGGAATTATTATTATGTAAAATTAATCTTTTCAGTACCTTTAATATGCATGTACATTTTCAGATTTTTATATCATCGAGAAGTACTTGCAACTTTCTGTTATTTTTCTCGAACTTATGCGAAACGAGCGCGATGCGACATAGCAATCTTAAGATAACTATTTACCATAAGGATATAATATGAGCCACATAATTGAATGAAATGAATACATGATTTCAGAACCGAACGAACAGGCGGACAAAAAGAGTCATCTATTTGAAGTAAAAGACAAAAGTGGTGGCCACGAGGTGTACAACGGAAAAAAATACAGGCAAAGTAGTCATTGTAATTTACTGGTGATTAACTCGTATGAGGCGTCACGGATTCACAATGAAACGGTCAAATAATGAATATCCGAATAACAATCAATGGTTTCCATTGAATTTTGAAATGATACAAATCATATTAAATGGTGCTAAACGATTAGAAGATGAGCACATGGTTAAGTTCGGCGAGGTATTGGAGGAAAATACTGGTTTTCGAATGCAATCAACTTTGCTATATCAAGTACCAGAGCAGATAACACCAATTCATCAGACTGATAGATATATACAGATTCTATTTTCGCGTACCAAAAGTATGACAGTTGGTTCGACCGAAGTCGATCACTGTAAAACTGACGAGGGTCATTGGATTTGTTCGTATTATGAGAATAACACTATTCACATATACGACAGCATGAACGGGACGTCACTGAAAACTGTTGAGAGTATTTATTTAAAGAAACTGATTCCTTTTCAAACAAAAATTATCTTCCATACGGTTCAGCAACAACAAAATGCCATTGACTGTGGATTGTTCGCTATTGCTTTTGCGGTCTCATTGAGTTTGGGTAAAAATCCGGCATCAATTTCTTACGATGTATCAAAACTTCGATCACATTTGTATGAAATGTTAGTTAACAGAGTATTCGCACACTTTCCAACCACAAACGAGAATTTAAATAAGGAATTTATAGGGGAGGCTATAGTCGAAAGTCGGCAAGATAGAAGACGGAGGCAACAAACCACTTCCAAAGCTGAAATTAGATTGAAACGGACTTTCGCGCAGATCGAGTCAGATAGAAAGAAAGACAAAATAAGAAAATATAATGTACGTAAAAGCTTCGGAGTTAGAGAAAGCGATGATTGTTCCAGTTTGAGGACAAGATCTGATGAAAATGCGAAACGTAAAATTACGGACGTATTAATTGATAAAAGTATGGATAACAATATATCAACTTCTATCGATGTTAATATTCTACACGGTCATACTTTATGTAGAAAAACAAATCATGAAAAGGAAGTAGCTGTTGACGCTAACGAAATAAGTATTTCTCTAAAAAAACGAAAACGCAGTACACAGTTAAAAGAAAGTAAATCTGACGATATAGGAAACACACTAAATGATGATCATTTATGTGATATTACAAGAGCAATAGCAAAGACAGAATGTAATCGTGAAAATGGTAAAAGGAACAAAAATGGTACTTGTAAATCAGCGCAAATGCACGGCGCAGGTACTGTAATTCCTTCTGACAAAAAAAAATTAGATGTACAAATTCAAAACAAAAGTACTACCGTCGAGAGTCAGAAAAATAGGAGGCGGAGGCAACAAACCATTTCCAAAAATAAAATTAGGTCGAAACGAAGTATCACGGAGATCGAGTCAGACAGAATGAAAGACAAAGTAAGAAAACGTAATTCACGTAAAAATTTGAAAATGAAAGAGAATGATGTTTCTGCTGGTTCTTTGGGGAAAAGTTGTGTAAAACATACACAAAATGAAACAAGTGGCGTTTTAATTGATGAACCCATAGAGGGTACTACATGCGGTGACATATGTGGTTTATTAGATGAAAATAATCAAATACGAATAGTACAGACGGAATCTGATCGAGAAAATAGCAGACAAAAATATGATAATATGGGTCAAACAATACAAATGCACGATACAAATAATTTAACTCTTTCTAATAAAAAAAAAAATAATATAGATATTCAATCGCATAGTCGAAAATCTGGTAACTGCTACATTGAAACCACTGTTACAAATGATTTATATAATAAAAGTATGAATGTTGATTTATCGAGTTCTGTGAGTAATAATGTTCTTGTTGCTGCCAATACCCAAAGCAATAATTTAGAAAAAGAAAGGGTTATTAATGTTTCAATTGGAGATAAGGTCACAGTAGAGCCTACTCCTATAGATAACGATAGTATAAATGATAATACATTCAGTTCTACGGATGATAATAGCGATTATGAGCAGATATCGAAATTGAAAAGGACAAGAAGACAACGTAACCGCATTAAAAAAGTTATGATGTATGGTGTAAACGCGACTGATTTTGTCGATGAAAATTCGATAATTCAGCATTATATTGGAAAAATGGATGTAATATGCGAGTTATGCAAATCTTTAAATTTCAGTGAAGAACGACCATGTGATAAAAAATTCAACCGTTGTTGCCATAAAGGAAAAGTAAAATTACCGGAAATAGAGAATTATCCAGATATTTTACAAAAATTATTAACAGAAAAAAATAAATCTAGTGTGCGTTTCAAAGACAACATTCGTTGTTATAACAGTGCTCTTGCATTTGCGAGCATGGGTGCAAAGTTGGACACACCACTTGGCAGAGGGCCTCCTGTTTTTCGAATTCACGGTCAAATTTATCATAACACATTTGCAATGCACCCAAACGACAATGAACATAGAAAGTACGGTCAGTTGTACATAATTGATTCTAAACAAGCAAATGATGAACGAATGAAAAATACATTGAATGCAAATTGTGAGAAAGAAATATTGAAGGATTTAGATGAATTAATTCGAGACATTAATCCATATGCAAAAGCATATAAGATGTTATCTACTGTAGAGGAAGAAGAAAGGAAGAGAGCAGAATTAGCACATGACGTAATAAAACCAATATATATGTGGATTCAAAGAGATTCAGGACTAGATAAAAATCGTTTTAATGCACCAACTTGCAATGAGGTGGCAGTTATTTTTGCGGGCGACGACGGAGAGCCACCAATAAATCGCGACATATGTATCCATCCCCATGGAAATAATTCTATACCCATTTCAAGTTTGAGTCCAAATTTAGACCCGATGACATATCCTTTATTATTTCCAAGAGGTGAAAAAGGCTGGACACCTGGGCTAAAACATTGTTATGGAAATCGTGACATTACACCACTACAATATTATAGCTATCGTTTATCTATAAGAGGAAATTTTAATCCATGTTTATCTGCTGGGAAATTGACACAACAGTACATCGTTGACGTTTGGTGTAAAATAGAAGGTGAAAGGTTGAAATATATCCGAAAAGAACAAAGAAAATTACGGTCAGAATTATATAGTGGATTGATGGATTACTTACAAAAAAAAAGAGATGATAATGATTTCGTTAAACCAGGGAAAATGGTCATATTGCCATCATCTTTCCAAACAAGTCCGCGGGCATACCAACAATTATATATGGATGCCATGTGTTTAGTTCAAAAATATGGAAAACCTCATCTTTTCATTACAATGACTTGCAATCCCAAATGGCCTGAAATAGTAGAAAATTTAAACAAAAATGAATTAGCATCTGATCGTCCGGATTTGGTGGTTCGAGTATTTCAAATGAAAGTGAACCATTTAAAAAAATTATTGTTTGATTCAAAAATTTTCGGTGAATATATTGCATACATATACGTTATTGAGTTTCAAAAAAGAGGATTGCCTCATATACATCTACTACTTTTTCTTGATAAGGAATACATTATTCGCGACGCTGAAACAGTTGATAAAATAATCTCAGCTGAGATACCTGATCCAAAACAGAATCCACGCTTATATGAAGCAGTGAAACAATTTATGGTTCATGGACCATGTGGGGAACAAAATACAGAATCACCTTGCATGGACCGTGATAAAAAAAAATGTACCAAAAACTTCCCAAAACAATTTTCAGAGGAGACAGCGTTCAGTCACAACTCATATCCTATATATAGAAGACGTAATAATGAAAGAATTATTTGTTATAAGAACCGGAATTACACAGCTAAGATTGCAGACAATAGATTCATAGTTCCTTATAATCCTTACTTGTTATTAGCGTTGAATTGTCATTGCAATGTTGAATTGTGTTCAACAATAACATGGATAAAATATTTATTTAAATATTGTTACAAAGGTCATGATTGTGCAATTGTTGAAATAAAAAGTGTCAATTCAGATACAAAATCTACGAGTAAATATGATGAAATAAGTCACTACTTGTCAACAAGATATGTATGTTCACCGGAGGCGATACACAGAATATTTGAATACAAAATGCATGAACAGTCGCATGCTACTGTACGATTGGCGGTGCATTTAGAAAATCAGGAAATGGTTTACTTTCATGAGGGATTTGAAGCAAAAGTAATAGAGGAACATAAAAATACATCTCTTACGGCGTGGTTTGAATTAAATCAACGTGATCAAAATGCACGTAAATACTTATACGTCGAAGTCACAGATCATTATGTTTTTGATCAAGGAAAAAAATCTTGGCGTCCGCGATCAAGGGTAACAAAACCCGTAATAAGTAGAATGTACTTCGTAAATCCTAGAGAAATTGAACGATATAATTTAAGATTATTATTGCTTCACGTTCGACGGGCAAGAAATTTTGATGAGTTGAGGACATATGAAGGTGTAACATACGAAACATTTACTGAAGCAGCAAGAAAAATGAATTTGATCGAAAACGAGGATGAAATAGAAAAGTGTCTTGACGAGGCATCGAATTTCCAATTTCCTAGTGGATTATGTAAATTGTTTGCATACATTTGTGTGTTTTGTTTTCCACGAAATGTAGAAACCCTGTGGAATAAGTACAAAACATTCATGTATGATCCTAAAAGGAAATCTATAGTAGCAGAGCAAATAGCATTAAAAAGTATAGAAGCTGTGTTATTTTGTCATGGGTATAGCTTAAACAATTTCAATTTACCAAGCGTTGATGAAAAAATAATATCAAGTGACGTTAATATTGAAGATACATTGAGTTCGGAAAAAATGAATATTGAAGAATTGAAAGTCGAAGTCTCAAATTTGAGAGAAACTTTTAGTCGTGAACAAACCGAAATGTTTAACGCAATTATGCATGCCATTAACGATCAATCTGTAATAGACAGGTACTTTTATCTTGATGGTCCAGGTGGAAGTGGCAAAAGTTATTTGTTAAATGCAATTATAAAAATGATGGAGTCGATGAAAAAAGTTGTGTTATCAGTAGCGTGGACCGGGATAGCCGCTAATTTATTGAGAAAAGGTAGCACAGCGCATTCAATGTTTAAATTGCCAATGTGTTTGAATGAAACTTCGACATGTAATATTCAAGGCCCATCTAAACAAGCTGAGTTGATTCGAAAGTCAGAACTAATCATATGGGATGAAGTAACAATGGCATCAAAATATGCTCTACAAGCAGTTGATTTGTTGTGTCGCGATTTAATGCAAAATAATACACCATTTGGCGGAAAAGTGGTATTATTATCTGGAGATTGGCGACAAATACTACCTGTAGTAAAACAGGGTCACAGAACAAGAATAGTTGAAGAATGTATAAAAAAAAGTTATTTATGGAAATATTTCAAACACAAAGCGTTGAAAATTAATCAAAGAGTTGGTGAATTACAAAAAGATTTTGCCGAATGGTTATTAATGGTGGGTAACGGCAGTACAGAGAAGCGTATTGAAAAAGAAAATAATATCATCGAAATTCCAGATGAATTGTTAGCAGCAAACAATATTGTGCATGAAGTTTATGGCGAAAGGATTAAAAAAGACGATGAGGCTGTATACAACTCTGCAATTTTAGCACCAATAAATTCTGACGTATTTGATTTAAATAATGAGATCATCAAAAAGTTAGAAGGGGACGAAAAACTATACTTGAGCATCGATACAAATGAAAGTGATGAAAAAGAATTACAGAACATAGTGCCAGTAGAATATATGAATAGTATCACGCCAACTGGATTTCCGCCACACAAATTAGTATTGAAAATAGGAGCAATTGTAATGTTATTACGAAATTTGAATACACATGAAGGTTTATGTAATGGCACTAGATTGGTTGTACGACATATGATGAATAATTTAATAGTTGCGAAAATAATCACAGGTAAATCACAAGGTCAAATGGTGTTATTACCGAGAATCAAATTAATAATTTCTGAAAATGAGCTTCCTTTCAAAATGGTGCGAAAACAATTTCCTATACGACTAGCATATGCTATGACTATTAATAAAGCTCAAGGCCAAACATTCGATAGAGTTGGTATATATCTTAGGAACAACGTATTCAGTCATGGTCAATTGTATGTTGCACTATCGAGAGTTAGATATAAAGAAAATTGCAAAGTATGTGTTCCTGAGCAACGCGTAATTTTATGTGACGATAATAAAACAAATACTACAATATACACTAAGAATATAGTGTATCATGAAATATTCAAATGTTAATCGTAATAAAAGTAATTCCTTTTGAAGATCTTGAATATGAAATTTAAATTGAACCGTTGTTGCCTGAACCGTTTCCATTTGACGTTCTCAAATTAATTATATGAACTATAAAACTCAGGGACGACAGTTGATATAGCACGTGGACTAATATTCTAATTCATTTACGGGACATTAATTCGATAAATATTCACTGACTTTCAGTCAAGGAGTAACGAGAGTAATCACTATGTATTTATTGCCAACATAATAAGGAATTTCATCTATTATTACAACTTTATTCTGTCAGAGCCCTACGTGTTGCATTTTATTGTTATAGGTCGATTGTCCTTCGTGGGAGTACCCCAATACATTGTCACGTATTGCAATCCCATGAGATATGCAATTATCAACATTTTCAGCAGACGAAGTAGGAAGAATTATCAAGTGACTTCTCTACAGATTTGTTCAACATCATTTCAAAACAACAAACAAAGGACCCAAAAAAATTATTTGAATTACTCAAAATATGTTATGTAAGCTTTTTATAATTTTTTTCGATTGAGATTATATGTTAAAAGTTATAATTCCTTATGTTATTTTGTCTTTCGAATGAATACTCTATTCTTCCCAAATGTTTGAGTTTTGATATCCCTTCACGACTCGGGTGAACCCAGACAGCGGAATACCCGGGCAGTGCAGTTCAGTCACTGTTAATACTTTACTAGGTCACGGCATCGACGTTTCCGTATAGTTAGAGAATTTTCGAACGACCACTATACCGTCGTTCTTTCGTTAATATCACATTCATAGTATATTTGTATTATATTATGATATCAAGATTGTATCTTACTATATATTTAATTAATTAATCAATAACTATTTGTATTAATTATTTAGTAATAAACAAATATTGAAAATTGATATGAGTTAATATCTTGTGTAGATGACTAAAAAAATACGGCAGCGAATTTTAGAATTCTATACAAACATTTTATTTTTATATTTTTTCTCTCCGCCCGTCCTTATCAGGAAATTGTAAATTCATCAGTCGTGTTATAATTATAAATTACCACGTCTCTTATTTTTCTTTATGGACTATAGGATTATTGTATTTTATATAATCAATAGTAATAATGGTTTAATATACATAAAAAAGCTCTGCAAGCGAATAATTAGCTTGAGGTCAATTTAAGTTGTTTTACCCTGGATACTCCGGTATCTCGATTATTTGTTTTTATTTTTGTAATAATTTTCGAAATGTTTATATATTGGTCTCACGAAGGTGCAAAATCTAACAAGGCTTGAGATATTTTTTATATAGTTGTTTCATTCTTCCACCGTATACCCTTTCGGGTTTTTACGGAACCCCACCCTGATACCTCTCTAGCACTCCTTACCCGCACTCAGCTAAGCTACCTAACTTCCCGTGCGTCCGTAGCCGACTTAGCCAGTACCGCATGAGTTAGCATCTTAACTCATCCGAAGTATATTTCGGATGTCTCAAGATACATGAATCTATGTTTTTCTTAAATGTTTCTTTTCTGTTATCACAATACACGGCAATTTCACGTAATAGATATTGACGTCTAGACAAGTCAAGATGATGTCACGAAACACGATTAATTTCTCTCGGGATAATCATATAAGAGTCATCCAAGCGGGTCAGCCTGTAAAGTATGCTTTACCAAGACAAATTATTATGGGTTTTAATTTTAAGTGTTGAAACTTAAAAATGACTTTAATAAATAATGCGAGATATTAACATCCACAAGCTAACCCCTTCAGCAATATTAAGCAATATGGTACGCAACGCTAGAGGTTTCAAAGTGTTTCAAATTGTAAAAAGTATAATCACGTAAAATTGTATATATCAAGTATTTATAACTTATTATGTAACTGCAAGATTGTGAAGGTTTTTTATGAGTCACTTCTAAGTATTGGTAGGATGCAACGAAAATGAATTCAATAATGGAATAATAATGTTGAATTGGTAGTATCAACGGATATGTCCTCTGTCGTATTGGAGTACATCCAGTCGATGGTAAAGAAGCATTTATCTTCATTCTGGGGGATCGTATGATGTCCTACACAATTAATGTATTTGACGAACCAAAAAGGATCGAGGGTCTAACGTCGCTCAATGAGGTAAATACTGACACATCACGTATTTATCAAGTCGACATCGAATACTAAATCATTCCAATAATAAAATCATGTTGAAGTTTGATATGTTCACATTCCTTTCTCATAATTTTCTGCTATTCATGAAACTTATTCTACGATGAAAGTATGTATTGATATATTTGGCTTCATAGAGGAAGTCAAACATATAAATAAAATATAATAGTGAATTTGCACCGTTATGAGATATTAAAAACTATAGTACAGTGTAATCATTTCGTTCGTTGGTAGATCGTTAAAATTCATTCTGCCACGGCCCGGTGTCGAAGATTCCGACCTAATCGGTACGTGATGGGAGTGTCCTATTTCGACCTCGACGTATTTTCTTCCACGAACCTTGAGTTTTTTGGAAAATTAGAAAAAACTCACTTATTGACTACTGGGTTTCGTATCACCATCGAGGAAGAAGACGATGATTAATACAAGTTTTGGGATACGGTCAGGTCAATCTACTACGAAGATTGATTAATTTTAATTTATCGAAAAAAAGTTGAAAATCGAAATTATCAAATTGCTCCTTTGATATATTCTTTATTCGCAAAGCTGCTTCTATGAGGAAGCATTTTCTATATTTTTGGCTTTGGCTGGTGAAAGCTTTGAAAAAAAGCGATATGGAATTTCCAATTTTAACTTTTTTTGTATTCAGGCATACAAGCACGCATACAAATAAATTAAATTGAATCAATTAAATCACGTAACTATCCTAATTTCACATCGTGGTGACCGAACACATCCGGAAAACACATTTAAAAAAATCAATTATACATTTATCTAATAATTCCAATCTAATTATAGGATTGCCACCCAATTTCTTTATGACCTAAAGAAAAAATTATGTTAATAAAAAGAACACAAAAGAATCGAAGATTATTGTTATTTTTTATTATTTCTATATATGACGATGGTTTGTCGCTCGAGCATACAAACCAATTGGAAGCTCATCTGAAAGGATGCATGCGGAAATTCAATTCTTTGACGCTAATCTAAAATAACCTAATCTAGGGATCGGGCGCGAAGCGCCCGATCGCTAGTATTTGAATAATTCGTATTATTCAAATTTTCGAATATTCAATTCGAATTTTGAATTGAATATCAATATTCAATTCAATTCAAGCGCTATTTGCACATCCCCAGTTTTGACCATGGAAACGACCGATAACCCTCAATACTTACAAAATCTGCAAGTCTGAAATAGTCTGATCGTTTTTTATTTTCGACCGACGGCGTTAAGGTTCTAGGTTATCACGCGAAAGGTCCCGGGTTCGAGCCGTTGGGCCTAAAGTTGTTTAGGTCGTTAGATTTATTTCTTTCCCTGAAATGCGAAAATAGTATTGTATTCTAAATTGATATAAATCATGATGACAATTCAAACAATTTTTTTCAATATTACCAAACCTTTTGTGGTACGTACTAACCACCGGAAAATGGTTGATTTCTTGTCGTTTCGTCGATCGAACAACGAAAAACGACCGAGCTCTGGCAACGAACGGATGGTCGATTCCATGGTCGTCTTGTCGGTCGAAAATACAAAACGATCTGACTATTTCGGACTTGCAGATCTTGTGAGTCTTGAGGGTTATGGGTCGATTCCATGGTCGAAACGTCTGTTTTTGAACGGTCGAAACAGTGCACCCTTACGATTATCGTTTCTGCGGTCGAAACGACGGTCGATTAAAAAAATAAATAAATAAAATAAAATACTCATGGAACCTGCTAGGGGTGTCGTAGAGATTTGGGATTAGATTCTGGGAGAACGTCGTCCGATCTGGCATCACGTATTGTGCTTCGATCTTATTTATTAACGCACAGAAACTCTAGTGTTCTACGATGCTGTAGAGTTCGAGATCCCAAATTAGCATTTCGGCAATCGACTGCGTTATTTCTTTTGCACGCGTCTAATTGTGCTCTAGTGACGTTACCGATCGCGCGGTTTTATCATCTCCAGGTTCGTAAGGGGCAAATACAGTAAAAAAAAATCTTAAGTAAGAGTGTAAATTGTAAACCACGGAAAGTACAAATCTGCCGATGTTAGGTTGTTATTGCCAAATTAGGGGTTCTTATCTGTTAAAAATAATTACAATTAAAGATTGTTAAAATAACACTTAAGTTGAAAACACTTACTAGTGTTACGTCCTGTGAATTTTCCCTAAAATTCACTGACGCAACTGGTCAGAAATCTAGGAATATTCGATGGGAAAATAGGAAATTTTGAAAGGATATAAAAGCTGTAAAATCATATTAACGAAGTAACCACCGAAAGGTGATTGCACGTTAAATAATTAATAATAGTGCATTTAAAATGTTGGATGAGTCTATCCAGTGATTGCCATAGCAATAATCACATGATCGACAATGTTATACAAGGAGGCTATTCGACTCGCTCTCGAAGGTCGGTGACAGCGAGAATACCTCGGGTCCATAACCATTGTCTTAATTAAAACGCAAAAGCAACATGAATCTTTCCCACATGCGAAAGGAGATGACACCTTATCGCTCTAACACGCAGAGCGAGGCGACGCATGTACGCACACAGCGGTGCAGTCGAAGAATCGGTGCAACTGTCTCGAGGCGATCGATTGGGAAATTTACCGTCGGCGCTAACGAGTGCAGCACCTCTCGGAGGATAATTATTTGAACCATTTGATAAACATATAAGAATTATTTATTGATAATAGACTCATTTGGGTTAAGTATTTCTGGAGAAATGACCAGTAAATAAATGATCAAATGGTAATTCCATAGAGTCAAGTTTGATAAACCATTTGGGTCAAATCATTGATATTAATTATGGTAAACAAATGTTAAATAGTAGGGAATTAATCAGTATCGTTATTTAGGGTTTTTATTGCAGTTTAAGCGAAGTTCAATAGTTATTTGTTGAAAATCTAGAATATATAAGGAATATTTAAACAAATATAATTAATCGACAGAATAAGTTTTGATAGAAACAAGGTAGAAAATCCATTCAAATTTCTAAACCATTGTAATTAAAAACGAAAATTAAGCAAGTAATTTGTCAAACCAAGAAATTATTGTAAAAGTCGATATTGTATAATTATTAAAATAAGCGACGTGAGATGTCAAAACCGATCGATAATCACAACGGTAGGGGACCAGCCGATCAGCTGAGAGCCTACTGGACATCAGTGGATGCAACGGGGAGCTTGGTGACACGGGTGCCCCTCCGATTGAAATTATAAAAGAAGCTCTCCAAAGACGGAACGCAGTTCAGTTCAGTTCAGTTCAGTTCGGTTCAGTTCAGTTCAGTTCAGTTTAGCAGTTCAGCTTAGTAGCCCAGTAGCCTCTTCGCGGAACCTCTTGTAGGGAAGAAGTCATTATTGCTTGAGCATTGTATCCAACGCTTGTTAGATATTTTAACTTCGGAAAATAAGATAAAGAAATCGGAAGTTAACGATTAACCATCAACAAATAAATAACGTGAACATTCATTGAAATCATTCGGAGTTATAATTATCGTCAACATCCCTTTTGTCACTGATCATTTATTTCAACCAACTTACCTGAAACCAAGAAGGAAGGAAGGAAGGACGAGGAATTTTGATCCGATATCTTCGTCCATTTTCATTCAATTTCATATTCTTGGACGCTTAATTCATTTTGAAACATCGTAAGTCATTACAACCGTTAATTTTCAATCATTTCATGTATTTTCAATTGTTCTTGGAAAATATTTTACTTTGTTTGTTTTTCTGAACTTTAATTATTTAACTCTAATAATTTGTGGATAAATAATAATCAATCCGGGGGTTAATTAAATAAAGAGTGATAGCCGAATACTTAGATGTCCAGATCCTCTAATTCCCCAGTGAGAGCCGAACTGTAGTGCATCGAACCCGACAATCCACGATAACGTTAGCCTTGACTCAGTGTCGCGCAGCGAGGCGCGAGCCATCGGGAGTCTTATTACCCTACGCTACGACGGTACGCCAGGGCTGCGCGGAGAGTCGTATCAGTTCAACGTAGTAAACATTGTAGTACGCATCGAGTAAAATTAAATACCGAGCCATAGTAAACATCCATGGTGACAATCGACCTATATTCTTTCGGCATGCATACTCAGCCCATCCCTGAATAAATTTCCGAAAAGTTAGATTCGAAAGGGGCACTGTTCTGATAAAGCGTCACATGCGATAAACGTGTAATAGGGAGAGAAATCTCCTTTACTGTAGATGCAGGAAAATGCTGATCAGGACGTAACACTAGCATCAAAGAAAAACAAAAAATTCATAAAT
Source organism: Amblyjoppa fuscipennis (assembly GCA_963575735.1). Classification (NCBI taxonomy): domain Eukaryota; kingdom Metazoa; phylum Arthropoda; class Insecta; order Hymenoptera; family Ichneumonidae; genus Amblyjoppa; species Amblyjoppa fuscipennis. The sequence continues at coordinate 19,894,301 of OY754488.1, forward strand.
ATCACTTTTAGCGGTCTAAAAAAGGTCTTATCGATAACTTAGGGTACGTAAAACAAAATTTGGAGCATTGATGCTAATAAAATACGAAACATCATTTTTCATTTAAAGGTTATTAGGCTTGTAGTCTAATATTTCTTGTATACTGAACAAGTTGTATATTTGTTGGGGTGACGTATTTTTTTCAAAAAGAAACTAAATGGGTATCTGTAACCGTCACCTTCAAGGGTAGTAACGAGAAATGCATCAAATTGAAGACGGTAGCAATAACCTTTTTGTGACGTTGACTTGAAAAATAATGTTACAATACATACGTGCCGTCGCATTTGGATGAACATGACGTAAATGACGCCAAAGTGCAGTCGTCGAGCTTGTAGTGGCGTTCAAAATCTTCAGACATAGGTTGCACTTTGCACTATCATTTGTCTTCTGAAAATGTTTCCATATGCTGCTTCGCCCAGTCGCGTCGGATGTCGCAACAGAAATATTCAAACTGTTCGAACTGTTCGGGTCTTCATTATCATTTGACCCACCCGGTGTAGTGAATTCGTCACTGGAATTATCCTCCATTTGTTTATTTTTCGGACGTGAAGAAAGTCAAACACTGGAGCCCGGACTATACCGAAAAAACGGTTTGGTAAGATCAAACAAAATTGGTTTGAATCAATCAAATCCGATGCCGTCGGCAGTTGCGGGTGGCGACGGAAATATTTAGTTAAGTTGACTAAAAAGTTACATCAGCGTTCAAAAAATCGTTTCTTTGTCCTAACTAAGAATATGTTTGATCGAACGGAAGAGGCAATTATATCGAAAAAAATCTTTGTTCGTAAAGAATATCTAGTCACACAAAAGAAAAAAAAGTTTGGCCCGACACAATCTGGAGTTGGGTCCCAGTACTGTTATTTACGTTATTTGTTACTAATTAATTTCATGCATGGTTACATCATGTTTTATATGTTCAATCGTTATCAGTACACCGCTAGTTATAAATATAACACAATTTTTATATATATGCTAGCGGGACTCGAACTCCAAAATTAACGCATCCTGACCTAGTACCTTACCGCTACGCTACAATCGCTTATTGATATGTGCAATCTTGAATTGGATATATAAGTTATTCTCCGTCATTAACTTAGAATCAACTTCGATGATTTGACATTGAAATATTTAAACAACTTGAAAGTTATTTATTATCGGTATAATATTTGTGAATGACTAAATCGACGTCTTGCCGAATTGACGTCTTGCCTATTTTCAAGATGACAAATTTTCGTATATCTACGGACACATCGAATCACATTTTTTTCAGATTGACTAAGTATACATTCAAGTCAAAATAATATACCTTCTGTATGGTGACAGTTGTGATAATATTTTCCCCGTGGGACGGGCGCAATCATCGAATATTTTGAAAACTAAAAATTGGCCAAAATCGTGCAACGGGCGGAAAAAGGGGGGGGGGGGGGTCAAACAAGATAATAATATTCGTCGGGAACGATAATAACAATAATTTAATGGTGCAAAAGAATAACAAAAATTGAAGTTAAAAGGGTTGAGAGATAATCGTAACAATGACCACTTCGACGCCGGTACTGGTACGTCGAAGATTAACTAAAAATGATAATAACTTTCGCCTCAACGCCGGTACTGGTACGTTGAAGGCGAAACCAAAAATAATAATAATTCTCGCTTCAACGCCGTTACGGATACGTCGAAGACGGAACCCAAAAATAATAAATCCGTAACGAAGTAATAACGAAAACGGTCAAATAAACAATTGAAAATAATTGCAGGAAACAAGGGAATAATAAGCTAAATAATCGCAGAAAAAATATGGGGCAGTCGCAAAGAATAAATCCGGGGAAAAAGGGAAAAATGGTCGGGGCAAGAATACTTAATTTTTAACAATAATGTAGGGGAAAAACGAAAATGCAATTGGTTCAAAATTATCAAAAAATGCTAATAAAGGGGGATGCAAAAGGAGGAAATATTCGGGGTGAATTTGGGGAAGTTATGGGGATTTTAAGGGGTTTCGTGGGACAGTCAATGGGACTTCGAGGGGTTCGTAAGGGAAACCTGGTCAGACAAAAGTTGCACGAAAATCGAAAACTAAATCAAATATGGCTCAAATGGGCGCCAGCTACTTTAACGGTCTAGCACCGTAACAGATCATGCAGACGGCACGGATCTCATCTCAGAAAAAACAACAAAAGAAAACTCTGTACTTGAACAATTTCTCTGTCGCAACGGACAGTCCAGCTAGCTCGGGAGAGGGGAGAGGGCTCAGGGGGAGGGTACACGAATCCGATGGCTTCTTACAATATTACCTCGGTGAGGGCTAAATTATACAAAAAAAAATGTCTTAAGGGGTCGAAGGGAGGGAAGGGACAAAAATTGGCTAAATAACTATCACTTATGATGAATTTTACGCCGCTCACCACGCGCGCGATTCCTCTTTGCTCGTGTAACAAAGGATGTCAACCACGAGGCAAAGTCTGTTACTAATAATTTCCACAAAAAATAAGGGGTTTCGGGGGAGGAAAACGGGTCAAACGGGTCGGGAAAAATGTGGGCAAAAACTTACGAAAATCGGGGCTCACTCACTCAATCCACTCGGATCTCGGTTATAATACGTCGCTCGAATCAGTGGACAGCCTCAGTCGTTATAAAATCCTTACAATGGTCCAATTCGTATTCCTGGGCTGTCGCTGATTCGTCTTAATGGGCCGGTTATACTCTCCTAATCGGAGTCTGGATTTAAAAAGGTACAGCCGAGTCGTCTTATAAATTTGGGAAAAATATGCACACTCGCACTCGGCTGTCACACAATACAAAATTCTTAAAATTAACGACACCCGATCTCACACACGGCCACACACCACGCCGCTCGGCTCGGAGAGTAAGGGGGCATGGCGATGTCTTCTTCTTCGTCGGGTCTGGCGCTGGTGATTATGGTGGGGAACGAGAGCACCTGTCGGCTTTGGTCGGTAATCGGAGTCATGGATGGGCGTTTCCTCCGGACGGCGAGGGGTGGCGACAGAGGTGTCGCTGGATCGTCAATCGATGTCGTGCGTCGATGATCACGGCGGCGGCGGACAGGCAGGGCGGGCAGTGCGGCTTTTCGGCCGGCTTTTCGAGGCTTTCGGACGGTCTTTCACAGGGCTTTTCCCCTCGTCCACGATCCTCCTACCTTCCTCGGTGTCAGCACGTCGGCTCTCATTCCTTTGCAGGTCCTGGGGCTTGCTGGGTTGTTGGGCTGTTCCTTGGGGCTGTCGGGGGAAAATCTTGACGTTGCCTTCGAGCCGCGCACACTCACACAGCGGGTAACGGGAGGAAAGAAAAAAGGGGGATTTAAACAGTACCTTACACAAAATATAAACCAGAAAAAAACGTAAAAAATACCCGAGTCTAATGTTCGGTGAGCGGCGGACTCGAGCCGAGTTTGGCGAGGGACTTGTGACGTACCACGCACGTCACACAGTATATACGATTGAATAAAAAAAAGTTGTTGATTTAATGCAGTTTTGGTTCGCTTTGCACCAACGTTGTAATCGCAATAACTGCTATACCCTATTGACACAACCGCACCAGTTTTATTGTTTCAACAACGGTGCAGCCTATTTAAATGCGCCTGGATTTATTCAAACCAATTATCCGTGAACTCAGCTGTGAGGTTGATTTTATCAAAACTTTTTATCGGTGTATGTGCTTTCAACACTAGCTACACGACTACTCATATAGAACGTATTTCCGGATATTAAGCCGATGTTGAACACGTATGAGTGTGAGAGAGATAAAGTAAAAATTTTGAATAGATTTTTCTCCGAAACGATTCTGTTAAATGAAAAATGAATCATGGCTCACGGCGTTAAGGATGTATCACGCATGCATTCCCAGCCAAAAGTAAGATTCAGTGAAAATTTGAACACAAAAATTTGAAAACATGAACTGTATTAAAGGTGCCAAGAAAATTGAATTTGCAAAATAATAATAATGTAAAAAAGTTATTAACAAATAGCTAAACAAAAAAAAATTGTTCAACAAATATTCAGTAAAACTTTTTTTATTTTTCAAATGAATTCATTGATTTTTTAGAAGCATCGTGAATTTTTTCAGATTCTTCTTACATTTTCGAATTTTCCATTTTTGAAATTTTTTTAAGACCATATCTACGAACTGTTAGCGTAATCGCGTCGAAACTTTTTTCTATTCGTACAATGGAATTGTAATAAGGAAACACATCCTAAATCCGTGCCTGTATATCGATTTTTCAAATTTTGAAAAAAAAAAAAATTTAATATCAGAATATTCTGAAAAAATCATATGAATTCTGAACGATCAAGGAATTTATTTAAAATGAGAAAATAAAAAAATTTCTGATTTCTTAAAAAACATTTTATTTTTTAAATAATTTGTTAATAACTTTTTGGCATTATTATTATGCAAAATGAAAGCGCTTGACATAATTAATACTGCTAATCTCTTTCCGATTTTTGTCAGCGCGCGAAATACTGAATTTTTTATCGAATTAAACTTTTGGTTGGCAATGCATGTATATATACATTCGTAATCGAATACGTAGTGAGCAGTACCACTCATTCTTTATTGTATATAAAACCTTTTCGGGGAAAAACGTATTCGGAATATTTTGAGGTTGTGTTCATTTTTAGCTCCACCTTCAGGTTAAGTTATCAGATACAATGGTTACTTCTCATAAAATTTCAATTTTGAAAACAAATGACCCCTTCATTTCTAAAAAAAATTTGATGTCCATTTTGCTTCTTCGTAGAGGAAGATTTGTTTTCGCAAAAAAACATTTTTTGAGATTTTAGCGTCAGCGTACTTAAACTAGTCCAAAACGTCGAGAAATGTAATTTTTACCTGCCGTCGGGATGTATGGGTGAATGTGTGTCTGTGTGTGTGACAGACTTGCATCATTTGAAACGATTATAACTCGAAAACGGTTTGAGATAAACAGTTGAAATTTGGTACACTTGTAGAGTGGTCACCTCTCTTCATTTAGTGCAATTTTTATGAAGATTAAGGCCACATTGCAAATTTTACATTTTGAATTTTTTGAAAAATGTCTGTGGGATCTCTAATTCGCGAAAATTTTGAACTCCCATCCTAAAACTGCACATGAATACAATATTTTAATCAAAGACCTTTGGTATTGAATTTGGCCGAGATCTATCCAAATGGTAAACTATTATGGGATTTTGATTTTTTGGAAAAACAACTAAATGTTGTCCAATTCCAATAAATATGGAGGTATTGAACTTAAACTTGATATGGGTATGGAGTAACACTGTATAATATTTGGCGAAAATTGAACAAATGTTTTAGATTTTATGAGATTTTTAAATTTTTGGAAATATTAGTTTTTTATATTCGCCGCGAGATTATGCATCAAATGATGCCTTAGGAGTAAAATAATGTGGAGAGTCGTCATCACTGATGAAAAATACATTAGATATGACCTCAAAATTACAAATTACGCAAATTTCAGATAGCGATTTGCTACAATGAATTTTGAGGATAATTTTAGCCATCTCAATTTTATGAAAAGTAGGCATTTTTTTCTTTCAAAAAGTTGCAAAATAATTTGCACATGGCTTCCCAATTTATTACAATTTTGCGCACAGCTTGTTGATTATTTTCCCGCTCTGAATGTAAACCAGCCAGTCGTTTTGCATTAAAGTCAAACACGACGTTGATGGTGAAAAAAGCTGAAAATTGAAATTTCCATATTGCTTTCTCATAAAAGTTGCAAATTGAAATTTTTATATGGCTTTCTCACAATGTTCCTTTATACATGAAGCTTCCTCTATGAGGAAGCGAAAGATATCATCCTACAAACAGCGAAGGGCTTCCTATTGAAATCCGATTCCGACGCAAAGTAAATCACCGTGATAATAGACAAGCTGGTCAAGAACAAAACGATTATCTCCTATTCTGAGAATGCACCCCTTTCCCACAACCCACGGCCCGCCGTTCCTGCTGATACTTTCTCGGCAGTGATCGCAACAGTTGAATTCGACCTCAAAGACGAAGTAATCACAAACTCACTCAACGAACAAGAAATAACTCACAGTGTAACAGGAGCAAAGCTTCCTCACAATAATGTTCGTATTTATGCGCCTCCTTTAAAGGAACGGGCACTCAAACGAGGGATTTCGGGGACTCGAGCGTCGAGGAATTAATGATGGTGTGTTAGAGATTATTTTTATAAGCAAATAATGTTCTTTATTTGCAGATTACAGGCGTCTGTGTGGTTTAACGGTAACCGCGCTCGACTGTTCCCACGGTGACGTCACGGCGAGCGAGGTGACAGCTCGTTCACCTCGCGATTTGCAATTGGTGTTAATTCGCGGAGTCGAGGGTTTTACCCTTCAGGGGACGTGAGCTTAGACCTAAACGTGCCTTTTTAGTGCCCTTGGTGTCGTAATATTGTTCATTCGGGCACTTGCAGCTTTTCAGACTGGTCACTTCGGGCACTTTACCGAACTGCACTGAGTGTTGATTAATTTTATCATTTTATCGTCTCACGTCGATTGAGATTGGGTATAAGTCTCACTTACCACTTCACAAGGTTTTCTAAGTCAATTCTCGCCGGTTTTGACACGTTCTAAGTCCTTTTTGACACATAGTTTATAAGTTAATTTCCACTATTTCATAAGTTCCACTTGCTACAAAAATGTATAAGTCCAATTGCAGCACAATATTCTAAGTCCGAATTGCCACAATTTTTCTAAGTCCAAATTGCCGCAATTTCTCTAAGTCCAAATTGCCACAATTTTTCTAAGTCCGAATTGCCACAATTTTCGTAAGTCCACTCGGTCCGACAATTTATTAGTTCTCACAGCACAGATTTTTCCAAGTTCCAACTGGCACAAAATTTATAAGTCCAAATTGGCACCAAATTTATAAGTCCAAACTGGCACAAAATTTATAGGTCCAAACTGGCACCAAATTTATAAGTCCAAACTGGCACAAAATTTATAGGTCCAAACTGGCACCAAATTTATAAGTCCAAACTGGCACAAAATTTATAGGTCCAAACTGGCACAAAATTTATAAGTCCTTTTTGGCACAAATTCACTTTATTTCACTTTGATCACTTGTTCACTTTTCACTTTTCACTTGTAGTCCTGGAGAGCTGGCCGATGGTAAAGTAGATAGTAGAACTGATGATGTATCGTTGAAATCGCCGTCTTTTATACCCCGATTTCGGTCTCCCACTCCGTCGGTTTGGCAGATTTCTGGCCGACTCGCGTCTGCGTGCGGTCGGCCGATTATTGATTTTGTGATTGGCTCCTCGAGTGGTTTTCCCCTCGTCCTCCAATACCGTGGCGATATTGCTGTGATTATCATCCGGTGTTACCCGCAGAGTTAATCGTGTGCTCGGTCGGTGCCGTGTGCAATTATAGTGTCGTCATTTGTAGCCAATGAGCAGTGCCGATTTCCCTCGTTTTCGCCGTCAGTTGACCTTGATCGTCGTTTTGCACCAATTTCGCAGATCAGCGCCGCTGTATTTCCTATTCTCAGGTGTTATGCGCTTCTACGCACGCGCGGAGTCAGTTATCGATCGAGTCGCCGCTCGATCGTGGTGGCGCCACTTGCACCTCGCGCTCTCGTACTCGGTGCCGATAATTGCAGGTTTGACTCGGCATCGGGTGGTCGCTAATAGTCAAATAGTTAGAACAGATACTGCGAAAGAATCGTATCGAGAGCAACCAAAAACTCACATCTCTAATGAGAGTAATATCTGGCTGTGAAAAATCGTTCGAGAAACTATTAAACGAAGGTCTGTTTTTCCTGTAGAAACACTACACAGCCTACCTAAGCTCCCCACCGCAACCAGCCCCGCAACCAGCCCCTCAACCCGACAACAAGTGCCTGAGTTTTACATGCACAACAGCCAATTGCCCAAACAAAATCACCTGTCAAAAGTGCAGTGGTGAACACAGAACAGATAACTGCTCCTCCAACTTACCGATAAAACGCAACCGACCACGCCGCATGGTCCTTGAAATGCCCAAAACGTCCAAAAAAGCCAATGGAAGGAATTTCGAACGCAACCATCAAATCCATCAATAAAAAATTAGCAGAAATCGACTAAAAAATAACCAAAAACAACGCCATCCACGCCCCAGTAACTGCTCACGGCCTCATCATAAACTGCTGCACCAACAAGATCAACAAACGAAAATACGCGAACAAAGAGGAACTCATCGCAAGACTACAGAAACGTTTCATCGATGAGTTTAACATCGACATGACAATAACTGACCCGTAGGAGGGGGAGTTAGTCGTAGTTGCTGCATGTGTGTACTTCGGCGCGGTACGCCTAGCGAGCTAGAGGGGAGAGGGAGAGGCGGGTCCCCCGCCCTTCCTTATGTTTGAATGGTTTTTATTGGCCCTCAAAAGGGCCGTTTAAACCCGGGTTTTTACCCCGCTCCTAATTTCTCATTCGGTTTTACCCGGTGAAGGGCACGGTATGTTTCCCAAGGGGGTCTGTTTAGCCCGGCGAAGGGCACGGTCATTTAACCGGGGGGTTGCTGTCGCGCCGAACTACGCGGGGTCCGACGTGGACCGGTGGGGGGGGGTCGATTTTTCCCCTAGATACGTGGCGGCGGCGATCCGGAGGGGGAGGTCCCGCTCGAGGTTTCCGTGGGGGCGGGTGCCCCCCTTTCGGGCTCGATCCGCGAGGGCCGGTACTCCGGCGGCGCCCTGCGGAATACCCCCGAATTCTGCCCTACCCCGTCATAGACCGAGAGGTACTGCTCGGAGGGGTCGTAGACCTCTGCTCGGGGGGTGTGCTCGGCGGCCTCTGCCAGGACGTGCAAGGAGTTCACTTCCCCGAACCCAGGCAGTGAAGGTGACCCCGTGGTGCAGGCGAAGAGGGCGGCGGCGCTAGCGAGGAGGTTAAGCGAGCTACGGGAGCTGAGATCGCTATCCGGGGACCAATTCGGTCCGGATTTCGCGGGTGGACGTCTTCCGGAAGATGTCGGAGGGGGATCGGCGGGTTCCCTGGCGACTTCCGGGGTATCGCCGAATAGATCCTCCAGTCGAGCGCGTTTCTTGGCCGCGTTGCCGTTCTCGACGGGTTTCGGGGGGCTCGGTTCCGGAACGGCTACTGCGGCAGGCTCCTCGTACAACTTATTCCACGGTCCATGGAGTGATTTGGGCGTCTCGTCCGGCGGCGATGGCGGGGCCACTCCCGGAAGCGTCGTCGGCACCACGTCCGGTAGCGCGGGCGGAAGGTCGCGGCGTTTGTGGGACACTCCGGGGTAGACCTGGTGTCGAACTGCGCGGGGGGCGGGTTGATTCCACTCGCGCAGGACTCCCCTAATCGGGCCCGTGTGGCTCACCCATGGTGGTTCCGGAAACGCCCGGTGGCGTGTGGGCCGGAGGATCGCGACCGGAGGGACATAACCCCCACCCTACGGCTCGGGAGGCGCGGATCGTCTCACGTACACCGGGCCGTCGGGCGGGTACGGAAGGGTCCGAAGCTCGCGTACGTGTAGCCTTTCGATGATTTGCGGGTATAACCCCCGTGCAAGTATGTCCACCGTATTTTGCACGGGTCGAGAGCGCGGCGAGTAAGGCCAGGGGCGCGGGTCGGTGGTGATGACATGAACGACGCGCACGACGCGGTCCAAATGGCGGGCCCTAAGCTCGCCTAGAAGCGCTGCCGCCCGTTCCTCCAAACGCGCCTCCGCTCGGGCGTTTAGGCGACGCCGGTAACATTGGTTATTATCCGAGCGCCGCATCCGCCCGACCTCTTCCTTACCGACCGCGGGAAACGATACTGTCGAGAGTCTCTGCCCGCTCGGCAGGCCGGTCGCTCGACCGCCGCGTTCAAAAACCGCGTTACAGCGGTTTCCGCTTTGCAGCGGTTTAAGGCTGCTTTTGCAGCAGTGGTGATTCTCTGCTTCTCAGCAGGAGGATGTTTCCGCTTTGCAGCAGGATGATTTTTCCGCTTTGCAGCAGGATGATTTTCTGCTTTGCCGCTGGAAGAGTCCGTTTCGTAGAAACGGTTTTTTGGTTTTTGGGGTGGTAGTCGTCTGGGTAGACGGCTTCAAAAAGGTGCTTTCCCGAGTCGGAGACTTGGTAGGCGTAAGTTGTGTTTTATTCGTGAAATACTCGGCTATTTATTGCCGATCAAGTGCATATTCGCTTGCGAGAAACGGTTTGACCATCATCTCCCTCTAGCGGAGAGTTTTACACCTAGTTTGGTCGACGCGAGTGTTCGCCGCGCTCGGCTATCTCCGGTAAAGTCCGGTTCTCGCGTGGCTCGCCGCCTCGAGCATGTGTTTCGCGGAGTTCGCGTGTTTAGCCTCGTCGGTCGGTTCGCGAGTGTTTTGTTTTTACAAGTTTTACAGTTTTCAAAAAGTGTTTTCTAAAAAGTGAAGTGAGCAAAAGTTCGTGTATGATGTTGTTGCCGGCGAGCAACAGGTGGTTCGTTGACAGCACTCGCACTTACAGGTAAGAATATATTTTTTAGGCCTTAAATAGTGTGTCAGTGGCCCTCCTAGTGAGGGTTTATGTTATCTTATTTTATAATAATAATTATTTGTGTTTTTTTTTTCCTGTTCCAGGTTTCGTCGTGGGAGTTTTTGCCGGCGGAGTCCCCGTCGCATGACATGGGCGGAAGGCCCATGTCCAACGCTGGATTCACAGGTAAGTGTTTACATCTATTCTTATTTTCTATTCAGAGTTTACTCTAGTTTTAAAACTTAGTCTCTAATTATCTCTGTATTCTTTTTCAGGTTCGACGAGGTAGCGGATAAGCCGCTACCCGGCTCGGTGCCGTCGGGGTTTCCGCCGTCGAGTCCTCGTCGCACCTTCGTCTCAACGGGTAAGTATCGTCTGAGGGTTAGTGTATAAGTTAGTGAGTTTCTATATTATTATAATATGTTTCTACTTTTTGTTTCAGATTCGCCGGGGGTTTCATCGTCGTCGAGGGTGCTCGTCCGGACGCCTCGGCGAGGTTCGACGGGGGCTCGACGAGGACTCGACGGGTTCGTCGAGGTCTCGACGGGATTCGACGTCCATCGACGATATTGTTCCAGGTAAGTTTTTTAGTTCGTAATGATTATATATATATATCTTAATTAATGTGTATTTTTTGTATTTTTTCAGATTTCGCCAGGCAGCGTGTAAGACGCTACCTCGCCTGGCGGCCTGGGGATCCTCGTCGCCTTGTCTGGAGTCATCGGTAAGTCTATCTCTATTGTATCATGCATTTTTAGCAATTGTTTAATTTCCTTTTTTTTTGTTTCAGGTGGGGGTGCCCCAGGCGAGGAGACGAGGGAGCCAGACCGTCGTTGGATTCGCACGACGAAGGGTTAATCCCTTCGTCGTCAGGTAAGTATGTAGAGTACGGTAATCTGTGTATGTTTAAATATTAATAATGTGTTTCTTTTTGTTTCAGGTATTTTTCAGGTCTCGGCGAGGGAGACGCCAGCGGCGTACATCAGACACAACAGCTGTCTTCTCGGGAACCAGAATGTACAGTAGTCGGCAATTGAAGTGGAACAAGGTTTTTTTTGCCGATTTTGGCGAAAGTTGGACCGACTTCGAAAAGCCAAAAAAACACATTTGAGTAAATTTATTTACCTATCGAATGGCGTTGGTTTCATTCAAATCGGTGAACAATTGCCTTTTTGTGAGGGGATGAGGTGGGGGCGTGCGAAAATCAGTATGACGCTGACCTCGAGAAGTCCCATACGCCCATAAAAATGTACACCGCAGCCCATGCCAATTGAAAGGGCAGCTTGCCGCGTGCAAAAAACACTGGTAACGCGTCTCAATTGGATCATGCCAGACGAAGATGTGGACCCAGGAAGCCAAATCAGCTTTTTTGGGGTTGCACGAAAACGGCACGACCGATCCGATAGAAATTTATCGTGGAGTCATTGTTCGTGACTCTTTGAACACAACATTTTTTTGTGCTGAAAACTTTCCATGTAGACGAGATCCAGGTGCACATCCAATGCGCCTTATCGTTCATCGACATTTTTCATATCGACAGATTGTGAGGAACGGGTTGAAATCACCTTAGCATTAAAGAGGAGGTTTCAACGATTAAAATGAGCCCTGGTTCATTATCGGAAAGTGTCTCAGTAATCCCAATCGCGTCTGTGAAAGATGTGCACGAAAAGATGATTACAGCTCGGAGTCGCCAGCCGACAGTCATTTGGTCAGTAACAGGACCGAGCTCGCGCGCGACTCTAAGCATTCGCTTATGCTGTTTCCTCTTCGTTTCGAATGTTTAACATTTTGTATCAATGCCGAATACATTTCTAACTCTCGTGAGTCCGGTTGAGCGATAAAAAATTATCGAACGGTAAAATAAAATCACCAGGGTAGCAGACGCTTGCAGAAAATTAATCGGGAATAAAAACGCCCCTGCACCATTCGCGACAGGCTTAAAACGAGGAAGTCGAAGTGTCCTCGGGGTTGCGATCAGATCTCGATTCCCAAATCGATACAGTGGACTCGTTCTGTACGTTCGAAGGTATAAAAAACGTGAACATTTTTTGCCGCCCGCACACGCTTTTAGACCCCCTCAAAACGAGGAACTTGGTGTGTCTTCGAGGCTGGGATCAGATCTCGATGCCCAAATCGATACAGTAGACTCGTACATAGTGATGCCACAAGAGACGAGAAAATCGAGACGGGACGAGAAAAAAAAATCGAACGACAAGACGAGACGAGAGAACGATTTTCCGCTGATCATTTGACTCGACACAAGACGAGAGATGTCAGGCAAGAGTGTCGAAAATCTCGACTTATCGAGTTAGTCCAGAGAACATGAAAGTGGAAAGTAAATCGTCATTCATAGTTCGGTGAATAATTAAACAGGGATTAATAGGAAACTAGAGGTGAATAAGCATAATACATATTTTATTTGTTAAAAATAACTTTGTTATATTAGTGTCAATGAAAGTCTTACTATTCTAATAGTTTCCCGAGTAGAAATTTATTCAGGCTGGAAGCGAGCCCATATCAGGCCTGCCCTATCAGCCTGATCTGGCCCATATCCGGCAAATATATCAGGGCCGGATGTAATATGTAACGCCATTTCGAATCCGGCCCCGATCAGCCTACCAGATCCTGGCCAGATTTTGGCCCTGACGCAGCCCTGATCACAGCTTATTCCTAATTTGGACAATAAAATTGATAAGATAATTACCTTACCCCAATTAGAATACTCAATTATCATTGTTTTTTCTTGTAGTTGATCATTCTCTGTGAAGAGAGACAATTTTATCTCGGATAAAACAATATCAATATTTCAATGAGTCAGACTCGAACCCGGGTCGTCCGAGTGGTAGCGTGTAACCATCCCGCTTGACTATTCAAAACTTACAAATAACATTTAAGAACTCATCTATATAAGAGTCAGAAATCAAACTACGGATGATGATTAAATGACTTGTTTTACATTTTATAAAAATCACTGAAATGTTTCGAACGTGTATTGTTTGGACTTTTTAATTTTTATACCACGATAACCCAGCAAATACTTCTGTTTTCAGTCACTTAAATAATTAATTGGCGGGTTATTTCTAATCGCTAATTGCGATTATCTTAACAATTGTTTATTGTCAATGGGTAAACGATTGGCAATAACATTTAGTTACAAAATTTAGTCAATTGTTATTTTTTCCAGACAATCCCTAGCGTAGACTTAACGATACTTGGAGCATACATTTTATCAGTGCCTGATGTACTGTCAGGGCCACATCCGGTCCTCGTAAGGCATCGCGGAACAGGCTGGCCAGGTAGCTTCTAGATCAGGGCCAGGTCGAATATTGTTAAGAGCTGCCTTATCAGGCCAGCCTGATGTCACCAGCATCACGGCCACATTATATAAGAAAAAGAATTACCTGATATATCCGATTTTTTAAAATTTTGAACATTTGTCATGAACAGTCCCACGATATACGATTTCGAGATAATTGACTAATAACCAGTAACTAATTTTGATTATAATTATTAATTAATAATAGTTTTTGTTTTATTTTTATCTCATGAATTAACATGATTAATAAATTACCGGTGCGGTGGTCTAGTGGTTAGCGTGCTCGCCTCTAAGACCTAAGCATCGGGAGGTCGACGGTTCGATTCCCGGCTTCGTATGTTTCGCCGAGAAGGGAAAAAAACATGGACGAGACGAAGCTCCAGATATATACATCGGTCACTCACACTCAGTTACCGCGGTGCGAGTGTCGGATGTATATAGCTGTACTCCATTGTTTTCATTCTCGGTGAGACGCGACAAGCTCCGACGTCGGGAATCGAATCTGAGACCGCATCGGCGTAGGGGACGTAGCGTACCCATCGCCCGGGACGCCGAGTCTGTGTATCAGACTCGACGCTCCGCAATAGCTATCCCTGGCCAGAGTGTAAGCTATCGTGCTCGGGCTTCATGGCACCAGGGTATGGTGCATCATAACGATGCTTCTAGGTATACCAGGCGACTATCCTAGAATACTTGGAGCCTTGCCTCCTTAACCTGGGGCTCTGAGGAGGCCGACAATGATATCCCTAGCATGACTACATTTAGGGATGCCGGGGAACGGGGGACTAGGCCAACGATACTCTGAGCAACTGGCAATCCAAAGAAGGAATGCGGTGGTGCGGAAGTACTGGCCCAGATACCCTGTACAACCGGTAATAGCCCACGAAGGGTTGCTGGAGCACGGGGGACTGACCAAGATACCTTGTGCAACCGGCAACCCCGAGAAGGGATGCTGGGAGACGGGGGACAGGCCAAGTTACACCGAGCAACCGGCAAGCCCACGAAGGGTTGCTGGGGACCGCGGGACTGACCAAGATACCCTGAGCAACCGGTAATCCCTAATGAGAAAGGTGTCAAGTCGCAGAAGTAGGTGCGAAAAAGTCAATGACATCACGAGGGACGCCTGTCGGTTGTGTTCCGCGTCTGAGGAACACAACGTGGACAATTAGGGCGGTGCGAGTGCCCCACGGGGCCCGAGTACAATGGTCCAGCAGGACTGAGTGCTCGTATCGCTAACAAAACAACATGATTAATAAATTCATTAAATAATAAAAACCCCATTAAATAAATCAACGCCATTAAAGATGTCAAAACATGAGGTAATAATATCGGGTAATAATGTTAGTCACATATCTCGAAATTGTGTATCGTGAGACCGGTTATGACGAATGTTCAAAAAGTTCAAAATGTAAAAAATCGGATACATCGGGCAAACCTTTTTCTTACATAATGTGGCCACGATATTAACTGCCTTAGGCTGGCCCGATAGGGAAAGCCATAGAATTATTTGATGTGGCCCAGATGCTCGTGGTGTCTGACCAGCCTGATCAGACAAGAAGAGGCATGCCTTATTATAACCTGATGTAGCCGTGATGCTAGCGACATCAGGCTGGCCTGGTAGGGCAACTCTTAACGATACTTGACCTGGCCCGGATCCGGGTGCTACCTGGCCAGCCTGATCCGTCTTGCCTTACTGATTCCTGATGTGGCCCTGACAACACATCAGGCAATATTCTGCCCGATAATGCGACCAAAACATTATCACGGCATGCCTTACGATCATTTATTGTGGCCCTGATGCTAGTTACGTCAAGCTGTCCTATTATGAAGATCCTTAGTGATATTTGACGTGCCCCGGATCCGGCTGATATCCGGGCAGCTTGATCGGGCATGCCTTAACAACACCTGAGCTAGCCCTGATAAGACATCAGGCAGCCTGACTAAATTTCTACTCGGGTTTATAATGCACATCGTTTCAATATTTAGCATATTTTGCTTACAAACGAATAATTCGGCAAGGAAAACAGTATGACAATTGTTCTTTTATCCCAGATGTCAAAATACATTGGAACCACGAATAGAGGCACAGAAGAGATTCTGCGTTTTCGTTGCTCAATCTGTTCCTGTGTTTACGAATTATCAAACCCGCTTTCGAGAACAATTGCTCGATCGGAGTGCTTGAGGCACAAATAGCCAACAAATCCCGAGCCATTCGAGATAGTCTGGGAAACGAACTCGCGTTTATTCTCCACCATTCCAAAACGTTCACTGACAAATGAACTCGATCTAAGCGTAGATAATTCTCGAGTTCAATTTCTCATCGACCACTGATTTTTTTGTTCAACTATACAATGTTTTCATTGATTTTCTGTATTCGTCGTCAGAATTATCGTCACTATCGCTTGAAGTACGGTGTTGCATTTCAATAGTGACGATGTCATAATTTGTTGCAAGTGTTCGTTTGAATTCGGCAAACTATTTATTCTTTAAATCCCTGCTCCAGCACGTATTGTCGAAGATCTCTAATTTATGTCGAAGGTCCAATATTAGAACGGCACAATAAATCCTATTCCGTTTATCATAGCGCCACCTAGGACTGCCTAGGTGGTGCTATGATGCAAAAAGCATGCAAGAAGCTAGAGATGCAAGAAGCAGTCAAATCGAATGCCGAAGCCCTCAAAGAGATTGTCAAACTGAGAGAAGATATTGCTGCTGTTTCTGTAAAGGTTTTAGATTCCAACATGCTGGTGAAACAACTCGAGAAATATCAAGAAGAGCAGGAAGAGAGGAAATCACGAGCCTCAAACTTGCTGTTTTTCAACATTCCGGAGCCTGCGGATGGACCTATCAAGAACAGGGTCGGTACGGATCTTGCCGAAGTTCTCGAAATTCTCGCGAGTATCTCGGACATCGAAACTGCAGGGATTAGAGCAAGAAGACTCGGCAAATATACAGGAGTTAGACCTAGACCCTTATTAGCGACTGTACAGTCCGCAGAAATGGTTCAAAATATCTTGAGGAACAAGTACAAATACAAGGGTAAGGCCATTATACGGGCGGATCGGACGTTGGCGCAAAGAGCGATTTTCAAGGAAAGGAAAAAAGAAGCAGAAGAGTAAATGAAAGCCGACACAAGCACCGTTAAACGGGTCGTTTATCGTAGCGGCCACCCCGTCATCATAAATAGCAAGCCTCGTAATAACGCCACCGGGAATTCGAAAAATTAATATCGAAAACTGTACGGATTTATTACCAGAATGTTCGGAGTCTTCGGACAAAACTAAATAATCTGCGGAATACACTATCAACGAATAGCCAACAATTGTGATATAATTATACTTACCGAAACTTGGCTACATGGAGCGATTTTAGACGCTGAACTGGGACTCACAGACTACCTAGTCTACAGGAGGGACCGACAGCCAGTCGGAGGGTCACGAGGAGGCGGTGTCTTAATTGCGGCGAAAAAGGAGATCCACAGCTGCTTATGCGAACAGGAGTACGGCGTATCAGAGCAATTGTTTATAACGGTAGCAAGAGGTAATCTAAGAGCAGTTATTGGAGCAGCTTATGTGGCGCCGTCGGCGGGCATTGAAGGTTACAGGGCTTGTATCTCAACAGCGACACGATTATCTGAGTCTCTACCTGAGCACAAAATTATTCTTGCAGGAGATTTCAATCTCCCCAAAGTGGATTGGATGAAGGTCGACGGCAGAATGCAGTACGACTCGTCAAGGGCTGACGCGGTCACCCGAGAGAAAGCAGCGATCCTTGGAGATGGGTGCGAGTTCCTGGGAATTAATCAATTGTGTACGATGCAGAATTCCCATCACAACATATTGGACTTGGTCTTTAGCGATTTACCACTCAAACTATCGAAAGCCGCTGACCCATTAGTTGAAGAGGATCAGGATTTTCACTCGACGATTCTTATTGAGGTAGAGTTCGACACAACGAGTACACTGTGCTCCGTAGACTACGGATTCGATTTTCGGAAAGCGGAAACGGAGAGCTTACAGGGTTACATAAACGACGTGGATTGGAATGTGGTGATTAACAACGACACAGCGTCCGATGCAGTCTCAGCTCTTTATGATGTTCTATATGAAGGGATAGATCGGTACGTGCCGAAAAAAGGACAATTGGCAATGGAAACCCTCCGTGGTGTTCGAATGACCTGAAGCAATGTGTCTTTAATAAAAAGCGGGCGCATAAAATATACAAGGAAACGGGCACGTTGGTCTCGTACCAAACTTTCCGTACTTTGAGAGCTTTTTGTAAACAACTCGCAGCTGACTGTTATTCTTCATACGTGGCAAGAGTCGAAGAGGAGATACCGGTGAACATGAAGGCGTTCTGGAACTTCGTGAAGGCGCGGCGGGCAGTGAATGGGCTTCCATCTGTAATGGTTAGACGGTACCACAGTCGCAACTGGTCAGGATATCGTAGACCTCTTTGCTGACCTCTTTGAGTCGGTATACGCGCGGGACGTCAATGGTGGATGCGATTAAATCCAACCTCCGGAGATGTTTGTCGACCTGCCTACTGTGGAATTTACTCTCGAAAAAGTAAAAAAGAAACTTAGGAATCTAGACGTCGATAAAGGTCCGGGACCAGATGGCATCCCATCTTGGACTCTGCGAGCTTGCGCCGAAGTTATTTGCAAGCCCCAGCATTATGTCTTCACTCTGTCGATTGAATCTGGTGTTCTACCGGCAATCTGGAAGCAGAGCTATATTGCTCCTATTCATTAAAGCGGATCTAGAACAGATATCAATAACTACAGGCCAATATCCATATTGAGTACTATCCCTAAGGTACTAGACGATTTGGTTACGGAGTATCTTACCTCAAGATTGCGGGGCTTGATTATCGAGGAACAGCACGGTTTCACCCTAGGCAGGTCTACGGCGACCAACTTGCTAACGTACGAGAATTATGTAACGAGAGAAATGGAAGCGAAGAATCAAGTTGATTCGATATATACGGACTCTGCGAAGGCGTTCGACTCGGTCTGTCACGCTCGCCTAATTAAGAAGCTTGAAGGCATTGGCATCCGTGGTACGCTCATCAAATGGATAAGTTGCTTTTTAACGGGGCGCACTCAGCGGGTGAAGTACAAAAACTATTCGTCGAGAGAGATCTCTGTTACGTCTGGAGTACCCCAGGGATCACACCTCGGTCCGCTACTGTTTCTCCTGTTTATCAACGATGTTGCTTCGTGTTTTGTGCACGTACGATTACTATTATTCGCGGACCGCCTGAAGCTTTTTTTATCAATTGGAAGTGAAGAGGACTGTGGCAGAATTCAACGGGATCTCGATGTTTTATGGAATTGGTGCGCCACCAATCGCCTCCGTCTGAACCCCGCGAAGTGTAAGATCATGACTTTCGCGCGGAAACAAGAACCCGTCCTTTGGCCCTATACACTGGGAGATCGACAACTAGAAAGAGTCGGAGTAATCAAAGATCTGGGTGTTTTATTTGACCAGAAACTAAGCTTCATACCACACATTGAGGACATAACCGGGCGCGGACTTAGGACATTCAGTTTTGTGTGCAGATTCTCTGCGGATTTTCAACAGGCTGGAACGCTTAGGATACTCTATATGTCCCTGGTGAGGCCAATCCTCAACTACGCCTCGGAGGTATGGAACCCAGGCTTTGCGATACATGCACAGCGACTGGAACGCGTCCAGCACAAATTTTTGACGACTGCGGCATATAAATTTTGTTGGCCGATGGCCCGTTTCGATCACGATTACAGCAGGACAGCAGAGGCTCTGAGTATTCCGAGTTTGGCTACGTTACGACAACTGGGAGACCTGGTCACACTGTACAAAATTGTCAATGGGTTGCTTAATTGCCAGGAGTTGTCACGTCAATTACGTTTTCGGGATCCCCCCGAAATAGCCTCGAGATGGACTAATTTGTTTGCTGTGCCAATGGCCAGAAGTGCGTTCGGGGCAAGATCGGCCGTTCACAGGCTTATGAACCTCGCCAATACTCTTGGGGGGATAGTCAACTTCGGATTGTCGGTTAACGAGTTTAACACAGTTATTGGTCGATGGGTTCTCGCCTTTGAATGACCGTCATTCTTAGGTAATCGGGCAACTAAACTAATAAGGATGCTTTAATCGTTATCACTGTGATCTATGCTCAAATGATATTACGGAGTGGTGAAATATATATTGTCTATTTTTATATTAAGATGCGAATTGGTGATATTATTCCAATTGTAGAGATAACTTCATAAATGATTGATTATTTGTTTTTATATTTATACTGTATGTAAAAGGGTTCATCCCGTAAACGAATAAATAAATAAATTATAATGGTTGAACAATTTGTCTTAACCTGCTTGGAATGCGAGGATTATCACTCGTCACTCGCATTTCGATCGAATTTTTTTAATCAAATGGGTGGCATACATTTTTTATGGTGTCTGTCAAAATGTTAATACCAACTATGACTGACGGAATTGTAACATACTGATCTCCACACAGTACTGTCGAGAATTGTTTTAAATACTTTAAATACTTCTGCAGCATGGCGAGTACATCCTACTCGTTCTCGGTAATGACTAAATGTTGTCGGTTCGTGGAGTTGGATGCGAGAGCATAAGTTGATTTTTGCATTTGCAGTCTCGCTGAGTGACAATAGAGGGATACGAGTGTGCCGTGATCAAGACCTTTGCCGCGAGGTGGTGAGGGCACTGCGTCTGGCAGTGCTGCTGCAAACGCCAGAGCAAACTCAACGCTATGGCAGCTCGCTTGCTCAAACGGATCATGCGCCATTATTTTTCTGTTTGCTCAATGTAATATGATTAGTGAATATATTTTTAAAGAAAATTGAATACATGCAAATTCGGTTAGCTAGCAATTCGGTTAGCTAGCGAGGTGCAGGTAGGGAGTGTGTTACGTCCGAGGTAGAGCAGAGCTCGTTCTCGAACGTCACAAACTAACCTCTGCGTGAAATGCGGAGATTATATTTATATTTCGTGGGCCGCTTCGCTCTGTCCTATACAGGCCCAGTCCTCGAAGACCTGGAAAGGGGGAAAGCCGGAGTACGTGCAAACAAAGAAGTATCGGATTTTAGGGGAAAACTCAAGTTGGCTATATTGCTAATACTATAATAGAAAATATAAGGTTACGCAGAAGCTAAGGGTTGAAATAATAGTCAACTAAAGGGATAATTATGCTACACTGACACACGCATCCATCCACACTGTACTTACTACTTATGCGCTGTGATATTATAATAATTCCCCGGGCGGGGGGTCTTTGACTTAGCACTATTGTTGGGTTCCCAAACACGGGTCGTCGAACTTGCACTTAATTGTCTGTACAGAGTCTTTGTTCAATCACGGAACAATGGTCTGTTCTTATAACTAACACAATTCGATTCACGCTACTACGGAACAAACTCGCAAAGTTATCGCCACGACTTTATTGCGTTCTATCAGTGAAGCAAAGCCGCGTATTTAACTTCCGAGATTTACGGGCCTACCTCCTAAGCCACGATTTGCGGAGATACTCCAGGCCCATCTATCTTTGATCGTTGCTGTCGGGAGACTAATTTCACTTCGCTGCTCACTTCACTTCAGCAACAGCGGGGTGTGGGTGTCCCGACACGTACGGCGATTCAAAATCGCGCGTGTCGCGAGATTCGGACTTCGCTGGTCTGCGATTACCCGAGCTCGGCAGCGATACTTAATATTATAAAGAGCATTATTCGTAACGGGTGATGCTGAAGATGTACTGCGTGAGCACACCCGAGGTGTCAAATCACACCGCGGATATGAGCTCAGCGGCGCAACCCAACACTCGGCGGGTCACGTTGCGATCCTGAGACATTCGCGAATCCTGGAGGGATTCGAAAATGAACGAAATCGAGACGTAACAAGTGCTAGGGGGGAATGGGGAGGGAGTGGACGTAAAAACCCGAGAGGGTATACGTCGAAACTGTGAAACACAATAAAAAATAATAATAATAATTTAATATGTGCGAATTATTTTTTGTTCATGTTCGAGAATTTTCGAGACAAGATAAATTCCTCTCGTCGCTCGACACAAGACGAGACGATATTTTTTTTCGTTATCGTCGATACAAGACGAGAGAAAGCTCATTCTCGTCTCGTCTTGTCTCGCGGCACCACTTGTACTGTATACAAGTTGTATACAAGTTGTGTTGTGCTCGAAGGTATAAACAAATTTCAAAGTTTTTTGCCGTCTCCGCACACTTTTAGACACCCTTAAAATGAGGACCTCGAAGTGTCCTTGGGGCTGTTATCGGATCTCGAGTCCCACATTGATAGTGTAGGCTCATACCGATAGTTCGAAGATATTTAAAAAATTTGAATTTTTTTGCCACCCCCGCACGCTTTTAAACAGACTCAAAACCAGGAATTCGAGGTGTCCTCGGGGCTGTGATTGGATCTCAAGGCCCAAGTCGATACGGTTGACTTGTACCGACAATTTGACGGTCGGCAAAATTTTAATTTTTTTGCCATTTCGCATGCTTTCAGACAGTCTTAAAACGAAGACCTCGAGGTGTCTTCGGGGCTGCGATCAAATTCCGAGGCTTTCATTGATACAGTAGACTCATTTGAAAAAACTGGAAATTAAAAAAGAAATTCTGCGGTTCTTACTTTTCTTGCACGCATGGAAACGGCCTTAAAATGAAGGTAACGGGTTATTCTCGAGGTAGTGGGCTATGCCCGTGCATTCGATCGATACGGCAGACTCGTGTTAATACCTGAAAAGCTCAAATTATCCAACGATGTTGATGGCATTCCAGCACGTACGTTTCGGGCCTTAAAACCTAAAAACATATGATGAACAACAACAAGATTGTTTCACCGGAACGTGAAACCAGAATTCTTTATTTATTTTCGAACGAATTGTTTACGTTTGAATTATTGGTGGCTCTGAAAAGGGCCGTTTTGTTTTCGGATGCAGCGTCTCTTCGCTTCAATATTTGATAGCGTCCCCTCGAGCGCGAGTGACAGCTAGACAGCGACGATTCATGTTTGCAATTGCTGCCGCGTTGTTCTTGAGGAACGGCAAGCCATTCCTCTCGGGCTGCGACCTCAAGCTCATTAAGTGTTCTCGGTGCTGGTCTTCTCGATCGAATTCTCCGCTTCAATAACGCCCCAACGTTTTCTATCGGATTCAAATGCGGACTGTTCAGTAGGCCAGTCACTTCGGTCGATTCCTTGCTCATCGAGGAATCTGTTAACAATCCGGGCTCGATAAGCCGGAGCGTTGTCGTCAATGAAGACGAAACCGTCTCCGACCCGTCGAGCTTCCGGAACGACAACAGGAGTAAGGATTCGATCGATGTACACTTGCCCCCTACCAGTCTGGTTACGGAATACTACCAATTCCGTCCAAGATTCAAGTGAGATTCCACTCCACACGGTTGATGGGACCTCTACCGAAAGCTCGCGAATGGCTTTGGAAGCGTTCATTCATCCGCTCTCCCGTTTGGCGCCACACTCGCGCGTTTCGCGAATTGTCGCAGAGCTGAATTTTCGCTTCATCAGTAAAGAGACATTGTCGCCACTGCTCCGAAGTCCAATTTTCGTGATTCTCAGCAAAACCTCTTCGAGCAGCCCAATACTCAACGCTAAGTGTCGATTTGATCACCGGACGCCGAGATCGCAGACCTTGCTCCGTCAGTCTTCGTCCGATCGTGCGTTCTGACACTCGGTGAAGAATCATCGCGTTAATCTCGTTTGTACTGACTCCAGATGTTTGCCGCATTTGCTGGACGATTTGTCGATACCCCGGACTGCCGGTTTGGTTGTTTTGGGCAAGTAATCGGTTAATTAGCGACACGCTCGTCCCGATCGTATTTGCGATGTTGCGTTGGGTTATGCGACTTCTCGAGGTCAGCGTCATACCGATTTTCGCACGCCTCTACCTCATCCCCTCGCAAAAAGGCAATTGTTGACCGATTTGAATGGAACCAACGCCATTTGATAGGTAAATAAATTTACGCGAATGTTCTTTTTTGGTTTTTCGAAATCGGTCCAACTGTCGCCTAAATCGACCAAAAAAAACCTTGTTCCACTTCAATTGCCGACTACTAGTTCCGTCGGAGAAGCCCCTCCCTGCACTTTCTAATTTGTTTAAATAATATCATTATTCTTTTAACTTTTGGTCATTTGAATTATATGGCCCTCAAGACTTGTTTTTTCATGTTTTTATCCCAAATTGTTATAAACAAATAACTTTTAAATTAACAATTTTAGCAACAAATGATTATGTAATTTAACTTATTTAGGTTCAACTGGGTCTGTGTACCTGATTTATATCCCCTTCGCCCATAAATAAAGACCTTTTTATATTATTAACTAATTATCATATCATTTATATATTCTGTTTTTTAACTCATTTGTTAGGCAATATTTTTGGTCCTTTCTGGTAATTATTTCTGACTCCATCTGCCTTTATTAATCTAGATCAGCTTGCGCTGGATCCTATGCTATAGAATAGCCTCTGGTCGTTATTCAAATGTTTTGTTAATCGATTATCATTATTATATTCTATTCCCTATAACAGTCAGATTAGTAATAACAACGTTTATCACCATTGGATCGTCTGGGGTAAGTATTTTCCTTTGTTTCACGGTAAGTCCTGTCTTGCATATAGATTCCTTAAATCATAAAATTATTTAATTTCCAGGTGTTGCCAGTCCCCAATTCTTCGACTCAGGTAAGTATCGTAAGCTATTCCGCGATTCATCCATTCTGTTTTTCTTGCACCTAAACCGGGCTTTCCTTGGATATGCCTCTAGGTAAGTGTGATAATGAGTCTTGTATAATCATATCTATATGTCTAATTTCTTTGTTTCCTTTTCTTTCAGATAACGAGAATTGCTCTACTCTACTCATGCAACGTGATCATCCTGCATTGATTTTTCTAGGGTCAGATCCGTTGCAATGGGCCATACTAAACAAGATGACTAGATAGATAGATAGATAGATTCATTTATTTCGTGACCTGAGGCCTAGTCCCCTAAGAATACCGTGCCACAAGGTATAAAAATTACTGCATAACAATTATGTAGAAACCAAAAAATAACAAAATAAAATATGAAAAAAATACAAGCCAAAAGTAACACAACGAAAATAAAGCAAAAGAAAGATAATACGAAAATATGATAAAAGAAAGATAATATGAAAATAATATAAAATACTTGAAAAATACCATGAAAAGACTATAAGCCAACCGAAACACAATGAAATAAAGCAAGGCAAGTGAATAACACCACCAGCAAAATACGACAATATCAGCCGCCACCAACATCGCGCCTCATCGCCTCGAACAACACGCCGAAATAGGCTCGCCGAACTAGAAGGCTGCAACAGCGGATTATTGGCGCATGAGCACTACTGGTAGGTAGAAGTAGGGAACCTCAAGATGTAGTACAGGCAGGGGTTAAAAAAAGTGAACAATTTAAGGGGACCCCGTCTCGCGCCAGACAATTATTTTTTTGCCCGAATACGCTAAAAAGTCCACATTCCATGCCTGCAACGGGGGCGGAAAGTTGTCGATTCTTGACCATCGGGCCGAAAAGTAACGTAGCGGGCCGAAAAGTAACGTAGCGGGCGGAAAAGTAGCTACTTTTCCGCCCGAGGGCCGAAAAGTACTGGAGCGGGTAACTTTCTATCCCCATTGCAGGCATAGAAATGTGGCCATTTTTTAGCATAGTCGGGCAAAAAATAGTGTATGCCACTCGGGAGGAAGTGCATTTTCACCTCGTGTGAATTTCTGCCCTCGCTTCGCTCGGGCATCAAACTTCACACTCGGTGAAAAAACGCACTTTCCTCCCTTGTGCCATAATATACTATTTCGGACGCGCTATAAAACTGTGAAATAGTATATTATGCCACCACGGAGGAACGTGCGTTTTTTCACCGAGTGTGAAGTTTGATGCACGAGCGAAGCGAGGGCAGAAATTCACACGAAGTGAAAAAACACGTCCTCCCTTGTAGTATACGACATTTTTTCCGACTTCGTTAAGATAACCACATTTCTTGCGTCGCAAAATCGCCATATTCACCAATAACCATTACTGACCCGGGAGTAATAGAGCCTCGAGAGGGAGTAATGAGCCCTATTACTCTCTAGGGAGTTATAGAATTGTACGTCGCATGCACACAAGTTAATAATGATCGTCGGTCAATAATAGGCTATTTTCCGTCGGTATTGCACCCAAGGAAAATGGATATTTTAGCGCAGTCGGGAAAAAATATCATTGTTTGATGACAATCAATAAATTATGGTTACGGCAGCGTAGTAGTCGCATTATTTGCTTAGGCGACCTATCTCGCCCCGGCCTTCCCTACTTGGCGTCGAGACGCCAAGCGCCTCTCTTAATTATATGGAGCAATCCGCAAAAGTTCCTACTCGAGTAACTAGACTAGTCGAAAGGATTAACTCTCATTACGCAACAATATATTCTAACGACCGAGCGAATGAATAACGTGTGTATTTGGCTATGAGGCGGACCAATTTTACCGGCTCATGGGACCAATTTTACTGGCAGTTCAGCTTGATTACCGACTCCTATAAATACTCGGGAGAGGAAAAAATAATCGTATTGGCTTCGGTATTGCGTGGTCCCGCGAGAACAGCTTTTAACGTCTGGGTTGCGTTTAGGCGACAGTAAACATTTATACAGTGGATCTTTAAATTAATTTGCCTTACTTTTTCTCTGTTATCAATTTTAACCACATGTTTCATCATTATCTGTTTTTTACGTAAATCATACGTTTCAAGCCAAAAGCTGGATCCGAGGAGTTTATCCGTCCAAGTGTGGTCTCCCACGGGCATCGTATTTGTAGGTTAGGTGAATAAGGGTTAAGCCCAGGCGGCTTTGCTCAAAAAAAGGTGACGCAAAAAGAGTTCAAAGAATCAAGACTTGAAGCAGCTAGCCACTTTTCGTGTATTGCGAGTCCGGTGAAAATTTTTTGCCCGGACACAGAACACTCGGAATTAATAGAGGACGAAAGTCCCAATAACATAAATGCATTCTGGGGCTTTATCAACAGTCGACGGACCGAACGAGGACTCCCGTCCGAAGTTAAATTTAGAAATATGAGCTTCAACATAGGGCAGCCGTCTGTAGGCCCGTTTATGAACTTTTCAGGTCGGTCTAAATCGACCATGGTGAGGCCATAGCGCCGGTGGACCTCTCTACTGTACACTTTTTCGGCGGACGCAGTTTGAAAGAAGATCGCAGAATTAGACTCGAAAGGCCCAGACCGGATGGGATTCCCAATCCCTGCTAAAAACATGCGTGGCCGGTCTAGTCATACCGATACATATACTTTTTGACAGGTCACTAAGGAGGGGTAGATTCCTTGAATTATACAATCGGAGCCGCATCACGGCTATACACAAAAATGGATCCAAGAAGGATGTTCGTAATTATAGGCCCATTTCTATCATCAGCACGGTACCGAAAATCCTAAATGACTTGTTAACATGGTTTCTATCGTCTAACCTCAGGAGCTCATTCATCTGCGAAGAACACGAGTTTATCTCTAGAAGGTCTACGATAACGAATTTGATTGTCTACGAAAATTATCTCGATTCGCAAATCGAGTCGAGATACCAGGTTGATGCGGTCTATACAGATTTCGCCAAGGCATTTGACTCAGACTGTCATGCCACGCTCATTAGAAAACTAACAGCTATCGGAATATCCGACTCACTCCTCGGATGGGTATCGTACTACATATCCAATAGAACTCAAAGAGTCAGCTACAAGAACTTCCTCTCCTAGGCGGTGACAGTTAAGTCTGGGATTTCCCAGGGGTCGCACCTAGAGTCCCCACTTTTCTTGGTTCTATAAATGATATTGCAGCGAGTCCGGTTTACACGAAATTTCAACTATTTGCCTACGATCTGAAAATCTACCTCACAATCAAGTCTGTGGAAGATCAGGAACTGATCCAAAAGGACTTTGACCGCGCCGAAACGTAATGTACCCTTGACAGCTTATGGCAATGGTGTTCAAGAAACAGCCTTGCTCTAAATATTGGGAAATATAAGAGTATATCGTTCTTCGGAGGGAGAGCTCCAGTACAAACTGGCTACTCAATCGGCGGAAAGCTCCTAGAGAAAGTAAACAAGATAAGGGGCTTAGGGGTCATATTCGACTCGAAGCTGAGCTTTGTTGATCATATCGAGGAAGCATCCCGAAAAGCTTTCAGGACATTAGGTTTTGTCAACAGGTTCTCTGTCGAATTCCGAAAGATCGAGACGATTCGCTAGTCGTATTTTACACTAGTGCGGTCGCGACGAATGTATGCGTCAGAAATATGGAACCCGGTATTTGTAGTACACGCAAAACAATCGGAGCGAGACCAGCACAATTTTTTCCGATATGCATCCCACAAAGCGAGAAATCCCACGAGACAGGAGGATCACGATTACAGCGAAATCGCAAAAATGATGAGAATACCGAGTTTACAGTCTCTGATGATGTTTAACGATCAACGCCTTCTTTTCAAGATCATGTCGGGGATAGGAGACTGCCCGTATCTACTGGCCAAACTGCAGGAGATTGTCCCAGACTGGCAAAGAAGAACGCGCATATTCTTCACAACACCAAGACTGGCTTCTGGCCTCACAGACAGGTCGGTTCACTATCGGCTCACGAGTGTCGCTACAAACAGGATCAATCTGTCCGACATGTTCGATGGACCAATCTCGCCATATACCAGCTTGCTGTCCAATCGGGTCCTACTCTACGAATAAATCTTAACTCTACTATCAAATTTTCCTTCCATCTTAGCTTATCTGTGATACACTATACCGAATGCATTCCAGACGATATTTTCTATATCTTTTCATGGTCGGACTCGAACCAACGAACTTGCCAACGGGCACTGCGATGGCGGCGTCTTAACCACCTCGGCGATCCTGAACTTGAGAAACGTAATATCAAATCGGCTTTTAACCTCTGGAAGAAGTATGTACCAGAATATATATTCTTTTACCCGGCGAAAAATAAAATTCAGTGACAATTTCGAACAATTTTAATGGGATAAAAATCGGAAGAATTAACCATGCGTAAAATGCTAGGAACATTGATTTTAGATAACAGTAATGTAAAAATGTTTGAGAAATGCCGGGTGAGCTATAGCGGAACGGTGGTTGAATAATTTCACACAAGATGTTAACAGTGAAAATATATCTTTTATTGAGCAACATTAACGATGATAACAATTCGCGCGAAAAACTCTGTACAAGTGAGCAGACCGAATGAGCGATACCGAA
This sequence comes from Amblyjoppa fuscipennis, assembly GCA_963575735.1. Lineage (NCBI taxonomy): Eukaryota > Metazoa > Arthropoda > Insecta > Hymenoptera > Ichneumonidae > Amblyjoppa > Amblyjoppa fuscipennis. The sequence goes on from OY754488.1 coordinate 19,923,416, forward strand.
TAATAATAATTAAAAATGATTATAATGCACAGTTCGTATTGAGCGCATCCCGATGAGCCAAATTGATTATATGATAATCTCTTGAATCGACCGGGTGAGAAAATACCCGCGGCACCGAACGCCACGAGGTAACCGTCGATTGAAAAAATCTACCCACAGCGCTGTATCGCCGCGAGGTAGCTGTTGAGAACGCGAGTCTCTCCGGTAACAGATACGCGAGTCGCGTAACCAAGAGAATATACTTGCATTGTGCTCCGGGTGAGCCTAACGATATTTCGAAATCGAAGATACGTTTTATCACATGAGATGCACCGAAACTGAGTGAACAGCCTTGACAATTACCGTGAGAATATCGCTTGAAAAGGGTGATCTACCCGACCGCGTGGTGATCCGTGTCAGCCATGAGGCGTAGATGAGCTCGAAACCTGTAACACGCAGCACGTAACCCGTGCCGCCTCGGATGAGAGTCGGTGCGCGTGCGTCGACGGCGCGCGTCTGCCTCGACGGAATCGGCCGGGAGGTGTTGCCGAATAGTAGCCGCTCGACCTAGCGCACGTAGCCGGGCTGATTCTCGAACAAAAAAAAATTATAATAAATAGAAAAATAAGTGTTCAACAAATAATCATGGAATATTTTTTATTAAATCGTTTGAATTATTTAAGTTATTTATTAGCTTATTAAATTATTCAAACATCCAAATTTCGTTGCAAGATTTCGTAAAAAAAATTTACCAACGTAAGAAAATTCTATTAAAAAGTTCACGTCGACTGTAAAAAATGTACGAATATATTTGAAATTAGAAAAAAGGTTCAGTGATTTTTTCTAACAATTTATTTTGAAAATACGTGAGTGATGATTTTTTGAAAATTTCCTTATGCGAAATCGGTGTTCTTGGCACCTTTAATACTGTTCGTTTTGGCGTGTCATGAAGTACTGAAATGTGTATGAAATTTTATTTTCGGTTGAAGATGTATCCACAAAGCATTCTTCAATTGTGATGTACACACTACCCAGGTGCGGATGGTCAACGTTCCGAGTATGGCCGACGCGCTTTTAGTCGGCAGCAGGTTGGCAGCCGATGGATCGGATCTCGACCAATGGTCAGCATTGGCTAAACTGTCGATTACCACTCCAACGTTGGGCTCAATAGTTGGCAAAGCGCTGCTTACCAGAGTTCAGCCAGCGCTAGCATTTCGTCGTAATGATGCCTGTTCGGCGATATCAAGTGGACGTTCGCTCACGACGTCAAATGACTTTGGCCCAGTACCCGCTGGCGACGTTCAGCCAACGTCCAACACCAAATATTTAGAAACGATGTTTTTTTTTTAAATTTGGTCGATTGCTGAATCCTTTTTTATTATTCTAGATTCCTTTATTATAGTTTCATCTATAGTACTGTAGAGTAGACAGCCTAAATTTCATCAATATTATTAATTAAAGTGTGAATACAAACATGAAATAATAAAACTTAGACAATTTAAGGAGTTTTTGACGAGTGTGAAAATGCCGCACGACCTGAAGGCGAGATTTTGCATGCATGTGTTAGGATGCTATTTTTTTTTTATTGCTTATTAATATTTTCCATTCAACGTTGGCTGGATATCGGCAGCCGACATTGGGGCAACGTCGTTTGATAACGATGGGCCAATGTTGTTATCCCAACGTTAACTGGTAATCGAGTCTACATTATTGACCAAAGTCGTGTCGACTTTCTAATTCAGGCAGTCATAGTAAATATGTACCGTGACGGTCATTTTTTGAAATCGTCAATTGGCCAAAAAATGACCGTCTTTTTCGGTTTCAATAAATGGTTGTTGTGCGATGACCGTTATTTTTGCTCCCAGTCACAAATATGGTCAAAACAGCGAAAAAAGATCTATCTAATTGGGACTCAACCGTCATTTTTTTTTCGGTCTCAAATTTGGTAAACTTTTTTTTGTAATTTTAGGTCGAATTCAAATCCATTTTTTTTTTTCATCCAAATTCAACTTACGTTTTATTTCTAGTAATCAATAAATAATAAACTCAAGAAATATTTTATGATCATATATTAAACTTTGCTTATAAATGAATACAGACTAAATCTTTGGATTACTGAGAGATCAAACGAGGAACCTTACAAAATGTAGCAATGCTCACAATATATTATTGCAAATCCCATTATCGACGCCGATTGCTCACAGCCTGCTGTTCGTTAATCACTGTAACAAGTTTAGATCGAGATCGTCTTCATGTCGAAAGTCGGGCTCGGTTTCGGAAACCAATTCCGCTTCCAATTCCTCGCTAGTAGACTCGGGTGATTTTTTCGTTTCTACTATATCTTGGCATATGTAAGATATATACGCAAGATCCGCATATGTAAGATATATACGCAAGATCCGCATATGTAAGATATATACGCAAGATCCGCATATGTAAGATATATACGCAAGATCCGCATATGTAAGATATATACGCAAGATCCGCATATGTAAGGTATATATGCAAGATCCGCATATGTAAGGTATATATGCAAGATCCGCATATGTAAAATATATGCGTAATTTTCGCAGCTCGAGAGGTAATAAGACGATTCCTCTTGGCGTTGTGTATCCAGTCGTGGGTGCTAAACGACCGCTCCGTAGCCACCGATGTCGCCGGCAAGTTCAAAACTGCTTGAGCTACATTACTTAGACATGTTTCATGACAAATCTCTTTCCACCATTTAGCAGCTATCGTCGTAAATTAGGCTTGCTGTACGTATTGTTGCTGCCACAGTCCTTCATTTCCAAAGTAGTCCGCTAGTTCGGACATAACCTTATCGACCCAATACATACTCTTCTTCACTTAAATTTTTTCCTTTGCACGTCGGATCTAATATGTTCGCAGCGAGATGAAGTGGCGTTATTGCCATTATACATCGAGATTGAAGAGCCGTGAATATAGTGCGTGACTCGTTGCTAGGAAAAGGAGAAAGAGCACGGTTGTCCAGCAAGTCTGTGAAGTGACGTTGAAGAAGTTCAAATACTTCAGGAACGTAGACAAGCTTCGGGGTATCCCCTTCAAGCAACGTTAGCCACGATTCAACAGGTTCGATAAATTTCAGCATATTTTCAACTTGAATTCAAAATTCTTCCTCCAGCAAAAGAGATTTCGTCAGTCTGTGCAATCGGTTTGCAATTGCTTGGTCAATTGTGAGAGCCTGTAAATTATGTTCGTTGACCGATAGGCTTTTCAAAGCCGTCATGACGGAGCCCCGCATGTGATCACAGCCAATTTCAACGTCGTTCTTACGTTGTCCGAGTCTTTTGTTTGTATATTTGCGAATGTTGCCGACAGAATATGAGAGTCTTTGATTTCTCGCACCACGGATTGAATGCTTTTGTTTACCCGCTCCATACTCGGTTGCTTCATGGTATCTTTTATGAATAAATTGAGTATATGAGCAGCCCAACCGTAGCATACGAGATTACACGTCGTATACCGTTCTTTGAGCTTTTGCCAAGCTGCCTTCATTGCTGCAGCATTGTGCATGCACACAGCGAGTACTTTTGAAGGACTAACTTCGTCAATCACTTTACGTAGCTCCGTGGCTATATAATCACTATTCTGAGATTCGGTACCCGTGGAGATTGATTAAGAAAAAAAACTGGTTCGGGAGTCGTCAGGATGATGTTCACAATGCCTTCGATTCGGATGTTCGACCAGCCGTCGCATTGGAGACCGACACAGGAGGCTGCCACAACGGCCATAACCTTCTTTTCCACTTGGTTGTTCACCTCTCAAACTGATTACTTGAAAACGCCTATGCGTTTTCAAGTAATTTGGATTAATTGGGATTTCTTTTTTGCGACTGATGTTGAAGTTGCTGGCAAATTATTATTTTTTTCTGCTCCTTCTGTCGCTGCACAACTGGAGTCGTTGTCCAAAAACAGGTCTGTATCGGTGTCACTGCTGGAATACGCAGAGTTTGTTGACTGAGACTTATGTTTTTTCTTTGGTCCATTTTGTGTCGATTTTAATTTTCGTCGCACTTGATCCTTAACCATCTGCGGACACCTTCGATATGTTAGCGGTGGGCCGTTCGTGACACGTGACGAGCATAAGTTTGTGGGCAATATTTGCACTTGAATATTTTCCTCTTTTGTTGCGGTTGAGTTGGTGCAACGACAAAGAATTTGTCGATGATCGATTTGAGATGCATGGTAAGTGTTTTCTTCAAGCGACAATTCTGAAAAATCATCAACTCATTATTACCAAAAATTCGTTTTATTTAACTAACCAATTGAATAATTAATCCAAACTTTCCTACTCAATAATGACCTACTAATGGTACCAATTAAAACTAATGAACTAATACTAATTGCCAACTAACAAAAAATGATCTACAAATAAGGTCTAACAAAATTCGAGACCATTTAATGTCATTCTATGAAAAATTTACAAATTTATTAATCGAGGAGGAACAAATCCTATTTGAGGATCTGTTGATAGCGTTTCCAGACACTTTCGCTCGAGATGCGAATAATATGTGGGTTATGTAACTGAAACGTTTCTATATTCCGTGGGACAGGAATATCGAACTTACGTTTTTTTAGATCGTCTTTTTCCAAATGAAAGGTTAAGAGTTAAAATGTTAAAACGGTACTGGACCGGCCGGATAAGGTATGGAGGGAGGAATTCTCGCATATGCTTCGGGGTAGAGGAAGGCTGCTGGATTACTGGCCCCCTTGATAACGCACTCAGTACGTTGTCAGACCACTGTCCCACATATGACGAGACGAGAACAAGGATAGAGGGGTTCTTCAGTCTTGCAATTCGGGGACTAAAAGTCGACTCGACGTTCAAGGCCGAATACTCTCTTCTATGAGCCTTCTATGCTCGGAGATACATGTGCCGAAACATACGTGCTTACTTACACAGTCTAGAAACTAATACAACTGGACCCCATTCTGGGTTTACCTCGAGGAGGTGGTTGTCAATTCTTTTAGGGATGGGAAAGGACCTGGAAGATCGGATGGGTACGGTAAATGTCTCCATTACCGATCCCTATAAGACTAAGCAGGCAAAAGAATGGCATTGTTAAACGTGACAAAAGTAAATTCGAGGATGATTTTCACATCAATCGATAGCTGTAATACTTTTCAAAAATCGTAGACTTAATCCATTTTGTCAAGTATTTTCCTCGATAAAGAGTAATAACGCCGAACTAGTACATATGCCATCTAACGACCAGCTGTGTCGAATTCCGACCGGGCATGTGCCCATTACCGACCATCTTTTTTACAGCATGAATGACAGAGGTTGCTAAGAAAAAATAAACATAAATCCCGACTTCGAACTTGAAATCTACAGCATTCTGTACATACTCAGTCTAAACGTTTCACCAAATGAAAATTTATTACATTTTTATTGGTTATGTGAATATGAACTGACGTTTACATATACGGTAATGGGGACATGCAAGAGTTTTGCTGTGCTGAACCCCGACCAGTAAATAAAAAATAAAAAAGGTTACCCTACTCTTTTTTTTCGGAATATATAAATCTAATGGCAACGAACCATTTAAAGCTCGAACTATTAATTTAAAACGAATTTTTCCGGAAATATTTACGATTTACGCGATCGACATTCCTTAACCTCACTTCTAAGAAACCGCTCGGATCGCGACGTTCGGTAAGAAAAACGATAATATTATGTACTAATTATTACACTTACCCTGCACTTTACAATCTTTTCACACTATATACCTTTCTGAATATTTCTAGACCAGTAATAAAAGTTTTTCTGCATTGGCAGCTTCGTAAATGACGTTATTTGCCGAAATGATCGGTAAGGGAGCATGGTTGGGAATGGGGACATTGACCTTATAGCTTATATAGTGGCCAGGTACTGATTCGCTTGCGCGAACGTTCCGCTCAATCGCCATCTCGCGGCCAACCGCAAGACTAGTGGCCAGGTACTGATTCGCTTACGCGAACGTTCCGCTAAATTGCTAGCTCGCGGCCAAACCCGAGACTCTACCTGGAGGTAAGGGCGTCCCATTACAATAACTATAACAAGCACAAAATTGACATCGGAGAAACTTTTAAACTTACTCAACCTTTTAAACTTACTGTAGTAGTATTGGGGCAGTTCTGTCGCGAGCTCAATCAAATGACGAGAAAGTCATCGCGTACTTCAGCACAACCCTCAGTAAGGCAGAAAAAATTATTGTGCAACGAGAAAAGAACTCGTAGTGGTAGTTCGAGCTGTGGGACATTTTCGCTATTTACTTATTGGAAGAAAGTTCACACCTCGAACGGATCACTCCGCTCTTCAATGGGGGAAAAAATGGTCGGTGAAAAAATAGCCGGTAAATGGTGGAGAAAATGATCTATAAAGAGCTATATCTCTCTTCTATCCTCCCAAAATAAAGGAACAACGACAGATAACACGATAATATGCGTTCGCGCATTCGTACCCTTGTCCGCTCGTGCGTTCGTGCCCTCGTGCCCTCCTGCCCTCGTGCCCTCGTGCCCTCGTGCGTTCGTGTTTATCCGTGTGTATTTGTGCATGGTTCCGAATAAGTTTGGCCCTTTTTCTCTGGGTCATTTTTTCTCAGGTCCTTTCGTTGTCAGCCATTATTTCGGCCTTTTTTCCTAGATAGTGGTCAGCACTTGCTCAACTCGGAGTTTATCCGCCTGGTGCTTATATACGAAGTCCCAGGGCTTCTTGTTCCCGTACGACGTGACAAATTCCTTCCAGCTGTCACGTTTCGCCTTCTTCGCCTCTTTTCTGTACTCTCGCAAAGACGTGCGCTATTCCAGTAATTTTTCGAGACGCAGAGGCTGCGCTCGTTCCCTCTCATACGCTCGCCCCTACCTGAAGTACTGTGACGTCGCGGTTGACTATTTAATGTGTATTTATTATATTCGAGTAGCCAACTCGGCTACCGAACGCGGTTTTAGGAAGGAAAGACTCGGTTTACACTATGCGAACTGCTTGAACCGTTTATTAAAGTACAAACTGGCAGAGTGACGTCGTACAGAAATTCGATGACTTACTAACTGCTGTAGTCTTTTCTTCACGGATGGCTAGATTGTAAGAAGACACAATGGGTTAGAGTATAAAAATCAGCTTTATTAGTAGAATTACAGCCTCGCTCGCACTCAGCTCGCTCGTGTTGTCTATTCGCTACTGCATATCGTCTTTGACTGACTTCCCCCCTCCCCCCCCCTCCCCTCGGAGCGCGCCGGCACCTCGCCTAGCAGCGACGCTCGCTCTCGCGTACGCTGCGACTCCTACACTGCTTAGCCTAAGAGAGGGTCGTTCTTATAGGTTTCCCGTGAGAAAGCTCAGTGCGTGGGGGAGAGAATTTGAAGGTTGGAGTATTCTGGAAAAGGCAGGTGATGTGGAAGATGCTGCAAGCAGCTGCCTATGATTCTTGAAAGGATTGTAGATGTGGAGAAAAGCGGATGGGCAGACTTTTGGGGAATAGAAAATAGGCGTTGTTAGGCCTTCCGGGAAAAGAGCAGGATGCACGTGCAGCCTTTGCGAAGAGGTGCCGCGGCGGGTGTTCGTCGTTCACTCTACACTCTCGACAGAGAGCGGCTGGTGTCGTAAATTATAAGACGAGAGGGAAGAGGGGTACGCACGACAAAAAGGTGAGGCCGGAGCTGTACTGTCGTTACACTACGCTTTTTGGTCAATTCTTGAGTCCACCATGGTTTGGACTTTCTGAAGCGCTTCTTGCGCGGCATGGAATCGACACAGACGTCTATGAGGACACCCGTGAGTTTCATAGCATAATCTCCGCGTCGTTTGCCGACTCAATTACAAGTTCATGCAGTCTGTCTCTCGATAGAGCTGTTAGGATCTCGGCGAGTCGCTCCCAGTCCGCACGACGAGTGTCAAACCGACTAGTCTAGACCACCTGGTCTCCCGTTGTGGCCTTTGGCACTTGCAACCTGATGTCCAGCGCCCTGTGATCACTGGTCGTATACTTCAGTCAAACCTTCCAGTCTTTGACAACACGAGACATGTAATGCGACGCCAAGGTGACGTCGATGACGATAGTCCCAATGTACGATTGTCGTCCAAAAAGTTGCCGGTTAACCCGCATCATTCAGGATGACCAAACCAAAAACTCGAATGGGTTCGTCTAGCTGGAGCCCGCGCTCATCAGTCTCCTGTGCTCGCTACTGGTCCGATTTTGCATTCGAATCTAACGCCACTACCACTTTTTTCCCCCTAGACCACAAAGCACCATATCGAGGTATCTAATGTGTAATTCGACGTCCCGATATTAAAAATAATGCGCGACGACATAAAACGAGAAGCCGGGTGTCTGTATCTACGCACAGACATAGTGTGTCGTGCTGAGTTGCGAGACAAAAATGCATCTGAAAGTCTGGATTACACACAACTACGGTTGCCCAAGCTCTTTTACGTCGTACAGCGGCAATTCGTGCCGCCGTACCTAGTCCAAAGAAAGTATGGGTTGCGTCTGTCTTTTTGACGTATGGATCCTGTAATAGCAGGATATCTAGATGCTTTCGGCAGATAAGTTCGCTTGCCTCACGTGTCACAACTTCTGAACGCCTCGCGTTCAACTGCATTATTCGAATGTCCATGGAACGCCTCAGGTCGATGTTATCATTAGGTGGGTCGGGATCGCGGCTCTATTTTCTACGCAGCTTTTCGCTATTCTATCGCACCTATCGACCACAAGTTGAACCACACGGGGTTCGAGAGTCAGGGGTCTATTGGAGGGTCCTGCCACGCTCTCCATTCCAGCGGTCTGGGCCGCGAGACTATCACACCTAGTCAAACCAACTTAAACGGCACGAAGGCCGAAAAATTCACACTGACCACTGATGCTACCAGTGCTACCCGTGGGCTTCGCGACAGAGTCAGCAGCTCTCACGTTAACTACTTCGACTGGTTGCCTTCACTGGGCCAGTCTGACACTTCATCCCGCATTCACGCCACATTCACACAAAATTTTAGACATACGCATTTTGTTCCCACGGGTAAGGTCGGAAGTAAGTTACACACGGTGCCGGCTTGCTGCAGCCGGGCTATCTTACGGTGTCGGATCTTGCCCGTTTCTTTACCGTCACCCTTGAGACAGACCTTTTAATCCCCGTGTGACATGAGACCATAGCTATATAGATATAGCGTAGACTGGTTGGGGCACCGATTCTCGCCAGTTGGCCTGTATGTGTAGATAAAAACTTGATTAGCCTTTCTGTGGACTTACGTAAGCTACGTTATTCCTTCACCATATTCCCATGTTCTCGTAAATAACCATAAGATAAAATAAAATAATAAAGGAAAAATAAAATAGGAGAAGGCAGTCTGTGGTCAAAACTGGGTGTTCAGTTTTCTTTTTTCTTGTTAGCACCGCTGCTGTGGCTGTTAATATACCGAGCTTGGGCGCTGCTGCACTGTGCCGGACGGTCTAACCAGTATATCCAAAGGAGGCCAACCAACTTTGAACGGCCCGGGAGGAGTTCTTCTGCTGGACCTCTGTGGAAACAATAATAAAACAGTAAAATAATTCATGCATCCAGCCACCGTTTTCAACTAGCAAGTATAATATAAAATGAAATAAAAATAAGGCAGTTAGCTCGTCCACTATCCGAGCACCACGGTGTAGTCGCTGGACTTGCCGAAGAGACGACTACGCTCGCTGCTTTCGCCGAAGGGAATGCAGTCCCGCACTCCCGAGTAGCAAACTCGCTAACGCATGCGTGCCATCAGTACAAATATTTAAAGTAACATTGCCACCTCCAAGGACAAGTCCTTGAAGCCGGCTAAATACATGCGTTCTACACTCTATCTTTTCCCATTCGCTATAGCGCTTACCAGCACCGCATCTGACGCGCATTGCTTCCAGTATTAACAAAAATAATAAAATAAGCAGACAGCTTGTCCACTACCCGAGCATTACGGTGTAGTCATCGGGCTTGTCGAAGAGACGACCGCGGTCGCCGGCTTTCGCCAAAGGTTCCGCAGCCCCGCACCCTTGAGCAGCAAACTCGCCGGCTCGTTCGTTCCACCACCTTTGCATTCCCAATTCACCTCCAGGCACCAAAAGTCCTTAAGGTGACATACCCACCCACAAGGACGAGTCCTTGGAAGCGGGTTAAATGCATGCTTTTGCATTCCACCTTCTGCTCTCTCATACATTCACCATCTTTCGTTTACTCTCGCTTACAAGCAAATCTCACACGCATTGCATGCAAATTTTATAAAAATAAAGCGCTAAAAGTTCGTCCGCTACACCAGGCATTACGGTGTAGCCGCTGGAGAAGCCGAAGAGGACATTCGGTTTCTCGCCTGGAAGGAGGCAATGGCGCCAGTAGAAGTAACGATCGTGAACGACTACCTTACGGCACACTGGAATGGGTTGAGAATAATTGAGGCGACCAGGGGGATTAAGAGATCGGACAGATTCCGCCAAGCCCTAGTGACTGTCATTGACATGATTCAGGCTCAGAGGGAGGGGATGCCAGAGGGGCGTAGACCGCGAAAGCGCGCTCGACGCGGCTATATACCGGTGGCGCGAGAACCGTCTATTGACAGAGCGGTCGAAATACCTGAGGCAATGTCCATGGTTGACACCGAGCAACCTCAAAAGCCGCAACGAACGGCACAACGCCGCTCAAGCGATGACGAACACCAAGGGAGTCCGGCGCAACAAGAGCGGAACGGCACCGAGGGACACGTTTGCGGCAGCCAGAACGGTAGCCAGGGGATTTCGTCAATGCCATGCTGGCATGGTGTGCGCAGTCTTAAGTGCAGGCAACAGACTGGGCCAGGAATCTGCACGAATCAGTCGATGGATGGGAATTCCGGGAGGCCAAGAACTCACCATTCTCTACGAAATGGTTGATGGATGACTACTCACGCATTTCAGCACGAGAGTGGATTGCGAACATAAGAACAGGCATAAACGCCCTGCCGTAAAAATGAGAATATCACGAGGCAGGCGTAGGGACGGCCAAGACACCATGGGCCAAGCGGGTTGTGGCAGACCGGAAGCGACAGCGCATATCATCTAAACATGTCACCGTACCTACGGTGGACATATCCTAAGGCACGACGCAATAGTAAGCGTGTTGGCGATGGCTCTAGAGCGCAAGGAGTTTCGCGTTAGGGTAGAGAAAATATACAACATTCAAGAAGGACAGAAAAAAACCGGATATTATTGCATGGAAGCATGAACAAACCTTCGTCATCGACTGTGAAGTTGTCTCCGGAGGCAGGCCGCTTAGCGAAACCAATGCCCTTAAGAGGCAGTACTATGCCGGCAACGCTTCATTGATGGCGTTGCCACAGACACCGACACTACAGTTTAAAATGTGCGAGTGAACTCGGTCACGGTGTCATGGAGAGGTGTCTGGGCGAAGAAAACTAACGGGTGTTTGCGCTCACTAGGCCTTGCGCAGACAACATGGCTGAGCATTACGACAAGCGTACTGCAAGGGTCGCACCTGAATTTTGCACTGTTCAACCAAATGACCACCATGGCGAACCTACATCGTGATGTAAGAAGGGAAATTGGATGAAGCCAACAGGGGTATGCGGGACCCCTCACGGCCGAGCTTGGCCGGCTGTTGATCGCGACAGTGGATAGCATTTCATGACGCCTCGGTCGTGATCGGGGCCCACACTGTTTCGTATAGGTCACTAGTAATATGGACGGGAAGGTCTTCGAGAGCGAAAGCTGTTAACCGTTCCTCGAATATCCATATCCTCCAGTACGCCTCTTGGGTAGCCAACGGCAGCTGTGGTTCATTACCACTGTCTTGCGGCGAGTACCTTGCTCGCCGCTTTCGACTGATTCTTTTTGCATAGCGCCTGATGGGCACTATAGTCGGTTCGGCGTCTCTCTCTTCGCGACGGATTCTCCGGCCTGTTCCTCTTCGCAGGTTGTCTCCTCGGTAGATGTTGGCGAGGCCTGATCACGGAAAACCACTCTTCGAGCACAGCCTCCGGATCACCCCCGGAGATTGCCGTTAGTATGCAATGGGCACCCGTCACTTCCCTTTGCACATTAGCTTTCGCCGCGTTAAGCTACTCGCGCAGTACTTTCTGCAGTTCGGCGCTCTATCCCTCGGTGCCGTGCCGCTCTTGTAGCGCCGGACTCCCCCAGCGTTCGTCATCGCTTGAGTGGCGTTGTGCCGTTCGTTGCGGCTTTTGAGGTTGCTCGGTGTCAACCATGGACGTTGCCTCAGGTATTTCGAACGCTCAGTTAATAGTCGGTTCCTGCGCCACCGGTATATCGTCGCGTCGAGCTCGCTTTCGCGGTCTACGGCCCTCTGGCATCTCCTCCCTCTGAGCCTGAATCATGTCAATGACAGTCGCTAGGGCTTGGCGCAATTTGTCCGATCTCTTGATCCCCCCGATCGCCTCAACTGTTCTCGACTCATTCCAGCGTACCGTAAGGTAGTCGTTCACGTTCATTACTTCTGCTGGCACCATTGCCTCCTCCCATGCAAGAAGTCAAATCTCCTCGTCAGACCATCGGTTCTTGATCCTGGCCGTGTTGATACGAGCGTTACGTTTGACGCGATGCGCCGTCGAACATAATGCACGCTGATGGACCTGAAGGTCCGCTCGCAATGTGGAGACGCAAACTCTCCTTGGTCATCTGCTCCTCCTCTCAATCGTAGGGGTGGTAGAAGGGTAGGGGGTAATAACACTAATTGCTCGCCGGAGGGGGACACAATGGTATCTTCCCTTCTCCTTCCACACAGGTTTAACGACTTTCCGGTGAGTTGTGGAGCGCAATTACCCTGATTGAGGTGCGTACTTGAGGTATCGCGTAATTCACCGCCCGAAAGGTATACGGAATAACTCGGAGGCGCCATTTTTGGCTCCGGCAGGATACCAATCCTTGCCTCCGAATTCCGTCCACTATGACATATCTGCCCATCCAAACGCGTACCCGAATCATCGCTATCCGTCGTAGTTAGTTGCACGTACTCGGTTCTGCAGTTGTCAAATCAGCACTGGGCATACTTCACCATCCTCGGCCGAGTGAGCAAAGTCCTCGTAATTGCCGGACATGCAGTTATTGCTATGACTGCATGTACTGCAACTCGTGGGCTTGCCCAACTCCGCGCACTTCTTTTTAGAGTGTTCGCCCGCACAATGCCTGCACAATTTAGTGTCATTCCCGCACTTATGCGCCATGTGACCGAATCCGAAACACTCGACACTGGATGATGAAGAAGTGATCGTTGAAGCGACATGATTACCATAAGACGTAAAAGCAATCTTGTATCAGCAGGTTCGCCCGATCCCTCGGGGAGACTTCGATAACCCAACTAGTTATCCTACGGTTCCTCTCATTGAATCTGTAGATAATCTAGCTACCATCTCGGCCAGTTCATCTGCTTTCACTTCCGTGAGGATATCGTGAACCGCTATGCGGCACTTTTTTCTTCTTGTTTTCTTTTACGGTCAGACCGACGACAACCAGAGCTGCCGATCTTTTAAACTTCGGAATATCGATGTTTTTCGCAATAATCTTCACCCCGCAGTCGCATTGCGGCAGGACTCTTTCTACTTGTTGATTGAAGTCAATGGGATATATCGCCTTCATGGCAACCACTTTGGTGTCTTCGGCCGACTTCAACTTACCCTTAAAGTTATCTGCCGGCTGAATTATGAAGGTGGTGGCTTCCTCGATCTCCAGAGCCGGAACCCCCGAAACACGTATCCGCCGAGCGTACTTTTCGGTTGCTGCCAGTCATTGCCGGCAATGACTGGCAGCAATGCCAGGTTGGGCGGTTGCCGTTGACGGTGTTTTTAGCACTTCGCTCACTGCGGATTTAACCCCTTTGTCGACCACATCCTTCAGCACTGACCGTTCTGCGTCTAGCCGCTTGCCCTCATCGTGCTCCTTGTCGGCCATGACACCTTCGAACGCGCTCCTGGTGCCAGCAGAAACGACTTTACTAACGTCCGCTATGGCCTTGCGATCCCGCAATCGTGTTTCTTGCTCCTTGCCCTTCAAGATACTTGCCCTTCAAGAGTCAAGGCGTTGGCCCTTTACGTCCGGGATGGAGACCTCGCCTTCCACTGCCTAAGATTTACGATGCGCTGACAGGGTGCCTGAGACTGTGAGTCTTGTAGCACGTGGTGGAGAGCATGCAGGGATATACGAAGAGTTATAGAACTGTTTTAAATACTCACAAAATATATCTTTATTAAACGTCGATGCGTCGATATAGTAATTGCGGTACTTTTGACTAGATCGTACTCCGCAAGAGCGTTGAACTCAGCCGCGCAGGGCTATCGGAAATTTCCGTCGAACAGGGCTTTGCGCGCTCCGTACAGTACAAACGAAGTGTTGCAGCTTACGAGGCTGGTAAAATAACTGACTAGCCGAAAAAGGCTTAGCTTTTATACTAGTTCGCTTCCTATACTTCCTATGGTTAGTCGTGTAGCATGGGAGCCTTAATGCAGCTTCCAAATATAGTATAAATGCGACTAGGCAGTGCGTTTGTTCTGAAAGAATTACTAGGAGATTTCGGTAGTAGGGCTCCTTTGATCTCGGCGGGCCTAGAGATTTTGTTCTAGTACAGAGGTGACAAGTGTCATATATAGTCTACTAGTTATGACCACCAAAATATTATTTCGGAGAAAAACTAAGAAAGTGTGCATAGATGCACTCGGGCGGCATGCTTTTGGTAAAAAAGAATTAGGATGCCGTAGACCTTTTAACAACTGCGCAGTGGCGAGATAAAAGCGTTCCGACTTACGCAGTGCGTGCCGTCGATTAGTTACGAGGGCTGCTAGTGGCTATGCGCGTGGCTAGAAGAAAATGTGTGTCGTAGTTTGGGGATAGCGTACGCTGCGTTGCATGAATGGTTGCTGCCCGGGAGGGCCTACGAGCTTCATTGAGATGCGTAGTATTTGGACGCGTGAAGACGCGTACTAAATTCATTCAAGACGCACTATTCGGGTGCGTCGGGATGCTGCTCGGGAGAGCCTATAGTATTTTCGTTCGTAAAAACATATGTGGAATTACGTGAGACGTAACAAATGTTGAGGACAGATTTGAGAACGATTTTTTTTTTTTTTTTTAATTCATTGTTTATAAATATTTGGTGTTGGACGTTGGCCGAACGTCGCTAGCAGGTACTGGGCCAAAGTCGTTCGACGTCATGAGCGAACGTCTACTTGATATCAGCGAACACGCATCATTACGACGATATGCCAGCACCGGCTCAACTTTGGTAAGCAGCGTTTTGCCAACTATTGAGCCGAATGTTGGAGTGGTTGTCAATCGACAGTTTAGCCGATGCTGGGCATTCGTCGAGATCTGATCATCGGCCGCCAACCTGCTGCCGACAAAAAGCTAATCGTCGGCCATACTCGGAGCGTCGGCCAACCGCACCGAGGTAATGTCTGGGCCGTTTGTTGGCCCAATCTCGGAACAAGCTTGTTCGTGTCTTCGCAAAATAATCGCTGCTTGATATTTTTTTCTGTACTGCCGAAGCACGGTAAAATACTGGCACTTGTTCCGAACAAGATTCGAACGACCTCCGGTCGTTCGAAAAAAAAAAAAACAATCGTAAATTCATAATATAGTGTCGAGCCTGTTTGTTGGCTGAATCTCAGGACAAACTTGCCCGTGTTTCGCGAAATAATCGCCGTTTGATATTTTTTCTGTACTGTCGAGGCACGGCAAAATACTTGACGCTCGGAGCACGGCCAATTTTTGGGTGCATGGCAGCAATAAATTGGCAGTAAATGGAATCAGAGATACGGGAACGATTTGTTCTCGAAAAATGGTTAGTCCCAACTTGAATCAATAACATAAACAAAAAAAAATAATCAAAGAAAGCAACGTCACGACTAAATTACCAATGTAACGCATATATCCGATACAAAACTATGTATAATCATAAGCGTTAGTAGCGTTGAGGTAAAGTGCGAGGTTAGAAACTATTAGCCTGTAAGAATGACAATTCCTCGCCGTTGATCCCTTGCTGAGGGGTCTCACTTGTCGAGATTGGCCCAAGTTAATAAGATAATGGAACGTTGCTGGGCCTAGATTATCAACCTAAGATTCGGCATGAAACTACTGCCAAATGTCAAGCAAGCGAGCGTCCAAGAATCTGCTCAGCGAGGGATCGACATTCATTTAAGCTACGCCAAATTCCTAAAATAACATGTATGCCGACCGTTGGCCGAATCTCGGGGCGAACCTGTCCGTGTCTTCGCGAAACAATCGTCGATTGATATTTTTTTTTTGTAAGGTAAATGTCTCAATTTCCGACCATGCTCCAAATACCGAGCATTTCGGCATAGAACGTGATTTACCATGCAGCTAATTTACAAAAATGTTTATTAGTGGTCTTGAAATACTCTGAAAATTGTGTAGAGTGTAAGGATCGAAACGTGCTGGGTCAATGCAATATTTAGTACATAATTTCGTCGCATTCCTTACCGCACGTCACCACCCGAGTCGTTTCTTAAAAGGGAGGTTAAGGATTGTCGATCTCGTAAATAGTAAATATTTCGGTAAAAATCCGTTTTAACGAATAGTTCGAGGGTTAAATGGTCCGTTGCAGTTCAGTTTACATGTTGCGAAAAAACAGTCGGATAACCTTTTTTAATTCACTGGTTGGGGTTGTAAAATCGCAATACACAATACATGAATAAAATCTATCAATCGGCTATAACACAATTTATTATCAATCGATTTAAAGTTTCTTGCTGCACATTTTCGCCGTTTCCAATCAAATCAGCCGATTACCCCAATATACGCTGTGACGTGACATTTTCGCGTCCCGCCGCTTCGCACGGTTTTGGTCGGGCAGTGGGCCGGATTTACAGCCCTACCGACATCGCTCGCCGAATCGGCTCGATCGCTGGCTCACTTAGTTCTGGTTTTCGTTTTTCTTTATTATTATTATAATTAATTAATATTCTTTTCACTCATTTTTCTTTCGGAAATTTCGTAGTTCGGTCTACGCTTTGTCTTTTTTTTTGTTTTTTCTTTTTTTTTTTTTGAGTTTGCTCTAGGCCGAGAGCGGAGATTTTCGCGATTCACCGACCCAAACGTCGGACAGTGTTTTCATCAGGCGTGCCCATTGGAGATTGGCCTAGGAGGGCCGGAGGAGATTTCGTTCAGCATGCTGGCGGAAGCCGAACACCAGCTTCCGCGGACTAGGAGGCCAGAGGGACGCCGGTAGTGACCAATATACTGAGTTTCCCGTTCCTCTCGACTACACGGCCTGGAGCCGTTCCTGCTCCATCGGTAGTCACGGACGACGCGGTCCGCTAATCATGGCGCCTCCACTGGCGGGGATTACGAGGACATGATGGACACCGAGGTGCAGTTATGTGGCGTACCGAGTAGGCCTACCGCGGAAGAAAAGGGACGCCGTAATTTTGCGAGGGAGGCTTCCCCTCGTGTTCATCTTGCCCCACCGGATCCTAGGAGGAAGGAGTCCGTGGACATCAAAAAATATTCGCTGCGAGCGGAAGATTCTCGCGGGTAGCGGGGCACGGCCGGAGGAGAAACCGGTTTTCCGGCGTCTTAGCCGGCTAGCGTAGGCTAGAATTCGGGAGTCGCAAGAGAGGGGGTAGCGCTAGTGCGGACTACCGGGAGACCGTTAATTTATTCAGCAGTCGGCGATCGAGTGCGGAAGCGAGTGGCCGTGTGTCAAGTTTGGCGTTTTCCTTCCTTTTGTGTTTCATCAAGCGGTCTCCCGGGCTGTCCACGCACCGGTAAGCCCCGTCTCTCTCTACACTCTGTGCCTAGCCGGGGATGCCGAACCCGAGCCCAATTATCTTATTATTAGTAGTAGAGATCTTGAATAGCATTTCAATTTTATCTTTTATGTCGTTTCTATCGCTTTTCGTCGCCTTAAGCGACATTTTAGGTCCGGTAAGGCATGCCTGGCTTGAGCTTCTCTCTGGTCAAGCTCGCATTTCGCAATCAATTTTAGCTATATCTATTCTTCACCTTTCGCTTTTACTTGTTCTACTTTCTTTCGTTATTTTCGAATTAAGTCGCGGGAATGGCTTGCCTCATTATTAAAATTTCTCTGTTCGGCTACATCCCGCGAATTATTATTCATCGAATTATCTGGGCAAATTCGTCGGCTACATGGGCTATATAGATCATTTAGCGAGACAAAGGGATCTCGTGCGCGCTGAATCGCGTTCGTTAGGCCGGCCGGTGGCTTGTTGGCTATAGCGCGCGCCAAAGGTCACGGCTGTGCCGTGTTTATATCTAACGTCTTGTGGTCGAGAGCGTTCCCTGCATAGGCTATCTGGCGTTCGGTTTCCCTTCGGCTATCTTGCGTTAAGTGCACCGGTGAATTGGCTACATTCGACAGTTAATTTCCTTTCTTTCGTTCCTCTCTAGTAATCGCAACCGTTTCAAGTTCTCTTCTTTGTCTTCTTATGCATCACATTATTACGTTCAGGTTAATTATTCGCCGATTAATCTTTCTTATTTCATGCGTCCGTCAAATCACGTGGGCCGTTATCTCGGGTTCGATTAACTTTAATTTTCCGATTTTCGTGTTTTCCGGTCATTTCTTCCCCTGGCTACATCTCATCCTCTGCAATAGTAAATCTATCTTTGGCTACATCCCCTTTTGACAATAGATAATTTATCCTCGGCTACATCTCAGTTACGGCAATAGTTAATTTTACTCGGATTTCATCTAAGTTTTACCACAAGCAGTAATTTCGGTATTTCGGTCTCGGCTACATTTAAACTTTGCAATAGTTATTTTACCTTGGCTACATTTACCCCTTAACAATAGTTTATTTTCCTCTGGCTACATCTAACCGCTCGCAATAGTTTCGCCCTGACTACATTCTCCACTCAACTTCAGTCCTCCCGCGTATCTCGCTAGGCTGAATTACCGATTTCGACTGCGCTCCTATTATAATCGTTATGTTATCTACGAATTTTGTTACTGAATTTTGCCGTCATGCGACGAATAAAAATAATGAGATTGTTGTTACAGCATTCGTTCACTTGCCCGTCCACCCCCCTCTACCATTTTCTCCCAGGTGGGCTGAGCTAGTCGGGGTCTCGCCAGCCTCGCCTTTTCCCCGTTTTTCCTAGTCTTTTCCCGCAATTCGCCGCGAATAAAAATAAAATGCCTTTCTTCGAGCGGTGGTACCTAGGTACCTGGCGCCCAACCGCGTGCGAAGAAGTAGTCGTCACCTTACCCTGCGGGAAAGGCTCTGCTCAGTCGGTACCTTCAAATACACCAATCTCGTCGTGGGTTCGACCCCCGAGATTCGGTACCGAGTGTCCCGGAAAGTTCAAAATTTTCCGTGACAACACATATGAATTACAATATCAATCCTGAATGATCACTTTCTAGCCGCGTCAATTTCGAATGAGTACGTAACTCAACATTCGTCCACTCCTCATACCAAGCATAAGAAAAAATACAAAAATAAATTAAATAAATACAGCAACACTTGCGTCCTCAACGCTCGTAAATTCTAATAGCCTGCTTCTATCTACCGTATGCGGCCGGAACCGATCGATACAGTAGTTAATAAAAATTCGGAACATAACAGAAAAACAAGTTAAATTATCTTACTTAACTTTTGGCAAGAGCAGGCTTCCACGTTGGCTCTTTCTTTTCTATTCCGAGGACTTGGAATTGAATGAATTGGTGGTGGAATTATCGATTGATCGAGTGGCCTCCTCGATCCAGACATCGAACACGGGATTCCCGCTACATATGTACACCTTCCTTGTTTGAGATCTCGCAGAACGGCAAATCGCGTCCGTTCGTAGTCGTCGCAGTCCTCGGAGAGGAAGAGTGGGAGTCCTTATGCCCCGTTGCTGAGAGGAAATTTTGGAGCTGGCACACTCAGGTGTTAGATAATACGCACGCACATCGATCGACTTCCTCGATCGCCAGCGCTCTTGACCGATATTCTTAGCTTTCGCGAGTATTTTAATCAAGGAATCTACAGGGTTGGGCTCAAGAAAACTGTTCCCTGTCCCCATTACCGTGCACATAAATGTTAGTTTATTGTCACATAGTTTAAAAAACCAATAAATGTGTAATCAATTTTCTTTTGCTGAAACGTTTTGGCTGAGTATGTTATGTACACAGTATGTCATGTACACAATGCTTTCGATTTCAAGTTCGCAGTCTGCGTACATCAGAATAATTTATTCCGTTCTACGCAAAGGGCATTATGGAGAGATATCAATAGATTTTTGTGAATGGCGGTAAAGAAAAGTGAAAAAATTTAATGTTAATAAAAATTGTTGAAATAATTATAATAATAATAGCATTAATAATTTTTATTTATGTATCTGTTTGATAAAAATCAAACAGCAACGAAGTAAAAGAAGAGGAACAGATATACGGAAGAAAGTTTAAAAGCAGCTATAGCGCCTGCAAAGGCTGGACGAGGACTTCGGGCAGTCAGTCTCCAATATGACATACCAAATACCACTGTCATCGACAAAATGTTTCAGTCTGAAGTACTTCTCAAGAAAGGTGAACCTCCGATAATGCGTTCCAAAGCACAAGAGCAACAACTCGTTCAGTGGTTGAAGCACATGAGTGCGTGGGGATTTCTTATCACGAAAAGTCTCCTCATTTCTAATGTGACAAGTCTGATCATAGAGATGAAATGAGAGAATCCATTTACAAACAATTGTCCTGGGCGCAACTGGTACGATGGATTCCTCAAACGTTACCCGGAGTTGACACAAAGAGTAGCTCAAAATTTAACATTCTCGCGAGCATCAGCTACCGAAATTGCGCTGCGAAAATAGTTTGTTGAAGTGAAGACACACTTGAATGAAGAAAATACTGCTGATCTCGATGCGTCAAGGATTTGCAATTGCAACGCGCCAGCTTTCTGTCTTAGGCGGAAAGAAGAAAACGTTTTGGTAGAAAAAGGAGATAAGTTTGTGTACAACTTCATTCATAACGATGATAAAGAATGTTTGACTGTCTCGTTCACGGCCAATGCTGCTGGCACAATGCTACCGCCTATGATAGTTTTCACGTACAAGAGAATTCCTGCCAGTACATCTGCAAGTATTCCCGATTCGTGGAGAATCGGAAAAACTGAGAGCAGTTCGATGACCGGCGAAAGCTTTTTTGAGTACATCACGAATGTTTTTTTATTCGCGGTTGATGTCGAATAATATCGCATTTCTATTCGTGCTGTACATGGATAGGCATTTATCAATGCTTTGATTACGAGGTTGCTGTAATCCCTTGTGACGTTCACCCTAGGCGGCCCCCTCGTTAGAGACGAGCCTGGGCGAATTTAAATCGGGGTACCGAAAATCCCCCTTCTCGACATGCCGTTGGTCGAATCGTCTCAAACGTTCCAGAACGTTCAAGAACGATACCCCACTCACGCACTTTTCCGCGCGCGCCGCGAGAATACGCCGGGGAGGCCGAGATAGTGGGGGCACAGCGCGAGCGATAGTGCCGCGTGCAAACCCGCGATCGGGTATAAATTGACGAGCGCGACACAGAGACGGCACTTACTATTTCTCGACGGCGACGAAGAGAAGGTAAGTCAAGACCCCCGTTCCTCTGGTCCTGGTAGCTTGTGGTGATATGAGCATAGCCAGTGTACTATCCGAGAGGCTAGGAGTCACCCGTGGGGACATCGGCTATCCTAGCTTTCTCATCCCCGTAGCCTGAAAATAGGGAGGCAACTCGACAGGATGGACCCGGAAGCGAGTACGGGTGGGGTGGTGGGGACACCACGTACCACGCAGCTCTCGTGGAAGCCGAAATCTTCGCCGAGGACCCGACTTTGGGCTGGCATGGAGGAGTATGGGAACGCTTCCCATACGACTCCCCGTAGATGCCGGCACCGGGTTCTGGTAGACAACGGGGAAAGGAACAGAAATACCTAATACCTGGTCGAGAAGAGGGAAACCGAGAATAATTGGCCATTTAGTTACATTAGTTCAATAAAACCAATTTTCGTTGCTCACAATAATTTAATTCAAATGCTAACGGGTAGCTGGCGCACCGTCGCATCAAATTTAATCAATAATCTCTTTTCTGTTTGACCAGCACGATGCCATCATTTTAAATTAAGATTTAGGAGCACGAATAATGTCCTTTCCAGTTTATGCGCAGCTGTTTCAGTTCAACATAAAGAAGATTCACAACAATGAAAAAACCAACTGTATCATAATTTTTAACAATAATTGAATAAACAATCAATTTTTCTAGTAAGCGATTGCCTACAAATATTTCTCGCTCGTTCCGAACCCAACGTCCACAGGTCACTTGGTAAAAATAACTAGGCCCAAAAAGTAGAGCGTTACACCCTATTCAACATGCAACTTGATGTCGAGAATCAGGGCGAAGAAGAAGGTCCTGTCATATCGGAGTTCGACGATTTTGAAGTCATTAACTTCAATGAGAACAGAATGTTTATCGATTCGATTATCACAGAACAAAGTATCCGTATGGTGGCTCTCTCGAGACGCATACAGACGAGGCAACCGTGGAAATCGCGCGTGATGGTGCGGTGTCAAAAGTCATTGAAGACTATGGCGATAATCAAATTTTGAATACCAATTCATCTGTATCGGAAAACCCCACGAGCTGCATCAGTCGACGACAACCATTAACCATGAAACTGGTGCAAATGGTACATTTACTGGTGTATTTATTTTCAATTCAATGTGGAATCTTTGTTTAAATGAACATGAAAGGACGTTGCACAGCGATTACCAATCCGCACTCCATAAACCGATGGATGGTTCGTGCTAGCATTCCGACAGCGATTTTCTGTTGTGTGTCGTACAACAGTCGCCAGCGCCAGCGCCATAAGCTATCAATTTCGAAAATTACCTTTCGACAGGTACTGTAGCATAGCTAAATTATATGCCGTCGTTTTCGGCCGAAATTTTACAGCCCTCCGGAGTCTCGGGCTGTGCGAACAAAATTTACCGGGAGTCTCCCGTCAGGGTGAATTGAGTACCTCCGCGGAGCTCTACAATACCAGTGCGAAGAAATCATCGGATACGCGGAAAGTCGATTAGCATGTCGATGTGCGAAGCGTTTCGGCTGCGCCGAAAAGGGCTGAGTAAAGCCCGGAAATGTCCGAATTCGTCGTAGCGATTAGGTAGGGGGGTAGGCGGGACGGTTACGAGAGCGATCGCGAATCGATGCTCGGGGCACTTCTCCGTTGTGAGCCCGAGCGAGCAAATCTATTGTCAGGAGCGTTACCGGGATAAATCGCTGAAGGAAGGACGGAAGTCGAGCGAGTTTTACGGCGATAAGAGCTGGTCCGTTTTCTACCATCACGTTTACGACTCAATACGGTGAGCTCTTTGTCCAAGGGACTTGATTGTGGGATAAAAAGTGTAAACGGCGAGATATTTGTTTGCGCGATTTTTATAATCCCGTGCGAGGGACATCGTAATTTATATATCGACGGCGTGCTTCGTTCGGCCGTACCGGAGGGATCGGGACCATCGTGATTGGGCAGGTGTGAGTGTGACGTTGCGTACGGGTTTTTATTTTATTTAACGCCGCGTAGTCGGGCCGGGAAACCGTACACGGCCTTCCTCGAAGCCGTCGAGAGTTTTGGGAAAATTAGCTGAGTAAATTCGCGTCACAGATTTATTAATTTCCGGGAGGGTGTCGCCTTGGGAGTCTTCCACGGGGAAGTGTGCTGTGTATCGAGTTGTCGCTTGCGGAGCTCTCGAACGGGTGATGAGGTGTGTATGAGATTGTATTTATTACCGCGTCGAACGGGGAGAGTGACTGTTTTTAAATCGCCGCATTTTATATAGCCCGGGTGAGTGGGAGCGCTGGATGAGTGCCGCGCTGTGTGAATGGGTTTTGTAATTTATATCACGCGTAATAAAATAAGAGAGTCCGGGAGAGCGCAAACGGCCAACGCCAGTCGCGCTCTCCCGGACTCTCTGTGTGTGAGTCCCGTGTACTGGGTAAAGAACTTCGTGTACAAAATTGTTATCGATTTTTATTTACGCGAGGAGGGTTTTACCCTGAGTTCTTCGGTTTTTCCCCTCATTAGTTAGCTGTTCTGTCAAGTTAATACAAATTCGAGTCCTTGGTTCGCGTTTTTCAGATTTATTTAATTTACGACCGCAGTTTAGCTGGGACCGGACCGTTTCTCTCTCGGTGCATCGTTGCATCTGGCGCCCATCCCTTACGGGGGAAAACAAAAAGAAAGAGAAAATCGGGAGGAATTAGTAGACGATTTTTGGCCGTACGAAATTGTGATACAGTACATACTGGGGCGTCGCTATGACATAAACCGACGGTAGGTTCGTGGTTAGTTATAGGTGCAAGTTCGATGAGGTCCGTTCGAATTATCGCGGCTCGTCTAACTTACTAGGGGGGGGGGGGGGGGGAGCGAATTCGCCCTTTTAGACGTATGTTTGAATAGTTTTATTGGTCCTTAAGAGGGCCATTTAAAACCCGGATTTTACCCCGCTCCTACATTCTCATTCGGTTTAGCCTGATGAAACCCCCATGAAAATAAAGTATATGAAAAAAGTATATTACTGCATATATAGCGACATACATTAAAAGTATATAATTGAATATCACATTTTTCGTGCCCTTATATCTTCCTAATTATACGTAAAATATATAACACATATTCTTTCTATATCGCTGATATATAAAAAGAATATATGTGACATATACAAATATGTATGTTACATATGCTTGCAATATACAGTCTAGCTTTTATGTAAATAGTGCAAAAATTGTTTTGCGGCACCTTTACCACTGATTTTTCACGAATGTCATGTAATGATTCTAACAATTGATCCAAATTATATTCTGAAAAACGATAACAAATTTTTGACATTGGTAGAGATTCGAACCCGGTACCTTGCGACTTGTAGTTTGCGGCAATATCAACTCGGCTATTCGGTAGTCGAAAATAAAATTTTGAAAACTTATACATTAGGCGTGGTAGACTCTAACACATTGTTTTGTGAGTTGTAAGTACATAATTTTTCATGCATAGGCATGTTTACCACGATGATACACAAAAAATCTTTTTCATCGCCGCTTATTATTCGAAGCAAAAATGTACTATGAGAATCAAAATTGTCACATTTCTTCGTTATATGGCTTTTTTTCTTTTCACAAAGCTTCTTCTATAATAAAGAATATTCTGAAATAACTTGGTTTTCTCACAGAGCACACTTTATGAGTGAAAAGAATAAAAAAAATCAGTTCAACTAACATTTTCCATAAATTCAACACATTATAAAATTCCGACAGTTAAATTGATTGATGTTAACCTAATTCAATCTTCATAATTTTTTGAGTCCTATAATATGAGCTAAAAAATATGAGCTAAAAAAATCAACAACTGCAAAAAAATTGTTCTATTCAGGGAAACAAGTTGTTAAGTTTGATAAACGGTTTCTATTGCCATTTCATAAGATTTTGAATTTGCAAGCATACATTCTGAATGACCATATATGTGATTTATATTTTTTGATGTACAATCGATATATTTTTAATATAAAATCACCATATTATTGGATATATGTTCCAATATTGTAGACATGTCATCTCAATTATATAAACCATATGGAAAATATATATACGATGTATAAGATAATATATAAGAACAAGTATATTACAGCGTGTACTCTTCAAGTATACTATCTTTTATATCCATAATATACAATATTTCGGAAAAATATATTATGTATAAAAATAATACATCTCGAATATATTGTAACGACTGTGAGAATGAATAACTCGCGTATTTGGTTGTGAGGTGGATATTATTGGTATAATCACGGCTATGTATCCCGAGTATGAACTGTCACGTCTGTCCGTTCAGACGTCCCAGTCCAGACTGTCTATATGACGATCGATCTTGCATCGATCGTCCGTTCGTTTGTCTATTGTTAAACGTAACTAATGTCGTGTGTCCTAACGAATAGTCAGCTACATATTCGTTACAATATTTTCAAATATACTTTATTTCCATGGGGCACGGTCATTTAACCGATGAGCTCAGTTTAGCCTCATGAAAGGCACGGTCATTTGACCGATATATGCAGTTTCATCCAGGGCCAGCGTGGGGTCCTATGTCGACCGGTAGGGGGCGGTTTTTTCCTCTAGATGGCTCGCTCGAGGGTTCGGCGGGCGCGGGATCCTCCCGTTCGACACCTATGCGCGAGGGTACGTAGTCCGGCGGAACCCCCAGGAAAACACTCGGGTGTTGGCCTACCCCCTCGTAGATCGACGTATATTGTTCGGCGGGATCGTAGACCTCCGCCCGGGGGTGTTCTCGGCGGCCTCCGCCAAGACTCCCAAGGATCCAAATTCACCGAAACCGGGCAATTCCGGCGTATCCGCAATCCCTGCGAATATCGCAGCGGCACTCGCGAGAATATTCAATGAGCTCCGGGAGCTGAGATCGCTGTCGAGGGACCAACAGGGGCCCGATTTTTCGGCTGGTCGGTTTCCGGAAGCCGTCGGGGGCGGCCGGACAGGTTCCCCGGTCACTTTCGGGGTGTTGCCGAATAGAAGCTTCAGCAAATCGCGGTTCTTCTCGGAGTTTACGCTCTCGTTGGCGTCGGGCTCGGGTGTGATCGGTTTCGGGGCCCCATCCGCGGCAGGCTCCTCGTACAACTTCCGCCACAACCCGTGGAGCGACTCGAGCGACTCTCCCGGTTGGTGGGGTGGGTCCACTTCTGATAGTAATGGCGTGAGGACGCGGAATTTACCGGGAGCTTCGGGATATACCCTGGGTTGTACCTCGCGGGGCGAGAAGATTTTCCGCTCGCGGAGTATTCCCCTAGTCGTTTCCGGTCGGGTCTGGTTTTCTCGTGGTGGACCGGAAGGTATTTGGACGGAATTTGGCCGTAGGATGGCGACGGGTGGGGCGTAGCGTCCTCCCCGCGGTTCGCGAGGGGTGAGTCGTCGTACGATAATCGGTCCCTCGGAAGGATACGGAAGGTATCGTAGTTCCAGTGCACGCGGGCGTTCGATTATTTGCGGGTAAAGCCCCCGTCCAATTACGTTTACCGTATTCGGTACGGACCACAAATGCGGAGGAAAAGGCCAGGGTCGCGGATCGGTGGTGGCGACATGGACGACGCGAACGATACGGTCCAGATCACGAGCCCTCAGCTCCAGCGTGAGCGCCTCTGATGTTGCCTCTAAACGCGCCTGTTACGTCTGGACGAGCAAATAGTGAGTTTGTTCGGTGACGATCATAAAATGAGTAGTCTCGTTGACGGATGGAGGTAATGAGCCTCTGAGAAACTGTCAGTAGGCCCGGCAGTACATGCAAATAATCTGGTGTGGTTTTAAATTGAAATACTCACAATGTATTATAAACAATATGATGGTTTTGAAGTACAATTGGTTGTGTGTGTTGAGATTATTTCTTCTACTTAGATAATTTGGCAGCTAGCTCCGACAATTGTCGGAGAGCTCCAATTATCGTCGCAGTGCTCTGCCACGCAGGGCTAGAGTCTTTCGATGCAGAGCTTTGCGCGCTCTTCGGCGATTCTGGAGATGCTGATGCTTCGGTGGTCGTAGAATAACTGATTTTAATCCCAATGTGGTCGCCTATTTATACTGAATTTGACCCTATTTAGTGTTCGTATTAGTAGTTAAAAATAGATCGTAGAGAGTAAACAAGTTTAAAAATAGATCTTTTTCGGGCAATCGGAAGAAGTGGAAGGGTTCTAGTATTTAAAAAGAAGGGAATTTGAAGAGCAGAGCGTGTTAGGAAAATTGGGGGAAAAGGCCATAAATCTCGGTGTGGCTCGCGCGAGGGAGCGGGGCCGTACGCATGTGCGTCGGTGTAGGAGATGCAGGGGACTCTCAGCGGCAGTGCATCGCTGCGTTGCCAGTGTTGTCAGTGTTCACATTTGAATTAAGAAATTGGTTGAGGAATAAAAGTAAAGAACTTGTGAGAGGAATTACGTAGGACATAACACGCCTCCGCTCGGGCGTTTAGGCGACGCTGGTAACACTGATTTGTTTGAGAAGGCGGCATGCGCTCGAACTGTGTTACCGACCGCGAGAAAAAGTGTTTTTTGTCGATGTATATCTGCTTTTGCGGCCGGACGGCTGCTCTTCAGCAGCGTTTAATCCGCTTCGCAGCGGTTCCTTTATCCGCTTGGCAGCAGTTCCTTTATCCGCTTGGCAGCAGTTTTTATTTCCGCTTCGCAGCAGTTTTTATTTCCGCTTCGCAGCAGTTTTTATTTCCGCTTCGCAGCAGTTTTTATTTCCGCTTCGCAGCAGTTTTTATTTCTGCTTCATAGCAGATTTTATTTCTCAGCAGGAAGAGACCGCTCTGCAGCTGGTTTTTGTCCGCTTTTCAGCAGGATGAGGCCGCTCTTCAGCAGCTCGAAGAGTTGGTCGTTTCGTAGAAACGGATTTTTTCGTCGAATCGTCGGTGGTTGCAAAGCCACAGGCAATTTCAAAATAGTCGGAGTCGTCAGGTTTATGAGGACCAAAAAATCCCTTCCCGAGTCAGGGACTGGGTAGGCGAAATAATTCCTGATTTTATTCGTGAAATTCTCGGCTACTTATTGCCGTTCAGTTACATATTCGCTTGCGAGAAACTTTTGCGGAATTTCCCTCTCACGGAGAATCTTACAAGTTCGGTTCGTCGGAGAGGCTTGAGCGCACCGTCGCGGCGCTCGGCTATCTCCGTGAATGTTCGGTTTCTCACGCTGCGACCAAGTGTTGAGCGTGTGCGCGACGACGGTACGCCCTAACCTGGGCTTTTATTTACGTGTGTTAATATAAATTTTAGTGTGCGGGTGTTTTTCGTAAAAGTGAGGGGACAGAAAGTTTGTGTAGGATGTAATTTATAAATTAAAAATAGTGTCTGTGTGACTGTGTTTGAGTGTAATTTCCGGACTTTTGTGTAGTGTTGTTGCCGGGGAGCGACAGGTGTTTCATCGGCATCGACGGTCACATTTGTCAGGTAAGAGTTTTTTGTCCATGCTTTAATTACTGTGACATCGACCGTCTTAGCGAGGGTTTATTTTATCTTATTTAATAATAATAATTTTTCTGGGTTTCAGGTTCAACGAGGGAGTCTTCGCTGGAGGAATCTCCATCATATGGCATGGGCGGAAGGCCCATGCCCAACGTTTTTGTTCACAGGTGAGTTATTATTATTTCCTATTTTCTATTTAGGCTTACTTTATTTGAATGATTATTTCCTAATTACTGTTCCTTTTTCTTTTTCAGGTCCAGCAAGGTAGCGGGCAAGGTCGAGGGTTCTGCGACTTCGACCAAGATGAGTTTTATGTTCGTAATGTTTATTATATATATGTAATAAGTTCTTCTTATCCCGTTTTGAGGTTAGAATAAAGCTCAATTGCGTTTTTCTGTACAACAAAAGTTTTTATTTACACTATATATAAAGTTTGCTTATTCTCTTGATTCTTACCTGTAGAACAAAAGAAACAACCTTTAAAGCTTTTATTCAGAGTATGTTATTCCTTCGTACAGGCTCAATTTCTACATTTCGTTTCTGTCCACAATTATGATTCTCTCCTTCCAATTCTCCTCTCTCCCAAAATCTCGCTTATCATCTCCCTACGCTTTAAGCCCTACTCCGCCATCTGCCTCTCATGTCGGTAACGCAGATTTCAAGCTTAAGAGAAGCGACGACACGAGTACATGAGTGCCGTGATTTTCTTTACATATTGTGACGTGGTACGTCACAGGTCCCTCGCCAAACTCGGCTCGAGTCTGCCGCTCACCGAACGTTAAACAAGCATATTTTTTACGTTTTTTTCTGGTTTATATTTTGTGTAAGTTAGTGTTTAAATTCTCTTTTTTTTCTTCCCTCCCGTTACCCCCTGTGTGAGTGTGCGCGGCTCAAAGGCAACGTCAAGATTTCCCCCGACAGCCCCAAGGAACAGCCCAGCGCCCCGACAGCCCCAAGGAACAGCCCAACGACCCCGCAAGCCCCAGGACCTGCAAAGGGACGAGAGCCGACGAGCTGACGCCGAGGAAGGTAGGAGGATCGTGGACGAGGGGAAAAAGCCCTGTGAAAGACCGTCCGAACCAGCCTCGAAAAGCCCGCCGAAAAGTCGCCACTGCCCGCCCCGCCTGTCCGCTGCCGCTGTCATCATCGACGCACGACATCGATTGACGATCCAGCGACACTTCTGTCGCCACCCCTCGCCGTCCGGAGGAAACGCCCGTCCATGACTCCGATTACCGACCAAAGCCGACGCACAGGTGCTCTCGTTCCCCACCATCATCACCAGCGCCAGACCCGACGATGAAGAAGAAGACATCGCCCTGCCCCCTCACTCTCTTCCCGGACTCTCCGAGCCGAGCCGCGTGGTGTACGACGTGTGTGAGATCGGGTGTCCGTAATTTTAAGAGAAATTGTATCGTTCGACAGCCGAAAGCGAGTAAAAATCCTCCCCAAATTTATAAGACGACTCGGCTGTCCATTGTTAATTCCGACTCCGTGTAGGAGAGTAAAACGCGCCCCTTACGACGACTCAGTGATAGCCAAGGAATACGATTTGGACCATTGTACGGAACTTTATAACGACTGAGGCTGTCCCCTGATTCGAGGAAAAGTATTATAACCGAGATCCGAGTGGATTGAGTGAGTGAACCCCGACGACCCGTAAGTTTTTGCCCATATTTTTCCCGACCCTGTTTGACCCTTTTTCCTCCTCCGAAACCCCGTATTTTTGGTAGAAATTATTCAGAAAAGACTTTGCCTCGTGGTCGACACGTGGTCGACGTCCTTTGTTACACGAGCAAAGAGAGATATCGCGCGCGTGGTGAGCGGCGTAAAAGGCGTAAAATTCATGATAAGTGATAGTTTATTTAGTTAAAGTTTTTCCCTTCCCTTCCCTTGAGCCCTTAAGTCTTTTTTTTGTACAGTTTATTGAGTTAAGACCGAGGTAATATTGTAAGAAGCCGTCGGATTCGTGTACCCTCCCCCTGAGCTCTCTCCCCTCTCCCGAGCTAGCTGGACTGTCCGCAAGACAGAGACATTTTTCAAGTACAGAGTTTTTTTTTGAGTTTGTGTTTTTTTTTTAGAAGAGATCCGTGCCGTCTGCACGATCTATAACGGTGCTACACCGTCACAGTAGCTGGCGCCCATTTGAGTCATTGGAGTCGTTTTTGATTTTGTATTATTTGATTTTCGTGCAACTTTTGCCTGACCAGCTGTCCCTTACGAGCCGCCTCGAAGTCCCATTGACTGTCCCACAAAGCCCCCTTAAGATCCCCATAACTTCCCCAAATTTATCCCGAATATTTCCCCCTTTTGCAGCCCCCTTTATTAGCGCTTTTTGATAATTTTGAGCCAATTGCATTTTTATTTTTCCCCGAGATTATTGTTAAAAAGCGAGTATTATTGCCCCGACTATTTCCCCCCCCCCCCCCCCCCCTTTTCCCCCGGATTATTATTTACGACTGCCCCGTATTGTTCAGCGATTATTTAGGTTATTATTCCCGTTTTGCTTGCGTTTATTTTCGACTGATTAGTTACCATTTTTCATTATTATTTCGTTGTCGATTTATTATTTTTGGGTTCTGCCTTCGACGTACCCGTAACGGCGTCGAAGCAGAAATTATTATTGTTATTTTCCGTTTGACCTTCGGCGTACCAGTAACGGCGCCGAAGCTGTATTTTTGATTGATTTTTATATTTTCGGTTAGACTCTTCAACGTACCCGTAACGGCGTTGAAGAGAGGATTATTACTGTTATTTTTTTGGTTTGGCTTCGACGTACCAGTACCGGCGTCGAAGCGGTCACTTTTGTAATTATTTCTCAACCCTTTCAAGTTCAATTTTTGTTATCCTTTTGCATTATTAAAATTATTGTTATAATTGTTCCCCACGAGTATTACTTTTATCTTGTTTGACCCCCCCCCCCCTTTTTCCCGCCCGTTGCACGATTTTGGCCCAATTTTTAGTTCCCAACTTATCGATGATTTCGCCCGTCCCACGGGGAATATAACATCACAATATATATTTTAAAACTAATTTATTTCTTGTATATTTTCCAGGTTACGCCAGGTAGCGTGTAAGACGCTGCCTGGCGAGGTGTAGCTGCGGGTAAGTCGCCAACTCGGTGGCCTTGGCGTATTTTCTGGGAGTCCTCGTCGCCTCATCGAGGGTCATCGGTAAGTTTATTTCCATTGTATTATTTATCATTAACTTATGTTTTAATTATTTTTTTCCTGTTTCTGGTGGAGGTGCCCCGGTCGAGGGGTAGAGGGAGCCAAGTCGCCGCTGGATTCGCACGACGAAGGCTTAAGGCCCTTTGTCGTCAGGTAGGTATGTAGCCTAAGGTAATTTATGTATTTCTTAATATTAATAGTCTTTTTCTTTTGTTTCATGTTTTTTTTCAGATTTCAGCGAGGGAACGTTGCCGTCGGTGTATATCAGCTATGAATGGTTGGCCGCCATAAGCCAGTTATCACTGTGG
Organism: Amblyjoppa fuscipennis; assembly: GCA_963575735.1. Lineage (NCBI taxonomy): Eukaryota > Metazoa > Arthropoda > Insecta > Hymenoptera > Ichneumonidae > Amblyjoppa > Amblyjoppa fuscipennis. The sequence goes on from OY754488.1 coordinate 19,955,841, forward strand.
TAACTTTTCTCACACCTCTTGCTGAAAACTCTTCACGCCAAAAGGATCGATAGGCCGTGCTTTCGCAATCTCTATGCATACTGAGAACATCGAGATCAAGCCAGCTTTTGCCCTTTTGCTCTACGCGAGCTTTCTGTCCTCGCTGAGCTGGCCTTAGGACACATGCGTTATTCTTTGATAGATGAACCGCCCCAGTCAAACTCCCCGCCTGGCGGTGTCCTCGAATCGGATCACGCTGGAGACGAGGGGATCCCTCTTTCAAATAGCCGCTACCCTGTACAATACCACTCTTACGCGCTTGGCTCTAGAACACCGTGACAGTCGACGTACGCGCTCCACCTAACCGAGTAAGTAAAGAAACGATGAAAGTAGTGGTATTTCATCGGCGATGTTGCCATCTCCCACTTATGTTACACCTCTCATGTCTTCTTACAGTGCCAGACTAGAGTCAAGCTCAACAGGGTCTTTTTTCCTCGCTAATTTTTCCAAGCCCGTTCCCTTGGCAGTGGTTTCGCTAGAAAGTAGATAGGGACAGTGGTAATCTCGTTAATCCATTCATGCGTGTCACTAATTAGATGACGAGGCATTAGGCTATTTTGTTTATTTTTTATAGAGGGAAATGCGTTACGCACAGTCAGATGTTAGGTGTTATTTGACTAGTGTGGGACTCCACATTGCTGTGTTTACCCACTAAAACCTGCATTGCGCCTTAAAGAAGGCGTCACTATTAGAACGATGAGCGTAGGTTGGGACCGTTAGACCCTGACGCGGCGCCTCACGTCTGTTCGGCAGTTGAAGATGTTAATTGCGTGGAGTCCACCCAGGAAAGCTCTCGTAGACAGAATCTTCGCGTCAGCTTTGTTCAAAAGCTTCAGACTCGTAAGATGTCCAAATGATCGCTTGCTTCATACTCTTCTAGATGAAATTGTCAAGGGGTGAACACCACCTCTTCGGCGGAGTATCTGACCTTCACATCGTCTGCGAGCGCTGCATACTTGTCGATATTACCTTTGTGTTCTCGATCAATGTTCGCCCTTTCGCCCGCAATCAGGGCATCGACAACTATTGCGCTGTTGCCATTTTTGTTTACGACATCGGGTTTTAGGAGGTCACTGGCTGTTCTGAAGTGTGGCTCCTTGTCGATAAATGCTTGCGTTCGCTGTCGGTCGAGCAGGTATTTAAGACACGCATCATGACGCTGGATGCGAGCGTTATGTGTGCGATGGCACTGCTGTAAAACGTGGTGTAGAGTCTCCTCTTTATTACAGCCCGCGAGGCACTGCTTGTCACGAATTTTTCCCCCTTGCAATTCTGATTCTTAGTGGTATGGCGTTGATCCGGAGCTTGTTCATATGTACGAAGTCGCTTCCGGATGCGAGGAGGGTTCCGTCCGTGAGCCAAGTATGTTGTTTTTCGACGCCTCGCGATCTCTTGAGGGGGTCGTCATCGTTGGATTGATACAAGATCTTCACAAATCGAGCCTTGCATGCGGCACGCGTTTCTATTTCCGCACCGTGATCGTTAAGCCGCCGTTCTGCGCGCTTAATCCCCAATTCCAGGAAGCACTTCATGGCCTCCGGGCCCGTCTCGCCGAAGGTATTTTCGAATCCTTTCAGCCGATGAAAGCGTTGTAATGGAGCAGTACAGCGAAATGATGGAATTGACAAACCCCCGTGCTTGACGTCGGCATGGAAGTACGCGTTCGGAACGTCGTGTGGCAGATCGAGATATTTGCGCACCGTACCTCTTACGGTCACATCCAATTTGTTTAGCAGACTGATGTTCGTTGCAAAGGTGGTATAAACCTGAAATCACCATGGTCTGCATCGCGAACAGCCGTTGTTGTGGTTTCAGGGGTGCCGCTCTAAGTTGTTCAATCTCTGTTTTGAGACAGTCAAGTGGGTTGCACTTAAGCCGTCCCTCCGAAGTGAACGGCACATCCAGGTATTTCCAGTCATCCGACCTCTTCAGTGCTGGAATTAGACGGCCAAGACAGCGGAACCTTTCTCTCGCGTTTATTACGGTTTTCATCCGATTGGGCACGGTTTTCAGCGCCACTGTAAAGTACTTCGATGCATTGACTAACAAGCCACAGTTCTGCAGATATCCAGCAGTGATGTCGAGCAGCTGTTGAAGCCCGACTTTGGTGGTCGCGAGTAATACGAGGTCGCCGGCATAGCCCATGGCATTCACTACAGTACCGCCGATTCTAATCCCCGTCTCCTTAGGGAGTAGGGAGAATAGCCGATCAATGCTTCACCCCGCGGTTACGGTGGAAAGCACGGGAGGTCCAACTGTCACACTGGAGCTTGGTCGAAGGCCCTCTGTATACCTCCGCCACATACTCTATCATTGACTCGAAGATCACTGAGTCGAAGACTTTTGTAACACCGAGGGATGCCATGAACAGCGGTTTGTGGTTCTGTCTGGCATATTTCAGGACGAAGTCTATTAGGAAGATGTTCTCCAAACATCCGTCAATCGGCTGAAAGGCCTTCTGACACGGATCCAGCCGGATATGCTTGGACATCCTATTGGCCAGAACCTTGTGGAAGGCTCTCACGATCGCAGATGAGACCGAAATCGGTCTAAATTCGCCTGGTTCAGCGGCTCCGTTTTTCTTGGGTATCAGGGTGGTCTTTGACTCCGGAAGGTATTCTGGAAGTTTACCACATAGCATCAGCATATTGAATATTCTTGTCCAAATACCCGCCGGAACCTGTTTCAACTCCTCCATCGTGAGTGAGTCTGGGCCCGGTGCAGTTCCGAGTGCGGGCAGGGCTTCCTTCACTTCCTTGATTGTGACAGGTTTCCATAACTCCCCAATCTCCTCGCGGTGTGTTGCGACACCAGGTGTAGCGGTGCCTCCGGATGTCATGATTCTATCCCAAAAGGGGACCATAACGTTCTCGGGCGGCGCCGATTTTGTCCGCTTATCCCTGAGTATATCTCGTATGCACGTCGTTCTGTTGCGCTTCCACGCTTTTAGACCCTCACGTAGTCCGCTCGACGAGACTTTCGACGCGATTGATTGGCTCTATCGGCGGCCGAGGGCCTCACACCGCGCGCTCTTGTTGGTTTCCTAAACGTTTCTCGGAGGTATGGTGATATCTCCTCGAATACTCGCTCGCGGCTCCATTCGTTGAGGGATTCGACAATGGTATCGAGTCGCTCACTATTTATGTCGACACTTTCGCACACCGGCAGCTTGCGCAAGTGCTCCCGGACGCGCTCCCTGGCTGCCTCATAGGTGGCAACACGTTTCCACTATGGGGCTGTGCGGGTTCCGGTCCTCGTTTACCGGTTCGGGATCTGGCGGGGAAGCCGCGGCTTCTGGTATGTGCATCTCCTCGAAAGCTTGCACAACCATTGCTTTGTACTCCGCCCGTCGTCTCTGTCCCTTTATTGATTCCAGAGTTCTATCCGGCAGAGTCGCCAGAAGTTCGTGGTTGATAAACGTCACACCTGATGCACGCCGACGGCGTTCTCTGACGACTTACCCGCAGATACGCCTCGTCAGATAGCGTCTTACACGCTACCTGACGTAATCTGGAATAAAATACAAAAAATAAAATAAATTAGTTTTTAATAAATAAATAATAAGCATTTCTATCATGAAACTTACCTCGGTCGAAGTCGCAGAACCCTCGACGACGAACGTCGAGCCTTCGTCGAACCCTCGTCGAGCCATGCCGAGGTCTCGAGACGAGCCTCCTCGTCGATGGCCAAACCATGTCGGATCTGAAACAAAACGAAAAAAGTGCCAAATATTGTTACATCTTGACGTAACCTGCCGCTTAGAAGACAATCTATTTTTAAAATACATAGCCTCTTGCCACGAGTCCACACACTCCATAGAGTTGGACACGCTTACGCCGAACTATATATCTCTCGGCACTTCGCCGACTCGAGTAAACATAGGGGAACTGTCGCATCTACGCGGCAGTACTATTTTCTATGGGCCAAACTCAGTGCCAATTGCACACTGGTGCCTTTTGATACCGCAATGACACCCGAAAAGCGCAGTGTATGCACTTTCGACTCCCTCGAAGCTAATTTTCTAAGAAATATAATATAAAAATATCTCCATATGTAGCATAGGAGCGATCTAGTATAAAAGGCGTACGTGCCACGCTCAATTCAGTTATTCTCACTGATACCACCGAGCTGCTACATAATCTATGAGACTCCGAAGAGCGAGCAAAGCTCTGTACGACGAAACTCTGTTCGGTAGCCCTGCGAGGCTAAGTCTTCGGAAATCGACATAGTCTGGTCGATTATAGTACGAGAACCTGTACATCATCGGGCTACGAGAGAAATAAAAATATAATTTCCGTGAGTACTAAACAGAATCATCGAGTCTACATTTGTTCTGCATGCTCTACCACGTGCGAGGGGCGAGAAAGTCTCAAGTATCCTCTCAACGTATCGCTCATATCTACGGCAGTGTTAGGCGAGGTCTCCGTCCCTGATGTAAAGGGCTAACGCCTTGACTCGAAAGAAAGGCTGCCGTTGCGTCTCCCTTAACGCGAACTCACCGAGAGCTCATTGGGACGTATTATTAAAACAACATGTTAAAATTAAGCTAAGTTATATTAACCCTCGGAAGGTACTTACCTACCAAGGCGAACCCTCAACGAAGACTCGACGGCAGCTACTCTGAAGGCACCGAGCAAGGTAGCGATTTACCCGCTGCCTCGCCGAACCTGAAACAGAAAAACGAAAAGCAATTAAAATAATCATTAGAATAGAGTAAATCTACATAGAGAATAAACTAGCTTAAGAACTCACCTGTGGCAGAAGCGTTGGGCATGGGCCTCCCGCCCATGCCATGCGACGGAAATTCCCCAGCGAAGACTCCCTCCATGAACCTGAAAAAAAGAAAAAACACAAATAATTATTATTGAAAAAATAAGTTAAAATATACCCTCGCTAGGAGGGTCGCTGACACATTATTTAAGTAATGAAAAAATAATCTTACCTGTAAGTGTGAACGATGCCGAGGAAACATCTGTTGCTCGCCGGCAACAATACGACACACAAACTTGAAAAAATACACAAATACCCACTGACACGCACACACTTATTTTTCTATTTGTAAATCTCGCCGTGAACAAATTTTTTAGCATCTCACATTTTCAAAAAAAACTTATAAAAACACACGAAACTATATAAAAACACTCGCGTAAATACTCGACGAGGTTAAACCCGCGCACTACACGAAACACATGCTCGACGCTTACGAGCCACGAGAAAACCGAACATTCCCGGAGATAGCCGAGCACGGCGACGGTGCGCTCAAACCTCTCCGATGAACCAAACTTGTAAGACTCCCCGCGAAAGGGAGATTCCGCGAAAGTTTCTAACAAGCGAAAGGGCGACTAGACGCATATAACCAGGCGAGAATTCTCCGAATAAAGACAATTATGATCCGTGGCATCGGTGCAAGGCTTTTTGTCTCCAGCCCCAAACCAAACGCTCTCACTCTAGCTTGAGTGGGAGTCGCTGCTCTGTCTCCAAACCCGCTTTTCTCAAAGCGATGAAAATCTACCCGTTGATTAAGCGGCCATCGATACTACCCGCTGATTAAGCGGCCAACAAACACTACCCGCTGGTTAAGCGGCCAACAAAAAACTTCCCGTTGATTAAGCGGCCTACATTCAATACATATACAAAAAAAACTTCCCGTTGATTAAGCGGCCCGCTTTTCAACGGGTACCAATAGTTCAACCCATTAGCCCACGGAGAAAGGAGGTTTTTTTGATCAAATCTACCGATGTCCCCCGGCCGGTGGCGGGCAGCTGAACCCCTCCCCGGCCTTGACCGGATATCGGAACGGTGTTTGAACCGCTTGCAGGCAGGTATTTCCTTGTACACCTGGCCGACCGGAATCACGCATGCTGCATTCAAGAACCAACGAGACTTACATCCGCCGCCAGGTAGCTCGCGCTTTGGCACAGAGGTGGACCGAATTTATAGTTTACATCACGCATCCTATAATTCGCGATCCGCGGCCATGGCCCGACGACCGCAGCCGGCGGCTTGGGCGCGACCGGGTAAGATTAGTAACGCTGGAGAACAACCCGCGGCCATTGATCCCTCGAGTTTCCACTGATCTGCTGGAATTCCGGGACTACCCTCCGAGATCCCCGCCGCGCATCTCCCAACCGGAACCGCGTCGAGAGACATTGCGAGAGGCGAACTTTCCGTTCCGGATAGCTCCTCCACCGACCGTACCAGGACCTCAGCGTACAGCTTTTGTCCGCCCTTCTCCACGACCTGCTCCACGGCACGCGCCCCCACTGTCACCAGGAGTTGAAAAGAAACCCGGATGGCAGCGAGCCCTATGGGGAAAGCTCTTCGGGGAGCCTAGCGGCAGCGGGATTCAGGGCACGCCGCCACCGATCGACAGCTCAGACACAGCAGCAAACGTCGGTCCTGCCCGCTACTTCCAAGACCGCCTCGACCGATCACTCGACCGTTGCTCAAGAGACAGACCCACCGGAACCGACCCCCGACGCCCTGGTCACCGAACCGATCGCTGCCTGAGAGCCATCTCCGCCGGAACTGACCGCCGAAGCCTCGGTCGCTGAACCGACCGCTGGATCCGAGCCAGACGCGACTGAAAACCCGACACCCGCAACCAGCACTGCCGCGACCGGCCCTCTGCGCACTTATCCACCGGCACCCCCGAAACGCCGTGCTTCAAACGGCCCCGCCACCGAGACGTCTCCCGCAAAGCTCCCGAAACCGAGTTCACCCCGGCTGCCAAAGTTTGGAGAATCACCCGAAAAGAGAGCTACTCCGGCCCGGAATTTCTGGTCGCCCAACAGCCACCTGACATCGAGAAGCTCAGAGGGTTCCGACCATATAGCCCGGGCCAGGTACGGAAATTACGGCCCATTAGACGCTCTTGTGGATGCCGCCGCAACATCTCCGCGAGTTGAGCCGTATGACCCGGCCACGGAGTTCGTCTCCATCTACGAAGGGGTGGGTACGAACCCCGGTATTTTTAGACGTGCCCCGGTAACTCCCGACTACATACCGACCAGGAGGAAGCACGGGGACACCGGTCACGCGGCATCAGGTCACGCACGATCTCGCATTTAAATGCGCAAACTGAACGAGGAAGAGGAGTAGGGTAACACCCTGACTTCCAGTTAGCAGCGACCATGCTTCGATGCAAAACAGAGAGGACAGGCACGGCGTAACGGCCGAGGAGTACGGCTTAAAACCCGGGTTAAAACGGCCCTTATCAGGTCCAATAAAACCATTCAAAGATACGCGTAAAAACGCGATCCCCCTACTGAATTAGTCAAGCCGCGATAATACGGACGGACCACGTCAAAATTCACACCTACGATGAACCGCGGACCTATCGTCGGTTTATGTCACAACTTGCATCGTCAGTCGCGCCTCCTGTCTAGTCATCAGGGCCAACTCTTCGGGGACCAGCGCGCCTTCACATACAGATAGTGTGAAGAAATTCAGCGCTAAGCCCTCATTCTATGCTTGACCCGGGGGTCTCGCGCCCATTAAGAGCAATCGCAACAGAACTTCCATCTCCGTTCTTGTGCGCAAACCCATGTGCCACCCAAAGCTTACTCGGGCTAGGAAAAATCATACGTTCGAATGTTTGATTAAAGGATCACCTCAGTGTGAAATTTTCAAAAAATCGTTTTTTTAATTATCGGATAGTATACACGGTTACAAACATGCTGTTAAATTTTTAAATCGAAATTCGACTTATTTTCGTCATTACAGCATTTCTTATAGAAAGGGAACGGAGCGTCACATCTGCCACGTCCGTCCGGTCGTTCAACCGTTATTCGTTTTATTGTGCTCCTACCTGCGCATGACCTTCTATCGGTATTCAGTTCTTTAAATTCGTTGAAGGTATAGAACTGGTTCGTTGGGAAGTCAAGCATTTCAGTTTATTTTCGGCATTCACTATGGATGGACCTCCGAGAGAAACACCGAAAAAACCTCCGTCTCAAGATAGAAAAGGCTCAAGGAGCACACATCCGCGATACGAAAGGAAAATAAAACATTCCGGGGGATTTAAAGGAACGAATCGGCATGTTATCGAGAGTGATACAACGTTTGTAAGCACATCGACGGCGAAAATATCAAGGAAGAGTCCGGAGTTCAATGTAAAAATCAACCAAACATTCAGTTATGTTTTGGTAGAATTTTTCTTGATGTTCGGCGCTCTGCAAGAGTTATTGAAGTGTAAAAAGTTAAAGTGCAACAGCGACGTTAAATTTTATAAAAAACCGATTGGCGGTTTAGGCTTCAAGATTTGTCTTGAGTGTTCGTGTTCGGATTCGGCCGAGATCAATTCTTGTCCGCTAATAAACAACACGCACGAAATAAACCGCCGTTTCTGTTTCCTTATGCGAATGCTCGGCATCGGCATACATGGAATTAGAAATTTTCTCGCTTTGATGGATCTGACTTCCACTTTCAATAGCACCACGTATTATGGCAAAACTTTGGAAGCCGAAAATCGCGTGAATGTGCTAACAGTGTCTGGTGACGTATCTTGGTCAAAGCGCGGTTTTACTTCGCGCATGGGTATTGTGTCTGTGTGTGTGCGAATGGCGCAAAGATTTCAAGAAAAATATTCTCATCCACCAGCGCTCGATGATGATGTTTAAGAAGTTCTGAAGTCGATTTACGAAGATTTAACTACAGACGATTTGTTGGAAAAACGCACGGGCGCCAACACGCAGAATAACAATGAAAGTTTCAATCATTGCGTGTGGCAACTCGTTCCAAAACACATTTTCTGCGGAAAACAAACTGTGGAAATTGCTACATAGTGTGCAGCTTGCACCTTTAATAAAGGATACGATGCTATTCTCAAAATCATGGAGGCGATGGGTTGCACCATAGGACCGATAGCGGCTGACTTCGCTGCGAAGTACAAGGCGGAGCGCATCGCAACCGCGGAACGACGAAGCTCTTTGGACAGTAAAGAGGCAAGAACATCTCGTCGACGAGAAATGTCCGCCGAAAATGAGAAGAGACTGATTTATCTGAAAATTCCTGATCTCAAAGTTTAAGCGCGTTTTTCTCGGAATGGTGTTTTTCAAAACGGTGTCCGCTGCTAAGCGAAGAGTTTTCAAGCTATGGATTTCAAATTTTTACAGAACATTCTTCTTGTCATTCTCTATCGTCCTATGGAAGCTTTTTTCTAAAAAAAACTTCCTATATTTTTTCTCGAAAAACTCGAAAAAAGGCCAAATTCGCTACATTTTGTTCAAATCGTCATTTTGTAACAAAAAAAATAATAATAAAAAAAGCCTCCATAGGACGATGGCGGCTTTCCTACAGATTAATAATCTTTTTGAAATTTTTGTTTCAGATCAAAATTGAGCCCGGAAAGGTGGACACCGATTAGGACTCTTTTTTTACAACATTTTTGACAATTAATAACAATAATAAAAAACTGAAAAATCACCGCAACAAAAATCATTTTGTATTCTTCATCGCTGCTTTAATTTATTAAAAAAAAAACCCAGACCGATTAGGATATCCTAACCATGAAAAAAAAATCGCAAAAATCAGTGATTTTTCGGACGGTCGCACTGACAAGGAAACATTCCCAAGTGTCCGAACCCGATTTCGATAATTTTGATATATGTTGTAGAACTCGGAAATTTAAGGGACACGTATTTTTTTTTTATCATCCCTCGTTGATATATAAGGGGTGAAACAGCCCCTCAAACTTTGGCAGAAAAACAATAATTTTTTTTTTTTTTCTTAGAAGCACCTGACGATTATCAATGAAATTTGATATACATATATCTCGAGCCAACAGGACTCAGAAATGGTAGTGTGCATCACGGACGCACCCCTTTAAGGGGGTAAACTACCCCTATCTAAATGTTTTTTTCTTTTTTTTTCGGCGAAAAATAATCGAACTGGAATACAAATAGCATCGTTTTGAAGCTAAAATGATATTACAGTTTACGTGTTTTTGGTTTTTTCTGAAAAACCACTGTTTGATCAGGTATATATATTTCAAGGCTTTCAATATTTCCCATTGAAGCACCCGACGGATTTCAATAAAATTTGGCAAGCATATATTTCAGAGCAACAGAATTGAAAAATGATACCGTCCGACACCCGCCCACCCCTTTGTGGGGGTGAACCACCCTGATCATTTATTTTTTTTCAGGATAAAAGAACCGAAAAAAATATAAATCGTATACAGCGGATGCTTGCATAAAAAAAACTCCCGTTTTCGCTTGGAGGGCAGTCAGAAGTTCAATGAGAGTTTACAGGATTTTATTTTCATATCAAGAACCATAATTTAGCACACGGCATATATTCGAAATATAGGTAATATGTGGATTTGATAATATAACATGAAACTACAGATGAAACTATTTGTATCGCAATTTTATTCATTTCATTAGAAACGAATAAAATTACAATATGTGACGTGATTTTTTTTGGAATCAGCGTCACAAAATAAAGAAACAGGCATCCAGTAACTTTTGCGAAAATACCGTTTTTCTGGGGTATAGACCTCGTCGCTGCCCCTCTCGCTAATCGCGATATCGTTCGGTCGGTCCTTGGAGTTAAGATTCAGTTAAAGTCGGGATGTCGAATCTATTCGGTGGAGGGAATCTCGACGTACTGAGAACCCGAATAGAGGAGAACCCGACGGGATTTCGTCGCGAACACGCCAAAGTCCGGTGCAAACCCGGCACTCTGTTTGGGTGATAATCCAGGGCATTCGAGAACAGGCGGAGGTACGGTTTGATCCAGGCAAGGACGGAACGCCTTGTGCTGCGTTTAGTTGAGTAGAGAGCCTTGTTTTCATGCCCCGGATTGAGAGTAGCGATCGCGGAAAATCTCAAGCTACCGCGTTACAGTTTCGGTTCCCGTTCGAAAGGCGCTCCAAAATGGGTTGAGAGGGCAGCAGTTATCGATCAAGGATCTCGCAACAATGATAATAATCCACCACAGGTGTTATCGTAGACAAATCAGTCTACCGAGTGTCGTCCTCGAGGCAACTCGGACTTCGCTCGCGCTCCCGTGTGTTTACGGTTTTTCGGGTATTGTCTCGCGCTCGCGATGCGTGTCTCGCTCGCGCTGTCGTAGACTCCGGCTACCGTCTCGCTCTGGTTCGTGTGTCTCGCTCGCGCTACCTGTCACCGCGCGTTCGCGGTTCGACTCGTGTGCCGTTTCGTGCGAGTTCTTTACCGATTTCCTATGTTCAGGATGCGTTTCGGTTAACGTTCTTGAGGTACAGTGAGTGTGGTTAAGTTCCGGGGCATCGCAGGATGCGGATCTCGCGCCATACTATTGGGTTTATTCCTGCTGTTCGGTGAGTTTATCGTTTGTGTGAATTTTCGATCGCGTATAGGATTCGTTCTCGCTCTCGTTACGCTCGCTCGACCCTTCGGTAAGCTGAGCGCTCCCGATGCACGCAGGTGCGATCTCGTGGCTTATAGCCGACAAAATTAATTACTTTCGTTTTGGAAATTTTGAGCTCTCGTTAGCATAGATTTCGCGTTACTTTGTTGGCGAAGGATCGCGACCCTTCTACCACAACCTACACCCTGAGCAAACCGTGCATTTCCGCAACCGTTGCTCTCGCGAGTGTATTGGTGTTAGCTCGTTACCGTTCCGTTCCCGTTTTTATCGTTTCGTGTTTTGTCCTTGCGGAGGTCGGTTCCATCGACCTCCAGTTTAGTCCGGTTTGGCGATTCCGGCGAAACAAAAATCCGCCCTGCGGAGGTCGGTTCCACCGACCTCCAGTTTAGTCCGGTTCGGCGATTCCGGCGAAACAAAAATCAGCCCTGCGGAGGTCGGTTCCATCGACCTCCAGGTTAGTCCGGTTGTTAATACCGGTGAAACAAAAATTAACTGGCGCCCACCGGGACTCCAATGCATTCGCGAGGGTGGACGGCCGAAGGTGACGTTTTTTTGGTTCCCGATTTCGCGTTTCGCTCCCGTTTGGTTTGAGCTTTATTTTCGATATTCGGTTTTGTTTTTTTGTTCGAGGTTTCCGTTGGGATACCGGAAAATACGTCACAAATAAAATAAAAAAAATATATTAAAATAAATGCATTAGCATTTATTTTTATTCAGTTCACACATGTAAAGCTTATTTTACCGAATCTGCCTCACGGTAGATTCTACGATGCGGTAATCGTTTCATTATGAGTCTACTCATATTTCTGGAAAAATAAAGATAAGATTAGTTCTTCGACTTCATAAAATCAAAATAACCGATCACATATTTTTTTCATGCGTATTTTCGTGACGCCAAAAATATAAATAGATCTCGAAGTTTCCGGAAAACTTCGGGCGGCAGGCCTGTAAACAATTTGGAACGAAAATAGACAAATGTTATCCCAAGTAGTCGTGCGGCTCTTTATAAAGTCTGAGCGTGCATTACTCCTCATCATTCGGTGTTGAAAATTTCGCGTTCGGAGCCTGCCGTGTTATCAGTGCGTTACGATATTTTAAACATGTTTGTGAATCCAATGAACGTGCTTAATTTATTACTTGCAACATTTCAAACAATGTATCTACCAACGACTGAAGTCAATCGGCAAGAAATCATTCTGAAAGAATCGATTCAAAAGATTCTTCTGGACAGTATATGGGACTTCAACACTTTAGAAGTATCTGAAGAATCTACATTGGGTTTCGTAGACGACTTTCCCGGAACAGACGCAGAATACGTCGAAGACGCCGAAGATTGGAGTGAGGAAGGAGTGGCTGGACCTTCTTCATCTGTGTGCCCTAGTCCTGTAAACGATGAAATCCCATTTGATTACAAAAAAAGGGCAGTAGAGTACTGGCGGAGTGGAAAAAAAAGCTATCTCAAGTTTTCTACTGTACAAAAGTCATTTGCTAGACTTACTAATCCTCGTCAATTAACGAGATGGGCAAAGCAAGTGGACGAAGGAGGAACGCGGAAAGTAAAATTGATGATTATCGCCGAATTTACATTAAACAAATTACGAAACGCTATAGAAGCTGGATTAATAGTCCATGACTCGGACATCAAAAAATGGGCTCTGGAAGCATGGGGAGAGCAGGGGAGTGGCGATAGGCCTTTCGTGGCCTCTTCAAAATGGATATACAATTTCAAAAAAGCCCATCGGATCGTTTCAAGAAAAATCACAAAGTTTGTCTCAAGAAAGACGATAGAAGACAGTGCTAATTTGAAAAAATCAGCTGATGAGTTTGTTGCTTCTGTCAAGCCTTTTATAGCAGAATACGGGCCTGAAAACGTATATAATTCTGATCAAAGTGGATTCCAGCTTGAAATACATTCAGGACGTACGTTGACGTATGCAGGAACGGAAAAAGTCGAGTGTTCTGCTCAATCCATATCATCTACAACTCATAGTTATACTATTCAGCCAATTGTCTCCTGTGATGGGCGACTACTATCTCCTCTATTGATAGTATTAAAAGAAGCAGGCGGTCGCTTTGGTCCTCTAGTAGAAAAAACATTAATCCGTCCCCCGAATGTATACCTCCTCCCTTCGTCATCTGGCAAAATGACAAAAGGTAATGATGTACTGCAATGATAATTTTCTTTTTATTACTGCAATGTGCATGAATATTACTGGTAGCAATGTTTTGCAATTACAGACCACTTCAAAACATGGCTAAAAGAGGTGTTCTTTCCTAACGTTGGACGAAGAAGCCTACTTTTACTGGACTCCTGGAGCGGTCACTGCAGCAATATTATCGCAGAAACGAAGCCTGTAGATAAAGATGTTGTGTTGATGACTATACCAAAAGGAACTACCGGAAGAATTCAACCTTTAGACGTTTATGGTTTTAGGGTGTGGAAAAACTTTGTGAAGCGTTTCTCTGACAATGCGATCCTACACAATTACGATGTTAATCTTCATTTACGGAACAATATTATAAAACTACAATCACTTGTACATAATTAACTATCTTCGCCTAGGTATCGATCCCTTTTTCAATATGCTTGGTATAAAAGTGGCTATGTAGACGACAGATTAGAAAGTTTTCCAAATCCTGCCGAATTCGCTTTCGAAAAATCTTCCGTTATGAAATGTGCTGTTTGCGGTGCACTACCTATAATACGATGCTCATGGTGTAAGAAAGCATTCTGCTTCGAACACTTTTTCCACGATCATCACTACTGTCATGAATATGAGCCATAATTTTTTGTTACAAATATTTTTGGTTAACATTATTTTTATCATATAGAATTTTCTGAAATTTTCAGTCCCAAGATTTTTTTGCTTTCCAGAATTAATATTCTTGGAGTATTCCCATATATCCCATATTCCATACATGTATTGGAACGAATAAATTTGGAATGAAAATAGTATCATCTGTAGAAATGTTATATTATCAAATTCACATATTACCTATGTTTCGAATCCTGTGTGCTAAATTATGGTTTTTGATAGTAGAATAAAATAGTAGAATTAGGAATTCGCCCTCCAAGCGAAAACGGGAGTTTTTTTTATGCAAGCATCGGCTGTATACGATTTATATTTTTTTCGGTTCTTTTATCCTGAAAAAAAAATTATCAGGGTGGTTTACCCCCACAAAGGGGTGGGCGCGTGTCGGACGGTATCATTTTTTAATTCTGTTGCTCTGAAATATATGCTTGCCAAATTTTATTGAAATCCGTCGGGTGCTTCTATGGGAAATATTGAAAGCTTTGAAATATATATATCTGGTCAAACAGTGGTTTTTGGGAAAAAACCAAAAACACGTAAACTGTAATATCATTTTAGTTTCAAAACGATGCTATTTGTATTCCAGTTCGATTATTTTTCGCCGAAAAAAAAGAAATAAAGATTTAGATAGGGGTAGTTTACCCCCTTAAAGGGGTGCGTCCGTGATGCACACTACCATTTCTGAGTCCTGTTGGCTCGAGATATATGTATACCAAATTTCATTGATAATCGTCAGGTGCTTCTAAGAAAAAAAAAAAAATTATTGTTTTTCTGCCAAAGTTTGAGGGGCTGTTTCACCCCTTATATATCAACGAGGGATGATAAAAAAAAATACGTGTCCCTTAAATTTCCGAGTTCTACAACATATATCAAAATTATCGAAATCGGGGTCGGACACTTGGGAATGTTTCCTTGTGAGATGATCCCTTAACCGTTCACGAGGTATAAGTATACCGCTCACTGGGTAGCCACAACTGACGAAATGTCTTACGAATACTGGCTTTGTATCCGATGGTAAGCCTCAGTGTGAGTTCCAATTTTGCTTCACTTCAGATGCGTGCACATCCGATCCTCTCCGTCGTACGGTCTTCCGAAGAGCCAGACCGAACGATCGCTCACAACGCAGGCTTGCGCCCTGAAAGCAACCTTCGGGAACCATATGTCTGATATGCCCGGGGAGGCATACTCGATGCATCCACCGCGGCGGAGAATCGCGTACGGCATCTTATCAGGGTTTCCTTATGTGCCACGACTCTTCCGCTTAGAACAAGCTTCCAAGCCGACCAGCGATCGAGTTGGCGGCGGCAGGAACTCACGAATAACTAGGTAAGCCCTTTGGGCGACTGCATCTCTGGCGATATTCCATACGACGTGTAGGGGCTTTCGCGAGCCACTGCCCGAACGTACTGCGTCATATTGCCTGTCGCGTCCTCCAGGCGTCACTGCTATTCGGTCATCGAACACGCCAACTAAACTTTAACCTGCTCACCCGTCGTGGTTTTATAATAAAAACACACTACCTTTTCCAGCTCACTTAAATTTCTTCACGTTGACATTCAGAGCGTGGGTAGATCTACCTTCCGTAACGGCATATCAGCACCATTACGTTCTCATCAGAGGGTCCGTTTGTGCAGCATCCGTCCGGTAGTGCACACCACTATGTTTCGATGTCATAAGGTGGGTGAACTTATAGGCAGATCCCTTTACTGTTGGTGATGGCGTTACCTAGGATTTGCTCATAGTACGGTAGAAGACCGACTATAAAAACTTTAAAACACATGCGTTCATCTTAAAGACGGACAACATAGAAAACTCCATTCATACTCTCGCTTTGGCATCACGAACGCCGCCGCCCCGCCGGTCGTTCATCTGGCCCTCCTATCGAGTCTTTGCACGTAGCGGGACGTAATGACGTTGAATCTCTTCCAACTCAGCCATGATCCCCACAGCACTCGTGTGGTTAACGTTCGGAGCTGACTATAAGTCAGCCCGAAACTGATTAGTTCACTCTCGCTATAAGAAGTCCAGACTCCTCACCATGAGATTGTCAAGACGGTGAAGACGACATTATTACGAGGTACTCGGCATAGCTCCGCCACTTGGTCCCCTAGATCATCAATTTACTCGTATTTTTCTACCTTGAGCTCGTGCGCCCTATTTTGCGCGCCTTCACTGGACACCACTTGAGCATCCAAGACATAAGCGATATTTCCTTTGGATATAATAAGGTCAGGTCTGCGTCTCCCCACCGAAGTGTTGAACGCCTTCTCAGCGAGTATGTCAAAACCCTTCTGCCTGAGGAAGCCTGTGACTTGAAGGCATAAGTCGTCATGCCGTAGGATCCTCCCGCCATGAGTACGGAAGCAACGTTGAACGCACTGTGCCGGAGGTTCCCTTCCGGGGCATCCAGTACGACACAAGTCGTTCAAGTGTCCCCTCCCACGGGAGCATCTCGCCCTTGTTGGAAGACAGTTAGCGCGGATGTGATGGTAATGCACATAGTCGGCGCCAGGTATGCACCCGGCGCCGGCCGACACCTAATTGGAACTCAGTCGACTCATCGGAGTCTCCGTGAGACCGGTGCCGTCGTTCGAATTATGCAACCTCACGGCCATCTGTTTCCAGAGCTGAGCGACCTTTGTTACTCACACTCCGTCCACCCGCATTAGTTGTTCGCACTGCATGAGCTGATTAACCACATGCGTGGTAACAGCAGCAGCGCAGGCCGCGGGGAATGTGCTTTGGCAAAGGCGCTTAAGCCTTTAGCATTGGTATACCCAAACCGCCGTCTTTGATGCTCGCATGGAAGTAGCTACTAGGTACATCATGGGGCAGACGAAGCCAGGATCGGACAGCGGCCCTCACCTGCGTATCCGCACTCTTTAGAACTGAACTTTGGCCGATGTCCCTGCTACAATCCACCGGTAGTAAAACCGGGGAAGCAGGCAGACTCGCATAAGCTGTAATCGCTGTTGTGGTTTCCGCGGCGCTTTGGTTATTCTAGCCAAACAATCCCTCAGCGTGTCGGACACTTCTGCAACGTCGTCCTTAGTACCGTTATACCTGTTGCCCAGATAGCCCCAGACGTCAAGAACGGACCGTTGAGGAAGAATTCCGCTCTCGAGGCGAAACTCTGCATCTGCAACGATCTTCACTTTCTTTTCGCGACCGGAAGCCACCATCGGCAACACGCCAGATTTTCTTAGGTTGACTGCCAACCCGGAACGCGCCAAGGCATACTCGATACGATGCAAATTCTCCTGGAGACCCCGTGGAGTCGAAGCTAGGAGTACAATCTCATCAGCATAAGCTAGGGCGTTCACACGAACTCCCTCCAGTGTATAGCCAACTTCCTCCGAGAGAACGCCCAGTGCTCTATCTACGACCACATTGAACAACAGGGGCGATAGCGGGTCTCTGCTTTACGCCGCGCCCGAGCTTTATGGGCGCGGTCACTCTACCTTGCAGCTTCAGGGTGGTGGCCCTGGCATACGTATTGCGTATGTACTGACGGAGCTCGGGTGGTAAATCTAGTTCTTCCAGAGCCCTGTGGATGGCCTCGTGAGCCACGGTATCAAACGCCTTGGACACGTCTACCGTGGCCACGTGCAGACTGCGTATCTTACGCCTAGCATCCTTAAGGACACATGATAGTATGGTGGTATTCTCGAACACCCCGTCTGCTGACCTGAAGGCCATTTGCCTCTCATCCACGAGATCCAAGCTCACCAGCCTGGCTGACAAGATCTTGTGAAATTGTTTAATTCCCACAGTTCGTATGCTGAGAGGTCGGTAGTCCGAAGGCGCTGGCCGTTCGGGCATACCAGCCTTCTCCAGGAAAACTGTGTGTGACGACAGTAAAGCATCAGGGGCCGCTCTTGCAAGAAGCAGGAGATTGTAGCACAACGCGCGGAGCACCGCCGGAACGGCGTTCCGCTGCCTGGGAGTTACACCGTCAGGTCCAGGGGCAGAACCAGGTCGCACGGCATTCCTAGTGACCTCAGCCACTGTTATTGGAAGCCATAGCTTGGTCTTATCAAACCGCCGGTCGCCCAGCATGCCCGTACCTACGCTACCGTCGTCAGGAATTACCCCGTAGCCGGAAAGCGCCCGCCTGGTTCTGTCGACGTCATAGACCCTACCTCTGATCGCCGGCATCTATCCGTTCTCCGCACTCCTGGTCCCCAACAAAGGTCGCCAGTAGTCTTTGAACTCGCGAGGTGCCGGTTTCACGTCTGGTACGTCTCCGTCAAGAACAAACTTGAGACAAGTGTTCAAGTTCTTTTTGTATAATTCCTGGATCATGGCATATTCTCTCTTGCGCCTCTGCTTCCCATTCTCTCTTCGAACGGTTGGAGGTCTCGCTCTGTATCGTGTACATTGAGGACGCTCTACCGTGGGGAAAACCTCACCTAGCCATGAACCGACATCATCGGCGCTCAGCTCCAGACACATGATAGCCTCCTGCGATAGCACACGGGCGGGCCGACTGGTACGTGCGAATTCCTCTGCACCTCTCGACGAGGCGCTGGATTGTGGATCAGCCCCGTGTGTTCAGGCTGACCAGTCGGCGGTAGTAACGCGACATTAGCACCATTGTCATCTGCCCGTTCACCCGTGCGGCGGTCCGGTCATCAGACCCGGCAAGTAGAGTCACTGCCGGGCCCTGTTGGCGGAACATTTCCACCATCTCCTGGTACTCCGGCGAGCGCCGTTTCCCTTTGATGGATTCAAGGTTCCTATGTGGTAAGAGAGACAACAAGTGTTGGTTCATGAATCTCACTCCCCCAGCTAGTATGGCATTAGCTTCGGCACGGGCGTAGACGCATTTCCTCAGGGCCCCAGCGCTGTTTCACCCTCTCTACAACGATAGCGTCGCTGGCCTCCACTGGATGGCGTTTCTTAATATGTTGACCCAGGCCTTGCTTGGCTGAATATCCTTTATCACAGTGCGGACATGGATGGGCTGATTGACTGCAAGGCAGAACTCGATCGATCGGGTCGACAACGTTCACGATTCTTCCGCCTCCATTCTCACCATCATGGGCACGCTCTGCCCAGGCACCAATCCGATGGCCCAGGCTGGTTCGTTTATTATTTATCGAGCTTAAATCCATCATTTTGAGCGTGTTGCAGGACAAAGAGATTTGCAACTCAGAGTCCCACGAGAAACCCGTCCTTTTCTGGCCCCACATTGAACATGGCCCTAGGGACATGGCCTCTTCCTTGCGGAATTGACCTTTAGGGCACACGCACGTGGCGGTCCTGCGCAGCCGGAGATATTGTTCCCGGCTCAAGAGATCCGATCAAGATTCCGGATGCTTGGGTGGTTTCCTGTTGTCAGGTCCTATCCCCAGTCCCAGCTCGCTCATCACACCCTCGCACCGAGGTCTACCCAACTGGTAGACCTACCAAACACAGACGCGACTCTTGGTTTCACCCGAAGGCTACTCGTGGCGGGACCCGAACCGAAGTAAGAGGAGGTCGCTTGCTGACTATGCTTGCCGTGGAGAGTCATAGTTACTCCCGCCGTTTACCCGAGCTTGCTTGAATTTCTTCACGTTGACATTCAGAGCACTGGGCAGAATTCACATTGTGTCAACACCCACGAGGGCCATCGCAATGCTTTGTTTTAACTAGACAGTCGGATTCCTAGTCCGTGCCATTTCTGAGCTGAGCGTTGAATGGCGGCCGAAGAGAACGACCAAAATGGCGCGAACCGCCAAGAAAGCCTCACAGCAAGGAAGATCTGCGGGAGGCCAAAGCACGGGACCGAGCTCGGATCTGCAACGCACGAGAAAAAAAGAACCGAAGCCCAATTTTCCCCGAAACATCGTTCACCTCGCCCAGGTCCGGCACGTTAGCCAAACCCGCTTCCCTAACAAGCCCAACGCGCCCCGCTCCTCAGAGCCAATCCTTATTCCGAAGTTACAGATCCAATTGGCCGACTTCCCTTACCTACATTACACCCAGAGAAATGATTTCTTTGTATCAAATAGAATTTATTTCGGACAAATAAATTATTTTCTTTGTATATCTGCCTACTAATATTTTACTTGTAGCAAATATAATCTTTTATTTAACTACATATTTGTGATCTAGTTAGTATTTTTATTTGGATCTAATATGTGAGGTAGTTGAAACAAATATATTATTTATTTATTACAACTAAATTTTTTTCGTTGACTTTTTCTTTTATCTCTCCATAGGGGAGACCGGGGCAAAATGGCATAGCAGGGCAAAACGGGACCGTCAGGGCAAAACTAATTCTTACAATAATTTTTGGATGCCCCATTTTATTCCAACGATACATCCCGATTTTGAAATTCGTTTTGCCCTACGTACCGCCATCGCCACCATCCAAAGTAATTTGAAAATTGCGTTATGTCTCATAATCCCGTTTTGCCCCGCTGTGCTATTTTGCCCCGCTCTCCCCTAAATCTCTTCTTTCTTTTTGGAGAAAATCAAATAAATAATGCATTATATAATTAAAATATTTTTATTTTCTGCGTTACATTATACAGACTTAGTCTTAAATATTTACTTAATTGCTTAAAGCATATTATCTTATATGCAAAGTATCTAATACCGCTAAATTATTATGCGGCATAAGGAAGTGATATATAATAATTGTTTTGGATTTTGCGGAGATATAACGGAGTCGGATCTGGCAAATTTGTTACATTAATGGAATAGTTTTGAACATTTATTTCGATCGGTTCAACCACATATAAATGGCGGTGTTCGTCAAAACCGACTGTCCGTAAATTTTGATAAGACAACGAAACCGTCTCCTGCCTCACGAATACTGCTGTTACTCGACCGAATTGTGGTAAATCGTCGCGCATATCGATTCGTACAACAAGTTTCCTCGCTTTATACAACCGTCCGTTATAATTAATCCATTTAACGGAAATGAATTCTTCATCAAATTGACAAACTGTAAAAGTAACGGGGGTCCTTGTTTTATAACATTTTTCAGAATTTCATCATTCGACAGACTATACGCTAACTATAATTGATGATTGATCGCAATAGTTTGAGGCAAGTTAATTCGGCTCGCCGAATTTCGAGCCGTTTTCGAGCTTGCAAATGTTGGTATATAATTCGTGATGTTCCTCTACTAGAACTTTAAAAAAAAAATATGCGTGCCGACTTGATAGGACGGTGCGAGAACAATATCCACGATGTCACACAAACTAGTGTAAAATGACCACACGTTATCGCCTTCTGAAATAAGATGCCCGACCATGAACCCGAAATTTCTTACAATACACATCATTTCTGCGGCTTTAATGTTAATTTTTTTTTCTTAATGCATCTTCAGTTATCACTGGTGGCTTATTGCCGAATTCAATGTATCCGTAATCAAAAGACTGAATGCAAGCATTTATCCATTCCAAAGATATCATCTGAATTGTTGTGTAATAGTTTATAATAAGAGTTTTGACGTATTTACAAACTCCCTCGAGTAAGTCGTGCATTATATCAACGGCATATTGAGTATTGAAAATCGAGTTTTCTTTTATCCCGGTCAATTCGTCGCCAACAATAAGATCGTCGTTATAATTTTCTGGGGTTCGTAGAAAATCTTCGTTCTCTTTGATCGATGTTAGTGAGTCACGTTTGTGACATTGCAGATACGGCAGAAAAAATTACTCGAACAACTCGAATAGCCAAGCATCGCATTTAATCCTGCATTATCGCCAAGTATCATGACTAATGAGAAATTGTCATCGGTTGCAGTTACTTCATTATCTAACATGGTTCCAACGTTACACAACAATTCAGAGGTACTTTAGATAACCCCTTGAATAGCTGTACGGGATAGACTTTTGTCAAGATATAGCTTTGAAAAATAATTATGTGTTATTTTCCGTAATCGATCGTCAATTCTAGGCAATTCGTTAATCGACTTATTCTCTGGTGCCAAACAATCTCCTTCAAGTAAGTCAATATCGTCGTCACGTAAATCCGGTTGCTCTACATTTCGCGGCCTTACATTAATTTCGGGCAAAATGTTAGGCTGCTACCGAGGTTGAATATTTCGTATATGACGTTGGAAAGAGTCTAATCGTTGAAAGGTTCCCGCGCAACGACCCTGGCCACAAGTGTAATTTGTCAAAGTGATGTGGTACATCTGACTGTATAAAAATAGTGCCTCCGGGGTATTATAGCTGTCTCGGCAATAATCATAATGATTCCGAAATGCGCAAAAGTACATTTTTATTTTGATATTGCTTTACGCGATAATAGGTCACCAGTATTTTGTTATGTAATGTTATTATTGTTCTAGAGTATAAAGAAAAAGCGGCGTAAAAAACATAGAACTGTCGTTATGTCCAGCATAAAAGATACTCTATACGGTCTATACGGTGTACCCTATTTAGAAAAGGGAGTCCGAAGCAACTATTCAGTCTCCAAAAATAAATCGATGCATAAGAACTTAAAATAATAACACTTACATAGTAGCGAAAAAAAAATTATAAAAACGTAAACGTAAAGTTTCTCGAGTACTGTCTGCCTTAAAAATGTAATACTAATGTGATATCTCTATCAAACAAATGCTGATGAATACGAGCCTTTACCACCGATGACGTTATCTCGTCAGACGTTGTATTTTAGCACTAAACTTGAACCTGGAATTGCACTCTTAAGAGCTGCGTAAAATACTCAATATCCGTTTTCGAAACAAGCTATCAAAAGCAAAAAAAAAAAAATATACGTACTCGGAGTGTGCTCTAAAAGCTACGTAAAAGGTTCAATCCCCGTTTTCTAAACAAGCTTTCAAGAGCAAAAAAAAAGAAAAAATATTTGTACTGAGAATGCGCTCTTAAGAGCTACGTAAAAGTTCCAAATTATGTTTTCAGAACAGGCTCTCAAGAGCAAAAAAAAAAAAACAGAAATGCATGTACTTAGAATGCGCTCTTAAGAGCTACGTCAACGATCAAAATTATGTATTCGAAACAGGCTCTCAAGAGCAAAAAAAAAGTAAAAAAAATACGCGTATTCGGAATGGACTTTTAAAAACTATGTGAATGATTCAATTTACGTATCCGAAAGCGGATAGGAATTTTTTAAAACACACATACTCGGAATTAGCTTTCAAGAACTAGGTTAAATTCAAATACGTCTATACTCGAAGCAGACTCACAGAGAAAGCAACATTTCGTTGTACTCGCAAGCAGCAAAAATAAACTCAATCATCCCATCGGGCTTATGAAATAATAACATATCTTGAAAGCTACTATAGTAATGTGATTATCTCAATCAGGAACTGATGCACATGAGCCTTTATCCTCGATAGACTAACTTATCGAGTCATATGAATTTGTACTTTGGCATTCAATATATGATATGTATAGTTAACACTCTGCTGTAACTAATTGGCTGTTAACATAAGGAATGTAGTGACAGACGCAATACACTACCTGTAATCTCGCACTACAGTTCGCTGATCAGCCCGGTAACACACGGTGACACTTTCTCCTTTTGGATGATCAATTTGTAGAAATACCTTTGGATAAACATCCACGTATTGAACGCCTCGGGTGGATAGACGAGGTTCATCACGTGTAAAATCTTGTAATAGGTGCCAACGGCCGCCAATACGTTGCTCATTTTGTATTGGACGTTCTCGAACAACACGTAGTAGTCTTTGGCTGCGTAGATTGTTTCTCCAACGATGATAACACACAGATGTATCGGTAGCAGTTATTCGTTCTTTTTTTTCCTCTGCTCGGGGAAAATTTGCATGCTGACGGAATCCTGAAAGCGAAACAAATCGTCTGATAGTACGCAGTAAACCTTAGTTTCGGTTATTGATTGAGCATTTGAATTACCTTAACGTGTACAGCAAATATTTCTTGAGCCTCTGCTATCGTTGGTTTCCACGATCTAGCCTTTTCGCGAATTATCGCTGCCGGTAGCAACGTTGGCAACAAGTGCATTGTGCAACAACATCTTTATCATCTGTAAATACACCATTACATAATTTGTGTGATTATTATTACATTACACATTACATTATTACATTAATTATAATTATATTAATTTTATGATATTTATTATTTTTTTTTAACGTTCATTACCTTCGGAGGTCGCTGACGGAAGACTGTTTAGAATCTGATGTGCAATCGAGTGCTTGTCGAAACCTATCGAAATCGAATCGAAACCTACGAGAATAGAGTCATATTAAGAATGCTGAATTTCAGCAATGTATAAATTCGGAAAAATTATTGAAAATATCGCCAGAGAAAATTTATATACTAAGGTGTATCCTAATGTATGTTTGAAAAGCGGCCATTCCTTGGTAATATCGTTGATCGTAAGATCCTTGTTTGTAAATTGGAGAACGCGATTTGGAGCGGTTATCGTCCAGCGCTTCAGTACCTCCGTCCACAGCTCCGAGTAACGTCTGAGCCATCCTTGGGATTCGAGAAACTATTGCTCCGGCAATACTACAACAAATCAATATTAGTAAAATGGTATAAGGGCGCATGGTATTTTGTCGGACGGTGAATAATGCTGAACACCCTAATTACTAACGTTTACACAGTGAAAAAGTTTGTACTTTTTACAACAATTTATTGTCCTCAAACGTCCAACGTGCTACAATTTTTTCCTGTCTTCACAGATGTAAGGAAAATGTATATGCGTGAAAATAGTTCATAAAAAGTGAAGTACTTACGATTTTCGGTTGTTGTAACTTTCGTCGAGATCTTATCAGAGGAAGATTCCAGAGTTTTCAATCCTTTCTCGTCCGTAGCAGTCTTGAAGTTTCTATGTTTATAAGGCAGCTTACCTTTGGACGTGTTTTGCTTAACACCCTCTGCATGTGGTGGTATGTAATAGGCCTCCTGAATTAAACCCACAATTAAATTTCAAAATCAGTGGTACTTAAGAATTTATTGAAGATGTTGATATTGTACATACAACAAATTCTGTTGGAAATAATTCCACAATTAACTCCGCCACGGCCTTGAAGTACTCGTTATTTAAGTCGCGACCATGAACAACCATCAAACGCTGGACGATTACGGACGTTAGTTTGCGACGCGCAGCTTCGTTGAGCTTTTCATTTTTTTCAAAATCTCTCAAGACATCTAGCCCACTTTTGCAAATCGATAAGAAACGTTTCAATTCCTGTTTAAGTTGAAAGTAACATCTCAATGTAGTATATCCAATGTCGACGAAAGTTTAGTAAATAACGAAAAATATATAAATAATAATGAATAGTAAAATCGTACCGCTTTACACTTCAGTTTGTTACTTGCAATCCCATGAAGATGCACTGTTTGCACTGGCAACCGGAACTGGAGTGAATGCTATCGAGGAGTTCGATTTTTTTAAGTGGTGGAGATTGTGTAGTTTCTCCAACCGCTTCGTTCGCGTCATTCACAATTTGTTGTTGAGTATTGTCGATGATGTCTTCATCGATGATTATTTCCCCGGGGATCTCACTTTGTTGTATCAAGACGGACAAATCGTCCAAATTGATCACCTGATCAAGATCTTTTGTATCCACACAGAATGCAGTTGAACGTTTTAGCTCATAGTCTTTCAGGTTTTCATTTTGTGCCCTGCCGACTTGAATTACGTATTCATCCGTGCTAGAAGTCGTCTCCGTGTGAATCTCGGGTGCAGCTTATACATTTAAAAAAAAAAAAAGTTTGTTTAATGCAACAACATCGTAAACATCGAAAAAGGCATTTTATATATATGGATACAGATATATATTTTTCAACGCATGAATGCCATTGTTTCCTTCGACTAAAATTGTAACCTTCATATAGTTTGAAATCTATATATTATGACGGATATTCTGTCAATACTTTCCTTTTTGGTGGGCCGGTCGAGATCTCTTCTCGCGAAGTCGGGGCAGGCGGGTATAGACGGGGGGGAAATAATAAATGAAAATTTTGTTTAGAAAAATGACCAATAATGTACTCTTTTAATATCTCAAAATTTAACAAAAAGGAATAATAAATTAGCGAAGTATGAAAACGATGATACAAAAATAATAATCTTTCGCTTCAACGCCGGTACTGGTACGTTGAAGACGAAACCAGTAGAAACAATAATAATCCCCGCTTCAACGCCGTTACCGGTACGTTGAAGCGTCGAACAAAAAGAAAAAAAAAGGAATAAACTAGGGCTAACCGAAAATAATACTCTATCCGTACCGGTTCTTTCGACGCCGTTACTGGTACGTCGAATCCTTACTATAATAAAAACAAAAAGAAAAAAAAAAAAGAAAAGGGACTAACAAGATCGCTTGACGACTATTCGGGCCGACGCCGTTACGGGTACGACGGCTCGAATACGCAAAATGGGGCTATCGTAAAGGAATGTGGATCGAGAAAAGATTTACGCAGGGAGGGGTCAATCACATGGGAAAAAGCTTGCCGGTGAAAAGAAACTAATCCGTGTTAAATCCTCTCACGTAACTCAGGTTTGCCTGGGCGCCAGCTACTTTCACGGTGTAGCACCAAACTTGAAATGAAAAGCGGAGGAAAGAAAAGAAAAGAGAAAAAGAGAGAAAAGAAAAAAAGAAAAATAAATAACGAGGGAATTTATGGCTTTATCGCGGCACACGGCTAGCGGGGGACGAGGGGGGGGGGGGGGCGGGGAGAGTGAGACTTCTCAGGGCCTGGGATACTGTCCTAGTGGCTCTTAATTCGATGACCTCGGCACAATCAACAGTCTACTAAAATTCCCGTATACGGGTCGCGGGGCAGGGGGGGGGGGGGGAAATATACTAGAATAATAATAAAAAAAGATTCGGGGTTATTCGCGAAAGATTACCGCCACTCACGCGCACTTAATCGTAGGCAAATGGCCAACGCACGTGGCAGCCGGTGTTCGGCGGTCGAAGATAGCACCGAGAGACAAAGGCGCTAAGTCGCAAATAACAAAAGAAAAATCCACAAAGAAAAAAGAAAACGGTGGCAAGAAATATCACAAAAATTCACTTAAATCTATTACGAGGGGCGTGGGGGGGGGGGGGGTTTCGGGATACGGGCGAGGGTCGAGTTCGGGGGGGGGGGGGGGGTTCGGGGAGGGAAGAAGATTTTATCGGCTACTCACTCAACCAGCACGCTTCCTTCTTTACAATTTAATTTCCGGAGATCGTTAATTCCTGGATCGGCTGAGTCGTTATAATTTCCGTACGAGATTTTCCTTGGGCGGCCTGGTCGTTATGATTTTCCGTAGGGAATGTTCCGTGGACGGCCTGGTCGTTTCAATCTTCCGCAGGGGGTATTCCGTGGACGGCGTGGTCGTTACAATTTTCCGCAGGGGGGGGGGTATTCGGTGTGCGATGTTCCTTGGGCGTACCGGGCAGTCGTAACAGGCAACAATGGTTCTCCAGAGAGAGATCTGGTCCGGGGGGATACAGCCGAGTCGTCTTAAATTCGTAATACTTGTTAACAATTCTCGCACTCGTCTCGCTGTCACACACGCTCGCTCAACGTCCTGGCTCGAAGTAACGATGGCCTCGCCGTTTCCGGCTTCTTCTTCGTCCTAAGGGTCTGCCTCGTGCTGGAGCGACAGGTGTCGCAAATTTGATTGGCGCTCCTCGGGACTGGCTGGCGGCGGGCGTCGGGATTGGTCGCGGGCTGTTGCGAATATTCTTCGCGACGGAAGGCTCGTCGCGACGCTCGGCGCGCGCATCTTCGTTATCGATTGGCTAATCGATCGACTAGCCATTCTTGCCGCCGGGAAGTGGCGACCTCGGTGGGCTGGCGTGGAACGTCCGTTTGACAGGACTTGCGGCGACGAATAGTGTTTTGCCCGTACGACACACCTTGTCGATTTATACTCGGCATTCCGAGCCGAGAGGGTGTCGCCGGGTGTTTCAGTGTCGGTGGACGGGTCGGACAGGGTGCTCCGACTCGACGAAATTTTCCCAAGCTTGGCTGTGACGGGCTTCTTCTCGGGGCTGTCGAGGGCGAATTTGCAGGTTAGTCCCAGGAAGGTCTGCCGGTTTGCTTCACGGTGTGCGGTTTCATCCTGACAGGTCTGTCGGGGTAGGTGGCGACGTAGGACGGTCTTTGATCAGTCTTCGGTGGCTGGCGAGGGCTTCGGTGAGTCTGGAGGTGGGTCTTCGGTGGCTGACGATGGCTTCGGTGAGTCTGGCGGTGGGTCTTCGGTGGCTGACGATGGCTTCGGTGAGTGAATCGAAGGGCTGACGGGGTACCAAGGACTGAGGGTAGGTCGGGGGAGGGCTAACAATGTTGTGTGTCGTTTCTATGTTATAGATTCGTAATCCTAATTACTTATTCTAATTTTTCCCTAGGTGAGTGGCGGGACTCCGAGCCAGGCTAAGCGGGGAAAGCTGTGACGCACCACGTCACAATATATATATATATATATTGTGACGTGGTGCGTCACAGCTTTCCCGTCTAGCCTGGCTCGAGGTCCCGCCATTCACCTAGGGAAGAATTATATTAAGTAATTAGAATTAAAACCTACAACGTAAGAACGACTCTCAATATTGTTAGCCCCCCCCCCAAATTACCCTCCGTCCCTGCTGCCCCATCAACCCTTCGGCTCACTCACCGAAGCCCATCCCCAGCCACCGAAGACCCGTCGCAGACTCACCGAAGACTCATCGACAGACCAACGAAGACCATCGAAGACCATCGCAGACCACGGCAGCCCATCGAAGACTTCCCATCAGCCAGATTGACCCAGCTGATAACCGCCAAACCCCGAACGACCCTGAAGAACATGAAACGGTCCAATAAATTTCGACCTGGGATAGTCCCCTGGCACTAACCTGCAATTTGCCCTGGACAACCCGAGGGAGAAATCCGTCGCAATCACCGGTGGAAAACTTCCGACGAGTCGGAGCACCCTGCCCGACTCGCCCACCGACACTGAAAACCCCGGCGACACCCTCTCGGCTCGGGATTCCGAGTATAAACCGACGAAGTGTGTCGTGCGGCTAAAATCCACTGTCCTCCAGACGAACTGTCAGATCGCCGTTTCGTCACCGAGCCACCAGAGTCGCCACTTCCCGGCGCCGAGGAATCACTCAACGATCGATTGACCAATCGATGCCGAAGATGCGTGCGCCGAGCGTCGCGACGAGCCTTCCGTCGCGACGAATATTTACACGGCCACGCGGCCAATCACAACGCCCCTCGACAGCCAGTCCTGGAGCGAACCAATCGGATACCCGCACACCTGTCGCTCGCTTACGCGATCGACCCAAATATCGACGAGGAAGCCGGAAGCAGCAAGGCGAAAATCACTTCGAGCCACGGCCTCGTGCGAGATAGAGTGTGTGACAGGTGTGTGCGATTAGAGCGAAAATAATGATATTGAGACGACCCGGCAATTCCCAGGCTCGAGACTCCAGTCCCGGAGAGTAACCAACGACCCCAGCGAAATACAAGGATACGATTTGGACGATTATGGAGATTATAACGACCAGGCCGTCTCAGGAATTAGCGATTACCGGAATTATATTTGTAACGAAGGAAGCGTGCTGGTTGAGTGAGTAGCCGATAAGTTCTTCCCCCCTCGAACCCCCCCGAATTCGACCCTCCACCGCATCCTGAAATTCCACCGCCCCCTGTAGTAGATTTAAGTGATTTCTCTGTGATTTTTCTTGCTATTATCTTATTTTCTTCCTGATTTTTCTTATTATTCTGTATTTTTGCTATTTTCGATTTATTGCCTTTGTCTCTCTGTACTACCTCCGACCGTCGAACACCGGCTGCCACGTGCATCGGCCATTAGCTTATGATTTCGTGCGCGTGAGTGGCGGTAATTTCGCGGATAACCCTTTATTTTTGCGAGCATCCCCCAGTACATTTACTCCCCCTGTCCCTGCGACCCGTCTACGGGAACTTTCATCGACTTTTCTTTGTGCCGAGGTTATAGAATTAAGAGCCACTAGAACAGTATCCCAGGCCCTGAGAAGTCTCATCCCTCCCCCCCCCCCCGTCCCCCGCTAGCCGTTTGTCGCGAAACAAATACTTCATTCCGTTCGTTTTTCTTCTTTTCTCTTACTTTTAATTCCAAGCTTCGGTGCTACACCGTGAAAGTAGCTGGCGCCCAGGCAAACCTGAGATTCGTGAAACCATTTTTGTACAGATTCTTTTTTTTTTTCACCGGCAAGCCCTTTCCCATATGATCGACCCTTCCCCGCGTAATTTTTTCCCGATTTCCCCTTCCTTGCGATAGCCCCTTTTTGCGTATTCGTGCCGTCGTACCAGTAACGGCGTCGGCCCGAATAATCGGCCAAGCGATCTCATTAGTTTCTCTTTTTTTTGTTATTATTAGGATTCGACGTACCGGTAACGGCGTCGAAAGAAACGAGACGAATAGTATTATTTTCGGTTATCCCTAATTTTTTTCTCCTTCTTTTCTTATCTTTAATTCAATTCCGCATTTTTCTGTTCGACGCTTCAACGTACCCGTAACGGCGTTGAAGCGGGGTTTATTGTTATTATTACTGGTTTCGTCTTCAATGTACCAGTACCGGCGTTGAAGCGAAAAGTTACCATTTTTGTTATTATTGTTTACACATCTATTTCATCTATCATTCTTGCCTTGTTAATTATTCTGGGATATTAAAAAGTACTCTCCCGATTATTTTTCTACACAAAGCGTGCACACATTATTTTCTCCCCTACCTGTCCCCGCCCGCTCCCGACTTCGCGAGAAGAGACGTCACCTGGCCCACCAAGAAAGGGAAGTATCGGATAGGATATCCGTCATAAAATTTGGCGCCCAACGTGGGGCCCTGTAATAACAGGGAAAACTAAAATAGTACCCTCGAGGGCAGGGACCTTTTCCCTCCTCGAGTGGGGTTTTTTCCCTGAGTTGCCCAAGTGCTCACCTCGGCACCGTGTACCCCCCTCGTACAACCCCACCCCTCAATATTTTTCTTTTCGCTATTTTCGTCGCTGCCCTGCGCATTACCACCACTCACGAAATCTTGTTGGCAAGCAAGTGCCCGGCTTTATTATCGTTTATTTTATACCTTGGTATCATTTACCCACCATTATCTCTCTGTTACCCTCCCCCCCCGTTTTCCCTGATTGAGTCCCCTGCGAATATTCTTTCTCTTTTTTTCCTTTTCGCTCTTTCTCCCCTCTACCCCCCCCCGTTCGCCCCTAGCCCCGAAAAACTTTTTCGTGTTGAACCCCCCCTTGCTTCGAAAACTTATCTTTTCTTTGTTGCGTTTTGAATTTCCCGAAATAGTTAAAATAAACCTTCACCCAGCCCCGTTGTAAAAATGGACCCCGTGACGACCGCGGAGAATGCCGTCGTGACCATCGCCGGAGGCATCGTGACGACCGCTGTGGACGTCGTCGTGACCACCACCGGGGTCATCGCGACCGCCGGGGGGGTCACTGCGACCACCACCAGTGTCACCCCGGCCGGCCCCCAACCTGCTGGCCCAACCGGCGCCTCTACCCCCCACCCAGTATGATAGCCCCCCCGCTACCGCCCTCCCCCCCGCAATTGCGAGGGAATTAAAACAAATGAAAGGCCACCTGACTTGCCTCCCTCACGTTGGCGATCTCATACGGCTTTGCGATCACGCCGGGTTGAGTATCGCGGGAGAGCGCGAGGACTTGGAAAGCCGATATTGGCGGTACGAAGTTCGCCAGCGGTTTCGGGAAGTCCACGTCGACTGGGACCCTACGGAGGACGAACGTGGAATGGCCGCCCCTTTCACCTTGACATCCGCGCTGCAAAGTGCCGCCGAGTTCAACGACACACTGCGCTCCCGCCTCGCAGGACTGGACCTGGACACCTCACAGGGGCCATCCACCTTCCCAGCCCCCCCCCCCCCCCTCAGCAAGCCCTATCCACGGGCCAAACCCGAGGGCCCTATCAGGATCCTATCTC
The DNA here is from genome assembly GCA_963575735.1 of Amblyjoppa fuscipennis. Lineage (NCBI taxonomy): Eukaryota > Metazoa > Arthropoda > Insecta > Hymenoptera > Ichneumonidae > Amblyjoppa > Amblyjoppa fuscipennis. The sequence goes on from OY754488.1 coordinate 19,987,922, forward strand.
ATTCGACCAAACTGACGACCTGATGTCCCTACATGACGAACCAATCCCCCAGCACCCCCTCAAATTCCCGCCCCAGCCCCCATCGTAACGTTTGACCCCCGATTCACCACTCCCCAAGTGGTCCGACGACCAGCTCCACCCCAAATACCCGCCCGACCCCCCTAGTCCACGTTCCCCAACCCCAACCGCAATCCCCACCTCGATCTCAACCCCCTCCCCCACCCCAAGCCCCACCCCGCTTCCAAGAAACCTTCTGCATCCCCCCCGTACCAACCCCCAGCACCACAGCACCCACGTGAGACCCCCCGTCCCCCGCACCCCCCTCCGTTACCACTCCTCGTTCCAACCCCCGTCCTCCAGCTTTGTAACCCGGGATAACGCCGGAATCGACCATTTCCGTCGATTCGGGCCGCAATTTGCGGGACGGCGTGCCGACGATGGAGAGGAGTACCTCTTGCGTCTGTACGAGTACTGCGCCAGCCGTGCCTACACGGAAGAGGAATTACTCCGCATGCTCCCCGAGTCCTTCACCCACGACGCCCTCATGTGGTATAGGGTATCACACGAAGCCTGGACGTCGTACGAGGAATTTGTGTTCCATTTTCGAGCACGATTCGGCCACAGCGACCTCCAGGAGAAGCTTCGTCGCGAGGTCGAGCTACGAACCCAAGGCCCAGGCGAACCTAGTGGGGAATATCTCACTAAAATGAGGACTTATTTTAGCTTCCTCAACCCTCCCCTCTCCCTGGAAGCCCAGCTCGACCTATGGTATGAGAATCTGCACCCCGACCTGGCCGTCCACCTCAATCGCTCCGACATCAGCAGCTTCCTGGATTTCCAGTTAAGGTGTCGGCGCGTGGAGTCCATGCAGGAACGCAAACGGACTTACGGACCCCCACCGACCCCCGCCCAGTCCGTGCTCCCCTCTGCTGCCTTCGTACCCCAGGGTAAAGCCTACCAAGGGAAAGCGGCTGCGATAGAATCCGACCCTACCCTAACCCTTCCCCCAGCCACCCCTACCACCCAGCCCGCAACCCCCTCGACCTCCCAACAAGCCCCAGCCCCTGCTTTCCCTGCCCCCCCTGCTCGAGCCACCCTCCAACCCCTCATGGCCCTCCAAATTGAAAACCCGAACCCAGTCCCCACCCCCCCAGCCAATCCCACGACCCCTAGAGTCCAGTCAGCCACGGTTCGGTGCTACAACTGCCGACAACAAGGCCACATTTTTAAACAGTGCCTGCAACCCCGCGGTAGCTTCTGCAAGGCTTGTGGTCTCGCAGGATACGACGTAAACACATGCCCAAGATGCCGCCGAATCCGTGAGGGAAACCCCTCGGGGGGAGAACAGTAGAAAAGGCCTCCCCCAAAATCCAATGCCTCCGGGCCCTTGAAATTCTGGACAGCCTCGACAGTTTTAACCCCCGACCGTCCCTGCTACCCGCACCACCCGACCCGCCCGACTCACCCAACGACTACGGGGAAGACGACCGACACTTCCTGTCCTTAAACCTTTCCGGCCGCCCCGTAGAAGCCCTCCTCGACTCAGGAGCGACACGCTCATATTTGGGAGTCACCCTAGCCAAGTCCCTGGGTGTGACTATGAGACCCGCCACTGGAGGAGTACGCGTCGCCAACAACGCGATCGTCCCCGTGGTGGGAGGTATCCGACTTCTCTTCGAAATCGAAGGAAGAATGTGGCCCCTGGACATGCGCGTCGCACCCTTGGGATACGACGCGATTCTAGGGAGAGATTTTTGTAAGCTGTTGGGACTACAAATCGATCACCTGAACGACACGTGGCGTACTCCCAACGGGATTCCCCAGAAATTCGCCGCCTACGGGCATACCCCCCTGATAGTCACCGCGTACCCCGAATTTGCCGGCCTGGTGGAAGTAACTCAAAACACAGAGGACCAATTAAAGTCATTGTTAGACCGTCTAGTAAAACCCCCCACCACCGGAGCCCTCAGTTGCACCACCCTCATTCACCATACCGTTGATGTCAACAATCATCCCCCAATTCGCCAACGTCCTCGAACCATATCCCCTTTCCTTTTGCGAATCGCCCAAGCTGAAGTCGACAAGATGATCGGCGAACAGGTAATCGAACCCTCAGATAGCGGCTGGCTCAGCAACCCAGTGATAGTCCCAAAACCCAACGGCAAACACCGTTTTTGCATCGATTACCGCGGGGTGAATAAAGTCACGCGCAAAGATGCCTACGCCCTACCCAACCTCGACCGGATATTAGACGGACTTCGCCCTGCCCGACATATCTCGAAGTTAGACCTGAGCCAAGCCTACTTCCAAGTCCCGCTAGACCCCAAAAGTCGCCCCATGACCGCATTCGCCGTCCCCGGACGTGGACTTTTCCAATTCACCCGCATGCCCTTCGGACTGACCAACGCCCCTGCCACGTTCCAACAACTGATGGACAGATTGATAAGACCCGAATGGGAGCCACATGTGTTTGCATATTTAGACGATGTCATCATTGCCACCGAAACAATTGATGAGCATTTCGAGTACCTGACTCTCGTGCTAACCGCGCTCAGAAATGCGGGATTAGAGATTAACCGAGTGAAGAGTTCGTTCTTTTGTCCAGAGATGAAATACTTGGGATATGTGATATCCAAAGACGGACTGAAGACTGACCCCGACAAGATAGCCCCGATCCTGAAATACCCCGCCCCCAAGAACCTTAAACAATTACGCCGTTTCCTCGGGATGATCGGATGGTACGCTCGATTCCTGGGTGACATTTCCAAGCACAAAGTCCCCCTTGTGCGACTCCTAGAAAAGGACGCACCGTGGCAGTGAGGAGAGGAGCAGAGTGTAGCATTCGAAGCCCTACGGACAGCCCTAACCCAAGCCCCTGTATTAGCCCGTCCCGACTTTACCAAACCCTTTACCGTCCACACCGACGCCAGCGACCTAGCCATAGGAGCAGTTCTCACCCAAGAGTCCCAAGGCGAAGAACACCCCATTGTATTTTGTAGCCGAGTCCTATCCCGAGCCGAAAAGAAGTATAGTTCCACCGAGAAGGAGTGCCTGGCTGTCCTATGGGCTGCAAAGAAACTGCGGCCATATTTGGAAGGTACCTCATTCCGAGTCATCACCGACCACAGCAGCTTACGCTGGCTGCGGAATATTAAAGACCCTGCCGGAAGACTTGCGAGATGGGCATTAATGATGCAAGACCTCGATATGGAGATTGTCCACCGCAAGGGAGCCCTGAACGTAGTACCTGACGCCCTATCCCGAATGTTCGAAGGAACACAGGAGGCCTTAGCCACCATTGGTGGAACGGTAGACCCTTGGTACCTCGAGCAAATGAAAAACGTCAGCCAATTTCCCTCGAAATACCCTGATTGGAAACTCGAGGATGACCGCCTATACCACCACCGCCCGCATCCCGTGACAGACCCTACCCTGGTAGACCTGGATTCCTGGAAATTAGTTCTACCCCGCGCCGCCCGCCAGAAAGCCATGCACGACGCCCATGACCACCTCCAAGCCGGCCACCTAGGCATAGATAAGACCTACCATCGATTGACCCAAGACTTTGCCTGGCCCAGAATTTTTCAAGACGTCGCGCAGTTCGTGCGACGATGCCCGGTCTGTCAGCTCAACAAGGTGCAGCAGACTGCACCTGTTGGACTAATGAGAGAAAGGACAACCGAAAGCCCATGGACCGTCGTAGCCGCCGACGTCATGGGGCCGTTCCCCCCCGAGCAAGAACAGAAACCGATACGTCGTTGTATTCCAAGACTTGTTCACAAAGTACATCGAAGCCCAACCCCTGAAAACCGCAACAGGACCCACCATTATAGCTGCCCTCGAAAAACTCATCCTGAATCGTTGGGGCTGCCCTCGATACCTCCTGACAGACAACGGTACAGAATTCGTGAACCGATACATGACCTCCCAGCTATCCCAATACGGAATCCGACAGACTACCATCCCTCCCTACCATGCCCAAGCCAACCCAGTTAAGCGAGTTAACCGAACCCTTAAAACCATGATGATATCCTACATAGGTGACGACTACCAGACCTGGAACGTGCATTTCCCCGAATTGTGTTTTGCCCTCAACACCGCTGTCCAAGCCTCCACCCCAATGACCCCCGCATTCCTCAATTTTGGTCGAAACACCCGACCGGCCAAAAGCATACGCAACGAAACCCCTCCCCCGACTATCGAAAACCGGACCGACCCTGCAGTATGGAAAAACCGAATGACCCCCCCCCCCCTTAATACACGACTGGGTACACCGGAATTTATCCTTAGCCGCGCGACGACAAGCGCGTTATTATAATCGAGGACGGTCTGACCAGGAATACCAAATAGGAGACCTAGTGCTCAGGAAAAATCGCGTTCTCTCATCCGGCGCGCAGAACTTCGCTGCGAAACTTGCAGCAAAATATCGCGGCCCTTATGAGATCACTAACAAGCTATCCCCCGTGGTCTACGACTTAAACATCCCCTCCAAGAACACCCGCCCGAAGGTCCATATAAAAGATCTGGAACCCTACCACCCCCCGGAAAATATTGACGATATCCCCCCATTAGGACTACCCCCACCAGCACCACCGATAGCCCCGGCCCCCATTAATAACCCTCCCCCCTCTTTACAGGATGGAGAGACTTCCGTGGAAGACATGCAAACCAGGACGCGGCGGAATCCGAACCACCCCAGCCCGGCGCGGAGCCATCGGGTACGACCTGCCAGTCCCGGAACTCCAGCCTCCATCTCCGACCACCAAGCCGAGCCTCCGACGGCAGCCCCAACCGCCGGAGAAGAGCCCACCAACCCGAGACGACCCCGAGGCCGCCTCCGTGGGAGCACTAACCGACCTCCCGCTGCCCCCACCCGACAGTACGAGCTGCGGCAAAGGACCCGGCCGTAACCCCCCACAACCCCCGACCCCCGACCGTCCCTCTCCCTCCGCCTCCACAGGGGCGATCCCCAAATTGACACTGACCATACCCCCCGGCCCCCTGTCCCACGCCCCGACCTTCCCCACCTCCCAAAACCCCAACCATCCCCCCTGCGCCCCCAAAACCCCAACCGCCAGTCCCCGCACCCCGCCGACTTATTAACCCCCGTAACCCCCCGCTCCTCGCCCCAACCCCCGTCAGCCCCCACACCCCCGATCCCTACCCTCATGTCCCTGCGCCTGACCCCACCAGGCCCCCAAGCCCCCACCATCTCAACCCCCCCGATACCCGCCCTGATGACCCTGCAGATAACCCCGCCCCGCGAAACGAGACCCGACGTAGTCCACGTCAAGCACCCCCCGAGGTGCTGGAACTGTGGGAAGGCGACCCACCGATCGGCCCAGTGTCCGACCCGTCTGGAGAATCGCCCAAGACCGCCTCACTAAGCCGCTTTTCTTTCGCTCTTCTTTTTTGCCCTTCCATTTCTGTTACCCTTCATTTTTATTTCGACCCTCATACTCAGTCATTGTTCCTTTCTCCTTTTTTTTCCCGATCTCCTCGTACCCTCGTACTTGCCACCAAGAGGCCCATAATTTTCTTTTGTTCTTATTCCATTTTCAAACCAAAAATGAGTATTCTAGTTTTCGTTTGTTTTTCTTTGCTTGGCAGCAGAAAGCCATGATGTACAAAAACGGTGTAAATATGAGGAGACTTAAGACTGAGAAACAAAGTTCCTATTACAGTTAACAGATGGCATTAGTACAGTTCTTTCTACCCAACCGTTTCCCCCACCCCGTGCAACCCCCAGTATGAATGTTGCTCAAGTTGTCAGGAGACGAACTTTCGGCAAGTGGTGGGAGTTGTGACGTGGTGCGTCACAGCTTTCCCGTCTAGCCTGGCTCGAGGTCCCGCCACTCACCTAGGGAAGAATTATATTAAGTAATTAGAATTAAAACCTACAACGTAAGAACGACTGTCAATATTGTTAGCCCCCCCCCCCGACTTACCCTCAGTCCCTGCTACCCCATCAACCCTTCGGCTCACTCACCGAAGCCCATCCTCAGCCACCGAAGACCCGTCGCAGACTCACCGAAGACTCATCGACAGACCAACGAAGACCATCGAAGACCATCGCAGACCACGGCAGCCCATCGAAGACTTCCCACCAGCCAGATTGACCCAGCTGATAACCGCCAAACCCCGAACGACCCTGAAGAACATGAAACGGTCCAATAAATTTCAACCTGGGATAGTCCCCTGGCACTAACCTGCAATTTGCCCTGGACAACCCGAGGGAGAAATCCGTCGCAATCACCGGTGGAAAACTTCCGACGAGTCGGAGCACCCTGCCTGACTCGCCCACCGACACTGAAAACCCCGGCGACACCCTCTCGGCTCGGGATTCCGAGTATAAACCGACGAAGTGTGTCGTGCGGCTAAAATCCACTGTCCTCCAGACGAACTGTCAGATCGCCGTTTCGTCACCGAGCCACCAGAGTCGCCACTTCCCGGCACCAAGAAATCACTCAACGATCGATTGACCAATCGATGCCGAAGATGCGTGCGCCGAGCGTCGCGACGAGCCTTCCGTCGCGACGAATATTCACACGGCCACGCGGCCAATCACAACGCCCCTCGACAGCCAGTCCTGGAGCGAACCAATCGGATACCCGCACACCTGTCGCTCGCTTACGCGATCGACCCAAATATCGACGAGGAAGCCGGAAGCAGCAAGGCGAAAATCACTTCGAGCCACGGCCTCGTGCGAGATAGAGTGTGTGACAGGTGTGTGCGATTAGAGCGAAAATAACGATATTGAGACGACCCGGCAATTCCCAGGCTCGAGACTCCAGTCCCGGAGAGTAACCAACGACCCCAGCGAAATACAAGGATACGATTTGGACGATTATGGAGATTATAACGACCAGGCCGTCTCAGGAATTAGCGATTACCGGAATTATATTTGTAACGAAGGAAGCGTGCTGGTTGAGTGAGTAGCCGATAAGTTCTTCCCCCCTCGAACCCCCCCGAATTCGGTCCCTCCACCGCATCCTGAAATTCCACCGCCCCCTGTAGTAGATTTAAGTGATTTCTCTGTGATGTTTCTTGCTATTATCTTATTTTCTTCCTGATTTTTCTTATTATTCTGTATTTTTGCTATGTACTACCTCCGACCGTCGAACACCGGCTGCCACGTGCATCGGCCATTAGCTTACGATTTCGTGCGCGTGAGTGGCGGTAATTTCGCGGATAACCCTTTATTTTTGCGAGCATCCCCCAGTACATTTACTCCCCCTGTCCCTGCGACCCGTCTACGGGAACTTTCATCGACTTTTCTTTGTGCCGAGGTTATAGAATCAAGAGCCACTAGAACAGTATCCCAGGCCCTGAGAAGTCTCATCCCTCCCCCCCCCCGTCCCCCGCTAGCCGTGTGTCGCGAAACAAATACTTCATTCCGTTCGTTTTTCTTCTTTTCTTTTACTTTTAATTCCAAGTTTCGGTGCTACACCGTGAAAGTAGCTGGCGCCCAGGCAAACCTGAGATTCGTGAAACCATTTTTGTACAGATTCTTTTTTTTTTTCACCGGCAAGCCCTTTCCGATATGATCGACCCTTCCCCGCGTAATTTTTTCCCGATTTCCCCTTCCTTGCGATAGCCCCTTTTTGCGTATTCGTGCCGTCGTACCAGTAACGGCGTCGACCCGAATAATCGGCCAAGCGATCTCATTAGTTTCTCTTTTTTTTGTTATTATTAGGATTCGACGTACCGGTAACGGCGTCGAAAGAAACGAGACGAATAGTATTATTTTCGGTTATCCCTAGTTTTTTTCTCCTTCTTTTCTTATCTTTAATTCAATTCCGCATTTTTCTGTTCGACGCTTCAACGTACCAGTACCGGCGTTGAAGCGAAAAGTTACCATTTTTGTTATTATTGTTTACACATCTATTTCATCTATCATTCTTGCCTTGTTAATTATTCTGGGATATTAAAAAGTACTCTCCCGATTATTTTTCTACACAAAGCGTGCACACATTATTTTCTCCCCTACCTGTCCCCGCCCGCCCCCGACTTCACGAGAAGAGACGTCACCTGGCCCACCGAAAAAGGGAAGTATCGGATAGGATATCCGTCATAATATTTATATAAGGGAAAGTGGGGCAAAATGGGATGTCCTGAAATTCTTGGAAAATTGCGTTTTCGAAACGCAATTTTCCAATAATTTTGGGACGTCCCATTTTGCCCCATCGATGCATCCCGATTGTCGGTTCCTTTTTACCCCACTCACCCCTATATATATATATATATATATATATATATATATATATATATATATATATATATATATATATATAGGACCTTGCTACGATTTCCAGGTTACAATTTGAGTCGAAAGAAACAATGGAAACAAAGGAAAGTTATAACTACCTTGGCGTTGTGAGCGTCGACCGCCTTCTTGTCTGATCTGACTTGATCGCCGATTGGACCAATTAGTAATTGAAGTTGATCAGCTGGGAATTAGCGACTTCCATAATCTAAATCGCGCATCTATTTAATTGAAAGAAACGCTTACTTAAATGTTTTCTTTTAAATATCGTAAATAGTCGATATTGAAAGAAATTGTTTTGCGCGTACAGCTATAGGTAAATAAAATTATTTAGTTGAATCAAGTAACTCTCATAAGTGTATACAAATAAAAATTTGTTTCAAACAAATAAAAAAATATTTGCTTTGAATAAACAAAATTCTAATGCATTGATTTATTTAAATCTAATAAACCATTTCTCTACGTGTATTCTATCGACTAGAGGCTCTTTACCTTGGAGACCCGCTGCGGATATGGGTACGAACCGGCGCGACAACTCAACGGGGCGCTCTCCTGGATTTTCAAGGTCCGAGGGGAAGATCCGGATACCGCCGCAACTGCGGTGCTCTTGGCATTCCAAACCCTATCTCCCTGCTAGAGGTTTCCAGGGAACTCGAACGCTTATACAGAAAAGAAAACTCTTCCGGGATTGCCCGACGGCGGCTCTATGTCACTGGCATCTTTCCACATGTATATAATTAATGCATAATTCAACATAATATAATTATGACACTTTTCATTGGAAGGCATATAAACCATGCGTATTTCATATTTCAGGGGAAAGAAGAGTATCGCGATAGACTCTAAATTCTGACGTTCTCGCGAGAGCACTGCCTGCCACAAGCGATTCGTGTGTGCCTCAGAATGTTCCCGACCCATTTGAATACGCACTTTTCTGGCCAATGCCAACGGAAAAAGATGATAAGAAACGACGCCAAAAAAAAAAATAAAAATGTCGACCGTTGTGACTTCTCTAGAGCGGCTTACCACGCTACGAAGGCATTAGAAAAAGATAAAAAGAGTAATGATATTGAAGAAAGCAAGAGACATCCCGAATTAGCTAGTATTAACAAAAAAGAGAAGCCGAAGAAAAGAAGAAAAATAGTATCGAAGCTGCCGCAGAAAATAAACGAATCATCGATGCTGAAAAAGAAAGGAAATGCTTGGAACGAGAAGAAAAGGCGAGGAAAAGGCAAAAGGAGTTATTAGGAAAAAAAATCCAGATTAAAGAAAGAAAAAATCCACGCTCAAAAAAAAAATATTGTTCCAATAACACCGATGTAGTTGAAATTTATTTAATTGAATCATGATCAGTAACGCTGAAATGATTACATACGGCTTTGTTTTGAAAACCGCATTATTGAAGTCAATGCTACCATGTGATTGAAAAATGTTTTTGAGACGATCATCTATGTCGTTTGCTGGAGTACACAAACAGTTGTTTCAATGCGACATTAGTTTGATAAATGTTTATTCTGTAATAGGAAATTTCAAATCATTTAAAAAAAAATGCTATGGGATCAAATACATCCAGTGTTTGTATCATTTCCGACTTTCAACACGGCTTCCAATATCACTTTGACTATTGCTTAAAAAAAAACTTCCTGTAAATCAAGTGTTTGTTTGGTCACTTCAATACTTATGCTATTAAATTTTTTAATGAAGTCGTTCCTGAATAGAGCAATTTAATTTTCAATCAAATCAGAAAGCGTCTCGTTTCAACGGCCCATGTAAATCAATTCAATTTCTAATAATATTGTATAAATGTATAAATGTAATCACATTGACTGCATATTTTGGTGATAGCTCGTGATGCTGTTCAATTGAATGTTTAATTGCATTAATAATGATTGCTGTTCATTTTACGATTAGATTGATAAATAGCTATATTGTACGTTGGTTATACAAATTTTGGAAGAATCGTTTATCATACAAAATAATCCCATTCTCGTAAATCTTGTAGATATCCAACGCTTTTGAAAATTTTTTCCAAAGTTCGGCCTGTAAAACAGTAAAATTTGATTAACTTCGATTTTGAATATGATTCACATTGGTGTGATCCCCGATTAGGAAATTAATGTCTTTAATAATAAATCGTAATAGTTAGCGTAAAACCAACAACGGTGCTACTTATAAATCCGATGAGAAACTTTCATATCAATGAGCGATATAGCGTAGCGGTAAGGTATTCGCATAGAAAACGTTAGTTTCGGGGTTCGAGCCCCACTGGAGTCTTTAGAATTTTAAGTTGTAAATTGTATTCTAATGATAAGTAAATAATATTACCGATGATGAATAACTGTAAACAATACAAACTAACAATGCAAATAACAATAAGAAGTAAAATTATTTACTTTTTTTAAATCACATTTTTTTACTTGAATCTGATCATTATTTGATTCAAAGGTATACTCATTTGGTTTGGTGCATTGCGCGATCGAAAAAGTTTGGTTTGGAACATTTCAACGAGATCATATTAATGTCTCTAAATCCTTGTGTGATGAAACAATCAAATACACATTTGCAGCGACATTGGGCTAGATTGACCGAAAAGTATATGTCAAGGATTCAATACGTTATGATATTTGGACAAGTTGTTTTCAAGAATACTGTAACGATAGTACCGCTCCGGCCTCTCCTTTTTGTCATCCGTACCTCTCTTCCCTCTCGCTCTTATAATTTACGACGCCAGCCGCTTCCTAGCACCCGCCGCGGCACCTCTCCGCAAAGGCTACACGTGCATCCTGCCCTTTTCCCGGAAAGCCTAACAACGCCTATTTTCTATTTCCCAAAAGTCAGCCCATACATTACGTTACTCTGACCAGCGAGGCTACTCCGCTTATCTCCACATCTACCAACCTTCGAAGAATCGTAGGCAGCTGCTTCCAGCATCTTCCACATCACCTGCCTTTTCCAGAATGCTCCAACCCCCAAATTCTCTCCCCACGCACCACGCTTTCCCACGGCAAAACCTATAAGAACGACTCTCCCTTAGGCTAGTCAGTTAGTAAGTCACCGAATTTCTGTACGACAACGTCACTCTGCCAGTTTGTACTTTAATAAACGGTTCAAGCAGTTCGCATAGTGTAAACCGAGTCTTTCCTTCCTAAAACCGCGTTCTGTAGCCGAGTTGGCTACTCGAATTAAATAAATAAACGTTAAATAGAAACCCGCGAAGTCACAATACCTATACTATGACAGAGATAGTTGAAGCAAGTACGTATTCTAATGGCAGCCCGTGATAGTCACGTTTGATTGAATGAAGCATGTTTTTTGTTGATTCAATGGAATTTTTTTTCAGTGCGCCTACTCAAAAGTCTCAGTTGTTAGTCGGAAATGAAGAGGCACAGAGGAAATGATTTAAAGTTAAGATAATATTAAAGATCATTCGATGTTATTGAATTACAATAAAATGTGTATTTTCATCACTTACGTTTATTTTTTATTTTTATAATCGTTTATCATTAATTTATGTTAATTTTTTCTTTGCAACCTATAATGCATGTTGTGAAAAAAAGTGGTCGGTAATGGGGGCATGCCCGGTCGGAGTTGAACACAGCTGGTCGGTAGATGGCACATGTAGTAGTACAGCTTTATTACTCTTTATCTCGGAAAATACTTGACGGAATGAATTAAGTCTACGATTTTGGAAAGTTTATGGTTTAAGTTATCGATTGGTGTGAAAATTATTCTCGAATTTAGTTTTGCCCACTTGACAACGCTATTCTTTTGCCTGGTCGACCTTACAGGGGTTGGAAATAGGGACATTTAGCTTACTGTCGAAGCACGGTAAAAGACTGGCGCTTGTTCCGGACAAGGGTCGAATGGCCTCCAACAAGACAATAGTAAATTCATAAAATAATGTCTGCGCCGTTTGTTGGCCGGCTCTCGGAATAAGCTTGTCCGTGTCGTCGCGGAATAATCGTCGTTTGATATTTTTCTTGTATCGTTGAGGCACGGCATAATACTAGCTCTTGATCCGGACAAGAGCGGAATGGCCTCATGAAATACAACGGTAAATTCACTATATTATGCCCGAGCCATGTTTTTGCCAAATCTCGGGATAAGCTTATGCGTCTCATCGTGTTCTAAGCATTCCCGAGAGCGATTCTCACTAGGAATATATACACGATCGCACCGTCGCGCGCTAAGACCAACCGTGCGCGATTTCTCCCTCGTTTCCCCTTAAGGAGGGTCTTCTGTTATGTCAAAATGGTCTCAACGCGTTGAAATGTTTACAATATATTGGTAAATATTTTCAAAACCTCTACGCAAAGTTTCATCAAGTTCCACTATGTCTTTGCTGAGAAAAAAAATCTTGAAAAAGTAACCCTTTTAACCCGCGATCTTATGGCCGCGCACGCTTTCTAGTTCATTATAATTCAACAATCCCCATACGAATAGTGCCAGCTCGTTGTAAAACATGGTTGACCTAACCTATACTATACTTAAGATATGGCAAACTATGTTTTGCTACACCGTTTACGAGTAATTAAATCGAAACGGTCAAAAAATGATGAAAAAAAGAGTCGACAGGATGGTGGTACATGCGACGCGGCAACGCTGCCAAGCGTCACGCTCGTGTACATGCGTCGGCGACAGCCGCGGGAAATTTGTCGCGACGGCAAAAGATTTCGCATAAACGGTAACATTTTCGATTGAACTAATCCTAAGTAGGGCTTTTTCAGATGATACGAAAAAGCTGTCGCATGTCCAAAAGTCGAGTTTGGGACATGTGATAGCTGACGAATAACATTTTGGCGGTCATAAGTCATAAGTCATAAGTAAGCGATGGACAACTTTTTCGTAACATCTGAAAAATTGCAACTTAAGATGTTTCTAATTTTTCAAATGATTGAGCTCATAACAATTTACATGAAGCATATACAACTATTATTAATTGGGATAATGAATTGGCTATAGATAGCTATAATAATTTCAGAAAATATTACGTACCTTCGAAATGTTACAGAGAGCCTCTTGTCATTGATTTGATATATTAGTGCGATAATTATGTCGAATACAGACACAAAATAATTAAATATATATATTTTTACTTACAACGATCTTTATCAACGATTAGGAATCATGAATTGGAGCCAAATTACACGGTGACGGTTCTTCTTCTTGTGTCTTTCTTGGCCTAATATTGATACTAAGTATTTCTTATTCGATATTAATATCTCATGTGAGGTCTCGTGCCGTTTGATGAGCTCTTGGAGAACTTCCACATCTCGTACTGCGTCATGTGCTCCATCGTTACTGATCTTCGATTCCTCGGCGAGATAAGATTGGCTATAATTATTTCGACGTTGCAATTTTTGTCGAAAAATTAAAAGGGTATCTGTGAAACCGGATATGAGGGATCGGAATTCGTCCAACATTGAAGCTCCATTTATCGCGAGTAGCAAACGTACACAATCGAAATTGCAGTTGTGCGCGACAAGTACGCATGGCTTGCCTATCGATCTCAAGAACTGAAGAAACTCATTCAGCGCAGCTTTCAATGATATGGATGAAACCCTAACTCCATGTAAAAATAAAGCACCTGCTTCGTTCGTTAATCCATTCACTGCAGAGGCAGTACTGGCAATAGCTCGCGTAGGATTGATGTGCTTGCCGAACGATGTCTCGTTATATCTTGCTCCGATTTGAAGTATTTCAGCTGTTTTCGCCAAACTCGACGTTTCGAGGTCGAAGAAAACCACTGCTTCATCAGAACTATTCGCGTGGTCCGATATTGCGACTACACTCGATTCAAGTAGTCCTATACTTGACGCGTACGTTGTGCTTTCCTTCTTTTCCTTCTGGTTTCGGAGCATCGCTCGATGCTTTTTTTAGAATATTTCGTCTGGCTTTGAATTTCGTAGTTTTTGCTCTGAACGCCTTCTTCTTCGCCCTTTTTTGGCCTGCGTTGACGAACTTCGAAGTGAGCATACCTAGTGAGAGATTCAGAATATCCATGATATCTGTAACATATTGTTCTCCTCTGTTTTTGTTCCCTACAACCGCGGCGAATCGGAAATCAGTTGATTCGCTTTGGCTGTAACATTGCGATTTTCGAAGTTTGCTCGCTGCTGTGTTGTTTAGACTTTCGTTCGCTTGACTGGAATATCCATGAGCGAATTTGCCTGAATTCTCCGCCAGAGAATCAAAAATTGCAATCAGACTTGCGTAGAGTGCGGGACTTTGAAAGCCCTCGGGGATAGTAAAATGCTCATAAGCCTCACCGTCGCGTCGATAACTGCACGATGTCCCGCAATCTTCGTGATGATTAAAACCGTGATGCGGGATTTGCCGAATAGCACTGGCCATTTCTTCGCTATTACCAATATTTTGCGACAGACTGTACGCGAAACATTTCTTCAGATACTTTATCGCATCTCCCGTCAATTCTTTATGACTTTTTTGTATTTTGTATAGTGCATTCGTTACCCCTTTTGACGTGTGATTTCTGTCGGAAAATTTTACTACGGGATGGTCACTGCATCTTCGAACTGCCGCGATGCTCGAGTTATCATCGTCGCCTACGATAATACCTATCTGTACATTTGCATTTTTCAAAATGCCACTTTCGGTCGCCATTTTCGCAGCCGCGTCGGCCTCCATAGCCTTCGCACTCCCACAAAAATTTTCTCGACAATCGTGATCGAATCGAGGATGACCCAAGTCGCATAATCGACACTTTCGATTACGTGTGGCATAATCTATTATCAAACCACTTTAGGTGCCGCAGTAAACGCCGTAGCCATTAAGACTATCATAATTTCTTCCGCTTCCTCTTGTGCTCCACCCCGTGTCGTATGATACCATTATTCTCACGAGAGAATCGAAATCCTTTTCAGTCTGCGAACTCGTCGTATCTTCGCTGGTATTCGGCCAAAGGAAATCTGTTGGTAAATCTTATGGCCTGCAAGGGAAGAATCTTTCGAAACTATTATCTCACAAGTCCTTACAGACTACCAAATGCTTAATGTCGAAGGATCATATAAGCTATGCGTACTCATAGTTTATATGTTCTTCTAGCATTAGAACTATCGTTTTCACAAAAAGGATAATGAAGAAATCGGGACAAGAGGAGGCAAAGAAGCAATAATTAAATGCTTGAAATGAAAACAGTTAATTCCTCGTTCTTTTTTTATTCCAAAATTAGGTATAGTAAACAGTCAATCTATCACAAGTTACAATTATTATCATAATCTATAGCTGTACTATATACTAGCTTGAAACGTTACTTTTTAAATATTGTATGTTGTGACTCAAAAGCGACTTTTCATTAATTGAAGCGGATAAAGATGCTGCATTATCCAGTTTGATATCAAGGTGACAATAATTTTCACGTTGATTTCATAACGTTGTATTTACAATTCCTGTTATTCTGTATATATACAATTTACAATTTCTGTTATTATTTTTTTCGCTATGGTTATATCCTATGGAAATAAATCGTTTTTATTGAAAAGTATTCTCTCGTTCGACGTTATTTAAAAAAAGGTCTCAGAAAAGCGAACAAATAATGATGATTATCATAATCATCGGTATTCGCTACTGAATAATCTATATGCTTATGAACATATTTAAGTTAAATCTAATTGTAAATTATCGTCCTTTTTAACCACAGCAAAACCGGTATATGTACTGAATATTATATAACCCGGCTTTCCAGGTGGTGTCTCACAACACTTCGCGATATCCTCAGCATTTGTAATTGTCAAGGCTTTTTCAAGTGAAGCTGCTTCAGCACAACTACTTCTTGTCTCAGATTCAATCGCAGGGCCTACTATACGTTCATAACGTTTAAAAAGATTTGGGTGAACCGGTGGACTGTTGAGGCAGGCCAATACTTTGTTTAAATGGTTACATCCCATACCAGCATGCAGCGTTCCTGTAAAAGAAATATTGACATTGTTAGTTATTGTAGATTTATCAAGTTAGTTATTTTTGACAGATGGTATTATAATGTATGTGCCTTCAAATACATACCAATTATCGCTTTACAATTCACCGGATACACTCTGCTTCTTGCATCCTTTTCCAGGAGGAATGCCCCAGTAGGGACTTCGTTGACTAATAAACAGTCGTGGCAACGTACGTACAACATAGAAGCAAGTCCACGACGTGTTTCTTTTTCGATGTTCTCAAGGGAGAGAATTGTTTTGCAGAAAACGCATTTCAAGAATTGTGCGAATATCTGCAAGTCAACGATTCGGCGGCCCTCTCCGGGGTTATGAACATCCGATGTAGACAACTCTGAGGCTTCGCCGCAGTTTTTCGAGAGATTTTCCGTATCGGAAATCTCTCGAATCGGGTCGAGAATCTCCGGGGTCCCGGATAATTCCGAAGGATCGGCGCAGCTGGTATGACGGTTTCCTAAATCATCTTTTGGAGATTGCAGATCAAAAATTTCTTTCCGTCTTTTCGTTCCTGCAGTTGATTGGGCTTTCCTCTGGTTGTAAATTTTCTTGGAGACAATTCGCCCGTTCCAGCGGTACACTTTTTTTGGACTGGAATTCATTTCAATTACCTGTTTACAAGCATGCACTGTACACAATCATGATTCGCTCTTTGTAAATTCGTCCCATGAAGAGTCGTCCGTTCGAAACGTCGCGTGAAACTAATCTCACTCTATGTGCACATGTCTGCTCGTCACTGCTGCAAACTTGAAAAAAAATTTACAACGTTGCCGATATTTGTTGAGCAATCTCAATCCTTATAAATCATAAGATATATTGTAAATATTATCGCAATGTGTATTTATACACTTTATCAGTGTACTTGGATGAAAATTCCTTATAATTGTAAAAAAAAAACAATATCAGTCATGAAAAATTGTCACGATCTGGGGTTGGCTACACTGAGCTTGGCCCGTGTATAAGCATAGGGACCCTCCCCGCACGTGGCGTCCCGCAAAGAAACAAAAGACCCTCCTTAATCACTTAGGGACTCCGATTCGTTGCGCGACGAAATCACAGCCGTCTTCACATTCATAGCGCGACAAGTCGCCGAGCGGTCATCTGCTACCCAGCAGCCAACGGCTCCGCGGAGAGCCAAGCGAAACAGCCGATCGGCGGGTGACTCGAACCAGAGGTCGTATCGCCGAATTTCAAATGTCTCATCGGTTAGAGTTTAGTTAGCGAGCGAACGCCCCGATGCGCGGCCGCACGTAATTTGTATGGTGTCGGCGAGAGCCGAAATAAAGATAGCAAAGTATCGCGTAAACGCGAAGCCCGAAGTTAATTCCCCATCTCCTCGTCTCCTACGATCTTGGAATTTATTCACTCGGCACAAGCGCGTTCTGCCTAAGAGTGCACACATCGCAAAACGATTGTTTTACGGATTAATCGGCGATTGATATTTTTCCTATACTGCCGAAACACAGTAAAATACAGGCACTTGCTTCAGACACGACTCAAACAACTTTCGGAAAAACAACAGAAAACTTGCAATAAAATGTCTGAGCCGCTTATTGGCCGAATCTTGGGACAAGCTTATTCGTATCGCGAGACAATCGTCATCCAGGTGAAAGTTACCCACACTCGGAGTACCGGCGACTTTTGGGTGCATGGCGGCAATAAGTTGGCAGTCAGTGAAATCAGAGATCAATCAAAGATTTGTTCTCGAAAAATGGTTAGTCCCAACTTGAGTCAATAACATAAACAGAACAAAAATAATCAAAGAAAGCAACGTCACTACTAAAATATCAATGTACGGCATAATCCGTACAAAACGATCTGTATTCTTAAAGAATAGTAGCGTAGGGATAAAGTGCTAGGTTTGAAACTGTTCCATGGTTCGAGCCCCACTAGAGTACAAAAATGTAATTTCTCAAATAATGTTAAAATATTAATTAACGATAGCGGCAATAACAAATGATAACAAGAAGAAGGTCAATATATTCATATATATTATTATTACCGTTTTTTTTTTTACATATTTTTACCGACTAACTTTTAAATCAAGCTTCTGTAATTGGCGGAATAAACTTTAAATAAACGTAAGCCCAACCTTGGCATCGAGTGCTGGTGCGATGTCGGAGAACTCGATCGGCCGATGCCCGGCTACCAATGTTGGGCCAGCCTGTTGAATGTGCCGCGTGGCTGACGCTCAATAGCCAACAGTCAGATACCAAGACTGGGTCGACGCTGGTTTTTCCATCGCATACATCTCGTACCGACTTCACAAATCCGGCAGAAAATGTTGCCGCGAAACTGACCTGATAGATAAACCATCGTCGACCCAACCTTGGTATCCAACTGTTGGCTATTGAGCATCAGCCACGCGCACATTCAGGAGGCTGGTCCAACATTGACAGCCGAACGTCAGCGGATCGACTTCAACATCCAACTGGGGCTGACGGGTGGAGGCCGACTGTACACCTGCCAAGTCTACACGAAAACAGGTCTACACAAAAAATATTCACCGAACGACTGCACACATAGGCAGTTGTACATCAAAAAACTCTTTACTGAAAACCGTACACAGCTCAACTATACACGACGAAGGCTCTGTACAAAAGTATGCACCGAATGACTGTACGCCAAATCAACCAATTGCAAAAACTGGATACCGAGCAACTGTACACAAGGAAAAAAAATACGACACGACGAAAGATGCACACCAAAAACTCGACACTGCGAAAGGTCACCATCGAAAACTCGACACCGCACATCAGGCTACTGTACACAGCTGCATATAAATAAGTATATACTGCATTTTTCACTTTTTACAGATAAAATATATGATTTTCGTATCAGTTACTGTTAAAAGTCTTGTAGCGCAACTTAACAGATAAAACCATATATTTTATCTGTAAAAAGTGAAAAATTCAATATATACTTATTTATATGAAGTTGTGTACTGTAGCCTGATGTACCGTGTCGAGTTTTTGGTGTCGAACTTTCGTCGTGTCGTATTTTTTTTCCTTGTGTACAGTTGCTCGGTGTCTAGATTTTGCAATTGGTCGGTGTGAAGTTTCCAGCCCACGGTTATTTAGTGTAGAATTGATTTCGCGTACAGTAATTCGGTGCATACTTTTGTACAGACCCTTCGTCGTGTATAGTTGAGCTGTGTACGGTTTTCAGTGCAGAGTTTTTGGATGTACAACTGCCTATGTGTACCGTCGATTGGTGCATACTTTTTGTGTACACCTATCTTCGTGTAGACTTGGCAGATGCACGGTTCGTCTCCATCCCGGTGGTCAGAAAATCGTATGCTCAATCAAAAAGAGTTTAATTTTATGCTGCCATCGTAAATTTGAAAAATAAAATTTGTCCTGTATTGGAAATGATCACAAATTATCAGACGATTTCCTCTATACCCGCTTGCCTTGAATATTTCCTTGATAAATGCCCCCTCTTCAAAACAGCTATTACAGATTGGTCCTAAGCGAGCATGATTGCGATTCTGGGGGTGTGGAATAAGTGGACCGTCACCCAATACCTTGATGCGACATACGGGGCTATATCTTTCGTCAAGCCGTTATCCGATAGCATTACTCCATTGCATACGTGCCGAGTAAAAAATAAATAAAATTGCAGATCCTGCCCCAGAGCTGATTCTGGAAGCTATTACTGCTTCGGTCCATTCGTCGGTGTTAACAGTATTCATCAAGAGGGTTGAAGCGTGTTTACAAATTATGCTGTTTCCTCGCAAAGGCACCGAATTTTCGTGCGCTTTAGAAAAACTTGCATATCTCGAATACGCCGAAATCAATGTCGAGATAAACAAGACTACGTGCTTTTCCAGCGTATCGGAAATCGAAGTGAGTTCCACTTCGGTATATACGTCAAGTCCGTTTTACAGGAGTCATTCTGATCTTTACAAACGATAAAGCAAAGGGCCAATGACGAAATTGGTCTACCGAAACTCGTCGTAAATATTCGCACAAAAAGGTGACGTGTTAACGAACCTGACAATCAGAGGTCGTTAGAATATTGGCGACGTCAGAAACAATCGAAAACCAAACCGCGCTCGTACGCGAAAGGAAAAAAATATATATATTAGCGGCAAGCGGTTAAGCGACGCGACGCAACCTTTATACCAAAACAAAAATGGCACAGTAAGAAATCGTGTTTATTATTACACGTCAAAAGCTCCGCGCGTTTATTTTGTAGGATTCATGAACAAGATAAACGACAGCACTAGCATCTTTTATAAGTACGGTGAAGATTATGTGGCACTGTTTGGTCGGCATTGGCTGCTAAATTTCACGATCGATTACTGCGTCAATATCTTCATTGCTGAGTCTCGTCACCGTCCGCAAATTGCCTACGTTCAAGTTGAAGTCGGCGGAATTATTATGGTTCGTGAGTTGGACGACACTACCACCGAATTTCTTCAAAAATTCCGAAAGCAGTGGGTCGGTAAATCAGAAATTTTCGTTTCGTTCAATGTAAACGAGAATCACTGGGTCCTTTTGTACGTCAACATAACGAAGAAAAGTATGTATTTCTTTAATTCGAGCCCCGTTGATGAACCTAGTCAAGCTGAAAGCTACCTTGCAGTTGTGCTACGTGCTACAAGATGATTTTTACGAATTCGCGTGTCAAATGGACTCTTGGACGGTGCGTATATCCTCGGCAGAATAACACTTATAATTGCGGGATTTATGTTATCCACTACGTTCGAGAGATTTTGGCGGGCCGGGTTATTAGAATGGCGGAAGTTGAACCGGATAAAATGCGAAAAAGCTGGCAGAGGGCGTGCGTGTCCAAGTCCTTAGATATTTCGGGACGATGTCTTTGCTACGGCCAAGCCGAAAGTCGGAGAGAGAGGCAGATTGGGTAGAATGCTCTACTTGTAAGAGGTGGACTCCCTCAACCTGTCTTAAGCATCTCAAAAAATCTTTAAGCCAACTGTGAGATCCCTTTTTCGCATATAATTGCGATCTTTGTTCTCAGTGGTTAACTTCGTCGACCAAAGATACGTAATATGACTGGTCATTCTCGGGTTGATTTATTGTTTCCTGTCGTTCATACTACATTTGTAATGATACATTTTTTAAATCTAATCTATTTATGTTGTTTGTTTTCTTTTACAATTGCGTAAGCAACACTTCACATAAAATTATTAATAAAAATTAAAAATAAACATTCAAAGATTACAATTGTGATTACGCGTTACGATTACAGTTCCGATCGTATAAAATGTATAAAACGTATATAAATCGTATAAAACGAACAGAAAATTGATAAAAACGATTTTAAAAAACATAAAAACAAAAACATAATTATAAATAAAATAAAGAAAAGTTGAAAATTGAAATTTTCATATTGCATTTTCATAATGTGGCCTTATTTGAGAAGCTTTTTCTATGAGAAAGCCTATTGAATCTTTTATCTTTGGCTTCTTCATAGAGGAACCTTTGTGAATCAGGCCACATTATGAAAAAGCAATATGAAAATTTCAATTTTCAATTTTTTTGAGGAAACCATATGAAAATTTCACTATTCAACTTTTTTGAGGAAGCCATATGAAAATTTTAATTTCCAACTTAAACAAAAATTAGTACGTTAAAAGAACGTTGCGCTTCACTTTATCGGATCTATGCCCGGCGCGAAACAATACATGGAATTATGCGCTCCTGAATTTTTTTCGGCACGAGATTTTTACTTAAGAACATCCAAATGATACCTCTTTATCTAGCTTTTTCCATCCAGTCATATACTTCATCTTGTGTATTTCTTGCCGTAGAATATGACAAGCACCTGAGTTGTCACGCAATTTCATGCACAAGTAAAGAAATCGGTTTTTAAAAATACGCAAAACTCATCACTCATTTTTGTAATATTGATTATAAAAATGCCCGAAAAGTTTTTTTCATTGTCGCTCAGGATCTATAATTGAGCTGTTTTTCACACTGATCATAAATCTACCACTTATTTAGCTTCTTCTTCAGTATTTAAAACAAAAATAATCGTCTCTTGTGAGACACGAATTTTTTAAATTTTTTTGTTTATTTATCAAATTTAAACGTTTGGCTCGATTCTTGCCAAATTTAATAGGAAATATGAGTCCATAATAGCTTATTTATGTCCAATTTTTTAGGCAAATATCTCGAAAATGATAAAAGCTAGAGTAAAATAGATATTTTTCGAAAAATTGAAAATTTCACAAAACCGAAACTCCTCGACCGATTCGGACCAAATTCAATAGCGAAAATGATTCACTTCTGTAGAAAATTTCAGCCCGGTATCTCAAAATTTGTGAAAGCTAGAGCGCGAACACACTTTTTTCAAAAATTTCAAAATCTGCTAAATTCTGAAGACATATTTCAATTAGTGCATAAATTGTAACAAACAGAGGCACTCGGCTGCTCTACGTGCGTGCCAAATTTCAACCCGATTGATAAAACCGTTCTTGAGTTATAGACGGTTGAATTTTGGAGGCCTGGCACACACACACACACACACACACACATACGCGCACACATCCATCCAGACATTTTTTATAAATGTGATTTTTCGACGTTTTGGAACATTCTGAACATATTTTCATTCAAATCTCGAATTTTTTTTTCACTAAACCAAAGCGTCCTCTATGAGGAAGCAAAATTGGGCATTTTTCAGTTGTAAGAGGACAAATTCAAATTCGCACGAGAATACCAAAAATATCGATCAAGGGCGCTAGCTATCGGGTACGTCGATCGATGTGCATGCGTATTATTGTAACACCTAGGTGCGCAAGCTCCGAAATTTTCGGGAGTCCTCTCGGTAATGAGGCACGATGCCTCCTCCTCTTTCTCTCCGAGGACTGCGAACATGACGGACGGGTGCGATTGGCCGTTCTGATACTCGAAACGAGGAAGGTGTACAGACGTAGTGGGTATCCCGTGTTTGAGGTCTGGATCGAGGAGGCCGCTCGATCAAGCGATATTTTCACCACCGATCTGTTCAACTCCAGGTCTTCGGAGTTGAAAAGAAAGAGCCATCGTGGAAGCGAACATCCGATTTAATCTGAGTTGAGTATCTTTTTTGTGAATGTTTCATTTTGATTGTATGTGTGAGTCTCTCTATGCCGGTCTTTGGGCAGTTAACGGACAGGAGATGGAGGTATGACGAAAATTGACGACTAAAACCTATACGAGCCGATATTGTAATCGTGTGGAGGAATGATAAACGTATAAAATATTATTTAAATATATATATATATATATATATATATATATATATATATATATATGTGTGTGTGTGAAGCATGCTGATATTTTGTTTTTTGTGAATGATATTGACGGTCGAATTTATTGTTACTTTATATGGTTTTTGTCCATGAGGTGAGAACATTAAACGTGACGCCGAAAAAAGTCTAATTTTAAATCGAAAGAAAATACATTTCTGATAACCGCCTCAATTATTTTATTTTATTATTGTCTAAAATATTGCGATTTTTACACAGTATATTAGTTATGCTGGTAGTATTTGTACTGATGTTACGGTAACCTCCTTGTGGTATGCTCCAGGCAACAGTAAGCGTATGTCACTTCGTACTGGCTAATACCGTATATAAAAAAGAAATGATAAATCAAAAGGAAATGGATAAAAAGCTTAGTTCGTGAATTTAACGACCAATAAAATAGACCCCGAGCGAAATCAATGCCATAAAAAACTGGTAATCGTCGAAAACAAGTTAACAAATTTGTCACTGAACATTTTTGTTTCTGAGTCAAAACAAAGAAAATTATCCCCGACCAAAAAATCCGATCTGATCCGGTCTGTCTGATAAAAAAATATGGTTGTTATACGGATGTTATACGCCAAGCATTTCTTTTTATTGTCCTGCCTCGAGGAAGACGAAAAAAAAAATAAACAAAAATATTGCGTGTCTAGAGGTTCCAAAACGAAAAAAATTGCGTATCTTGAGTTTTTCATAAGAAAGAAAAATTATACCCGACGAAAAGTCTGTACGATGAAAAACAAAAAAATTATGGTAAACCAAAGATTAAATTTTGTTAGATGCAGATCTTCAGGGTGATGTGAATTTCTGGTAAAGAAATTGTTCGTGTCGCTAAGCTGATACCCTATTATTCTGTTTATAATTCAATCAAATTACTAATGAAGTGTGGGGCATGGCCGATTGGAGCATCACTAAAGCTATCTTGATCTGATCGATTGAGTAAACGAGATAAATTATGTGTGTAAGGCTCTTACAGCAGTCGGCTTGGTTCCGCTTGAGGCTAGATGAGTGGATGCTGGGTAGCTGCAGTTGATGTTCGTGTTGGTGGAACCCCTCGGGACGTTGGACAACAATCGACAAAAACTGACAGGGAAGCGATCAACCATTGTAGTACGCCGAGTGTAGACAGTAAATAGGCATTGTTACACAGAACACATTGTTGGCCAAGCCTTCGATTCCTTTTGCGGCATAGTGCCCATGATAGTAGTCGCACCACATCAAGCCTGCTCTTTCACCCAGCATGCAGCATGCACATCGCAGGGGCAACGGTGTAATACCATCACCGTCGGCCCTGCGGCGGTAACAGTGCAGAGGCAGTATTGCAACGACGTCGAGGACTAAGGTGGCTGTACAGTAACAGTTGTATGGTATAGGGCCAACTTTCTTCTTCCATCTTTATATAAGATCGGAAGCTTTCCAACACAAACTCTCCAGGAACGCACTTGTGCGCACTGCCCGGTGGTTCTCGGTGAGCTGTGAACTGTAAGGGCTCTCGTCGTTTGATCCGAATAATAACTGTGATGCTCTACCTTTTATGCTTCCACAAAGAATTGCTGAGCACACAACAGCTCAACGGCAAAAAGTCGACGCTTGCCATTGACGAACTTTTTTCTGACGACACGAATGGACGAGCGCGTTGAACAATAGAAAAACTTGCCCTTTCCTATTAAGAACGAAACAAAGATGCAGCGAGAGGTATACTCTGGTATAACATGCGGTGGGTGAATTTTCCGCCAACGTATTATACTCGGTAACTCCTTCCTAACATTCTTGTCGACAATTATTTTTTTAATTACAACGATCGTTAAAGACATCATCACATCGTTTAATGCTGACGTGAGCTGTTTTGAATGGTTTTTGAGAGGCTGCTCACCTATAGCATTCTATATACGTTGATATAAATTAAAAGAACGCTGTCACTGGATGGCATTGCCGGGAGTTGGGAGGCCGTTCAGATAACAATGTGGTGCGAACGGTTTAATGAGTGTGTTGAATGTATCGACATCATAATTATTTCGTATGTGCTAGAGCATATTTATTATCGTCACTTGAAAGAACTTTTCTATTGTATTAAATACAAGTGATCGGACGTAAAGCGCCGGATAACTAGGTTGATTTATTTTGTTTTAACACAACCAAGTATCAATCCGCACTAGATTGTGCTTACGATACCCGCATGGAAATAAAGTATGTTCCAGATGGAGTGGAAAGTATATAAAATATATTTTGGCCGAAAACTTGCACATGCCGAATATATTTTGGAAAAGATGAAAAATGATATGTGATGTATATTATTAAATATATACCATATTCTTAATAAGTACTTTCAAGGTGTAACATCAATATATGTTTCATACATTTCATAATGTAGCTGGAATTACATGTAAATGTATATTTATACACATATTCAAGACATAGCTGGAATATACTTCGGATGTCAAAGAGGCCATGTGTCGATTGTAGAAGGAATTCTCAAATGGTGAAAGTTTACTTTTACTTAAAAGTTGATTAGGAGTTGAGTTCAGAAGAAAATCAGATGTTTTACAAATCAATCGTTGACGTAATAGGCGAAATAAACCAAAATGTTTCATCACATTTATCAATCGATCAACCAGACACGGAGCCGTTATACAAAATCTTGCCGTATCAGTTTTGTTTTTATAATAGCTGTCGTATATAATTTATTAAAATAATCGACGGAACAAGGGGAATGCCGGGTCTCCTACTTTACAAAGTATGATATTGTGCGCTGGTGCGATTTTAATCTTCTCATGATGCAATCCAACTACAGTCCCCAATTTGTAGCGCTAAGTGCGGGTGTGGCACTTTTGGTGAACCATACAATTCACGTATTGATAAATTTGCTATACGGGACTGATAGCTTGCTTTTTTTCTATTAGCCCTTTGCAAATTATCCATGGCAACATTTTATTTATCATCTTGGCCTTATAAAACTTTATAATTATCTTTATATGGTATAAAATATCAAGAGACGCGGTAGCGTCTCGACGCCAAGTCCGTAAAATGAAAGTAGAAAAGCTAAGTTTCTCTACCAAGTAGTTTTACTCCAATATGCCGGATATAAATCTTTGTACTATATTATCTCGGAAACGAAGATCAGATCCAAGTTCTGATAACATCTTTACTATAAAAGGTCCATCCAAACTCTTCAGCTTTCCTAGTTTCGATTAAAACCGTTCGGCGAATGTTAAGATATGACCTTCGTGTCGCGAGGTTCGATGTGATGTGAGGTGAGTCTTCGCGTCTATTATTTTGTAATAGTAGCAACAACGCGCTCGCTTCGTTCGCGCTTATTTCATTTCTTTTAGATTAGGTATTTCGATCTTGAAGTGAAGACAATCCCGATTGGCTGCGAAAACTAGCTTCACGACTTCGATTATTTCGATATACTTATCACGATCATTCGAGTGTCAAGTCTTTTTTCAGAGCGGAAATTCTCAAATATGAATCGCGTGATACGAAACTTGGTCCATCATCATGTTTTTTTAAAGTAGCGGAACAATATTGTCGGTAAGAAATGATAACTAAATATTGTTTAAATAATGTTGAAATAATGCATTGTCAAATATAAACCGATTGACACAAAACTTAAACAATATCCTTTTCTTAAGTAAGGGAACAATATTGTCAGTAAAAAATTATTACTAAATATTGTTTAAATAATGTTTAAACAATAAATTGTCCAGTATAAACCGATTGACGCCAAACTTGGTCAATATTGTTTTTTTAAGTGACGGAACAATATTGTCGGAAATTTTCATATTGCTTTTTTATAATGTTCCTTTATTCGCGAAGCTTCTTCTATGAAAGCATTTTCGGTATTTTTGGCATCCTCATACAGGAAACTTCGCGAATAAAAGAACATTATGGGAAAACAATCTGACAATTTCGATTTCCAACTTTTATGAGAAAGCGGACGTCAAACGGAAACTTCTTCCTATTTTCGATAATAAAAAAGAGATCACTGATGAAATTTAATGCTACGGTGCTTCAACTACCCGTTAGCATTTGAATTGAGTTACTGTGAGAAATGAAACATGATTTTATTTAATTATTTGATTGACATAAGCGGTCAATTCTTCTCGGTTCGATTTCCTTCGTACTTGACCTAGTGTACGGTCGTCCCTCCACTCTCTAGTGTCTACCAGAACCCGGTGCCTGCATCTACGGGCAGTCGTATGGAGAGTCCTCCCATACTCCTCCATGCATGCTCAAGGTCGGGTCCTCGGCAAGAATTTCTGTTTCCACGAGAGCTGCATGGTATGTGGTGTCACCACCACCCCACCGGTACTCGCTTCCTGATCCCTCCGGCCGGGTTACCTCCCTATTCACGAGGTACGGGGATGAGAGAGCTAGGATAGCCGACGTCGCCACCGGTAACTCCTAACCTCTCGGATAGTACACAGGCTATGCTTATCTACGATAGCCGACGTCACCACAAGCTACCTGGACGAGTAGGAAAACGGGGTTGGACTTACCTTCTCTTCGTCGCCGTCGAGATGAAATAAGTGATTCTTCGGTGTCGCGTGCCGCCTTAAATACCCATCCGCAGGCTTTGCACGCGGCACGCTCGTATTCCCTACCTCACGCATGATCCCACTATTTCGGCCCCCCTCCCGGCGTCTATTCGTGGCGCGCGCCGATATTGCGTGCGTGAGGCAACGTTGTCGAACGTTCGAGAAGCTTCGGCCAACGGTATGCCGAAAAGGGGGAATTTCGGTGCCCGATTTAAATTGTCGCCAGGCTCGGCTCTAGTGAGGGGGCCGCCTAAGGTGAGCGTCACAATATTGCTACTCTGCCCTACCCTATGGAATGCCTTGGAGCCATTTTTTCATACTTTCGCATTACTAGAAGTGATTTGAAATCTCCTCTCAGAATTTCAACTTTTCGTGCGGATATAGGATCACACGTGGAATCAGGTGGATAGCACGTGCCCTTCATCGATCATAGGATTTAATGCTGTCGTTCTCCTTAAGAGGAGGTAAATTATTATATAGAATCCAAGCTTCTATATCATAATTTACATTTTTCCTTGTGCGAACAACATCAAAAAATTATATAATTCAGGGCTTCGATAAGACAAATGTTCTTTTAATGCATGCCAGTTATGACAGGTGAGAATGTTATGTAGTGTTTGTATGAGACAGCATCATTCAATGTTTTAATTATAGTTTTTTTGTTGTCGTTCTCATTGAGAGGAGACAAATATCCCATATTATCCCATTAAAAATATACTCCATCCTGAGACGCGGCACGGTCTCGACGTCGAGTACTTAAAAAACGTTTTTTTGAATTTAAAAAATAGGTGAAATCTGACACAAAATACTTTTTTTAAAAGAAAAAGAAAATGGCACGCCAAGTCCTTAAAATGTGTTTCTCGATCAAAAAGTATAGTATCGAAACACTCTTTAAAAAAAAGTAAATGATATGAGTCAGTGGTAGTATACATATCTATAAAAAAGTAAAAACGTTGCTCTTCCCAAAAAAATGGTCATCAAAATAAAAATTGAAAACAGTGAAATCGTATGAGCCAAGTAGGGGTATATAGATTATATAAATATAAAGTATGAAGTATATGAACTGAAAACTATATAGAAAATAGTGATGAAAAAATACGAAAATGAAAACAAAACGGTTCATCATATTTATTAATCGAGCGATAACACACCGAGCTGCCATATAAAAACATGGTGTGACAGTTTTTTTTACAATAGCTGCCGTACGTGGATCATTAAAATAATCACGGAAGCGGGGAGAAGAGGAGGATATTGATGCGATTACCGCGCGGGCACTTAGATAGCGTGAAAATTGAAGACAAATAATTAACTATAAATTAAGACGAATGAATCGCGAATCTATTAAAGAAATTTAGGTTCCATTTTTCGCGATATTTGCAAATTCTTTACGCGAAAATTATTTTACTTCATTTTATATTGATTCAACGCAATGTAATAAATAAAATATTGCCGGAGATACGAATAGATGCAAAGATCGTGACTTTATTACGGAAGATACGCAAACATAATGACGACTATTTATGAAACTTCAATATCGTCGTCAAGAAGAATTGCATTCAGTGGAATATTCACGGAACGCTCATTTACTCATTGCTTCCAATGAGTTGCGCACTTCAACATTTTACATAAGCACCATTTCTTTTTACGATTTTTCATACATTTCTTTCATAAATTTTTCAGATTATTTTATCGAAATTTTTGTCACGGTTGTCAATAAATGATCAATTGAATAAATTAAATTATTTTGCCAAACATCGAATAACTGCAACAGTTGATAGATGCGCCGAGCCACAGCAATAGTGCAATAGCAGAACTTGTGAGTTGTTAGTTTTTAAATACACGCGATCTGTCAGATGAATCGACCGATGTCGCCAACGATCGATCTCGAGGATCTTCGCGCCTGTGTAAATGATGTGAAAATGAGTGCGCTTGCTCCGAAAATTTCGCTAAGGCTTCGAGGCGACGATTAGCCATGCCTCGCTCTCTTTCGCTCGGGGGACGTCGAGCTCACCAGACGACGTGTGACACAGGAGAGGTTTCTCAAGGAATAGCGAATTCTACTCGTGTTTGACGCCTTGTTACTCGGCACGGCCAGCCGGTGATTGATTTATACATTTGGACCTCCGATCGCTCCATTTCTGCGAGCCCCCGAGAAGAAACGAAAGAGCCAACGAGAACGCCTTCGTCCTCAAAAGATGAGTACCATAAGAAAAGCTTGTTTTATATTTCTGGTGTATGGTGAATGGATAGAATAATGTATGGGAGATATCTCTACGCAAGCGAGGACTGAAAAGACAATAGCGAAATGTGTAAATGATAAGTGTGTGAAATTAATGTATTAATTTGATTATCCTGAATGTTATGCTCGGCTAACGTGACCTAAAAAGAAGGATTGTGTGCACGAAGATAAGTTGGAAATATTGATAATAAATGTTTGACGTAGCCGACGCGGATAAGTCCCGAAATTTATCATTTATTTATTTATAGAACTTTACAACCTTGACACATTTTGCGTCAACTCAGATTAATTACATATAATTTTTATCGAAATTCGAACTTTTAACGGGCCTCGCCTTGGTGAAAATATTTTTCTGAATATCTCTGAAAATATATCAGAATGTCTCGAAAAATTTCTCCGAAATTTCTCTGAACAGTCCTCTGAATTTCTCTCACTTTTCGCACTTTTCAGAATAAGTTAAATATTTTTCTGAATCTAAATATTGCTAATTGTCCTGACAATCTCCGATTTTGCGTGCCAACTTCTATGAAAAACTATGACCTGTGTTGTTATTCTAAGCCTGTTTTTCTTCCATATTCAGAAACTATTTTCTGAAAAAGTAAAATTTTTGCTGAATTTCTTATATAAAGTATACATAAATTATTGTTTAGTGTTTACTGTTCGTATGAATACCCGAACGAGCAGATCTTAGAGTGAACTTGTAAGTTCTCCGAAATTCTGTAAACCCAGCTTATCTGAAAAAGCAGTTTTCAGAAAATAAATCGTATTTTCTCTGAAAAAGTCTATTGTACGTTCGAGTAACGGAATGAGTAGAGCTTAGAGTAAGCTCGTAAGTTCTCTGAAATTCTCAAATACACATTATCCGAGAAAATCGGAGTCTTATGTTCGTCTGAGTAACAGAAAGAGTAAATCTTAGAGACAGTCGTATTTTCTTTTAACGTACTTTATTAGACAAAATCAGAGATTTTGACCCGACGCTTCGTTTCCGAGATAATCAAGACTAAAGATTTATTTCCGGCATATTGGCGTAAATACACTTACAAGGAAACATTCCCAAGTGTCCGAACCCGATTTCGATAATTTTGATATATGTTGTAGAACTCGGAAATTTGAGGGACACGTTTTTTTTTTTATCATCCCTCGTTGATATATAAGGGGTGAAACAGCCCCTCAAACTTTGGCAGAAAAACAATAATTTTTTTTTTTTTCTTAGAAGCACCTGACGATTATCAATGAAATTTGGTATACATATATCTCGAGCCAACAGGACTCAGAAATAGTAGTGTGCATCATGGACGCACCCCTTTAAGGGGGTAAACTACCCCTATCTAAATGTTTTTTTCTTTTTTTTTCGGCGAAAAATAATCGAACTGGAATACAAATAGCATCGTTTTGAAGCTAAAATGATATTACAGTTTACGTGTTTTTGGTTTTTTCTGAAAAACCACTGTTTGATCAGATATATATATTTCAAGGCTTTCAATATTTCCCATAGGAGCACCCGACGGATTTCAATAAAATTTGGCAAGCATATATTTCAGAGCAACAGAATTGAAAAATGATACCGTCCGACACCCGCCCACCCCTTTGTGGGGGTGAACCACCCTGATCATTTATTTTTTTTCAGGATAAAAGAACCGAAAAAAATATAAATCGTATACAGCGGATGCTTGCATAAAAAAAACTCCCGTTTTCGCTTGGAGGGCAGTCAGAAGTTCAATGAGAGTTTACAGGATTTTATTTTCATATCAAGAACCATAATTTAGCACACGGCATATATTCGAAATATAGGTAATATGTGGATTTGATAATATAACATGAAACTACAGATGAAACTATTTGTATCGCAATTTTATTCATTTCATTAGAAACGAATAAAATTACAATAAAATAAAAAAAATATATTAAAATAAATGCATTAGCATTTATTTTTATTCAGTTCACACATGTAAAGCTTATTTTACCGAATCTGCCTCACGGTAGATTCTACGATGCGGTAATCGTTTCATTATGAGTCTACTCATATTTCTGGAAAAATAAAGATAAGATTAGTTCTTCGACTTCATAAAATCAAAATAACCGATCACATATTTTTTTCATGCGTATTTTCGTGACGCCAAAAATATAAATAGATCTCGAAGTTTCCGGAAAACTTCGGGCGGCAGGCCTGTAAACAATTTGGAACGAAAATAGACAAATGTTATCCCAAGTAGTCGTGCAGCTCTTTATAAAGTCTGAGCGTGCATTACTCCTCATCATTCGGTGTTGAAAATTTAGCGTTCGGAGCCTGCCGTGTTATCAGTGCGTTACGATATTTTAAACATGTTTGTGAATCCAATGAACGTGCTTAATGTATTACTTGCAACATTTCAAACAATGTATCTACCAGCGACTGAAGTCAATCGGCAAGAAATCATTCTGAAAGAATCGATTCAAAAGATTCTTCTGGACAGTATATGGGACTTCAACACTTTAGAAGTATCTGAAGAATCTACATTGGGTTTCGTAGACGACTTTCCCGGAACAGACGCAGAATACGTCGAAGACGCCGAAGATTGGAGTGAGGAAGGAGTGGCTGGACCTTCTTCATCTGTGTGCCCTAGTCCTGTAAACGATGAAATCCCATTTGATTACAAAAAAAGGGCAGTAGAGTACTGGTGGAGTGGAAAAAAAAGCTATCTCAAGTTTTCTACTGTACAAAAGTCATTTGCCAGACTTACTAATCCTCGTCAATTAACGAGATGGGCAAAGCAAGTGGACGAAGGAGGAACGCGGAAAGTAAAATTGATGATTATCGCCGAATTTACATTAAACAAATTACGAAACGCTATAGAAGCTGGATTAATAGTCCATGACTCGGACATCAAAAAATGGGCTCTGGAAGCATGGGGAGAGCAGGGGAGTGGCGATAGGCCTTTCGTGGCCTCTTCAAAATGGATATTCAATTTCAAAAAAGCCCATCGGATCGTTTCAAGAAAAATCACAAAGTTTGTCTCAAGAAAGACGATAGAAGACAGTGCTAATTTGAAAAAATCAGCTGATGAGTTTGTTGCTTCTGTCAAGCCTTTTATAGCAGAATACGGGCCTGAAAACGTATATAATTCTGATCAAAGTGGATTCCAGCTTGAAATACATTCAGGACGTACGTTGACGTATGCAGGAACGGAAAAAGTCGAGTGTTCTGCTCGATCCATATCATCTACAACTCATAGTTATACTATTCAGCCAATTGTCTCCTGTGATGGGCGACTACTATCTCCTCTATTGATAGTATTAAAAGAAGCAGGCGGTCGCTTTGGTCCTCTAGTAGAAAAAACATTAATCCGTCCCCCGAATGTATACCTCCTCCCTTCGTCATCTGGCAAAATGACAAAAGGTAATGATGTACTGCAATGATAATTTTCTTTTTATTACTGCAATGTGCATGAATATTACTGGTAGCAATGTTTTGCAATTACAGACCACTTCAAAACATGGCTAAAAGAGGTGTTCTTTCCTAACGTTGGACGAAGAAGCCTACTTTTACTGGACTCCTGGAGCGGTCACTGCAGCAATATTATCGCAAAAACGAAGCCTGTAGATAAAGATGTTGTGTTGATGACTATACCAAAAGGAACTACCGGAAGAATTCAACCTTTAGACGTTTATGGTTTTAGGGTGTGGAAAAACTTTGTGAAGCGTTTCTCTGACAATGCGATCCTACACAATTACGATGTTAATCTTCATTTACGGAACAATATTATAAAACTACAATCACTTGTACATAATCAACTATCTTCGCCTAGGTATCGATCCCTTTTTCAATATGCTTGGTATAAAAGTGGCTATGTAGACGACAGATTAGAAAGTTTTCCAAATCCTGTCGAATTTGCTTTCGAAAAATCTTCCGTTATGAAATGTGCTGTTTGCGGTGCACTACCTATAATACGATGCTCATGGTGTGAGAAAGCATTCTGCTTCGAACACTTTTTCCACGATCATCACTACTGTCATGAATATGAGCCATAATTTTTTGTTACAAATATTTTTGGTTAACATTATTTTTATCATATAGAATTTTCTGAAATTTTCAGTCCCAAGATTTTTTTGCTTTCCAGAATTAATATTCTTGGAGTATTCCCATATATCCCATATTCCATACATGTATTGGAACGAATAAATTTGGAATGAAAATAGTATCATCTGTAGAAATGTTATATTATCAAATTCACATATTACCTATGTTCGAATATATATCCCGTGTGCTAAATTATGGTTTTTGATAGTAGAATAAAATAGTAGAATTAGGAATTCGCCCTCCAAGCGAAAACGGGAGTTTTTTTTTATGCAAGCATCGGCTGTATACGATTTATATTTTTTTCGGTTCTTTTATCCTGAAAAAAAAATTATCAGGGTGGTTTACCCCCACAAAGGGGTGGGCGCGTGTCGGACGGTATCATTTTTTAATTCTGTTGCTCTGAAATATATGCTTGCCAAATTTTATTGAAATCCGTCGGGTGCTTCTATGGGAAATATTGAAAGCTTTGAAATATATATATCTGGTCAAACAGTGGTTTTTGGGAAAAAACCAAAAACACGTAAACTGTAATATCATTTTAGTTTCAAAACGATGCTATTTGTATTCCAGTTCGATTATTTTTCGCCGAAAAAAAAGAAATAAAGATTTAGATAGGGGTAGTTTACCCCCTTAAAGGGGTGCGTCCGTGATGCACACTACCATTTCTGAGTCCTGTTGGCTCGAGATATATGTATACCAAATTTCATTGATAATCGTCAGGTGCTTCTAAGAAAAAAAAAAAATTATTGTTTTTCTGCCAAAGTTTGAGGGGCTGTTTCACCCCTTATATATCAACGAGGGATGATAAAAAAAAATACGTGTCCCTTAAATTTCCGACTTCTACAACATATATCAAAATTATCGAAATCGGGGTCGGACACTTGGGAATGTTTCCTTGTTAGTAGCGTTTCACTTATAAATCTAGCTTACAAAACATCGTTTTTTAAAGAACTTGGCGTCGGGATGCTACCGCGTCTCTTAACATATGGTAACAATTTATTACCGACAATTGTGTTCCTTTAACTATAACTTAAAGAACTATATGAAGGATATTAAATAACAATATTTGGTCAATATATAAGAATTTCGACCAGGTTTGTGACAATATTGTGCCTTTACCTAAATAACAATACCCGCGCAAAAAAGAGTATTGAATTGAAATTATTAGGAGTATGTCATATTGGACGGAATAATACTAAAATTAGACTTCGCGAATGAGTACAAAGTATGAAACTAGTATATGAAAGGATATTAGGATTTAAGTATTAAGTTAATATACCACGAAATATTCGAGTATTAAGTCTCGACCATGGACCATGGATGACGAATTACGGACCATGGACCATGGACGGCGAACCCATGGGTCCAAGGGTCCATGGATGGGACCACGGGTACACGGGTACACGGGTACACGGGTACACGGGTACACGGGTACACGGGTACACGGGTACACGGGTACACGGGTACACGGGTACACGGGTACACGGGTACACGGGTACACGGGTACACGGGTACACGGGTACACGGGTACACGGGTACACGGGTACACGGGTACACGGGTACACGGGTACACGGGTACACGGGTACACGGGTACACGGGTACACGGGTACACGGGTACACGGGTACACGGGTACACGGGTACACGGGTACACGGGTACACGGGTACACGGGTACACGGGTACACGGGTACACGGGTACACGGGTACACGGGTACACGGGTACACGGGTACACGGGTACACGGGTACACGGGTACACGGGTACACGGGTACACGGGTACACGGGTACACGGGTACACGGGTACACGGGTACACGGGTACACGGGTACACGGGTACACGGGTACACGGGTACACGGGTACACGGGTACACGGGTACACGGGTACACGGGTACACGGGTACACGGGTACACGGGTACACGGGTACACGGGTACACGGGTACACGGGTACACGGGTACACGGGTACACGGGTACACGGGTACACGGGTACACGGGTACACGGGTACACGGGTACACGGGTACACGGGTACACGGGTACACGGGTACACGGGTACACGGGTACACGGGTACACGGGTACACGGGTACACGGGTACACGGGTACACGGGTACACGGGTACACGGGTACACGGGTACACGGGTACACGGGTACACGGGTACACGGGTACACGGGTACACGGGTACACGGGTACACGGGTACACGGGTACACGGGTACACGGGTACACGGGTACACGGGTACACGGGTACACGGGTACACGGGTACACGGGTACACGGGTACACGGGTACACGGGTACACGGGTACACGGGTACACGGGTACACGGGTACACGGGTACACGGGTACACGGGTACACGGGTACACGGGTACACGGGTACACGGGTACACGGGTACACGGGTACACGGGTACACGGGTACACGGGTACACGGGTACACGGGTACACGGGTACACGGGTACACGGGTACACGGGTACACGGGTACACGGGTACACGGGTACACGGGTACACGGGTACACGGGTACACGGGTACACGGGTACACGGGTACACGGGTACACGGGTACACGGGTACACGGGTACACGGGTACACGGGTACACGGGTACACGGGTACACGGGTACACGGGTACACGGGTACACGGGTACACGGGTACACGGGTACACGGGTACACGGGTACACGGGTACACGGGTACACGGGTACACGGGTACACGGGTACACGGGTACACGGGTACACGGGTACACGGGTACACGGGTACACGGGTACACGGGTACACGGGTACACGGGTACACGGGTACACGGGTACACGGGTACACGGGTACACGGGTACACGGGTACACGGGTACACGGGTACACGGGTACACGGGTACACGGGTACACGGGTACACGGGTACACGGGTACACGGGTACACGGGTACACGGGTACACGGGTACACGGGTACACGGGTACACGGGTACACGGGTACACGGGTACACGGGTACACGGGTACACGGGTACACGGGTACACGGGTACACGGGTACACGGGTACACGGGTACACGGGTACACGGGTACACGGGTACACGGGTACACGGGTACACGGGTACACGGGTACACGGGTACACGGGTACACGGGTACACGGGTACACGGGTACACGGGTACACGGGTACACGGGTACACGGGTACACGGGTACACGGGTACACGGGTACACGGGTACACGGGTACACGGGTACACGGGTACACGGGTACACGGGTACACGGGTACACGGGTACACGGGTACACGGGTACACGGGTACACGGGTACACGGGTACACGGGTACACGGGTACACGGGTACACGGGTACACGGGTACACGGGTACACGGGTACACGGGTACACGGGTACACGGGTACACGGGTACACGGGTACACGGGTACACGGGTACACGGGTACACGGGTACACGGGTCCATGGGTACATTGGTCCATGGGTCCATGGACACTAGCGCTCTACGTGTGCTCCCACTATCTCCCCCCCCCCCCCTCCCGGCGTATTTTCTCGGCGCGCGCCGAAAATGCATGCGTGGGGCAACGTTCTCGAAGCTTCGGCCAGCGGTATGCTCTAGCGAGGGGGCCGCCTAGGGTGAACGTCACAATATATAACAAAAATGTTGTCCAGTAATATTGTTCCTTTGCCTATATAACAATATTGACAGAGTTTGGTGCAAATCAGTTCATATTTAACAATTGTTTGTTTAAACGATATTTAATAATAATTTTTTACCGGCATTATTATTTTTCCTCACGAAACAACAATATTTATAAAGTTTGTTGACAAAGTTTGGATCATGGTGATTTTTCATTTAAACCATATACATAGCCATGTCAACTAGATTCGTTCGCGGTCAATACTTGGATGGGCGACAAATTAGTCGCGCGCTGGCTGGCACATCGACCATTCTGCGTGTTTCTGCACTATACTTGAGTGCAAAAATACCGGAGAATCAATAAAATATGGTCGTCTGTACCGGCACGGGTTTTCTGTAGTTTCCCTGTATCCCCGGCAAATGCGGTACAGTATAGCAAAAGGTACTCGCATACGAAACGACATTGACGGAGATACGGTGAAGGAACACACATGAGCCGTGTGGCAGCCAATTCATAGCGCCAACCAATCTCCCGTGACTTCTGGAGCCGCCTCGATCGTGAAGCTGTCGCATCTATTACAACCGGCTGACGTCCGAGTTTGTGTTCCCACTATCACACTCGACCGAAAAATTCCGTGACCACCCGAATCTGAATCATCCGAGTAACTGTCAACGTGACTTTTATCTGACGCGTCGCGATACTGGTGCTTAATTTTATATAAAATTTGATTAAAAAAACGTTACTCTTGGAATACAATTTATTCTCGCAAATAAAGAAAGTGTGACCATTAGGAATCGACTTATTACGTTTATATAATTTGGTACACTTCTGAAAAAAATGTTGATATAATGTAACGAATACAATTAATGAAAACCAGAAATATTTTCCAGTAACCGGGAAAACAGTATCAGTAGTGGTGGTAACCAGTGATGGTAGTGGCTACCAGTAGGACAGGTCGTCCTAATTTACCAGTTTTCCAGTTGCCAGAAATATTTAATTTCGACAATCAGACTATTTGTGTACCATCCTCGATAAAAAGACATTCATTATATAATAGAATGAAGCTTATCAGTTTTAATGTATTTGAAGAATTAAATTATTTAACATTGGGAATCTGTAATTTTTTTCGAAACGAAAACGTGACGGTCCTGCATTGCATATAAGAGGACGATTTGAATGAGAGAAACATATAGGTGACACTAGCGGAGTGGTTAGCGCTCTTACTCAGTAACCGATTAATCCGGGTTCGAATCCCGGTGATCACCATATGTTTTCTCTCCTCGATATTTCGCC
The DNA here is from genome assembly GCA_963575735.1 of Amblyjoppa fuscipennis. Taxonomy (NCBI): domain Eukaryota; kingdom Metazoa; phylum Arthropoda; class Insecta; order Hymenoptera; family Ichneumonidae; genus Amblyjoppa; species Amblyjoppa fuscipennis. The sequence goes on from OY754488.1 coordinate 20,027,121, forward strand.
TGTCCATCTGCAATACATCTATAACCCTGGAATCTGCATTCTAACATCTACAAGTCCCCAAACCCTCCGCTCGATCGTTACAAAAATCTATAATTACTCAACTTTTATAAAATTGAATGACCTGGGAATATTTCATAAGCTACTTGTATTGGTTTATTCTCATCCACTGAAGAGGCGTCACCGTACTTTACCTCCTGAGCATCGGCTTTTGGTAACGCTGAGTTATTTATTTGAACATAATGATCTTGACAAGTAACTTACTGTATCGACAATTCTCACAAAGAATGAAAGAATTATTTGATGGACGGACTTTGACTACATTATTCCTAAAAATGAACAAATCAAATTTGCACATTGTTTCCATAAATGCTTTACTACAGGAGATGTGATTCTAGCAGTTTCATTAGCTCATAGAAATGGTGAATCAACTACCAGAAACAATATTAAAGAAGTTTATAACCCGCGTAATTGCACCCAACCACTTGCCGCATGTGATGCATATTACAAATTTACTTTGGACGACGTTGGCAAGATGGAATGTAACCATGATGCTTCAATATTCGTCGTTAGTCCGATGGCACAGGCTTTATGACGTGGAGAACTTGGATTGCCTGAAAGAACGGTCATGCTTCGCGTGAGTCAAGGAGGAATTCCATATGTTTTCGTTAGAGATGAAGCGTTTGGACTCTGTAGACATTTCATGGGACCTTACTCTGCACAAAACTTACAAAAAGATCGATGCATCTTTAACTATCACTGGGCCTGACGAGGCTTGACTATTGTCAGGTCTCGTCGGACGATAACGCGTTTTGTATTTTGACAGCTCGTAGTCACATATATAGGAGGCCCATTGGCATTCAAATCGATAGACCTTAGCGTGATGCGGTCTGCACCCGGATCATCGATACCTTCTTCGTTACTTTCCAGGACTTGCGCTTTACGTTTTCGAGCACCTGAAACGTTAAATTTTATAATATCCGTAATATTTTACTTACTATCACCGCCATACATAATCCCGTTAGAGTTTTAAGTAGAAACCTTATTTTCTGTCAAAAGAATTTTTGTGCTTTGTGATACTTGTGATTATCACAAGTCTCTTTTTGAAAATTCTATTTTGAAATCACCTCATGGTATTTGCTCAAAAAACTGTATCGAGGGTACACTACAATTTTTTAAACTTTTCCATAAAAAAATAAATAAAAAATTGACGTTATTAAACAAATAACTGTTCTTTCAACGTGAAGTTATATGTGGAACGCATAAAAGGGTTATAAAGTATATTTCTTGGATCTATTGAAAAAAAGCAAGCACAAATTTAAGGATGTGACAACGGATGTTTAGACTGAAAATAATGTATACCTATACTACTTGTAAACATGGAAAAAAATCTTGACGTACGAGAGAATACTAAAAAATTACTTAAATAAGTGTATTATAGCGAACAATACCTGGAGAAGTTGGTGGTGCGTGATCGAAAACATTTCGAGCGCTGTCATAATATTTATCGCGAGGTGCATCATTGATACGACTCCATTGTTCGTTAGAAGCTGCCGAAGTGTCGTTTATAGATGAGTCATTTATTTCCGAGTTGTCCTTTGACTTATATTATGAAAGAAATCCATGAAAAATTGCTGAGACCGCTTCATAAAGTAACGATTATTAATACAAGAAACATCTAAACTCACCGTCGAACTTCGACCTACAAAATACGACAAAATATTTGAGGCTTTCTTCCAGTTGTTTTTTTGTCGATAATTGGCTAGAAGACCCCGTGCGAACTTCGTAAGATCTTCTTTGACCGGATGTTTAGCTTCAGCCTCCGACCAGATAGCATTAAAATCATATTGAGCTTTCTGACCACACTCTAAAAACAAGCTTGTTGTTTTAACACGCTTTAGGCGTGTAAATCGTGTAGTCACTTTGTACACGCTTCAAGGTGCGTTGATTTTCAACACATGTCAAAGCGTGTACATTTTACACGCATTACGCTTATTGTTTCAACACGCTTTAAACGCATTTATGCATGTCGTCACTTTTTACTCAGTTGTAGGCGTGTTCACCTACCCACCCTCCAACACATATTGAAAAGAAATGGGGCTATACCAACTATGCATTATCTTACAAATTAATTACAGTGATTGACCTTCAATCTCGATCTCAATCTCAATCTAAATCTCAATCTCAATCTCAATCTCAATCTCAATCTCAATCTCAATCTCAATCTCAATCTCAATCTCAATCTCAATCCCAATCCCAATCCCAATCCCAATCCCAATCCCAATCCCAATCCCAATCCCAATCCCAATCCCAATCCCAATCCCAATCCCAATCCCAATCCCAATCCCAATCCCAATCCCAATCCCAATCCCAATCCCAATCCCAATCCCAATCCCAATCCCAATCCCAATCCCAATCCCAATCCCAATCCCAATCCCAATCCCAATCCCAATCTCAATCTCAATCTCAATCTCAATCTCAATCTCAATCTCAATCTTATCTCTGTTCACATCCGGGATATGTGCAATTTCTTCGTTAAAATCGACGTGAGAATGCTTTCGAAACACATGCTGCTTGAAAGACTACCAATTTGTAAACGAGGCGCCACATCCATATTTGTTGCACTGCACTTTAAACGGTACACCAAATCAATGATGTTGGACAACGTGTTTCAATAGTTAATTATCAGACGCAGCTTCAAAATAGCACATACGACACTTGAAAATATCGGGCGGCCTGTCCACGATCGTGCTGTGCGATGTACGAATCCGCCATATTGCGATTGAATCAAACGCATATGCAAGTGTGTTGATTTCCTGGTGTTTTCTTTTATAAAGTGTGTTGTATACCTAGCGTGTACCTGTGCACTAAGTGAGTTGTTCAGCCATAAACGCGTTGAAACAACACACATTACGTGCCTTCCAATTAAGCGCGTTCTACACCAAAACACTAAGAAGTTTGTTGCACAGGGAATCCAGGAAAGATGCCATACAAGCGTGTTGTTTCAACACGCAAGCCGCCAACACATATTTTATTGATGCACTTGGTTGGCGCAACACATGTAATATGTGTGTTGTGATTTGTTTCAACACACTTGACAACATGCTAGTTTTTAGAGTGCAGTTATCTCTCTGTGCAATATCTTATATTGCTTAAAAAGTTCGTTGTATAAAGACCCAATTTCAGAAGCCATTGTGTTCAGCGCAACGAGTGAACGCCGACCACGCCTCATGCACAGTCAAGTTTCAACTGACTGCTCGGTAACCCTCACTCCGCGGTTGCTATGCAAATGTGCCACCAGCGTCACTGCGGTAATTTATTGAGTTGGGTCGATACATCATGGAGCGTTGCCGTCATTATCGACTAAACGTGAGCATTGCTTAGAACTGCGTCAAACCAACCAATAAAGGCTAAAATTTACGGGATACTATGCGAAAAAAATGCACCTAGAAATACATGTGATATTAACCGAGACCCCTCTCCCCTCCTCCCTGTGATCAGTCGTGATGTTTTCAGCACCCACCCACCCCCCCCCCCCCCCCCTGCCGACCAGAGTCTTACGTGATTAATGAACTCCCCCTAATACACTGTCGGAAAAATGTACAAAATTTTTCCATATTTGGAAACCAACAACGTCGAGTGGTTGGATTTTCCCTGTTGTACCTTTAGGTGTAATTATTTTTTTGCCCCGAGGCATTGTTTTTCGAACGACTTCTGGGCAGTGTCGACTTCATGAGTCTATCAACAATACGCTGTCACGGCCGGTGTTGGGAAAGAATACTTTTGTCAACCAAACTTTGAAGTGCCTTGTACATAGGATGATATTGATTATCGATATAGTATAATTCAACCTACGTTCAATATTTACTGGCACTCATTTTTCTTCACACCCGCAAGTAATTCCCCCTTCAAGTAATTTCCGGATTTCGTTACTGTTAAAAATGAGTTTTCTGGCCTGAGGAATTTTTTTTTACCTAATTGGGCCGAACTCACCCTTTCCCTCTGTCAGAACGATAAAAAGGGGGTGGCAGTAATTTTCCATCTGCATTTATGGTTGGCTGGTTCGTGTAGCTTTGAGTTTTAGAACACGCAGATTGTACTACATATTTGACTTGTTTAGTTCCTTCAATCGTCATGTTTTCCGCTCCATATTTACATACATGTTTTCCGCTCCATCTTTTTTTTATTATATAGTTTAATTTCATTCACGAATTTTTGTGCATTAATCCTTAAAACTTGTTCGTCTTCTATAGTTTTTCGTGTTATGAATTTATTAATTTTCCTCGGCACAATACGATGTGATTTCTTGAACTTCCAAAACCAATCACGAAAAGCTTTAAAGCGAATTTCTTCTTGACCTATCTTCTTGACCTATCATGAACAATAAAACCAGCATCTACAGCGGCTTGCATGTTTTTCAAAGTATGTTCTCCTTATAGGGCCCATCTTTGTTCATTTGATTTGCCCAGCGTCTTAATTGTCGCACAGATTTGACTTGTTTGAATTTCTGGCTGACAGTATCGACACTGCAACTTTTCTTCTTACCAGTTCTGCAGTATTCGGTTAATCGGAGTTTCGGGAATATTCATGGCTTCAAATGTAGCTAAGAGAAGTTTAATGACGTTGATTGAATTCACTTTCATGGTCTATTGACTTTTTTATCAGAAATGATGACTGTCGTACTGGCACTCGGTTCAAATGAGCAACTGAAGATTGCTGTCTGTTTCGCGGTTATTATATTTGAACATGTTGTTCAACCATCTGCGATATCAGCAAATAATACCCCAGATAGCCACCTATGTAGAAAACACCTCTTATTACGTCGAAATTATTTTGATCATATTGGCGTATGATTGATGAATGTTGACATCATGATATCTCGTAATCGTCTGGTATCGATATGAGTACATGGTTCAAAAGATAAGATCATATTCATTTCGTTGGAATAATTGACAATGTTCTATAGATGGAACGACTGTTGATCGATAACATATGACGATAAATTATTGGTAAGCACAAAATCAGCACAAAGAGTGAACGCAAGCAACTCTTTAACATTTAAATAACGAGAAACGAAAAAGTATGCACAAATATACGTACCAATGGATAAGGGGTCGTTTACCCCCGTAAACTCATTTTCCTGTGAATGTGCAAAAATACGTCAACTTTATTTTAACTTGCCATCCCAAATGGTACATGTTCTGTTCCATTTGGTTAGTTTGTTCTTGTGTATGGTGGACAATTGGAGAATCAGGGGGTGGCCCTGCAATTGAATTTTTTTTCTTTACCTCCACGTGCAATTTTCGTTGTTTTCGATGAGGAGTATTTTGGTTTTTTTCAATTTAAATCGATTGAAGCCTCCTCGGTGAAACTGCATAATCACCCCTAAGGGGTTAGAAATGTTTTTCCGCCGATAAAAAGAAATACGTGTCTTTCAGTTTTTAATGCTCTACAACATACGTGAGTTTCATCAAAATCAGAGGGGCACATCAAACTGACGTTCCTTGTTAGCCCCAAAAAGAGTCTAGCTTATATATACTAGTTGAGTTCCTATGATTCTTATGTTTGGGCGTGTAGTATGGTGGGTTAATGTAACTTCCGAAATATTACCCTAATAAGAAAGAAAATGCATACATGCTTTTTAAGCGGCACCTTTGGTGTCAAAGAATTCTTAGATGATTTTTGGTAGCGCTACCCTTCAATAGAGGTAAATTTTAAAGTATTCCGCTTAGTGCTGCGGCGATAAGTGTCATGCGTGGGCAACTAGTTATGATCATAAAATATTGTTCTAGAAAATTAAGAGGAAAGTGAAGGGTGTAGGCGGCCCCTCTGAATAAAAAGAATTAATATTTGGGATTCTAGAGCCGCGGCCCTTTAGTAGTAGTGCCGCGGCGAGTTAAAAGAGTGTCGCGGTGGCAAGTATCATGCGCAGGCAATTAGTCTGCCGCTAAGTGGCTAGGCGCGTGGCTGGCTGAAAATGTATCTTTAGGTTTGAAGTGGGCCATGCGCGCCGCTCGGCATGTGTGAGCGCTGCTCGGCACAGTCTACGACTTTTTCATTGAGAAAATCTTCTAAGACGGTTCACTCAGTGCGGGGCGGTTACGCGAGACGTAACAATTGACTGTACTTTATTAACTCGGCAACAATGACGGACAAACAAGTTACGTTTATAAACTAGCTGATGAAATATTGGGTCTTCAATTCATGATGTCTTATTACAATGTGATAGAATTTGGCACAACATAGTTCGGAGTTCCTATTGATTTAACGTTTTGCACAGCTAGTGATATCTCATGAAATGTAATTGTCTAAAGGTTTTATACACCATCTGTGGCATTTTATGTGGTATTTCGTACATTTGTTCAAAGATCGGTTGAAATATTTTAAGGACTCTATTCAAATTTAAGAACCCTTCCGTCAAGTTTTTCCACACCATTCCCAGAATTTTTACAAGAGATTCAAATATATCTCAACGTTATTTTTAGTACATTTTTTTGCTACCATTGCAAGGAAAATAAATTCATTAAACAACACTTGACAATATTTTTTAACGGTTATATTGCTATTTCCCCTGAATATCAATATCAACGAAGTCCATTGCCAACTGGTTCACGTATGGCGATTTTTTTTGTTTAAACAATAATAATCAGTAATTGTTTACCGGCGATATTCTTCTTTTGCTTAAATAACAATGTATTTGTCTCAAAACACTACTGCGTCTCTTGATATTCAGCAAGTTTAGTACCAATCGGTCGTTATGATTCAGGATGTCGAGTACACAAAGTCAAAGATGCATCATCGATGCACAAATGTGCATCATCGAGTACACACCTGTCAAAGTATGACAATTGACAGGTGTGTGATGGCGTAAGTGCGATGGCGTAATAATAGCGTTAAGGACAGGTCTGTGATGGCGTAAGTGTGTACGATGAACAGGACAACTGAATACTCCTTTTTGTTGCGATGCAAGGGCGCAAAATACATGATTATTTTTTATTGCCTAACGGAGTATAATTCATTTTGGTCGCTTTTGCAAGCTTGTAAGACAATATATCTATCCAACAATGTACGGAATGTTAAAAAGTAACATTTATTTGAAGAAACGTTATATAAAAATCTCGAGTAACGGAAAAACCCGATTTGTCGAGTAAAAGGGTCTTAGTAGCGTCAGTCTGCTCTCAATCGCTATATAAATGTATTTGCTTCGTCACGGTACCGCGTCTCTTGATTTGGTTGCTATGAAGCAATTGAAAATTGCTGAGCGCGCCATGTGCGAATGCCGAAGGATTTAATAAGTGAGGAATTACGAAGAAATAAGAATAGGAATAACGTTTACACTCGGGTCTTATTGCGAGCGGATATGAATTTACAAAAATTCGATATTTACGTCTGGTGGCGTGATATGAATTCAGACATAAAATGAATGAAATGAATAAATTGAGCAAGAGACTCAATGGCGGGCAGGTTGCAAGAATTAAAACAAATCTATATGGTAGACTTGAAAGAGCATGAAGTAAACAAAAATTGTTAACATTAAAAACTCCCGACTGTAAAATAATTTCATTGTATATTTCGCTACAACAAGAATGAAATAATAACCGTTTATTTACAATTTTTATAATAGTCGGAAGACGTCTTCTCTCACAGAACTGATGTATGCACTAACTTATATGTCATGATGATAGTGTTACGTCCTGTGAATTATCCCTAAAATTCACTGACGCAACTAGTCAGAAATCTAGAAATATTCGATAGGAAAATAGGAAATTTAGAAAGGATTTAAAAGCTGTAAAATCATATTAACGAAATAGCCACTGAAAGGTGATTGCACGTTAAATAATTAATAATAGCGCATTTAAATTGTTGGATGATTCTATCCAGTCATTGGGATAGCAATAATCACATGATCGACAATGTTATACAAAGAGGCTATTCAACTCGCTCTCGAAGGTCGTCGACAGCGAGAATACCTCGGGTCCATAACCATTGTCTTAATTAAAGCTCAAAAGCAACATGAATCTTTCCCACATGCGAAAGGAGATGACACCTTATCGCTCTACCACGCGAAGCGAGTCAACGCACGTACGCACACGGCGGTGCAGCCGAAGAATCGATGCAACCGTCTCGAGGCGATCGATTGGGAAATTTACCGTCAGCGCTAACGAGTGCAGCACCTCTCGAAGGATAATTATTTGAATCATTCGATAAACATATAAGAATTACTTATTAATAATAGGGTCATTACAGTTGAATATTTGTGGAGAAATGACCAGTAAACAAATGACGAAATATTAATTCGGTAGAATCAGGATTGATAAACCATTTGGGTCAAATTTTTGATATTAATTATTATAAACAAATGATAAATAGTAGAGAATTAATCTATATCGTTATTTAGTGTTTTATTGTAGGTTAAGCGAAACAAAGTAATTATTTTTTAAAATCCGGAATTTATGAGGAATATTTAAACATATTTAATAAATCGGCGGAATAACTTTTGATAGAAACAAGATATAAAATCCGTTCAAATTTCAACATAAACCAAGAAATTATTGTAAAAGTCAAAATTGTAAAATTATTAAAATAAGCGACGTGAGATGTCAAAACCGATCGATAATCACCACGGTAGGGGATCAGCCAATCAGCTGCAAGCCTACTGGATATCAGTGGATGGAACGGCGAGCTTGGTGGTACGGGCGCCCCCCGATTGAAATTATAAAAGAAACTCTCCAAAAACAGAACGTAGCCCACAGCCCAGTCCCCGAAGCTTAGTAGCTCAGTAGCCCACAGCCCAGTCCCCGGAGCTTAGTAACCCAGTAGCCAGAGCCCAGAAGCCTCTTCGTGGAATCTCTAGTTGGGAAGAAGTCATTACTGTTTGAGCATTGTATCCAACACTTGTCAAATATTTTAACTCCGGAAAATTACGATAAAGAAATGGAAAGTTAACGATTAACCATCGATAAATAAATAACTTGAACATTTATTCAAATCAGGAGTTATAATTTATCATCAACATCCAATATTGGCATTGATCATTTATTCAACCGATTTACCTGAAAGAAAGAAGGAAGGAAGGAAGGAAGGACGAGAGATTTTGAATTCGATATCTTCATCCATTTTCATTCATTTTCATATTCCTGGCCGATTAATTTACTTTGAAACATCGTAAGTCATTACATCCTTTAATTTTTCAATCATTTTATTTATTTTCATTTGTCCTTGGAAAATATTTTACTTTTTTTGTTTTTCTGAATTTTAATTATTTAACTCGAACAATCTGCAGATAATTAATAATCAATCGGGGCTTAATTAACTAAAGAGTGATAGGCGAACACTTAGAAGTCGAGATCCTTTAATTTCTTAGTGACAGTCCAACTGTAGTGCAATGAACCTGGCAAACCGCGATAACGTAGCCTTGACTCAATGTCGCGCAGCGCGGCGCGAGGCATCGGGAGGCTTATTTCAGAGCCCTTGCTATGGTGTGTCAGGGTCGCGTGGAGAATCATAATCGCTCGCATGTAGTAGTCATCGCGCGCTAATAATCAAACTATATATTCTTTCGGCATGCATTCTCAGCCCACCCCTGAATAAATTTCCGAAAGGTTAGATTCGAAAGAGGCACTGTTTTGATAAAGCGTCACATGCGATAAACGTGTAATAAGGAGAGAAATCTCCTTTACCGTAGATGCAGGAAAATGCTGATCAGGACGTAACAATACCCTGCTTAATCTTATCTATATATGAACTGATAACGTCGATTTAATGCTTGTTTTTTCTGGTGACGATCCCTAACTGTTCTTAAAGTGATGAAGAAACTTTAATTGTTTTATTATTTTTACGGCGAAAAATGTAGTGCCATTCTTTTTAGTCGGAAAGTAAAAAAAAATTACTTTTTATAATCTGTCTCATGAAATCTTGTGACTTTCATTCGCGATCTTTTTTGTCACGATAGGAATGAACTTTCTCCAATTGTACATAAAAAACTTCAATGACTTGAGACTTCATACATAGATGTTTCCAATTTATTTTACGAATTTCTGTCAAGATAATGATTTCTCGCGTAAATATACTTTTCTCCAATTTTTTTACACCATTCATGGTCTTTTCGATGGGAGATAATTAAGGGCTCCGATAAGACAGATTTTTCTTTTCACCCATAGCGGCTTTGATGGGTCAGCATGACACGTATAATGTGTCTTTGAGAACTGCATGTATTGTTTTCAATTATAGCATATATTGCAGGACTTCCCATCGGGAGGTGGCACCAAATATCTAACATTATTTATAGTTGATTATCGACTGGATTTCGAAAACTGGTTAGGTAAACGAAAAACATCCTTTTTCTTCCAAAAAAGTAACTGGCATCTCGGCGTCCTGCGGACCATTACACCCTGCCTCCTCAAACCCCTTAAAAATGTCCCGCGAGGACATTTTTAAGGCACTTACAGCCTTTACACATGGGGCTACACGGTCCATATAATTGTTCACACGTCACGCTACCCGCCCCGTAAAATTATTCGCACTCCGTGCCATGCGTTCCGAAATTGTATTCATCTCGCGCTACGCGCTACGCAATTGTATGGGTACACAATTTTGACTATTCATTCGAAACGTGTAATATACAAGTATACTTTACTGATTAAGAACGTTTAAAATTGAGTTTGATCAAAGTAGATAATAATAGCGATCAGATATATAATGCTTTGAAATGTTTTGAAATATCACAAATAAAACTGTCATTCGAGTGAATTTGGAGTTATCGAGCTAAAATTTGGCACGCGAATGGACCAACACTGAACAATGTTTTATATTCACTTTAATATTTAACGGGAAAATCGTTCAAGACTTTTAAATTCCATAAGAATTCAAAGTTGTTTATTCTACAAAAAGTTATCACTATAACTCTCACACTATCAATTCTTAAACCGTCAAGTTGTAATTTGACAAAGACGATCATCAGATTACAAAGAACGCTTCACGGAAATCGGTATGAAAATTTGGGTCAAAAAAGATTTCGAATTTTTCAAAACATTACTAGTTTTTAAACATATACTACCTATACTACATATATGAAATTAATAGATGATAGTTAATGAATAAATATTCAAATTCATCGTGCACATACTTTCCTCATTTTTTAATGGCACTTGTTTAGCTTCATTCATGAGCCTGTCAATATTAATAAAATCATTATTCGCAAAAAGCTATGAAAAACGACATTTTAAAAAAATGAGTGTAGGAATTTATATCGAATAAGTTTTCGAATTTTGTAAAAGAATCACTTGTTTATGTAATCAATAAGCTTCCCAGCCAGCGAGTAACTAGGTGATCATTTATACAATAGTGACTTTTAATGTCAATAGCTATAGTTTTATGCAAACACGAGTGTTTTTTTAGTATATAATAAATATTGTAGGTGATGTAAGAACTTATTTGCGAATTGTTTCCAAAGTTTTTCAAAGTGCATCGGGAATTCTTTAGTTGAATTCGTTTATAGCGATGTATATCGTTATGAATAGCAACTAGGATAGAGCAAGTGATGATGTGTTGTCCAAAAAACGTTTTTGAGGTAAAAGTACATAAAAAACGGTAAGAATCGTGTATCATAAGTGAATAATAATGCGTTATTTATTTTATTTTTTATATACGACATGCAGATCTTTTTCGTTTTTTTCTTGTTTTTATAGTTGAAAAAGAATTATTGCATAAGCTGTACATGCGACAGCTGTAATGATTTTTGTTCGGAAAAAGTTATTTATACATATCTAAATGGTTCCAAATTTATTGGGTGTCATATTAAAGATATAATGAATGAACACTGCGGAGAATATTTTTATCCAAGTTCGCAAGTTTTCAAGTTTGAACATGGAACGGCCGTCCGATGCGCAAACTTTGAAATTATAAGGGCATTACGAAGACAATTCGTATTTAATTGGTTAAAAAAGTTACTAATGATCCAAATGTTTTTAAATTTTTAGAGAAATATGTTGATAGTATGAAGAAAGCAACGCCACTAGTCAGTGAAATTGGTTCACATGTATCGAAGTTGGAGTGTGCGACGAACGTCCGATGGACTAAATGATCGAAAAAAGGTATGTCTTTGTTTTTAGGTGTTTTTAGGTGAACATATTTATGTGTCTAATTGATTTCAGAATCACTAGGCTTCATGTCAACAGTCTAAGAATATAAAGATCTCTATCGAACTCTCATCGCCCGTCTCGCTAAATCATCATATTTATCGTTGTCGTCGGATGAAGGCTTGCATGCATACGTCCCTATTCGCATACAAACTGACGGTAATCGCAATCAATCATATGAACCAACTACAGTGGAATTTCTGTTAACTTATACGCAGATAAGTTGAGAACCTCTTCTAAATTATAGAATGGATTTCCGAAAACTTAGAACTTTCTCCTAAAAGCTATTCCTTCGATCAATGCGTGCGTGTGCCCCGATTATCCTCATTGGGTATACCGTTTTGTGAATGGTTGACCGTGACCGAGTGGCAACGTAGTGTGGTTTGAAGGGAAATATAAGTTAAGAGAGGTTGCTTGTTCCGAGCTCATAAGCTATGGGAACTCCAACTGTAGTGATACACATATTTATACATGTTTGTATATATTTAGCGATCATTATGTAGTGAACAATACAAATTGATAATGATGCGTCATTAAAATACAAATACACAGAATAAAAAACACGGTGCATCTTTTCTTTTAATACAATAAGTACTAGAAGAAAAGATGTAACGTGTTTTTTTATTTTCGAAATATAAAATATTTATTTACTATAATATATCATATTATAGTATTACCGCCAGAGGTGGATGCGCGGTTGGCGCACGGCTCTGGCGTTCCCCCAAGTCAAGCTAATTTGTTCGCAGTCAGTACTTGGATGGGTGACCGCTTTAACCGTATGCTAGCTGGCGCATCGACCGTTGCGCGGAAGGTACTTTCTTCTGAGACTTTGGTATTTCTACACTTTACCCAAGTGCAAAAAATACCGGTGGCTCAGTCGAAAATGGCTGTCTGTATCGGCACGGGTTTTCCGTAGCTTCCATGTGTCGCCGGCAAATGCGGTACAGTGTAGCTAAGTCGGCTTCGGACGCATTGGAAGTTAGGTAACTTAGCTGACTGCGGGGAGTGATAGGAGGAATCGGACTGGGGTTCCGTAAAAACCCGACAGGGTATACGGTGGAAAATGGAACAAATATAAAAAAAAATATTATAGTATTTCGTAATACTACAATATATTAATTGAATCATGTGTTGCTACTTTATGATATTCAATGACCCTGTTTGTGACCGAATATGTTAAGAGTACGATGACGTTAATACTGGTGTGCAATAATTACATGGTGATAACGTTCAACTTCCTCCAAGTTATCTTCGGCAATGTGTACTGAGCCCCATCATTTGATATGTGCAATAACATACAATTTCACAGCTATGTACAACCTAGCAATTACAATTTAGCGAATTCTACAATGATCAATAAGCAATGTGAAGTGGATATACTGTATAACCGAAAACGCATGTGTGAAGATACATCCGCGTACACACTGGAATACGCTGCGGTGCCGAGTTGGACAGTGATCGGAGAGTAAGCGAAGCAAAAGTGGTGGGCGTTCATGGTGGGGCAGAGACGATAAGCACGGCGGGGCAGATTCGCTGCGTGTAATCACCTCATCGAGACGTGAGCGGTACGCGACGATGCGAATATTTGATCTGACGCTTCTTGCTTCGATTCCCAATAAGCCATGGGGCTCACAAGCTCTAGTACCAATACGCGATATCGACACTCGGATGAACACCGGCTGCCTGCAAGCTGCAGCAACCTCAGTGGACGAGCAGCTAGTCCGCAATCTATAGTTACCCGAAGGTACAGTAGGAACTTGGACGAGCGGTTTGGTGTAGGTGCTGTAGGAATGAGGGTCTGCTGCTACCGTCAGGGTGGAAGCGCTGAAGCCTTCCTCGGAAACGGAATCCTGAGTTGCGGGTGGCGCGGGTGTGAGACGTGCGGAGGGAGGCAGAGTATGGGGGCGTCAATTGATGTCGTCGTACTCGCTGGTACGAGATACAGAGGGGCGTCGGGCGCCACATTGTTTCAGAACAATATCACCTCCCTCCGACTACTGGCGGATCTACAGGAGACCGTCGGCAGCCTCGTTATTTTAATCATCCCCCATTTTATACCCACAACACTCGGTGGCGCGCTTCGAGCCCTTCGGCATCGGTCGCGATTACGGCGAGGCGTCGTTGCTTGCTCGCTCTCTCGCTTCTCGCCAGCCCCTCCGGTCGTCCTGTTCCATCAACCGTACACCCCCGCCTCCATTCCCGACCCGTTCGAACTTAGTTACCCCGATTTTATAACGATAAGCTTCGACGGTTGTTAGCAGCCTCCAGTCAGTGGCTCCGTTCTTCTCGCTTCGTTCCTCGGGGCCTTCGCGTCTCATCCTCCCATCACACCCTCCCTTTTGCCGCTCCCGCTACTCAACGGTAACACCATCTGCGGCCTATAGGAGCCCTCGCGGGAATATATATTTTTCGCATCCCACGTCTACAAACTACGCAAATCGTACGCGAATACGTTGTTGTCACGGTAGAGTGGGAGGAGCTTCAGTTTTGTTTGCTATCCGCTCTAACGCCTGCCAGGTACTATCAGGTGATGTGAACGTCGACTATATATGCACTAAATTTCAATGCGCATTAAATACGATGCTCTCTTGTTTCTGGAAACCGTTGTTCAGATGCCTCCCTGGTTCCATTCGAGAAAGTCGCACTAGTTATTCTAATGAACCAGACAATACGCGAAAAAGTAAGATTTAAAAATGATCTATCAGTTTTTCCTTTGATAATGCCTGTAGTTTATTAAACTTCTTATTACATTCTATTAGTATTGCTATGCGATTGAACTTCTGTTTGACGGATATTTCCTAACGCATTCGATTGAGGGAGATCAGCTTACCAAATTGATATATCAGACATTTCACAGCCCTCCCGCAATGTCGTTGGAGTAGAAGTTCAGCAAAATGTTCTCAACATAGATTTATTACCCAGGTATCGCGTCAATTTGACCTCAATTATGCGGTGAAAACTGTGCTCAAATTTCCCAAGTCGAAATATAATGAAATTGTGCAAATGTTGTGCAAGGAAATAGACTTTTGAAATGCATATAGACTTTATATCTACGGTAAAAATGGTGCTTATAAATCACCATTTTGCAATATTAATTCGAATTGTCACATTGATCACGTTTACCTTAATATAAATGTTCGACAAATGTTTGTGTTTAATTGTCTTTATTACTATTTAAGTCCAATAATTTATGTTTTTTAGAATAAACGTGATTTGGAAAATTTAACCTATTTTTGAAATCCAGAGAGAGAGAGCGAGGGAGAGACGGAGAGAGGGGGTGATTTTTAGGCTCTAGTCGAGGAAAACATTTTTGGGCGAGGTCACTCTCTTTCAGACTGCGTTTTCGAGCGAAGTGTGAAAGATTTTATGTAAGAGCGGTGACAGAAAAACGGGGACGAAACCTGATTCGGAAGAAGTCATAAATTCCTACCGACACGGGTCGGTATGACAGAGCGCGGTACAGTAGTGAGAGAGATAGCGAGATGGCAGGCCCGGCACTAGTCTGCCTACGCTGAGGCATAGATAATATAATATACAATATGCGTTTCAATAGTTATATTATTTGTTATTAAAAGTTACGTGGGACGTAACACTACAGTCGGGAGACGTCTTTCCTCACGACGCAGTAAGCCTATCTTCGCGGTCACGGAGTGAGTTAAACTTACAGACGTCTCCCGACTGTAGCACAGATTATGATTGAATTGACATAATTACGATTAATTACGTTATTATTCTTTATTAGTAATGATTACTATTATTGTTTACTGACAATATTAATTATTGTTACATACTGAAAAGTTTCGTAAATTCGAGCTATCCTAAGAGAACGCTCCTCGGGCCTCGAATAGCGTACCGAACGAATTCCAAAACTCTAATGTAAATTTCTCGTCGCGCAAATAAATAAAACCAAAAACGAAATGCTGACCACTGGTAGGTTCATGCACGGGACTCGATTTTGGACATCTAGGAAACGAATCTTTAATGTATTTAATCGAAAATAAATGGTTAGAGAAATGCATAACTTGATTTTATTTAGTCACTAATTTGTTAAACTTTACCTGGCCTCAATAGGGATCACTCCAGTCCTTGCAGACGAATGTTTGACCCTTCATCCCGGCACACTATTGAGTTTAGAATTAGTGGCGATAATTAATTCGTTATTTAATTTTATTAACGGACGCTTATTAAAATCTTGCGTATCATTCGACATCCATTTGTACTATCCCAAGATGTTAATGGACAGACCCGAACCGCGTCCATTATTTTTCCGCGCAACATCCCAGTAATAACTTTGTTTAAATGAGGGAAACACTTAAAGAAAAACCTTATTTTACTTTGTGACGTGATCCGACTCCAGGACACAATGCCGGAGCTTGACACGGGACAAAGTCCCTAACTGAGCATGCTGAGTGACCAGATATCTCCTAAAACTTCCTAACTCGGAGCATAGCTCCGGCTCGAATGCAGAGACGATTCTTGATCGATATTCACGGTGCTAATGAGAGAGATTTGTGCGCTCCGCTTTGTTTTATTGTTTCGGTGTCGTCAGATACGCGGTAGTGGGAATTTCACACGCCACGCAAGATAAAATTCGATAACGGGAGTCCAGTTCGGAAGCCGTAGGGACTCCTGATAGTGGAAGGGGTGGGGAGTGTCGCCCATCTTCCTCACCTCACATTTAAAAAGTGGAACGAAGGGCAACAATAGATAAAAAATTGTATCGAAGAGGAAGAACACATTAAAAATTTAATTGAAAAAGCAAGACACAAAAAATTATATAGCTAACATATATCACTTTACGAATATCACGGTGCACTACAGCGATCCAGTTATGACTATATAATTAATTACGATAAGAAAAAAATAATAATAAATCAGGTTAAGTGCGTAATTTATTTTTAAAAATGTATTAATGTGTTCGGTGATTATTGCACCAGATATTCAAATAGACACGGTATTGCATATATTTTTTCCCACACTGATTGCGCACTAAACTCTGATAACGTAAAAAAAAAGCTAAGATTATAAATAAATAACAATTCCGGGCTTCTCATGGGGCGTTGGAAACTCAACACTATCTCGGCAGCAGCGTGAAGGATGCATCATTTGCGATTGTACGTAGCAGTGGGGATCGCCGACGTGATTTTTTTTTATGTCACCTCGAAATTTGAACCGGATCCCTCCAATTTATGGTGTATTATCTTGAATTCAAACCGCCGTTCACAAATGTATTGTCACAAACATAGATCAGGCTATAAAGTTTTAGTATACTAAAATCTGTTAAGTAATTTTTTGCCGTTCCGACGTTTATAGGCACTTACGAAACGTCGCCGAGCCGGTGAGTCGCAGTGAAACCCGTAACTCCCGGCTCCCCTGCGGGCAGTCGGGAGTAAAAAGACGGGGTCTATGCGTCTCACTGAGGTGCGAAGATTTTGCTGTCTCCAGTATTTGCTGAAACGGCGTAATATATATTAACAAAATTTGGCACATTCTATTTAGGGATCATAGAGTATGGTATAAGCACTCAATTGTAAACATTACATGTAGAGCCACAGAGATAAAGACTTTGAAAAAGTTGACCGCAAGCTTATCAAGAGATGCGGCATCGTCTCGACGTTAAGCTACCGTATAGCTATACTCCAAGATGTCGGAAGTGAAATTTTTATTTTTTACTATCTTGGAAATCAAACATCGGAACGAAATTGCCATGATATTTATCCTACAGAATTCGTACATAAGGTTTTCAACGTAGTCAGTTACGAACATAACGGGTCAACAAATGCTTAGATACGATTATCGTCCGAAATTTTAATCCTGCGGTGTAATGTAAGATAATGTAAGGTCTCGCGCCCACTAGGCATACGTTCAGTGAGCCAGCTGGTTCATTTATCGACTGCAGTGCGGTTAGTCGTCAAAGTACCTGACCGTCAAATTTTTATTGACGAGTTGTTTTTTTTTTCTATAAAAAAATCTTGTGATTGTGATTGTTATTCAAGAACGTGAAAATATTTCGATAAAAATAATATAAACATTTTTGAAAAAAATTGGGCAATAACATAAAATAACTTTCGTGTGAAAAGTTGAAAATATAAAAAATACATCTTAAGGGTTGAGGTTACACTTGTTGGGCCCAAAAAGAGGCATTTTTGCACCTTTTTTTTAGAAAATCGGAATTATGAATCTTAACCGGAATTTGATACATGAAGAATAACATCTGAAGAACAGTATTTTTCTTATATTTATTTCTAACGAAGCTCTACAGCTGATCTCCGGGAACGCGGTTTGAATTTTTTTTTGCGGTGAGCAATGCCGTTCTGACCCAGGTCATCCGACATGAGAAAATCAAACAGATTCCGTTAGGGCATTAATTTATCCTGCAATTAAATGAACGAATTTCCAAAATATCAAATTAAAACAACATGGCAGTTTTTCGAAGCGTGCGTCCGATTTTTACCAAAAATCGGCATTTTTTGCTCATCAAATCAAAAGTGTGCGTCGGAAAAATAATCCCTTCGATTAAATACTAGATTTTACAATCTAGAAAAAAACTCCAAAAATTCCAGGAAGATCGATCTAACAGTCATCGAGATACCTTGCTGACCGACTTTAGAAACGTTGTTTCGAGATAAAGGCATTTGAAGTTTCGAAAGCGGATTGTACATGGTTAAAAGATTTATTTCGTAACTTACACAGAGTCATCTATTCTGGGCCCAAGTCTTCAGTTGCGGATGCTGCCTTTAAGATTCCAAAACACGATCAGTGGTAGGGAATAAAGGGGAAAGGGGGTTGACCCGAACGCAGCTGCCGCTGTATTCACGATGCTCAGAAGGTGATGCGCCAACTAGTGGCGGAAATCGGAACCCTTCACAGGAGGCTCAAGAGCACGATAAACAGTGGACGACATAGGAGCTTGTGTGTTTTTTTATTATTTTTATATTGTTTGAATGGTGAACGATGGATTGTTTGATGCCAAATGGTAAGTGAAATGGTGTTGTACAAAATGGTATGCGTGAAATAGTCGATGTCGTACATCGCTGCTATTAATATGCCAATTATTAAGAGGATAACCTGCCAGTTTCACACCAAAAACGACGTTAACAAAGAGCCGAGTCAACTGCTGTATGCTAGGATGCAATGCCCGTGCTCGATCGGACAGAAACGTCTCTTTTCACCTATGGCCCAAGACACGAGCAGCACAGGTTAAAATCACCAATCATTTTGGTAAAGAAGAGGTGCTGGACTATCATCGTGTTTGCATGCAAAGATTCAGGACGG
The DNA here is from genome assembly GCA_963575735.1 of Amblyjoppa fuscipennis. Taxonomy (NCBI): domain Eukaryota; kingdom Metazoa; phylum Arthropoda; class Insecta; order Hymenoptera; family Ichneumonidae; genus Amblyjoppa; species Amblyjoppa fuscipennis. The sequence goes on from OY754488.1 coordinate 20,046,530, forward strand.
GTAAAAACCGTACTCCGACGATGAAAGTCCGCAGTCCGCAGATTTGTTTTTCGACATTCATCGATTTTGTAAACCCAACTGTCACAATCTGGCCAGATTTCAATACTTCTTCACCTTCACTGATACTTCTACTGTTACTGTCTCCATTCGCAAATAAATATATTTGCGATAATCTCAGAAACATTGTGAGATTTAAATGAAAAAGCGTAAACAGCGTGTAAACACATATGCCGACAGCGAGACGAGCCTCTTTTGAGACCACGTGACTTGGCCGCTGCCAGCACCGCCATCGGTCATGAGCATCGTGAATACCTGCACGAAAAACACTTCGAGCGTTCTGACAGGCTTTAACATAACAGCCTATACCTCTGGGAATTTTAATCCGACTAGCAACAACGCGCTTATTCCATTTATTTCCCTTAGGTGTGCCAATCTTACTAATGAAACAGACGATCCCGGTTGGCTACGAAAACTGGCTTCGCGATTTCTATTGTTTCGATATGTTCATCGCGCTCATTCGCGTGTTATGGCTTTTTTAAAGAGGGGATCACCTTGAAATTTTCAAGAAACATTTATAAACTGTTATATTTTCACAATATGTCATTTACAAAAAAAAGTGTTCTGTCGACTTTTACAAGTGTATGTAACTCTGCGTGTGTACACTATATTTTCAGAGACACGGTGTGTACACTGAGTCTTTTGGGGAACAATTGGGTTTTCAAAGTTTTCTAGGCTTTCAAAAAATTTGAAAAAAATGCTGGGTTACTTCTTGAAGTGTCAACTCCATGGCCCAGAAGTCAAAAGTTGAAAACCGTTGGTAATAAAAATTGAAGAATAGTCGAAAAAGCGTAAGAAAACGGCTGTTCCTTCAATTTTTACTGTTTTTTCAAAGACCCAGTATACACACGCAGGGTTAAATATGTTTGATGCTCGTTTTGACTCATAACTATTCAATGTTTCTCTTCAACTTTGCTGTGATACATGAGGTATATGGGGGATTCCATCCAACTTCGGCAAGGGAAACTTCTTTCTTGTTTTTGGATGCGTTTACAATGAAACATAATTTTTTTTTAGATTTTGTACGCATCCGTGACAAAGCAATCAATAATTGAACATTGATAATAATTGTTTAAATAAATTCGATGCGAGATATCTCTGCATTGGATATGTGTATCAGAAAATATTAGGTGTGCGATGGATTCGTCGTGAATGATAATTTAACAAAAAAAAAGAGTTCTTAATTTTTCTAAAACATTTGGCATGTTAAAAATCGATTTAAAGTAGAAACAATCATTTTTCGATCCGTTGGACAGTTTTTATATTTTTGTAAATGTTTTGGAAAAATCTTTGAAAAATACCAGAAATTAGGAGACCTCAACGATTATGGTATCTCTTACGGTTTAAAAGATATAATTTTTTGAACATTGTGGAATTGCTACTCCGCCGTTTTGGATAACGAACCGCGGACAAATAATGCTGTTGAAGGGTGGCATTTTGCATTCAACAGCCGCGTCCAAACAATACACGCATGTATGGGGAAATTTATAGAAGCCTTGCAAAAGCAGCAAAGCATTACAGAAACGACGTAGGAGCAACTGTCGCAGGCAGAGCCATCCAACCGCCAAAAAGAAAAAAATATCGGGATTACGACGCGAGACTACGAAAAGTAGTCGAGTATTTCGATACGAACGGGGACGTTCAAGAATATCTACGCGGAATAGCGCACAGCATTCGGATTAAAAATGAAATCGGCGCGAATACATCGGCGAATCGGCGACACAATAATATTTTTATATTGGTCTTCACTATATTGGAATCTTTTCATATCAAATACCATGTCAATAAAATAAGATAATGTTATCTTCTATAATAATTTTTCCATGTGGTGAGTTTGCATATGTTGGTTTTTTGTTTGTATTGTGTTTAAATGTGTTGTTTTTTATTTATGTTAAGTATGCTTGCGTTGAGTTTGTCAGTGTATAGTATTTGTGTTGAGATAACGAGTGTCATCATTTACGTTACTGAAATTTAGACGTGGCACCTAAAATCTGACCGCTTGGATAGATTTCGACCAAACTCAATACCAAAAGTCTTTCATCAAAATATGATATTTGTGTGCAGTTTTAGGATGATAGCTCAATATTTACGCACGCAGAGATATCAGACATTTTTTTTAAATTCAAAATCGGCAAATTTAATTTTATACGGCCGGTATATTTCACAGCTAGAATTAATGACAAATAATTCTTCTTTTTTCCAAAAAAGTAAAAACTGGTATACCGAACACATAAGTTGCTTTTTTCTTCTAAATGAATAGATGTTTATTGATATAACATGAGAATAAATAAATCATATGTGGCATATGTGTTAAACAAATGTGTACATACACGTATATTATATGAAGCATAGTAATTATGTAGTCGAAACATTCAAAAACAAAAAATTGAAAACTTTTAAAATAACTTAACAACAACTTAAATACGTTAAAACCACGAAACTTTAAAACCAATTTATCACTTTCTATACATTTTATTCAAAAACGTCCTTTCTTTTGATGCAATAAACTTAGTTTATTTATATTCTACTGGCTCAACAAGTATTTTTTTTGTATTTTCCAGTGCGCGCGTGCGAATCAGACGTGAACAATTTAAACCACCATAAACTCTAGAATGCATCAACCGATCAAGGTAAAATTTCACACACAGCAGGTGTGATTAATAGGCATTGTTTCTTGAAAATTTCATTACGAATTATTCAGTTGTTTCTTTACACAATTTTTTATTTCTTCAAGAATGTCTGTGCGCACTCCAGCTCTCACAATTTTTTAGCTATCCGGGAAAAAAGTTGTACACAGAACGAGTATGACCTTCTGTTTACTCTGTTTATTTTTTGTGAGTGCTTAGCATGGAGATGCTACCACGTCTCTTGATACTGACAGTGGCAAAAAATCAACAGCAATGCCAATTTCTTTTTCAATTCTATTTCTTCACTCTCATACTCATTAAGTATGAAAACTTCGATTTAATTCTACAATTAACACGATTTATTATTTCTTCTTGGAAGCGCATTCTGTAGATACACACTGGCAGATGCCGTCAGAGCATCTCTGTAAAAGGTATTCAATTACTGATCAAGACAATACGATTAACTACTGAATGACAAGGAAATGATGCATTCTATAACCCCCCAAACCCTGTCACACGAAAAGCTCGAGCCGTACGACTGACAGCTTGGGTTTGCCACAGCACGAAGATTTATTATTTATTTTTTTTATTAAGATGTACCAACGTACAAAAATGATATATGGCTTTGGGAACCACTCTGTCCCATCAAGCCGTCTGCTCATCCAGAGCTCTACCTTATCCGCAGTAGGTACACTGTTAACCACATTAAACTTTACAAACATATCAGCCTTTCCTGGCAACATTTACCTAGAGCTAAGAATAAAAGAAAATCACATCGAAAGGGAACCCAAAATCTTCTGTGCAATTTCTTCCTCCATGTAACTTATCTATATAAAAAAAAGAAAGAAAAGCGAAAAAAAACGAACCTTAAATGAATGTACTGGCTACACTAATAAACTTGGCAATAGCATTTACCACTCTAACGTCCAACGTGGACAAGAACGATTCGATACTGTACGGAGGAATCCCCGCACAACGCTTTAGTCGCGAGATGAGACAAAATCTTTCCTGATCGAAGCGGGGACATTGCCAGAAGATGTGATTCGCGGTCTCATCAGCAAGCTCACACTGGCACATAGCCGACGGTACAATATTAAACCGATGTAAACTGGATCTCAGAGAGTGGTGATTACTCCTGAGCCGATTCATTGACACGACAGCTCTCCTGTTGAAATTGAATTTATGGAACCACCGATCAGATTTCCGCGTATTATAATTATTAAAATACTCTTTACCCTTCTCACGGCCCGAGGCCAAACACCACTCGTGAAACTCCTCCCGCATGCGCGATTTCCAGAGATTTTTAAAGTCAGACACTGGCACCCTAAGCTGCGAATCCCGACCACTCGCGATCGCATCCTTCGCCGTTTGATCCGCCCGTTCGTTGCCAATAATACACTTGTGGGCCGGTATCCAAAACAACTCAACCATTTTCCCCATATCTCGAAGTCTCCGAAGCAGATCCCTAATGTGCTTTACTAAGTACGAATTCCTCCAGAAGTTCGGAGGTGCCCCAAGGGCTATAAGAACACTACGTGAGTCCGAAAAAATTACAAAATGCTCTCCATGCAAAGTAAAAATATATGACAAATCCTCCGCAATGGCCATGGCTTCTGCCGTAAAAATAGAAACAAAACCCGCTGTGTGAAATGCGAGAGACTCATCCTTCTCGGTAACAACTGCAAATCCCACGAAAATACTATTCAGCGCCTTAGAACCATCCGTATATAAGCAGACTGATTGCCGCAACCGATCTTTAAAGACATGTCTAAAGGTCATCATACTATTGTTCGATCTTTGAATGCATAAACCCTCGTCAAACGACACGGCCGGACGAAACTGGAGCGAGTCAAAGCTATAATCGTAACACAAGGGTTTCCGTGAGGACGAAAGAAGACCAACTTTATCCATATGGTCCCGATAACAATCCACCAAGGGAATAATCCCCACCCTATTTACAGTAACCGGATTATCAAAGTGGGATACAATCTCCTCAAGACTCTGAACCAATACATGAGACGAATTGGACAAAACCCTAGTGCTATAATTCCAACCCAAGTATCTAAACCGCAACGAGAACGGAGGCACTTTAGACTCAGCCAAAATTATGTTGGTTGGCGTAGAAGCTCTCTAACCCATCGCTAAGCGAAGGGCCTTAAATTAAATTCTTTCAATCGCGAGTAACTGGGTCTTGCTTAACCCATGGAAAAGGAAGCCCGCATACTCAATCCTTGACTTAATAAGTGCAATGTGGATTCTTATTAATAACGATGGGTCTGCACCCCACCACGTATGGCGCAAGCACGAAATTATTTTTAACGGATTCTGACATCTTTCGATAATGTTCCTCACTTGAATGCCCCAGTCCAGGTTTCGCTGCATTTGCAGCCCCAAAAACCGAACAACCCTGCTTTCTTGAATCACATTTCTGCCAAATTCGATTTGTCGCAGCCGGTCCATCGAAACATTATTAAAACCTTTTCTTTTCCTCTCAAAAATAACTAACGTCGTTTTGTCCGGAGCCACCAACAAACCAATATCCAACAGATGTTCGTTAACGCTCAGCAAAGTCTCCCGCAAAGAGTGAAGTGCAGCTGTAACCGGAGTCACCGGAGCAAAGATCGCCACATCGTCCGCGTATTGAAGGATTTTACAGTCCTGAGTAATTGTCGTCTCGACATCCATGACATAAATAGAATATAACAGAGGGCTCAGAACACTTCCCTGAGGAAGTCCCCTGTACACCCAACGAACCTCATCAATATCTCCAAATTTGAACGAGAGAGATCTAGATGACACTAAATTAAAGATAAAAGCTAATAAGTTGCTCGAAAAACCAATCAGTTTAAGCTTTTCAATGAGAACGTCAGCGAGAACATTATCATAGGCCGAGTGAATATTCAAGAAGATAGTCGGCAAGACAGAGTTACGGTCAAAGGCCTTAATGACCTCAGCATATAAAATTGCCAGGTTGTCTATGCGCGACTTCGTCCTCCTAAACCCAAATTGCGTATCGGAAAATTTTTCATAATACTCCATCCACTAACAAACTCTATAATTAATCATCTTTTGAAAAACTTTGCATAGACATGGGGCTAGTGAAATTGGACGGAACTTCGATCCATCCCCTTTGGGAATGAAGAAGATCTCATATCTATGCCACTCCTCGGGAAAAGCTTGAGCCTCATAGATATCGTTATAAAGATCCAACAGAAGAATTCTCCCGTGTTTCGGCAGCTGAGAAATAATCACGTAGTCAATACGATCGATACCAGGACTAGATGACAAATTCAAGTTAGAAATCGCAAAATCCAACTCATCGTATGTAAATGGTAAATCCAAAAATAAATCCTGATCCCCGTTTTCAAATGACGGTGGGGATATTGGGACCCAGAAAGGGCACAATTTCTCAATCATACGCTTGACATTCGCCCCCTTGTCACTATTATATTCATTCGCGGTAGGATTTGCATTAAATCTGTTCTTAAAGCATTTTATTTTCCTCCAAAGGTACGTAGGACTCGTAAACTTAGTAAGACCTTCGACAAACTTGCGGAAATGTTCCCTTTTTATTTTCCTGAGACCAAACTTAACTTTCGCGTCCGCCTTTTTATACAACATTTTATCCTCCCGACAACCGGTATGTTTAAATTTCAAAAAGGCAGCCCTTCTTAGACGGACTAACTTATCACACTCTGAACTCCACCACGGACTTGGAGACAACTGACAAGCTTTCGATTGCCGCGGATCAATAGAGCCACGAGAAGTCCTTGGTCCCACATTCGGAGAGGCACCCGACACGCAGTCCTCCAACAAACCAACAAAGCTCGAATAACGGATTCGAGCGTCCATACTCCGATCACTCAGCATTACATCCCTCTCGATTCTACGTTCAAGGGTTTTGGCAAAAACATTTCAATCAATTTTACTTGTATATAACTTTTTCCTCGATTTGCGAACGAGGCCAGACAGTGTGTGTCCTCGAAGTTAAATGAAGATAGGAAAGTGGTCGCTACCCCATGTATCCTCCCCCACTGCCCAGTCATACTCCAAGAACGACCTACTATCAACAAACGTTAGATCGATCGATGATTGAGCATCGTACGCAGCAGAACAGAAGGTCACGTGCCCATCGTTAAGAACCGAGATATCTGAAGCGTCAATGCTTGAGTCTATAGCCCTACCCACCCACCCCCCCCCCCCCCCCCCCCAATAATAAATTTACCACTAAATTGACCAAAAAAGCACCTCATTCGTGGGCACTAATTCTGTCTCCGTTAGGAGGCCTATAACATGAGACACACAGGACAGCACCGTTCCTGAGATCGGGTTCGACCGCACACAATTCTATCTTACTATTGCAATCATGTAGACCGCGAATCACCCTGTATCTTAACGAATCCCTGATCAAAATTGCAACTCCCCCACCAGTACGAAGAATCCGATCCCTCCGTACAGCATCGAATCCTCGTATAAAAAAGTAATCTTCAGGCTTGAGCCATGTCTCTGACAACAAAAGAATATCAAAATGAACAGAGTTATGTTGTAATTCAGGTAGCTTAAGCTTAATACTTTTGGCATTCCATTGCACTATTCTAATAGTTGTACTATCACAGGCCATTTCGGACGTTGAGATGCAAATTTATCGTCCTCCAGATACGCTCTAACAAAAGAGGCACATTGGGAGCCGATGCCAAGACTCGAGCAACCATTCTCAGACTCTTCTGTGTGTCAGCTAGCAGCTGGTCTTTGAAAAATGACATTCCTCCAGGATCCTGGATGTCAGAACCTCGTTCCTTCCTTCCTCTAGCGTTCAAGCCGCCCGAAGGGCGCGCTTGACTCCATGAGTTCGCCCTTGACGTAGTCTCCTGTGCTTCTTCATTGGGGTGTGAGAGCCGGGATCCAGTTGCCAGACCACCCGAGCTCACCGGAAGGCGCAGAAAGTTGAAATCGGTTCTCACCGGAGCTGGACCTTGAACTTGTTGACAGTTGTTCTCGTAGACTTGTCTCGCTAAGATAAACGGCAGGTTATCGTATGCCATAATTCGGTTAATTGTTTCTGCTCTCTTGTAGACCGGACAGTTACGGTCGAGTGTCATATGACTCCCCTGACAGTTTATGCAGTTCGCCTCACCCTCACACTTTTGGCCGGGACCAAGGTGATCATCGAGACCGCAGTGAAGGCAGCGCTTCTTCTTCTTACATCGTTTTAGGACGTGTCCCTCTTCTCTGCAGTTATAGCAGATCCTGACTGAATCAACAAGCGGTACCACTTCGATTCGAGCTCTCCATAAGTAAATGAACTCTGGAAGAGTGCGACCAAGGAAACAGATACCCACTGTTTCCCCGTCAGACCACACGCCACGACCCCCGACATCTGTACGCTTTTTCAGCCTGAAAATGTGCCCAACATACACAACCGGATTGCCGTCCTGTATACCTTTCCGAATATCGTCATCCGAGATGTCCGACGGAATGTTCCAAATTTTGCCTTTGCGCGAATAAGCATACGTTGGCAGATATGCCCTAAGTCCAAGCTCAGCCATGTAAGCATTCGACAGAGATCTATTAGCCTCGTCCCGAGATGAGAAATTCAGAATCCATTCGTTTCTGGAAAACGGCTCGATTGTATCGTACCGTATGTTAGCCTTGTCCAATTTATGCGAAACGTTGATGATAGACACAGCCTTCACCGCTTTATCCTGAGTCACAAGTCGGAAATGCACCTTGTACGGAGCCTTATGCATTCTCCCAAAAAGGTTTGCTACCTGGGGTGTTACCCCTGCCAAATCTTGAACATGGGTGGGAGAAACCGATGAGCTCTTGTCCTTGCTTTTCGCCCCTGCACCCCCCGTAGGAGGCACGTTTTCACCCTTCTCTCGCTTCTCCGTGCGTGCCGCAGGAGGCACGTCTTCAACCTTCTCTCGTTTCTCCGTACGTGTCACAGGAGGATCGTCGTTCTCGTTCTTCCTTTTGGGCTTCCTATTGGAAACCATTTCGAAGTCCTTGTCGTCGTCAGAACAGTCCATCAACTCACCAACTCCAGGCTCACTACAACCGAGTGGGGTGTCGCCCGACTTTAGGCTTCCGTTACCTTCTCTAGCTTCCAAAAAGTCGCGAAACGTCAAATTGTAACCCTCTTGACAAGCTACCAGGAATTCCTGATACTTTCTATCACAGTTTTTACCATCACGAGACCTCATTACATTTACAGGCCAGGAGGGATCCCCTGCGCTCTGCGCCGGGGAGCCCGCCAGCGAGGTTATGTTGTCCGGAATTACGGCTTGAGCGTAAATTAAAGCACCAACTATCTTCTTCAAGGAACTAGTACTCCGCACTAACGAAGAAACCAGTCCAAGATTCGCTTATTTAATAATCGCTAATACGAAAATTCCTCGCTAGCAAACAAATACGTCCGCTCAGGTCACCTATCCCGCGCGGACCCCACGCGGTCCGGTTTTCACGGCCGAATGAAGTCGCAGCACGAAGACCCGATGGAGGCACAAGTGGCGCCATCGGACGGGATCACGCGACGACAGAATCGATACACGATCCGCGCATGCGCACACGGGTAAACTGCATGGTGCGCGCCGGGACCATCAGAGACATACCGCGGCGAGGAAAGGAACCAGGGAAGAACATCGATCAAGGACACCCGGAAATAAAACGAGAGAAAAAGCCAAGGAGCCAATTGGACAAAAATAACGGCACCAGAACAGCGAGTAACATCTGATTTGCGAAACAGGAAAAAGGGTCGTGATGTCACGAAGTTACCGATCCGAGATTGGAGGGCGAGGGGAGAGCCCCCCGCAGAACCAATAAGAAATTTAATTGCGAAAAACACACGCGCGCAGGCGCCAGTTTACGAAAAATATGCAAATTTCACAAGTGGGAGAGATAAATTTGCATATAAAAAGGCCGGAAATTGCCCATCAATCATCAGTTAACAATACCAGCAATCGACATCAGCAGTTCCGGCGGTACAAGTGAGTAAACCAAAAAGTAAATTAAAAGTAAAAATTGTAAACTTGTGATAAAAATCCGGTAAAGTGCGCGAAAAATAATTTGTAAAATTTCGGTGCAGCTTGGAAAATAACTTATAGAAAATTTCGGAGTGCGCGAAAAACACTTATAAAAATCCGGTGCCGGGCGCGAGAAATAACTTATAAAAATCCCGGACGGTCTGGAAATATAATATAATAAAGCGTCGGAAATTAACGTATACAGGAGTCAGTGCGCTGAAAAGAAAGACTCATAATCAACTCGGAAAGTGGGGAGCGATAAATTCAAACTTCGACATAAAGTCCCGAGGCGCGCTGATTAAGTGACCAAAAGTAACCGGTCGGGAGAGAAAATATTAAGACGATCCCCTACGCACAAAAAGGTAAGGGTAACCGCGAGATTCACTCTTCCGAGCCCCCTGAAAAAAATCGCGAAGCGAAGAAAGCCTAAAAACCCGTGCAACGCATCGATCAAGAATCGATGTGCGCGAGCTGTCACCGACGCACCGAGCGTCATGACGTCACAGCAAGGCCAGCGGTGCGCGGCGGCCATCTTGAGTCGCGGGTTAGCAAACCCCGAACTCACGAACATAACGCGATTACATATAGCGAGCGGTCAAATAACCGGACGATTGTAAAGAACGAAAGAGGAATATCGATAGCAAACCCTGTAACGTGAAAAATAAAAGAATCTTCGACTGTACATTTATCTCTGACACACCTTAAATAATTCCTAGACACACGAGTCAAAGAAATCCCTCCTGTTTGACTGCCCAATCCTCGACGGGAGGCGCACGAATTCGGGAGTTACTGTAGGGACCCTAGCGCCCGTTACATAACCAGTAGAGCACATTGTACCCTCAGTAGTGGGACCTGCGTCCGTGCACCACCATCTTTTTATAAATCCCGTCCAGCCCGTGTAATTCCATATTTGTGCATGTTTCAGAGCTCGTCTGTTATTTACAATAATTCATTACTCTAAAAACGGTAACACTCATAATAATGAAGTCGAACTCACTCCGTATGTCCCATCGTAGCCTCGAACCTGGTACTGTTTATGAGTAGTCACTATGTCGTCTGGTGACAATCTTTATACCGCTGTACCCGGAGGATGAAATTCAACTGGTTGGTCAGAGCAGTTTATTTCACGGTTTCTAAAATGTGACAAAGTGACTCACAATCGTATTAATGAGAACCTTCTTATGGTAGGCCGATGGATGATGCATGTCCAAATTTACCTTAAGAAATATGCAAGGCTCCTCAGGCTGCATGGAGACCATTCGAGACTTTTTGGTCCGACTGAGGTCGTTGGATCCATTATGTAATGATACGATTCATCGCATTCGTCGCCAGTCTTTCCATCATGGTGGAGAACGATTCTTGGAAGCAAAAAAATGCTCGGTACATTTTCAGTATTCAAGCTGTGTTCAAATAGGTCGATATTTCACCCACATATGGCCTAATTCGTATGTAGCCGTCTGAATACCGGCGAAACCGCCTTTGTCCTTTATTATTGCGTTGGCATAAAACTTGCAGCTCGACCGAAAATACAAACTTCCCGTGAATGCTAAGCCTTCGTGAATCGGGAAATTAAATTTTACTTCAAACTAAGAAAATACCAATTTACCGCTAGTCACCGCTTACCTGATATTGGGTTTACGTCATCTTTTTTCCTAAGCGTGATGTCATTACTGTAATAAAAATATAGATATATCTATAAGGGTGTTTCTCAAAAAGGACAATTCTCCTCTCACCCTTTTAAAGTATAGATTACGATCTCGAATTGAACCTGACGAAAGGTGGTCACTAGCTAAAAATCCTACGAGATGCCGCATTCGACGTTTATACTCAAAAAATGCGGCAGGTTTTAAATACGGATGTGCAAATATTTAAAAATTTGAATAATTCACCATGAATTGAATATGAATAATTCGTACTTGAATATTCTACATATTCGAATAATTTTAATAATTCAAAATACCTGAATAATTCGAATAATTTTAATACTTCAAAATATTCGAATAATTAAGAATATTCGAATGATTTTCATAGTCTAAATATTCCAATTAGGTAAACGAATTGTTCCAATAATTAGAAAAAATAATTGGGGACTTTATGTGGACTATAATTTTCATTATAAATAAGGCGATCAACAATGTGAATTGATTTATAATAGAAACTGTTGTACACTTTTAAGATTTGAAAAAAGAATTAACTTGCAACCGAGCATAAGTTCTTCGGCTTTGTAGTAATAAAAATTCTTCATTGAATTAATACAATTGATGTGCTCAGTTACTTTGTAATCGGAACTTCATCATTCGAATATGCAATTCATAAGAATTATTCGAAATATTAGAATTTTTGTAATATTCATGAATATTCGTATTGTTTGAATTTTGTAAAGTTATTCACAAATATCCAAAATATACGAATTTGTTTGAAATATTCATAAATATTCGAATTATTCAACTTTTTAAATATTCAATTCAAATGTTAACGACCGCCTTTCGCGAGTTGTTTTTTTACATCGTAATATCTACTTCTACGGGGTGAGAGATTAAGTTTTTGTCATTTTTGGAGTGTACCAAAAATTCATATCCTTTAATTATTATTTTTTAAATTTGTGTATAGGATACTCTAAAAGTGACTACTAGTATGAATTTGTTGAAAAAAATTCTTTCTACCCTCCAAAAGTATAGATTTCTATCCCAAATTGAACCTCGTAAAAAACGGGCCCAAACAACAAATTCTAAGAGGTGTCGCCTTCAACATTTGTTCCTAACAAATTCGACAATTCCTAAATTTAATTGTTGGAGTCCTCTATTCGCGAAGTCTTTTAAAAGTCTTTTTGTATTTTTTGTTAAGACAAATATCCTGCATAGGAAAATAGCACGTACGACTCGCGTTCCTACGCGAGATTCCAATTCTGGATTCTGTGCAAAAGCCATTCGGCTTTTGCACAGAATCTATCAAGACTCTCCCAAAGACTATTCCGGATTCGGAACCGACCTCTGAAGAGACTCTTGCCGAGAGTTTTGCTCGAACATACACTTCGCTTCGCCGGATATTTTTATTTAAAAGAAGCCTTGCATAGGTTTGCATTAAGTTTGATAGGTGCCTCATTTTTTGCGTACAAACGTCTAATGCGGCACCTCTTAGGATTTTTTTGCCAGGTACCGCTTTTTGAGAGATACAATTTGAGATCATAATCTATACTTTAAAAAGGTGGGGAGGGGAATTAAAAATAAAACATGTCCTTTTTTAAACACCCTAATATATATAATCGGGACGTGTTTCGGAACATAAAATTATGCGCTGCCGTTCATCGACACTCCGACCTAGGTGTATAAGCATGAGTAGATCCAGGAATTAACGAGGCACTACACATTGAAATGAAAATTATTATCTATTATTACTCTGTAATCGTTACGACAACGTCAAATGATTCCAACGGAAAGTTTGGGCGCTTGCTCATAACAAACCAATAGTCATGCCAGCCGGAAGTGACCCTAGGTAGGTTGATCACATCCCCGTTTCTGTATTTATTCGCGTACGCAGTTGCTGCCCGATCCTTTGCATGGCAAAAGAATAATTGATCAAAAAATAGTTCGTGCTTTCCTGGTGCCTGTTGCACGTAGTCTCTACTCACAAGACCGATTATTATCCCAGCGATGTAAAGTCTTATGTTAGGATTGTTGACCTGTCTGAATCGCAAATCCACCAAATTCCAAAAAGCCAATTGATAGATGATCTTAGCGTAGTAGGCGAAGTAGTCTAGTCTGCAAAGATCGGTTTAATTCGATTCTTATGTTGAAAAGCAGAACCGGGCAAAATACTCGAAAATACTAAAAATACAAAACACAAAATCCTGTATGTATTTAAAATATAAAATACTTTTTGTACTTATAATACATGAATAAATAATGAATGAGTTCGTTTAAGTACTTTTTAAAATACCTCGCAAAAATCAATTACAAGCGCAGTACGTATACATTCGGTACACGCGGTACGTATACGTTAACTTCTACAGAAAAGTTCACTTACATCGTGTTCGATGGGGCCAAGTCCGTAGAGACCAAGATTGACGGATATATGATATCTTTTGATGAGCGCTTCGATTTCGAGTAATTGGTCTCGTCCATCTAGAAAAGACACAAAAAAATCATGATTCTGTTTCGGTCCGTACCTATATTCATATTTATATTTCTGCTTCCTCATAGAGGAAGGTTGTTATGGTGAAAAAAAAAGTTCGAGATTTTAATGAAAACGTGTTTAGAATGTTAGAAGACATTGAAAAATCATATTTAGAATAATGTTCGGATCCATGTGTGCATGTATGTGTCACTGAGCCAAAAATTCAAACCGCTAAACTCGAGAATGCATCTAAAGATCAAGCTGAAATTTCACATACAGTACGTGTGGTTAACATTCAATATTTCTTGAAAATTTTATTTAAAAATCTTCAATTTTTTTTGTACACAATTTTTAATTTCTTCAAAAATATTTGTGTGCACTCCTGCTTTTACATTTGTTAGCTATCGGGGCAAAAAGTTGTACAAAGCTGGAGTATAATCATTGGAAGATCCCTATTAAATTTGAGAATAATCGATGCAACCGTTTAAATTTTGGAACATTTTTAATTTTTTCATTTTCATGAAAAATTAGTACTTTATTTTAGACGCTATTTCCCGTATGAAATCATCGTTGAATAATCGCAAGTGCGAAAATCAGATTCACAAGCACATAATTCTATGTATTGTTTTGCGCTGCGTACAAATCTGACAAAGTTAAGCTCGACATTGGTGTATTTTTTTGCACTGACCGGGAATCGGCCAGCCGTTTTGCATAAATTGAAATTGAAATTTTTATGTCTTCCTCATAAAAGTTGAAAATTGAAATTTTCATATTGTCTTCCCATAACGTTCCTTTATTCGCGAAGTTCTAAAGCGGAAGCCACAAATACCGAAAATGCTTTCTCATAAAGGAGAACCTTTGCTAATATAAAGGAACATTATGAGAAAGCGATATGAAAATTGCAATATTTTTATATTCACATTTATATTGCGACTTGATTTTTCGATCACTGTCACAAAAATACCAACAATTAGTACTTTTCAGATACGGTTATCGATTTAGTTCGTTATAGTTCCTGATTTACTGCTCTTCAGCTGTTCGCGGTACAATTGAGCTCTCGTTTAGATAAGGTTCGTGAGGTTTCGCCATCCAGTTTAGTATTGTGTTGAGATAAGCTTGAAGATAATCTTAAAGATTTAGTTAATGTCGGGGTTTTCGAATCTATTCGGTGGAGGGAATCTCAAAGCAATGAGAAACACGAATAGAGGAGAGCCCGACGAGATTTCGTCGCGAATACGCCAAAGTTCGGTGTAAACCCGGCACTCTGTTTAGGCGATAATGCAGGGCGTTGGAGAACAGACAGAGGTATTATTTCGGTCCGGCCAAGGGTGGAATACTTTGTGCCGTGTTAGTTTAGGAAAGCGCCTTGTTTTCACGCCCTGAATGAAGAGTAGCGATTGCGAAGAATTGCGACTTACCGCGTTACAGTTTCGGTTCCCGCTTAAATGACGCTCCGAAATAGTTTGAGAGGGTAGTAGTTATCGGCTAAGGATCTCGCGATAATCATAACGCCTCGTTAGAGTATTGATGTAGGCTTATCCGTCTACCGAGAGTCGTCCTCGAAGCAGCTCGGACCTCTTGCACTCCCGTGTTTACATTTGGCATATTGTCTCGCGCTGTGAGTGATTCGTTCTCGCTCACGCTGCGCTGTGTGCGCGGTGTGTTTCGTACGGATTCCGATACGAATTCTCTCCGATCTTTCTGTGATCGATATGCATTCCGAATAATGCTCTTGAGGTGCAGTGATCGTCATTAAGTTGTCGAGGCATCGTGAAATGCAGTTCCCGCACAAAATTTGATTGAAGAATTTATCGTTCGCGTATAGAAATACGTTCTCGTTCTGATCGCTTCAATCGCTCAATAAGCTGAGCACTTCCGATAAAGTCGCGTGCGCTCCCGTGGCTAAAAAGCCAATAAATAATTGTTCCCGGTGTTTAAAGTTTGAGATGCCGATTTCGACTTCGTGTTATTTTATTGGCAAAGAATCGCGACCCTTCTACCCCAATCCGCATCCTGAGCAAACCGTGCATTTCCGCAACCGTTTACTGTCGAGCGTGCATTGGTGTTAGCTCATATCGTTTAGTTCTCATTCCGTGTTCGTTCGTTTTATCCTTGCGGAGGTCGGCCCGTTCCACCGACCTCCAGATTAGGCCAGTTTATTAATTTTCTGCGAAACAAAAAAATAAACTGGTGGAGTTGGGCTGTTCCACTCACTCCCAGCTTAGCCGGGTCGTTAATACCGGCGAAATAAAAATTAACTGGCGCCCATATCGGGATGCCAATCCATCCGCGAGGGTGGACGGCCGAAGGTGACGTTTTTGGTTCTTGATTACGCGTTTTGCTCCCGTTCGGGTTGAGCTTCGACTTCGTGTTTTCGGTTTAGTTTTTTTTTTTTTTTTTAATTTCGAGATTCGCGTTGAGTTACCGGAAAAATACGTTACAATATTTATATTGATATTTGGTTTCAAATGTTTTTACATACGTGTCGACTTGTCATGTTCATTTGTCGATGATGTTGATTTGACAATCACATGATAGTGAGATTCCAACAGAGTTCCGATCACTTTTGAAGATTCGAGCTCGCGTCCGGACCTCACTAGTTTCGTAAAATTTATCAACAAAGGTATAACTTGCAACCCAGCTATATATCCTTTCTGAAAGGTTCACCAGTGATTAATACCATTGTTCTTTGAATTTTGTTTGGTTTCATCATAGTTACGATAATAATGGTGCTGCAAGCTCACGAAGAATACTTGGTTGCTTCTCGGCTATGATGAAAGTTTTCACTACAGTTCCCATCGTCTGGTAAATAAAAAAAATCACAGCAATGACGTTGGTTCATATACTGAGAGAAGGATCTGGTAAAAATTACCAATCATCTATGAAAAATTACCATAGCCTATAGTAGTACGGCGCCAACGTGCGACCTATAGTAGAAAGTCTGAGATATCCAAGCATTTTTACCATAATATCTAAGAAAAATTCTTATAAATCCGGTACTTCCTACCATAGGTATTCTACTACTATGTGCTATGGTAATTTTTCTTAGATGATTGGTAATTTTTACTAGATCCTTCTCTCAGTGTACACGATCAATAAGACAAAGTATTGTTACGAGGACGAATTTACATCTCGCGGCATCTTTCTGTATTGAACCGTTCCGTTACGTTTCGCAGATGCAACCCATACTGGAGTATTCTGCCCAGCTACAACTCCGTCCGATGGTTGCAGATAAGCGTCGATTTTCTTGCCGAAAGCGTTGAATTCTAGTCGTAAATTTGAACATGATCGGTTGTACAGATTGTGCCTTATCTTTACAACATCATATTCCGGTACTGAAAAATTCGATTGAACAGAACACATCGATCAACCCCAGTAGGAAACCATTTGCCGCGTGCAAACCGTGCTTCCTGCTTTTATACATGACGACAATATGAATGTGAATAATCCATTTTTTTTCTTTAAAGCATCAAAAAAAGTTATGCTTCAACAAGATACATCTATACATTTTGTTTCAGAATTTTGTTGCCACATTTTGTTATAATTAGAACTTTGCTTTTTATACCCACACTTGACAATTCACCAAACGATATTCAATTTTCTCGGAGACCTGACAACAAAGAGGAAAACTTTAAAATGTTCGATCAAATATTAAGCCTTAAATTTATGCACGAAAGATTGGAAGATGTACGTAAATTGTTCTTCAATGCAACGAAGATCGTGCAAAATACCAGTGGACTGAAGTTTCAGAATCGAACGTTACGTATGAAGAAAAGTAGCGGTCCTCGCCTTAAATTTCGACTGTTAGATTATTTTTTCGTCACATACATACCGAAGCATTTACTAGCATTTTTTTATTGCTTTGCCGATTGGAAACACCTTAAAAGCATTTTATGCACTGTTTAATGCGCTACTACCAAGGACGTCAGAAACGTCATAACAACAAGTGTTTTGTAATAGATAAAAGTTTCAGAATTTACAACCCTGTCTGAGCGATTTGGCAAAGAACTTTTTTTCGTTCAACTTCTTATTCATTTTTATTTTTCTCCTTTCGTTACTTAGGTTCAGAAAATATATATGTGTAAAAATGCTAATTAAGAAGAGTCGAGCGTGACAATGTCATCGAAAAAAATATGCTGATTCTTTTTTTATGCATTGATATGAACGGTCTAAGTGTAACTACAAAGTTTTAATTCGTTCGTCTTCACCTTTTTTGAGAAATATTTTTTTTTAGTTTGCACTATTTAACATTGATTCTTATGGCAAATTGAAAATAAGCGATGAATTGTAATGTTTCTAGGGTAGTTCATGTCGAAAATGTTGCAAACAAATTATGGAAAACTGTGAAGAATATTGTGAGGAAGCTATGTACAAAAATGTAGACACTTGTTCTTCACCGTAAGTTAACAATAAGCAATTACATGGAACTTTACAGCTTTATCTCGGTACGCTTGGCACGTGTGAGTGAGAGGCCGCATAGCCGATCTCTCACTCGCACACGATCTGCCCCGCACCTTAGGCGCCACCGAGCCTATCCCCTCCGAGTCTCGCGCTCGATCCCCCTTAAGGTAGTCCTTGCGAATAATATTCACTTTACATAAGTTTCAGAGAAATGAGAGGGAATTGTAGACACTTCTCGATGGTATTCACTCTGTGCACGGAGGAGAAATGTAGGGGAAGCTGACCGGCAGCGATCGCGGTGGCGAGTTTTGGCAGTACCGATGTGATACATTTCTCTAACCTTCAGAAGAATTCATACTGATACGGCATAAAATCGAGAAAATTAAGAGGAAAACAAGACCAAGTAATTGTTTTACGTGTTGAAATGTCACGGAAAGGTGGAGGCTGTTGTTGTGCGGTAGTGGGATGTAAAAATACATCAGTGGACTCGACGGGAATACATTTCTACAAATTTCCGAAGGCAGCATATCTGACAGTTCGTCGTCAAAAGTGGATAAATTCCGTGAAACGAAAGAAGTAAGTTTATTCCTACGTTTTTCATCATTATTAAATTCTGTTTTACTTCTTTTATTACTATTTTTCCGTAAGGTAGATTTATTGAAATTCTGTTGTGAATTTTTGAATTTTCTGTCGCTATTTCATCGAACGAAATGAAAGTTGCAACTACCGTCGTTACAAATTTGAGCAAATATATACATTCATAATTATTTTAAAGCACAGCTTATCATTCATTCAGTAGTTTAATTGTTCAATGAAAGTGCTTAAAGGTCCGATACAACTTTCGATTTATTTTTTCATAGGGACAACTCTGTACTATATAAAAATATATACTTGACATAAAAAATGATCACTTGCTGAGTTATTCTTACATTCACACTTTGTAACATTATAGCGCAGATGGATCAGACTGGGTGCCAACTGCTAATTCCCGGATCTGCAGCCAACATTTTGTGGGGAATGTAAAATCTGAACATCAAATGAGTCCTAGCTACGATCCATCTATTTTCCCTGACTCATATTACAAATCTTCTATTTCTGATGACTCTGCTGTCCGAAGGTTTGTTAAACTTTAATACAATTGTAGGGCGCTTGTTAAAATGTATAGTATTTATTATGATTCTACTTTTTTTTGTATGTTCAAGAGACTTTTGAAACGACAATATGTATAGGACAAGCAAAAACAGCCAAAAAAACGTTATGAAAAGACAACGTCTCGCTGAAGAGCAACTACTGCATCATACCAGCTCAAGCCAGTCGACAGGTGATGACGTTCCTAGGAATGGCCATTTGGTTTTGGGAACCTTGTCTAAGGACAACAATGGCACAAGATTTAATACTCAGGAACCGCAAGTCGATTTTCTAGAAAAAGACGACAACGCGAATCGTGAATTATTTATATGTACTCAGTACATTTCTGCAATCACGTCCGACGCACAAGTGCTGCTTATATTCTTGGCGAAGATAAAAACAGGACTGATATTTTCGATGGCATATTTTTTTCGGTTCACAGAACTACGATATCGCGGATATTTTACGCCAGGTTACATGTCATGACACATGCATGCAAAAATGTTGTGCTATGGCCATCCAGGGAAGTGGTGCAAGCTACTATGCCGCAAGCATTCGTTCAAGCTTCGTACAAAGATTGCCGAGATATTATTGACTGCACTGAGATCAGAGTAGATCAGCCATCTAGTATCGAACATCGTGTGAAATTTTATTCGCATTACAAAAAAGGATTCATAGTAAAAGTACTGATTGGATATACCCCGAATGGCCGGGTATCCTTTGTGTCAAGGTGTTACGGCGGTCGGACTACCGATGCTCAAATCACAATCAGTTGTGGATTTTTGGATTTACTGGAGCCCGGAGATATGGTCCTTGCAGACAAAGGCTTTCCGGAAATCAAAACTGTGCTGAATCATAGTGGACGAGGCATCGTTGTGGTAATGCCTTTTTTTTTTAAAGAATCCTTTTTTACTAAAGAGGAGGTTGTGGAAACATACAAAGTCGCAAGCGTTAGGATTCATGTTGAACGTATCATGCAACGTTTACGAATTTATCAAATACTGAACAAGTTTACAGTAGATATGTTACCACATTGCGATGATATTTTGTTCATGTGTGGAGTACTGGTCAACTTACAGCCGCCCATCTTATAGTTAAACGATTGAGACGTATCGAATTGTTGATATAGCCAAAAGTGTGCTGACTTCTGCTTTGGCGTGTCAATTTATTATGTCGACGTTGCGCGAGAAACGTATCTAAATACGTACACAGACAGACAGGTACATGCGGGTTGTCTACATATGTATCATGCAAATATTTAATAAAGAAAACATATTTTTGATTACCCTCACTATGGCTTTACAGCAGTCTCGTTATTTTTATCAAATATAACTCGCAAGTAATGCGTGAAATAGAAACTTTCCAATCGAGGAACTAGATCTTCCAGAAACGTTTCATCTCTATGAACTGATACAAGATAACTACCCTTTGACGACCAAACAAACAGATCACAGACCGTCAACCCTGTTACGTACATTTTTAATTGGCCCTGCGTGTAGTACACGTAACTCGTTTTCAGTTCGAGATTCTTGTCAATGAGTTATAAATAAGGAACATTGATTTTTTGTGTAATTGGATCTCTCCCGGGTATATTCTTACATGTTTGTGGACATTTAATTTTCAGTCATTTGGAAACGCAATATTCTTTCACTACAACCCCATCGGGAGATGCGCATAGCCGAGGTTGAAGATGATGCACAACCAACCCAACTTTCACCACTTTCAAATTAAATTCACGTTCATACTCTGCAACTGCTAGTTTTTCTTTTTTTTGCCCGTACTCGACAGCCGTATTTGCACTTACAGTAGAACGTTTCAGGAGATGTGCAGTCAAACTACCTATATTTTTTTTTTCTGACTTTCATTGCGTGAGTCTTTGCACTTGCAGTAATTCGGAGATCTCTAGCAGCAAACCGCTCGGTACAATCAGCTTGTTATAGTTGAAACACACAATTCAACGAATTCAACGACACAGTGAGCTTGATATTTTTTTCACACAAGTCTATTAGAGTCTCTTCAAGAAGTTCTATTTTAGTGGAATGGACTGAATGGTCGTTACAGAAATTTATCAAGTTCAATGCACAAGCCTCGCAGGTCGATTCTTCGCTTATCTTCACGGTAAATGTTAAACAATCACTTACGATTGTTCGGGCAATTCGGTCTCCTTCGCCTCGTTCGGCCTCTCGCAATATAATTCGCAATGAACAAGAATCTATAAGGTGGGAAGCTTTTACCGTGAAAGGGATTGGTGGTGAACCATCTTTCATCGTTTTTACTTTAAAGTCGTCAGTAACCGCGAGTGGCTTCGTATACATTTGCTTTCCGAATTGATTACAAATAAGTTTACCCCATTCTTGTTCCGTGCTCGTTTTCGTCGCACCTTTACCAGAATTTATGAAGTGAATAAGTGCATAAATATGCTTGCACTGACCGCCTTCTTGTGATACGCAAGTGCATTGCACTGCTATCACTTGACGTAAAGCATTAATCTGGAAAAATAATTTTTGGGTGCATAAACAAATCCTTGCTATCGCATTTTTTTTATAGAAACTAAACAACATCCATTAAAGGAGCCGAGTCCCCTAAAAATCGTAACAATAAAAATGGAGTACAATTGAACATTATGATTCATTTGAATATTTTAGACAAACCTACTTAGAAAATACCATAAAACTAAAAGAATTTGAACAGCAAAACAATAATTCTGCAACGCAGTCAATTGAATAAGGGATTTTTTGATTATTTACTTGTCGTAGCTTTCAAATTCCAACATTTAACAAAATTGACTGCGTAAAGACTCATTCCCTTTGTGATAAGATTCATCATCGTCTGAGTGTAGGAAATTCCATTCAAAGATCTACCGCAGAAGTGACAGGATAAAGTCAGTTAACAATTGGTACATATGTGAAAAATGATAATAAAAATGAGTATACCTTCTACGCAGAAGCTTAGGATAAAAATTCTTACACTCGGATCATAAAAAATGTTGTTACGTAGGCAATGAGACTGCGCAGTCAATTCCATGCAGTGGTGCAATGTGAAAGCTATGACAAGTAACGAATTGAAAAATCTCTTATTCCATGAACTGTGTTGCAGAATTATTGTTTTATTTATTAAATTATTTCAGTTTTTTTTTGGTGTTCTTCAAGTAGATTTGTGTCAAATGTTTAAAAGAATCATAATGTATATTTCCAGTCCACTTTCATTTATACGATTTTTAGGTGATTCAACCCTCTTATTTAATAAATTTTTCGTTTGTCTCTCTTCAATGAATTTTTTAAACGTACTTCAAGTTGAACATTGTAAGGCGGTAAAGTAAGTGAAGTCTGACGAAGCACGCGGCCGCTTATGTGTCCATTTGTAAGTCCATCACTTTTCAATTCCTGCACCCGAATTACATGATTCGACTCATTTAATGCAACGCCTTTACGAATAACATTCGGATTGAATGGTATTGAATGTTCAATACCCTCGAAACCTGTTCTAATTGTCACCTCGATGCCTCGCAGTCTCTGTGAAATCTGACAGCCTCTCGACAACAATAAACCTAACAGACGACAATGAGTCTGACGACCCATGATACATAAAATATATATATATTAGGTATATACGTTCAGTATTTTCTATGACTTTTTTTGTAAAACCTTGGATATTTATACGGTCTATCCTGATAAAGATTTGTGTATAAACAATTATTTATTTTGACAAAAAAAAATGTGACGATGTATTCCCGGTATAAATACGTGCATGCACCGCATATCGGTGAAGCCCAATTTCGCCACGGGCGGCGTTGCGTTACCTCGTGCACACAGCGAATACAAATATGAAAAGAAATCAAGCGTACTAAAAGAAAGATGCCGAAAAGATTAATTATGTGTAACAATAATTCCAAAATTTTATTAACAAATTATTGAAAAATAAAATTGTTCAACAAATCCAAAAAAAGTGATTCGTTCATTTTTCAGATTCTTAAATTCACTTTGAATTTTCTAACTTTCTACACGTTTTTACCATATAAAAAAATAAAATCAAAGTGAATTCAAAAATCTGAAAAAATTCATACGTATTGAAAAAAATTAACGAATAATTTTCATTAAAAAAAATTGAAATTTTCATATCGCTTCCTCATAAAAGTTGCAAGTTGAAAGTTGAAAGTTGGAATTTTGTATAGCACTTTCTTATAATGATCCTTTATTGGCAAAGCTCCTTCTATGAGAAAACATTTACTATATTTTTGGCTTCCTCATAGAGGAAGCTTTCCGAATAAAGGACCATTATGAGAAAGTGCTATAAAAATTTCAACTTTCAACTTTCAACTTGCAACTTTCATGAGGAAGCGATATGAAAATTTTAATTTGTCAGCTTTTATGAGGAAGCTATATGAAAATTTCAATTTTCAACTTTTTTCCATTATCTACATCGTTTTTAACTTTTATGGAAAACTGCTGGCTGAATCAGGTTTAGCCTGAAAAAATACACCAACCTTACACTTTTGGTTAACACGGATGTAGGATCTGTGCACGGCGCGAACTATACATACAATTATGTGTTGTAAATTTTTTTTCGATCTCTCAATTTTTACTCGAAAAGTTCAAATGAAATAGCTTTATCTAATGATTTTAACTTCATCATATCCGTCATCTTGTGTATTTCTTACCTTAGAACATGATAGGTACCTAAGTTTGTCCACGATGCTATCAGGAAGCAAAAAAATCACTGTTTGAAAATACGGGAAAAGACTCATTTTTGCAATATTGGCAATAGAAATGACAGATAAATTTTTTTCGTTAGTCGTCCTTCCGGGACTATATTCTATGTATTTTTTTACGCTGATCACGAATCTGACACTTATTTTAATCATAAATGAATATTTGTTGTGGAAAATTGTATTTAACAGAAAGTACTAATTTTTCACAAAATCCAAAAAATTCAAAACGTCATAAAATGTAAACGGTTCGATCGATTCTCTTGAAATTTGAAGGGGATCTTCGAGTGGTCATATTCCATCTATGTACGCGTTTTTAGACCGATAGCTAAAATATTGCGAGCGCTAGAGTGCGCACAGACATTTTCGAAGAAATGAAAAATGGCATGTAAAGAAAACAACCGAACATTTTTGGATGAAATTTTGACCAAACGTTGACTATTGATCACATATCATGTGTGCCAAATTTCAGCTTGATCGGTGGAGACGTTCTCGAGTTATAGCGGTTTGAATTTTTCGCATCCGTTTAACACACGCGCACACGCGCACGCGTACGCGCACGCGCACACGCACACGGACATTTTTTTTAAATGTGATTTTTCGATGTTTTGGAACATTCTGAACACGTTTTCATTAAAATCTCGAATTTTTTTTTCACCATAACAAAGCTTCCTCTGTGACGAAGCAATATATTTACTCCTTCCCTCCGCATACACAAAACAAATTTCACACATTCCCGACACCTTATTACTCCAATCCAACATGAAATTAGAAAGTCGCTGTCCGTAACCCGTATGCGAGCGAATCAGGGCTTTCAGTCGGAGATAAACAACTATGAAGAAATAAAGTGAGTCAAATTACCGATTTTTTACTCAACTTATCAGTAAGAAGGCTTCCACGTTAGCTCTTTTTATATATCCGGGGCTCGCAGGGTTGGTGTGGAGATTTCCAGATCGTTCGGGATCGCCTGGCCAGGCTCGATCAAAGGCGTTAGACACGGGACCGCTCGCTCTTCCTTCACGTTATGTTTGGCACCAAGAAAGACCCTGATATCACCTCGACATCTCCGGAGAGAAAGGGGCCGACTCAATGCGTAACTCTCACACCTGTGCTTGCTCTCATCGATGTAATTTGGATATTCGATCGCTTCTATTGTTTCGACCTTTTCGTCCTTCGATAGTCTCTAGACTCGAAATTTAAATTTGAATATATTCCCTTATAAGTATGTACTTAAAGAAAAAAATTATCGACCAAAGCAGGGGAGAGACGGATCAAGCAGGCATAGAAGTAACTACCGAAAACGCTGTGACAGGAAATACCGCCGAGCCACGTCGATCTGGAAGAGAACGAAAGGCACCGCTCTGGTACAAACATTTCGAAGTGCCTACTGTGATTAAGGAATGGGATTTAGAATTAAGGATGACACTTTGTGATCTCGCATAACAAATATTTATTGTTGTTACCAGTAAAAGAATGAAAAAGAAAAAAATGATTGATATAAATATTTCATAAGAGAAAATAGATGTAGTGTATACGCACGCCGAGTGCCGTCGCTAGTGGTAAGAAGACGAGCGAGTGATGTACAGACGTGTCATGGCGAGAAGCGAGCAGCGGCAAGACGTGTGGGAAACCAAGTTGTAACCAAGGCTAATAAAGATATTGAACAACCATGAAATATAGGGTGTGTCGGAGACAATAAATTACAGAGATGTTTGGGAATTCAACTTTGAAAAGGGTCAAAAGTTACCTACGAGCAAGCATGGGCTAGGATAGACTTAGCGCTTTCACACTTTTAACAATTCATGTAGGGATTTTAAAAACCATTGATCTGAAGAAATCATGTACCAATTTGCTAAAACAAAAGTAAGGTGCAAGTTGTTTCAATAATTCAATGATACGGACGGATCATTTTATAATTGTTGTTACACCCTGGCAAAAAATATTATTTCCGGGTGACAAAATATAATAAAAAAATGTTGGATCTGCCAAACTAATTTGGTTTGGTCGGAGATGTCTTTATTTTATTTGTTTGAATGTCAGGGATTGCAGCGTTAACACCGTAATTTAAGCTTCATGCAAATCATTTTTGGCGCTCCATAAATTGGCTAGCCTAAGGAGCCGTCGTCAGTCTTAATGCACTACTGCAAGCTGCTGAGGTAAAACTTTGTACACACGTCGAATTATTTGTGAATACATAGCAATCATTTCGATAATGAAGTAGAACAAGGGGTTCGGTGGTTAAATAAAAATTTTATTGTACTTGGCAATGTTGGGATATTGAAATGGTTTAAGAATGAGAAATCTAGATGCAAGCAAACACAAACTTTTGTGCTTCCGACGAGATAGACAGATTCACACGTGGGCAGACGGGATTGGGAATAGGATTTTTTTTTGCGTTTTAGGGTATGTGAAACATGTTTATGCTGTATAATTGTTTGGGCAATTCTTTGTTACAATACCTCTCCTCACATACTTCGTAAGTGATGGGAAAGTAAAAAACGTATGGGACGTGCACTGTGCGTGCGTACGACACTGATACCACTACTGACGGACGGCAATTATGGCAAGGGATCTAGTCGAGAAAACGCTAAATTGGTCCCGCCGTGATTACGTTCGTATTTCCACAGTTATTTCTCGGAGAAAAGATAAGCGAGAGAAGATGCCGACCAAACGCAGGGAAAATCGAATAACACAGTGGTTCGTGTAGTAGGCGGGTGGGACAGGCTTCTAATTATAAATGTATTGTTCGTCCAGTATTTT
This sequence comes from Amblyjoppa fuscipennis, assembly GCA_963575735.1. Lineage (NCBI taxonomy): Eukaryota > Metazoa > Arthropoda > Insecta > Hymenoptera > Ichneumonidae > Amblyjoppa > Amblyjoppa fuscipennis. The sequence goes on from OY754488.1 coordinate 20,073,343, forward strand.
TGTGCGACGTCCTTCCTGCCGTCCCGGAGACAGAAGGCTATTCTATTCCCGGCGGGGACTGTAATGCTAGCATTGTTCTCATTGTCGCGACATCGCCGTACGATAAAGCGTCAAGACAAAGGTTTTGCAAAGGTCCTGTCTCTGGCGAAACAAGCCTCTTCACCCACTCTTTTAGCTTCAACCACGTACCCTCTTCGAATATGCCTGGCTCTATAATGAAGACAAACAAATAATACTTCTATAGCATAAACGAACACAAATTTAGGAAAAGATATACAAATCATGTATGTTCACATTGCTTTATCATTATTTTAAAGGATTTACAAATCTGTTTGTTGAAAAAATGTCTTTCAAAACTTTTTGAGTTCTCGTAGAGAGGACTTTGTGAATGATGGTAAAAATCGAGGAAGCAATGTGCATCTTCGGTAGTAATTTACAGTTTGATAATTCAGTACCATATTCACATGGAGACACTTACTTAATGGAAAAAAGGTTCCTTTGTGCAGGGAAGAATCAGCCTTTGAGACATTGTAAAGGCACATACGGGAGCGCACGCTGCGCGCCGATATGAAGAAACTCGACTGAGTCTCGAGTCAAATACATTGGCGCGAGACGGCCGGGACTCTTTTATACACCACTGTATACTAGACCGGTTCAAAAAACGGCCTTATTTTTAGATTGCATTGCTCTTCGAGATTCTTCTACTTTGGCGAAAAAAATAGCTCAGGCGAAAGGGGCGGTCTGTAAAAAAATGTTTAGTACTACCTCTTCGAGATTAAATTTTTTAAATGCCGATATTTCGACATCGTTCAGTGTGTGCTGCAAATTTATCATATTTAGCTTGGCATAAATAGCCAAGTTGATATATCCGGAAATTTAAACACTAGGGGTTTGTCTCTTGGACATCCGTGAAGCACATAAAAAGCACGTGAATATAGTATGATTAAGGGCTTAAGGGCATCCGGGGAAATGTTTAAATTAAGGGTTTGTCTCTTGGATATTTGTAAAGCACATAAATACCACTTAAATATGTTACAATTGAATGTAATGTTTCGTCAAAACAGCTGCAATCGCACAGAAGGCTAATTCTGATTTGCCACGGGGGGGGGGGGGGGGCTATGGATACATTTTTCGAATTCAGGGATTATCTCTGGGATATTTGTAAAGCACGTGAAAAATAGTCTGCTAGCTTCTCAGGCACCTAGCAGGGCACTTTTAATTTGCAATTTCCCGCTAAACGTTAAGAGCACAGAAAATGTCATTCTGGCATAAAATTAGCATATAAAGAGCTTTTAATTTTGGTAGATATTACATTCATTTTGGGGACTTTGCTCTACTAACTTCACGGAGGGATTCCAAACTCAGAAGTATCTTTTATTGTTATTTTTATTTTACAAAAAATGTGCATTAATATTAAATTAATGTATGTAATGTAAGCTAATTTCAAGTTCCAGTACATTCAATTCACAATTTATTTTTACAGTGTATTTACTGAAATCGACGCCATTTTCCAACGGACTCAATTTATAAGAGAAATTAATTGTATTTTCTCAGTAATTCTGGGAAACTCTGATTTTTTCTAATAATCTAAGTTAAGAGACAATAGTGTAGAAAGAATACAGTTAATCTTCAGAGTATTAGAAATATTCAGATAAAACTTCGACTTTCTCTGAAAAGTGTGTAATCGCTGTGAAATTCACAGAAATCTAGCAAGAAATTTTCCGACATTTTCAGAGAAATATTTTGACGAGGGGGGAATTTAAAATTTATCTTATTTTCGTCTTACTTAGTTTCTACTTCTATCCACTTCCACTTGCTTCTGGCAAACACTTTAATGTTCAGCTTCATTGAAAACTATAAGACGGCACAATAAACAATAACAATGACAATAGGTATCACCTAAACTACATGTCGAACGCTCGCCCACGTCATTGCCAGCGTCAGCGACATCAGCACCAGTCTCAGCACTAGTGCTAACATGAGCGACATCAGCGCCAGCGTCACCGACATCAGCGCCAGCATCAGCGATATCAGCACCAATGCCAGAATCAGTAACATCCTCGCCAGTATCTTATTGTCTTAAGTTTTTACAAAAATGTAAGTTTACTCAGGAACAAAGCACATCACTCATGTGATGTCTATATTTTTAATTTCAAACTTGGACAGAGCTGGGCAGTATTTTAAATACCTGATATATTTTAGGTATTTTACATACGTATTTTAAGTACTCAAATACTTTTCTGGTATTTTAAGTACTTTTCGGGCACTTTAAGTACAAAATACAAAATACTTTTGCGTCTACTCCATATTAGGGCTGTACGGTCGGTAAGCTACACCGGCTGATGGATGAAGGGATAGGTGGGGGGATGGGTGGATAGATGGGTGGAACGGCGGACCATGGACAACGGACTCATCGACTCATCGACCCATCGACCCATCGACCCATCGACCCATCGACCCATCGACCCATCGACCCATCGACCCATCGACCCATCGACCCATCGACCCATCGACCCATCGACCCATCGACCCATCGACCCATCGACCCATCGACCCATCGACCCATCGACCCATCGACACATCGACACATCGACACATCGACACATCGACACATCGACACATCGACACATCGACACATCGACACATCGACACATCGACACATCGACACATCGACACATCGACACATCGACACATCGACACATCGACACATCGACACATCGACACATCGACACATCGACACATCGACACATCGACACATCGACACATCGACACATCGACACATCGACACATCGACACATCGACACATCGACACATCGACACATCGACACATCGACACATCGACACATCGACACATCGACACATCGACACATCGACACATCGACACATCGACACATCGACACATCGACACATCGACACATCGACACATCGACACATCGACACATCGACACATCGACACATCGACACATCGACACATCGACACATCGACACATCGACACATCGACACATCGACACATCGACACATCGACACATCGACACATCGACACATCGACACATCGACACATCGACACATCGACACATCGACACATCGACACATCGACACATCGACACATCGACACATCGACACATCGACACATCGACACATCGACACATCGACACATCGACACATCGACACATCGACACATCGACACATCGACACATCGACACATCGACACATCGACACATCGACACATCGACACATCGACACATCGACACATCGACACATCGACACATCGACACATCGACACATCGACACATCGACACATCGACACATCGACACATCGACACATCGACACATCGACACATCGACACATCGACACATCGACACATCGACACATCGACACATCGACACATCGACACATCGACACATCGACACATCGACACATCGACACATCGACACATCGACACATCGACACATCGACACATCGACACATCGACACATCGACACATCGACACATCGACACATCGACACATCGACACATCGACACATCGACACATCGACACATCGACACATCGACACATCGACACATCGACACATCGACACATCGACACATCGACACATCGACACATCGACACATCGACACATCGACACATCGACACATCGACACATCGACACATCGACACATCGACACATCGACACATCGACACATCGACACATCGACACATCGACACATCGACACATCGACACATCGACACATCGACACATCGACACATCGACACATCGACACATCGACACATCGACACATCGACACATCGACACATCGACACATCGACACATCGACACATCGACACATCGACACATCGACACATCGACACATCGACACATCGACACATCGACACATCGACACATCGACACATCGACACATCGACACATCGACACATCGACACATCGACACATCGACACATCGACACATCGACACATCGACACATCGACACATCGACACATCGACACATCGACACATCGACACATCGACACATCGACACATCGACACATCGACACATCGACACATCGACACATCGACACATCGACACATCGACACATCGACACATCGACACATCGACACATCGACACATCGACACATCGACACATCGACACATCGACACATCGACACATCGACACATCGACACATCGACACATCGACACATCGACACATCGACACATCGACACATCGACACATCGACACATCGACACATCGACACATCGACACATCGACACATCGACACATCGACACATCGACACATCGACACATCGACACATCGACACATCGACACATCGACACATCGACACATCGACACATCGACACATCGACACATCGACACATCGACACATCGACACATCGACACATCGACACATCGACACATCGACACATCGACACATCGACACATCGACACATCGACACATCGACACATCGACACATCGACACATCGACACATCGACACATCGACACATCGACACATCGACACATCGACACATCGACACATCGACACATCGACACATCGACACATCGACACATCGACACATCGACACATCGACACATCGACACATCGACACATCGACACATCGACACATCGACACATCGACACATCGACACATCGACACATCGACACATCGACACATCGACACATCGACACATCGACACATCGACACATCGACACATCGACACATCGACACATCGACACATCGACACATCGACACATCGACACATCGACACATCGACACATCGACACATCGACACATCGACACATCGACACATCGACACATCGACACATCGACACATCGACACATCGACACATCGACACATCGACACATCGACACATCGACACATCGACACATCGACACATCGACACATCGACACATCGACACATCGACACATCGACACATCGACACATCGACACATCGACACATCGACACATCGACACATCGACACATCGACACATCGACACATCGACACATCGACACATCGACACATCGACACATCGACACATCGACACATCGACACATCGACACATCGACACATCGACACATCGACACATCGACACATCGACACATCGACACATCGACACATCGACACATCGACACATCGACACATCGACACATCGACACATCGACACATCGACACATCGACACATCGACACATCGACACATCGACACATCGACACATCGACACATCGACACATCGACACATCGACACATCGACACATCGACACATCGACACATCGACACATCGACACATCGACACATCGACACATCGACACATCGACACATCGACACATCGACACATCGACACATCGACACATCGACACATCGACACATCGACACATCGACACATCGACACATCGACACATCGACACATCGACACATCGACACATCGACACATCGACACATCGACACATCGACACATCGACACATCGACACATCGACACATCGACACATCGACACATCGACACATCGACACATCGACACATCGACACATCGACACATCGACACATCGACACATCGACACATCGACACATCGACACATCGACACATCGACACATCGACACATCGACACATCGACACATCGACACATCGACACATCGACACATCGACACATCGACACATCGACACATCGACACATCGACACATCGACACATCGACACATCGACACATCGACACATCGACACATCGACACATCGACACATCGACACATCGACACATCGACACATCGACACATCGACACATCGACACATCGACACATCGACACATCGACACATCGACACATCGACACATCGACACATCGACACATCGACACATCGACACATCGACACATCGACACATCGACACATCGACACATCGACACATCGACACATCGACACATCGACACATCGACACATCGACACATCGACACATCGACACATCGACACATCGACACATCGACACATCGACACATCGACACATCGACACATCGACACATCGACACATCGACACATCGACACATCGACACATCGACACATCGACACATCGACACATCGACACATCGACACATCGACACATCGACACATCGACACATCGACACATCGACACATCGACACATCGACACATCGACACATCGACACATCGACACATCGACACATCGACACATCGACACATCGACACATCGACACATCGACACATCGACACATCGACACATCGACACATCGACACATCGACACATCGACACATCGACACATCGACACATCGACACATCGACACATCGACACATCGACACATCGACACATCGACACATCGACACATCGACACATCGACACATCGACACATCGACACATCGACACATCGACACATCGACACATCGACACATCGACACATCGACACATCGACACATCGACACATCGACACATCGACACATCGACACATCGACACATCGACACATCGACACATCGACACATCGACACATCGACACATCGACACATCGACACATCGACACATCGACACATCGACACATCGACACATCGACACATCGACACATCGACACATCGACACATCGACACATCGACACATCGACACATCGACACATCGACACATCGACACATCGACACATCGACACATCGACACATCGACACATCGACACATCGACACATCGACACATCGACACATCGACACATCGACACATCGACACATCGACACATCGACACATCGACACATCGACACATCGACACATCGACACATCGACACATCGACACATCGACACATCGACACATCGACACATCGACACATCGACACATCGACACATCGACACATCGACACATCGACACATCGACACATCGACACATCGACACATCGACACATCGACACATCGACACATCGACACATCGACACATCGACACATCGACACATCGACACATCGACACATCGACACATCGACACATCGACACATCGACACATCGACACATCGACACATCGACACATCGACACATCGACACATCGACACATCGACACATCGACACATCGACACATCGACACATCGACACATCGACACATCGACACATCGACACATCGACACATCGACACATCGACACATCGACACATCGACACATCGACACATCGACACATCGACACATCGACACATCGACACATCGACACATCGACACATCGACACATCGACACATCGACACATCGACACATCGACACATCGACACATCGACACATCGACACATCGACACATCGACACATCGACACATCGACACATCGACACATCGACACATCGACACATCGACACATCGACACATCGACACATCGACACATCGACACATCGACACATCGACACATCGACACATCGACACATCGACACATCGACACATCGACACATCGACACATCGACACATCGACACATCGACACATCGACACATCGACACATCGACACATCGACACATCGACACATCGACACATCGACACATCGACACATCGACACATCGACACATCGACACATCGACACATCGACACATCGACACATCGACACATCGACACATCGACACATCGACACATCGACACATCGACACATCGACACATCGACACATCGACACATCGACACATCGACACATCGACACATCGACACATCGACACATCGACACATCGACACATCGACACATCGACACATCGACACATCGACACATCGACACATCGACACATCGACACATCGACACATCGACACATCGACACATCGACACATCGACACATCGACACATCGACACATCGACACATCGACACATCGACACATCGACACATCGACACATCGACACATCGACACATCGACACATCGACACATCGACACATCGACACATCGACACATCGACACATCGACACATCGACACATCGACACATCGACACATCGACACATCGACACATCGACACATCGACACATCGACACATCGACACATCGACACATCGACACATCGACACATCGACACATCGACACATCGACACATCGACACATCGACACATCGACACATCGACACATCGACACATCGACACATCGACACATCGACACATCGACACATCGACACATCGACACATCGACACATCGACACATCGACACATCGACACATCGACACATCGACACATCGACACATCGACACATCGACACATCGACACATCGACACATCGACACATCGACACATCGACACATCGACACATCGACACATCGACACATCGACACATCGACACATCGACACATCGACACATCGACACATCGACACATCGACACATCGACACATCGACACATCGACACATCGACACATCGACACATCGACACATCGACACATCGACACATCGACACATCGACACATCGACACATCGACACATCGACACATCGACACATCGACACATCGACACATCGACACATCGACACATCGACACATCGACACATCGACACATCGACACATCGACACATCGACACATCGACACATCGACACATCGACACATCGACACATCGACACATCGACACATCGACACATCGACACATCGACACATCGACACATCGACACATCGACACATCGACACATCGACACATCGACACATCGACACATCGACACATCGACACATCGACACATCGACACATCGACACATCGACACATCGACACATCGACACATCGACACATCGACACATCGACACATCGACACATCGACACATCGACACATCGACACATCGACACATCGACACATCGACACATCGACACATCGACACATCGACACATCGACACATCGACACATCGACACATCGACACATCGACACATCGACACATCGACACATCGACACATCGACACATCGACACATCGACACATCGACACATCGACACATCGACACATCGACACATCGACACATCGACACATCGACACATCGACACATCGACACATCGACACATCGACACATCGACACATCGACACATCGACACATCGACACATCGACACATCGACACATCGACACATCGACACATCGACACATCGACACATCGACACATCGACACATCGACACATCGACACATCGACACATCGACACATCGACACATCGACACATCGACACATCGACACATCGACACATCGACACATCGACACATCGACACATCGACACATCGACACATCGACACATCGACACATCGACACATCGACACATCGACACATCGACACATCGACACATCGACACATCGACACATCGACACATCGACACATCGACACATCGACACATCGACACATCGACACATCGACACATCGACACATCGACACATCGACACATCGACACATCGACACATCGACACATCGACACATCGACACATCGACACATCGACACATCGACACATCGACACATCGACACATCGACACATCGACACATCGACACATCGACACATCGACACATCGACACATCGACACATCGACACATCGACACATCGACACATCGACACATCGACACATCGACACATCGACACATCGACACATCGACACATCGACACATCGACACATCGACACATCGACACATCGACACATCGACACATCGACACATCGACACATCGACACATCGACACATCGACACATCGACACATCGACACATCGACACATCGACACATCGACACATCGACACATCGACACATCGACACATCGACACATCGACACATCGACACATCGACACATCGACACATCGACACATCGACACATCGACACATCGACACATCGACACATCGACACATCGACACATCGACACATCGACACATCGACACATCGACACATCGACACATCGACACATCGACACATCGACACATCGACACATCGACACATCGACACATCGACACATCGACACATCGACACATCGACACATCGACACATCGACACATCGACACATCGACACATCGACACATCGACACATCGACACATCGACACATCGACACATCGACACATCGACACATCGACACATCGACACATCGACACATCGACACATCGACACATCGACACATCGACACATCGACACATCGACACATCGACACATCGACACATCGACACATCGACACATCGACACATCGACACATCGACACATCGACACATCGACACATCGACACATCGACACATCGACACATCGACACATCGACACATCGACACATCGACACATCGACACATCGACACATCGACACATCGACACATCGACACATCGACACATCGACACATCGACACATCGACACATCGACACATCGACACATCGACACATCGACACATCGACACATCGACACATCGACACATCGACACATCGACACATCGACACATCGACACATCGACACATCGACACATCGACACATCGACACATCGACACATCGACACATCGACACATCGACACATCGACACATCGACACATCGACACATCGACACATCGACACATCGACACATCGACACATCGACACATCGACACATCGACACATCGACACATCGACACATCGACACATCGACACATCGACACATCGACACATCGACACATCGACACATCGACACATCGACACATCGACACATCGACACATCGACACATCGACACATCGACACATCGACACATCGACACATCGACACATCGACACATCGACACATCGACACATCGACACATCGACACATCGACACATCGACACATCGACACATCGACACATCGACACATCGACACATCGACACATCGACACATCGACACATCGACACATCGACACATCGACACATCGACACATCGACACATCGACACATCGACACATCGACACATCGACACATCGACACATCGACACATCGACACATCGACACATCGACACATCGACACATCGACACATCGACACATCGACACATCGACACATCGACACATCGACACATCGACACATCGACACATCGACACATCGACACATCGACACATCGACACATCGACACATCGACACATCGACACATCGACACATCGACACATCGACACATCGACACATCGACACATCGACACATCGACACATCGACACATCGACACATCGACACATCGACACATCGACACATCGACACATCGACACATCGACACATCGACACATCGACACATCGACACATCGACACATCGACACATCGACACATCGACACATCGACACATCGACACATCGACACATCGACACATCGACACATCGACACATCGACACATCGACACATCGACACATCGACACATCGACACATCGACACATCGACACATCGACACATCGACACATCGACACATCGACACATCGACACATCGACACATCGACACATCGACACATCGACACATCGACACATCGACACATCGACACATCGACACATCGACACATCGACACATCGACACATCGACACATCGACACATCGACACATCGACACATCGACACATCGACACATCGACACATCGACACATCGACACATCGACACATCGACACATCGACACATCGACACATCGACACATCGACACATCGACACATCGACACATCGACACATCGACACATCGACACATCGACACATCGACACATCGACACATCGACACATCGACACATCGACACATCGACACATCGACACATCGACACATCGACACATCGACACATCGACACATCGACACATCGACACATCGACACATCGACACATCGACACATCGACACATCGACACATCGACACATCGACACATCGACACATCGACACATCGACACATCGACACATCGACACATCGACACATCGACACATCGACACATCGACACATCGACACATCGACACATCGACACATCGACACATCGACACATCGACACATCGACACATCGACACATCGACACATCGACACATCGACACATCGACACATCGACACATCGACACATCGACACATCGACACATCGACACATCGACACATCGACACATCGACACATCGACACATCGACACATCGACACATCGACACATCGACACATCGACACATCGACACATCGACACATCGACACATCGACACATCGACACATCGACACATCGACACATCGACACATCGACACATCGACACATCGACACATCGACACATCGACACATCGACACATCGACACATCGACACATCGACACATCGACACATCGACACATCGACACATCGACACATCGACACATCGACACATCGACACATCGACACATCGACACATCGACACATCGACACATCGACACATCGACACATCGACACATCGACACATCGACACATCGACACATCGACACATCGACACATCGACACATCGACACATCGACACATCGACACATCGACACATCGACACATCGACACATCGACACATCGACACATCGACACATCGACACATCGACACATCGACACATCGACACATCGACACATCGACACATCGACACATCGACACATCGACACATCGACACATCGACACATCGACACATCGACACATCGACACATCGACACATCGACACATCGACACATCGACACATCGACACATCGACACATCGACACATCGACACATCGACACATCGACACATCGACACATCGACACATCGACACATCGACACATCGACACATCGACACATCGACACATCGACACATCGACACATCGACACATCGACACATCGACACATCGACACATCGACACATCGACACATCGACACATCGACACATCGACACATCGACACATCGACACATCGACACATCGACACATCGACACATCGACACATCGACACATCGACACATCGACACATCGACACATCGACACATCGACACATCGACACATCGACACATCGACACATCGACACATCGACACATCGACACATCGACACATCGACACATCGACACATCGACACATCGACACATCGACACATCGACACATCGACACATCGACACATCGACACATCGACACATCGACACATCGACACATCGACACATCGACACATCGACACATCGACACATCGACACATCGACACATCGACACATCGACACATCGACACATCGACACATCGACACATCGACACATCGACACATCGACACATCGACACATCGACACATCGACACATCGACACATCGACACATCGACACATCGACACATCGACACATCGACACATCGACACATCGACACATCGACACATCGACACATCGACACATCGACACATCGACACATCGACACATCGACACATCGACACATCGACACATCGACACATCGACACATCGACACATCGACACATCGACACATCGACACATCGACACATCGACACATCGACACATCGACACATCGACACATCGACACATCGACACATCGACACATCGACACATCGACACATCGACACATCGACACATCGACACATCGACACATCGACACATCGACACATCGACACATCGACACATCGACACATCGACACATCGACACATCGACACATCGACACATCGACACATCGACACATCGACACATCGACACATCGACACATCGACACATCGACACATCGACACATCGACACATCGACACATCGACACATCGACACATCGACACATCGACACATCGACACATCGACACATCGACACATCGACCCATCGACCCATCGACCCATCGACCCATCGACACATCGACCCATCGACACATCGACACATCGACCCATCGACCCATCGACCCATCGACACATCGACCCATCGACACATCGACCCATCGACCCATCGACACATCGACACATCGACCCATCGACACATCGACACATCGACACATCGACCCATCGACCCATCGACCCATCGACCCATCGACCCATCGACCCATCGACCCATCGACCCATCGACCCATCGACCCATCGACCCATCGACCCATCGACCCATCGACCCATCGACCCATCGACCCATCGACCCATCGACCCATCGACCCATCGACCCATCGACCCATCGACCCATCGACCCATCGACCCATCGACCCATCGACCCATCGACCCATCGACCCATCGACCCATCGACCCATCGACCCATCGACCCATCGACCCATCGACCCATCGACCCATCGACCCATCGACCCATCGACCCATCGACCCATCGACCCATCGACCCATCGACCCATCGACCCATCGACCCATCGACCCATCGACCCATCGACCCATCGACCCATCGACCCATCGACCCATCGACCCATCGACCCATCGACCCATCGACCCATCGACCCATCGACCCATCGACCCATCGACCCATCGACCCATCGACCCATCGACCCATCGACCCATCGACCCATCGACCCATCGACCCATCGACCCATCGACCCATCGACCCATCGACCCATCGACCCATCGACCCATCGACCCATCGACCCATCGACCCATCGACCCATCGACCCATCGACCCATCGACCCATCGACCCATCGACCCATCGACCCATCGACCCATCGACCCATCGACCCATCGACCCATCGACCCATCGACCCATCGACCCATCGACCCATCGACCCATCGACCCATCGACCCATCGACCCATCGACCCATCGACCCATCGACCCATCGACCCATCGACCCATCGACCCATCGACCCATCGACCCATCGACCCATCGACCCATCGACCCATCGACCCATCGACCCATCGACCCATCGACCCATCGACCCATCGACCCATCGACCCATCGACCCATCGACCCATCGACCCATCGACCCATCGACCCATCGACCCATCGACCCATCGACCCATCGACCCATCGACCCATCGACCCATCGACCCATCGACCCATCGACCCATCGACCCATCGACCCATCGACCCATCGACCCATCGACCCATCGACCCATCGACCCATCGACCCATCGACCCATCGACCCATCGACCCATCGACCCATCGACCCATCGACCCATCGACCCATCGACCCATCGACCCATCGACCCATCGACCCATCGACCCATCGACCCATCGACCCATCGACCCATCGACCCATCGACCCATCGACCCATCGACCCATCGACCCATCGACCCATCGACCCATCGACCCATCGACCCATCGACCCATCGACCCATCGACCCATCGACCCATCGACCCATCGACCCATCGACCCATCGACCCATCGACCCATCGACCCATCGACCCATCGACCCATCGACCCATCGACCCATCGACCCATCGACCCATCGACCCATCGACCCATCGACCCATCGACCCATCGACCCATCGACCCATCGACCCATCGACCCATCGACCCATCGACCCATCGACCCATCGACCCATCGACCCATCGACCCATCGACCCATCGACCCATCGACCCATCGACCCATCGACCCATCGACCCATCGACCCATCGACCCATCGACCCATCGACCCATCGACCCATCGACCCATCGACCCATCGACCCATCGACCCATCGACCCATCGACCCATCGACCCATCGACCCATCGACCCATCGACCCATCGACCCATCGACCCATCGACCCATCGACCCATCGACCCATCGACCCATCGACCCATCGACCCATCGACCCATCGACCCATCGACCCATCGACCCATCGACCCATCGACCCATCGACCCATCGACCCATCGACCCATCGACCCATCGACCCATCGACCCATCGACCCATCGACCCATCGACCCATCGACCCATCGACCCATCGACCCATCGACCCATCGACCCATCGACCCATCGACCCATCGACCCATCGACCCATCGACCCATCGACCCATCGACCCATCGACCCATCGACCCATCGACCCATCGACCCATCGACCCATCGACCCATCGACCCATCGACCCATCGACCCATCGACCCATCGACCCATCGACCCATCGACCCATCGACCCATCGACCCATCGACCCATCGACCCATCGACCCATCGACCCATCGACCCATCGACCCATCGACCCATCGACCCATCGACCCATCGACCCATCGACCCATCGACCCATCGACCCATCGACCCATCGACCCATCGACCCATCGACCCATCGACCCATCGACCCATCGACCCATCGACCCATCGACCCATCGACCCATCGACCCATCGACCCATCGACCCATCGACCCATCGACCCATCGACCCATCGACCCATCGACCCATCGACCCATCGACCCATCGACCCATCGACCCATCGACCCATCGACCCATCGACCCATCGACCCATCGACCCATCGACCCATCGACCCATCGACCCATCGACCCATCGACCCATCGACCCATCGACCCATCGACCCATCGACCCATCGACCCATCGACCCATCGACCCATCGACCCATCGACCCATCGACCCATCGACCCATCGACCCATCGACCCATCGACCCATCGACCCATCGACCCATCGACCCATCGACCCATCGACCCATCGACCCATCGACCCATCGACCCATCGACCCATCGACCCATCGACCCATCGACCCATCGACCCATCGACCCATCGACCCATCGACCCATCGACCCATCGACCCATCGACCCATCGACCCATCGACCCATCGACCCATCGACCCATCGACCCATCGACCCATCGACCCATCGACCCATCGACCCATCGACCCATCGACCCATCGACCCATCGACCCATCGACCCATCGACCCATCGACCCATCGACCCATCGACCCATCGACCCATCGACCCATCGACCCATCGACCCATCGACCCATCGACCCATCGACCCATCGACCCATCGACCCATCGACCCATCGACCCATCGACCCATCGACCCATCGACCCATCGACCCATCGACCCATCGACCCATCGACCCATCGACCCATCGACCCATCGACCCATCGACCCATCGACCCATCGACCCATCGACCCATCGACCCATCGACCCATCGACCCATCGACCCATCGACCCATCGACCCATCGACCCATCGACCCATCGACCCATCGACCCATCGACCCATCGACCCATCGACCCATCGACCCATCGACCCATCGACCCATCGACCCATCGACCCATCGACCCATCGACCCATCGACCCATCGACCCATCGACCCATCGACCCATCGACCCATCGACCCATCGACCCATCGACCCATCGACCCATCGACCCATCGACCCATCGACCCATCGACCCATCGACCCATCGACCCATCGACCCATCGACCCATCGACCCATCGACCCATCGACCCATCGACCCATCGACCCATCGACCCATCGACCCATCGACCCATCGACCCATCGACCCATCGACCCATCGACCCATCGACCCATCGACCCATCGACCCATCGACCCATCGACCCATCGACCCATCGACCCATCGACCCATCGACCCATCGACCCATCGACCCATCGACCCATCGACCCATCGACCCATCGACCCATCGACCCATCGACCCATCGACCCATCGACCCATCGACCCATCGACCCATCGACCCATCGACCCATCGACCCATCGACCCATCGACCCATCGACCCATCGACCCATCGACCCATCGACCCATCGACCCATCGACCCATCGACCCATCGACCCATCGACCCATCGACCCATCGACCCATCGACCCATCGACCCATCGACCCATCGACCCATCGACCCATCGACCCATCGACCCATCGACCCATCGACCCATCGACCCATCGACCCATCGACCCATCGACCCATCGACCCATCGACCCATCGACCCATCGACCCATCGACCCATCGACCCATCGACCCATCGACCCATCGACCCATCGACCCATCGACCCATCGACCCATCGACCCATCGACCCATCGACCCATCGACCCATCGACCCATCGACCCATCGACCCATCGACCCATCGACCCATCGACCCATCGACCCATCGACCCATCGACCCATCGACCCATCGACCCATCGACCCATCGACCCATCGACCCATCGACCCATCGACCCATCGACCCATCGACCCATCGACCCATCGACCCATCGACCCATCGACCCATCGACCCATCGACCCATCGACCCATCGACCCATCGACCCATCGACCCATCGACCCATCGACCCATCGACCCATCGACCCATCGACCCATCGACCCATCGACCCATCGACCCATCGACCCATCGACCCATCGACCCATCGACCCATCGACCCATCGACCCATCGACCCATCGACCCATCGACCCATCGACCCATCGACCCATCGACCCATCGACCCATCGACCCATCGACCCATCGACCCATCGACCCATCGACCCATCGACCCATCGACCCATCGACCCATCGACCCATCGACCCATCGACCCATCGACCCATCGACCCATCGACCCATCGACCCAACCGTACAGCCGTATGATTTTTACGAGGTATTTTAAAAAGTACTTAAACGAAGTACTTAAAAATGTATTTTATATTTTAAATACATATCTACGTATGTTATATTTTAAATACATATGTAAAAGTATTTTATATTTTAAATACATATGTACGTGCGTTCGCACGTTAATTTTTTTTGAATTCTCGCGCGCAATCTCCGTGACGGCGATTATAGATTTTTATTTTTCATTTGTCGATCTTGACGAGCGCTACGTCTTGTTGTCACGATGATGATAAACAAAAGAACATTTATTATAACAGAGCGTCAATTTTCAGCTCTATACAAATATCAGAAACATCGTGAACTTCGTACAGTGCGGACGTGTTTTTGATTACGAGTTGTGCCGAAAGCGAATATGGCGATGATATATTCATCGAACGCAGCGATCGGGAATATCGCAATCGTTGACGATAATATGTGAGTTTTTGTGGTAAAAAAAACGGATTATTTACATAAAAAAATTATGTGTTTCATAAGAAAATTAATGACTTACAATTCTGAGTATTTACAATTTGGAGTATTTACAATACGGATTATTTACACTTCAGAGTTTACAATTTGGAAACGTTTTTACTTTTTTTTTCAGTGAGCTGAAAGCGTATGTTGACGCTGTCTCTGGGAGTCAAATGGTTGGGCTCACCAAGCAGTTGAAGGTGTTCAAGTTTGTTTTAAACAACAACACCGGTAAGCGACTCCAATGCGTGGCATGAGAGTAGAAAGCCGATCGAATGGCTGAGCTCATCGAAATGGACCAGGTAAGCTGCTATTTTATTTTATTATTTTCTAACCTTAAATTCTTTGATTCTTTGTGATATTGATGAAATTGATGTGCCCTTTTTTTTAATAGATCGTTCACATCGACGGAGCACAGGCCAAAGCCTTCCAGAATGCACGCTACAACCTTGGGAACGTGCACTTCGAATTGAATATTCGAAGAGTCACGGAGGTTGAAGTTGTTGGCGAACGAGCAATCGAGAGACCAGACATTCACATCCCAGTTGTTGCTTGGGACGAAATCGCAGAGAAAGAGGGGCAAAAGATCGGTGAATATAAAATTTTGAATTTTTTGTAAATTTAAATGAAATAATTCATAAATCAATGTTTTTTTTTCATTTCTATATTACAGCTGTCACCGGCTGGGTGAAATTCAATTTTCGAGAGTCCCGGTATTTTAATAATCAATCAAGCTATGGATTCGGTTCTATCACAAACGGAGTTTGGAAACTGGAGGTGCGACTTACTTTGCTATCTGGTCTTCCAGCAGGTCTCCGTAAAGGTGCACCGATCAAGATCGTTGGAACTGTGGAGTTTTCCAACTACCTCTTCTTGCGAGTGGATTCGGGCAGTGATGTTATCGAGACGGACGAAGAGCCCTACGATCCTGAACAAATGTTCAATATAACCGCACCTCCGGCAAAGAGGCAGCGCGTTGCTTAGACAGCCACGAATTGATTTTTTTTTTTTAATTACAGTACCTCCAAAAAGAGGCCGCGTATCGCTTAGACAGAACGGATTGATTTTGTCTTTTTTTTTTTTAATACCGCCCCTCCAGCAAAAAAGCAGTGTAGTGTTATTACACAGCGATGAGTTAATTTTTTTGTTTATTTGCATGCCATTTGCAAAGAAGTTTTCATTTCACTGTGATTTAACGGTTTATCAAGTTCCTCAATGTTGTATAACAAAAATGTATGTACATTAAATTAAATGTACAATTAATTAATTTAATTTATAATAAATATGAGTTCTATAAATAAAAATATATGTACATGAAAAATATTTATAAGAAAATATTTACAAAAAAAATATATACATGAAAAATATTTACAAGAAAAATATGTACAAAAAAATATTTACAAGAAGAATATTTACAATAAAAATATGTACAAGAAAAATATTTGCAAGAAAATTTACCGGCCGCAATTTTCGTTTATGTTTCGCGGAAAATTACGTAAAGGAAATGTCGAGAAGGCAATAAACGCCTTGGAATATTTACGGACAGAAAAGATATATATTATATAACATGAGAAACACAAAGATTTTACGCGAAAAAAATACCAAGATGTATCGATAAAAAAACACCCGTTATAATATTCGATAAGTCGTAATTATTGTCATGAAGTGATCATTTGATCGAGTTCACGAATGACATTTGTAAGCTTCCGAATCAAAACCAATTGTGGTTTTTTTCAATAAAAAAAATATCAGTGAAACGATTGTTGTACATGTTACACCAAGAAAATTGTACTGAAACGCATACTAACAAGAAGTGTCAAGAATCGTAAATATGTTTATTAATAATAAATATGTTTGTTGGACCAAGCTAAAGGCATCAGACGAAGAATTCTGAAGGACAATTCACCGTCAAGTTTTAATTCGTCACTCGTCATAAGGTAAGAAAAAAAAATAGTTAATTTTATTTGTAGAAAAAACTTGGCAAATCTTGGCATTCCCATTTTTTTTTTTTTTTTTAGAAAATTATAGATTTGCTAAATTTAAGGTAAATGTACCAGTGGCCGCACACCTAAGGGAGTTGTCCCAGTCCCCGTACATTTGCATGAAAAAGCGTATTTCCGTCTGTTTTACACGCACGCTTCGTGCGGGCCACTGGGACGTGTTCGGGCACTGGGAGGTTTACCTTATAGACTAGGCATGTGGCAAAACTGCTCTCAGCGCTCGGAGGGCCTCAATTGGTGACCAAATCGCTTTCCCTATTTACACTAAGATGATTCATGGCTCAAAAAAACAATAGTACATTAAGGCCATGTGAAACATGTACCACGTGACATATGCTCAGATAGACGAAAGTGTCGTCAAAGGAGTACTAGGGTAAGCCGACCAGTGAACGAACAGTTAAGCAGACGACAAAACTCAGTGAATGAACGTTTTTTCTACACATGCTCTTATGGAAAGTGTTCATTCACTGGTCCCGTTCATTCACTGGCTGGTTTACCCTATTAGTACCGCCACCGCTCCGTCGCCATGCCGTCATTTTTCTATCTGGGTGAGTGCGAGAAAGACAATTGGATTTTTCGAATCAATGCTATTTAAAAAATATGACATTTGGAGTAAAAACAAAGCATCATCGAACGCGATGTTGAATTCTGCATCCGCTAATGCTTCATTTTTTTACGTAATATCAGTGATTTTCGAATGGCATTCATTACAGTTTTTGTTACCAACTGAGTTTGTTTCACATGGCCTTCAGGAAATGCTGAACCCGTTTTTAACTCTTTACTTACCGTTCCTTTTTTATCGACAGAAATGGGCGTTTTCTTATTTTCAATTAAAAATTATTAATATGCTACGCATATGCTTCAAATGGTACAGGCCTGTGATGTTTGACATAAACGCTTGAACATTTTCAACCGAAACTCAAGTGGACGCCGAAGCATTGTATTTCGCGCCGCTTCCTCGAGATCATAGTGTAGTACTACCATTTTACGTCAGTGTCGCCACAAGCTTCAAAGCTATATAACAAATTTTCTGACCCCTCTAGCGACGCGCAGCTCCTGCGCGTCCGCCGAAATCTTCATTCTTTCGTTTTGTGTTAACGTCGTCACAACGCAAAAATTTTAACAACGCAGTAATTAGGAGAACAATGGGAAGAAAGAAGAAAAGAGGAGATAGCGATGAGTCCACATCGGAAAGCGAGAAAGAGAATAGAGATTTATTGAAAATTCTCAAAAAGAGGCTCTCGAAAAAGAAAAAAAAACGAAAACATAAGAGACGCCGTAAGTGTGGTTATGTTGTTCCCTTTGTTTTTTGTTTTTTTGTTAAAGACAATGGACTGATGGATCCGAATATTGGGAATACCAAGGCATAATCGAGTCTAATCGATTTTTACCGGATAATCGACTCTAATCGATTTGTCCCATGCAGTCAACCCTAATTGACTCGCATTGTGATATCGGCTCTAACCGATATTCACACCCTTGCCATACCAAGGGACCTTATGCAACCTGATGGTTTTTTATCATGGGAGGAATTCTCGGGTTGAGAATTTCTCTCTCCTTGTATATAATCAGGGAGAAGAGATAGACTGCTAGTCTATGTGCAGTTTTTATTTTGGATTGTAGGAAGGGACTCGACGTCGTCGAGCACGAAGTGAGATTCACCGGAGAGGTGTGGTTCTTCAGAGCAGGATCGAGAGGCTTACAGCCCTACGCAGAGTCTGCAATCCATTAAAGATGGTGACGCAGGCAGAAAAAAGTCTGCGAAAGATCCTGGGGGTGTCGCAGACACTTCGCATGGAAAATTTGACACACCGAGGAACATGGCCTGCGCAGCCAATGGCCAAGAAACTCCTGCTCCTTCGACAGCTGCCAAGGACTCCGCAGGAGTTTCTTCAGCGGTATCGGGGGTTGAGGGAGATTCTGCGAATCTGGGACCAGGGCAGACGGAAGAATCGACTGCTACAGCCGATCCAATTTCGCTGCGCGTATCGGAAAAACCCGATCACGAGATGGAGCTCGACGAAAATATTTTAAGTGTTCTCGGTCCTAGTATTGAGCCGGACACCCTCACAGGCCCTGCCATCCACAAGGATGTGGCGTCCCGTTGGACTAAGATTCTTCAGAAGGGGCTCAACAGGGAGGAAACTAAAAAGTTACTGGAGAAGTATCCTGTTCCGAATAACTGCACTATTATCGCAGCCCCGAAGTTGAATCCGGAAGTTAAGGCGTCGATTCAAGAGGGCACCGTCACGAGAGATAATCGTATCGTTGAAAAACAGAAGCGAATTGCTTCTTGTTTGGCAGGAATCGGAAATGCAATCTCGCTAACCTTAAAGGTCGAAGACCCGCAAAAATTAAAAATTTTAGAACATCTCGGTGCGGCTGGTCACCTTTTGGCCTCAATCCAACGAGATGAAGCTTCGATAAGGAGGAGTTTGATACAAGCCAACTTAAATGCTTCACTAAAGGAGACTATAACAAGTGTCACGACGGATGAGTGGCTTTTTGGACAAGATCTAGAAGAACGGATTAAGACCGCAAAAACACTCGAGCGTGCTTCTAAGGACTTGAAGCCACCGTCGAAACCGCAACAGGCATCGACTTCAAAAAACTCGAAACCCCCGCCCCGCCGGCCGGATTACAAGAATCATTCGTCGACGTCGGGCGGGTACAAGAATTACTCGTCAACATCGAGCGGGTACAAGAAATCGCAGCAGAACAAATCGGACCAGAAGAAGACTCAAGACAAGAAGGATCATCCGTACAGGAAGCGGCGCTAGAAAGTTCGGTATGTAAGCCAGGCGGTCGCCTGAAAATGTTCAGCTCTAACTGGGCAACAGTAACATCAGATCGCTTGATCTTACAATGGATCGAGGGGTACAAAATACCGCTCACCCCTCGTCCGATTCAATTGTCAGCTCCCGCGGAGCCTCGATGGTCGGCGAATGAAAGGTCGCTGATTTCCGATCAGATTAATTCGCTGCTCGCGAAAGGGGCTATTCAAACGTGTTCCGCCACCGACGGCGAATTTTTGTCCAGAATCTTTCTTATCCCAAAATCGGATGGCTCTCAACGTTTGATTTTGAATCTTAAGGGTCTTAATGAGTTTGTAAAAACGGAACATTTCAAGTTAGAGGACTGGAAGGTTGCTAAAAGATTGTTAAGCCCAGGGTCTTTTATGGCAACAATTGACTTGAAGGACGCGTATCATCTGGTTCCGGTCGCGCACTCTCACAGAAAGTTCTTACGGTTTCAGTTCGAGGGCATTCGTTACGAGTATACGTGCCTGCCTTTCGGCCTCTGGTCTGCGCCTTATGTTTTTACAAAAATTATGAAGCCGGTCATAGCTTTTTTACGAAGGAGAGGGTTGTTATCGGTAATTTACATTGATGATATCCTGCTTATTGGACTTTCATATTCTGATTGTGAGAAGAATATTCGCGAGACCTACTCTCTCTTGATCAAACTGGGGTTTATCATCAATGAAAAGAAAAGTGTAAGGGTTCCTTCACATTGTTGCAAATTCTTGGGGTTCCTTTTGAATTCAAAGGAGATGATTATAGAGCTTCCGAGAAACAAGGTGAAGCATACTCTTGACCTGGTAAACAAATTTACTTCACTCCGAGAATATACAATTCGCGAATTCGCAGCGCTCATTGGCACACTGGGTTCACGATGCCCTGCGGTGACGTACGGTACCGTATATTTAAGGAGATTTGAAAGGGAAAGGCGCTATTAGCGCTCGCGGACAACGATGATAACTTTGATGCGCGTATGACATCATCGCGAGAGTTAAAACATGATTTTGATTGGTGACGAACGAATATCAATTCGGCCTACTCGCTTATAGCTGAGCCCAGTTATGATTTGGTGATTTTTTCGGACGCGTCTTGCACTGGTTGGGGTGCTTTCTGTGAGGGGTATCGGAGCCATGGTCATTGGAAAACAGATGAGATCTCCTTGCATATTAATCAATTAGAGCTGATGGCAGTGTTTTTCGGTTTGAAGTGTTTTGCCGAAGACAGAGCGAATTGCAATATATTATTGCGGGTGGACAACACCACGGCAATTGCCTACATCAATCGGATGGGTGGCAGTCGGCTAGTTGGCCTCAGTGCATTGGCCAAAGAGATTTGGCAGTGGTGTGAAGCCCGAAGTATATGGATTTTCGCGTCATACATTCGCTCCAGCGAGAACACGGAGGCTGACGAAGAATCACGAAAATTAGAACCGGAAACGGAATACGAATTGTCGAATTTCGTTTATAGAAGAATAGTTAGAGTGTTTGGTCGTCCGGAGATCGATATGTTTGCCTCGAGAGCTAACACTAAATGCGAAAAATACGTGTCATGGGTAAAAGATCCGGACTCTATCGCAATCGACGCGTTTACAATAGATTGGAACCCGTGTTTTTTCTACGCGTTTCCTCCATTTACGTGCATTCTAAGAGTCTTACGTAAAATTGCGAAGGAAGGCTCGAGCGGGATTTTGGTTGTACCGTATTGGGAAGCGCAGCCATGGTTCCCGCTGTTTCTTTCATTTCTCGACCGAGAGCCTGTTATATTTGAACCAAATGTTGATTTACTCCATTCTTCTCACAGGCAACCGCATCCATTGTGGGAGCGTCTTACCCTGGCTGTAGGCAGTGTATCGGGGAGGCGCTCATCCGAAGGGGGACGCCGCGGGAATGCACCGAATTGATGGTCAAGTCGTTATCCGAGTCCTCAATTAGGCAGTATAATTCAGGATTGAAGAAATGGTGGAGTGTCTGTATGGATTCAAAAATTGACCCATTTTCGGGTACCGCACGCGACGTTTTACTGTTTCTCAACAGAGAATTCGAAAGGAAAGCGTCATACGGGTCGCTAAACTGCTATCGTTCGGCAATCGCGCTGATACTCGGACCGGAATTGGGACAAGATGATAGGATCCTTAGATTTTTTAAGGCAGTAGTCTGCTTTACAGGCTTCAAAAAATCGATTTTTCGTTTTTGCCTTAAATCTATTCCAAAACTATCCAAGAATATGTGTTCAAAATTTTAGAGGCCAATTTGACATATTTTCGAAGCTAGATCAGTTTTAGTGGCCGAGCGTCGAGCAGGTGCGAATGCTCGGGCATACCCGAGCGCGATGGCGACTCCAAAACTTTTACTGGAATCTTAAATAGCAATCCGTACGGGGACGAGTGCACAGTGACGA
Organism: Amblyjoppa fuscipennis; assembly: GCA_963575735.1. Taxonomy (NCBI): domain Eukaryota; kingdom Metazoa; phylum Arthropoda; class Insecta; order Hymenoptera; family Ichneumonidae; genus Amblyjoppa; species Amblyjoppa fuscipennis. The sequence continues at coordinate 20,099,245 of OY754488.1, forward strand.
AAAATGAGTGTGTTGGACACGTGCAAAAGCGTATGGGTACTCGTTTACGAAATAAAAGAAAAACCGAGAAACTTGGAGGAAAGAACGGGCTAACGGAGAGTCTCATCAAGAAATTGACGATTTACTACGGTCTGGCAATTCGTCGAAACGTGAACTCAGTTGAAGGTATGAAGAGAGCTATTATGGCAACATTAGACCATTATTGTTCCATCGATAAAAATCCTCGGCATAAAAATTGTCCAGAAGGCCCGGAGAGTTGGTGCGAATGGCGCAAGGCTAAAGCGGCGAATAATCTGGCATCTTTCAAACACCCGGCAAGATTAATTAATGATAATGTAGAGAAGCACATTCGTCCATTTTACGATGATCTTTCAAATGACGATTTATTGACGCGGTGCTTAGGCGGACACACTCAAAATTCGAACGAATCGTTCAATTCGATTGTGTGGCGCCTAAATCCGAAAGACGTAAATTCCGGCTATAAAATCGTCGAAATAGCAGCAAATATGGCTACAGGCATTTTCAACGAAGGTTATTCAGCTGTGCTTTCTACCATGCAGCTCCTCGATATTGTCATTGGGCAGCAATGCAAAAATGTTGCTGACACTGTCGATGCTGAGCGCATAACGCGGGAGAACCGGCGCGCATCACTTTCCAGCAAGGAGGCTCGTACAGCTCGAAGATCGGAAAGCCTCCGCCAAAACGAGTTTTTTGAAGAAGAGGAAGGATTATTGTATGGCCCGGGGATAGCCGATTAACATCTAATTAGTGTAAGTATCCAAAAACTTACATTTTTTTGGACCGAAAACTTTACAGCCCGTTTTCTCGAGTTTTCATTTTCACAAGTTTTGGAAAACGGTGCCGGCGATAGTAAAAACAATATATGTCCGATCGAAAAAAACCAAAGTGATCTAGCTTCAGTATTGAATTATCTTCTATTTGAACTAAAAAAGTTGGACAAAAGTACTATTTAAATTACTTGTTTTGCAACTTGAAGTGAATTTTTTTTTTTCAAAAAAGTGAATTTTTTTTTCAAACTTCGAAAAAATTTGGAATTTCGTCATTTCTTCGGTATTTTTTTAGTTCATACAGAAAAGGAACTTATAAAAACTAAAAAAAAATTTAGTTCCACTGTTTCAGATGCATCGCACGACCTCCATCACCGGCACCGATTTACGAGTGCACACTCCAGGCGCCCCAGAAAAATCGTTACAACTTTGGCAAATTTCAATAATTTGTAATAATAAAAATTGTTTTTTAAAGCTTGAATATAATATACTATCGTCTCAAAATTTCGTTTACCGCAATCATTTCCTTCCCTTTCAAAAAAATTGTTGAAAAAACGCTTTTTGTTCGGCTCCTAAAGCAGACTACTGCCTTAAAGCGGTAGGAAAAGTGAGGCCCGCGGCACCGAAATATGATTCAACTTGGGATCCCCAGATTATTATAAGGTTTCTTTCTAATTGATATCCCAACGAGGACATCAGTCTGGAACATCTCTCGCTGAAGCTCGTGACGCTGTTAGCCTTGGTTACCGGTCATCGTATACAAACTTTATCGCTGATCGATATCAGAAATGTTCGGAGATCGAGTGAGAATACAATTGAGATTAAGATTCCCGATCGAATCAAGACTTCGGGGCCAAACAAGAAACAACCGGTATTAAGGTTACCTTTTTTTCTGGAGGATAAGTCTGTTTGCGTAGCATCGGCTTTAGGGAGTTATATAGACAGAACTAAAGATATCCGTAAGGATATATGCAAGTTACTTATTTCGTTTCGGAAACCGCATAGGATGGTAACCACTCAAACGTTGGGTCGTTGGATAAAGTCGACAATGTGTAAGAGTGGTATAGATATAGACGTTTTTACAGCGCACAGTACGCGTCATGCGTCGACCTCCGCGGCAAAACGTAAGGGAGTCAATATTGATATGATCCGCAATACTGCAGGATGGACAAAAGACTCAACCACTTTTGCAAAGTTTGACGATCGAATAATAATAGATGATCGGAATCAGTTTGCCAAGGCGGTAATCGGAGGGTAAAGAAGTTAAGAATTGTTTCGTAGAATTAAGATGCAGTTTTATAAAATAGACTGTTCATAACATTTTTTGAGATATGACGAAAAATGTTACTGTATATACCTGCCGTAACATACTTTAAACAGCTAGACTATGATCTCGAGGAAGAGGCGCGAAATACAATTTATGATTAAACGAACTTACCTGTAAGTGAAGTTCTATCATGATTGTATGAGCGCCTCTTCCGAAGAGATCAGTCCCTTCCACCCATTTCTTATCAGAAATACCCAATAGCGGTTACGGCAGTACTTTAAAGAATGAAGATTTCGGCGGACGCGCGGGAGCTGCGCGTCGCTAGAGGGGTCAGAACATTTTTTATATAGCTTTGAAGCTTGTGGCGACACTGACGTAAAATGGTAGTACTACACTATGATCTCTTCGGAAGAGGCGCTCATACAATCATGATAGAACTTTACTTACAGGTAAGTTCGTTTAATCATAAATTATAATTAGTATTACTCTAAAAGCAAAGCGAAGCATTATGATTAGTATATGACTCTAAAATGTGAAGCATATTTGCGTAGTATATTAATGATGCTCTCATGCCACAATGGAAAAAAGGGGTGATTTTTGGCGCAAGTAAAGTTTTCTGACCTAGGCTAAAGCCACACAAGATGAAAATTCGCCCTTTCCCGTGTAGTATACGATCCTTTAGTGCAGTGAGCAAAATATACTTTTTTCCCGACTGCACTAAAATAACCACATTCCTTGTATGCAAAATGGGGCAAAAATACCGTATTACTGGCTGATGATCATTATTAACCTGTGAGCATACGCAGTATAGTTTCATTACTCCCGGGGTAGTAATACAGCTTCCAATAATAATGGTCATTGGCGAATATGATGATTTTGTAACACAAGAAATATGGTTATTTTAACGAAGTCGGGAAAAAATATTGTATGCCATAAGGGAGGAAATGCATTTTTTTTCCCGCCTACGCTAAAAAGGCCCTATTTTATGCCTGCAACGGGGATGGAAAGTAGCCGATTTTTGACGAATGGAAGAAAAAGTAATTTAGCGGGAAAAAAGTAAACTTTTCCTCGCGCTAAATAATTTTTCTCCAGCTCGTCAAAACTCAGTCAATTTTCGTCCCCGTTGTAGGTATAGAAATATGGCCGCTTTTTAATACAGTCGGAAAAAATAGCGTATGATACTCGAGAGGAAATGCCTGTTCACCTCGTGTGCAAACTTCACACTCGGTGAAAAAACGCACGTATCTTTCATGTGGTATAATATACTAACAACATTCCGTTTTTTCCCTCCCGCATACATATTAATTTTTACGGCTCACTTTAAAATCACCCTATCACTATTGACATCTTTCTGTATATTTTAATTATGAAAACCTAATTCGCTTTCGATTAAGCGACCAAACGTTTCGGAAAAAATAGAGAAAATGATTTGTTACCGATGAAGGCCGTTACACATGCCCTTAAAAAGAATTGAAACAGCTGTACGTTCGAAAGAGGTAGTGGCAATTTTCAAATTAATTATTCAGTGATGCTAATTTTTAATAAATGTAATAAATGTAAGAAATCGCATTCGAAGATGGTGGACATTTTGAGAAAAAACAAAATATTAGCGAATGCAGGATTCAATACTGCGTTCGATGGTACTGCGCTTTTACACCAAAAATGTCAATCATTTTTACATGGTATTAATTCAAAAAAATGCAACTATCTCCTGGCACTTATATGTCACGTGGTATATGTTTCTCACATATGTATGAATATATGTGTATGTTAGAATTAATTTAATTAGACATTTTTAACTTAAAGTTAAGTCTCATAAAAATATATTTTGCTGTTTCAGGTGCGGTTTATGGTAGCGGTCGTCGTAATATTACGAAGACACGAAGTGAATTGAATAGAACTAAATTAAATTGAATTGAACTGACCTAAATTGAACAAATTTGAGTGGAAGTGATATGAAATGAATTGAAACGAACTGATACCAAGCATAATAATTTTATGATGAAAATGATAATGCTAACGATAATGATATAAATATTATATATATATATAAAGATAATAATAAAAGCTTAATACTTTCCACGAAGGATAATAATTTGCAATTTTTCAATATACCTGTTAATATTTTCGTTCAAATGAATTCCTAATGCGATTCTTTTTTTATTATCAACTACTCGCAATATAGATACAGAAAGAACAAAAAATCTTGAAACTGCGATAATTTTAAAATATATCGTGACCCATCAACTTGTTAGAGGGGCATTTCGATAAAACATCGCAACACACTACCGTTTTATTTGAGAAAAAAACACAAGCGGTGTTCGTTTGCACTGCAGTGCAGACAAATGAAATAACGCTTAATATTAAAGCAGAGAACATTATGGGGAAACGAAAAACCAATCGAACGCCAGCGGAAGAAATTGAATTCCAACGTGCCAAACGAGAAAGAAATGCTGAAAGACAGCGTCTTCGACGTAACAAATTAAGGGTGAATGCACAAAATTCTCCAAATTGACAAAGTCTGAATTGCATCGAAAACGAATTAGAAGACGCAACAGAAAATGCACAACGTAATCAAGTAGGTGCAAATTTACAAGAAGATGGTAACTTGAATGTAATAGGAATTGAAGAATCACAGGAAGTCAGAATGATTGTAAATCATCCGCCCGTCGTAACAAGAGAAGTTACGATACCGAATGAGTTCATTATTGATTAACATGAACATGTTATCGATAACCAACCGGGCGCGGTCCCTCCAAATCCGATTATCACTGTTCAAGAACATTACGGAGGTGGGATGACCGAACTTTGTAAGCATTGTAATGCCGCTCATTTCGCAAGTGAAAAAGTTTCGAATATACGAAATTCGTTCCACGACTGCTGTAGTCATGGCAAAGTGCAGCTCGAGCCATTACTACCAATGCCAGATGAATTGAGTTTCTTATTCAACGGCACACATGAGAAATCGAATGCATTTTTCGAACGTATTCGAATCTACAATGCTTCGTTTTCATTTGCTTCCTTTAACGCAAACTTAATGAACTTTGAGGGAATGCGCCGCGGTCCGTATTGTTTCAAAATACAAGGTCAAGTTTATTATCAAATAAACACAGCATTATATCCGGCTGCTAATGATCTGCCAAGCTACGGCCAACTGTTCACAGTAGATTCTAATGAAGCCATAGATTCTTTGCAGCGTCGAAACACAACTCTTGATCGCAGTCTACTTGGTGCAATTGACCGCATCATGCGTGACAATAATATCTTCGCTCAATCATATCAAATGATGGGCGAACAGTTGCAAGCTCAGAGGCAACAAGCAAATCCACCTGACAACGTGCAAACTGGTGAATTACAGTTATTGTTTACATTGAAACCTGGTATGGACCGCCGTAGATTCAACTTTCAACGCAGTAACAAAGTCGCGGCTGTGTTCTCAACCACTGCTGATGGTGAAATTCCCGAATCGTATGTTACGATATGTAATAAGAATACGAGGAGTCTACAGTTTGTCAGCACTATGGATCCTAACGTTCAACCGTGGATCTATCCATTATTTTATCCATTTGGTACTCGACTGGCATCGGGATCTAAGACAAACAGGAAACGATCTAAAACGTGTATCCAGAGAATCCTCCGTGAGGCATCGAATGGCAATTCGTGAAAACAATCAAGGAAATCGTCATCTTATTAAGGCGACGCCTTTTCCAACAATGGATTGTAGATCACTATGTGAAAGTTGAAAAAGACCGCATAGAATATATAAAGGCCAATCAAAGACAAATACGTGCAGAACCCTATACAGGATTGGTGGACTATTTGAACACAGCTGCGCATGATGCCAATGCACGAGTCGGCAGAATTGTCATCTTACCTTCGACGTTCACTGGCTCGCCGCGTAATATGATGCAGCATTACCAAGATGCGATGGGAATCGTTCGAAAGTTCGGTAAACCGGACCTTTTCATCACAATGACTTGCAATCCGAATTGGCGCGAGATTAGGGAGAACCTACTTCCTCGTCAACAACCCTCAGACCGACCAGATCTTACCACGCGAGTTTTCTATATGAAGAAGAAACACCTGCTTGTTTTAATTACACGAAACAAATTCTTTGGGCAAACACAAGCCTGCGTTTATACCATTGAGTCTCAGAAACGTGGTTTATTGCATATTCCCCTACTGGTCACGCTGAAGCGCAAACTAACAACACCAGAAATGGTTAACAACTACATTTCAGCAGAGATTTCCGATCCTGAATTACATACGCATCTCCACCGTATTGTAATGGCCAACAGGATCCACGGACCTTGCGGTGCATGGTGTGAAGTGAATGGAAAATGTTCGAAACACTTTCCAAAGCCATTTTGCGAAGAAACGACAATGGATGCGAATACTTATCCACACTATCGTAGACGTGATACCGGAACTCTATACGAACGCCCAGGAGGATATGTCGTTGATAATCGATGGGTTGTCCCATACTGTCCGACATTATCGCTTATGTTTAATTCCCACATTAATGTGGACATTGTAACAACTGTAACTGCTCCAAAATATTTGTATAAGTATGTATACAAAGGACACGACGCAGCCGCTATTCAAGTAACAAACAATGAAAATGCCGACGATGAAGAACGAATTCTTGATCACGATAAAGTGAAGGACCACATAGAAGCTCGATACGTTGGTCCAAATGAAGCAGTGTGGCGAATTCTCGACAAAAAAATGCAGGAAAAAGTCATTCTGTTATCCGTCTTCCGGTACATTTACCAAACGAGCACAATGTCACAATTCCGGAAAATATGAATGAAGATGGTATTCGCAGTGCGATAAGTCGAGTTACCATGCTTATGGATTACTTTGCATTGAATGTTCGAGATGCATCTGCAAGAGAATTTGTCTATCCTGATATCCCATCACATTTTGTATACAAAAAAATAAACGTTGACGGAAGAACGGTTGCCAGATGGGAAAAACGACAGCGTGGACATTGTGCAATCGGACGAATGTACTCGGTAAGTCCTGCGCAAATCGAACTGTATCATCTTCGGTTACTACTATTGAAAGTAAAAGGAGCTAAGAGTTTCGTAAATTTACGAACTGTGGATGGTCATGTTCATGATAGCTATATCGCGACATGTCTAGCCTTAGGACTCATTGAAGACGACGATGAGTGGCGAAGAGCCATCGCCGAAGCTGCCGTTTGGATGTTGCCTGGTCTCCTCCGTAGACTTTTCGTAAGAATATTGGTTCACTGTCAACCGATTCATCCGGAAGAATTGTGGGATGAATTTAAAGATCAGTTATCTGAAGACTACGCAAGACTACGAAGAAAGGCATATAGTCGAATTGCTCGGATGCTCATCAGGAAAGGTACCAATTTATCTCAATTCCCAGGAATGGAACCGATAGAAAACATCGATGAAGACGAAAATGAAACGATAACGCCCGAATTTACCAATATTGGCATGGAACAATACGAACAGCTTAATGATACGCAAAAAACTTTCGTCGATGCTATCCTCAGTGCTGTGGATAACGACACCATTGAATAAACCTGCTTGTATATCGATGGGCCCGGAGGCTCTGGTAAAACTTTCACGTATAGGACCCTTTCGAATCTCGTTCGCGGAAGAGGAAAATCTGTCAGTGCCATGGGGTTCACCGGAATAGCAGCAATATTACTACCAGAAGGTAAAACTGTACACAAAACTTTTGGTCTGCCAGTACCATTATAGGGAGATTCCACGTCGAGCATTAAAGTACAATCGAAGCAGGGCGAATACTTAAAGAACGTCGATCTGTTCATCTGGGATGAAGCACCTATGGCTCCACGTTATGCACTTGAGGTAGCGGACCGAACATTGCGAGACATAATGGACAATACCAAACCATTTGGTGGAAAAGTTATTGTCCTTGGAGGAGATTTTCGTCAACTTCTGCCGATTAAAGTACGCGGAACTCGAAGTGAAACAGTTAACCTTTCCATCAAATACAGTTCACTTCGGCAACATTTTTCTAAGTACGCATTAACGGAAACCATGAGAGTTTTGCCTAACGAGATAGAATTTGCTCAATTCCTACTCGACGTTGGCGATGGCATTCTCAATGACCAAAACGACAATCTACAAGTTCCAGCACGTTGCCTAGCACCTGCGAACCGAAATATCGTCGAAGATACGTATGGACATTTGATAAGGGCAACACGCTTCAAGACAGTAGCGAAGTGTGCCATTCTATCAGCTCGAAACATCGACGTTGAAGAAATCAACAGCGAAGTCATGCACTTATTTGATAAAAATACCGAAAGGTTATACACAAGCGTTGACAGCACCGAAAATTGCGGCGACAACGATCAGACCAACGAAACAATCTTGCCCGAGTATTTGAATACGCTGTCGTCACCAAGTTTGCCCCCACACGAACTCCGTCTCCGAAAGTACGGCATTATTATGCCTATCCGAAACTTAAGCATTAACGAAGGATTATGCAATGGTATGAGGCTGTTGATTTTAGGATTGGGCAACGCAGTACTGCGATATGAGATTCTATCCGGCGACAAAACCGGTGAAATAGTTATCTTACATCGCATTACTCTTTACTGCGAGAATGGATATCCTTTTACTTTTAAACGACTTCAATTTCCAGTAAAAGTCGCTTTTGCAATGACGATTAACAAGTCGCAGGGACAAACGTTTGAGAAGATTAGCGTTGATATTCGTAGAGATGTGTTTAATCATGGTCAATTGTATGTCGCCTTCTCCCGAGTGCGTTCTTGGGAATCTCTCAAAGTATATGTCGGACCTCAACATAACGATGGTGTAGATAAAAATTTCGTTTACATAGAGTTATATCAATGATCCGAAGTATTATTATATTCCTGGAAAAATTCCAAATGTGCGCCGCAGCGCTACAAATTCAAAGTCGCGCGCGCAGCGCGCGCAGACTCTCTAGTTATATAAAATATACATGTGCTAAATGTATACGCAATATAAACATTAAGTACGTTACATATATGTTACATATATGCGGTACATGCTACATATATCCCAAATTTATGTTACATATACAACTTTTCGTTGCTTAACATGTATGGTAAATACATACTACTTATATGAACTATTAATGATCTTTGTAAATGGTATGCATGGGATCTTTTAAGCACATAGATGTCACATGTACATCTTATTTATGGGTTTATACATTGTAAATATATCTGAGATATATAGAGGTTATATATACGATGTATGCTGTGTCTATATTTGTGATGTATACAAATATGTATGTAGTATTTCTTCTTAATTCTGCTATAGAGGTATACTGTAACGTATCACTTTCGGAGACTTACAGCTCTCTGCTCCGGAAGCGACGTTACGTGAGATCTTTGTTCACTTTAATTTGTGAGGGCAGGTACTGTAAATAAAAATTCGAGGGATTGATTGTAAATGTCTATTAAATAGTTTTGTTTTATTCGAATACATCAATTAAATCGTTGGTAGTTCTGAATAACACAAAAAAATCTTTCGGTGATTTCTTTCGCCCTAAAATAAATTCCAATTAATAATGAAACAAAAAAAAAAATGGGTAGAGGAAACAGATGGCAGCAGTCACCGACTACCGGTGACTGCTGCCATGGGTCGACTACCGGCGCTGTTTTTAGAGAATGTAGGAGACAGACAGATAGTGTATAGGAACTACAGCACTAAACTGTCGTTCCATGCTCGAACCCCGAAGGGATCTCGCGCCCATACAGAGCAAACGCAACGAAACGTCCTATTCTACGTTCGTAGCGTTGTCGCGTGCCCCCCAGAGGCCTCCTCGAATTGAAGTGTGGATTGGGCGTGAAGCACCCAACGGGCGATGTCACACCTCCCCCAGGCTACCTTGACTGGCTGAGTTCTCAATGGAACTCATTCCTAACGAGTGATGGTCGCCACCCGGTGGTATGTAGACTCAAGCGAGGCTCCGACACGCCCTCGACGGTTCAGTCCAGACTGTCTCATGTCACACGTATGGTCTTGAGCGCGACGTGCACCAGCTCAACCAGCTCGTTGGCCTCCTCCCGTAGAAGTCGGTCCACCGAGAACCATTGTTAGATACCCTTTGGGAAGGATACCCAATTTGGGCACTGGGGTGACAATCGATCAGCCGTTCATCCCCGGCCATCCTTAACCAACCACTCGCCCACCACACCTAGGGTCCGCTGGATTTATACTCCGTTCAAGACAAATCACCGAACGCCATGCGACAAAGCATTAGCGCCCGACGAGTCGTATCGACATTCGAACCAACAGTCTCTCATGGTGTGGCATGAGAGGCTTATTGGATTTTTGTAACAACTCCCCCAGAGCAGCCTAATACGAGCTCTATCTGGGTTCGTTGAGTCGCCTGAGATCCCGGTTTGCCCTCGATTGAGGTGTACAGCGCGTGCCCCGTGAAGGCCAGATCCCAGACTTGGCGTGAAGTGGCTGTACGTTTCGCTTACACTGTCCCATTAAGGTAAAGAGAGGTTTTATGGGCACGTTGAGGTAACGCACTGTCTACGCTTTTCAAGGCTCGAGCGCTCGTCCACAACGCGTGATCCTCATTACCCCCCATTTACCTTCGCACCTGTAGGAGACAGACAGCAGCAGTCACTACCCGACAAATTTTTTAGTGACAAAGAAATAGCATATTCCCATTAAAAAAAACATGTCCGTCATCTTAACTCCGCCATTTTTAATTACGATACAATTTTTTATTTTTAACGTCCCCCTTCGAACACTAAAAGTTTCATTAAACACAATTTATGATCGGAGCAGTATTTTTCGAGAAAAATGAGGTGTAAGATTAAAATGGGACACCCGGTATAAGTATCAGATACATTTTTTTCTAATATTTATATACATAAAATGTACTTCTTTTTAATGTGATATGTAAATGACAATACAACAGGAATACATATTGGCATATTCTTCACGTATAAAAGTTCTATTTCATTTACAAGGAAAATATATCACACATATATGTATTGTGACGTGGTGCGTCACAGCTCCTCCGCCTAGCCTGGCTCGAGGTCCCGCCACTCACCTGGGGAATAAATTAGGATTAGAACTGATAATTTAAGCAACGATTGTCAGTATTTTTAAGTCCCTTCCTCCAACCTACCCTCGGTCCTTGCTACCCCGTCAGCCCTCCGACTCACTCACCGAAGCCCATCGCCAGCCACCGAAGACCCGTCGAGGACCTACCGGAGACTCGCCGCAGACTCACCAAAGCCATCGAATACCATCGAAGACCATCGAAGACCACCGAAGACCATCGCAGACCCTCCTCCATTGCCCTCGACCCTGACAGACCTTTCAGGACAAAAAATCACACCGTGGAGTCAGACTGGCAGACCTCTCTGGCACTAACCTGCAAAATGTCCTCGACCACCCGGGGGAGAAATCCGTCACAGCAACCAGTGGGAAAACTCCGACGAGTCGGAGCACCCTTTCCGACTCGTCCACCAACCTCGGAAAACCCGGCGACACCCTCTCGGCTCGGGATGCCGAGTATAAACCGACGAGGTGTGTCGCGCGGCCAAACTCCACTGTCCTCCATACGAACTGTCAGACCACCGTTTTGTCACAGAGCCACCAGGATTGCCACTTTCCGGCGTCGAGAATTGCTCACCGATCGATTAGCCAATCGATGCCGAAGATGCGTGCGCCGAGCGTCGCGACGAGCCTTCCGTCGCGACGAATATTTACACAGCCACGCGGCCAATCCCGACGCCCATCAATAGTCAGTCCTGGATCCAACCAATTGATTTCCGCCTTTCTCGTCGCCGACTTGCAAGACCGACCCGAAGGCCGGAGAAGAAACCGGAAGCAGCGAGGCTACCTCACTTCGAGCCACGGCTGCGAGCGAGTAAGAGCGTGTGACAGGTGTGAACGAGTACGGAGATTTTTTGTAAAAGATTATAAGACGACCCAGTGACATCCCAGGCCTAAGACTCCATTCCCGGAGAGTAATACACGACCCAGCGAGATAAAAGGACACGATTTGGACGGACGCGATGTAATATAACGACCAGACCGTCCAAAGGATATCGACTAACGAGAGAATTATAACGACCAGGCCGTCCCAAGGATTGACGATTGTTGAGGATATTTCGTGACGAAAGAAGCGTGTTGGTTGAGCGAGTAGCCGTTAAGCTTACCCCCCTCATACCCCCCCCCCCCCGATTTCGACCCTTCCCCGTATCCTGAAATTCCCTCCCCCCCCCTGTAGTAGATTTAAGCGATTTCTCTATGATTTTTCTTGCTATTATTTTTTTTCTCTTCCTGATCTTACTTATTATTCTTTATTTTTGCTATTTACGATCTATTGCCTTTGTCTCTCTGTACTATCTCCGACCGTCGAGCACCGGCTGCCACGTGCACCGGCCATTAGGATACGATTTCGTGCGCGTGAGTGGCGGTAATTTCGCGGATAACCCTTCATTTTTGCGAGCGTCCCCCATTACACTTACTCCCCCTATCCCTGCGACCTGTGTACGGGAATTTTCATCGCCTTTTCTTTGTGCCGAGGTTATCGAATTAAGAGCCACTAGAACAGTATCCCAGGCCCTGAGAAGTCTCATCCTTCTCCCCCCCCCCGTCCCCCGCTAGCCGTGTGCCGCGTAAATTCTTTTCTTTTGTTCGTTTGTTCTCCGTTTTCTTTTTCTTTTTTTTTTCTTTCTTCTTCTTTCTTTTATTTTCGAGTTCGGTGCTACACCGGGACAGTAGCTGGCGCCCAAGCAAACCTGAACGGATTTTGTTACAGATTCTTTTCTTTCACCGGCAAGCGTCCCCCGTGCGATCGACCCCCTTCCACGACGTACCCGTACCGGCGTCGGCCCGGATAGCGAGCAAGTGTTTCAATTCGTTTTTCTTTGATATTAGGATTCGACGTACCGGTAACGGCGTCGAAAGAACGCGGATAGTTCTTCGTTTTTTTTATATCAGGCTTCGACGTACCAGCAACGGCGTCGAAGCACTTATTATTTCCGATAGTTTTTTTTCTCTTTTCTTTTTTTTGTTGGGATATTCTTTCGGCGTACCAGTACCGGCGCCGAAGCGAATAAGATTATTAAACGATCAGTATTATTTTCTTTTATCCCTATTTATTTTTTTTTCTTCTCTTTGGTTCAATTATACATTTTCTTTTTTTTTTTTTGTTGGACGCTTCAACGTACCCGTAACGGCGTTGAAGCGGGGGATATTATCATTGTTTTTTCTTTATTGCCATTGTTTTCATTTTTGTTAAATCCACTCTACGCATTGTTAAATACTTTCAGAAATTAAAAAGTACTCTCCCGATTATTTTTCTACACAACCCGCTCACACATTATTTTCTCCCCTACCTGTACCCGTCTGTCCCGACTTCGCGAGATGAGACGTCACCTGGCCCACCAAAAAAGGGAAGTATTGGATAGGATATCCATCATAGTATACATACATGTTTAAATATATGCAACTTATATAATGTCATATAAAGTTTGTATATTGGATTTCCACAACTTTTCGGCGACATATATTGAAACGTTTCGGAAACTCGAGGTCACGGCGCGAGATGGAAATTGGCTGTAAAGTGACGTTCCATATAAGACTCGAGTTTACCAGACAAAATATAATGATTCTAATAAAAAAAAAAAAAAAAAAACGGAGAGTTCGTGTACTGGACTCGACGGGAGAGAGGTGCAGGAAAAAGATGTTAGAAGTTTAGAACAATCGATTTAATTATGAAAATTGGAAAAGTGAGATAAAGCAAAAAGTAATTAGTTGAATTTTACGTGGCCTCAGTAGGGATCACTCTAGTCCTCGCGGACGAGTGCTTGACCCTTCATCCTAGGCACAATATTGAGTCAAGAATAATAAAGCTGCCCCTCGAGAAGCGAGGGGCCAAAAGGAAGTTGGAAATGAATTTATCAGTGATTTTAATTTATTTTTGGGAAGGATGAAGAAAAGAATGTTCGGACTGAAGGAAGGGAAAACACGAAATATCCGTGCGGCTTATGGCCTGGGATAATCGTCACATGCGATAATAACAAAATTAAATTGAGGTAGACAAGGTGCGTCGAGTAGGCCGACGTTTCGCGTGGAACGACCCATGGGTCGATCGGACGGCCGAACGTCGGTGCTCCTCGACACTCGCAGCCTTTTGTCTTCGGTGTAAACAAAACGGACCTTTGCTATCTTGCGCGCTCGGAGATAGCGTTCAGTCGAAAATAATAACGGCGAAGAATATCGTGAAATTTTATAATTTGGAATATTCCGACGCGACGAGAGATTCGCGCGTAGGGAGCTTAACACTCAATTTATCGAATATGATGGTTTGGTTTCTTATGCGATGTTGAAAGCGTATAGGATGTTCCACGCTAACGCACGCTACCTGATTTATACTCGCAATTTCGGTAGATAATCGACCCGAGTTTCAAATAATGAGACTGACGCGCCAAAACACGCTACGCGATTACCTTAGATGTTTAACAATGCGCGTTGGTCTTTACTAGTTGTTTAACCTCGCAAGCTGTCGCCGTAGCTCACAACGAGGGTCTCGAATTATTCGACAATATCGTAATTACTGAGATGATGCGAAATAAGAGAAAGTTATGCTCTCCGGCCACTTAGCGAAACCCGTTGATGTTTAACAAATCGCGTTGGGCTTTACTCGTTATTTTACCTCGCAAGCTGTCACTATTGTTCACAACGAGGTTCTCAATTATTTCGATCTTATAATTACATTCCGAAATGAGTGTTACTAACTACGCCATGTAGCAGCTTCACACACACGGGCCCTTCCTGATATTAATCGGACTTACGACCTTAGAGATAACCTTAAAACTAACAACGGAGCTGAGCTCCGGCTCGAGCGTAGAGACGTTATGAGTAAACGATGTCCACGGTACAAAAGAGAGTGAGTTGTGCGCTCCCGCTGGTTTTATTGTCTCCGCTCTTCCCGGTGCTCCATAGTGGGACTCCTGCCTCTGGCGATAGGCCGAATTTGCCTAGAGAGAGTCGATTTCGGAGATAGTGGGGACCCCCAGGGTGTCAGGTGGGGTCGCCCATCTTTCTCCCGTCTTCCAGCTGCCGAAAACGGGGGGGCCCCAGGTACGTCCCGTTACAATATGAAATAAATGTAAAATATATTTAAGATATATTTATGCATATATTTTAACATATAATTATTTTCATCGGGGTTGCGTGAGCTATTTTTTTGAGTCAAAGTAGAAGAATCTTGATGAGCAATTCAATCTAAAAATAAGGCCGTTTTTTGAACCGGTCTACTGTATACACTACACCCGCTTCTTTCTATTCATTTTACCAAAAACTTTTCGGGATTATCAATAATTGAAAAGCATAATATTCATAATACGACTACGCTCTATCCACATTTTTCTTATTGGAAATACTCCTTGGACTCGGATTTGCGTGGGTCTTCATGAATAAACCTTTCTATAGAACTGAAATGGTTTTCCGTCGTTGGTGTCAGTACTCGCGTATACGCGCACACGCACCGATAGTTAGTATGTCCATGCAGGCGCGTTCACATCGCGGCCTACGTTGTCGCGAAGCGTACAACTACCAATTGCTTCATCGCCGCTAACGGCAAACCATGTAATATGAAAACAATACCTTAAGGTTTTTGAGGATGCTGAATCTAATATTGTTAAATATCATTTCTACAAACAATCACCGAATATGGCCCGATTTCATCCAAACTTGGTCAATGTCGTTATTTAAGTAAAGGAATAATATTGTCGGTAAAATATTTACCGACAATATTATTATAAACTAAATATTGTTTTTAATAATAAAGTCTATAATGTAAACCTATACACACCAAAGTTGGTCAATATCGATGTTTTTCGATTTGTATTAGTCCTTGGTATAGCATCAATTTTTCGTCCTCATCCGTAAATTTTCGCCAATTTTTACCGTCAATTTAATTTTTTAGCATCAATTTTTAAAGTCCAAAAATATATAAAATCAGCCGACTCTACCGCATGTATATTAATGACAAGTACTTCTACTACTGCTGCAAGAAGCAACATGCAGTAATAAATTGCAGATTCTAGGTAATAAATACGAAAACTACAACATATTTAATTGCATAAACAAATTCAGCAGCACTGTGTTCGCCTTTCCGGGAAACATTATTTATGCTATACGTACATATTACTTAATTGAAGATAAGGCTATGGCTAAATGAAAAAAATGAAATGAATGACATTTACCAGCCCAAAAAGTATAGTGATCCTGCAAGGAGATAAGAAAAATACAAGATAACAAAATATAATAATATAATTCATCATATTATTATATCGCAATCCGTATTGTTTAAACGATAACGATAAGTCACAGTAGTGTAACTAGGCTAATTGACAGACAATAGAAATGACAGGTGACTCAGACTCCGCCGAAACTCTGTAATAGGCCGTGAATAGTCATGGGAAATTTGAACCCAAGGTGCTTCATTAAAACCTCACACCTTGAGTTCCCTGCGCTGCAGCATTTTGGCAATCGAAACTCGCGCCCTAATTTTGCCGTTGGTAGGTTATGTTCAGGCGAGCACGAGTCACTCTTGCCCACCACATTGTCACCTTTAGTTACAATTTAGTGTATAAGATGAGCAAAACGCCCAGAGGATACGTTAGTTAACATCAAACCACTGAACTGATGACTTCAGGCTGCCCAATTATACTTTGAAGACAGTCGCACTGGAAGTCAGAGTTCATAGCTCGGATGGCTCTTCGCTAGACTGCGTTTTCTCGTGCATTCAAATAAAGTCTCAAGTGCACTGTAACTCTACGGATAATTATTCAAATTATACACGTGTTATATGTGAAATCAATCGTATCACCTTATCGACTTTGTAATATTATGTAAGAATAAGCCATGTGAGTATTTAAATAATTTATTAACAATTTATAAATATTTAACCATGATTAATACATTTGTTTATCCCCGCCGAGGATGATAACAACGATCATCTGTAAAACTATAAAATCCTATATTGTATTATTGTATCTTCTATCTTCCTCGTATTCTCACTAAGATTTTCGCCGAGTGTCTTATCAATACAAGTTTTTTCTACGCGGGATTCTGACAATTGCATGCAGAGATTTCAAAAACCATTAATTACGAGGAAATTATAGACAGATTTGCTAAAACAAAGATAAGGCGCATATTTTAAAAATAATTCAACGATGGTGACGGATCATTTTATAATCAGTGTTACCTTCGCAAAAAAAATTGTTTTCAGGTGAATATAATACACTGTTCATAGTATACTGTTAGGTCGCGATATTATTTGCTGGTTAATTTTTGTTATATATACATATTTATTTATTGTTCTTACGACGTTAACGGGTTGAAATGTGTTGTTCCTTTTTAGGCTTGGGATCAAGCCGGGGACAGGAATAAGCGGTTGTGTCGGAATATGGGATGCGCTTTTAATTTTTGTATTTTTACCTGGCGTTCCTCGAACGCAATGCGGGGACTCGTCCGTCCGTTCCTGCGTGCTGTCGCTTCGGTGGTTGAGACCGGTAAATCTGGTAACTGAATTGGGGTACCGTATCCAGTGAATACCGAGAGCAAACAAAGTTCGAGGTGAGGCTTATGCTTGTAGAGCCTCCGCTATCTCGTATGTGGTCTCGAAGAATAAATAATTGACTTACTTTTATATTCCCAAAAAAAAATGAATAAACAGTATATTAGGTAAAATTATACTTTTGTTACACGACCGTTGTTTGTTGGTCAGAATGGCTATTTCGGTAAGCCCTTTACGGACGCGTTTCGTAGTATGCTTCACCTTTGTACTTCGCTTTACTCAACCGGTCAGTTAAAAGGTTCCGATGATTACGGACTAAATCTCCCCCGAGTCGTAACTCGCGAGCACACTCCCTACACGCAGCATCTTTCCAAAAGTGCTGATCGCGCAGAGGATGGGTCTCACGGTCCTTGTGAAAGATGTCGTTATAAAAGAAAATAATTCCAAGTACTCGGCGTCTCGTCCGTGTTATCGCGGTGCATAAGACACCGGGCTTTTCGCGTCTCGCAACGCTCTCTGATATTAAGGTAGTCCTTGCGAATAGTGTTCACTTCACATAAGTTTCAGAGAAATGAGAGGGAATTGTAGACACTTCTCGATGGTATAAAAATCTGAAAAAAATCACGTGTATTAAAGATGTCGAAAGGATTAATTTTGCATAATAATAATTCTAAAATGTTATTAACAAATTGATGAAAAATAAAATTGTTCAACAAATATCCCGGAAACCTAACTTTTTTTTTTAATGAAAATTGTTCGTTCATATTTCTGAATACGTATGAATATTTTCAGATTTTTAAATTCACCTTGAATTTTCTGTTTTTCTACACGTTTTTCCCATATAAAAAAAAAATCAAAGTGAATTTAAAAATCTGAAAAAATTCATACGTGTTCAAAAAAATGAACAAATAATTTTCATTTAAAAAAAAGTTAGATTTCCGAGATATTTGGTGAACAATTTTATTTTTCATCAATTTGTTAATAACATTTTGGAATTATTATTATGCAAAATTAATCTTTTCAGCACCTTTAATATGCTTGATTTTTTTGAGATTTTTATATCATCCAGAAGTGTTTGCAATTTGCTCTCATTTCTCTGAAACTTATGCGAAGTGAACACTATTCGCAAGGACTACCTTAAGCCTATCTACGCGGGAATTGAACATCTCTCGAGTCTCCCGAGGTTCTTTTACTC
Organism: Amblyjoppa fuscipennis; assembly: GCA_963575735.1. Taxonomy (NCBI): domain Eukaryota; kingdom Metazoa; phylum Arthropoda; class Insecta; order Hymenoptera; family Ichneumonidae; genus Amblyjoppa; species Amblyjoppa fuscipennis. The sequence goes on from OY754488.1 coordinate 20,118,059, forward strand.
AATGTTACATCGTTATATTTTCAATTACTAATATTAGAGCTAAAATAATAACCGATAAAGTTTTAATTGCTCGAAATGGAATTTGTATTCAAAATAAAACGGTAATAGTGTAGACCCGGACGTAACAATACAATATACAATACAGTGAGGACCAGGTGAAACTGACGGCCGAAAAAGCATGGAGAGGGGAGATCTGAAATATCATTGGCTGCGGTCGTCGCTGAGCAGTGCGTCTCAAGTCAGCGGCGATCGGGTCCCCACGCGGAGGTGGCCAGTGAGAGAGAGAGATGGTGGGGGCAAGCGACGCTACAAAGACGCGTGATGCCATGCGGCCACCTCAACAGCAAGCTAATTGGAGTAAGTCGAACTCAGATATTGCCATCAAATAATTATCGTGTTCTCAATTTAATTTAGTCTAAATGCCAGGATGGTTTTAATATTCGAGGGAGTATGCAAAATGTTGATCAACAGTAAAACACTCGCAATTTTTTTAGCTATGATGATCCCATTAAAATTTCAGAAAAATCGATCGAACCGTTAAAATTTTATGTGATTGTGAACTTCTTAAATTTCATGCATTTTTTTTCCGGGACGCATTTTTCCGTATTAAATATTCATTTACGAACCAAAAAAGTGTCAGATTGGTGATCAGCGTGAAAAACATTCATGGAAGTACAGTTCCGGAGCAACAACTGCCGAAAAAGTTTACCGGGAATATTTATAGCCAAAATTGCAAAAATGAGTGATTTTAGGTATTTTTAAACAGCGATTTCTTTACCTTCTGATGGCATTGCGAAAATACTCAGGTGCCTATAGTAATCTACAGCAAAACATAAATAAGACGATGGATATAACGGGGTTGACGGGATTGCTTGAGTAAAAATCGAAAATGCGAAAAAAAAATTCGGAACGCATACTTCCATGAATTTTTTCGCGCCAAGCGCAGATCCGACAAAGTGAAGTGTGACGATGGAGTATTTTTTCGCGCTGAACCTGAATCGGACAGCCGTTTCGCATAAGTCTAACAAGATGTTGCTGTTGAAAAAAGTGGAAAATTGACATTTTCATAGCGCTTTCTCATAAAGTTGAAAATTTAAATTTCCATATTGCTTCCTCATAAAAATTGAGAATTAAAATTCACATATCGCTTACTCATAAAAGTTGGAAGTTAAAATTGTCATATCGTTTTCTCATGATGCTCCTTTATTCGCGAAGCTTCCTCCATGAGGAAGCCAAAAATACAGAAAATGCTTTCTCATAGAAGAAGATTACATGGAAACTCTCGATCCTGCGTTCAAGACGAAAAGGACCTTTTTTAGCTGGACAAGTTTATGGAATCGAACGATACCGGTGAAATTTTTATTTGTTATTCCTTGTATTTGTTAGACAAATAAACAATGGTTATTTCGAACAACAATTAGTTTTTTGCGTCGAGATCCATCTCGCTGCTGTAATTGCATTATTTTAAGAGGAACAGGTATGTTAGTATTTCCGGATAGGAGCAACCCTTCGATGCACGCTTCGAGAGGGTGGCTCTGCGACTCCCATTTGAATTACAAGGAAAGTCTCGATCCTATGTAGAAGACGAAGAGGACCTTTTTTAGCCAGACAAATTTATGGAATCGAACAATACAAATAAACTACAGTTATTTCATACATCAATTAGTGTATTGCGTCGAAATCCATCTCTTTGCTGTAATTACATAACTTTAAGAAGAAAAGTTTGTGTTCATTTGAAGTTGGAGAAGGTTTCTTCCGCGAATTACCGCGGATCTTCGTTCGATTTCGAAAAACGAAAAAAGGACATACTAGTAAATTTAATTGCTTCTCAAATTACGCTGGTTGCATCGAGGTCGGTTGAAAATAGCCCCCGTGTACGAGGACCCCGTAAATGTTTGCAAAAAGAGGACATGCGATTTCCACAGAAAGTCACATACGCAGGTAAAATATCGTGCATCGTCTTATGCCAAGCAAAATGCAGCGGGAAGCAGAAAACACTCCTAACGGATCTCGATCGGATAATCCAGGGGAAGTTGTGCGCCATGGAAGCCAAGGTGAATTTTTGGGGATACTCTAAATTGTCCTACCGATCTGAAATTTTTCGTGGAGTCATTTTTCGTAGTGTTTTGTAATCGTAAGGCACCATGAAAAGTTACTCCACCAAAAATGTCCACCAGATCGGTCGGAGCATTTTCGAGTAATCCCCAAAAATTTACTTTGGCTCCCAGAATGCACAACTTCCCCCAGGATTATCCGTTCGGAGTGTTTTCTGCATTTCGCCCCTGCATTTCGATATCTTAATCGATATCTGTATCTGTAATCGAATTGCATAACAAGCCTGTTTGTGTGTGTACTGATGTAGTAGTCGCACCTACCCACAAGTGCCAAAAGACAATTCTTCCTCCAAATGATGCAAGAATACAGAAAAATTAGTTGCAAACCGTAAAAATAAAAGTTTATGACCATTTTTTTTTGTTAATGTTTAACAAATTAAAAATTAGTAATCGTTTACTTTTGCACTTTTCCCCTCATTTCTTGCATCCTTTTGATTCCCAAAAGTCATCGATGTTTTCATCGGCTTTGCTCGATATCGGTAATCGAATTGCATAACAACTTATTCGTATTAATATTTCGATACAATCTTATTGTATTCGATATGCCGATTTCGTGGCGTTGGCCAAAACACATTTTTGCGCCCGTAGATCGGTGTTACAAAAAATACGGCTTGCCGTTGCGCTCGAGTGTGGCTTGATACCTTCTGAAAAGGGATCCCTGAGACCTCCCACTTAATGATCAGGCTACCTGCGTTAACTGACAAGCGACGCCGATGAGAACCTTCACTTCACGCGCATGCGCTCTTTCGGCCGTCTAGTTTCACCTGGTCCTCACTGCATATACTCATAGTTTTATATATATCCATATTCTACGCTCGCTGAAGATATAAAGAGATAATAGTACAAAGCGAGAGCTCGATGCTGGTGTACACGCGGAATTAAGATGCTCGAAAACGGAAAGAGCGACGACAAAAATTGTGATGACGAAACAGATGTCGAGATGGACGAAGTTGAAGAAAACGTCTTTGGACCAAATGGAAATAGCCTCAAACATAAGATCGATGATGACGAAGAACTAGATAATGAAATTAACGAAAGCCATGCGGACGAAGGTCAAGAACACGATAAGCGTGGCAATGATGACACGGTGAATGATAATGAAGATACTGCCAACGACTTGAACAACGATGTAGTTTTTGATGAGGTGGATAACGATGAAGATGATAACGCGGATGATGATGATCCAGAATCCTACCATACCGATGATCCTAATGGAGATGTGTTGGAGATAATACGAGCGAATAAAGGTGGAGACAAATTGTGTTACAAAGAACATATGTACATTCGGCACAGATTGAATAAGAATGACATTCGGTGGAGATGCGTAAAGCATAATCATAAAGACTGGAAGGTACTATATTTTTATGTGGATTTCTCAATCTATAACTATAAAATCTGGAAAGATAACATTTTCACAGTGCCTCCTCGTTACTCGTTTTTACTCCGAAACATTCTTCTATGAGAAATAATGTTTATTATTATTTTGTTGCCTCCTTCCTTTTGCTTCCTCATAGGGATAGCTTTATTTTGGTGAAAACATTTTTTTATTTAAATAAAGATATGGCCAGAATGTTCCAAAACATCGAAAAATTATATTAAAAAAATGTATCTGTGCGTGTGTGTGTATGTGTAAAAAAGTCAGTAAGAATGATAAAGATTGCGAGGAAGCAATCGTTTTTCTTTTTAGGGTTTTTGCCGGAAATTAATATACCACTTTTCTACGATGAAAATATGCCTAATGTCTAATAATAATTATAATAATGTGTATTTTCACAATCTTACACTTGTATAGTGTAAAGGCGCAATCAAGACTACGCTCAATACGTCGCATTCTACTATCATTGAAGATCACAATCATGTTTGTGATTCCCAATTGATCAACAAAGACAAGATCAACAAAGACATGAATCGAATGAAGGCCAAGGCTTAATTGGATCTTTCAGCAAAGCCTTGTCACGTTTTAGCTGAAGAGGTTCACGAAATACCGAAAAGTACGCAAGCACCACTTCCAGCTGAAATCTCAGTGAAACGTACACTGCGAAATCAGCGACTGAAAAACATCCCACCAGGCTCCGGTCTTCTCGAAGAACTGATAATCGAAGGTATATTTCTTAAGCGATACTGAAAGGATATTAAAATTTTTTTCACTGAATTCCCCGAAGGGTCGTGCTTTTTCAGGATATTCAACATTTTTTCAATCAAGTAACACTTTCTACGGATATATGCATTTACAATACTCGCTAAAGACATTTTCACATATAAAAAATGTTAAAAAGCACTTCCTGAGTACTTCTACAAAATCTTGACAAATTCCGTTATTTATCGTCATTATATTATAGGTGATTGGATAATGACTGGCGGCGCGGAATGTCAGCGCTTTTTTCTTAATGACAATGGTCCGATTGGGACCGACGAACGGGTGATCATATTCGCGACGGATACGCTTTTGGAGCTGCTTGCCGATGCCGCTGCGTGGTTCATGGACGGCAATTTCGATTTAGCGCCACAGGGTTTCACACAATTGTATGTGTTGCGTGTGTCGATAAACGGCGGGTTCGTCACTGTCGCATACGCTTTGCTCCAACGCAAAAATCAGGCAACCTATGTACGTCTATTGAAAACAATCATGGACAAATATGCAGCGATCGGGGTTGTAACTTGAGCAAGGCTCCGTACAATAATTTTCCCGTATTTGCGCACCTCCTTACGAGGAACGGGCACTCATACAGAAGGATTCGTGGTCCCGAGCGTCCAGGAATTATGGGTTGGTGTGTCAGAGATAAATTTATGAGCAAATAATGATTTTTATTAGCAAATTACAGGTTCCAATGTGATTTAACCCTTTTTCCTTTTCTTTTATTCGGGTCCCTTTACTCTTGATATTCAAATAATTATTCCAATCAGTGTGTCGGTAATGCAACAGATAATGTAATTATAAATCTATTCAGATCTTGGATCTCGTCTTAATTATTATGTTATTTATTTATTCATTTATTTGTTTATTGTTCGGAGAGTTTAGCAGCAATGATTTTATTTCGCGTAGATCGCACTGCGCAGGCGCGGGCAGCTTCTCGATTGTCGTGCAGTACAGCTGGCTGCCTCGCTTGGCAATTCTTACGGTGACTTCACGGCAAGCGACGGTGACAGCTCGTTCACCTCGCGATTTGCAATTGGTGTTAGTTCGCGAAATTGAGGGTTTTACCTTACTTTGATGGTCGGTAACCCTTCAGGGAACGTGAACTTAGCCCCGCGTGTGCCTTTTTAGTGCCCTTGGTGTCGCAATATTGTTCACTCGGTCACTTGCAGCGTATCTGATCGGTTACTTCGGTCACTTTACCGAACTGCACTGGGTGTTGCCGAATTTGACAATTTTATCGTCTCACGTCGGTGGAGATTGTGTCTAAGTCTCACTTAACTCTTCACAAGGTTTTCTAAGTCACTTCTCGTCGTTTTTGGACGAGTTCTAAGTCCCTTTTGACATACAATTTAGAAGCTAATTTCCCCGATAATTTTATAAGTTCCACTTGGTCCGAAAATTTATAAGTTCAATTGCCGCATAACATTCTAAGTCCGAATTGCCACAATTGTTCTAAGTCCACTTGGTTCAATAATTTATAAGTTCGCGCAGCACAGATTTTTATAAGTTCCAACTGGCACCAAATTGTGTAAGTCCAAATTCGCACAAAGTTTATGAGTCCAAATTAACACGAATTTGATAAGACCAAATCGCACCAAAGCCGCCGCTCGATCTCGTCGGATTGCGCCACTTGTGTCTCAGCGGGCTTGTCCGACGGGCTTGTCCTGCTGGCGGTCAGGCTCTCCCGGGCTCTCGCGGTGTTGCGTCACCGGGGCCACTCGGGGTCGGGCGTTTATTTCCTTATGTAGAGGAGTTACAGGGTATACCCAGATCCTCAGACAATTCATATCGATTTTGAGAAACCCGTTATCAATGCCATTCGCGAGGTTCTGGGGCACGACATAAAAATACAGGATTGCTTTTTCCACCTTATCCAGGCGACATACTACACACTTCAAGAACTCGGACTCATGGATAGATACCAAAAAATGAGAAATTCAATCGCTTCTGCGGAATGATTGACGGCTTGGCATTTCTGCCCGTAGAAGACGTGAGCAAGGGCATGACGTACTTGGAGCAGATTTGTTCGACTAAAGCGGAACCCTTGCTCACGTACTGCGATGAAACGTATGTATCCGGTACATCCAAACGCATCGGCAAGCAAGTAAATAGGTTTGAAAGTTCGTTGTGTTTCATCTCAGTTGGTTTGAAAGTTCGTCGTGTTTCATCTCAGTTGGTTTGAAAGTTCGCCGTGTTTCATCCCAATTTCCTCCTGTAGTTTCGAATGTTCATGATGCTATAAATAAATGGTGAAGCAGATACAAATAATAGTACAGTGGGGTGGAATAATCGATTCGCGACCCTCGTCGGAATTTCACATCCAAAGATTTGGAAACTAATCCAAAGAATGAGGTTGGAGGTCTTGGCCGACAACACTAAGCTTGCGCAAATTCATCGAGTCCGGAACAAAGCTTCGATGAAGCCCAGTAAAATCGAGGACCGTCAAAATACGTTCCAGAATCTGTGTACGGCTTATGATGACGGAACTGTAAATATAAAAAATGTCCTTACTCAGGTAAGCGACACGATTCGGTTCCGCAAGATTTAAAGGAGTTCTTCGATTTAGTATTTTCAAAACATATTTACGCAAAATACTATTTTGATTAAATGATAAAAATAACAAAAATTGAAGCCAGAAACAAGTATGATTTAGGTTCATTTTTTCTTGAATTTGTTACACTTCGAAGCATTTTTTTTTTCGTTAATAAACACTGATTTGGTGTATTCGTTTATTTATTTCTATGCTAATTAATAGGAAAAGTTAGTTGCAATTTTCTCTAGAACTGTTCTAGTCAAGAGATTATTTTTAAAAGTTGAAGATTATAGAGAAAAACGTGACCCGACGATCGACTGCTTCAAAGGGTAAATGAGGCTTTATGAAATGTACAAAGTTTTTTCTGTACATTCTGGTTTTTTTAACCACGAAACGAAATTTATCATCCATTTTTAGAATTAAGGTTTTTTTTAATACGAATTGTAAAGTAAAGGAAGAAATTGTTTTCTTATCGTTTGGCTGATAGTTTATCGACTAGATAGTTTCACTATCCGCATCCATTTCTGGTATGTCGTGTACGCTTGCCTTCGTACAAGCAGTATTCTGTGGCCTTTCAGCGCAAAAAAAAAGTTCTATAAATGCAATATATTATAAAACAATGTTTTTCAAGGACCAACAAACAAAATATGCAACAATGTGTCAATCTTTATTTTTGTTTGAAAAAAGGACACCCCAACATTCGAATAATTTTGTTGAATGAAAATGCTTTATAATGTGTTCAATATATAGATTGTTACGTGCGGCGGCTAAAAAATACCAACCGTATTCAACCAGAATGTCACCATAAATCACCACACTTATCATCGTAGTCGTTTTCCTTCGACAATTTTTTGTCAGTCTTTTTTCCTACACAAGAATACGGAATTTACGATTTTTGTTTTTTAATCAAACAATAACCACAAAGTATTCTGATTTTTGGTTCTTAAGTTAGTTGAGACTGAGACAAAATAATTTATATGGCGAGATGCTGTAATGTAAATAAAATAGTTAAGTTCCTATTTGCAATATAAATTCATATTTTCTCTATCGATGATATATTCTGATTTAATCGGCCATTTTTTCCGCGGCCTTTTTTTCTCGGCCATTTTTTCCTAGATCCGGTTAACTGGATCACGACCTAGTGCAATGGACATTCATGGGGCAATGTTTGGTCAATATTAGTGAATGAACCGATATTTAACCAACGTGAGTCGAAAAATGGACAACATTTACTGTATTGACCAAAAATCAACTGAATCTAGTTTAGTACGGTAATAGGGTTGATTTATGGTTGATTTTTTGTGAGTTCACTGAAGTTTGACTCGATTCTGCAGAGTTTTATAGGTCAACTTTCAGCGAGTTGACCGAAATTTGACTTGTTCAAGCGGAGCGGTTTGAGTCTGTTTATAGTCGACTTCCGATCAGTCGACTAACATTTGACATACTGTTTACTTCGTAGTCGTATATGATACATTTATACCTCTAATTGATTAAACTTTTTTTTACCTGCTGTTGACATCGTTTGTTGAGAACAAATTATATACGACGGCTTCCTGTAGTGTTCTATTACGTGTGAACTTACAAACTGTATGATCATAGTTTGTTCCTTATATAGTAACTTGCTAGGTACAGGACCACTTGCGAGAAACTACCGGGCCATCTTCATCCTCCAAGCCATCTAGCGGCTTAACCATTCCAATTGTGTCAACAATTGGTCAAATCGATAAAAGTCGACCGTAATCGTGGAGAATTAACTAAAAGTTACCATTAAAGCGACCATAATGTGTGTGTTTGATTGAATTGATATCAGTCAAGTCGAATAAAGTCTACCGTCAGCTGACTTCACCATAATCAAAATTTATTCTCAGTTGATGAACTAGAAGTTTAGTATCTTAAATTGACCGTACAGAGTGTGCCCAATTGAATATATATTTTGTTAAGATGATCAAAATCGACTCTTAATTGATGCAATATTACTTTACGTTTACTCTTGGTTGATAAATCAAAAGTCGAGCCTCCATTAACCAAACAGTGTTTATCCAACTGAGTCGATAAATCGTCGAGTTGATAAAAGTCGACCATTAATTGTCCCATTATTCGTTGTAGTTTAATCTTAGTCGATAAACCAAAAATTGACCTTAAATTGACCGAACGAAATTTACCCCATTAAGTCGATAAATCGCTAAATGATAAAACTCGACTATGAATTGACCTATCATTATTTTAAGATTACTCTTGGTTCATAAACCAAAAGTCGACATTAAATCAACGGAACAAGTCTGTCCAATTCAGTCGATATGTCGTTGAGTTGATACAAGTCGACCATTAATTGACCCATCTTTACTTCTAGTTTAATCTTAGTTTATAAACCAAAAGTTGACCTTCAATTGACCGAACGGAGTTTACCAAATTGAGTTGATATATGGTTAAGTTGATAAAAGCCGACCATTAATTGACCTTTCATTATTTTGAGTCCAATATTAGTCGACCAATCATAAGTCGACCATAAACTAACCAAACACCGTCTTCGGGAATTGGCCAATAGTTAGTCAAGTCAATAAAAGTTGACCAAAAACGAATCGATTGATGATTTTTATCTAAAATTGACTCAAAGTTGACTGATACTTGACCGATTTCAGTCGATAGACCGTAAGTTCCCCGTAAAAACGGGTCAAATCGGTCCGATAGGGTTCAACGATATTTCGCAAGTCCAGCGATTTTTTTAAATTAAATCGTATGGGGGTGATGTACCTCGAAAAAGGGCGGTTTTTTCCGTAAGCCCTCTTCTAGAACACCCAAGTATACTATAAGCTGACACAGAAGCTTTGGACTCGCGTCCTTAAGGGAGTTCAACGATATTTCGCAAGACCCCCGATTTTTCTTAATTAAATCGCATGGGAGTGATGTCCCTCGAAAACAGGATTTCAAGAGCATGTGAAACACTATAGAGTGCGAGAGAGATACCATCAATGGCGGTCTCGGCGGAGTGAGAGAGATACACTGAGAATGTTTCACATGCTCTTAAGGACTCGAGTCCGAAGCTTTCATCTGAGCTTATCGTGTACTTGGGTATTCTAAAAGGTCTGTGGAAAAAACACCCCGTTTTCGAGGTACATCACTCGCATACGATTTAATTAAGAAAAAAAATTCACTGTTTTTCCTGCGATTATCTTGTATAACGTACTGGGCATGTGCACGAACCTGTTCGAACCTGTTCGAGCTCACCATTAGAGTTCGGCACTTGCTCGAACGTACCAAACTGTTCGAACTGTTCGAACCCGCCGAACTGTTTAAACACTTAGAAAGGCTTGTTCGAAGCTGCCGAATGTTGTAATGTGAATTGTAGCACGAGTATTAGTACGCGAATACTTCCTAGAGGTCTAGCATGACCGGAGCGTATCTTTCGCGATCCAGGTCTACCCTGAAGACTGTATCGACGTCTAGTGACAGGAGTGCTTTTCACGAGATCTGGTATGTGCGAATAATAAAAATATTGAATAATACATTATGAATTGCATATGAATAACTTAATTCGAAATTTGCATTCAATATTCGAATATTTCGAATAATTCCATTTTTTATGAATATTCATGAATACTTTTGAATAATTCGACCATGAAAGTGTAAGACCATATGCGATCAGGGCTGCGCAAAATACTCGAAAATACTCAAAATGCAAAATACAAATACTAAGGGAGAGCGGGGCAAAATGGTGCGGCGAGGCGAAACGGGGTAAAAAGTCGGGATGTACCGATGATGCAAACATCGGGATGTATCGATGGGGCAAAGTGGATGGTGGGGCAAAACGGGGCAAAGTCACGATGTATCGATGGGACAAAATGGCCAAAAAAAATCTGGACGCTTCGATGTGGCAAAACGGGGCAAAAAAATCGGGATGTATCGAAGGGGAATAAAATCGGGATGTATCGGTGGAGCAAAACGGCGCAAAAAATCGGGATGTATCGATGGGGCAAAATGGGCTAAAAAAATCTGGACGCTTCGGTGTGGCAAAACGGGGCAAAAAAATCGGGATGTATCGATGTGGAATAAAATTGGAATGTATCGATGGGGAATATAATCGGGATGTATCGATGAGGGAAAAAATCAGGATGCATCGGTGGGGCAAAACGGGGCAGAAAATCGGGATGTATCGATGGGGCAAAACGGGGCAAAAAATCGGGATGTGTCAGTGGGGCAAAACGGGGCAAAAAATCGGGATACATCGGTGAAGCATACGGGGAAAAAATCGAGATGTATCGATGGGGCAAACAATCGGGATCCATTAATGGGACAAAACGGACAAAAAATCGGGAGGCATCATGGGACAAAAAATGGGGATGTATCGATGGCGCAAGACGGGAAAAAATCGGGATGAATCGGTGGGACAAAAAATCGGGATGTATCAATCGGACAAAAAATTGGGATGAATCGGTGGGGCAACACGAGGTAAAAAAAATCGGAATATATTAATGGGGCAAAACGGGGCTAAATATCAGGATGTCTCGATGGGACAAAATGAAGCAAATAATCGAGATGTATCGCCAGGGCAACAAATCGGGAAAAGTATCAGTGGGGCAAAAAATCAGGATGCATCGGTGGGGAAAAACGGGGCAAAAAAATTCGGGATGTATCGATGGGGCAAAAAATCAGGATGATGCATTAATGGGGCGAAACGGACAAACAAATGAGTATGTATCAATGAGACAAAACGGACAAATAATCGGTATGCGTCGATGGGACAAAATGGGCCAAAAAAAGTCGAGATGCATCGGTGTCGCAAAACCAGGCAACAAATCGGGATCTATCGATGGTGGAAATTCCCCGGTTTTTTCCCTCGGATTTTTGCCCCATCGATGCATCCCGATTTTCTGTCCCGTTTGCTTCACCGATGTATCTCGATTTTTTACCCCGTTTTGCCCCGTTAATACACCCCAATTTTTTGCCCCATTGATACATCCCAATTTTTATGCCCCGTTTTGTCCCGTCGATGCATTCGAATGTTTTTACCCCGTTTTGCCGTATTGATACATCCCGATTTTTTTGTCCCACCGATGCTTCCCGATTTTTTGCCCCATTTTGCCCCGTTGATACATTCCGATTATTGCCCCGTTTCGCCTCACCGATGAATCTCCATGTTTTTGCCCCGTTTTGCCCGGTCGGTACATTCCGATTTTTTGCCCCGTTTTGCTCCGTCGTCGCATACCAATTTTTTGCTCCGGTTTAGCGTATCGACGCATCTCGATTTTTTGTCCCGCTTTACGCCGACGATGTATTAGGATTTTTTTCCTCGTTTTGCCACACCGATGCATCCCGATTTTTTTCCCCGTTTTGCCCCATCGATACATCCCGATTTTTTTCTCCGTTTTGTCCCTTTAATGGATCCCGATTTTTTGCCCTATCGATACATATCGATTTTTTGTTCCGTTTGTTTCACCAATGTATCAGGATACCTTCCCCAATGGATCAGGATTTTTTTACCCCGTCGTTCCACACCGAAGCGTCCCGATTTGTTTGGCCCATTTTGCCCCATCGATACATCCTGATTTTTCCCCTGCTTTGCCACACCGAAGCGTCCCCATTTTTTGCACCGTTTTGCCCCGTCGATGCATCCCGATTTTTCGCCCCATCGATACATCCTGATTTTTTACCCCGTTTCACCTCATCGCCCCATTTTGCGCCGCTCTCCCCCAGTATTTGTATTTTGTATTTTTAATATTTTCCAGTATTTTGCGCACATCTTATCGCATATGGTCTTACACTTTAATGTTCGAATTATTCATAAGTATTCATAAATGTTCATTAAAAATTGAATTTTTCGAAATATTCGAATATTCAATTTAAATTTCGAATTAATGTATTCATATTCAATTCATAATTAATTATTCAATATTTTGATTCTCCGCACATGCTTAGATCCCGAGAAAAGCACTCCTATTACTAGACGTCGATATAGTTTTCAGAGTAGACCTGGATCGCGATACGCTCCGGTCAAGCTAGACCTCTACGAAGTTTTCGTGTACTAATACTCGTGCTACAATTGACATTACAATGTTGAGCAGCTTCGAACAAGCCTTTCTAAGTGTTCGGTCGTTCGGTCGACAGTTCGAATCGTTCAACGAGTTCCAATCGTTCCCGTTCGAACCGTCGAACAGTTCGAACAGTTCGACAGATTCGAACAGTTCGAACAGTTGGCCAGCTTCGAACGGCTCTGCGACTATTCGAACAAAGCGGGTTTGTGCACATGCCTAAAATTATGTGCTGAAATATTTATGCGGGTCATTGTATTACAAAAATCACCTTTGTTGTAATATAAAAAAGCTTATATGCATCGGGAAATAAAAAAAATAGCGATGCTGTGGTGCCATAACCTCTCGAGACATCTGTTACATGCGGAGTGCGGGCACCGCAAAAATATTGCAAACTTCACCGCGATAATAATTGTATATCTTCAACCTTCAAATAATTTTAAATCGCTTATGCATAATGCGCCGTGAATGGAGAAGTCAATTGATTTGATATGACTGGCTGATCGTAATGATGTTTCGGTAATAGTGAGTTCCGCGAAGAGCTCCGAGAGTGACGGGTGAGGTTCCGCCCTTGGAGGAGCTGACGCCACGGACAACTTGGAGGCGCCCGCGCCTCCAAGTTGTCCGTGGCGTCAGCTCCTCCCTTCCGTGGTCATTGTCGATGGGTTTTGGCGTCTTCCGTAGCTTATTTTAATAATTTCACAATATTGATTTTTACAAGAATGTTCCAAATAAACAGTTTACTCTGATCGTTTTCGATTTAAAGTATAGGAATTAAGAAATTTGAATGAAGTTCCTACGTGGGTTCTATCAAAAGTTATAAACTTGATTAATAAATTTGTTTTCAATATTGCTAATAAATTCCTGATTTTTTACGAATAATTGTTTAACTTCACTGAAATTATAATAATTACCCTAAATATTTTTTTCGGACAATATTGACTAATTCCCTACTATTGACTATTCTATTATCTATTCGTATTGACTGTAAAAATCTGGTTTTCTCGTATTAATTAATAATGTTTTAAATAATGTTTTATTAACCACGTAACCGAAATTATTCAATAAAATTAATAAACATTAATTCTACTTGGATAATAATTATACAAATATTTTCTGACCATATTTCCACGACTGTTCCATTCTTGCGTTGTTTTTATTAACAATGATTGGATATATTTATAATAATGATTTGAATAATTATCCCCTGAGAGGTGCTGCACTCGTTAGTGCCGACGGTGATTTTTCCAATCCGTCGCCTCGAGATAGTCACACCTATTCTCTAGCTGCACCGTTGTGTGCATCCGTGCATTGCCTCGCGATGCATGTTGAAGCGATAAGGTACCGTCTCCGAACGCACACGCAAAGGACTCATAATCCAAATGCCTTTTGCGTTTCAATTAATACATAGGGTTCATCAAGTAGCTTAAGGTATCGTCGCTGCCGATGATACGTCTCGAGCAACCTGAATATACCACTTGATTGACTTTTTTCTAGTTATGTTACTGTTACTATCCCGATCACTGAATAGAATCATTCACTGACAGCTGACGCATAATTAATTACTGAACACGTCATCGATCCTTAACGATTATTTGGGTTCTACGAATTTTTCTGACCCTCCTTCCACTATTATTTTATTACCGAATTTCGCAGATTTTCAGTCAGTTGCATCGGTGAATTTGTCCGAAACTTCACAGAATATAAAAGTATTGTTGAAATTTCGATCCGATGCTTCGTTTCAGGAAAGATCGGGAAAAATCGAGAATTTAATTCACGTATTTTTATCGTAGTTCGAACTTTTCACGGATCATGATCATCATCTCTCAGAATCCGCCGAACAGTTACGGTCATAACCAAGTGCGTTGGAAAGCTTGGGTAGGCATTTTATGGTAAAATGTTATGAGAATTCCGATTCGAAGCATCGTTTCCGAGATAATCGCGTGCAAAGATTTACTTCTGGTATATTGGGATATAACTACTTGGGAGCATCGCGCTAATAAAACTCGCTTACAAAACTTCATTTTTTTAAAGTACTTGGCATCGAGACGTTGAGGAGACCCTTGATAAAAGACTCTGTATAGACTATAGTGAAATTCGACGACCTGTGTGCGAGAAAAAAAGTTAATATTCAGTCGAAGAACCCTCGCTAGGAAATCATTATATCCGAAAAACGATAAGTAGTAATTACGGTATAGACGGATGTGTGTGTCAGCGTAGCATAAGCTATATTCGAGTGAACCATTGTTCAAATATTATTCTTCATGTTATCCCATATTTTATATTGCAGTATTAAAAATACAGTAATCTTGAGTTTCATTTCTTAACGCGATTATAATTTTATTTGCATCGATTCATAATTTTATTTCGCCTTTCAGCTACTTGAAAACCGGGCCCACAACAAATAATTCAATATTAGATTCACTGTAAAAAAATAATGCAAATTTAATGTAACGAAGAATTTGAAATTCATAAACTCGGCACATTACACGAAAATTAATGTACCGTACATTAATCGCTATAATAATTATAAGGTTTTCAGGTTACGTGCGTTAAACAATTACTAAATGAACAAAAGCAAGTTAATTGCTTATTGCGTATTCTGATCAATCAAACATATTCTTAGTTGGGACAATGAAACGATTATTTTAATGCTGATGTATACATCACAAACCGTACAAAAACGTCTAGACCTTACTTGAAATTTCATGAGCCGCATTCACAAAAAACAGAAAACACACTTTAAAGGCATGGCGTATCATTTTTACGTTTTTGAAATAAAGTATTTTGTGTTGGATTTCAAGATACCGGTACTCGAAAACACTACAGCGAAATTCATTTTTCGAATACAAGTATTGAAATTTACAATCGAGTGTTTGAACCTACGAATTTTCTGTGATTTTCAAATACCAACGTCGAAGAATTTTAAAAGAAGAATGCGCTTAATTTTTTAAACTCCTTTAATTGAAGTTCAAGCCACAATGACAACGTAAATTCTATAAACTTTTATTTAAATTTTAATAATGGTATATCAATTTCCAAAAAAGTTCTTTAAATTTCGAAAAAAACGTTCTTTAAACATAGTTTTAAGGAACAAGTTCTGCAACTTTAATGAAGACATAATTCATTTTAATGTACATGACATGAATTTTACTGAAGATTTGCAAATTTGCAGTGTGCGGTACATTAATTTTCATTTAATGTACCAAGTTTGTAAATTTCAAGTTCTTCGGTACATTAAATTTACATCCTTTTTTCTACAGTGTGCCTGATCTATATACGACTGGGGGATAACACTTTAAATTTAATTTAAACGCCGTATTATGTACTCCCAACAACAGCTTTGTCACCATTACTACCACCACTACGAAAGTCACCATCGTCGCCGGTAGCGAGTGATGCTACTACCAGATCCTCACCACTCCTCCACCGACATCAAGTAGTGTCACAAACCATACTTTCCTAACGCTCACCCTATGTGCAACAGCCCCCTTGTGAACGGAGAACTGGACTACTTTCAATGGGGCTTTCGCCCTTTGTCGTTATCATAATACGCTTCTCTGCGTTCAATTTTTTTTTTTACTTGTTTATCTTTTGAAACGGAGAAGAAGCAGCAAGCGAGACTTTCACCGCGGACGAAATGATTTTGCTACATAAATATTGGCTCGATTTCAAGCTACACCTTTTCATTTGGCGTGGTGCGCGATGGGTTTTGTGAATATAGAAGGCGTTCGTCGTCGTGGACTATGGGTGCGGGACGTGCCTGCTGTGTAGTATATCCGCAATCTGCTGGTGCATGTGTACATACATAGGCACGTTGTTGTCGTCGTCGCTCACCTCCCCAACCTCCTTACCGTCAACGACGACGTGCCCCGTTAAAAGCATCATTCGTAGATTCACCTCATTCCCTATATCGCCACCCCTTAAACTCTTCTTCAGGCTGGCCGTCTCAGCATTGACATCGACAGTCAATTATTCCTGAGTGCATTCATACTCCGAGTATTGAATGTAAGAAAAATAGATAAACACTCGGTGTGAATTCAATTAGTGTACGTCGAGTTCTGCAATGGTAAAAAATGGTTTCAGCGGTGGCTATGCGGATATAGAAGGTATACAATTTAAGAGGACGATAAAAAATATAATAATGTCTGTTTCGGGGTATCTGTCAAAATTTTTATGATATTTCATAATTGTTTGTTTTATATAATATACTATGTGGAATATTAGAAAATGTATTGTTTTCGGTTACTTTACAAAGACGTATTTCTTGATTGGTATATTAAGGCAGTAGTCTGCTTTACAGGCTTCAAAAAATCGATTTTTCGTTTTTGTCTTAAATCTATTCCAAAACTATCCAAGAATATGTGTTCAAAATTTTAGAGGCCAATTTGACATATTTTCGAAGCTAGATCAGTTTTAGTGGCCGAGCGTCGAGCAGGTGCGAATGCTCGGGCAGACCCGAGCGCGCGCGCTCCACCTCTTAAATAGCAATCCTTACGGGGACGAGTGCACAGTGACGAAAAATGAGTGTGTTGGACACGTGCAAAAGCGTATGGGTACTCGTTTACGGAATAAAAGAAAAACCGAGAAACTTGGAGGAAAGAACGGGCTAACGGAGTCTCATCAAGAAATTGACGATTTACTACGGTCTGGCAATTCGTCGAAACGTGAACTCAGTTGAAGGTATGAAGAGAGCTATTATGGCAACATTAGACCATTATTGTTCCACCGATAAAAATCCTCGGCATAAAAATTGTCCAGAAGGCCCGGAGAGTTGGTGCGAATGGCGCAAGGCTAAAGCGGCGAATAATCTGGCATCTTTCAAGCACCCGGCAAGATTAATTAATGATAATGTAGAGAAGCACATTCGTCCAATTTACGATGATCTTTCAAATGAGGATTTATTGACGCGGTGCTTAGGCGGACACACTCAAAATTCGAACGAATCGTTCAATTCGATTGTGTGGCGCCTAAATCCGAAACACGTAAATTCCGGCTATAAAATCGTCGAAATAGCAGCAAATATGGCTACAGGCATTTTCAACGAAGGTTATTCAGCTGTGCTTTCTACCATGCAGCTCCTCGATATTGTCATCGGGCAGCAATGCAAAAATTTTGCTGACACCGTCGATGCTGAGCGCATAACGCGGGAGAACCGGCGCGCATCACTTTCCAGCAAGGAGGCTCGTACAGCTCGAAGATCGGAAAGCCTCCGCCAAAACGAGTTTTTTGAAGAAGAGGAAGGATTATTGTATGGCCCGGGGATAGCCGATTAACATCTAATTAGTGTAAGTATCCAAAAACTTACATTTTTTTGGACCGAAAACTTTACAGCCCGTTTTCTCGAGTTTTCATTTTCACAAGTTTTGGAAAACGGTGCCGGCGATAGTAAAAACAATATATGTCCGATCGAAAAAAACCAAAGTGATCTAGCTTCAGTATTGAATTATCTTCTATTTGAACTAAAAAAGTTGGACAAAAGTACTATTTAAATTACTTGTTTTGCAACTTGAAGTGAATTTTTTTTTTTCAAAAAAGTGAATTTTTTTTTCAAACTTCGAAAAAATTTGGAATTTCGTCATTTCTTCGGTATTTTTTTAGTTCATACAGAAAAGGAACTTATAAAAACTAAAAAAAAATTTAGTTCCACTGTTTCAGATGCATCGCACGACCTCCATCACCGGCACCGATTTACGAGTGCACACTCCAGGCGCCCCAGAAAAATCATTACAACTTTGGCAAATTTCAATAATTTGTAATAATAAAAATTGTTTTTTAAAGCTTGAATATAATATACTATCGTCTCAAAATTTCGTTTACCGCAATCATTTCCTTCCCTTTCAAAAAAATTGTTGAAAAAACGCTTTTTTTCGGCTCCTAAAGCAGACTACTGCCTTAATGGGCTGAGCCCAATTATACGAGCAATACGTAAAGGTATCGGCCAAAAGAACGATAGCAGATTGAGAGAGTATGCTACAGAACTAAGTGAATATATTCGCCGAACAAAGCGAAAGAATAATAATAAAATAAGTCTTATAAAATGTGAAAATAACAAAAAATTTGGTCTCTCAATATTTTAAGAGCAATAAGTGTCATAGCTAACTCGACGATAATATACGAATTGGGCAGAATAAACGTAAATTAGACTCAGGTAGATAATTATTTATACCGCATTGACGCCAATTTCCACGACTCGCGGAACACCACGTTGAAATTTAATCGAGCAGTGAGTTTCACCCCTCTGCTTTCGGCCCTTCAAATCTGCTCTAGCCGCCACAAGCTGCTCACCCTGCACAATCTGATCATTTTTAATCTGGATGAGCCGTTCCCCCTACTTGAGTTGATGACGATTTTTGAATACCAAAAGAGTATCGGATCTGGATTTGAACATGATGACTAGAGGCCGAGGACGTTCACCGACCACCGTCGCAAGATTTACATAGGCAAACAGATGCTCCAATTCTGGCGCAATATACAGGGGCAGACGAGATAGCAAGTAGCTCCAGAATTCAAGTGACATGTTGATGACATTCGCCCCTATTTTGTTCCGATCTTCAAGCTCAAGGAGTATATTCTCATGAGACAAAGAAGATTGACGATGCTCAACCAACTGCGCCTTAAGATTTAGGCTCAAAGTTTCCACAGCATCTGCACGTTAAATAAGATCATTGACTCATTTATGTGCAAATATGTGGATTTTCACGGAATAGTTGTTACAAACTGATTAGCATCGAACAATTTATAACAATAAGAACCATACAGTAATTTTCCTCTCTAAATGAACGTATAGTTTTGGTACACACAATATTTAGTGACGCCCGGCTAAAGTTGATATGCCCGAAATAATTATTACAACTTAACCAAGTAAGTAATTTCTTGTTAACGATCAGTTTCATGTTAGATTTACTAATTATTAATTCAGGCGATACAAATATTATTTCACACCAAATAAAGTGAATGTATACCGCGGAATACGTACGCCCAATATGTTGCTTGGCAAGTATCTGGCAGCTCGTGGTAAGCTGTTTCGGTCATTGGCATGCGTATGGCAAAGCGTGGCTTAATTCTGGCTTATGAAACAAGCTTTGATAGCCAGACCCTCGTCACGGATGGCAACTTTTTGGATAGGCCAAGGTGGACTTACCCTTGGGCTTGACTTACCCTTGGGCCGAAAACTAGGCCGGCCACACGGTAGGTATTCCTTGGTCGGTCCTCGGCTCGGCCAGACCCTACGTTATCACTTCGCCGTAAAAAAAATGAGTTGTCCGTGGTATGTATTTGGGCATGCCACACCGTGGCTAATATTTGGCAGGTGTTTCGCTTGGCCGAACACTACAATATTTTGCCTCTGGAAAATATTTGGGCATGCCACGATGGCGATTATTTGGCTGATCCTTAGCTCAGCCAAGTATTGGATAATATGGGTATGCCATGCCGTAGCGATTATTTGACTCCTACTTTGCTAGACCAAACATCACACTATCACGAGTCTCTAGAAAGCATGTAGGCATGCCAACATATCAATCTAAGATGATTAATCCCCAGCGAAAATTACGGGTTGTATTAAAGAAGATTAAAATATCATCTTTTTTTCTAACGTTTTACAATAGCTGTTAAAAATATAAAACGATCGAAATTTACGGGGAGAAATTTTATAATTTTCGATTTCTAAGATTTTTAAGACCTTTCATTCCAAGTCCTTCCAATTTTACGAATGTTGTGAACATTTATTTCCACGGTCACCTGATAATCTTATTCACGATCCTAAATTGCATACGAGGCATTCCATATCAATTCAACCACAAAAAAAAAAAAAAAAATTCCCAAAAAATTTCTAAAAATCGGGATAGTTCATTCGAGTTTTAAACACCAAGTTTCAATTTTTTTTGAATTTTTTATGACGAGATATTGCAATTTTCTTAATTTTAATGAAAACAATAATATCTCGGGAACGGTTAGCCGTATCAAAAATTCTAAAAAACGAAAATTTGCGGTTTTTGATGACCCACAAGAAAAAAATTTATTCAAATTTAATTCAGTAAGTTTAGACCACATTTTACCGCAAAATCATCGAAAATATTTTTTTTACGGGAAGGACACTCGATGTCGTCATAAGAATAATTTTTTTACATTCTGTAAGTGAATAACGCACGTTCAGTATTTTTTTTATCATGGGATGCGCATTCGTTCATAAGTTACAGCAGTTTCAATTATTTAAATCGCATATTCGATTATAGTTCGATTTTCAAACATCAACTTGATTTGGTCGTGTGTTACAGGAGATCAAATTTGTGTTTGTATTCTGTGAGAGAAAATTATAGTTTCGTTACAATACAAAAGGATTAACCGATATTCGCAGCAATTATGACTTCTTTAAAAAAAAAAAATTATTTTGAAGATATGAAGCTTTTTTTATATTTGATGTATTTGCAATATTTTTTTTCTCAAGAAAGCCAATCGTTTTTTTATTTTTAAAAATTTCCCCGAATTGTTGATATGAAAAACGAATTTTCGGTATTTTTTATTTTATGGGATTTTCAATCGGTATATGTAATTTTACCGATTTTGTTAATTAATAAAATCGATAAAATCACATATTACCGATTGAAAATCCCGTAAAATAAAAAATACCGAAAATTCGTTTTTCATATCCACAATTCGGGGAAATTTTTAAAAATAAAAAAACGATTGTCTTCTTTAAAAAAAAAAATTATTTTGAAGATATGAAGCTTTTTTTATATTTGATGTATTTGCAATATTTTTTTTCTCAAGAAAGCCAATCGTTTTTTTATTTTTAAAAATTTCCCCGAATTGTTGATATGAAAAACGAATTTTCGGTATTTTTTATTTTATGGGATTTTCAATCGGTATATGTAATTTTACCGATTTTGTTAATTAATAAAATCGATAAAATCACATATTACCGATTGAAAATCCCGTAAAATAAAAAATACCGAAAATTCGTTTTTCATATCCACAATTCGGGGAAATTTTTAAAAATAAAAAAACGATTGTCTTTCTTGAGAAAAAAAATATTGCAAATACATCAAATACAAAAAAAGCTTCATATCTTCAAAATAATTTTTTTTATAAGATGTCGGATAATTGCTGCGAATATCGGTTAATCCTTTTGTATTCTAACGAAACTATAATTTTCTCTCACAGAATACAAACACAAATTTGATCTCCTGTAACATAGGACCAAATCAAGTTGATGTTTGAAAATCGAACTATAATCGAATATGCGATTTTAAAAATTGAAACTGCTGTAACTTATGAGCGATTGCCCATCCTATGATTAAAAAAATACTGAACGTTCGTTATTCACTTACAGAATGTGAGGAAATGATTCTTATGACGATATCGAGTGTGCTTCCCGTAAAACAAATATTTTCGATGATTTTGCGGTAAAATGTGGTCTAAACTTACTGAATTAAATTTGAATAAATTTTTTTCTTATGGCTCATCAAAAACCGCCAATTTTAGTTGTTTAGAGTTTTTGATACGGCTAACCGTTCCCGAGATATTATTGTTTTCATTAAAATTAAGAAAATTGCAATATCTCGTCATAAAAAATTCCAAAAAATTTGAAACTTGGTGTTTGAAATTCGAATGAATTATCCCGATTTTTAGAAATTTTTTGGGAATTTTTTTTTTGTGGTTGAATTGATATGGAATGCCACATATAAAATTATATCGACGGCAATGAAGGAGACGAACGTATCCAAAATATATTTGCAAGTTAGATGATGTGAGATACGCCCTTCGTTTCTTAGCCATAGATGTCTTTCTTTCGAGCAAAGATGTCTTTCTTGCGTTAATTTTATATAACATTCTAAATTCGTTCAACAAATAATAAAACAAGATCCATTTTTCACTCGATACACATTTTTTACAACCGGCGATTTGTTTTTTTTTTTTCTCATTCGAGTGGCTTCATAAGACGATGGAGGCACAGCTGTATAGTAACATTCATTTTGTTTCTGACTACCTGGATGTAAGTCTATCTGCGGACCAATCAAATTTTTATCAGAATTTGTCTTGAATTTATTTTTCGTGTTTCAATAATTTTTTGCAATTTTTTCGTATTTAAAGAAAAGTACCAGAACAAATGCATAAAGAAATTCAAAGGTCAATACCAAAACTACATTTCATATGTAAAAGACAGGCAAGATTCACTGCGATCCGAAGACTTGTAGAAAACTTATTGTGTTTTCAGACGGGACAGACAGACAGATGGACAGAAATTGGAAGATGCTTTTTTCGTATTCTGGGACATACAAAACATGTTTCTAGACTATAATGTGAGCGTTGATTTTTTCTTTTTTATTACAATACTTTCTCTTCTTACATACTTCGTACGGGATGAGATAGTAAAAATTAAGTTGTTCTCAATAGTAAGTGCGCAATCGTTAATAATATGTTAAAAATGATAAACAAATGTTCAAAATATTCCGTTGAAAATTTTTATTGAGATAGCTGAATGAATAGTTTCGAGAACTTCAGACATACCGATGATCTAACGTCTGAAGGGCATACAGACATACAGACTATGCTTCTACACAGCTTAATCGCCTTATGGCATTAAACCGTCGATGTTATAATATCTCGCTAATAGTTCAACGGTTAAAAAATAGTATTTCCTTATAAATTTAAGAAAGTTATGTTAAGAACGATACTTCGTTTTATCAAACTAATCGTGAGATTTTTAAAATATGTTCTGGAATTGACGAATTGATTCGATATCACCAATTAGTTTCGTTTTTAATTGACTAATTTTTCATTAATAGTTCCATCAAGAACCATTGTTACCTCTTCAACTAGATTTTTTTTCACTACATCAATCATGTATTTTAGTTTCTCGTGATAAGGCGTTGACTAACTGTAAATAAATATTTGATTGGATACATTAAATACTTATTCATAATATCTAATATAGCAGATTGTCGCGAGTCAAGTAAAATTCCCTGGAGTACATTTAGTGTTACTTTGAAGTACACGGAAATTGAAATGATGGGTGCTGCATGTACTTGTCAACCATACGTCAAATCACTATATCATACGTTTCTTGTTTCAATTTCTTGAAACAATTTGAAGGGAATTTCTTGTTTCACCTTAAACATCTGTGATGATGCACGGAAAAAATAATAGTAGTAGCAAATGAATACATTCTTCCAACAAGTACATATTCCATAGGGTGTAGCTCATTTCGATTGAGTCAACTTCAAAATTCGAGTCACCTTGAAAAAATAGTCGATGGGTAAAACAAAATAATATTCAATTATCACTACGATGACATTCGTTTGAACGTCGACGAGCACTGGATCGGTTGAGTTGAACTTTTTTTTACAGGACCTGATTTTTTTCTCTATGTACAATTTAGTCAAATTTCAGCCATGTGGTAAAATTTTATGGATTTTTTTTTAATTGCTAAAAATGGTCTAATTTGAAAATGCATAAAATGCTTTCGCATAGAAGATGCTTCACGAATAAAGGAACATTATAAGAAAGCGATATGAAAATTTTAATTTCCAACTTTTATCAGAAAGCGATGTAATAATTTCAATTTTCAACTTCAAAAAAAGTTTAATATGGCATTGTAAAGGCAATCAGATAAATAAGGCCCACTTTATGATGGGTTAAACGGACATAATTTAATTCGTCTTTATTCAGTTTGGTTTAAACAATTGTAATGTATCACTTTTGGAGGCTTACGGCTCTTGGTTCAAAAGTGTCGTTATGTGAGTTTTTTGCTCACTTATGTATGAAGGCAGGTGCTGTAGAAATAAAAATTCAAGTAATTGATTCTAATTGTCAATTTAAATATTTTGGTTTTATTTTAAACACAAAATAATTTGCTCGCTGGTATTTGGAGTTTTGGAACCTCATTAATTAATGACGAGTAATATCTTGACAATTTTGTTCGGAATAAATCCTAACTAATAAAGAGAAACAGAAAAGGGTTATGAAAAGAGATGAAAGCCGTCACTCCCGTTCCCGAGAGCAGTCGCCGTCGCTGTTTTTCGGTAAAGGGGTAACCCAAATAATGACTATTATCCGTGTTTCGAGGGAAGATTTGCCGATGCTGGCTTTTGGAATGAGTCTTGGTCGTGCACGTTGTTGCTGCTCGGCCAAGAATGATTTTTGGAACTTTCCGGCCGCCTTTTATACCCATTCGGCCTGGTTTGCAGACGGCTAGCCCAATACCCCTTCCATGCCCCGATGACATCAATGTGACATAGAAGCCGTCTCTTTTCCTTCACTCCCGAATAGTCCTTGCGGCTGACGCAACTCTCACGTGTCGGGCGTGTGATTTAAGGTGCTGACTCGAGGAGTGAGCGCCTATCTCGCCCGCTCTCTGAAATCAGCAGGCCGATGGTTCATGAGATCGTGCATCAACAGACCATCTGTTGGGGAATCAATATACGGCCGAACATTGGCCTGAAATCGGCTCACCAATAATTCATAAGATCATGCATCAACCGAGACAACGGTGGGTGAATCTGTATTCGGCTGAACATCGGCCTAAAATTGCAAAATCAATATTTGGTGAGTTCATGGTAGGCTGAACACTGGCGTCAAATCAACAAACTAACAATTGGCGAGTCGATACTTGATTAAGCATTGGCCGCCAATTGTCAAACCAACCAATGGTTAGCAACTACTCGGCCGAACATTGGCCTCAAATCGACTAACCAATAATTGGCGGGTCGAACACGGCCAACCATTGGCTGCAAATTATCAAACCAACCATCGGCGAGTCAATACTTGGTATTGGCTCGCCAATACCAAGTATTGGCCCAATATTGGCTCAGCGTTGGGGATTCGACAACCGCCACGCCAACACCAGCCCGATCATCGGCCACGTCTGTTCCATCGGCAAAAGCTACATGGGACGTTCTGGGTATTCCGCGTTGATCTCCGATATTCTGTAAGATAACACTTTCGGAGGCTTACGCGTCCCAGGTGCGGATAGCCGACGCTCCGAGTATGGCCGACGATTAAGTTTTAGTCGGCAGCAGGTTGGCGGCCGATGATCAGATCTCGGCAAATGCCCAGCATCGGCTAAACTGTCGATTGACAACCACTCCAACGTTGGGCTCAATAGTTGGCAAAACGCTGCTTACCACAGTTGAGCCGGCGCTGGCGTAACGTCATAATGATGCGTGTTTGCCGATATCAAGTGGCCATTCGCTCATGACGTCGAACGACTTTGGCCCAGTACCTGCTAACGACGTTCAGCCAACGTCCAACACCAAACAGTTATAAACAATGATTTTTTTTTTTAAATTTGCGCGACTGTTGAATCCTTTTTTATTATGCCAGATCCCTTTATTATAGTTTTATTTACAGTACTTTGGTGCAGACAGCCTAAGTTTCATCGATGCTATTAATTAAAGTGTGAATACAAAAATGAAATGACAAAACTTACACAATTTAAAGCAATTGGTAAGTTAATATTAGATGGAGATGCAGTAGATATGCAGCTTATCCCTTAATAACATCCCTGCTTATCCCTTATATATAAGATTCGAAAAAAAACTTTCAAGGTGAGCATAGCCGAGCGCGTAAGAACATCGACTAGTAGTCCCGGGGTCATGGGTTCGAGCCCCCATTACCGACGAAAAAATGTATTCTGCTAATTCCAATGTGTGAAGAGAAAAAAATGAAAAAAAGTAATTGCAGGATGATAAAAGAACATTTAAAAATCGGACAGATCGATAAAAAAAAATTTTATTGCTTATTAATATTTTTGATTTAACGTTGGCTGGACATCGGCAGCCAACATTGGGGCAACGTCGTTTGACAATGTAGGGCCGATGTTATCATCCCAAGGTTAAATGGTAGTCGGGCCTACGTTGGCGACCAGAGTCGGGTCGACTTACTAACTCAGGCGGTCATAGTTGGTCCAACGTCAGCCCGGCTCTAGAACTGCACCTGGGGTCTTTGCTCCAAAAGCGACATTGTGTGAGATTTTTGCTCACTTTTATATTTGTGAGGGTGGGTGCTGTGAAATAAAAATTCGTGTGATTGATTCTAAATGTCAATTGAAATATGTTCTTCTTTATTTGAATACAATTCTTTTTCCAATAATCGGTAATTATACAGAAAAATTAAGTATTGTGGCAGAGATTTTCGTTGCGAAATTAATCCCAATTAATAAAAAAAATAAGTTTATGGGTTAAGAAAGACAGACGGCGGCAGTCTCTCCCGGCAGTGAAAGAAGTCGCCGACGCTGTATTTGAAGAACGGGTTAACAAACGGTGGCAGTCTCTCCCCTCCCCGAGTCTCCCGTCGCCGACGCTGTATTAAGGTAAAGGGTAACTTAATCAGCGGCAGTTATCTCTGTCCCCAGCGAAAATCACCGATTCTTCGTTCGGAAGGAAACTTAGGAGTGCTCGCGATTGCTGCCCAGCTAAGAGTGATTCTCTATGCTTTCGGGCCGCCTTTTATACCAAATCTGCGGTGTGCACACGGCACGATATGGTACTCCTACCTTGCCTCTTCTGACGCCAGAGTGACGTCCCTTCCCTCGCCTCCCGAGATCATGCGCGGCTGACGCAATACTCGCATGTTTACCGCGTGATCGAAAGTGCACGGTAGATCCCGGGGTAAGACCGGTTGCTCCGTTGCTGCTGACTCGGCGGACAATCCGCTGTATCCTTCGCACTCTACCTTAACGGCCCGATTCATTTCCGAGCTATTTGGAGATGATGGGGCAGGCTTTTTGTGAACGTCACAATCCATCGTGCCCGTGCGGTTACGAGAGACTAGATAAAACGGGTATGGGTTTTCGACAACCGTTTCACAATATTTACTAACAATTTTTTATCGACAATATTATTTCGTCATTTGAAAACACAATATTGACCAAGATTGGTGTCATTTGATTTATATTTGACAATTTATTGTTTAAACAATATTTAGTAAAAATTTTTTACTGACAATATTGTTCCATTACTTAAAAAAGACAATATTGACCAAGTTTAGTTCGTTCATATTATTCGGTTCATATGTGACAATTTATTTTGTTAAATAATAGACGCGAAGTCTTACCCCACATGACATCGAATCTCGTGACTGATGGTCAATCTCAACATCCGCCGAACAGTTTTGATCGTAACTTAGCGCGTTGAAAAGCTTGGATCCGAATTATATAGTAAAAGTGTCGTTGACATTTCGATCCGGTGTTTTGTTTTCAGGATAATAGAGTACAAAGAACGTGAAAAAGCGTGAACTGAACTCACATATTTTTATCGTAATTCGGATCTTTCATGGGTCGTGATCATCGTATCTCAGGATCCACCGAACAGTTTACCGAAAAAAGTTATCAGAATTTCAATCCAATGCTTCATTTCCGAGACAATATAGTGCAAATATTCATTTCCGTCATATTGGAGTATAACTAGGGGAAAACCGCTTAAATTGGTCCTCCGCGTAAATTGGGCCATGACAATATCTCGAGGAAGAAACATTTTTAAGAAACATCCCGGCATGGACACTTTCGTGTGACATACCCAAGATTAGAGCATGAAGATATAGCGAAATTCCAAGTGTTCCACGGAAGGTGCAAGCGCCGATAGATTTTGGTACCGTTTGATGTAATTTTTCGCCTCACTTTGTAAGGGTTCTGCAATTCCCATAAGAGAGTAAATGGAATAACCTGCATATTTTTGAAATCGTTATTCAATTGCGAAATTTTTGGTATCCTATTAAGTTTATTTTTCTCTCTTAGATGCTGTAAAATATGAGATTTAAGAAAAAATGAACTATGTGCTTAAATTGGACATCCCTCTTACGCTTAAATTGGACCATTTTGATTCAATAACATCGTTGCATGAATACAATGCTAGGGAGAAAGTAAACCTTTTAGCCATACATTTATGCTTGGAATTTCAATAGCAATGACCGAGAATGTTAAAGTTTGTTGAAAACGTAAAGAAACTGCTAATGAAAAGTGACCGGCTCCGAACCGTGGCACCGTGGCACAAAACTATTATCAATTAATTTTTTTCGAAAAAAATTAATTAATTATTGTGTCAAAATTTGTATAACTGGAAAATTCTGATAAAATTCTGATAAAATTCTGATAAAATTCTGATAAAATTCTGATGAAACTCTGATGAAACTCTGATGAAACTCTGATGAAACTCTGATGAAACTCTGATGAAACTCTGATGAAACTCTGATGAAACTCTGATGAAACTCTGATGAAACTCTGATGAAACTCTGATGAAACTCTGATGAAACTCTGATGAAACTCTGATGAAACTCTGATGAAACTCTGATGAAACTCTGATGAAACTCTGATGAAACTCTGATGAAACTCTGATGAAACTCTGATGAAACTCTGATGAAACTCTGATGAAACTCTGATGAAACTCTGATGAAACTCTGATGAAACTCTGATGAAACTCTGATGAAACTCTGATGAAACTCTGATGAAACTCTGATGAAACTCTGATGAAACTCTGATGAAACTCTGATGAAACTCTGATGAAACTCTGATGAAACTCTGATGAAACTCTGATGAAACTCTGATGAAACTCTGATGAAACTCTGATGAAACTCTGATGAAACTCTGATGAAACTCTGATGAAACTCTGATGAAACTCTGATGAAACTCTGATGAAACTCTGATGAAACTCTGATGAAACTCTGATGAAACTCTGATGAAACTCTGATGAAACTCTGATGAAACTCTGATGAAACTCTGATGAAACTCTGATGAAACTCTGATGAAACTCTGATGAAACTCTGATGAAACTCTGATGAAACTCTGATGAAACTCTGATGAAACTCTGATGAAACTCTGATGCAACTCTGATGCAACTCTGATGAAACTCTGATGAAACTCTGATGAAACTCTGATGAAACTCTGATGAAACTCTGATGAAACTCTGATGAAACTCTGATGAAACTCTGATGAAACTCTGATGAAACTCTGATGAAACTCTGATGAAACTCTGATGAAACTCTGATGAAACTCTGATGAAACTCTGATGAAACTCTGATGAAACTCTGATGAAACTCTGATGAAACTCTGATGAAACTCTGATGAAACTCTGATGAAACTCTGATGAAACTCTGATGAAACTCTGATGAAACTCTGATGAAACTCTGATGAAACTCTGATGAAACTCTGATGAAACTCTGATGAAATTCTGATGAAACTCTGATAAAATTATCATAAAATTCTGATAAAATTCTGATAAAATTGATATTTTCGAGAGCCAGTACTTCTCATGTCCCTTGCCCATTAGAACCATCAAACTTGTTCACGTTGAACTTCAACCTCAATATGGAGGTTAATTTTTATCAAAATTTTGATGTAAATTTTATCTAAATTTTGAAAAATGTTATCCACAATTTGAAAATTTTCATCCAAATATTGAATATTTTTATCCATATATGGAACATTTTTATATATATTTTTTGTAAGATTTCATAGATTTTTTTTTCGTAAAAACTCAAAACAATACCAATGGTTGAGTACAATAATAATAATTTAACACATGGATAATTTTGAAGCTCATCAAATGTTAATAATTAACCAAACAACGAACCGGGCTTCCGTGCGTAAACTCGCGTGACTTATATGGCTTCTTCATATGGAATATAATTTTGGAATTGAATTTCGAATTAATTCATCCGGTCTTGGAGCTTACCTTATTTCCGTATTGGGATAAAATTTGCCTTCGAAATTTATATAAAATTATGATAAAAGTTGATGAGTTGATTTTGAAAGACAAGAATTAGAACAACCAAGCTGAGAAGCTATCCCTTTTTTCGCCCGCCATTCGATATTTATAAGGAGAATATAGTGCTTGGAAGGGCTCCGAAGCCCGGGTGACAATTGATAAACAATATTGATTACCTCATAGCACGAGACTAGCATAATACAGATAAAAAGAACTGGGCCAATTTACGCATATGGGGGTCCAATTTAGGTATATAAATTTTTGTCTGTGGGAAATCTACCACATTGCAAAACTTCCGGCATCTTGCATGGGAGGGATCGAACTCCGATGCGCTGCTGTATTGTTTGTATAACCCTTTGAACAATAGAGTGACAGAATGTGCAACGGATCGGTCGATTAACAACGGAGGTATCAGCATTTATTTTTGGGGGGTCCAATTTAGGCAGTCTTCCCCAACTTGGTGGCGTATCGTACTTTTTTTTTAAAGTACATGGCGTCGAGATGCTGCCGCGCCTCTTGATCAAAAACTTTTTCGAAAAAGGCAGTAAACTTTAAGTACTTGGTGTACCATTTATACATTTTTGGAAGAAAATTTTTTTAGATTTGATTTCACCTAGTTTTTAAATTCAATAGATTGATTATCAACAGTACATCAACAGTAAAAATTAAAGACAAATAATTAATTACAAATTATAATGGATGGTCGATGGCTCAGGCAGAGCGAATGAATGAGTCAAAATGTCGGATGATATACATTCGTGGTTTATTAGTCGGAGGAGCCATACCGTCGATACTATCTTCTTTAAAAAAACGGATAATAAGAATCGGTTGTTTACGACCTTGACCGGAAGACTTTATTTTGTCGGATATTCGAATTTCGATCCGCGAACTCGAGACATTAATATTATTTATATTTATTAAGCTGAGACTTTGCATTCTCTGACTCATAACCAAAGCTAAGAGTGTATGAGCTTCAAGGACAATTTCTCGAGAGACAACTGTTGGTTCGGCTGGCAGCAGGAGACAAAATCTGACACAATTTTTGGATCTCAAGTATAATCATATTTCAGTGCCGACGGTCTCAAATCCGACGCAGCTTTGAGGAATCTTTTAATTTCTGGATTACTTTTCATATTTTGTCCCCAAAATCAGTGTTATAGCTAGACAATGAGTATTTAAAGTCCCGTAAAATGGATTTTTCTTATACTCCACTGTGAGAAAACTCAATACTTCCGAAATGGTATTTTCCAGAAGATCCACATTTTTTCAGGCACTAAAGTTCCACCATTTTTTAAGACTGCTATCATATTAGCGTAAAGATGCCTTTGCTAAGGAAGAGACCGTTATTTCGAATGTGTCCGCAGGTACGTTCCTGATGGCAAAGGCCCTCCGCATACTTTTCCAGGTAATCAAGATAGTTGTTTGTCCCAGCTGATGAGGATCCCTATTCGTACAGCATACCAAACTTTTATTAGTTTTAAAATATATCGGCTCTTCCGCTAAAACGACTCATAAAGCGGAAACCATGGTTAAGTTGGCCAGTGAGGAAGCGCAATTACACCAAATGCATTATCAACCAAATTTGTTTACATAACACATAGGATTATTGCGAAAAGGGGAAGAGCATATAAGGAAAAGGGGCTCCGATCTATCGTGAAG
The DNA here is from genome assembly GCA_963575735.1 of Amblyjoppa fuscipennis. Lineage (NCBI taxonomy): Eukaryota > Metazoa > Arthropoda > Insecta > Hymenoptera > Ichneumonidae > Amblyjoppa > Amblyjoppa fuscipennis. The sequence goes on from OY754488.1 coordinate 20,150,230, forward strand.
GCATGTGGGGCAAAAGAATGCAGGCCCTCTTCCAGAACACGTCTTTTTCACATTAGTGTTAACTCTAGGTGCAAACAGATCGATATCTGGAACTCCAAATCGCTGAAGTATTTTGTTATAGGCTATATTTGCCAGCTCAAACTCGATACCAGGCTTGGTCCTTCGTTACTCAAAATCAGATTCTCAATTATTTTTTGATTCGACATAGGATGTTACTAATCACATATCTCTTTCTGCGCACCAAGACGAAATGTCTTTCGCTGCTTTGTCTACATTTTTGAAACGAATACCACCCATATGTCTGATATAAGATATCGCGGTTGATCCTCAGTTAAATACTACAGTGTCGATAACTGTCGGCGAAGCATTTAAGGCCCAAAAAGGTTGCCAAAACTTCCCACTCATCAATACGGCAATTTTTCTCGTTTTCGCTCCAATTACCATGAGATTTTTCAACCTTGCAAACAGCACCCCATCCCGAAAGGGAGGCGTCTGAAAAAATCTCGAGAATACAATTGACGCGTCTCATTGCACTCTACGTGTTTGTAATATTTTTCTGCCACCGGTCGATATGCTGATGGAACGAAATCAGCAAGACCATATGAGCATCACAATTATCATTATTTGCTAATAAAACCGGTTATTTGGTGCGTATATAAAACTTGAATCATAGTTGCAAAACAATGTGATTCAAGTTTTTCGATAAACTCATTTAACTCCCGTATCGTACACGATTGCTTCTTTCGAAATTTTTTGATTTTGTCTAACATTTTGTCTATTTTTCGTTAGGTAGTGCAATCGTCATTGATTTGTAGCTGTAAATAACGCCAAGGAATTTACAGGTCTTTAATAAAATCATAATGCTCTTTTCTCTATTAATAATAAATCCAAGTCGTTCTAAAACGTTGCAAGTACTTTTTACATTGTCGAGACAGATCTCGTACGAGTCTTCCAATAACAAAAAATCATCAAGATAAATAACAGATAAAAACCGCGAGTGCATAAATTCGCCACTGCATAATACGCCAATTTTGGAAAAACCCATGGAGCAACGTTTACCCCGAAAGGTAAAAAAATGAACTCATAGAAGGCTCTGTCGAAAATAAATTTTAAGAATTTTTGGTGATATTCTGCAATGGGTACAAGATAATATGCATCCTTGAGATCTAAGGTTGCCGTGAAACAATCGGGGCTCACTATCCGTTTTACGATTTTTTGATCATTTATCCGTGACGGACATAGCTCTTCGACATAGAGAGACATAGCTCTTTGACCATAAAAGGATCGATCTCACTAGGTATCTCACGTGTAACGAGAAATATCTCAATACGCAAGGTAGAGATCATTTTGAAGATAAGGCATGAGGCATGAATATCCATGAAAAAACATTTTACATGATTCACACTGGATGAGACATAGCTCCCCACATAAGGATAACTGACGCGGTTGGCAGGGTAATCTATGATCCTGACATTTCTCTTACTTGATTCTTCATTCTTTACTTACATTTCTTCAGCTTCTTTTATATTGCTTCAGGGTTGTCCACATTTCCTCGTCTTCATTCTCGATATCTAGCGAAAACTTCCTCTTCATTTTAATCATTTTGCTAATCGCCGTTTTGACGTGCGTGAGGTAACACCGGCACACATACGAAGAATGACATAGACGTAAGTAAGTTCTGGTTGTCATGGCAAGCGCCCGAAAAATGTATTCTATGAGTTAAAATGCTTGATGGCACTGGCGTGAAGTAGGAGTACTATGATCTCGATATATATGATCTCGAGGAAGAGACGCAAAATACAATTTATTGTTTAAACAGTATTCAATGACGGTTGTTACCCACAATATTATTCCTTTACATGAATAACAATATTGACTAAGTTTGGTGTTAATCGGTTATCATGGAATTCTCACTTAGCAATTAAATTTGCTAAGGCGAAAATTCGATTTGATTTTTACGGGCGCCAGTCGTTCCCATAGCCGATTTGATTTTTACGGGCGCCAGTCGTTCCCATAGCGACGTCGAATTTTCTGAACAACTAGTTAAACGAAAAGGGGGGGGGGGGTGCTTAACTATCACTTGAATTATAATCCCAGGGTAAAGACAAGGGGTTCCTCTCAGCCTCGAAAGCTTTTAATTATTATCTGTTCCGGGAGAACCCGTTCGGATTGGAACGGGGTATTTCGGGTAAATCGCGGGAATACTGCCGTGACGCGCGTGGCTCCATATAATGAAATACAGGGCTTATAAAAAGCGATCGAAAAACTTACATGTATTTGGCTCGACTCTTTCGTCGGCGTCGTATTGCGGAAGCATGTCCTCGATATCGCACGAACACCAGTTCGCCTTTGTCTCGCACCCAGACACAGAGTTGGGGGGGGGGGGGGGACTGAATAATTTATAAGGGATGGGATTCTATTCGAATCTTCTTTCAGGGGATTATTTTCGGGGAAGCTCGGACTCTATACAATTCAACGTAGTAGCAGATAACGTGGTAGAGAGTTTTACAGAACACGTGACTCGTATACTCTTCGATGATATTGTTACGTTCCGATCAGCAATTTTCACTCCATCTCGGCAGTGGAGAATTCGTACCCTCCCTTTACACGTTATTCAGAGATGATGCTGTATCGAAGATTTGGCCCTGTTTTGAACCTAACATTTCGAAAAATAATTCGTGATGGGGCGTAGAGTGTATATATTTAATATTGAAGAAATTTTATTAGCGGTTAAAAGTTGGAAGTTACTAGATTGTAAGTGGCGATTTCAAACTGGACAAGAAAATTCCAGATCCTAATTTTTTCCTCCGAATGGAAAGCGATGATTCACTATCATGCCCACTCACTGTCTTCTCCCGACCTATCCTAATGCTTTAACGCGCACTGATATGGCTGAAATAAAATTGACCGACACTACGACAATATCTATTTACCAGACAAATATTCACGACCTTTCACGACAGCCAATAAATGTTGGCAAATAATTATTAAGGAATGAATGTTGACAAGTGAATATTCAGAAATGTAGATAATGACTCTCCAAACTTCCGATTTGATCGCATGAATCGATTGATGAATGATGATGATCAATTTCCGGAAATGAAGATCCTTCCCTAATGTTGGATGTACATGAAGGATTTTGATGACCAAATGATTTCCAGGAAGAAAATACTCAATTTCGATATAATGAATCAGAAGACACGAGTCGTTATTTAAAATTGAATGAATGAATTATTGATTCCAAACTGTTACAAGCGGACGATTCGCTAATAACTGACAATATAATACAAGATTGAGGTCTTTGCGCCGGTCACGAAGAAGTAGGAGTGCTGATGGCCGGTGGGCGCGCGAATAAATAACCTCGATGGCGGGCACCCCCGCGTCGCCGCTATTACACCTGCGCGTCGCCTTCCCACTCATATCACCTGATTCTTTTTTTTTCGTTGCTTAATAACCTATTCCTAATTTCATAGCTTTACAATGGTTCTGACATTTTGATATGGTGGCACTTAAATTTTATCGCGAATTTTATGAATATAGATATTTTAATGGAAGATATATGAGCTTTCGTCGCACAGTTAATATTTGTTGACATACATTTTTATCTTAACATTTATTTAATTATTTGCCAGAATTTTTGTATTAATTGTTTTATATCTCTTTCCTATTTTTCGTAGTTCTTATCTTCCCCCATAACACTCTGTTTGATTATTTGGTTATTATTTATGATTTTTATATTTATTTCCTTTTTGTTACTTCATTTACCTCCTGATCGTACTGGGTAGATCACCAGTCGATCTGAAAAGGAAGCTGTCGAGTCTAGATGAGTATGATAACTGAAGGTCTTACAGTGAACGTCAGCAAGACCAAAATTGTAATTTTTAAATCAGTTAGGAGGAAGAAGTGTGATCAGGGATTCCTATATCAGGGGGAGGAAGTGTTCATCGTAAATGAGTATGAATATCTTGGCATGCCATTTTCCTCCTCCGCGTTAGGGCTTACTGCAACGGGGGCGGCAATCGGCAAAGCAAAAATCACGGCAGGTACTGCACTGTCAATCTTAGCAAGAGTGAAGGCGGACTCTTGGCAGGGTCAAGCTATACAATAGTCTCGTCACAGCTACGTTGCTCCACCTGGCACCCATTTGGGCCCTAAGGTATCTAAAGCAACTGAAATCAGCCGATCTCGGGTTCTACGAGCGCTTGTTTTTTCTGCCAAGAAACACTCCAAACTTCTCTCTGCGCCTCGAGCTTAGCGTTCCCCACATTGCAGTTGAAATCGTAAATCTAACCTTGGGCTGGATCATAAAGATTCTGGAAATGTCCGAGGCGCGCTTGGGCTGGATCAACTATGAGAGGCTTTTAGACCTGGCCAAAATTCCATCTACGCCTATGAAGTTCAACTGGATCTTGCAACTAAAAGCCATCTTGATATAAATCGGGGAAGATAATATTCTCAATAGCCTATCAGCGCATATGTGGAGGCAGCGCAGTGACGTCATTGTCAACCGCTTCCGTTCCTTCTTGAAAAACAAGGATTTGGAAAAGTACAACAGCTCAAACTGTTGCCAATTAAATTTGGGTAGAGCACTAGGGGATGAATATGCAGGATACCTATTGCGGTGACCGGAGGGGTTGGCTAAGGTCAAGATACAGGTGCGTACGCTGCGATTGGCGAGCGTACGCACGTGTAATATAACGGTGAACGGGATCACCTATAAGCTATATCCCGATCAGATCTGTACAATGTGTAACTGCCTCGAGGCGGAAACTGTCGCGCATTTTGTAGCCTGCTGCCCGCTATATGAGTGCATAAGGGACCGATACATAAAAAATTGGCTGGTGGGATTAGACGGCGAACGGAAGACAATAAACCTTCTGACTGATGATTTCCTGTATCAGCTCCTTCATCTTCTGTATTCCAATCTCTTTTACATCTACCTCTCCTCTCAATATCATGTTTTTCCTCCTCATTCGCCTCTCTTCTTGCTCTTCTCTCCACCTCTCGTCTCTCTCTCTCTGCTCCGTTCTTCTTCTTCGTTTCTCTTTCATCTCTTCCGTCTTCCTCGCCGCTACCCTCCATCTCATCTTCCGTGGACTCTCCTCCTCACTCCTCTCTTGCGCCTTCTTCTCTTCTGCAACTCTCCACTCTTTTTCTTCGTCCTCCACCTTCTTTTTTTCTTCTTCCTCTTTCATAATCTCATTCCATCCTTCTTTTTCTCCATGTTTCTTTATCTCCTCCTCTATTCGACCTGCTATCCGCTCTGCTACCCCTCCTGACTCTTCTATCTTGTTTTCTGCTTCCTTCTCTTCCTGTTTCCTTCCTTCCTTCCTTTCGTTCTCTTTTTCTTCGTCTTCCTCCTCTTCTCCTGTGTCTCCTTCTCGTTCTGATTCCGTGCTTTCCTCCGAACTGCCGCTCTCTTCCCAGCTGCCACTCATCTCCCGAATTTTCTCCTCTCTTTTTTCTGCCATCTTTCTCGCCACTATCATCTCTTCCCTTATTCCACATATTTCCTTCTTAATTTCTTTGACCTGTTCGGCAACTTCTCTCACTGCCTCCACTAATTCCTGTCTCCAATCCACCACTTTCTCTTCCTTCACCGCTCCCATTGTCTTTTCTTTCTTTGCGCCCACGTGCACAATGGCCACCTGTCGCCCGTCGCTGCTATGTCTCGCTCGCCGCTGGTCCGCTCGGGTCTTTCCGTGTGCTGTCTCCCGTCCTCGTGGTTCTTCGCCTGCTCTACTCGGTTTCCCTCGGCTGTCTCCGGTTCCGGCTCGGGCCTTTCACTCCCCCTCTCTATCCTTTCTCCCGTTGCCTTCGTCCGTCTTCGGGCTTCATCGCTTGACCGGCTCGGTCGCCCTCGGTTCCCATCACCTTCGGCTTAGGCCTTTCCTCTCTTCTCCTTCGCCGCTGTCGTCTTTCGCGCCTTCTCTTCCGTCCCTCTCGATCTCTCTCCGCTCTCTCGGCTCGGGGCTTTCCGTCATTCCTCGTCTTTCTTCCGCTCCGCACTCTCTACTCGGCCTCCTTCGTCCTTTTCCGCCTTTTTCTGCTGCCGCCTCATGCCTTTCTTGCCTTCTGCCTCCCCTTCACTCCTCTCGTTTTTCTTTCCCTCGTTCATCAAGTCCTTCCTAACCTCGTTTCTTCACTTTTTATTTTCACTCTTCTTTCTCTGCTTTCTCTCTGCTTTCTCTTTCCTCTGCCTTCTTCCTCACTGTACTTTTTCTATTTCTATACACCTCTTCCCTCACTATTTCACTCTCTATCCGCGCATACTTTTCCCGTCTACTGCCCCAACCGCCATCTTTCTCCCCTCCTTTGCATTACGCATTACGCATTACGCATTACGCATTACGCATTACGCATTACGCATTACGCATTACGCATTACGCATTACGCATTACGCATTACGCATTACGCATTACGCATTACGCATTACGCATTACGCATTACGCATTACGCATTACGCATTACGCATTACGCATTACGCATTACGCATTACGCATTACGCATTACGCATTACGCATTACGCATTACGCATTACGCATTACGCATTACGCATTACGCATTACGCATTACGCATTACGCATTACGCATTACGCATTACGCATTACGCATTACGCATTACGCATTACGCATTACGCATTACGCATTACGCATTACGCATTACGCATTACGCATTACGCATTACGCATTACGCATTACGCATTACGCATTACGCATTACGCATTACGCATTACGCATTACGCATTACGCATTACGCATTACGCATTACGCATTACGCATTACGCATTACGCATTACGCATTACGCATTACGCATTACGCATTACGCATTACGCATTACGCATTACGCATTACGCATTACGCATTACGCATTACGCATTACGCATTACGCATTACGCATTACGCATTACGCATTACGCATTACGCATTACGCATTACGCATTACGCATTACGCATTACGCATTACGCATTACGCATTACGCATTACGCATTACGCATTACGCATTACGCATTACGCATTACGCATTACGCATTACGCATTACGCATTACGCATTACGCATTACGCATTACGCATTACGCATTACGCATTACGCATTACGCATTACGCATTACGCATTACGCATTACGCATTACGCATTACGCATTACGCATTACGCATTACGCATTACGCATTACGCATTACGCATTACGCATTACGCATTACGCATTACGCATTACGCATTACGCATTACGCATTACGCATTACGCATTACGCATTACGCATTACGCATTACGCATTACGCATTACGCATTACGCATTACGCATTACGCATTACGCATTACGCATTACGCATTACGCATTACGCATTACGCATTACGCATTACGCATTACGCATTACGCATTACGCATTACGCATTACGCATTACGCATTACGCATTACGCATTACGCATTACGCATTACGCATTACGCATTACGCATTACGCATTACGCATTACGCATTACGCATTACGCATTACGCATTACGCATTACGCATTACGCATTACGCATTACGCATTACGCATTACGCATTACGCATTACGCATTACGCATTACGCATTACGCATTACGCATTACGCATTACGCATTACGCATTACGCATTACGCATTACGCATTACGCATTACGCATTACGCATTACGCATTACGCATTACGCATTACGCATTACGCATTACGCATTACGCATTACGCATTACGCATTACGCATTACGCATTACGCATTACGCATTACGCATTACGCATTACGCATTACGCATTACGCATTACGCATTACGCATTACGCATTACGCATTACGCATTACGCATTACGCATTACGCATTACGCATTACGCATTACGCATTACGCATTACGCATTACGCATTACGCATTACGCATTACGCATTACGCATTACGCATTACGCATTACGCATTACGCATTACGCATTACGCATTACGCATTACGCATTACGCATTACGCATTACGCATTACGCATTACGCATTACGCATTACGCATTACGCATTACGCATTACGCATTACGCATTACGCATTACGCATTACGCATTACGCATTACGCATTACGCATTACGCATTACGCATTACGCATTACGCATTACGCATTACGCATTACGCATTACGCATTACGCATTACGCATTACGCATTACGCATTACGCATTACGCATTACGCATTACGCATTACGCATTACGCATTACGCATTACGCATTACGCATTACGCATTACGCATTACGCATTACGCATTACGCATTACGCATTACGCATTACGCATTACGCATTACGCATGTCGCATTTCGCATTTCGCATTTCGCATTTCGCATTTTGCCCAGCACTGATCGCATATGGTCTTACACTTTGATGTTCGAATTATTCATAAATATTCATGAATATTCGTAAAAAAATGATTTATTCAAAATATTCGAATATTCAATTCAAATTTCGAATTGAATTATTCATATTCAATTCATAATGAATTATTCAATATTTTGATTATTCGCACACCGCTAATACAAACCGATTATCTGCCCCATTTTGTCCCGTCGATACATCCCCATTTTTTGCCCCGTTTTGCCCCATTGGTACATGCCGATTTCTTGCCCCGTTTTACCTGAATATTTGAATAATTCATATTATTCATGAATATTCGTTTTATTCAAATTTTCGAATATTCAATTCGAATTTTGAATTGAATATCAATATTCAATTCAAGTGCTATTCGCACACCCCTAATTACTTTGTTTACTTGGCCATTGTAATGTCTTATATCCACGTAATCTGCAATAACAGCATCCGTATTTCAGATAAAACATTTTCGAAGAACCGTATAATTTACCTTCCAATCCATTCAATCGAAATGGATATCCTAGGGACGTGTCTTTAGGATGTCATTTATCAGTTGTCATTCCGTCAACTGTTACTCGTTATCGATAAGTCGCCGTTTGGGTTCCTACTAGTTAACACAAATTTTGCAACATTAAAAATTACGTCTAAAACACACGCACACGCACGCACGCACACACCCACACTCACACCCACACCCACACCCACACCCACACCCACACCCACACCCACACCCACACCCACACCCACACCCACACCCACACCCACACCCACACCCACACCCACACCCACACCCACACCCACACCCACACCCACACCCACACCCACACCCACACCCACACCCACACCCACACCCACACCCACACCCACACCCACACCCACACCCACACCCACACCCACACCCACACCCACACCCACACCCACACCCACACCCACACCCACACCCACACCCACACCCACACCCACACCCACACCCACACCCACACCCACACCCACACCCACACCCACACCCACACCCACACCCACACCCACACCCACACCCACACCCACACCCACACCCACACCCACACCCACACCCACACCCACACCCACACCCACACCCACACCCACACCCACACCCACACCCACACCCACACCCACACCCACACCCACACCCACACCCACACCCACACCCACACCCACACCCACACCCACACCCACACCCACACCCACACCCACACCCACACCCACACCCACACCCACACCCACACCCACACCCACACCCACACCCACACCCACACCCACACCCACACCCACACCCACACCCACACCTAAAAACCACTTTTCTCGACGTTCTCGACCATTTCTAGTACGCTGACGTTAAAATTTCGAAAAAAAAAATGTTTCCCGAAAACACAGCTTCCCCTATGAGAAAGCAAAAATCGATCGTTTTGGAGCAAAACTTCGGTAGGCTCGGTACTTCAAGTTCAATGCTTGGAAATAGAGATGAGACGAAAAAGCAAAACGCCGTACCGGGGCGACATACATTGGCGAGACGGGTAGAGAAAGAACAACAGTTCTCACTATTTCGCTATATTGTCGTGTCAAGTGAGGTGAAGTGACACTTGTCTAGTCATATAAATGCGAGTCCACTGCTTGGAAATAGAAAGAACAGTACGAATCATATATATTGACAACAAATATTGATGGCTAAGATGGATTACCCAAAGGTGCTGCGGGAAAATTCGTTCATGATGATTCTGACGATACTGGGGAGGTAACAAGATCGGTGAGAAGATCAGGATAAAAGTGTGGGTATAAATTTAAACGAGCAATATTAATCGAACAGCTGTCCTGTTTCGCAAAGGGCCTCAAGAATCCCATTGAGTAACATGGCCGCGGTCAGGGAAAACCGGGAAAAGTCAGGGAAAAAAATCATTGTCAGGAAATCAGGGAAAAGTCAGGGAATTACAAAATTGGTCAGGGAAAAAGTAAATTGTCGCCGAACCTTCTATAAATATATATTATAACATAAAAGGGACCTTTAAAATTGAACCTTTTAAATTGAGAACTATTCGAAAAAAAAATCGAATTAAACATTAATACCATAAGTAGGCATTTTCATTTGCATCATACATTTTTTTAAATTCAAGTCGTTAGAGATTTGGTCAGGGGACATTTTTAATTGGTCAGTGGAATGTCAGGGAAAAGTCAGGGAATTTGTTTCCGGCGGATAAACGGCCACCATGAATAATAATAAAACAGTTATCGCAAAAGGGCAAACATTTCCTCGTTATATCCGCGTGTGCTATTACCATCCAGAAGTTTCAAGAAGATATTTTCAAGTAGATAGTATACAAATATAAAAATATTTTTTTAACACAAGTTTTACCATGGATGACTAAAATAAAAATAGTATATACAATAATCCGGCAAGCCTGAATAGGCCGCCAGACTCATCCCTGATCTAGCCCTGATGAAACATGTGGCAGCTGGAAAATGTTTTTACTCTGGGAAATTCGTCGCCGGGTGGTAGTACGGAAGCCGCGAGGGGTGCCGCCCCCTTCGCCCCGTACTCCGATAGTACCCACATAAAATAACACATATTTATATAAAAAAATAATTTTAAAAAAATAATGACGTTTATAATTTCACCAAGTAGCCTAGAAAAAATTCCAAGGCATTTATTCTATTAGCCCTTGGAATTATTCAATCGGCAAGACAGTCGAATAGAGAACACGAATTAAGCGGTAATGAAATTAACACGAAATAAGACATAAATACGGTCTTAAATCCGTCACACTGCTTGCAAAACAATACCAAAAGAGTATAAATAACACAGGCATTTTACACGAAGCGACCAGCATTATTATGCATATAGAATACTAGTATTGCAGTACTAAACGTTAAGTAAAATTGATGTCGACTATAAAGTTGTATTTCATATGCAATTCCAGAGCTGCAAGACTTCTCGCGCTAAATATAATAAGGTAAGTTGTGCGGATGCATGAACGAAAAAGAGAGCATGGAATATACCAAGCTAGTGATCAGCAGCAATCCGATGTGAAAACTATAACATCGTCACATGGAAGCAGCTACTTTGTAACAAGATATCACATACTAGCTGCAGTGGACAAAACGCTGTAACGGTGGTGAGAGACAGCATCAGCAGGAGCCCCTTGTCGTTATCGGACCGAAAGCGAGTTAGCGTTTGTCAACACAAGAGCTTCAATGTGCCGCGACAATGTAGCCAACGCTCGGGCATTCAGCGGTGAACAATGCCGAGGACACAATGTTATAATAGAGAGTGGGCTGCCTGCCATCGCTCGTCAACAAGATCGTCACCGAGGATGGAACCGTGAGGGTAGCTACGAATAGTTGATGAACGGAGGAGTGCGTGAGTGCGGAAAACGGGAGTACTGGGCGGTGGGAGTCCCAGGTGGGGCAGTACGTCGGAAGGAACTCTTGGGTGTCGGACGAATAAGGGAGGTAGTGTCGAGAAGAAAGTTGTGGAAAATGTGACAAAGTGAGCTTTATTAACGCATCCATGATTAAAAACACTTGGTGCTCCGCTCTCTCCGTGGGAGTGTAACAAGCAAAGGGGACCGCGTGTCGAAGCGCAAGAATCGAATAAGAGACGTGCTCACAGGTGCATTTGCATCTTTCAGTATTCCACCTTTCTTTACCGCACCGTCCGCATCGAGGGTGTAACATGGATTTTGTAGAATTTCATTCGCTTGGAGTGGTGGTCGTACGAATGCCGCTTGTCAACCACTCGAGTGTACAATCGCTATGCGAGCTTAGTATACATGTGTGTAGCTGCCGTACGGATGAACGTACGTTCTACAGATAACGAAACCAGAATTAATGTTTCGCGAAAGGCTCGACAGCAAAGGGTCGCATTGGCCTTTCTTTTCATTACATCGCTACTACGTATATTCAAATGTACACATGTATGCGCACCTATTTTCTCTTCTACTGAGAAGAGATATTCATTATCAATATCATCTATGCATTGAACGAAAATATCGAAGATGACTTTACTTTGTACGACAAATATTATTTTATAATCGAAAAAAATTGAGTCGTGAGCCAAGGAGTGTACCGATTCATGAGAATAAGTTTGTGAATATAGTTAAGTAAAGATAATGTAGAAATTAGTCATGAAAACTAAAATTTGAATCATATTAAGCAACCAAACAAAATACAATATAACAATACAATTCCTTCGGGGTTTCATTCACAGCCTATATAACTGCTACTTAATTTACGTGGTAATTAACATCACATGAATACAATGATGAAGCATAGATTAATATTTTGAGAAATTAAGAAATTGTATTCGTTCAGCTATCCCTCCTATTTTTTATTCGCTAAATGAAAGTAAACTTATGAAAAAAGCTCTAAAAAAATTGAGAACAAATTAAATCGTATGAGCCACGTTGTGGTGTTCATATTTACACACACATGTATGTATTTCGTGTAATATATATGTGGTAAATGTTTGGAAAATTCGAAGAATCTTTAACCATTTTTCTCATCCTACATATCACTCAAAAGTAAAAACAATCCTAGGTGCGTCCATTCTTTTCATGCAATGCATTACATTTATTTATATTCGAAATGTGCGTCAGATATTATTTTTATTTTTTTCGCAGCTGGCTAAAATAGCTTAATCGGCGAAAATATCTTAGTCGGCTAAAACGGATTACCCGGTTACAACTGCTTACTCGACCAAACTATAAAATGCATTAGCCGCCTAAAATATCTTAGCCGGCTAAGCTGTTTTATCAGCCTAAAATATCTTAATCAGTTAAGCTATTTTAACCGGCTAAAATGGCTTCGCTGACCAAGGCGTCACTGATCAAGACGGCTTCGCCAACCAAAAATGAGCTGCAGCTAACCCGGCTAACAGAAACAAATTGGTCTGTTATCTCTTTTTACCAAAAAAGAATTTAAGTACACAGTATCACAAGAACTTGACGGATCAAGTTTTTTTTGTACTTGACGTTAATTACTTTGCACCTTCTATCACACAGATACTCACACAGAAACTCACACGGATACTCACGCGGATGCTCACGCGGGTGCTCACGCGGGTACTCACGCGGGTGCTCACGCGGGTGCTCACGCGGGTGCTCACGCGGGTGCTCACGCGGGTGCTCACGCGGGTGCTCACGCGGGTGCTCACGCGGGTGCTCACGCGGGTGCTCACGCGGGTGCTCACGCGGGTGCTCACGCGGGTGCTCACGCGGGTGCTCACGCGGGTGCTCACGCGGGTGCTCACGCGGGTGCTCACGCGGGTGCTCACGCGGGTGCTCACGCGGGTGCTCACGCGGGTGCTCACGCGGGTGCTCACGCGGGTGCTCACGCGGGTGCTCACGCGGGTGCTCACGCGGGTGCTCACGCGGGTGCTCACGCGGGTGCTCACGCGGGTGCTCACGCGGGTGCTCACGCGGGTGCTCACGCGGGTGCTCACGCGGGTGCTCACGCGGAAGCTCACGCGGATGCTCACGCGGATGCTCACGCGGAAGCTCACGCGGATGCTCACGCGGATGCTCACGCGGATGCTCACGCGGATGCTCACGCGGATGCTCACGCGGATGCTCACGCGGATGCTCACACGGATGCTCACACGGTTGAGTTTACCAACACGAATATTCATCGAATTCGATTAATCAGGATGTTGAAAGATTCTCATAGAAGCATAGAATGTGCTACATGTCGACGGCATTATGCCAAAAGGCCATATACGCTGTGTATAAGCAGAGCCTTTACGTCTTTCTGGCGTTAGACCTTCGAAGATCTCACCAATTGATTCGTATTGTCAAAATATCGCTCATCATAATAATTACTGATTAATTTCGATATACGATCAAACAATTCGCTCCGTTTCAATCTATCCCATAAGCCCATAGATTCAGTTTGTTGTTAATTTACATATTATTGTAATATGATAATGGATGGAAACTGGAATGGTAATTTGCCGATAAGCATAAATTCACAACTTTGGTCGGAGAACAGTCTTGTTACAGGAAATGACCTAGACAGAAATCGGATTTGACTACTATATAATTTTAATACGAAAGTTTTGTATTGAAAAACCTTTTTCATCGGTTAATAATGCCTCAACTCGATTAATTGTAAACGTCAATTGAGTCCTATTCATTCCAATGGCAGAGCAAACTGCGCTCCGATTGGAATAGTACTCATTCGAATTTAAATGTAAACAAACTTTATAGTTAATTAATATCGCGATTCGATTTCACAATATATTAATAGGATAGTTTAAGTGAGGAGTTTATGATGTCATTTTAATGGGACCTGAATAAAATGTATTTATCTGATATTTATACAACGGAACCTTTTTTCTGAGGCTTGCTAAATTATAATTTCTCAGTTTCAACCACCACCGCAATCAATGTATTTTATACGATGTAAGCAAAGGTGATATCCTTTCTCCGAAGTCGGCGGTGGTTGAAACAAAAATCGAATTTTGCCGCACCTCCATGATCTGTATTATACTTTCGCCACAGATGCCACTTGTAGAGTTCGATGCAAGCGTAGAGAGTAATTGTGAATAATTGTGAGAATTCACGAGTATCTGTGCGTATTCGTGTGTATCCGCGTGCGTCTCTCTGAGTCAAATAAAACAGATACCGCATTGGTAGAGGTACATTTTCTAAGATACTATAAGAATCGAATATACTACACCGGTATTCACCGAAATATACCCATTTTTTACAAAAGCTATGAAGAAGATTCTCATTTCAGACCGGAATGTACTAACATCGCCTCTCGCCGACTACATGTATCAGCATAGATATTATTTTCAAAATAGACATTGTATATTTCAGAGGAATTATTTTTTCTGTCGCGTAAGTCCTCGACAGTTAGCTGCAGTACGCACAAGCTTAGAAAATACGTGTTTGCATATTGTATTCGTCGCGTTGTGCCGAATCTGTCGCATGTGGCAGGGCCAGTATTTGTTCAGGCCCGAATGGCAAATACAATTCTCAAACGTATAGACGTTCGTGACAGAATACCCACCCGACCGGTGGGAACGTTCACATGAGTGAGGTACTTCAATACACACGCAGCATGTAAAAATGTATACGCACATACGTGTAAGGTGCTGGGTTCACCTATCCGAACATAACGGCAAGTTCATATAGAACCTGTGGTTCGCGCAGCTCGGGGTATGGACGCTATATCATCTCCAAGTATCGTATGCACACCACGCACACGTATGTGTTGCGTAGAGTGAAACGTTTCTGGAAGATGGTAGAGAATTACAGGCAGTAACTCCCTGGCAGTACTATGCTTCTCCCTACCCGACTACCCCAAAGTTTGAGGTGCCGACGTCTACTCGGTCATTTCCATACATGCCAGTAGCAGACCCTACGCTTGCATATTCAAAAGCTCGAGCCCTCATATTCGGCAACGTTGTCGTATTATTACATGTAGTACACGTGGCGGCAATAGTACACACTTCCGTCTTATCGCCAATGAGCTCAAGTTGCTTTCGCAAACGTAATCACAACCATTCTTAAATATCAGATAAAGTTTCGTCGTCGTCGCGGTCTCTCCGATCGCAAAATTATCAATACAATTACAATCCAGGAAAAAGTTTTTGTGCTTTATCGTTTTGGGGGTACAATCATAGCTACTCAGGCCTTCACACCGGTCTTCACTCAGTTCTCAAGTTTGCAATTTTAGCATACTATATAACAGGCTGCAATAATTCATGTAGCGGTGGTGATTTATTTATTACTTAATTCAATTTTACCTTGCTTACCGAGAAAACTGTTACGTGTTGCGTAATCACCATAACAAAAGTGCATTCTAGAAATAAGAATATATACATTGTGAGATTTCGATAATTCGAGCTATCCTGAGAGAGCGCTCCGTGGGTAATATCGGAGGCCTTGAGGCTGCTAATAGAACGAATTCCACAATTCTACGTGTTTACTGTACGTTGTACGGGTAAACAAAAAAAAAAAAAAAAGAAAGTGCTGACCGCTGTAGGTTCGTACACTGAGTACGACTTTGGACAGCCAGAAAAAGAATCTTGAACGGATTTAGTACTTGAAACGTGGTTTGAAAAATTTAGAAAAGTTAATTTGTTGAGTTAGATTTAATTCACCTGGCCTCAGTAGGGATTACTCAAGTCCACGCGGATGAGTGCTTGACCCTTCATCCTAGACACATTAATGAGTCAAGAATTATAAAGCTGCCCCTCGAGAAGCGAGGGGCCGAAAGGAAATTGGAATAGATTTTACTATGGATTGTTCATTTAAGGATTTTAATGGATGGAAAATAAAATTGAGTTGTAAAGAAAGTCAGACTCTATGAATTTTACAATGAAACTAAAATGATCGTCGACATAATTAGCAATAGGCGCTTACACTCGACGTCGCCCTTAATATCTAAGCTAACCGCGTGATCGCTGATGATCAGCGGAAAATACTATTTTTATCAAAGCATTCATACGGCTTGCCTGGTGCTGTACCGCATGGGGCTTAACACCCAACTTAATACGATCGAAACGCATACCCGTTGATGGGTAGCGGAGAAATGTTCTTATTCTTTTGTGAAAATGGTACCCCGGGTTAAGCCCACTATTGTCTGCTATTGTCTACTGGCGAGATGTTATTTAGGCGTGCAGAGAAGAATCTTATTTAGCCTCGGATTCTTCGGTTGAAAATCTTCCCGAGGGCCTGTGAGTCTATGATCTTACCTAACTTTTCAGATCAGTTTGCTATTTATCCTGGAGTGTTCACGAATTAGCTCAAGCCGTGTTCTTTGTTTAGCCTCGCAACGCCCGCTCGTAGTTTTCGCGGCGAGGGTCACACTCTAGGGTTTAACCTTTTTAACCTCGTACCATGCTTCAACTTCCAAGCACAATGCTGAGGTTTGACATGGCACGAGTTCCTTGACTGAAGTTACGCAGTATCCAGGACGCCTTACTTCACTTGGAGCATCGCTCCTGCTCGAACGCGAAGACGATGTTCGTCGATCGATCCGCACGTTGCAAATGAGAATGATTTGTGTGCTTCGCGCGGTTTTATTGTTTCGGTGTCGTTCGATGCGTGGTGATAGGAATTCCACACGGCACGCAAGACGAGATTCGGTAGCGGGAGTTCAGTTTAGGGGCGGTGTGGACTCCTCTAGGTGTAAGGCGGGGTGTCACCCATCCTCCTCACGTCTTCCTTCGACCGGTAATGAAACGACCCCCGGTCGTCCGGTTACAACATACATATATCTAGAATAGTAATATTTATACTGCCGACCACTGAACCAGATCTGATATAGGCGCGTGTTGTTGCCACGCGTTCGAGGAATTCCCCACCGTAAACGTTTCTTCAACTGACCCGCTAAGAGTTTGTTGTAAACACTCATCAATCCTCCTACTCTAAACCTCGCCCATAAAATTCTAATCCTCACTCGTTAATATTCGCTTATCTGAAACATCGCTCTGACATTTCCCAGTTAATCCGTATTTTCATCCATCATTCTGCCCATAAAAATTCCATGACACTTTCTAATTGCTCCATTTCTCCCGCGCTCGTAAGTCTTAGGATTCGGAAAGTAATAAAATCCCTAATCCAGCTACTTCTTAGGTCAACCTACGTAACCCAAATATTTCTATCCTGCATTTATTCACTTATGATCTTCATTTCCACGGTAAACACATCCTCCCTTCTTTTTTACAAAAATGATGAGCATATATCTTTCTTCTCTTCCATCATATAATAGAAGCATACACTTTTCTCCTTTAACAGTGCTTCCCTCGTAAAATCTCTTTCTCCCACCGAATCGTAAAATCTTTTAGCATTAGGAGTATAGGGACAAAACTAGTACATAAGGTCGATAAAATTCGGACCAAATCAGTTACCGGCATCGAGCCTGCAACTACGATCATCGGTACACAGAGCGAGCAACGCTCTGCTACGACGAATCTCATGCCCTGCGAGGCAGAGTGCAGTAAAAATGAGCAAATCGGCTCTAGTTTACAAACCATTGTACCATCGAACTTATTTTCGTACAATATATATATGTTGTGAGTATCTCTAAAAACTTCCGGTTTCAAACATTTATTTCTGCATGCGCCCTGCGTGCGCCTCTTGTTCTCACAGAAGCTCACTACCTTTGCCCGTTTCCCTTCGCTAATTCACAGCGGTATGGCGAGGTCTCCGTCCCTGGGTAAAGGGCTAACGCCTTGACCCGACAGAGAGACTATTCATTTATGGTTCTTACCGAGCGAACTCACTATTTGCCCGTCTGGTCTTTTTCCTCTAAATCACAGTTTTGTTATATAACAAAACTGTGATTTAGAGGAAAAAGATCTGTCGATGGCGTAGCGTTAAATTCGAAATTTTTCAAATAATTTAAAAGCTATATTTACAAAAAATGAATGAACAATTTCAAAAAAACTTGACTATAAAAGTGGATACCACAAAAAGGTAGAAAAGTATTTATTAAATATACTAAGTAAGGTTTCGTTAAAGACAGGTGAAAAACCTTCAATAACACTCTCAAAAATGTTATTACGCAATAATATTTACACTTTTCACAAATTTATTGCTAAAGGCCGAATCCGCACTACAGTGAGGAATCGCTACAGCGCAACTTTTTTTATGTACACAGAAAAACAAGTTTGATAATATCAACTACACTGCGCTTGCGGGTGACGAAAGAAATGTTTGGTCGATTAAACAAAATGTTTGTTCAATTCAAGTAACTATTCGTTGAAGCAACTAAATATTAGGTCAAACGATTAAAAAATATTCGTTCAATCAACTAAATATTCGTTCAATCAACTAAATATTCGTTCAATCAACTAAATATTCGTTCAATCAACTAAATATTCGTTCAATCAACTAAATATTCGTTCAATCAACTAAATATTCGTTCAATCAACTAAATATTCATTCAATCAACTAAATATTCGTTCAATCAACTAAATATTCATTCAATCGACCAAATATTTCCTTCGCCATCCGCAACTGCAGCTTCGTTTGATATTGCCAAACCTTTTTTTCGGTGTATAGTAAAAGATTTTCATTTATTTTGAGATGTGCCATCCCAGGTGCGGTTTTAGAGCCGGGCTGACGTTGGACCAACTATGACCGCCTGAGTTAGAAAGTCGACCCGACTCTGGTCGCCAACGTAGGCCCAACTACCATTTAACCTTGGGATGATAACATCGGCCCTACGTTGTCAAACGACGTTGCCCCAATGTTGGCTGCCGATGTCCAGCCAACGTTAAATGAAAAATATTAATAAGCAATAACATTTTTCTTATCGATCTGTCCGATTTTTAAATGTTCTTTTATCATCCTGCAATTACTTTTTTCAGTTTTTTCTCTTCACACATTGGAATTAGAAGAATACATTTTTTCGTGGGTAATGGGGGCTCGAACCCATGACCCCGGGACTACTAGTCGATGTTCTTACGCGCTCGGCTACGCTCACCTTGAAAGTTTTTTCTTCGAATCTTATATATAAGGGATAAGCTGCATATCTACTGCATCTCCATCTAATATTAACTTACCAATTGCTTTAAATTGTCTAAGTTTTCTTATTTCATTTTTGTATTCACACTTTAATTAATAGCATCGATGAAACTTAGGCTGTCTGCACTACAGTACTGTAAATAAAACTATAATAAAGGGATCTGGCATAATAAAAAAGGATTCAGCAGTCGCGCAAATAAAAATAAAAAAAAATCATTGTTTATAAATATTTGGTGTTGGACGTTGGCTGAACGTCGTTAGCAGGTACTGGGCCAAAGTCGTTCGACGTCATGAGCGAACGGCAACTTGATATCGGTAAACACGCATCATTATGACGTTACGCCAGCGCCGGCTCAACTCTGGTAAGCAACGTTTTGCCAACTATTGAGCCCAACGGTGGAGTGGTTGTCAATCGACAGTTTAGCCGATGCTGGGCATTCGCCGAGATCTGACCATCGGCCGCGAACCTGCTGCCGACTAAAAGCTAATCGTCGGCCATACTCGGAGCGTCGGCCATCCGCACCTGGGATTTTTCTAGTTGTGCTTTTCTCATAAATGTACTATTTAATTTTTAGCACATCGAGATATTTCCCGAATGGACTGGAACGGTTTATTACTAATTTGCAATAATTTGAACTCGTGAAAGCATTGACCTATTCATCACTTATTACTTTGAAAGTTGATATTACTTAATGTTGATTTCTCATAGAGGAAGTTAGTCGTATTTTTATTGTAGTAGGAGTAAAAGAGATTTACTGTCAAATATCATATTTACAATTTTTTTTTAAACTGCAAGATGAAAAGACGTTCATATTCTCGCGCTGTCTGGTGTCCTCGGGAGCAGCGACATACCGTGTTAAGATTTCGATATATGGAGCGGAACGGTAGGGATAAGAAATTGCGTGCTCCCGAAATTAGAGCAATCAGCCAATTTCGTTCCGGGAACCTTAAGACAGAAGGACGCGTGTCATACACGAGGTGCCCTCGTGTATGACATCCCAATTGCGCACGGTCAGCCGATTTTCCTCAAGTGAGTACTGCGAGCCCCGGAACAGAGGAAAGAGCCAACGCGGAAGCCATCTCCGTAATAAAATAAGAGTACCCGAAATTATATTTAAAAACAGAAACTGTATATTAACAATAGTGGTGATTTGACACTGGAATGATTTATGTTCTTGTATGACTGAATGGGTGATGCTATATAGTGTTTTTAATTTATGTAATTGAACTTGTAAAACAAGATGGATACCGGATATGTTGAAACATTGTAATTTTTCTTTATTTTTTATATGTGTATTTTTATGCGATATTTCGGATTTAATGGCATATGAAATTGAATCGCCTCGTGGTTACAATCAAGACGATCGACTGAACTTTTTATTGAGTATTATATGTTTATTTTTATTTTGCGGAATCTGGGGATGTGCGAATAGCACTTAAATTGAATTGAATTGAATTGAATTGAATTGAATATTGATATTCAATTCAAAATTCGAACTGAATATTCGAAAATTTGAATAATACGAATATTCATGAATAATCAGGATGCATTGATAGGTCAAAACGGGACAAAAAATTGGGACGCATCGATAGGGAACTGGGGCGGTGGGGCAAAACGGGAAAAAACCAGGCTATATCGATAGGGCATAACGGGACAAAAAGATCGGTATCAATCGGTGGGGCGAAATGGGACCTCCTGAAATCTTGGGAAGAAAAACGGGATAGGGGTGAGAGGGGGCAGCCAGACAGACCTGCCAGTCTGGCTGTCTGGCTCTCCATTCTCCCTTAACCCAATTTACCTCCCACAATTTGAAGAGATCCCAGTTTGCCCCATCGATACATCCCGATCTTTTACGCCGTTTTGCCCCACCGATGCATCCTCATATGTTGCCCCGTTTGGCGAGATAGGTACAGCCCGATTTTTCCCCCGTTGGGCCCCACCGCCCCACTGCCTCTTCGATACATTTCGATATTTTGCCCCAAGTTATTCCACCGATGCATCCCGATTTTTTTTCCCCATTTTGCCGCATCGATATGGCGCGTTTTTGCACGTTTTGCCCCACCGATGCATCCTGATTTTTTGCACCATCGATACATTCCCCGATTTTTTGCCGCATCGATACATTCTCCGATTTTTTGCCCCGTTCTGTCTCACCACCCACTTTGCCCCATTGATACATCCCGATTTTTTGCCTTTTTTTGCTCCATCTATACATGAGGTATTTGGCATTCTTGAGGCATGAGCCATTCTTTATCAACTGGGCCACGTTATTCAGTCGACCTCTCAGATGTTTTTTTTATATTTGAGTGGTTGTAGTACTACTTGAGAGATGCTACTGTGATTTTTTTTTTTCTAAATCTATCTATATATCCATCTATTTAAAAAAAAAGTTTCCCAACGATGTAAATTAAATTTACCGACTACGGTCAAGCCCCTTTTAGTTATCTAAATAATAGTCGAATTTATACGAATCTATATGAATTAAATTTTTTATTTTTTTATTTTTTTAGTACGTAAGAATCGCAGGTACCACTTTGGGATTTTTTTTTAGATTCTTCATACTATGCTGAATATTGTGTAAAATTAAAACCAGAATTGAAGGTGTGTTTTTCGTAGAAAAAAATTGTTTTAACGTCTTTTTTTTACGGAAAATGGACTTTCCCATCCGGAAAGTTATGACTAACATCATTCGAAAGTTGATGAAAAATAAAAATTTTAATATTCCTTCGAATTTTTTGAGGGACCAATATTTTCTGAGATATTCTGATATTTAAAAAAGCGTAAGTCCTGAACGGTGCATTTTAAAAATCTAAAAAGAAAATCACAGAAGCACCTCTCAAGTAATATTACAAACTGGCAAATTTGAAAAACATCTGGCAGGTCGATCGAAAAAAGTGGCCCAGTTGATATTGTTGATAAAGAATGCCTCACATCGCAATTTTTTGCCCCGTTTTGCCCCACCACCTACTTTGCCCCATCGATACATCCCAATTTTTGAACTCGTTTTGCACTACTCGAGGGGTACCATTTGACCCCGCTCCCCCTAGTATTTTGTATTTTATTTTTTTGAGTATTTTCGAGTATTTTGTCCAGCTCTGATCGTATATGGACTTACACGTTGATGTTCGAATTATTCATAAATATTCGTCGATATTCATAAAAATTAGAATTATTCGAAATATTCGAATATTCAATTTAAATTTCGAATTGAATTATTCATATTCAATTCATAATGAATTAGTCAATATTTTGATTATTCGCACATCCCTAGTATTTAGCTATGCTTAGCGACGCACTGGCTCGGAAATCTATCATCGAACGGAAAGCCCGTTTTCTTTAAATGTACGAACAATAAAGAACAAAAAAATAATGTGAAAAATGTTTGAAAAAATGTAAGGAATTATGGAAAAACGTGAAAAAAATGTGTCCGTACATTTTTAGCTATCGTCCTAAAAATGCATATAAATACAATACTATGAATAAAGACCTTTGGTATTGAATTTGGTAGAAATCCACCGAAGGGATCAGAATATATGAAATTTTGATTATTTTTTTTTTTAATTATTGATAAATATGTAATTTGAGTTAACATGGAGGTACCGATCTTAAATTTGGCACGGGAATGGATCAACACCGTACAATGTTTCGTATTAATTTTGGCAAAAATTGATCAAACCGTTTAAATTTTACGAGGTTTTGAAAATTTAGAATTTTTTGAAAAATTCGTTTTTTTACGTCTAACACGAGTTTTTGAATGAAATATCACGCAGAGTAACATGAATTATATTTATGCAATCAGCGACGAAGAATACATTAAAAATTGCTTTAAAATCACGAAATCCGCAAATTTCGGTTTATGATTTCCTATAATAAACTCGGGTGTAGATTTTGACGGTTTTCATTTTATGAGATGTAGACGTTTTTTATCTTACGAAAAAAGGTGCAAATTAGTTTGCACATGGTTTTTTATACTGAACTCAAAAATACAACTAAAAAGAGTTAAACATTGTATGGTAATTATAGTTTCCTCTCTGTGGAAGCCAAAATCGAAGAACAAAATTCATCGGAGAGGAAGTTTTGCGCAAAACCATAAACATGAGGAAGTAATTGTGCAAATCACTTTGCACGCTTTTTAAAATATATATTGGATATATGTAAAATGTATTGCAAATATACTTGAAATACATCAATAATATATTTTAAATATATCTCAAATTGTTGCGGACAGGCCGCAACGGTTCCGAAATCGGCAACGTTCGACAACACACACACCACTCTATTTCACACACACCAGGCATCCCTACCCTATTCTCGCTCTCCTTCATCCACATCCATCGGCTCGCAAGCTACCGCTTTCTCCCACTATCTTCAGTTACCGAAATCTCACTGTAGAAGACGCACGTATTTTAATAAATATAATTTCGTTGTTGTTTTATCTGGCCGTCTCTTTACTCGTAACTCCTTAAGGTAGTCCTTGCGAATTTAGCTTTGTGAACTTTAAAGCTTCACATTTTTTAGTACTATAATTGAAGTCCTTCTTATCGTGATAACGAAGTTTTCAGACAGGTTCCCGACTAAATTACTGAGAAAATAAATATAAAAAAAGAGGTTTTATACATGGGCTCATATGGCAAACTAACCATATTTACACTTCGAAACAATAATTCACCTGTATAAACTGAACTTTAGTATCATATTAAATGTGCTACGGATTCCTCAGAGCTTCAGTATTCCATATAAAATTTAAAAAAGTGGCATTGCCGAATATTTCGAGACTATTTAGCACTTTGAAGATCTTACTATAAGCCAGTGACTAGGAACCGTCGGGTGTAGCAGAGAATAGTATGAATGTGGCAACGGCGCTTGATGCGCAGTACGCCGAACCGCTCTATCTGCGCATGCTATCGGTTTTGAGAGGGCTTTACGAATTCGTGAATTTCAGTAATTTGTATATCCGATGGAGTTATTGTTTAAACGTATTATATAATGCTTTGCTTTTGCGTGAACTCTCCGCGTCTCGGAATATATAGGGATTTGGGTAAATAAATAACTGGAACAGTTAATTAGGGAATTGGAATTTAATCTCATTGTCCTTCCACTATTAACTTACAATCCTAACCTAATAATACTTAGTTTATTAGTTTATTATATCTTATTATAAATTATTGCAATATAACTGAACATGCATTCAAACAAAAGAAGTAACTGTTATAAGAACAAAAACGGAACAATCAGAGCAACAGAGACAATAAAAATAGGAATAAAAAAAAGACAAATACCGGCCAGGGCATCATTCTATAATGAATCTTATGCATGTAAGAATTCTAATTGCCCAACAATGCCATTCAAAACCTTTTCGTTTTTTGTGACGCGGGGGCGACCTCCGACATCTTCGGCGAGGAGCATTTAAATTTTTTCCTTTCCACCATCTTCAAACGCCTTCTTTAAAATCGTTAACGAGATGCCTGCCTTTGCCATTTTCGATCGCATTCCAGGCGAAACCCCATTTTTCAAGACGTCTAGAGTGTTTTCATTGTTAGCGTGTAGAATCTCCATATCTTGCTTGTTTATTATACGGGAGATACTTTTTACTTCTCGTTTGATTTGTTCACTCGTCAGCCCAATAACGGTGATGAGTGCAGTTAATATTTTCACATCTTCTATAGCATTATGTGCTCCTTCGGTAGCTGCTGGCCCCAAATAATCGTATGCCAAAGCTACTTGAGAAAACTTTTTCTTCTCCTTCTTTCTGTCCGGTAAAATACTGCGGAAAAGCGGCAGTGTATCGGCGAATCCCTTGACTGCTTTTGTGAACTCGGCAAATCGTCCCAATTTTTGAACAGTGCGCATTAACACTCGAACATCGAACCTGTGATAAGATGAAGGTAATCAATGAGAGATCGAAAATTGCAGGAGTTATTATGTACCGAATGAACACACTGCATCGTATTTACCTAAAACCGTTGTGGGCTATCAAAATCGCTCCTTTCTTGTCAGTTACGTCAAGCAAGAATTCGATAATTTTTTTATCGCTCCTCTTGGTGGTGTAGTAGTGACGACACGATCCTGAAAAAACAATTCACCTCCAACGATCTTCAAACCTGTTACCGCACTCGCGCTGGCACTTATTCCATGAGACGGTAATATGTAAGCCTCGTAATTTTTGTCACCATACGCAGCAGCAATCTGAAAAGACAAACCGTTTATGAAAATTGAAAGAGCATTGTGAGCGTAGTTTTCCAAAAAATCGTTATTGATGTACCTGGCATATTTCCGCTGAATTGGAGAAACCGCTCGTTTCCAGGTCAAATACGATTACCGGGGAATCACCAAAATCAACGACATCATCTAACAAAAATAAATCGGATTGTCATGTACATCGTATCAGTAATAACTCATATATAATCAGAATATCTTGTGCATACAAACCGGAATTTGAAGCATCATGAATTAAATCAGCTATACTGTTCAAGGCACACTACGTGCTGTACGTAACTCCTTCTCTATTTTCGGCAGCCGGCTTATTTTTTATTGAAAAGCCTTCGTCGTTTGATCTCTGGTGTCTTCGATTGCTCGGCCTTGCGCTTCGCAGCTCGATCTTTCTTTTCGCGAAATTGTTTCGTATTAACCCCTGGTGAAAGTGCCAACTTTTCATAAATTTTCATAACATATTGCGTCCCGATATTCTTTTGACACAACGCTGCTGCTACTCTGTACTGGAAGGACTCTGAGGATGCATAGTGGTGATTTTTTGGGTGCTTAAAACTTATTCCATTGTTCAGTGACTCATTAGCTTGAGTTGAACCGCACGGAGCAAGTTTTTCGGCATTATTCGCCAATTTTTGAAAAACTGTCGTAAGCGAAACTCGCCATTCGGGATCTACCAATGGTTTACCGCTTGGTAAACCATTGGTTTTCGTGCAAGTATTCGCCTTCGTTGGGGTCATTGCGACACCATTCTCCACATGTCGAATGCTCTCCGAACGCGTGGGGGACTATACTGAGTAATGCTTGCTGGGTTGCTGTAACATCGCCTTTATTCTGCTTTACAGCACATGAGAAGCTGTGACCGAAATATTCGATGATTTTCGCAGGCAGTTTCATCGAATGCAGAGTGCTAGTTAAATCCTTTTTGGCATGGTTGAAGTCTGACCACTTCTCTACTCTATGAGACGACCCTCTGCGAACTGCAGCAAGGGTCGAAGAATCATCATCAGCGATAATAACACCGATCTTCGCATTTGCTTCTAATAAAAGGGGATTATTAGCTGCAAGTTCCACTGCCATATCAGGCTCCATTGCCTTAGCACTGCTCGTAAAATTCAGGCGACAGTCGTGATCCGTAGTGGGGTGATTACTCTCGCATTTTCTACATCTTTTCGTACGTGTTGCATACGACAATACTTTTCCACTTCGATATCCGATCAACGTTGAATGAGCTAATTTTGTGAATAATGTATCATGGATATGAATAATAATTCACATCCATGATACATTAAAGAAAAGAAGTAATTAATTACCATTCTTGAGATACGAACCTGTAGAGCTATTATAAGACCGACCGGTGCCCCGCTTTTGCCACCCAGGATCTATCGACGCTATCAAACTTACCGGGTTCTCCGGATTTATACCGGAGTCAGTTCTTTCGGTGCTGGAACCTGAACTGAAATAGTAGCAATAAAATAATTATACATTACCTATACATACTAACCACGCCCTAGTAATAATGGAAAAACTAAAGTTTCTCCAATAACATCTTGACACACAAAATTGTATACACCAAGTGAAGTTTCTCATCCTTTGCATGGGAATCTAGAAAAAAAAATTACAAAAAGCTCTAACAACACGTGAGCCATCGCGAGAATGAGGTCCGGTTGCCTGGTGCTACCGTTTACCTCTGATCGGACATAATACCCGAAACCTATTTGGAAAAACTACGACATTAGTATACATGTCCCGAAGATTTTTGAGAATGATGATTTCCTGTGAAATGAAAAAGCCAATTATTTATATTTTTTCGTCGTATTATTCCTGTAAAAAAAAAACAAGGTTAGAAGATCAAGAACTAAGAGTAAAGATAGTATTTTAAGTAGTGAATGGGCATACGATTCCTCTGCTCTCGCTGCAATTGTTAGTTCTTTCTCAAGAGCAATAGCTGCTCGGCAACTGTCCATAGCAGTTGCCTCTATTGCCATACCAGTTGTTCGTTCATATCGTTTTAGTAAAGTCGGGGTGAGTGTCGGTATATTGAGAGCCGACAAAATAGTGTTGAGTTGAGATTCGCCAGACCCTCCATCGAGAACCCCTGAAAAAAATATGAAATATATCAATGAATATATATACGCATGAGGGAAAGGACTATATGCTACATGCAAAATACTAAAGGCACATTTTCGAATAACTTTTACACTGATAATATGTATTTATTATAGTATAAAGACGTAAATAGATACTTCATTTACCGGTGGCAACTTTATAATTCACAGCGTACTGTTGTGGTCCAGTTTGTTTGTCGAGTACATGGATCTTGTTGGTTAGCACTCTTTGGAGATTCTGACACTGATAACACCTTACAAGCAGAATACTTGCTAGACCCCGTATACTCTCACTCTCTACAGAACGTAACGAGAGTGGAATGTTGCAGCTCTTGCACCATAACTCGTGTGCAAATGTACCCAATTCCACAACTCGCCGCCTGGCACCATAACCTCCAATATCCACTGGAGCCGGCTCGTCATCTCGGGGCTTTCTCGCTCTCCTCGCTGCTACAACTTTTGCGATCCACTTTTTTTTTCGCTTCCGAAATGAATCGCCCTTTCAGAGGCCCGAATTCCGATTGTGTCGTATGATGAGTTGATGTTGACGACATGACTGTCAAATGTTAGAATACGTCGGCCATGCTTTTCGGTTGTTTACTAACTCTCTAAAAGCGGCGTTGCCAAATCTCTAGGGCCTCACCGATACGACACCACTACATGTTTAAGTCAGAGTCAAATTACTATTTGTGCGTAACTGTTGTTTATACAATTGATTTTTTTCAGTAATCCAAAGTATCTGTAAATATATATATATGTTCCCTGTGATTAATAGGAAGGAAAAAAAAACAAAAATAGCCATTTACAGAATTTTTTTAGTCAGTTCGTCAATTGACTAGTATGCATCGCAAGGACCACCTTAACCGACTTCTCTGGGTCCAGCCACAACTATCCGCTACACAAATATATGCAAAATGTCATTTGTAAAATGTTAAAAATTGCTTTCAACTTTTGTTTTTCCTGATTAATTCTCACTTTTTTGGTTTAGTTAAGGTAGCTATGTCGCTTCGCGCTCATTTCGCATAAGTTCGAGAAAAATAAGAGAAAATTGCATGTACTTCTCGATGGTATAAAATTCTGAAAAAATTCATGCATACCAAAGGTACTGAAAAGATTAATTGTGTATAATAATAATTCCAAAATTTTATTGACAAATGAATCAAAAAATTAATTGTTTAACAAATTATCCAGCAACATAACTTTTTTTTATGAAAATAATTCGTTCATTTTTCTGAATACATATGAATTTTTTGAGATTTTTCAGTCAATTTTGGTTTCTTTTTTATATGGAAAAAATGCGTAAAAAACAAAAAAATTAAAGTTGCCGGAAAAATCTGAAAAAATTCATACGTATTCAGAAAAAATGAACGAATCATTTTCATTAAAGAAAAAAGTTGGTTTGCCCGATAACTTGTTGAACAATTAATTTTTTTATTAATTTGTCAATAACATTTTGAAGTTATTATTATGCGAAATTAATCTTTTCAGTATCTTTAATATGCATGAATTTTTTCAGATTTTTATACCGTCGAGAAGTACTTGCAATTTTCTCTAATTTTTCTCGAACTTCTGCGAAATGAGCGCGAAGCGACATAGCTACCTTAATTCATATTCGTATTTCAAATAATTATTCTATTGCTGTGAAGAAATTGTACGCTGAAAAAACATTGAATATTTGTGACCGCTGTGGGGGCTCGACCTGGGGCATTCCGATTTGCAGACTGTGACCGTATCCACTCGGCTAGCCGAAACTTTAAATTTTTCTTTTCGAAACTTGTATAATGCATGTGGAAGCGAACTCTAATAGATTATTTATGAATTGTGACTGAAAAGCTGGACTGAATCTACACGTTCATTATCAGTATTCACGAGGAAATCTTTTTACATTCCAGCAACGTTTCACAGTACTTGGAGAGACAGCGCGATAGGGGTCGTGTGAGAGCGAGCAAGAGGGGGCTTAGACTCGCCTTAAGGTAATCCTTGTGAACAGTCTGACCTCACGTGAGATTAGAAAAACTGATACTTGGCCTCGGTGCATAAAATCAACAAGGAACAAGAAGAAAAGATTTGGAGAGAGTTGAGAGATAATTGGAAACAGTTGTCGAAGGGATCAAAAATCTCAAATTTGTTAATTTTTCAAAACATGTTTGTAATTTTATCAAAATGTCCCGTAATGTCCGAACATTCGGTTTTTAAAAACGTTTTTATTTCGTCGAATTAATTTGTCGAGGGATTCGTCGAGGGATTCGTCGAGGGATTCGTCGAGGGATTCGTCGAGGGATTCGTCGAGGGATTCGTCGAGGGATTCGTCGAGGGATTCGTCGAGGGATTCGTCGAGGGATTCGTCGAGGGATTCGTCGAGGGATTCGTCGAGGGATTCGTCGAAAGATTCGTCGAAAATCTCGTCGAAGGATTCGTCGAAGGGTTTGTCGAAAGAAGTTTCGGCAAAAAACTCGTCGAAAGAATCTGCGTTGATTAAAAATTCAACATCCCAAAAGAATTCGAGGCTGTCATCCAAGAAAGATTTGAGAGACTCATCCAAGAAGGATTCGAGAGACTCATCCAAGAAGGATTCGAGAGACTCATCCAAGAAGGATCCGAGAGACTCATCCAAGAAGGATTCGAGAGACTCATCCAAGGTTCCAGAATCCTTGTCGATCGGGGGTTCGACAAGGGACAATGGTAAGTAAAAAAAAAAAAAAAAAATGGAGAGCTCCATGCCTGATCATAGCTCATGAGACTTTCTCTTAACTGGTAGAATTCGAAACAGTACGAAACATGCAGTTAATTTTCTTGTTTTTTCCTTGTTGAAAAAACAGAGGTTCGCCCAACGCAGAAGAGCCAAGACAGAGAGATTGTGGAGGAGGATACCCTTCCGTCCATCCCACATCTATCGGGAATCTCCAGAGAGGCTCTGGCAGCTGCTATGGCTCTGGCTGCGGCAAATCAACTTTTGGCTTCACAGTCGCAGGGTGTATCAGCAGAATCTTTGTCTCCGTCGCAGGTAAATCAAACACCAGATGGTTCACTAAGCGAAGAGGCCTCGGGCAAAGATGCTGGGATATGTGTTTTTTCGTTGGATGGAGACTTTGAAGCTCTTGGGCGATGAGCCTGGCAAGGAACATTCGGAAAAGTTCTCCTTGCAACCAGACGTGGCATTACGATGGCAAGGTTGGATGTCCTCAGGCCTCAAGAAAGAGATGCTCGAGGAGCTGTTAAATAAGTACGGCCGTTCAGAGAATTGTACTTTGGACGCTCCAAAGCTCAATATCGAGATAGATGCTTCGCTATCTGAAGTCACGGCTAACAAGGAAACATTCCCAAGTGTCCGAACCCGATTTCGATAATTTTGATATATGTTGTAGAACTCGGAAATTTAAGGGACACGTATTTTTTTTTATCATCCCTCGTTGATATATAAGGGGTGAAACAGCCCCTCAAACTTTGGCAGAAAAACAATAATTTTTTTTTTTTTCTTAGAAGCACCTGACGATTATCAATGAAATTTGATATACATATATCTCGAGCCAACAGGACTCAGAAATGGTAGTGTGCATCACGGACGCACCCCTTTAAGGGGGTAAACTACCCCTATCTAAATGTTTTTTTCTTTTTTTTTCGGCGAAAAATAATCGAACTGGAATACAAATAGCATCGTTTTGAAGCTAAAATGATATTACAGTTTACGTGTTTTTGGTTTTTTCTGAAAAACCACTGTTTGATCAGGTATACATATTTCAAGGCTTTCAATATTTCCCATAGAAGCACCCGACGGATTTCAATAAAATTTGGCAAGCATATATTTCAGAGCAACAGAATTGAAAAATGATACCGTCCGACACCCGCCCACCCCTTTGTGGGGGTGAACCACCCTGATCATTTATTTTTTTTCAGGATAAAAGAACCGAAAAAAATATAAATCGTATACAGCGGATGCTTGCATAAAAAAAACTCCCGTTTTCGCTTGGAGGGCAGTCAGAAGTTCAATGAGAGTTTACAGGATTTTATTTTCATATCAAGAACCATAATTTAGCACACGGCATATATTCGAAATATAGGTAATATGTGGATTTGATAATATAACATGAAACTACAGATGAAACTATTTGTATCGCAATTTTATTCATTTCATTAGAAACGAATAAAATTACAATATGTGACGTGATTTTTTTTGGAATCAGCGTCACAAAATAAAGAAACAGGCATCCAGTAACTTTTGCGAAAATACCGTTTTTCTGGGGTATAGACCTCGTCGCTGCCCCTCTCGCTAATCGCGATATCGTTCGGTCGGTCCTTGGAGTTAAGATTCAGTTAAAGTCGGGATGTCGAATCTATTCGGTGGAGGGAATCTCGACGTACTGAGAACCCGAATAGAGGAGAACCCGACGGGATTTCGTCGCGAACACGCCAAAGTCCGGTGCAAACCCGGCACTCTGTTTGGGTGATAATCCAGGGCATTCGAGAACAGGCGGAGGTACGGTTTGATCCAGGCAAGGACGGAACGCCTTGTGCTGCGTTTAGTTGAGTAGAGAGCCTTGTTTTCATGCCCCGGATTGAGAGTAGCGATCGCGGAAAATCTCAAGCTACCGCGTTACAGTTTCGGTTCCCGTTCGAAAGGCGCTCCAAAATGGGTTGAGAGGGCAGCAGTTATCGATCAAGGATCTCGCAACAATGATAATAATCCACCACAGGTGTTATCGTAGACAAATCAGTCTACCGAGTGTCGTCCTCGAGGCAACTCGGACTTCGCTCGCGCTCCCGTGTGTTTACGGTTTTTCGGGTATTGTCTCGCGCTCGCGATGCGTGTCTCGCTCGCGCTGTCGTAGACTCCGGCTACCGTCTCGCTCTGGTTCGTGTGTCTCGCTCGCGCTACCTGTCACCGCGCGTTCGCGGTTCGACTCGTGTGCCGTTTCGTGCGAGTTCTTTACCGATTTCCTATGTTCAGGATGCGTTTCGGTTAACGTTCTTGAGGTACAGTGAGTGTGGTTAAGTTCCGGGGCATCGCAGGATGCGGATCTCGCGCCATACTATTGGGTTTATTCCTGCTGTTCGGTGAGTTTATCGTTTGTGTGAATTTTCGATCGCGTATAGGATTCGTTCTCGCTCTCGTTACGCTCGCTCGACCCTTCGGTAAGCTGAGCGCTCCCGATGCACGCAGGTGCGATCTCGTGGCTTATAGCCGACAAAATTAATTACTTTCGTTTTGGAAATTTTGAGCTCTCGTTAGCATAGATTTCGCGTTACTTTGTTGGCGAAGGATCGCGACCCTTCTACCACAACCTACACCCTGAGCAAACCGTGCATTTCCGCAACCGTTGCTCTCGCGAGTGTATTGGTGTTAGCTCGTTACCGTTCCGTTCCCGTTTTTATCGTTTCGTGTTTTGTCCTTGCGGAGGTCGGTTCCATCGACCTCCAGTTTAGTCCGGTTTGGCGATTCCGGCGAAACAAAAATCCGCCCTGCGGAGGTCGGTTCCACCGACCTCCAGTTTAGTCCGGTTCGGCGATTCCGGCGAAACAAAAATCAGCCCTGCGGAGGTCGGTTCCATCGACCTCCAGGTTAGTCCGGTTGTTAATACCGGTGAAACAAAAATTAACTGGCGCCCACCGGGACTCCAATGCATTCGCGAGGGTGGACGGCCGAAGGTGACGTTTTTTTGGTTCCCGATTTCGCGTTTCGCTCCCGTTTGGTTTGAGCTTTATTTTCGATATTCGGTTTTGTTTTTTTGTTCGAGGTTTCCGTTGGGATACCGGAAAATACGTCACAAATAAAATAAAAAAAATATATTAAAATAAATGCATTAGCATTTATTTTTATTCAGTTCACACATGTAAAGCTTATTTTACCGAATCTGCCTCACGGTAGATTCTACGATGCGGTAATCGTTTCATTATGAGTCTACTCATATTTCTGGAAAAATAAAGATAAGATTAGTTCTTCGACTTCATAAAATCAAAATAACCGATCACATATTTTTTTCATGCGTATTTTCGTGACGCCAAAAATATAAATAGATCTCGAAGTTTCCGGAAAACTTCGGGCGGCAGGCCTGTAAACAATTTGGAACGAAAATAGACAAATGTTATCCCAAGTAGTCGTGCGGCTCTTTATAAAGTCTGAGCGTGCATTACTCCTCATCATTCGGTGTTGAAAATTTCGCGTTCGGAGCCTGCCGTGTTATCAGTGCGTTACGATATTTTAAACATGTTTGTGAATCCAATGAACGTGCTTAATTTATTACTTGCAACATTTCAAACAATGTATCTACCAACGACTGAAGTCAATCGGCAAGAAATCATTCTGAAAGAATCGATTCAAAAGATTCTTCTGGACAGTATATGGGACTTCAACACTTTAGAAGTATCTGAAGAATCTACATTGGGTTTCGTAGACGACTTTCCCGGAACAGACGCAGAATACGTCGAAGACGCCGAAGATTGGAGTGAGGAAGGAGTGGCTGGACCTTCTTCATCTGTGTGCCCTAGTCCTGTAAACGATGAAATCCCATTTGATTACAAAAAAAGGGCAGTAGAGTACTGGCGGAGTGGAAAAAAAAGCTATCTCAAGTTTTCTACTGTACAAAAGTCATTTGCCAGACTTACTAATCCTCGTCAATTAACGAGATGGGCAAAGCAAGTGGACGAAGGAGGAACGCGGAAAGTAAAATTGATGATTATCGCCGAATTTACATTAAACAAATTACGAAACGCTATAGAAGCTGGATTAATAGTCCATGACTCGGACATCAAAAAATGGGCTCTGGAAGCATGGGGAGAGCAGGGGAGTGGCGATAGGCCTTTCGTGGCCTCTTCAAAATGGATATACAATTTCAAAAAAGCCCATCGGATCGTTTCAAGAAAAATCACAAAGTTTGTCTCAAGAAAGACGATAGAAGACAGTGCTAATTTGAAAAAATCAGCTGATGAGTTTGTTGCTTCTGTCAAGCCTTTTATAGCAGAATACGGGCCTGAAAACGTATATAATTCTGATCAAAGTGGATTCCAGCTTGAAATACATTCAGGACGTACGTTGACGTATGCAGGAACGGAAAAAGTCGAGTGTTCTGCTCAATCCATATCATCTACAACTCATAGTTATACTATTCAGCCAATTGTCTCCTGTGATGGGCGACTACTATCTCCTCTATTGATAGTATTAAAAGAAGCAGGCGGTCGCTTTGGTCCTCTAGTAGAAAAAACATTAATCCGTCCCCCGAATGTATACCTCCTCCCTTCGTCATCTGGCAAAATGACAAAAGGTAATGATGTACTGCAATGATAATTTTCTTTTTATTACTGCAATGTGCATGAATATTACTGGTAGCAATGTTTTGCAATTACAGACCACTTCAAAACATGGCTAAAAGAGGTGTTCTTTCCTAACGTTGGACGAAGAAGCCTACTTTTACTGGACTCCTGGAGCGGTCACTGCAGCAATATTATCGCAGAAACGAAGCCTGTAGATAAAGATGTTGTGTTGATGACTATACCAAAAGGAACTACCGGAAGAATTCAACCTTTAGACGTTTATGGTTTTAGGGTGTGGAAAAACTTTGTGAAGCGTTTCTCTGACAATGCGATCCTACACAATTACGATGTTAATCTTCATTTACGGAACAATATTATAAAACTACAATCACTTGTACATAATTAACTATCTTCGCCTAGGTATCGATCCCTTTTTCAATATGCTTGGTATAAAAGTGGCTATGTAGACGACAGATTAGAAAGTTTTCCAAATCCTGCCGAATTCGCTTTCGAAAAATCTTCCGTTATGAAATGTGCTGTTTGCGGTGCACTACCTATAATACGATGCTCATGGTGTAAGAAAGCATTCTGCTTCGAACACTTTTTCCACGATCATCACTACTGTCATGAATATGAGCCATAATTTTTTGTTACAAATATTTTTGGTTAACATTATTTTTATCATATAGAATTTTCTGAAATTTTCAGTCCCAAGATTTTTTTGCTTTCCAGAATTAATATTCTTGGAGTATTCCCATATATCCCATATTCCATACATGTATTGGAACGAATA
Source organism: Amblyjoppa fuscipennis (assembly GCA_963575735.1). Classification (NCBI taxonomy): domain Eukaryota; kingdom Metazoa; phylum Arthropoda; class Insecta; order Hymenoptera; family Ichneumonidae; genus Amblyjoppa; species Amblyjoppa fuscipennis. Next base: position 20,186,438 of record OY754488.1, read on the forward strand.
AATTTGGAATGAAAATAGTATCATCTGTAGAAATGTTATATTATCAAATTCACATATTACCTATGTTTCGAATCCTGTGTGCTAAATTATATCCTGTGTGCTAAATTATGGTTTTTGATAGTAGAATAAAATAGTAGAATTAGGAATTCGCCCTCCAAGCGAAAACGGGAGTTTTTTTTATGCAAGCATCGGCTGTATACGATTTATATTTTTTTCGGTTCTTTTATCCTGAAAAAAAAATTATCAGGGTGGTTTACCCCCACAAAGGGGTGGGCGCGTGTCGGACGGTATCATTTTTTAATTCTGTTGCTCTGAAATATATGCTTGCCAAATTTTATTGAAATCCGTCGGGTGCTTCTATGGGAAATATTGAAAGCTTTGAAATATATATATCTGGTCAAACAGTGGTTTTTGGGAAAAAACCAAAAACACGTAAACTGTAATATCATTTTAGTTTCAAAACGATGCTATTTGTATTCCAGTTCGATTATTTTTCGCCGAAAAAAAAGAAATAAAGATTTAGATAGGGGTAGTTTACCCCCTTAAAGGGGTGCGTCCGTGATGCACACTACCATTTCTGAGTCCTGTTGGCTCGAGATATATGTATACCAAATTTCATTGATAATCGTCAGGTGCTTCTAAGAAAAAAAAAAAAATTATTGTTTTTCTGCCAAAGTTTGAGGGGCTGTTTCACCCCTTATATATCAACGAGGGATGATAAAAAAAATACGTGTCCCTTAAATTTCCGAGTTCTACAACATATATCAAAATTATCGAAATCGGGGTCGGACACTTGGGAATGTTTCCTTGTAAGTGAGACAAACATTTTATCAATTCGCAAAAAATGATTGGCTCTGCTATAGTAGCATTGAGTTAAGCGATCTCGATGTTGTTGGTAAACAACGATGAGTGCATTGATAGGCTGCAATTGATCGAGTATCTTTGCGACGCTGGTAAGCTCTCAGCGGCGACCCATTACAAAGAGTCGTTGGCAAGAAGAGCTTTCATCTCTCCGGGGGATAATTAAGCCTTTGCGTACGACTTTGGACAACACGAAGCCTGGCGAATTTTTGTCCGGTTCGGACCTGCAAGCAAAAATTAAGGACGCCAAGTCGATTGTACAATAGGGTGACGATTTAAAAATAAAGACTGCTCAGAAGCAACCGGCTGAGAAGCCCCAAGGCAAGTCTTTAAACTTCAAAGGCCCACCTTCGAAGCAGAAGAATTTTTCGTCGGTGGGAAATCGTCAACAGAACCGATCTCGTCGCCGTTTCCCGTCCAAAAGCCAATCGACTTCTCAAGGGAAGGAGAATCAGGAGAATAAAGACAAACAGCCGCCGGCGAAGAGGTAGAGCAGTTAGAGGTGACAGAGATTAATGTTGTTGCTGGAAATTTGAAGCGTTTCAAGGCTGAGTGGGGCAAAATAACCTCGGATAGATTTATTTTGCAAGCAATCGAGGGTTTCAAGATTCCGTTTATCGGATAGGTTCCGCCGAAATTCTCTCCGACTGTTCCTCAGTGGTCAGTAGAAGAGAAGGTCCTCTAAGGGCAGCTATTGACAAATTGTTGGACGTAGGGGCGATTAAACCTTGCGTTGAGTCTAACGATCAGTTTTTATCGCCATACTTTCTGGTGCCCAAGCCGAATGGTTCTCATAGGTTTATTCTAAACCTGAAACGTCTAAACAAATTCATAGCTACCGAACATTTAAAAATGGAAGATTTGAGCACAGCCACCAAGTTATTTTCCCCGAACGATTTTTTAACCTCAATCGACCTGAAGGATGCGTACTTTCTGGTTCCTTTGCATAGGGAAAGTAGATGATTTGTTCGTTTCAAGTTTGAGGGCCAAACTTTTGAGTTTACTTGTTTAGTGGCAGGTTTATCCGTGAGTCCTTGGATCATCACAAAGATTATGAAGCCAGTTTTGCACGTTTTTCGTGCTAAAGGATTCATCTCTATGGTGTACTTAGATGATTTCCTTTGCATCGGACGCAGTTATACTGCTTGTCTGGAGAATGTTAAATTTGCGATTGAATTTTTAAAGTCTCTAGGGTTCGTAATAAATGCAAAAAGTTCAAAATTGAAATTTTCATATCGCTTCCTCATAAAAGTTGCAAGTTGAAAATTGAAATTTTTATATCACTTTCTGATAATGATCCTTTATTCGCAAAACTCCTTCTATGAGAAAGCATTTACTATATGTTTGGCTTCCTCATGGAGGAAGCTTTCCGAATAAAGGACCATTATGAGAAAGTGATGTAAAAATTTCAACTTTCAACTTGCAACTTTTATGAAGAAGCTATATGAAACGTTTAATTTTCAGCGTTTTGTTCATGGCATAGAGACCCGGAAGCCTTCGCGATCGACGCGTTCACGGTTCCATGGTCAAAATGGTTTTTCTATGCGTTTCCACCGTTCGCGCTCGTTTTGAAAACCTAGCGAAAAATATGGAAGTGACCAAAGAGATTCGAGAAGATATTCAACATGTATTTTTAACTTCACGTATGTCTTTAAAGGCAGCGTCAACGCAATCATTAAGTCGTCAGATTAAAGATGTGTTATGGCAAGCCGGTATTAGTACAGAAGTGTTTAAAGCCCATAGCGCACGCCATGCGGCAACGTCAATGGCCTTTTTAAGAGTAGTTGATTTAGACACGATCAGAATCACCGCTGGGTGGTCGTCAAGGTCGAACATGTTCGCCACATTTTATAACGGGCCTATAACTACCGATCGTCAGGGTTTTGCTGCAGCGATTATTGCTAAGAATAGTTCTTAGATCAGTTGCATAAGAAACTGAATATCAAAGAGTTGTGTTTTTTTATTCTTTTATAAATAAAAGTGTTTGGTTTGTTTGAAACAATGTACCTTCTCTAAACAACGACATTGTAATCTCGAAGAACGAGCCACGAAATATAATTATGAAAAAAACGAACTTGTGAAGTTCGATTATCCTCCCTTCATCCTAGGCACATTAATGAGTCAAGAATTATAAAGCTGCCCCTTGAGAAGCAAGGGGCCAAAAGGAAATTGGAAAAGATTTTACTGTGGATTCTTTTATTTAAGGTTTTTACTGGATGGAAAATTAAAATTGAAAAGGAGTTGAATTCTGAAGGAAGTCAGACTCTACGGATTTTATAATGGAACTAAAATGGTCGTCGACGTAATTAGCGATAAGCGCTTACGCTCGACGTCTACCCTAACTCCTATTAGGAGTTAGGGCAGACGTCGACGACCATTTTAGTTTCATTATAAAATCCGTAGAGTCTGACTTCCTTCAGAATTCAACTCCTTTTCAATTTTAATTTTCCATCCAGTAACTTAAAGTTAAACGCGTGATCGCTGATGATCAGCGGAAAATATTATTTTTATCAAAGCATTCATACGGCCTGCCTGGTGCTGTACCGCATGGGGCTTAACACCTAGCTTAATATGTCTGAAACGCATACCCGCTGACGGGTAGCGGATAAATGTTCTTATTTTTTTGTGAAAATGTTACTCTGGATTAAGCCCATGATTGCCTTCTCGCAAGATGTTATTAGGCGTGCAAAGAAGAATCTTATTTAGCCTCGGATTCTTCGTTTGAAAATCTGCCCGAGGGCCCGTGAGTCTGTGATCTTACCTATCTTTTCAGATCAGTTTGCTATTTATCCCGGAGTGTTAACGAATTAGCTCGAGCCGTGTTCTTCGTTTAGCCTCGCAACGCCCGCTCATAGTTTTCGCAGCGAGGGTCACACTCTAGGTTTTAACTTTTTAACCTCGTACCATGCTTCAACGTTCAAGCACAGTGCTGGGGTTTAACATGGTACGAGTTCCCTGACTGAAGTTACGAAGTATCCAGGGCGCCTTATTACACTTGGAGCATTGCTCCTGCTCGAACGCGAAGACGATGTTAGTCGATCGATCCGTACGTTGCTAATGAGAGTGATTTTTGCGCTCCACGCGATTTTATTGTTTCTGTGTCGTTCGATACGTGGTAGTAGGAATTCCACACGGTACGCAGGATGGAATTCGGTGGCAGGAGTCCAGTTTAGGAGCGGTGGGGGCCCCTCTAGGTGTAAGGGGGTTTCGCCTATCTTCCTCGCGTCTCCCTTCGGCCGGTAACGAAGCGACCTCAGGTCGTCCCGTTACAATATATCATATATAACTTGTATGTGTTTTCGTCGAATATAAATACGGATGTATTTTGCATATATACAAAAATGGAGATGTATGTTAAATATATGTGAATACATTCCAAATATATTCATATATATTTCATATATAAATTAAATATATAAATTTCCGTGTGGGATGAGCGCTCATGAGCTTCAGCATGCTCGACCGAATTATTTTCGGACTGAGCAGTGAGCGCGCAAGCATGCTAGTGCTCATGCATATTCCTAGTGTGACTGAGCGCTCGAGTTAAACGGGCGTTTGAGCGGCTTGAGCGCTCATAATGAGCTCGGGTCGAAAAGAATTTTGCTCGTATTGCGCCCCAAATCGACTCCAAATAAATCAAAAGTAACCCTGTAATTTTTCCAGATAAAAAAAACTTATCCCTTGACCACGGGGTTTGAAGTTTTCCATTTAAAATATAGAGGGATTCCTGATCTTTGCAGTTCGTTTTTCATTGTTAGGCTAAATATTGATGCAAAAATTGAAAATTCTCACGAATTGATCCTTCAGTATCCTGCTATGTGGAAAAAAATTGTCATCCCGCTACCGTTAAAATTGACACGGATACCGTTACTGTTATCATTACTGTCCGAGTAATGGTCATATTACCTTCAATCTGTCATATTACCATAAACGATATCCTTATTTTTATTTTTTTGAATGTTGTGCATCTCACTGCCAGCTTATTATGATATTTGCAAATGGGACAAAAAATCGGGATATATCGATGGGGCAAAATGGGACAAAAAAATCGGGTTGCTTCGGTAGGGTAAAATGAGGCAAATAGTCGGGATGCATCGGTGGGGCAAAGCGGGGCAAAAAATTGGGATGGCAAAACGGAACTACAAAATCGGAATGTATCGATGAGATAAAACGGTGCAAAAAATCAGGATGCATCGGTGGGGCAAAACGGAGCAAAAAAATTGGAATGCATCGGTGGGGCAAAATGGGGCAAAAACATTTGGATCTTTCGTTGGGGCAAAACAGAGCAAAAAAATCGGGACGCATCGATGGAGCAAAACGGGTTAAAAAAATGGGGATGCAACGGTGCAAAAAAGGCAATACTGGGCAAAAAAAATTGGATCATTCGTTGGGGCAATACGAAGCAAAAAAATCGGGATACATCAATGGGCCAAAAAGGGGTTAAAAAATGGGGATACAATGGTGGGGCAAAACGGGCCAAAAAAATGGGAATACATCGGTGAAGCAAAACGGGGCATAAAAATCGAAATACATCGGTGGGGCAAAACGGGCAAAAAAAATCAGGATGCGTTGGTGAAGCAAAACGGGGCATAAAAATCGGAATACATTGATGGGGCAAAACGGGCAAAAAAATCGGGAAGTATCAATATGGCAAAACGGGGAAAAAATCGGGAATTTAGTAACAATAGTATATTATGCCACAAGGGAGGAAAGTGCGTTTTTTTCACCGAGTGTGAAGTTTGATGGCCGAGCGAAGCGAGGGCAGAAATTCACAAGAGGTGAAACCCTTTCACATTTTGTTTTAAACCCTGATCAGTTTTAAACGACCACGATACGTCATCGACGGAAACGTGACTTCCGGTTTCGGGAATAAAATTTTCTCGTCGAGCAGTGACGTAATTTACGGGATACGTGACTTCGGGGTTCGAGCATGCACGCACGCACACACAGACGTAATCATTCACCCACCCAGACCCAAACCCAGACACAGACGGTTTTTCTAAATATGCTTTCTGATAATTTGAAACATTCTAAACACGTTGTTACGAAAATGCCGATTTTTTCGTGAAAACAAAGCTTCCTCTATGAGGAAAAATATAGGAGATTCTACATTCAAAATGTTAGTTTTTCTGTTGGTGCCCAATTTAGCCCCACCGAAAGGATATACGGACAGAAGGATAGGAGAATAGACACGCAGACAACCAGACATCCAAACAGATCTGTCTGCCTGGATGTCCAATTCTCCCGTACCGCGTTTTGCTTCCCACGATTTGTGTTCTCATTTTGTCCCACTGATGTATTTCGATTTTTTGCCCAGTTTTGCCCCACTGTTGCATCCCCATTTTTTACCCGTTTTGCCCCATCAATGCAACCCGATTTTTTTTTTGTTCCGTTTCCCACAACGAAGAATCAACATCTTTTGTCCCGTTTTACCCCACCGATGCATCCCGATTTTTTTGCCTCGTTTTGCCTCATCGATGCATCCCGATTTTTTTTTTTGTTCCGTTTTGCTCCAACGAAGCATCCCAATTTTTGGCCTCGTTTTGCCCCATTGATACATCCCGATTTTTTCGTCCTGTTTTACCCCATCGATACATCCCGATTTTTTGTCCCATTTTGCATATAATATCATAATAAGCAGACAGTGGAATGCACAATATTCCAAAAACAGGAAATCGTTTATGGTAACGAGACAGGTTGAAGGTAATATGACTATTACTCGGACAGTAATGATAACAGTAACGGTATACATGTCAATTTTAACGGTAGGAGGATGACAATTTTTTTCCACATAGCTGGATACTGAAGGACCAATTCGTTCAAATTTTTGCATCTATATTGAGCCTAACAATAAAATACTAACTGTAAAGATCGGAAAACCCCGTGTATTTTAAATGGTAAACTCCAATCCTCGTGGTCAAGGGGTAAGTATGTTTTAAAAAATCTGAAAAAGTTACATGGTTACTTTTTATATATTTGGAGTAGATTTGGGGCGGCGGCAAGAGCCAAATTCGTTTTGACCCCATCTAACCGTCACCTTAATATATGGGCGAAGTGTAGAAGGATTCACTCGGGAACATAAATAAATACTTGATGCTGACCGAATAATTTTTATTTCGACGCGACTACTTTACCGCGCAACGGCCACTGTCTTATTCGCCACGTCAGTATACACGAGCGAGGAGAATCAGTGTGTCGCTCGCTTCGTAAACACAACTGGCGTTTTTCCGGAACGATACAGAATATTTTGAGAGTCCGGGGATCACCTTGCTACGTAAACGGTGATTTCCGGACTCTCGAACCAGCGGTTTGACAGAATACTTTAAATATCTAGAACATTTTTATAAATTGTCTAGAACAGAAGAACACTGAACATCTGGAAAACAAGAAATTGTCCAGAAAAGTTAAAAGTATGATCATGGATATTGGCATTATAATTATCATGCTGTCACGTCGTCCACGGATAACAATTTCCTACAAATGCTGCGTTTAGAGTGATATCTTCTTCCATCGACCTACGTCCGAGTTTATGCATGTGTCACAGTAAATACAGTATAAGCGAGGGATATGTTCCTAACACGTCTCAGTAGCTTTTTAATCAGATAAGCACTGCCTTGTTATAACAGTGATTCAAGTGGATTACATATACAAAACACCGTAAATGGCCCAAAAAACTTGAAAAGTAGAAAACACCATAAATGCCTGCGCAAAAAAAAAATTAAATGATTACAAATATATTCAAAATGGAAGTATTGAAAGTATGTCGAATTAGACTCAATAATACTCCTCTAAGTTATCGCTGAAGTGTATTAAGTATCAAGCAGTATCAAGTATACCCAAGAATATTTGAGTATCAAGTATTAAGTTAGTATACAGATTGAGATTGATCAAGTATGAAGCTCGAATCTCAATTTTTATGCAAGCTTCATACTTAATTTTCGAATATTCTTGAGTATCGTAGCTTCATAATTGATACTCATATATTACAACGTATCAGGCATTCTTTATCAACTGAGGTACTTTTCTCGGTCGAACTATCAGATGTTTTTCAAAATTTGCCAGTTCGTAGTAACTATTTGAGTGGGTCAACTGTGATTTTCTTTAGATTTTTAAAGTGGCCCGTTCGGGATATACGTTTTTCTTTAAATATCAGTATTCAAATTAATAATAAATATCAGTATTTAAATATCAGAAAATATTGATTGCTGAAAAAATTCTTAGGAGCATTAACTTTTTAATTTTCCATCAACTTTCGAATGATAGAATTATAATTTTCCCGATACAAGAAAGTTCATGTTTCGTAAAAAAAAAGTAAAATAATTTTTTTCTACAAAAACGTAACTTCGATTCTGGTCCTAATTTTACAAGGTATTTGGCATTGTATGAAGATTCCGAAAAAAAGTCCCAACGTGGAACCTGCCATACTTGTGTATAACTTTTTTTTTTAAATGTAAGTCGTATCGATTCGTATAAACTCGACTATTATTTAGATAAATAAAAGTGGTTTGCCCGTAGTCGGTAACCAAAAATGTAATGTTCCCAAGCATTTTTTGAGGATAAACTGGAATCATAATATTCGAGTTTATACGAAACTATATACATATATGAATTATATTTTTTGTTTATTTACTTTTTGGCTACGCACGTATGGCAGGTCCCATTTTGGGAATTTTTTCAGAATCTTCATACAATGCCAAATACCTTGTAAAATAAGAACAATCGCATCAAAGGGGTGTGTTCTGTAGAAAAGATTTTTTTCGGGAAAATGATGACGCGAACATCATTCGAAAAGTTTACGAAAAATTAACAAGTTAATGTCCCTAAGAATTTTTGGAGTGATCAATATTTTCTGAGATATACGGATATTCAAAGAAAAAATTAAATCCTCAACGGTGCACTTTAAAAATCTAAAAAAAATCACAGTTGACCCCCTCGAGTAGTACTACGAACTGGCAAATTTTAAAAAACATCTGAGAGCCCGACTGAAAATTTGGCCCAGTTGATAAAGAATGCCTCGTATATCAGATTCATACTTAATACTCTTCAGTGATAGATTAGAGGAGTATAATTTGAGTATTATTGAGTCCAATACGTCACACTTTTAATACTTCCATTTCTAATATTTTTTTAATACTTGCTTTTTGCGCGGGTCGTTCGAAAAACTTGAAAAGTACAAAACACCATAAATAGTCCAAAAAAATTTATGTACATTGAAATTGTTCCAACTTTGCAAAAAGTAGACAAATATTCGAACCGCTCTTCATTCAATTCCAAAAGTTAAAGTGGTGAAAAATAAGTAAAATTTGTAAAAAGTATACAAATTATTAACTGAAATCTTAAAAAAACTTGTGCGGCTGTAAACGACGAGCTAAGTTGCCGCATTAAATCAGTATTCGTAGAATCGTACGGCCGGAAAAGTTTTTTTTTAAAGCTTTCAGTTCATAATTTTTATAGTTACTATCTACCAATTAGTTTTCATTAAGTTTAATTCTGAAACTGAATGTATATTTTTTGCAAATTTTCCTTCATTTTTCACTAAGTTTATCTTTTGAACTGAATGTACTTGGCAATGCATGCGAAGAGCGGTTTAAATGTTTATGTACTTTTTGCAAAGCAGAAAGATTTATCTGAAAGTATCGGCCTTAAGTTTTTTTTTACACCATGTATGGTATTTTTGACAGCTATATAGTATCTTTTTGTAACGGTTAAATTAAGAACTTTAACGGGTTTTTCGAATGTAACTTGGTTCAAGTTTTTTTATACAGTTCTGTTTTATAATTTGAAAAGAACTACTACACATAATGGGCAGGGTTACGTATTCGTTGGTGGGGGGGGGGAGGAAGGGCTGCGTAGGCAGAAACACTACTCGAACATTTGCCTCGTAGGAAACAGGCAAATATTATAACAATATAAAAAATGACCAAATGTGGTGTCGGTTTATGATTGGTAATTTTTAATTTGAACAATAATTCAGCAAGAATTTTTTCTGGTTATATTATTCCTTTTCCTAAATAATAATTTTTATCAAGTTGAGTGACTCTTCATTTCAACAATATTTAGAAACCATTTTTACCGGCAATATTGTTTCTTTGCCTAAATACCAATATTGACCAATTTTTGTGTAGTTATATATACGGGGAATTCCACCGGAAATTTTCATGCTTTGATCCTGACCCCCTTCAATAATTCTGCCAATTTTTTTTCGAAAAAGAGAAGACACGTGATTTTTTATTTGGGCATATAATTAATATTTTTGAACATATAATTTTTTCAAAAATCTAATATTTTTAATAAAATTATTTTTTGTAACATGAATATCTTGAAAGTTTTCATTCGTATCAAAAAATCTCTCAAATAACAGATGTTCGGCTTGAAATGAACTAAATCAAGCGTATTTAAAAAAAATGCTATTCAGACTAAAGTTATGTTATGCGACGTTAAAGTGAAAAATATCAGTTATCATTAACTTTGTCATGATGTGAATTAAATAAATATATATGTAAAAATTCTGTATAGAATTAAACAACTTTTGAGATTAATTACGGAATGGCAAGATCTTTTTTCGAGAAGTTCTACGTGATTGAAATTTTTGCAATATCCAGAATTCTTCATTACTCGGGTTAGTTGGAGTTTATCGGTTCCTAGCTGATTTAAAAGATACATCTTGATGTTATATATTAACAAAAAATCATATTTTTCGCCCGCCATATTTTATTATTAGCTTTTAAGACAGAGATGATTCGATATAATGTTTAAATTTTTTTAATTAAAAAATGCAACTTACATTTTTTTATTGGAGAAAGTGTATTATTTATTCAATGGTGCATCTCAATAATATATATATCTTTTTTTCAATTTTGTAAACGTCTACTACCACGAAGAGGATTTCGGAATGGCTGCCGAATGGCGTTTTTTTTTTTACGACGGCTCACGGCAAAGGTCCCTGTGATGGTATAATCGAAACGATTAAGAGGTTAGCAGCTCGGGTCAGTCATCAACTTCCGGCTGATGAGTAAATCACGACACCTCAGGAGTTGTACGAATAGGCTTCGAAAAATGTACCGTCTATCAAGATTATTTATTGTGAAACGATTGATTAAGAATGCTCATTTCTGAAATTCTTGACGGACGGGCGATTCGCAACAACAAAACCGATACAAAATACGCAGAAACATCACTGTGTTATTCCAATTGGCAACGGAAAGGTTGTCACTAAAAGATATTCCCTTTCGGAAAGCCTTGAATAGCATAGTTGTATTAAATTAAATGTTAAATAAAATATGGTGCTGAAAAATGTACTTTTTTATAAATATATAACATCAAGATGTATCTTTTTAATCAGATAAGAACCGATCCTCTTCAACTAACCCGAGTAATGACGAATTCTGGATATTACAACAATTTTAATCTAGCTAGCTCTTTCTATTGTGCGGAACGCGATACGCGGCTATCTCACTCTCTATCGCGTCACCCTCCACACACGACTCGCGACGTAAATCTCTAGCACGCTCACTCACTGTTTCCTCTCGACCTATCCCAATACGGTATCGCGCACAGTTATAGCTGAAATAAAATAGCCCTACACGAATATATATGGGGCATTCCATACCGATTGGACCCACGTCGAACCCGCGACCTCTTCAATTCGGTTGGTATTGTTACTAATAATAAATTTAATAAATTCAATAAATTTCATAAATTTCATAAATTTCATAAATTTCATAAATTTCATAAATTTCATAAATTTCATAAATTTCATAAATTTCATAAATTTCATAAATTTCATAAATTTCATAAATTTCATAAATTTCATAAATTTCATAAATTTCATAAATTTCATAAATTTCATAAATTTCATAAATTTCATAAATTTCATAAATTTCATAAATTTCATAAATTTCATAAATTTCATAAATTTCATAAATTTCATAAATTTCATAAATTTCATAAATTTCATAAATTTCATAAATTTCATAAATTTCATAAATTTCATAAATTTCATAAATTTCATAAATTTCATAAATTTCATAAATTTCATAAATTTCATAAATTTCATAAATTTCATAAATTTCATAAATTTCATAAATTTCATAAATTTCATAAATTTCATAAATTTCATAAATTTCATAAATTTCATAAATTTCATAAATTTCATAAATTTCATAAATTTCATAAATTTCATAAATTTCATAAATTTCATAAATTTTTAATATTATAAAAAATTACCAATCGAATTGAAGAGGTCGAGGGTCCTTTAAATGATTTTACCTCGGAGTGAATTGTCGAATGAATCGATTGGTGAATGATGAATATCGTCCTTCCTAGATTTTATCGTTGTAGATAAATAATTTCGATGATGGAATGATTTTCAGGAGGATCCTCAATTTCGAAAGAATGATTCGGAAAAATAAGAATTGTTTATTGAACTGAATTAAAGTGAGTACTGATCTTTGGACATTTTTACGAGTTGGTTGATTCGCAAATTCTTTGTTAATGACTGTCGATACAATGCAAGATTGAAGTCTGTGCCTCTGTTGCGAACAAGGTGCCGAGTGGGCGGTGGGCGCGCAATTAAGTAACCTCGGTGCCGGACACCCCAGTGTCACCGCTGTCACATCTGCGCCTCGTCTCCCCACTCTCATCACTTGATTCCTTTCTTTGGTTGACTAATTAGATGTTCCTAATTTCGTAATTTTACAATCATTTTGACATTTTAATTTGATAATACGTAAATTTTAACGCGAATTTTACGAACATACAAATTTGAACGATAGCTGTACGAGCTTTCGTTGCGAAGTTAACAATGGTTGACAAATTTGTATCTTAGTATTTATCTGATTATTTCCCTGTATTTTCATGTTAATGATTTTCCATCTCTTTCCTATTTTCCTTAATTTTCCCCATTATACTCTATTTGATTATTTGTTTATTTATGTGGTTTTTATTGTAAGCAGTCGCCTGGTTGCAGGCCTGGCATTGCCCTCTTGCGCGTAATCAATTTATCTTCAGCGACAATCGGTCGCGGTCGATACGCGTCCCGTGTGAGCCGAACAGTAATAATTACGTCGTTTCCCGAAATCGCGCTGTCGCCCGCAGCACTGACTCTTCCTCTTACTTGCTGAGATTGTCTGGCCGATGCCTCGTCCTTGTCATCGACGAACGTGTACCGAGACCACTCGCGTTACGCATTAGCCGATAATTTCGTTATACCGTAACTCACCGTTGGGTGAAATTCTAGCGGCATCGAGCGATTCGAGCCAACTCTTTTGAAAAACTTTAGTGTCTCGAGTGTGGGAGTGTGCAACGAAATAGCAGGTAAGGGCGATTTTGAATTAGAACCAAACAAAATGTACGGCGATCACGGCAATTTGTTTCCGCAGCCACCACAAGTGATTGGGCCGCTTAAACACGTGGTACGTGTGCCATTCAATCCGAATCTTGTACCTCCGACGAGGACGCGATCCAGACGGCAATCTTTGGACTAAATATTCCTCCTGGAGGACCCCGTTCGCCGCCCACCGCATGTGGGTGATTAAATCACCATATCTGCCGTGATGGTTCACCGGAGAGACCACCATCAAATCATTCGGATCTCCGGCTGATCTCGTCCATCTAGCCATCACGAGAAGAACAACAGCAAGATAAGAATACGAACAATATTGATACTTTTTTTGTGGAAAATCCGAACTTTATATGAAATATTTAAACAAAATCAATTACTTAAGGAAATAACTTTTGCTAGAAATAAGGTAGAAAATCCGTTCAAATTTCTATATTCTTGTAATTAAAGATGAAAATTAAGGGAATAATTTGTTAAACAGGGAAAGTAATGTAAAAGTCAATATTGTAAACTTATTAAAATAAGCGACGTGAACTGTCAAAACCGATCGATAATTATCGCGGTAGGGGACCAGCCGATCAGCAAGCCTACTGGACATCAATGGATGCGACGGGGAGCTGAGGGGCAAGGGGTTCCCCCGAAGAAAACAATAAAAGAAGTTCCGCCAAGGGTGGCTTAGCTCACTTCTCCAGACATTACCACCTTGGCTTGTCGTATTCTTATCAGGAGCAGAATAAAACATACGGTTATTTATTGTTTAAAATCTGAATTTGTACGACAATTTAAATCCTCAAAAATCAAATTTTGAGTTCAATAATTAAACACCTCAGTCCATAAAATAAATGGGAGTACCATCGATAAATTATTTCATCACTTTTGGCCATTCATCACTATTCATACTGATAATTTATTCAACCGCTTTACCTGAAAGAACGAAGGGAAGGAAGGAAGGAAGGAAGGACGACGAATTTTGAATTCGATATCTTTATCCATTTTCAATCATTTTCATATTCCTGAACGATTAGTTCACTTTGAAATACCGTAAGTCGTTATATTCTTAAATTTTTCGAACAATTTCATTTATTTTCATCCATCCTTGGTGAATATTTTATTTTGTTTGTTTTTCTGAATTTTAATTATTTAATTCGAATAATCTGAGGATAACTAATACTCAATCCGGGTCTTAATTAAATAAAGAGTGATAGCCGAAAACTTAGAAGTCGAGGTCCTTTAATTTCTTAGGGAGAGCCGAACTGTAGAGCAACGAACCCGACAGTCCGAGATAACGTTAGCCTTGACTCAGTGTTGCGCAGCGCGGCACGAGCCATCGACAGTCTTATTTCACAGGGCTTTCTACATTGTGTTAGGGTCGCGCAGAGAATCATAATCGTTCGTGTGTGGTAGACATCGCGCGCCAATAATCGAACTATATATTCTTTCGGCCTGCATTCTCAGCCTATCACTGAATAAATTTCCGAAAGGATAGATTCAAAAGGGGCATTGTTATGATAAAGCGCCACATGCGATAAACGTGTAATAGAGAGAGACATCTCCTTTAGCGTCGATGCAGGGAAATGCTGATCGGGACATAACAGGAGTGAAAATCACCCTTAAAGTCCAAAACGTTACGAAAATTGGTAAAAACCGCACTTTTTGTGAAAAAAAAATTGTATTATTATGTTTTAATGGTCCGATTTTCAAATCCCAAATGTCACTTTGCAGGGGACATATCAGGCTATTAGGGAAAAAAGTTCCATTGTATTCCGTTCAAAAAGTCTATTTACTTGGCAATCTGAAAATAGGGAAAAGTCGAAAACTTGTAACATGGAAAAAATCAATGAAAACGTAAACAAAATTAGTTTTGAATCGGTTTTAACAAATATATTTCTTGAAACATTATAGTTACTGAACGATAATGACAATAATAATAAAAAATTATAAAAATAAAAAAAATAAAAAATGCACGACCAAATTACATAATAGTAACTTAGATTCGATAGTTCTAACAAAGAAAAATCACTTACTTACATAAAACACTAATGGGAACTCCTGACTGGGGTATTTTGGTACCCTAAATGGGCTGCGTTAGCGTCCTGTGCGACAGTCAGCGAGTAACTGAGACTGCTACCGGCCTCCAGATCATCGTCACAGGCTACATCACCAGATCGTGGAACTAAATTATCGTAGACATCTCAAATCGATAATGTCAATTTCTACTTTAGGAATGCAGTTTGAATATCGTCAGGAGTACTTTTGTACTGCATAATACATGAGTTCTAGGTTGAACGCAAATTAAAAAAAAAAAAAACTTTAAAAAATGTTAAGTCATATTTGGAGCTGGAACAGCAATATAAAAAATGATGGACAGAATTCGAGAAGTCAACGGTGAAACCTAGGTCGAATCAATATGGAATGCCCCATATGCTTGTGTGTCATGATCCCCCTAATTCGATAGTCACTCGCGTAGAAAACAGTAGTATGGGTAAGACTGGGGGTAGACTATGGGTGAGTGCGCGCGGAATAATATCGAACGAACGTGGGACGGACGATGATTCCGTACATTTTACCAGACTCTTTCTCAGCAACTGCGTACACTAGGAAAATTTTCGCACTGTACGCGATGGCTGTGATAGAGTCTGAAAAAGTTTGTGGAACGAATCCAAGCGGGTCTCAAATCCCAGATTCGCCGCATAATCCGCCCCGCATTCTTTTCATATGAATAGCCATGCACTCACCCACAGTCGACTCATAGTCTTACCCATACAACTTTTTTCTACGCGGGCACCTGCGGATCTGTTATCGCGAGACGTTACGAACAAAAACGGAGCGACGTTCTATCAAAGATGTTGAGTTCTCGATAGAACGCCTGTCGGTTAAAAAAAGCCACCGAGCATATATGTTCTCGTGCGAGGAACATTTTACTCTTGTTGATAAAAAAAAGTCGGTGAGCATTTCTTGCGTGACGACCTCGCTTCGCGATGCTACGATCGCTAAGATGGATTACAATAATCGTACATTATCAAATAATTTATTTTGTGTTTATTAGCTCTCTTCGACCATCTTATTTTTCATTGTTTTACTAACCAATAATTAATAACTTTGGAAAATTGGAGAATAATTAACAATAATTTCGGTGTTCAACAGTATCATAGAGCAATAACGATTAAATCGAAGTCATCGATCTTTTCTAAGGAGAAACAAGATGTAGACAGACGGACTGACGGTCCGCGATATCAGTAGCTCGCGTGAGTATAGGCCAGTACAATGTAAACATTCAGGATTCTTATTCCATTACCCGAATACGGTAGGCTGGGGACGTACGGAGTGTAATAGCAGTTCGACGTACTAAACATCGTGGTACACATCCAGTCGCAAATACCGAGTAGTAGTAACGGGCGATTAATCTTTTACCATGCATTCACAGTCCAATCCCGAGTAAATTTCCTAAAGGTTAGATTCCAAACTAGACAATTTTCTAATAAAGCGTTGCATGTGATAAACGTGTAATAAGAAGAAAAATTTTCTTGGCCGTAGAGGCACCAAAATGCTAATCAAGATGTAACAAATAGTTTCGGGTTTAGTGGCCACAATGGCATCTCGGTTGGCAAAAAATAGTACATGAGCCACTAGCTGAAAACCACTGTTGGCTAATTATATGTCATTTCCTTGATTAATAATGATCTAAATTAATTACAATCAATAATAATTCTATCTTATGTATCTTCAGGATGATATTGATCAATTTATGAGGTTCTCATTTGGATTTATTACAAAATGATCACGGAATGAATAATAAATAAGTGATGCGTCTACCGTATGACATAAATATTTCAACAACGAGAATAAGTATAATGTAAAGCTTATAAAGATCATAACACGATGATAGCGTTATTGGTAAAAAAATAAAATAAAAAAGAATAATGATGGGCGACATCACGTCACCTCAGTGTTCTGTCAGATGGAATGTCGTATCCCATTTTACCAGCTACATAGATAGTACAGATATCGATGGTCTGATGCCAACAGGGCGAACAGGTTATGCTAATATATAGCCGATATGCCCTTATGACATTAAGCCATCGATATAACTATCTGTATGTGTATAGGTATATGTATCTAACAGAAGTCGCGCATATAACGCAGCATACTTATAATGGATTTCGCGGTGTAATTTATCACCGCTCATAACAAGAAGCTGCAAGTTTGTACATATTTCAGCTCCCCCTACTATACTTAATTCTAGGCCAGCCCACTCGCACCCCCTCGTCACTGAGCTTGTGCCTTGAGCGGTAATACGGGGGTGCCGCCGTCTTTCACCCCTTACTGTTGGCACGACCAATCTCTCGTCGCTCGGGTAGCAGAAGCACTCGACTGCTACGCAAAGTCGGCGAGCTAAGGGAAGTATTATTTATACGCACCATTATATCACTGAGCCGGAGGAATATTGTTCGAGACATCACGCATACATTATGGCCCGCTTTTATTACGGCGACCACTTATTTGTTAACATAATATACACATTATGTTGCGCCACAAGAGCCGTCCCCATCCTCCATGAAGAGGGACAAGGATAGCCGAGACGAGACGGGAACACGCGACTTCGAGACTTTACGCTGGTAGAGTTGCGGCCGTCTGCTCTACCAGCGTACGGGGTGGCTTTTAGATACGGTGGACGGTTCTGTTCGAATTCAGGACTCGCGTCCCTCGCTTAACCCGCACTCCCTGCACATAGGGTCCCGCTCACCCGTTCGGCTTCTACCGAAATGCTCATTGTCATCGCTTCGACGTACGTCCGAATTTTTCATCCCTCCTTCCACTGACTATACCGTTATTCTTTTTGTTTCCATCCAATTCCGACGTACCCTACTTCCCCATAGCAACGAGAAAATCCCATCGGTTTTACAATGTTAGCTCGAATCAATTAATCAGGACCTAATTGTTTTGGCAAGTCTGCAATTTCTATGCAATTGGATTGATGCTGCCACTTCAAGCTGGCGTGTACTCATCATGATTTACTCGAAAAAATTCAGAAAGATGTTATCGAAATGAAGGGAATTTTTGTTCCGTCTGTGTCTTTCAACCCATTCAAGGGACTTTGCAAATGAGTTTCATATGCAAGCTTTCCTGAAAAACTACGTATCCGAGCGAGAATCTCAGGTAAAACCTTTTACAAAATCTGGCAACGAACCCGGAAGAATTTTTGCGATCCATTTCTGAAGATTCACATTCAAAAATGTCCTAATTTTTGCAAAGCTACGTCTTTCCCTTTTGATGGCAGTCGAGGGAAAGGAGAAGCCATTCACCCTACTCGTGTTGCTCCTCAGATACTTCCGTTCGTCTCCTGGCACGCCGAGTCAAATGCACTTGGAAGCGATCACTTTCCAATGTCTATTTTTCTCGGAATTTCTCTCCTGACGATAGTCCTTCACTTCGTCGCTTTGCGCTAACGAAAATGGATTGGTGCTTCTTTAGTTCATTTTTTAAATCTGTCACTTCATCATTCTCCAAGCTATCCCCTCTATCTCAATATGATACAGTTGTTGAAGGTATAAATAAATTATAAATAGCAGTGCCCCCCCGTGGTGAATCAGCATTGTGAGGCAGGAAACCTGGCGTGTAAAAATACAGACGCCGTACAAACCTCGAAAATTTAATAAATGTAAAAAATTCTATGCTGTAGTAGAAAAAAGTTACAAAAGAAAACGAAAAAAGATAATGGATAATTTCCACTAAAAATATCGATTGTAGAGTTTCTTCTGGCACTGTTTGGCCCAAAATTAAAAAGTTTTGTCGCAGGAATCTATATAAGACACGACAAATGATCTAAAAACACAAAACAATCAACAAAATGCACAATTTAATTCCCGCCATCTGCCCATTAAATTAAACTTTTACGCAAAATTATTCTAATACATTCCATTTAAAGTCTCTTCACACATTCTGAACTATAGACAGAAGAACTATAGACAGCAATAGGAAATCACAATGCGGCCCAAGGATCAGAAAGTATTCTCATTTTTCACCTCCACGATTCCGTATGCGAGCTTGTATGACAATCTTTCAACAGCTTTTGAAAAGCTGGTATATTTCTGCAATCTTGGGCTGAACTCCTCGCATTTAAAACAAAAAAAATGTAAAAGTGGTATGCCAAGTACTTAAATTGTGTTGTCTATGTCAAAAAAGGTGTTTATAAAAAAATCTTTAAAAAAATGGTACAAAAGTAAAAACATTTCTCTTCCAAAAAAATGTTCATCAAAATAATACCTTAAATAAAAAAGTGAAATCATATGAGCCAAGTAATGGTACGCAGATCTATCGCATACTAAGTATGTAAAGTATTATGAACTAAAGACTATGCAGAAAATAGTGATACAAATATATGAAAATAAAAGCGAAATGTTTAATCATATTTATCAATCGACCAATAGTACACTGAGCCGGCACACAAAAACTTGGCGCGACAGTTTTTTTTTTTTTTAACAATAACTGTCGTATAGGGGTGGGGAGGAGGTAAACCATTCTAAAGTGAGTGTGTGACTTGTGAAGTCGCTTCTTAATCTGTGCCCATGAAGATATACTACTTAGAGTGCAACTGTTTGTTCGTGCTTGTCGAAACCGCGGCTGTCCGCTTGTTGGTTCGAGAAATAAGGAATCGAAATTGGTGGCAGTGTTCTTGTCGAAATTGTATTTTTCCACGGGCCTGCTAGATACCTCGCATCATTACATCACTCCTACACATCGGCCAATAGACTCTCCACGTCACACACTATGTCCAAGAAGGGCGTGGCCAGCAACTCGCTGGCGGTCGGGGTCGACAAGAAGTGTTGAAAATGTAAATCACACATTGTAAATGAATTCGCTACGTGTCCGGGGTGTGGCGCGACGCGGGATGTGCTAAATAAGCACCGATCTTGCCGACGAGAGGATTTCAGTGTTGCTGTGGCCAGAGACCAATGTCACCTATCAACGTGACGAGCTCGTCTCTCATGCTCGATCTAATGCGTGATGTGTTTCGCTCGGAAGTTGGAGTATTTCGTAAAGAAACCACTAAAGTTGTGCCGTCGGAAGTCAGATCTCTGCAAGAGGACGTTAATCAGCGCTATCCTGAGGGTAACGAATCCATCGATCAGCTTAGGGGTGCAGTAATCAGCTTCATTGATCATTGATCAGGGGTCGAGTAAGGCTATATAAGATCCAGTGGACGTATGGATGCGTTTTTCCAACAAATTACTGAACACTGCTTCTACTGGAGCTCCTACCGTCCAGGCAGTGCCGTCGAGAATTACTAACGCGTGTATGATGAAAATGTCGGAGCGCGAGTTTCGTAAGAATAACATTATTTTATTTGGTACTATTGAAAGTCAGTTTACGTGTGTCGAGACACGTGTTAATCATGACAGAAAACTTGTCGAGAAAATGCTCTCTGAGATGATCCCACAGTATGTTGATACTATACCCAAGTTTGTGTGGATCGATACATTGTCTGTCTCGCTGCAAGAACCTCGGCCGCTAAAAATCACGTTAGAGTCAGAGCTAACTGCTTTGAAGCTGGCAAACACATGTCGGCTTCCGAAAAAGAGAGAAAATCTATCGGACTGTCTCAAGGGAATCATGGTGCTGAAAAAAAGGCTGCTTCAGCAATCGGAACACAAAGCGACTCAACGGGAGCTGCCAAGGGGGATGAAAGAAGGCAAGAAAGATCTCGTTATCGTCTATCGGAGCGGGTCTCCACAAATCAAGGAGAACAAAAGTCAACGGCAACTTCTGCAGTATCAGGCAGCAGCGAGGGATACAGAAGAGAGTTATCTCAGTACTATCAGAATGCGAGATGCTTAAATACGAAAAGTTAAAAAGTGCTACAGTTCATGCGTAATTTTCATTTCGTTATTATCGCGGTGTCGGGGACCTGGTTGAAGCCAGAAAAGTTTTCGGCTGAGTTTTCTTTTCTTTTTCATTATTTTTTTTCTGAACCATTTATATGCTGTGCTTCGATGTGATAGAATGGGTCGCATGAGAGGAGGAGTTTTCCTTGCGTTCGAAAGCTGTTTTATAGTTTAGTAAGTCAGTTTAGATCGACCCAAAGATGAGCTATCTCTCTTTCCCCTCCACAAACGCGGAGATGAATTCGCCTTTATATGGACTATGCTTGAACGTAAATAATTTCCTGAAATATACGCCTGCAATTGTTATATTTATGTGTCGTTAATATCCAAGCAGATTTGTGCGTACCTGATTAATCAAAGAGCGAATAAGTGATATTAAATGTAAATGTATTCTGCACTGTTATTCATTTTATATACATTACTTTGTACAACTCAAAGCCTTATTGTTGGGAGTATGACGGTTGGGACTGATTAATAAAACACAAATATAATCACATACATCTAATATTGACGCCTGTGATAAGGTCTTGATAAAAAAATAAATTATATCGATGGCCTAATTCAATAAGGATGATGTACCGAAATCCTAACCGTGTACGTCTTTCTGGCATTAGGCCATCGATATTAATCAACCAAAGTGCAAACTTATAGTCTAAATAGATATGGTTCCGCCGTCCCAGGCCGATGACTTCTATTGCACCTTATAAGGCTAATTTCATGACAATAGGTATCGTGCATGGTTCATGAAAATAATCAAGCATCAGCAGAAGAGGCCGCGCCTTTAGACTTCTATTCACAGCTTAGACCTCTATTTATAGCTACTACTTGCACCATTTTCTAGTTGACATCACATACATCAAATATTGATACACATTTTGGGACGTTGAAAAGAAAAGAAACTGTATTAGTCGACCAAAGTGTATCCTTGCAGATTCAAAACAGATCTAGTCTCCGTGCCGTAATCTCATCCCATCGGCGTACAATGTCATATTTAGTAAAGTGAGAGACTATTGTAAAAAAAAAAAAAAAAAACAAAAACCGGCATGTCACGGTTTTATGTGCCGACTCAGTGTATTATTGTTCGATTAATAAATATGATTAAACACTTTGCTTATATTATCCTATTTTTTATCACTATTTGCTGCATAGTCTTCAGTTCATACTACATTCTTAGGACACTGTAGGACATATACTACATTCTTAGGACACTGTAGGACACATACTACATTCTTAGGACACTGTAAAAAAACGGTGATCATACAGGTATTTTTTGTAAGAGTATTTTTAAACAACGATTTCTTTGCTTCTCGATGGCATCGTGGAAATACCCAGGTGTCTATCGTGTTCTACGGCGAGAAATGCATTTTTATATATTTTTTACCATACGATTTCAATGTATTTTTCCTCAAGAATGAAAGGGACATTCATGAAACCGTGAAGTTATAAACGGTTGTAAAATCTTCAAAAAATTATATCTTTTAATCTGTAAGAGATACCATAATCGCTGAGGTCTCATAATTTCTGGTATTCTTCAAAGATTTTTCAAAAAAATCAACAATGTCAAACGGATTGAAAAATTATTTGAATATTCTTTTATACTACTATTAAAAAGAATTATAATTTTTTTTTCATCAAATCACCGATTGATAATGAATTAAATGGTAAACGAAGTAATTTTAGTTGAGTTAAATTTAATATTGGGGCGATTTTGAGGTCACCAATTTCGAAAATGAGTTTCATATTTGTTAAATTCAAAATCCAAAATGCGGGAAAGGGACCGTTGCCCGACTGAAAATACCGCTCAGAGCTTGAAGGCACCGTTCAACGCGTATTTGACACCATTAAATGCATATTTGAACCACAAAAGTGTGGTTAAATGCACCACTTTTTAGATATCTTATCAGTTAACACAGAATTGTATTGATCTCTATGACAAAAACACCATTAAGTGAGATCGCGATTCATCACACAATTTCGTGTTGAGATTTATTAGAGTATACCGCGTTACCGGTTTACCATATGTGCGGTGAATTTTTCACTGCACAATGGTGTTAATTTTCACACCGATTTTTTTACCACTCACACCATCACAGTTTACATCACAGATTTTTTACCGTGTATGCATAACATCTTTATACCATGATTTGGCTTATATGATTTAACTTTCGGTCGATATTTGGTTGAAGCGATTATTTTGATGAACATTTTTTTCGAAGGGAAATATTTTCACTTATTTACCATTTTTTAAAAAATTTTTTAATAAAAAAAAGAAAAAAAAAATGTTTTTGATATCACCGATTCAGTTCAGTAGATGATTGATTATCAACAACTTGTGGGCATACATGAGTGGTAAAAATTGAAGACAAATAATTAATTCGAAATTTACGTTACATTTTTCGCGATATTTGCAAATTTTTTACACGAAAGTGAATATACTTTATTTTATATAAGCACCATTTTTTCACGATTTTTCATAAATTTTTCACATTATTGCATTGAATTTTTTTAACGGTTTTCAATAAATGATTAATTGAATAAATTGAATTAATTTTCGGACCATCTAATACCGCAGCAGTCGACAGATGTGCCGACCGCCGGGACGCACATGTGCAACAGCAAAACGCAACACATTTCGCGTCAACTCTGCCAATAACAATTTTTTGTCACACGTGCATGAATCGCGACACTTTACATGGCAGTCTTGCGAGCCGAAAGTGGCCCATTTCATGCCAGTTGTGAACCTGTTGTGAAATGACAGAGTCGCGCATGCGCAGTTCGCATTTCGTTCACTTTCATCCCTTGGGTGTTTAGTTTTCACTTTTCGTCCCTGGAGACATAACCTCACTTTTCAGTATTCGTCTCGCGCAACTGCCATTCCAAGTGCCGCAGATTCATGCACTTGGAACAAAAAATATGATGTGTAATGGGGGTCGAATTGCCGATTGCCACTCGTGTGATTGCAGCCCTCTCTTCACTCGGGCTGCAAACCTCACACGTGTCGCAATCGCTAACTTTCGACCCTTGTTGCACAATATACTATTTATCGCTATGCAAACTTTTTGCGGGTCGCGATGAATATGTCTCATCATCCACCGAACAGTTATGATCGTAACTGGGCGCGTTGGAAAGCTTCGGTCCAAATTCTACTGTACAAATATTGCGCAGCATTTGGAATTTTGATCCGCTGCTTTGTTTCCAAGATGATCGAGAGCAAACGCTTACTATACACATTTTGATTTCCTTTATAACGAGTCGTCTCATTTTTACATTTTCGGAAAATTGAAGGATACTTAAATGATGACGTCCCTTAAGGGGGAAATCTGAATTACACGCTTCAATGAATTGTTAATTTTTTCTCACAATTTTCTTTTATTCGCGAAGCTTCTTCGAGGAGGAAGCCAACAATACAGAATATACTTTCTCATAGAAGAAACTTTCGAAATGAAGAGATGAAGATTCTCATAGAAAAAATAGAGATGAAAACATGTGGGCATGTGGATATTTGACAGACTTGCATCGTTCAGAATTACTATAACTCGGAAACGGCTTGAGATAGCAGGTTGAAATTTTGTACAATAGTAGAGCAATGACCTATCTTCCTTCGGTATAGTTTTCATGAAGATAAATTTTGAGCTATCGTCCTACAAATGCATATAAATACAAGAACAACGTCTTTGAACAAAGACGTCGGCATTGAATTTGGTCGAAATCTACTGAAGTGGTTAGATTTTATGGAATTTTGATTTTTTTTTTAATTACTAATAATGGTCTAATTCGAGTTAACATGGAGGTATCGAGTAAAATTAGGCACGGAAGTGGACGAACGCGGTACAAATTTTGCAAAATTTGATCCAATCGTTTAAATTTTATGGGATTTTGAAAATGTTGAAATTAAAAAAAAATTTGCGTTTTATAACTGACACGAGTTTCCGACTCAAATATCACACAAAAAGTAAAATGAGTTATATTGTTGTAATCAGCGGTGAAGAATATATTTAAATTTCAAATTTTTTCATCCATATTTAGCCTAACAATAAAATACTAACTGTGAAGATCGGGAAACCCCGTGTATTTTAAATGGAAAACTTTAACCCTCGTGGTCAAGTAGTAGGTATTTTTTTTTAAATCTGAAAAAATTACAGGGTTACTTTTGATTTATTTGGAGTTGATTTGGGGGGCGGCACGAACAAAATTCGTTTTGACCCCATCTAACTGTCACCCTAATATGTATATATCCAAAGATGGAAGCACCTATTCCTATCAGCTCTTTAAGTGCAAACGTTGATCCCATGACATATCCACTTTTGTTTCCGCATGGAGATTCAGGGTGGACCGTGAATATCGAGCACAATGACGGCGTTCGAAATGTGACGTGCTTACAATACTATAGTTACCGTTTAGCGTACAGAGGCACTTTTAATCCCTATCTCCTGGGTGGAAAGCTTATGCAACAATATATCGTTGATGCTTGGTCAAAAGTCGAAGGTGAACGTTTGAAATATCATCGAATGCAACAAAAGAAATTACGTTCGGAAATGTATTGTGGATTGATGGATTACATAAGAACAAAAGCAGATGAAGATAACGTTAAACCCGGGAAAATGGTCCTTCTACCTTCAACCTTTTATGGTGGACCACGGTCTTATCAACAATCGTTCATGGATGGCATGGGTCTTGTTCAGACATTCGGAACCCACAATTGTTTATAACGATGACCTGTAATCCAAAGTGGTCGGAGATAGTGGAGAATTTGTATGATGTACAACTGCATCTGACCGTCCAGATCTTGTTGCGAGAGTCTTTCAAAAGAAAGTATGCGAGCTCAAGACGGAATTACTAGAAAGAGAAATTTTTGGGACAACTGTTGCATATATCCATGTAATAGAGTTTTAAAAACGTGGATTACCGCACATGCATATGCTGCTTTTCTTGGACAAAGAGTACGCGATTCGAGACACAGCAACAATAGATCAGATTATATCCGCAGAAATTCCAGATGCGTCGAAAAATCCAAGATTGTATACAATCGTCAAACAGTTCATGATACATGGTCCTTGTGGAAATGCTGATCAAACTGCACCGTGTATGGATCGTGAAACGAATTCGTGTATCAAAAATTTCCCGAATGAATTTCAGGCCGAAACGCGATTAAATACTAATGGTTATCCGTTATATCGCCGAAGAGATGACGGAAGCGTGATTATCTTCTCAACTGGAAACCCTAGACTCAATGCAAGAATTGCTGATAATCGATTTGTTGTTACTTATATCCCGTACCTTAGCTTGCGTTTTAACTGTCACTTGAATGTCGAAGTGTGTTTAACTGTGCAGTGCATAAAATATCTGTTTAAATACTGCTATAAGGGACACGACTGTGCGATAATTGAATTGAAAAACACTGATAAATCAGTGATGGATTACGACGAGATCCATCAATATTTATCAACACGATATGTATGTCCTCCTGAAGCAATGCATAGACTCTACGAGTTCAAAATGCATCAGCAATCTCACGGAACAATTCGTTTGGAGGTTCACCTGGGAAATCATCAGCAAATATATTTCAAAGAAGGGTTTGAATTAAAGGCTATTGAAAGTTTCAAAAATACCAAATTAACAGCGTGGTTTGGATTAAATCAAATAGATAGCAATGCAAGACAATATTTATATTCTGAGATACCACATCATTATGTATTTGATTCTGGGACGAAATGTTGGAAAATCAGAGAATGAACGAGAAAACCAATTATTAGCAGGTTGTATTTTGTGAACCCAAATCGGACAGAAAGATATTATTTACGATTGTTGCTTTTACACGTACGCGGAGCTCAATCTTTCAATGATTTGAAAACGTATGAAGGGATAACGTATGAAACGTATTTGGAGGCAGCAAAAGCACGGTATTTAGTGAAAGATGATGAGGAAATGGAAAATTGTCTGGAAGAGGCTATTTTGTTGAAATTCCCGAATGAATTATGCCATCTGTTTGCCTATATCTGTGTTTTCTGCGTGTCAAGTAATGCAGCTGCACTTTGGGAGAAATATAAGGAACATCTAATTGCCTTGAAAATTGATCGTGACTTTGCAGAACAACTTGCTTTGAAACGTATTGAAGATATTTTAGTTTATCACGGATTTAGATTGAAGGATTTTAACTTACCGGACATAAATACAGATGTCTTGAAGCGTGCTATTGAATGTGTTGAGAATCCGATACATTCCGAACAATTAAAAGATCAAGCAGATAACGTAGTAAAATGCCTTAGTTCATGACAAAAAAATGTATGTGATGAAGTGATGAAGGCCGTAATCGATGACGACTATACGTCGCGGTACATCTATTTGGATGGACCGGGTGGAAGTGGGAAAAGTTTC
Organism: Amblyjoppa fuscipennis; assembly: GCA_963575735.1. Taxonomy (NCBI): domain Eukaryota; kingdom Metazoa; phylum Arthropoda; class Insecta; order Hymenoptera; family Ichneumonidae; genus Amblyjoppa; species Amblyjoppa fuscipennis. The sequence continues at coordinate 20,213,897 of OY754488.1, forward strand.
TTATTGAATGCTATTATATTGACGTGTGAAAGTAAAGGACAATCTGTATTGTCTGTGGCTTGCCAATGGAATTGGAATCGCAGCCAATCTCTTAAAAGCGGCAAGGACGGTCCATTCTATGTTTAAAATACCAGTTCCTCTAAGTGAAAAGTCCACGTGTAATGTGTTTAGCTCATCAAAACATGGAAAAATGATAACAACAGCAAAAATTATTATTTGGGATGAAGTTACTATGGCCTCAAAGTATGCACTACGTGCCATCGATTCCTTACTTCGGGATTTAACAAGCAGAAATATACCGTTTGGTGGTAAAGTCGTTTTAATTACGGGAGATTTTCGACAAACATTACCCATTGTGCGTCATGGAGATAGAACACAAATTATTGAGCAATGTATTAAAAGAAGTCCATTATGGAAATATTTTAAACAAATGAGTTTGATGAATAATCATAGAGTTCAACCGGACGAACAAGAATTTACCAAATGGTTATTAGACGTTGGAGATGGCAAGGTAGAATCAAAATTAAATTTGAAAGACTCAGTGAAGTGACTCACATATCTAACAAATTTCTATCTTCTGGTGACTTAGTTGATGACATATATGGAATGATTATTGCCCCACAAGACAAAAATATTTATCGATGTTCTATTTTGGCGCCAAACAATCGTGAAGTTTATGACATGAATAATATGATATTGTCGAAATTACGTGGAAAATCAAGAGTGTATTATAGTTTTGATGCAAACGAGAGTGAAGAATCCGAGATGCAGAATTTGATTCCTGTTGAATTTATGAACAGTCTAACTCCCGATGGATTACCTCCGAATAAGTTGACATTAAAAATAGGGGCCGTTGTTATGTTGTTGAGAAATATGAATTTGTCGCAAGGATTGTGTAATGGAACAATATTAGCGATAACGAAAATGATGAATCATAGTATATGTGCAAAAATTATATCAGGCAGATTTTTTGGCGAGATGATACTTTTACCAAGAGTAAACTTATCTTCTTCTCCTGATATAATTCCGTTCAAACTGGTTCGACATCAATTCCCTATAAGATTAGCTTATGCAATGACAATTAATAAATCACAAGGCCAATCCGTTGATAAAGTTGGCGTACATCTTCCTTCGCCAGTTTTTAGCCACGGACAGTTATATGTAGCATTATCGCGTGTAAGGAGCATGAAAAATCTAAAAATTCATATCTCTGGAAAGGCACTTTTTGTCAATGAAAATGAACAAGAAAAAACTTATACACGGAATATAGTATTCAAGGATATATTATAGACTGGACTTACATTTTTTATTATAGAATTCGATGGGAGAGGAGACAGGAGAAAAGTAGTGTGTATAAACCATATATGTACGTAAATAATTATTCATTTTTCTTTGAAAAATCTTCAAGTATTTAATATAATGACACGTATCCATATATATATACAATAGCTTCAAATGGGGTCGAAACTTTCAATCGATTAGCAACAACTTGCTCGCTTCGCTCGCGTTTATTTAATTTCTTTTAGGTTAGATGTACCGGTCTTGCTAATGAAACTAACGACCCCGATTGGCTAGGAAAAGTGGTCTCACGATTTCGATTATTATGATATATTTATCTCGATCATTCGACTATCATGTCACCTTGACTAATAATATCTGTCCCATTTTTAAGAGGGTATATGTATATGTGTTAAATATGTATATATGTATATATGTTAAATATGTATATATGTATATATTACAGAATTTTGATCTCATAAAAACTTGATTTTCGGAGAACTACGCCTTTCTTCTTTCTGTCCCAAGTTGTCTGTGGTTCCCGAGAACCAATTTCCGATCAACCCATCCCGACCTTATAACACCCAAGGCCACTCGTCGATGTGGTGGAAGGAGGTCTCAAGAAAGGCGAGCAATTCAATGTCGATAGAAAACTCTGCCTTTGGCGACTTCAAATTGCACTGAAGATGAAAACCAATGACTTTGGATCAGATGTATTATTTAAGGACTACATGGATGAAAAGGATTACTTAAGGATAACAAGACAAAAACTGAACGAAAATTACAATTCAATAAAGTATGTAGCTTTTCGAATGTACACACTGCCCTTACCAGGTTTTTCAGCCATGGTTTTCCCTCGGGACTCGGGTGAATACCAGGGTAGCGTATGTAGGTCGCGAATGGTACTGGATGGACCATGAGCAACCACATCTCAGTAAAGTTAAAGAGTTGTCGAGGCAGCAACTTAAAGGGGGGAAATTTTTTTTTCGAAAACCATTCTGTATGCCAAAATTCGAAATTTTGGATTTTTAACATACAGAATTGTTTTCGGAAAAAAAAATTTCAAGATATCGAATTAAAACCTTCGCCATTGTTTTCAAGTGGCATATTTCCCAACCGATTTCATGAACTAAAAAATTCTAAAAAATTTTTTTGGAAAAAAACCTCGGCTGATCATTTCCGCAACTGAGGACTTCCTCAACCGAGGATCAACTAACGCAGAAATCTGGACATTTTTCAAAAAATTTCGAGATATCGAATTAAAACCTGCGCCATTGTTTCAAGTGGCATATTTCCTAACCGATTTCATCAGCAAAAAAAATTGTAAAAAAATTTTTTGGAAAAAACCCACTTTCGTCAAAAAAATGTAAGGGTACCCTTCTCGTTTTTCCACTTTCATAATGGCCAAATTGTTTTTTTTTTGTTTTGGAGATATCGAATTTTTACCATCGCTATTAGCTTCAGCTGACCCAATTACGCATAGTCTTAAAACAGACTGTCAGAACTGTCACAGGAACTGATCGAAAAACAATCGACAACGAAAAACATATGACTACCTACAGACACGAATGACGTTAGATTCATCCTCACGCATTAACACACTATATATGTCGGATATTTTGCATCCAAAATAAAGTTTCAAATGCCAATCAGCATATTCTAACCTTTCCTGGCACGTCAACGATAAGCCGATTATTTGCCAGGACCAAGAAATGTCGAGGTGACATTTTGACAGGTGACAGATTGTACAACAATAGACTCTCAAAATCGGAAATCGAGCGTTCATTGGGGCCCACTGGAATCCGAATCGAGCGGCTATTGGGAACCCACGGATGACCTTAGAACTTTGTTATATATAATAGCGATTGGGCGCTTCGCGCCCGAACCTAGGTTCGTTTATTTATGTTATTTATTATTGACAATAGATGACAAATGCTTCGTCTATTGAAATCCGATCGCCGGATAATATATGCTTAAGGAACCGAATCTCACTTCTGATTCAAATTTCGAACACGAATATACCAGTTATTTTACTGTCAGCCCAATATTTTCTACTTAAATCCCAAAAATACGATTTTTTATGCATAAAATCGATACTTTCAATGTCCCACTGTACTTTAGCCCAAAAAAGGCCAGCGGATTCGTGTTCAGCGGAAAAAAATACCTCGAATATACCCCCACCATTTTTTGACGAAAATGGTTTTTTTCAAAGAAAATTTGTTAGAATTTTTTCGTCAATGAAATCGGTTGGGAAATATGCCACTTGAAAACAATGGCGAAGGTTTTAATTCGATATCTTGAAATTTTTTTTTCGAAAACCATTCTATATGCTAACAATCCGAAATTTTGGTTTGTTAGCATATAGAATGGAACCACTGGAATCCGAATCGAGCGGCCATTGGGAACCCATGGATGACCTTAGAACTTTATTATATATAATAATAATTATTACATAATTATTAATTATTGCTACTGTTAATAACAATTGGATTGTTATTAACAGTAGCAATTGTTAATCGCAATTGTTTATTAACAAAATAAGTTACTGTTTTTTCATGAAGGTTATTTTTTTCGTATAATTTGGTTGATTTTTAGTCGAAAATGTTCATATTTTTTTCTGAAAATGAAAATAGAATGGTTTTGGCCTATTTGCAACTTTCAACAATTTATTGCTCCAAATCAATATAGGTTATAGAGTAAAGTTTCATAGAACCTTTTCGACTTAAAACCGATCAAAGTATACGAAAAAAAAAATATCCGAAGTGGAAAAAACAAAAACTTGTTTTGTTAATAAACTATTGCGTTTAGCAATTAAACGACCGGGATTTCTGCAAAACACTTTATATATTCGTGATAGGGAAGTAAAAATCTATTGAATCCAACGAAGTTGTTGGATTCAAAGCTGGCGTCCGAATGCTGCCAGCGCGTAGTAGCTTTTGCAATAATTTGTAATGTTCGATTTTCTTTATTTCCGGAAGATTTTGACCGAAGTTCGGGTGCACGCTGAATCATTTATGTTATTAATACAGTCCTATAACATTTGAAGCATGCCCGTCGCACAGTAACGACGAATAGTGAAAAGGCCCGTACGAGTACCACAGAAGCAAGAGCCAAAGGTGAATGCTTCCAGTGTGAATGACTGATTATTGTCAATAACTTAAATAACTTAACCTAGCGTCGGGCGCGAAGCGCCCGATCGCTAGTGTTAATAATAATGCTGATAAAGCAGAAGAACAAGCTTATTGGCTTCCTCAGTCTCAGTCTCAAATCAACTATAAACTTCTAAATATTTATTTGGCACATTCTTAAATAACTTATTAATACATTATCTATTAATTAACAATTTTCTAATTCACAAAAAATAAGAAAAAAAGAATGTGCCATGTCCATGTTCCTAACTTCTCCCCATGTCCATTCACTGGAGAGAGGTTCGGAAATCGCGCCAGTCAATGGACGTTGATAATTTCGGCATATAAATAACAATTTATTGAACATTTTTTAAATGAATCAATAATGAATGATATCTTTATTTATGCACCATACTACTTACGCTAAAAAATTAAGTCTAACACTTTTTTTTACACAAAACGTTTGCGGCCGCATCAATCGCCGCTTAGTACCCTCGAGTAACTTCCAAACGATAAAAGAAAAAAAATCTCATACAGTCGGCAATTTCCATATATGTGCAGTGATAATTTCAACGGTTATTATACATTTTTTCTAAATTTTGATGACCGTATAATTTATTTTTGATTGAGCATTTTTTTTATTAAGCATATAAGGGATTTCGTCCATTCACTGGTGCATTCACCCTACCTTACCACGCTACAATCACTTACTGACATGAAGAATCTTGAATCGGTTATATAAGTTACTCTCCGTCATTAACTTAGACTCAACTTCGACGATTAGACATTGAAATATTGAAACAACTTGAAAGTTACTTATTGTGGGTATAATATTTGTGAAGGACTAAATTAACGTCTTGCCGAAATGAATAAAATCATTTTCAAGACGACAAATGTTTGTGCATATACGAACACATCGAATCACATTTTTATTTCAAATTGACCAAATATACATTCAAGTCAAAATTTTATACCTTCTGTATGGTGACAGTATATACGATTGACTTAAAGAAAAAGTTGTTGATTTAATGCAGTTTTGGTTCACTTTGAACCAACGTTGTAATCGCATTAACTGCTATACGTAATTTACACAATTTACACCAGTTTTATTGTTTCAAGAACGGTGCAGCCTATTTAAATGCGCCTCGATTGATTCAAAGCAATTTTCCATGACCGCAGCTGTGAGGTTGATATTACCAAATCTTTTTTGGGTGTATTATTGTTAATAATAATACTAATAATAATAATAATCAGGCCATATTCGTAAGGAATAATACATATGTAAAATGGTTATTTTCATATATGATTTATTTATCCAATTTACCGGATACGGTGTTTATTTCTTATTAATATCAAATGCAACGCTTATTTATCTAAAAATAACCGACACTCCCTTTATTTATGTAAGTGTTTGTTCAGAAAACAAAGTCATCGTAAATCGAAAATCAAATCTCCATACCGACTGGCACCTCGCGCAAAATCGTTTGGGAAAAATCGCGCAACTGTGGGAACTCGACAGCCCAATCGTTGAGCGTGCGGTACTATACTAGATATAATGACATTCAGGCATTGCTATAAAATAACGATTCCTATATATTGCTCGCACAACTCAATGATTTTACAAATTTGTAGTCTACTCTATAGCCGTATAGTTACTAAATGGTATATAGCAAGAAATTATGACGCCTGCGCTATCTATCGCTGAACTCTTAGTAGGTAGTTTATACCGAACGAACCTGGTGCACTTTATACGCGTCTGGAGAATAATATTAAACATTTGGGGGCGCAAAGTATAGAAATAATTACGATATGCTGTAAATGATTCAGCGGTCAATGCATATCGAAATTCGAGATGCGTCTGGTTAAAAACGTAATTTTTCCTCTTCATCCTCAAATTACTATACGAATCTGGAGATTATTACTATATTTTTCTCTCCGTGTACCAATGCTCATTTTATTTGAAACTACCATTGATGATATTTTTTACCATCAAATTTATTCACCCGAAGATCCATTTTCTATGCCATTTTTATTGTTCTCAGTTGTATATGTCGATAACTTATGACAAATAGCGGCACTTCTAATTCTTGTGTAGTGTGTGAAAACGATTCACTGCTCTTATATCGAATTCTCTCTTCTTCTTCACTTTTACTGTTCGTCCTGGGGCCATTACCTTTTAGAATTATTTTATTCATCATAGTAATTCCGAACGATACATGTCACGATTCACTTCATACACGATTCAGCAAATATGGTCACGAGTAAATAGAAACAAAATCACATCAAGAACAACTAACAACATACGAAGCGCATGATATTTTTACTCATTTTTTAAAACAATTATCACTGATAATTCGCACTAGTAATCCTCAATCGACCTGACAGAAAAAAAAACTTTTCGAATTATTATTTCGACTGAATTTTTCATTTTTATTCGCGAAGATCCATTAAACACTTCGATCCCACTTCTCGTCACTAATGTTACTACCGAGCGAATGAATATGACACCAATTATTATAAAATAGCAAGGGCGGAAGTTTCATTGACCAAATAATCTATCGTGATATGTCCGTTTGTTCAAAGGTTTCGTTCAAGGCTATTTATCCAAACTACGATTGTCGCGAAGTTTGTTTTGTACTTTCAATTGTCAGATCGGTGCGAGTGTATCAATTTCCATTTCCTTGTGCTCGCATCAATCGATACAGACAGTTATCTAACAGTTATCTAATGTACCGATTTCAGACCGATTTCAGACCGATGTACCGAGTTACAAACAGTTATCTAATGTACCGATTTCATTGCAATATTGTGAACCACCAGTGCACCATCGATTGAATTCATCTTGCCTTTGAATTAAGAAATGAGCTCCACGCGTTGCGACTCGAGTATTATACACCCGTTATTATATACACAACGATACGAAGCATTCAATATTCGATGAGACAATGTTTCTTTATTCGAGACCTCTCCCCCTGTAAGAAATGTTCGAAACAATGTAATATAAATTTACGGATTCGATGACGGTATTGGATTATAAATGCTTATCGAAATAATAAATGTAAAATAAAGCGTTCTAGATTACGTAAAGGGGTCTGACCCTTCTTGAGTGATATTTAAATGATTTTTACATGGCACTGATTCGAAAAATGCACGTATCTCTCTCGCACTTATATGTCACATGGTACGTACTTCAACAAGCCTTAAAGTAATCCTTGCGGTACAGTCAAGTCAATCGAGTACCAAGATTTAAAAAATGGTGTGTACACATTTTAAAGGGATAATTTGGGGCAACTAAAGGCTTCCTACTTTACGTAAAAAAATTTACAAATGAATTTACAGAAAAATGACTCAGTTTACGCCAACCTACGGGTATATTATTACACAGTTTTTGTGACGTATTAATTGCAATTTTCATTCTATTTTAACGGGCGAAAGCTTATTTTGTTTTTCGATAGATACTCTACGAGTTTATGGAAAAATATTAACGATAATATTCATCGTTTACAAATTATTGATTGGTTTGTGAAAAAGGCAGCATTACTACAATAACTAAACTTTTGTGACTGACCGAGAATTTGAGTAAATAAAGCTAATTAACCGGTGAACTCGTAAAACATGGACGCCACCTAAGACATCGAACAACAACCAAAATAAGCTGTTACTTGTCGAAGTCGGACCACGATTACAAATTTGACTTCACAAAAATGTAGCAAAAATATCTCCATGGATTCAGTGGCGTAAACTGAGTTATTTTTCTGTAAAATCATTGCTGTCCATTATTTTCTACATAAAGTAGGCTCTCTTCAATCTAGATCTATCTTAATTTCCAAAAATGTCTAATTTAAACTAGGTATAGTCAATTTTATAAATCCTCGTACTCGATTGACTTGACAGTCACGCATGGACTACCTTAAAAAGAGTCTAAGCCGGGACGGCGATTGCTTAGATGTGAGAGAGACAGCGCCATGGGAATTCTGTGAGGGTGAGAAAGAGGAGAATGAGGAGTTTGGATTATCTCTTAAGGGTAGTCTAAACTCCCTCTCCCCTCTTGCTCGCTCTCACACGAACCCTGGGGCATTGTCTCTCTCACAACCGAGCCACCGGCGGCTAGGTTCAGTCTCCTCCTAAAGGAAGGCTATACACGTATGGGTGCCAGAGAAACGGAGTCGAAATTTTGAAAACATTTTTCTCCGAAATAATTCTGTAAAATCAAAAACCAATTGCGGGCGCACTGAGTTAATCATATGTGCGCCCCTCTACTTGTTTTGTAATTTATAAAACTGTTTCGGAGAGAAATGGTTTCAAAATATTTTGAAGTTATGTTGATCTTTAGCCCCACTTAAATACACAGCGTTTCTCGGAATCTCGATAGGTCTTTTAAATGAAAATGGTAATTTAGATAATTGGAATTTAATCAGGCAATATTGATCTCGGTAGTTATTAAAACGGAAGGACAAAAATACTAAGTTATTAAATTAGCCGGGAAAGGTTTTTAGCAAATTTAGCAAAGATGTGAGGAAAGTCGAGGAGTGTGAGCGAAGCCTTATTTGGCCTAACGTCCTTGAAGCGGTGTCACCGCATAACGGCTAGCGATGGTGTAAAATAACACCGCAGCCGCAGCCAACTCAACGCAGGCTTATATCACTGGTGAGAAGAGACAACGGGAGACATTTTCATGCATTATATGGTAATGGTACCAATGCTCGGACACGTCCCAATCGTCGAACACTCCGACGCAGATTTGATTAATTATGAATTAAACTATTGGGTATTGGGTAGTGTGTGGTTACACCGATCCCCTCACGGTTACGGGCTCCTTCACTTTTCCCTCCTCATTTCTTATCCGTTGTGGCTGGTTCGATTCTTGGGGCCGGACCTTCGTCGCGGCCCATCAGGTGTCAGTAGTCCCGGATATACGGACATAGTCGCAGTTCGTACGTCCTATCTCCGGAGCTACGTCCTCGTCCGTTTTCCTTTCACCTACGGGACTTCAGTCTCGGGAATCGAACCGCGAGTTTCGAGTCTTTCGATTTTCCATACCGAGGCGCTGGACCTTTCCTCTGGACCTACTATTATAGTGGGTTCCGAACCACTTTTTTCACAGATAAAAACACGACCGAAAATTCTTGGTGCTTGCTGGGGAATCGAACCCGGGCCTACTGCGTGTGAAGCGCGCGCCGATCCACTCGGCCACGCTCACCCTTACGAATGTAACTATTAGATGCTGCGGCTACGAACGACTAATCGGCACAGTCAGGTGGGGGACAGTGCGAACCTCCAAACTCCTATTTGTATTTTACGTTTCGGCCATTCGTGCTGGCCCTCTTTAGAATGGTTTATTTATCTGAATGTAACATTGTTTATATAAAGCTAAGTTAATTTAACAATCCTACAGGATGTCAAACCACCGAGATAAACTTGCTACATGATGGCCGACTTTGGTGTGTGAGACACATACCTATATAAAGCTAAGTTAATTTAACAATCCTACAGGTACATACAGTACAATCCTAACAATCCTTATATAAAGCTAAGTTAATTTAACAATCCTACAGGATGTCAAACCACCGAGATAAACTTGCTACATGATGGCCGACTTTGGTGTGTGAGACACACCAAAGTTGACCATCATGTAGCAAGTTTATCTCGGTGGTTTGACATCCTGTAGGATTGTTAAATTAACTTAGCTTTATATAAACAATGTTAAATTCAGATAAATAAACCATTCTGAAGAGGGCCAGCACGAATGGCCGAAACGTAAAATATAAATAGGAGTTTGGAGGTTCGCACTGTCCCCCACCTGACTGTGCCGATCAGTCGTTCGTAGCCGCAGCATCTACAAAAACATTCTTATTATCGACTACTGCCCAACTATCTCAATTTAACTATTAGTTCAATTGACACTTATAATGGTATCTACATAACGTTATATTATTCGCAGAAAAAAGTTATGCAAGGTTCAAGCCTAAATTATGTTCTATGGTTGCATTTTGTTAAAAGACCGACGATATAGTGTCCAGAAATTGGTACAAACGTTACTATATACGCGACCCAATAATCGAACAGTTTGAAGAAGTTAGGTTAGCCAATTTTCTAGGTAGCTTTTCTTCACTATCCTTTAGCGTAAATATAATTTTTCATTGATTCAATTAATAAATGGCAAATAAATTGTTTTAGTCAATATGAACTACCCGTGTTTGTACATCAGAATTCTCGAAATCCGTGATTTTCCGAAAGATCGGGACATACAATACCCGAATATAGGGACGTGCCGAAAAACCACGTCCGAAAACTGGTACATCTGAACTCTATTGTTACTTTCTCCCGTAATTAAAAAAATATGTATCTTTTTAAAATAACTCGGTGTGTTTTGCAAACTTGAAACTATCAGCTTGATGTTGGTTTCTGTTATGTTCACAAAAAATTTATTCTTGACCAATTAATAACTGCAGGCAACTGGGGATGCTCTTAACCGTCCGAGTATTGGTACCTTTACCTTAATGCCCTGATAATTAATCGTGAAGTGGAAAGATAAATCTGTAACATTATGTATATAATATGCAGTAATATTGCAAGGAAAGTGACAGATCACGCAAAGGAAATTTGTAATACATTTTTGCAGCACGGAACGTGAGCTGATGATGTCTGGCCGGTAATCGCGAGCTAAGAATCGACTTTGTTATGTTGATGAGAATTTGATCAGATTTACAAATAGACCGTCAGAATGTATACAGACGCCAACCCATTCTTTCTTGAATTTAATTGAGGGAAGATGGGATTGAGTTTTTCCAATTTATATCGCTGTAGACATCTAAATTGGTATTTGAACGCTTGGTTCTGACGTCCCCTTCAGCCAGCAATTATAAACTGCTATCGCGAGAAGCAGACAGTCAATATCGCGAAGATCTCAGCTTTTAAACCCACAGATAATTGGCATCAACGACGATACGGTGATCTTTATCCTTCCTGTTAATGGGTTTACAAACAGTAAATATTGTTTTTTTTATCATGCATAACCTGCAACTTAAATGTATATAAAAATTATTGAGGTTGAAGCGCTGCTCAGCTATTGAGCTAGATTTATCGTTTTAATCATGGTCTCATCTAGACACAATCTACACTAGATATGGAATTGCGAAATTGTTTATAATTTTCATGAAACTCCCTTAGAGTAGCTGCTGCTGGTCTAAGATAAGATGCATTTCTTAAATCTATTACTTTGGGTACATATGTCTAGCAACAGTTTATATGCTGCAAACCTCCACGGAAATATTATGTATGTGAAATATATATAGATGTTTAATGTTAATTATTAGTGCAAAAAAACACCATCACTTGTATATAAGGAGACATACATTTACGCTAATTATCACTATCTTCACAAAGAGTTGTCAAATAAAGTGAAAACTCTTAAGTATGCAGTGCCCAGTACATGACAATATTTATTTATAATTTGTGATATAAGATATAAGTACATTATAATCGTGGCAATACAGATCATTAACAAAAGTCACGATATTTCATGTCATAATTTACGGACAAAGCTATATGATATCTACTCCCTCGTTTTATTGTGGTAACCCCTCTACAGTATATATAGTTTAAGGTTTGGAAACTAATGCAATTCATTTCTGTTGTCCAATTTCTGAGATCCTTTATCAAATGCTCCACCTTTTAAATTTAGAAAATAAATGACTGAAACCTTTCCAGTAAAGAAAATTTTCCTTACAGAAATAATATTTCGCGATATGGAATATTCAAGTTCGAATTCAGATAGACCGCCATTATCATTGTTTTCATCTTTGTCTTCGTCATTATTGTCATTTTTGTTTTTGGTAGATAATCTTGGCCGATTGTTCAAAAGATTCCTCGTTATCCGAGTCCAGTATTGAATTGATTTTCTTTTTCCTTCGGGGCTGCATTATTTCTTCTGTTATGGTCTACGAAACTTCCTACCAAAGGAATAATTACAATTATTAAACTTAGTTATAATTATGCATAAATTTATACAGAATACTAAACCGGCCAACCACCGTGCCTAGTCAATCGCGAGCGCGTGCCACTCCCGCACGGCCTGAGTTTCCCCCAGTTAAAACTCCACCACTCTACCACCACCACAACTCTCTTCCCCATCATAAAAACCCTCATTCCAATTTCTCTCACCCTATTCTCTCACTCGTCTAATCATTCACTCGTAAAATTCCCTCGTTCTTCCTATCTTTCTAAGTCCCGCTCTTTCTAAGTCCAACCTACGTAACTCCAATATTTCCATCCCGCATATTTTTAAATATGATCTCGTATCTCCATTCTCTCTCTCTCTCTCTCTCTCTCTCTCTCTCTCTCTCTCTCTCTCTCTCTCTCTCTCTCTCTCTGTCCTACCGGATCATAAGATCCTCTAACATTAGGAACATAAGAAAGCGACTAGTATACTAGTCCTTTAGTCCTTTAGTTGTATATATATAAGTACCACGAATTTCAGGTGAAGTTAGTTACATCACCGTCACCGAATCAGCAAGTCCGAACATCTACACAGAGCGAGCAAGGCTCTGCTATGACAATCCTGTAGCCCTGCGAGACAGTCAACGTTTCAAAGTTAAAACGAGCAAGTCAGCTCAAACTTGTAAAATTAATTGTGTCGTCGAAATTATCTTTCAATATATTTTCTGAGTATCTTTTAAACCAAACTCCGATTTTCAAACATTTATTTCTGCATGCACTCTGAGCCATCTGGCATTCTCCCTCGAGGTTCACTACCTCTGAATCTTTCCTTTATAAATCCCCGGCAGTACGGCGTGGTCTCCGTCCCCGAGTAGTCTAAGGCATTGACTCGAAAGCGAGACCACTCATTTATGATTTTCACCGGTCAAACTCGCTCTTTGTCGGTCTGGACGTAAGATCTCCCTTGTCCGATTCCAATATTTTCCGATTTTTCTTCTTCTTGCGAGGGCTTTTTATGAGGTCATCTTCGGACACTCTGACTTCATCCTCCGTGGTATCTTTTTGTTTGGTATGCTGTGCTGCATGAAACTGCCTTTTATTTATCACCTTCCTTATATATTCTTTTTAAATCAGATTCGTGAAGTGTTTTTTGCTATCGTTTGGTTGTTTGAAAAATAACCTCGATGTTCTCGAGTGCTATCCTTTTTGCTCCACGTTCCAACATTTTCCCTTTTGCTGCTTTGCCGACTTTATCTCTTCTTTTGCTGCACCCTCTTACGCATTGCTCTTGATTAATCAATCGTTGAAATGATAATTTTTAACTTGCATTTTTTAATCTATTTTGTTCTGTTTCTCTGACGGAATTGTCTTTAAATTTTCTTTCCACAATTTCTCCGGATGCTCCTCTTCTTCTTTTATTGGTTCATCGCTTCTTCGTCCTTTCATCTTAAAAGAATGTCAATATCTCGTCATGGGTCCATTCTGTTCGTCCCCTAACTTGCGTTATACATACAGTCCATTACCAGCGTCTAATTCAACGCTGTCGGGACCGGATTTCCGTGGAACTAGAGAGAGTGGCTGACTAGAGAGAGTCCCCCATCACAGCCTACGGTGAGCCATGTGAAGCGCCTGAAACGGTGAGGTTAGGTGGGTTAGAATAGGTTAGTTGGCAAACAAATTCACGAAAGTGGGGTAACGACTTCTTCTCTGTGGCTTCGCGTTGAGAGAGAATTATGGGAAAATGGCCTACTGGAGAGCGTTCAGTTAGAGGGGGTTCACTGTGTGTCTTTGTTCTTCATTTTCTTTACTCTCAACTGAATTTCATGATAAAGTATCAGCATTTCCGTTTATTTTTCCTGTTTTATATAGTACATCGTATTCGTATTCAGCCAATTTCAATATCCATCTAACGACACGTGTGTTGCCATCCTTACAAGTTCCAAACCGTACCAAAGGCTTGTAGCCAGTCACCAGTGTAAATGTTTTCCCGTAAAAATATAGACAATTGTCGAAGCTTTCTTTTCGTAAGACTCGTCTTTTGTTTCAGCATAATTAAGGGCCTACACCACAGTAAAATTTCGATTTTTTTTTCTTTCATTTTCTAATATTTTATAGTGTCAAGAATATTCAGTTAAATTTTGATGTCGAAATTCAACGACTTACGAAAGTTAGAAACCGCTATGTAGAAAGTGGCGGAGCGCTCGAGCAGTTGCGCGGAGTGCTCAAGCAGCGGCGCGGCCGAACTATAAACGTACTTTTACGCGAAACGTGATTTTCAAAATCGGTGGCCCTGATCTCAAAAACAGCTTGATGGATTTTCATTAAACTTTTTACCGATTTACTTCTACAGATTCTTTAGTTCTTGACTAAATAGTTTTAGTCCTTGACTAAAGTTTCATATTTCATATTTTTCATATTTTTTTAATAATAAAAAATTATTTTAAAAAATTATTCATTAAACAAATTTTTCTCCCCGTCAAGGACTGCGTTATATATTATTTGTTAAAAATAAATTAAATTTTTTGTTTAAAATAAAATGACAAGTCGAAATCAGGGACACGGCAAACGAACTTTAGAAAAAAAAATTACGCCAACCGTTAAAAAACATACATAATAAGAATAAAAATGAGTGAAAAAATTCCTAAATGTTTTTTAATATATTCCCCTACCATCGTAAAAAATTAAATCGATAAGGCGTATATTAACTGGGAAAAAAAATCACGAAACTAGCGTCCGTTTTTCCGCATTTCCTGTGGCGCTTAAGCATACGCAAGGCGTGTGCTGTTGGTATATCTTTCACAATAGGTCCTTATGACAAAATACCTCGGATTGCATAACCCGAAGCGTCGGTTTTTACAACCAAATATTTTGGAAAATCTGGGAATATTAAAATTGGTTGGGTATAAATTTTTTCTTTAACTTCCTTAAATGCCCCTTTTTGACTGTTTCTCTATAAAAAGGATTTATTATCTTTCAAAAGCTTAATTAATGGCCTTGTCAATTTAGCGTACCGTCTATAAATCTGCGATAATATTCTGTTAATATTCCTGTAATCTTCCTAAGAATTAGAAATAATATTCCTAAGAATTTACGAACTTTATATAAGTCGCCCTCGGAAAGTGTCTGATCGATTCAACTTTCTTTGGATCAAGTTTTACACCATCACGACTAATTACATGCCCCAAATATCCAAATTTTCTCTTTAAAAATTCGCATTCATCCGGTTGTAAAGTGAAATTGGTTTGCCTTATTTTGTTTAATAATCGTTTACAATTTTTAGAATGTTCTTTTAACATTTTATCACTATGTCATCCGAATAAACAAACAATTCATGAGCTTATAGACCAATAACACCATATCCAGTTCTCGTTGAAATGTAGGAGGTGCATTCTTTAATCCTACTGGCGTTCGGGCATACACATTATGGTCGCTTTAAAGTCTTCTAGTTAATCGACCACGATTAAACATACAGCGTCGTCAGATCTGATTATGGTCGACGTTTATCAACTTGACAAATTTTCGACTCAATTGAGGAGAGTCTCTGGTTTATTAATGTCAATTTCGGGTTGGTCGATCGAGATTGACCTCAAAGCAACATTGGGTCAATGCACGGTTGACGTTTATATAATTTACCGAGTTTTGATTTAATTAGAATGGTGAAGCCGATAGATAGCTTGGAACATAAAGATGGGCCTGTCGTTTCCCGCAAACGGTCCGGTATTAAGCAAATTATTATATAAGGATCAATCTGCGATTATGTAGCATGCAAGTTCACAGGTTATAGAACACTAGCAGAGCTGGGCTCTGATAGTGCTTGAAGTAAAAGTACTTGAAGTATCTGAATACTTCATATATAAATCAAGTACTCTTGGTAGTTAAAGTACAATGTATGTGAGTACGAAAAACTCGTACGGCTCATTTTCTTATCAAGTAATAACAAAAATCTCAGTATTAGATGGAAATTCATGTAACGTAAAATATTCCAATGGAAGTTTCATTCAGGAAAATGCTTGAATTATGTAAAGCGATACAAGTTTCTCAATTATATTTATTAATCCTTATACACTAATTTAGGTAATCAAAATAGCACATGGTACAAGCCGAGTAACAAAAATTCAAAACAAAGCTCGTAAACACTCGATGGAACAATATTCGGTATTCGAATAGTAAAATAAACGTAAAAAAAAAGGAAAAACAAAGAAGAACGTGAAGAGATTTTTTTTCTCGATTTTTTTGTCATAAATATGTACACGGTAAAAAAAAATTGTTTGAAAAGTACTGAAGAGTATTGGAAGCTTTTTTACATAAACCGTTTTTGAAATTTCAAATACATATGCGTTGCAATTTTACAGTAAGATTAGTATTTTTTATGGACATTTTTTTAAATTTCAGACGAAAGATTTGTAATCTTAATATCTCGTATTGTAATTTTACAGTAAAAGTACATTAATGTTCAATTAATGTAAATAATGTAAGGAAATTTCAATTCCCTGTAAATTAAAATTTACAATTTTTTTTACAGTGTAGTTTCTTGCAGCATGACCGATGCGGTCTTGTCGAAGAAGTGCCAACGTGTTGAAAGGGGTTGCTCTTTAAACTGCGAATATTTATGCAAACTTACGTTCAGTTTTATAAAAACTTTTCAGCAGTCGCTCGAAATTCTTATCACTTACCACATGGCGCCTTGGAGTGTTAGCAATGCCCGCAATCGAAAACAATCTCTCGATCGGAGCCGACGTGTTGACCGGAAGCGGCGTGTTGAATTTTAAGAAAATTTATTTGGCAATTGGGTAGTCGTGGAACATAGACTAATGCATTCTCTTGTCACTTAAATATGTCAATAATTGTACAGCTGTACCGTTGTTATCGTTAGACTTTTGCATGTTGACATTTTCTTGGGTTTCGATATATATTTTTAGCGATTCATCAATTCTGAACAAGTTGATTCTGGTTCTTCTTGATAAATAGCTGCCATTTTTATAAATGACTCTCGTGATATACTCAGATCCAGTTTGAGTTTAAATGTTATATTTGCCTTCTCGAGCCACTTCCGCTTAAACCCTGGATGCGAAATCGTTGCCACTAACCTTCTTTCTCCATCTTGGGACGGGCGAATGTAGTCGAAACGTTCAGAAAGGCCATTCAGATATGCCTCCGCAAGTACTGTCCCATACTTCAGATGGCTCTCTGCTAATATCTGAACGCGACGCCTTAGTGTTTTAATGTTGGAAGGAGCATACCATAGGACACCCCTCACCCCTTTCTCAGCCCTTGAAGAATATCTGAGGCTTGCGCCAACGGTGACATAACTTGACACTATTCGTCCATATATAAAACGTCACTTGTTGTAAATGAATCTTTCAGCTGCGAGCTTTCAAATAGCAATGGTAGTGCATCTTTACTGTTTAGTATTTGCTTCAACGCATCGTACAGACAGTTCCATCTTGTCATTACCGGATAGCTAAAGGTATGGCCTACAACATCGATAATGATCTCCGCAGATTTCGATAACGCAGCTTTGTACCAAAGCTGTGAACACATCGAAATCGTTTTCGTGTGATGGTTCTGTAAAACTGTATTGACCTGTATAGCGCTGTTATATCAGTTGACACAATCAAATTTAGCGTGTGCGTGCTACAATACAAATATCACGGTAGCGTTGGTGCAATCGGTATTGATTCCATACCAGAAATATCGTCATCAGCAACAGATTCCTCTTCTAATGCGTGTTCTCTGTCGTTAGTGTTTTCGAGCATTTCCGCATGTAACTGTACGTCGAACTCTTCGAAAGCCTTCACAAAGTTACGGGCATTGTCCGTTATTGTTGTTACGATCGGTTTACTCGTCAATTCGTACGCGACATGCACATTGTTCAAGATTTCGGCAATTTTGTCGTAGGCGTGCATAATATCTCGAAATCATTTATACGCCAAAAGAAAAAAATGTCGCTTGAAGTGTTCGTCAATAAAATGGTATGTAAAACCGATAACACTTTTCCTTTTTGCCGAGCATATATCGGTCGTACTACAAACATAATCAGTTTTCGTGAGAATTTCTTCGTCACCGTAAATCTTTTGGCACCTTCATCAACAAGGCATTTCATTAAGGTCCTTCTGCTCACGGATTTCACAATCACGCCCGCAAAAAGTTTCTTGAAAGCCATTCCATAGTTGACAGCGGCGACATCGTTTCTAATATAAATCTAAGTAAGTGATCTTTCAAATCCTTCGGATCAATACCCAGCTGACATGACGATCTAGAACGCTTGGCTTGTGTCGCGCCTTTTCATTCCATCGAACGTTTACGTTTTCCCTTCCTTTGTTTCTTTGTGTTTTTGTGCGCCAAATATTTCTTATGAGAGTCGGAATGAACGCGTTTTATATGTTTAACGAGTGTGGTAGAAACCGAAAGCGAGCCGATCATCTGCTTTTTATCTCTGTACAACTGGCAGCTTACTAATACTCGTTCAGGATCTACGACCAGAATTGCACTGTTGTCGATTTTTTCGCGTAATGCCAGAATATTGTAGACTTTATCATCGGATGAATCGGAATGTATTGAATTAATGCCTCTTGGAACTGCTTTACAGCGATTCATTACTTCAAAATCTACAATACGAGTGCCCGCACAAGTACTAGCATGGTCACCATTACTCGATAGATGAACTCCTCGGTTCTTCCGTTTTAATTCATCAAATCTGATTTGTGATTGATTCTGCGTAATGAATTCTATCTCTGTATCGTCGTCAATCCTAAACTTTGAGGTAGAACCTGTGATCCTGTTGTGCTACCGTGAAGCTGATGGATGAGGTTGTCCTACAAATGTCAAATCATTAATGTGTTACCACATAGTACACATTGTACTAAAAATGGATGCATATTTGTAGTAAAAAATGCATGTTTTTTACACTGTTTTTTACAGTATTTCTTACACCTATTTCTTAAATATTTTGTACACCCAGTTTTTACAACATTTTTACAACCAACTTTCACAATATTTTTTTCAACCATTTTATAAATTTCGACAGTATACAGGCTTGACCGTGTACAGGCAATATTAACTGTTAGACTGCATTATCTCGGATTCACCAATACGAATGTCTGTAGAAATACTGCCTTTTTTTCGTCCCTCACCGACATCGATCTATCGGCGTTTTGATAATTTATTCTTCGTTCATCATATCGAATTTTATTTTGCTGATATACGACGCCTTCAAATTTCAAATCATCGTCGTTTATTGAAATTGCGGAAATTTTGAGTTTTCCTATAAATTTGTGATACTGCTTTCCTATAATTAAAAAATGATTCCTAGTTTTTACCAAAAAAATGTTAGATACACTGTAATAAGATTTTTAGCCGGTGTCCGTTTGTGTATGAAAATGAGATAACATTGTGCAAATCAGAGCTACATCTTTTTTAAATCAATTACTGTTTGACAATGGTATTTTCTCCACATTTTTATCGGCACCTGTATCCAACAATATAATAAAACAATGCCGAGGGTCATTACGTCTAAAGTGAATATTGTGAAGAACAAAATTCCCTTCTCAGGTCTCACAAAAATACATGTGCTTACGTGTGCAGTGAGTGCCTAAAAAAAATTTGTTTAACTCCCGATTGCAAATCGGTCATTATTATTTTAAGAATATTAGTAAAAAAAGTACAATAAAAATGGTTAATCAAAAGTAACTTCAAAAAGGATGAAATAATTAATTTATGAAACAATAATTAATATTGTTAGTAATCAATAATAATGATTAATAATTAAGAATAATTGTAAAATTAATTAATTGTAATTACATAAATTCGGTCTTAATCTTCGCTGCAGTCGGGAAATGGCTTCTGATCCAAAGACCAAGTTTATTTGTGCGGATATGTTCGTGTCTTCGGAAGCCGTCTCCCGACTGTAGCGAAGATAATGAACGAATTTATATGATTACAATTAATTAATTTTACAATTTGCTTTATTATTGATTACTAACAATATTAATTGTTGTTTCATGGATGAATTATTTCATCCTTTTTGAAGTTACTTTTGATTAACCATTTTATTGTACTTTTTTACCAATATTTTTAAAATAATAATGACCGATTTGCAGTCGAAAGTTTTGTAAAAATTTTAATGTTATATTTTTTTATTTTATTCTTTTTGAATTCTACCGTCTATGCAATTCCCTGATATAATTTTGTAAGTGGCATTCGTCGCCGATATAATTTTCTGAATCATGTATGTCTCCAATACTATTTTCTACAAGTCATTCTTCGTCGATAACATTTTTAATGTATCGTTCTTCTCCGATGCACTATTTAAAAAGTGGATCGAACAGCAACAATACATAGAAAATTGTATCGGCGAGGAACGACACATAAAAGATTTCATCGAAGACGAAAGACACATAAATTTATATCGCTGGCACATATTAGATAGGAACGACACACACAAAAAATTTAATTATAAAAGAAAGACACAAAAAATTATATTGCTGAAATATATCACTTTGCGAAGATGACGTTACAATACAGCGATCTAGTTAGAGCTATATAATTAATTTCGATCAGAAAAAATAAAATAAATTAGGTCAAGTGCGTAATTTATAATTGATTACGTGTACGATCACGAGTGATCACGTACTCAACACCGAAACGTAAAAAACGCGAATAAAATCGCTATGATAGTAAATAAATGACAATTCCGGGCTTCTCATGGGGTACTGGAAACTCGGTACTATCTCGGTAGTAGCGTGAAGTATGTCACATCATTTGCGATTATACATAGAATGAGGATCGGATTTCTCTAATTATGGCTTATTACCGTCAGTTCATACCTTCGTTCATAAATGTATTGTCACAAACATAGTTCAGACTATAAAGTTTTAGTATACCAAAATCTGTTAAGTCATTTTTTGTTCCAACGTTTATAGGCACTTGCGAAAAGTCTCCAAGCCGGCGGATCGCAGTGAAACGCATAACTCCCGTCTTTTTGCTCTGGCGGTCAGTCGGGAGTAAGAATCGGGATGAATCGATGGAGCAAACTGGGGCGATGGGCTAAAATGGGGCAAAACATCCGTCCAACAAAACGTCCGGTCTCCTAATGGGGAAGCAATATAGGAGATTTTACATTCAAAATGGGAGGTCAAGAGGACAGGAGGACAAGTTAATAGACAGCCGGATAGCCAGACAGCCAGACGAAACTGCTTGCCTGGCTGGTTCATTTTCCCCTACCCCGTTTTGCCTCCGACGGTTTGAGGAGATTCCATTTTGTTTCAACAATTTGTGCCCCCATCCATAAATCCCAACTTTTGTCTCGTTTTGCCCCACCGATGCATCTCGATTCTTTGCCCCTTTTTGCCCTATCGATACATCCCGATATTTTTTACCCCGTTCTGCCCCACCGGTATGTCACGTCCCGATCGGCATTTTCCTCCATTAAAGGTAAAGGAGATTTCTCTCCGTATCACGCGTTTATCGCATTTGACGCTTTATCAGAACAATGCCCCTTTTGAATCTAACCTTTCGGAAATTTATTCCAACGGTGTGACCTTAGTACGCACACTTTGCGATAGTTGAAAAAGGTGTCATTTTGCATACTCTTTGCATGGTCTTATATTGACGCTCGGGTACTTCTTCTTCTTCCTTCTTCGTTGGTTTTATGCTGGGGGCTAAGTACCAATTTTTTGGGGAGAGCTGCAGCTAGTTGCTATCGATGGTCGATATTGCCATCCGATGAACGGCGACGACGGAGCAAGGGAGTGAGATAGAAAGGGATAAACCGGTGCAGCGGTCTAGTGGTTAGCGTGCTCGCCTCTAAGACCTAAGCATCGGGAGGTCGACGGTTCGATTCCCGGCTTCGTATGTTTCGCCGAGAAGGGAAAAAACATGGACGAGACGAAGCTCCAGATATATACATCGGTCACTCACACTCAGTTACCGCGGTGCGAGTGTCGGATGTATATAGCTGTACTCCATTGTTTTCATTCCCGGTGAGACGCGACAAGCTCCGACGTCGGGAATCGAATCTGAGACCGCATCGGCGTAGGGGACGTAGCGTACCCATCGCCCGGGGCGCCGAGTCTGTGTATCAGACTCGACGCTCCGCAATAGCTATCCCTGGCCAGAGTGTAAGCTATCGTGCTCGGGCTTCATGGCACCGGGGTATGGTGCATCATAACGATGCTTCTAGGTATACCAGGCAACTATCCTAGAATACTTGGAGCCTTGCCTCCTTAACCTGGGGCTCTGAGGAGGCCGACTATGATATCCCTAGCATGACTACATTTAGGGATGCCGGGGGACGGGGGACTAGGCCAACGATACTCTGAGCAACTGGCAACCCAAAGAAGGGATGCGGTGGTGCGGAAGTACTGGCCCAGATACCCTGTACAACCGGTAATAGCCCACGAAAGGTTGCTGGAGCACGGGGGACTGACCAAGATACCTTGAGCAACCGGCAACCCCGAGAAGGGATGCTGGGAGACGGGGGACAGGCCAAGTTACACTGAGCAACCGGCAAGCCCACGAAGGGTTGCTGGGGACCGCGGGACTGACTAAGATACCCTGAGCAACCGGTAATCCCTAATGAGAAAGGTGTCAAGTCGCAGAAGTAGGTGCGAAAAAGTCAATGACATCACGAGGGACGCCTGTCGGTTGTGTTCCGCGTCTGAGGAACACAACGTGGACAATTAGGGCGGTGCGAGTGCCCCACGGGGCCCGAGTACAATGGTCCAACAGGACTGAGTGCTCGTATCGCTAACAAAAACAACAACGAGGTAGAAAGGGATATATTTTTTTTATTAATTTTCTTTTTATTTTATTTTATTTATTTATATTTTTTGTTTGCTTTTCCTTTCCCTTTTTCTTAATTTTTTCCCCTTCACGTTTACTCTTTCCTTTTATTTTTGTTTATATTAAACAGGTATAAGGTAAGATTTAGTTAAGGTAAAAGTTTCATAAATAATCATTAAAAACCGTAAAATAAAATGAAAAAGCATCAGTCCTGCCTAGAGGACGAGGTCTATGTCCTCCAGAAACCTCACAACAATAGCGATGATGTCAATGACGGATTTTTTAATAGAATTGATATGTCCAGAGGGGTGGCAGGACGAACTCCTCAGAGGGCCTCCACCATGCGTTTCCTCTGGTCAAAGAGTTGTAGGCAAACCTCGAGTATGTGAACCAGATCCTGTGGGGATTCCTCACAGGAGCAGGCGTCGGAGTCCGTCTTATTAATTTTGTGTAAGTGAGTGTTTAAAGCACAGTGGCCGGACCTCAAGCGATATATTAAGGTTATTGTTTTTCTAGATGCCTTACAATAATTGACCATGGGTCTTTATGATCTGACCAGTATTGTTTAAAGTATTTTATGCCTTTAGTTAGGGTGGTTTTTAGGGGAAAAGCCGATGTGAGTCGTTTGTATCTACGGTTTAGTTCGGCCAGTTGATCCGAGACGTTGGGTTTAAAATTGTTTTCAATTGAGGCGGTAAGAGCCATTTTTGCTGCCGAATCTGCACCGTCAATTCCCACGATACCGATGTGGGCTGGGATCCATATTAAAACAATGTGGAAGTTTCTTTTATGCATATCATATAGTTTTTTGTTGTATTCATATGTGGTGGTGTGCTCGTTTGAACTGATCGTTACATTGCTTATTTTTGTGACCCCGCTGAGCGAGTCCGAGCAAATAATGATTATTTCAATTATTTTTTTCGGTGACACCCGGGTACTCTTCGCTTGCGAGAAACAACTTGGATTAGCGCCATCTAGCGGCAAAAATTGATGATTGATGGCGTCACATCGATAGTGATGGTTGTTGGCGTCACATCGATAATCCAACAATTGGCGAGTCAATACTCGGCAAAACCTACATGGGTAATAACGTCCTGACAATAGTGACTTCCTACGAATAGTGATATTTCACCCTTGGAAGAAGAGTTAATTTATTGTTTCGATCAGGGGGTGGGGGAGCTCGCCTCCAAGTCGTCCCCTGCATCAACTGATGTCCAGCAGACTTTCAGCGATCAGCCGGTTCCCTTCCATGTTGATTATCGTTCGGTTTTTTAGTATTCCATCTCTTATTTGAATAATTTTATAATATTCATTTTTCCAACAATCTTCTGAATAAACAATTTGTTTTGATAAATTTCGTTTTTAATAATTATAATAATTTAGAAATTTAAACGGAGTCCCTATCTTGTTTCTATAAAACGTTAAGGACCTGATTAATTTAATTCGTTTAAATATTTCAGATAAGTTTCGGATTTTCAACTGACTCATTCTGTTTAATCAACAATAACTAAATTAAATATTTACTTCGGATGACAGTGACTAGTTCCCCGCTATTGACTATTCTATTGACAGTAAATATATATATTTTTAATATGTAAAATAATTTCCCTGGTTATATTTATTTATATACTTATGTTATTAGTAACGGGCTGAACCCAATTACAACGGCGATGAGAAGTCTTCAGTGAACAATGTGAGAGAGATTCGTGGCTTATGAATTGCACAAAATTCACACTAGTATATAAGAAAAAATTACGATTAATTTTATTCAAAGGGTTAGTAACGTAAGAAATTTATTTCTAAAGATTACCATGGAACCCTCGATAAAGTGACACACCCCGGGTAAAGATTTCCCAACCGACAACAACGCGGATGGCAATTGTGCAACGCATAGTTTATTCTATAAAATGGATCCTCGAGAATTCCGTTGTACCGGAATACTTTCACCCCCTCAGGTATGCGGATTAGAGATTCGAGCGCTGATAAATCAATTAATCCATTAATCTATTAATAATCCATTAATACTTTTAAACAAAAATACAAGATCGGCAATTGTTGTGCGGGATTCCAATGAGGGCAAATTAAGGAGGCACATTACGAGTACATAGTGGTGGTCCGTAAAATAGATAGGTGTACCCACTCGAAAGACAGCAACGCGAAGGAACTTGTGCTGCACTCGTTCTATTAAATCAGAAAAGGATCGTTGATGGGCGGACTATGATATATAATAATAACGATTTATAATTTTATTATAATTGTTTTTGACAACTTAACCCAAATTATTTATCAAACTTGATTGCACTATATTTAATCGTTTATTTTCTGTCTACTTTTTCATAAATATTTAAATGCAATGATGCTATTATTAACAATGATTCATTATATATTTAATAATGCTTTGAATAATTATCCCCTGAGAAGTGCTGCACTCGTTAGCGTCGACGGTGGTTTTCCCAATCGATTGCCTCAAGGCCATTACATCAATTCTGTAGCTGCACGCATGTATGCGTACATGCGCCGCTCCGCTTTTAGTGTTAGAGCAATATTAGAGCTCATTTCGCATATGGGAAATGATTCTTATTGCTTTTGCGTTTTAATTAATATAATGGGTATTCTCGCTACCGATGATAGCGAGAATACTATTCGAATATTCTTATAGTGTAATATTGTTGGTAATATGATTGTTGCGATGCCAATCACTGAATATAATCATTCAGTGATTAATTACGCATTATCAATTATTTATCACGCAATTATCTCTCAGTTACTATGGGTCGATCATTGTTTTTATACATTGTAGCGTGCATTTCCTGTACGAGCATTTCCTACAATAAAACCCCGATCGTTCTCCCCTTTTATTTTGACCCGGGGCGCCAGGCACGACCGTTCATGCTGGGGAGAACAGAATAGTTTCCCGCCAGGCTGCTGTCGGTCTCCAGGGTAAAGCGACTAGGTCCAGGGCGTTCTATCTGTCAATAATACATCTTAATTCCTCAGGAAAACTAATGCTTTTACTTCAGAATAAACTACCGGCGCAAAAATCTTCCCACAATAAAAATACCGTAACCCGGAAAAATTCCGCAGAAAACGACATGACGGCGAGGCAAAAATAGTCAATTCGCGTCTTCGAGGACGCTCGATATCCACCCCGTATATTTTACATGAAAAACTCTATCACAGGGAATAATAGCTCGAGAACTACAAGGTTTCCTCTCAACCAGAACAACCAATCTACCACACACGCCGACGTGAGTCAATTAGTTATTATTATTTATGCATTTATCTGATTGTACAACCACGCTTCTGAAAGCTACTTATAAGTGCATTATAGCGGGTCGGGACGGTTCATTCTTAATTAATATTCCTCCCTTATTTTTTTATCCATTCCAGTTTTTGCCTTTACCCACCGCGCCTATCCCTCCATTTTTGCAGCTGTAACCGACTCCCCTCCCTATAACGCATTCGCCTTAGTTTTATGACCGAAGACATAGCGAATGTAACGGCCCCAGCCTAATTAATTGCAATTCAATATTTATTCATGCCTACACCCAGAAAAATAATTTATTTGACGGTCACCGTTTATTTGGTTTAAGTAAAATATTAATTTGATTTAAATAAATGTTTATTTAAATTAAGTAAATGGTTAATTAAATGGAATAAATATTTTACCTAAACCAAATAAACGGTGGCTGTCAAATAAATTATTTTTCTGGGTGTATCGATAAGGGGGCCTTCCCTTCCTTCCTCCTTTCATTCCATTCCTTTTCCATTCAATACGCTCATCAAAGAAGTCCTTAAGGCTATCGCTCGTCCAGACCGCCGTGAGCGGCCCGTTATCAGCTTAAGACTAAACATCGCAGAGTCTTTGTTCCTTGATAAAGGCAAGTGCGAAGCCCTCAGCTTCACGCCCGCTTCAACCTGTTTAACTCCGACCGACGACCAGTACGGTACATCTCCGAATAATTACACTCTCCGAATAATAAAGTCCAACAATTATACTCCAACGACACAACTCATTTCACATCGCCTGACCAGTCGACCATCCCTCATGAAAATGAAGCATTGGTCACCATTAAGAAAAAACCATTGGGATAACGATTGGAATATGGCTAATGGTAAATTGGCGCACCATTCGGACAACCATTCAATTTCCCAATGGTAACCATTAAATTTCCTAATGGTAGCCATTAAATTACCTATTGGTAACCATATAATTATTTAATTTTTAATTTTTTATTGGTCACCATTGGTTATTATTTTACAGCAAATAATATGAAGAAAAAAAGCTGAAAATTGAAATTTTCATATTGCTTCCTCATAAAAGTTGAAAGTTGAAATTTTTATATCACTTTCTCATAATGGTCCTTTATTCGCAAAGCTCCTTCTATGAGAAAGCATTTACTATATTTTTGGCTTCCTCATAGAGGAAGCTTTCCGAATAAAGGAAGATTATGAGAAAGTGATATAAAAATTTCAACTTTCAACTTGCAACTTTTATGAGGAAGCGATATGAAAATTTCAATTTTCAGCTTTTATGAGGAAGCGTTATGAAAATGTCAATTTTTTTCCAACATCAACGTCGTATTTAACTTTTAGGGAAAACTGCTGGCTGACTCAGGTTTAGCCCGAAAAAATACACCAACCTTACGCTTTTGGTAAAAACGGATGTAGGCTCTGTGCTCGGCGCGAAAAATACATAGAATTATGTGGTCCAAATTTTGTTTCGATCTTTCAATTTTTACTGGAGAAGTTCAAATGACATCGCTTTATCTAATTATGTAAATTCCGTCATACCGTCATCTTGTGTATTTCTTGCCGTAGAACATGATAGGTACCTAGGTTTGTCCACGATGCCATCAGAAGCAAAAGAATCACTGTGTTTGAAAATACGCATATGCAATATTGCAAAAATGACTAATTTTTTGCAATATTGGCAATAAAAATGACACATAAACTTTTTTCGTTAGTCGTCCCTCTGGGACTGTATTCCATGTATTTTTTCACGCTGATCACGAATCTGACACTTATTTTGGTAATAAGTGAATACTTAATGTGCAAAATTACATTTAAAATGAAGTACTCATTTTTCATAAAATCAAAAAAATTCAAAATGACATAAAATTTAAACGGTTTGATCGATTCTCTCGAAATTTTAATGAGATCATTCGGTGATTATATTCCATCTGTGTAGGCCTTTTTAGCCCGATAGCTAAAAAATTGCGAGCGCTAGAGCGCGAACCGACATTTTTGAACAAATTAAAAATGGCGTACATAAAAAGCCACTGAACATTTTTGGACGAAATTTTGCAAAAACATTGTTTATTAACCATACATTCTGTGTGAAAAATTTCAGCTATTTGAATTTTTCGCATCCGATTCACACACACACACACACACACACACACAGGCGCACGCGCACGCGCCCACGCACGCACGCAAGCACACACATACACACACACCCACACACAAGCGCGCGCGCGCGCGCACACACGCAAACACACACATACACACACACACGCGCGCGCGCGCGCGCACACACACACACACACTTCCGGACATTTTTTCTAAATGTGATTTTTGATGATTTGGAACATTCTGAACATGTTTTCATTAAAATCTCGAAATTTTTTTTTACCAAAACAAAACTTCTCCTATTAGGAAGCAAAATCCATATTTTATTCTTGCATTAGAGTGTTTCTGCTTTCTTACTATTGCTTATGAGCCAAACCTCTATCTATTTATGTTGGGAAAAACGTTCGACTAATGTTGGGATTGAACCGACGACCTTCGCCATACCAGACGAGAGCTCTGCCACTGCGCCACCGATCAATTTTGTATTTTTTTTTTTTACATGGATGACATAAGAGTTGATTTAGTATTTTAATGGCTGAGTCACCAGTAACATATGATAATGCATAGTCATTTTTAATTCCTGGGTATTTGCAATCATAGGAAATACCAGAAAATCGATGAAAATTCTAAAGCATTATTTTGTCAGTGCAAAAGTCGTTCTGATGTTCCAAGCATATATACTTGTGACACGCACGTACATTACGCGTGTGCCTCAAGTATATGTCTTGTGACCTATTAAATTAAAATACGCGCGTAAACGCCGAAATATCGATCGAGGGCGCCAGTTACCGAGCTCATCGATCTACGCGCGTGCGTATGATTGCACTAATAATTGCGCGTGCTCATATATTTTCGTGAGGCCTCTTGGCGACGAACGGCCATGCTTCCTTCTCTTTCGCTCGGGGGACGTCGGGCTCACCAGACGATTTGTGAGGGGATTCAAAACTTTGTCAAAAGGAATAAGGCGAGTGGAATCTCGTATTCGACGCCTTATTACCGTGCGTGGCCAGTCGGTTATTTCTTGTATTCAACTGGACATTCGATCACTGTCCCATCTGCGAGCCCCCGAGAATAAACGAAAGATCCAACGAGGGAGCTCACCTCAGCCAAGTTGAGTACAAACAAAAAAAAAGAGAGACAATTTATTCTAAAATTGTTAGCAAATTTTTCACGTACCAGCGCAAAATATGTGTGTGTGTGTGGGAGGAACAATAACAGTATGGATAAGATTGACATGAGTAGGCTAAACTCTTAAATTTATATTTGTCGATTGGAATGATAAGCGGGTTAGAATATTAACGAGACGAGTCTAAAAGTTTAACTTGAGATTGACCGTGATATGGAAACGAAAGTTACGAGAAAAACAGAGTCAAACGAATTAGTTAAATAGAACACATTAGTTAAATTGTTGTGAGGTTTATTGAAACGTGCATGGAAGATGAGAATTGATATTTATGGAATGTTGAAAGAAATGTAGGCGTCTCTTATTTGGTTTGTTTTTATCAGCTAATTTTTGTGCGTACCTGAAAAAGAATCTTCGTCGACTCCCTTGAAAATTCTCAATAAATGAATGTAATAGCCGATAATTGAGTTTTCGTTATTTTTCAGTGATTTCGGCGTTATCTAATTTATTGGTTTTATATAGTGAATTTATATTGATTTTATATCTTTTACCAGTTGGTGAGCATTTATTTCCTCAACTTTACATAAGTTATATATATATATATATATATATATATATATATATATATATATATATATATATATATGCGCCCATTTTTTAAACAACTCATAGTCTGGAAGTACGTCCCGCTCATATTTTTGTTTCTCGATGAAGCGACGGCGCCGAGAATCAACCTCTCGACCTGTCGGTACACTGGTTCACAGGCGAACACGCTAACCCCCCATGGAAATGAAGCATATGTCAGATATATAACAAGACATATAATTTATATACGTCATATATAACGGCAAAAAGTTCTATATCCCGTATATATCTTTTATATATCCGCCGGATATATGACGGGATATACTACAACTTTATATTTTTAATATATATGACATATACGTCATACATATTCATGTACATAAATATTATATATATTTCTATATATTTATTATATCTAATTCGATGTATTTATTATATATTCTTCGATATATATATATATAATATATATATCTTTGATTTGACAATACAGCGTATGATCTGTGGCTGGACATTAGCCTACACTGAATCTGCTCGGGGAAATATGAAAATAGATATTGGCGATTGTATCTAGAGATTTAAACCAATAATGTTCAAAGTTTCCAATAGTACCTATGTTTATCGTTAATATTAAAGAAGTAAATTTTGAAAAGTTGTGAACATTTTCTAAATTATTTAAATATGGCATTCAAAACCATTTTATGCGCAAAAAACCATTACATACAGACGCATAGGCGATCGGTTATCTAGTAGCATAGACATAAGTAAGGTTATTTTGTTCTTTTTTTAATTTTGTAATAAGCAAAAGGCTAAATAAAAAGATTTATTTTCATCATAAGAAAATAAATGTTCACAACTTCGGATAAGAAAACTTTTGTTACATTCGAATCTCGCTGGGTATCAGAACAATTCTAATGACAGCCGGTAGCGTAGCGGTAAGGTTCCAGATTAGCATGCGAAAGGTCCCGAGTTCGTGCCCAACTTTAGGTCGTTATGTTTATTTCTTTCTCCGAAATGCGTAATATAGTATTGTATCCTAAATTGGTATAATTCATGATGACAGTCCAACCAATTTTTTTCAACATTAACAAACCTTCTTTCTGTACGTACTAACCACCGTGAAAAGAAATTTGAGTGAATATATGTCATGTATATAAATTAAATATACCACATATACGAAGAATATATACTTGATATATATTTTAAAGATACATAGATATATTATTCATATATCCTGCATTTATCCGTTTATATATCTCCGTTATACTTTGCAGATATATAATGCGGCAAAAAGTTGTATATCTCAGATATATACTCGATATATATTATATATCCAGTATATATCTCATGTATATATAATATATATCCAGAAGTATACTTATGCATATACTTTATTTCCATGGGGGACCACTAGACCAAAAAAATAGAATTATTTGTCCCTGAGATCGACAAGCTCATCAGCATACGATATTCCTCGGAAACAACGAGGCATGATGAAGATGCTCGTAGGACATGGCTTCTTTTCTTTCGTGATCGGTATTCGTTCGGCCCTTAGAAATATTTGCACACGATGAAGATCACAAATTGCTTGGCAGTCACTCGCAGGCTCAATGAAAAGTTCCCCGAGACATGGGACTCTCGTGCTCTCCTGTGCCCTATTCCTACCTTGGTTGAATCATCCCTATCGCCGATGACCGCACTAAGGTGTCTTTAGCTTTCGGTTGCTGCACCCTCGTGCACACCGACAATGCCTTCACGAGACGAACTCAAAGATCTTGTCGATCGGAACAATTCGGCGACTTGTACGATAGAGCTGGCGATTCGCACGTTGACGAATGGAGTCCTCGTCAGAACCAACCGTCATGCTTGACGAGAGACAGACGGCTGTTTACCCATTTATTACCGTGTAAAATGACTGTCTGTTTACTTAAGGACCCTGCAAAATGTTGCTACGTTACAATATCCTTTCTGGGTTTGCGACAAAAAACTCGATTAATTTTTTTTGTGCGGTAAAAGCATTTCGCATGCTAAATTTTTTTTGTAATTTCATTTGACAATTGAATTATACTCATGTCAATTTGAGTCTAAGATAAGTGAAGGATTTGTTGTCGACAAGATGTTAGTCACCACTTGGGTCCATAAAATAAGCATAAACAATAATAAATTAAAGAAACATTAAAACAAAAAATCGATGTAATGTAGCCGATACAAAACTATTCGTAATTATAAGCGATATGAGCGTAGGGGTAAGGTGCTACGTTAGAAACTGTTAGGTCTTCAGTTCGGTTCCCACTGGGGTACAAAAATATAATTTCTGAAATAATTTAAAACATTTGTTTTATGATTTAATTAATCGTAGTAAGGCTAATGAATAGCAA
Organism: Amblyjoppa fuscipennis; assembly: GCA_963575735.1. Lineage (NCBI taxonomy): Eukaryota > Metazoa > Arthropoda > Insecta > Hymenoptera > Ichneumonidae > Amblyjoppa > Amblyjoppa fuscipennis. The sequence continues at coordinate 20,246,458 of OY754488.1, forward strand.
CTATAAGAGGTCCAATATATCAATTGCAACGAGGCGTTTTCAACGCACATTGCAATTGCCCCTGTTTCAGAGTGGCAAATAGCGAAATGTCCCGTCAGCAAGCGGGACTTCGACATAGAGTACGGAAATAGGGATATTATTTACGGAAAAAGCGATCGTGAGATTGATTCGTCGGATCGACGAAACGTATTTAGGCGACAAGAATTACTACTAATTGATTGAATTTACTACCAATTACTACCAATGATTCGTATTTTCGAGCACCTCTGAGGAGAAGCGACCGCCACCGGAACTGGAATTGTCGAGCGAGGGGTTGTATACCCCCGCCATGGGAATTCATCGACATCGGGAATTCATCGACATCTCATCCACCCCGACACCATCGTCGAGGAACGTGGCCTGGCTGGACGGAGTTCAACATCGCAGAAGGGGATGCTGAGCTGCATCAGTCGAATCGCTAGGTTGTGAGAAGAAGCCGCGGACACCCGTACAACGACGTCATGAGCCACAGCCGCTACCGCGGCACGAGAAGGGCTGTTAAAATCGGCTTCCCGTCCGTACGACGCAGCAATCATCAGCTGTTCTCAAAATTGACGGACCTCACGTAGGATCGGTGAGGGATGCAGGGTCTTCTCCACTTGCCCCCGCGATGGAAATCGTGAAGTCCAACGAACCATAGGTTCGCAACTTGTTGGTTGGTCGCCGAGACGAATAGTTTAGAATATTGAACGAGTGCGATTTTGATTGTGTGCTGTTGAGTATTGCGAGGAGGAGACGACTGAAGAGGCCTGTCGAGTATTCGCCGCAGGATCGTATTTTTAATCGGTGGACTTTATCAGAGTTGTGATAATTTTCGAAAGTTGCTGCGATAATTGTTGTAGTTCTTCGCGTCGAAATTAATAGTCGGTGTACGCGAACTGTCGCAGTACTTGGCATTCCGCCCGGTGAGAGAACTTGTCGTTTGACGTTGGAATTCGTCTGAATAGTCCGGTCGGTTCGACGACAGGTCGTGTAGTTATTTTAGTATTACTTCTTTTATTAGAATTTTTGTCTTCGATTTGTATTCAGTCGAGTATTCAATTTTGTAGTGGATTTTGCATTCGGAAGAAGTCCCGAAAATTGTGGACATTGTTACAGCAGTTTTGCAATTGCTGATTGTAAAATATCGAAACGAGTGGGGAAACTTTACGTCCTCTGCAAATAATTGATTTTGACTTGATCGGCAGTTCTTCACGCTGCCGATAATACGTGGGATCGTTATCCCAAATCTCGGAGTATTGTAAATAATGTTAAGATAATTGTTGTGTGAAATATTCAGTTGATTGTGACTACCGGGTATGAATTTTCTCAGCCATTTGCAAGGCAGATAATGTTATTCTTTTGGAATAGATATTAATTTATCACGTTTTAAATAATAAAATACCACACACCCGCTTGGTGTTTGTTTCGACGGTGTTATTCTTGGGAGGTCGTGTGACCTCCGTACCTCACCCCCTTAAGATCTTTATTTCCGGGTGTAGTCAGACGCAACGTTAAGAAAAACCTGGCGCCCTCGAAACTGTTTTAATCGTCGGACGACAATTGTGCACTGTTATTACCCAGGGCCACACCTGAGTGATCGGGAGACATAAAGGACGCGTCATACAATATATAGTAATATAAGTACTTTTTTGTATATTTTGATTTATTACATATTTTGATTTATAGTTATTTGAATATAAGCATTATAAATTTGAATGAACTTACCAATCGGAGCGGACAATCTTGCCGCGCTGAAACGTTCGTGATCATCGAACGTCCCAGCGTGCAACGCGGGTTACGTGATAGATTCTGCCATCACGCTGGACCTTTGCAGACCGACCTGTTAAACTCTCCACTGGATATATGGGAATTTCCGTCACTTTTAAACAAAAATGCCATCCGAAATTTACTTGTTTCGCATGGTATTTAAAGACATTTCCTGATCCTGAAGCAGTTGCCTCCGCAACTCCAGAGCATCACGAGCAGCTATGTTAAGAGTCAAAGATGCGTTTAGCTGTTGTTTGCACTTTCACTTAAATATAAATTATAATAATTATTATAATTTTTTTATTGTGTTGTCTGCACCTCTCAAAGCTATTTTTGCCTTATAACGAATCGGCCCGGTTTGATGCGCAATAACTAGTCCTTCATAAATTTTATGTCCATTTCTGTTTTTTTGTCCTTACGCACCGAGCCAGTCCCCCCATATTTGCGGCTGCAGCTGACTTCCCCCTTGTATCGCATTCGCCATAGTCTTACGACTAAAAGCACAGGGAAACTGCAGAAAACCTATGCCGATACAGTCAGTCCCAGATTCGCTTCACGGCCCCGGAACTACGTCGCGTTTCGCTGAGAATGTAAACATGGACTACAGCTATATACTTGTGGCACACACGTACAAGTACGCGTATGCCTCAACTATATATCTGGAGCTAATATATATAAATTGGATATATATAAATTGGAGTCCCGCCAATATGTTTATTTCTCAACGAAACGCCGGCACCGGGAAACGAACCCTCGCCCTGCCGATGCTCTCGTTTGGCGAGCATGCTAACCACTAGACCAACGCACCGGTTACTTATAATTATTATACAATAGTTGTACAAACATTTGTCAAGTGAAGTTATCGAGATAAATCATAGTGATATTTATAATTATGTATTTACGTAATAACAGGTTATTTAATAAAATCACGGGAAACTAACAATTTTAGATGAATCGCACATTTTACAGCACAAACTCGCGATTAATAATGTCTTAGAATTAAAAACGAATGAATTGCAACTTTTCGAGATATATATGTTACTTTTATATCTTTAAGTTTTTCAAGCGCAAGTTATTTTACAATTTTTATAACAACATACATTGTATAATCAAAAACTATTTTTATTCACATTTTTACGTTATTTAATAAGAATCACTATTTTTTTACGTTACACAGTCATAAACACAATTACACAGTTTTACGTTTATCTACAGTCATAAAAAACAGTTAATAATAACAAATCTTTCTGTCAGGTATTTTTCCAAGCAGTGCTAATATATTAAAAGTGTCATTGAAACTGCGATCTGGCTCATCGTATTCAAGTATCATCGATCGATTTCACTTCCGGCATATTGGAGTATAACTTCACGGAAGCGTCCTGCTTATTAAATCGTTTTTTAAAGTTCGTGTCTACAAGACGTTAGGGCACTTCTTGATGTTAAAAATTTATAAGAAACGACCTTTATTATAAAATCTAAATGGCATAAAGCTCTAATGATTCGAGAACATTTTACATTTGCACGGAATCAATTTTGAATGACAACCGCAATTAGTTAATTTTTTGTCGATAAAATTTTAGAATCGCATAACTAGAAGTTTCGCACATTCAACGATAGTCAACTAAATTCGATTAAATGTGTATAATGAATTTCAATTAATGTAACGAACCAATTAAATGAAATGGCTGTAGCGGCATTCCATCTAGACGTTGAAGCTAATATCCGTAGCGCAAATAGCGACTGTGTATGGAAAGGAATGTTGATACTATGGCGTATACTAATTTGAATGTTTTACACTCCGCAAACGAACGGAGGGAAGAAAGAAACGACGAGTCTGCAAACGGCTTTGTGACCGTTTTTTCCCGATTAATGTTCACGGTGCAGTAAACTTATTGAATTACTCTGGTGTTGTGGTGTGGTTAAAAGTTGCAGTAGTTATTTTAATTTATTTGATATATGGGTTGGGTCGACTGAATACGTTTACCAAAGTGCACTCGTTGCAACGTTGTTTCTTAATTAGCGACGGGTTTCCAGCCGTTGCCACAGCCTTTGGTACTTGTTTCCAGCGATGTATATATACATATATGCATATATAGGTATAGCCATGGCGTTCTTGCGTGAGCAACTGCATGTCTTGTACTGTACATAGAATTCCGCTCTTATTTTCAAACAGTTTTAATGATAAGGATGTATTCACGTCAATTCATTAGCAATGCATCGAAACAAGTACTGCGCACTGCTCCAGTCATTATTGGCTACCCATATGTTATAATTAATTTGCATTGGGAATCAAATATATTTACTGTAAGGATACACGTGCCATAATCGTGGGAGGAAACAGGAGCTGGCTCACCTGAACGCGTTAGTCAGTTTACTAGAGAGTAATACATCCTGAACGAATAGGCCAAAAAAGATAAATGCCACACTGCTTTGGACTAAACTGATGCTTTTGAGTAGTTACTCCACATTTCCTAATTATAAAATATAGAAAGACGATTCCGTCGGTATACATTTTATTGATACGAACATAATCGGTAATAGAAATGTAGAAAACAGCACTTTAATTAAATTTGATTAGGCTTCATTTCTTTGTATAATTTACTTATTGCTGATCGATGATTGGTTTTTCGCAAACCACTGCTTTCTGAAATAATAAGCATATACACATCTGAAAATACGTACTTTATACTGGAGTTACAATTATCTGTTTACATTCTCGGCTAAACTCGACGTAGCTTCGGTGCGCGTGAAGTGGATCTCAGATCAAGTGTAACGGCATAGGTTTTCTGTAGTTTTCCTATGGATTTAGTCGTGAGACGGATGTGAATGCGATACGGGGGGAAGTCGGGTGCAGCTGTATAAATGAGGGGTCTGGCTCGGTGCGTAAGGACAAAAAGCAGAAATAGACAAAAAGTAAGTGGGGACTAGTAATTACGCATCATCCGAGCGGACCCGCTATAAGACAGTAGCTTTGAGAAGTGACGAACAATGCAGATAAATAAATGTAAATATTCTTAAGTTCCTACAGAAGATTAGAAAAAATATAACACCTGAAGTATCGGAGTGGAACGACCGAGAATGATGGCTAAAATGTTGCTCAGGTGTGCATCGGTGTAGGATTACACATTCGAAAGTTATTCTTTAAACCATTCTTTACGTTATTCTTTAAGTTATTACACATTCAAAAGTTATTCTTTAGAGAATTTATGTCAACAACTTAATACTACCAAACGTGTTTTAATGTCTATTTAACAATATACACCGAGTTTGATGTTAAAAGAATATTTTTTGAAACAATGTAATATTAATTGCAAACATGTTATCATGTGTTATAAACAATGTACATGAAACTTGGCGTTTATTGTCCGGTTAAATAGAAATAAGTATTGGCTTTCAAAATAAAAGATTTGCAACCGTCTTTTCATGTTTGATCAACAACGTACACCAAGTTTGGTGTTTCTGTCATCGCATTGAAAATAATTTATTTAAACAATTAAATGACGCCACCAAACGTATGTAATCCCCATTTAATATTATAAAACAAGTATGATGTTCATACGTTTGCGTAGTAAAATAGTTTGAATAATAAATGATTGCTCTTTAATGCGAGGTGGCAACAATTTCAGCCATTTAATTCCGTCAGTAGGGAGAAGAAAATCCCCACCATCCCCGGCGAACTCTAAATAAATCGTATTATAAATAAAAGAATACTATATCATACTTGAACATAATTTATTATAGGCGTCTGATAAATTTCACTGTCTAAGCTTTTTTAATTAGCAATAATAATACACTGCCGCAACCAACCTGTAAGATGTGGCACAGTTGCACATTAGAAACTTATCAGTACCATACCATAGCAGCGCATAAGTAGGTTTCTTCTATTGCCAACGTTGGTATTTACGCTGCAGTCGGTAACAGTGAAAAAGTGATTTTATTTCACGACGAATCCTCAGCTGGTAATGTGCATGTTTCCCATTTGTTGGCAACACAAAAATCCTTACCTCTACAGAAACATATCAATAGTATTGAACTTCTATATACAGCATGGTTGCATGCATAAACAGTCGACAGAACTCGAAAGGACCTATTGAAAGTTAATTGTATTTAATCACATTTTATCTGTTGTATGTGTGGTAATGATACGTCCCCCAAAAATTTGCCAAAATATTTCAAGTACATTCGGGTCAAATGATCGGTTAATTAACAAAAATTTGAAATTTATTAAACCGCTGAAAATAATCATTGGCAAGATATAATCATCAAAGCCGAAAGGGACGATGAATAAAATAAATACCAGATGGAAAAATTATCCCCCGGTAATAATAATTAGCCTTCAGGTAAATTGGGTTGATGTACAGAGGCGACTGTACAGCACAAGTCAACCGCGCGAGGCTCGGTAACCTGACCCGCAAAAATGCAGATAAGGCTATTGGCAGAACGCTCCTCGCGGTTGTGGAACATAGGGCTTGCATGTACGACGCGTGTGACGATGGTCATGATGCTTAGAGCGGCCGACGAGCATAATGAGTGCAGCACCTCCTCAACAGTGAATATCGATGAGGAATAGAACATTGATGTAGTCCAGGAGGATCATAGATGACATTATTAATGAAGGAATTAATAGAAAACGCAATGATGAATAACAAATATGAAAGATGGCGAGATATTTTGGGGAATTATTAACAATAAATTCAGATAAATCAAGTAAATTCAGATAAATCGAGTAAAATCAAGTACGTGGAATAATTATCAAGTCAAATCGCCAGGATAAAGATAAAAATAATGGGTGAAAGTACAGAAAATGATGGAAAGTAGGAAAGAGGTGTAAAACCATTAATATAAAAATTCAGGGAAATAATCAGATAAATGTTAAGATAAAATTTATGTCAACCATTGTTAACTTCGCAACGAATGCTCGTACAGCTTTCATTAAAATTCGTATGTTCATAAAATTCGCGGTAAAACTTAAGGATTGACAAATTGAAATGTCAACATGATTATAAAACTACGAAATAACGAGTATGTAATTAGTCATTCAAGGAAAGGAAACAGGTGACAAGAGTGGGGAGACGAGGTGCAGGCGAGAGAGCGGCGACGCGGGGGTGTCCGGCACCGAGGTTATTTCTGCTGGTACTTCTGCTGGTACTTCCAAACCTTCTTCGCGACTGGGGCACAGACCTCAAACTTGCATTGTTCTTAGACATATTAACAAAGAACTTGTAAATCATCTTGTAAAATCTTCGAGCCAGTATTCATTTTTAACCAAATTCAATAAACAATTCATTTCTTTCTAAATCATTCCATCGTAATCGAGTATATTCCTCCTGAAAATCATGTAATCTTCGAAATCATCAATCAACATCGTTGACATTCGCTTCTGGAATCGACCATCGTCATTATCCGATTCTGATTCGGATTTTCGATATTTTGGAAGGACGTTATTTTGAAGGTCGATTATAATTGTTCGAATCTCACTCGAACATTTATCCGAATTCTGGGAAGGACGTTCGATTTCGAGATCGATTACGTCATTTTATCGGTCGATTCATTCGATCATTCATTCTGAGGTAAAACCATTTAACTTGAATGGTAAGTTTAAAACATTATCACCTTCCACATTCATTCTGAACATTCATTCATCAACATTTATTTGTCAATAATTTTATTAACATTTATTTACCATTCTGAAGGGTTAAAATTCTCTTGGTCAATATATATTCGTGTCGGTCAATTTCATTTCAGCTGATCAGTGCGCGTTAGAGTATAAGGATAGGTCGGGAGAAAACAGTGAGTGGGCGCGATAGAGAACGTCGCGAGTCGTGCGTCGAGGGTGATGCGCGAGAGTGAGATAGCAGTGTATTGTGTTTCACACAATAGAAAGAGCTAGCGTTCAGACTTTTCTGGTCCAGTTTAAAATCATAACTTAAAATCTAGTAAATTCCAACTTTTATCTACGAATTCATTTCTTTCAATATCAAATATATACACTCTAGGTCCTATCCCGAATTATTTTCCGAAAGGTTAGGTTCAAAACAGGGCCAAAACCTCGATAAAGCGTCATCTCCGAATAAAGTGTAAAGGGAGGGTGAAAATTCTCCTTAACCGAGATGGAGTGAAAATTGTTGACCGGGGCGTAACAGTAAATTATCGAAATACATTATCGGGTTTGTGTTTGATTGGATCAGAATCTATCGGGTTCTCATTATATCATAGAGTCAAGATTGACGTTTTATCTGAACCTACGTGTATTCCAAACCAATTGGTGCGTTTATTTAAAGTGATAGTTATATTCACAATAATAATAAGATTATGAAATGATCAATCCTATCATAGCACGAAACAAATAGTTCTTTAATATTCCAGCAATATAGTAGTAATAGTTACCCTGACGGAATTTTTTTTATAACTTATTATAATACACCTCGCTGAATCTACTACTTTTTATGTAAAAATCGTCAAGAAAATTATATCGAAACCACAACTGACCACGAAAAACTCAGTGGAAATTACGAGTTATGCCAAGTGAATCAAGCCAACCGAGTTCATCGGTACCAGGAAAAATGACCGACAAAAAGAGGCCGGGGAAAAAATGACCAAACTCGACCAAGCGAACCCTCAATGGCTGGCTGCGTATTCGGGCATGCATGTTTATGCGTGCGTGTTCATGCGTGCGTGTTCGTGCGGGCGTGTTCGTGCGTGCGTGTTTGCGCGTGTGTGTTCGTGTGTGTGTGTTCGGACAAATTCGACCATTTTTTCCGCGGCCTTTTTTACCTAGATCTCATTCAAAATACTTAGGTGTAAGTATCGATCATAACCGTAACGTTAACCGTCACTTACAACAATACAAGATTAAAACCACACCAAGAAATGCATGCTTCAGAAGAATCACTCTGACTCACCGCAATATACACAAAAAACACTTAACAAAAATGTATAAATCTATATGTAAACCAATATTAGAACATGACGATCCTTTTTTCATAAATTGCAAAGAATCAGCAATGAAGAAGTAAAAAAAATTGAAATTTTCACATCGCTTCCTCATAAAAGTTGAAAGTTGAAAGTTGAAAGTTGAAAGTTGAAAGTTGAAAGTTGAAAGTTGAAAGTTGAAAGTTGAAAGTTGAAAGTTGAAAGTTGAAAGTTGAAAGTTGAAAGTTGAAAGTTGAAAGTTGAAAGTTGAAAGTTGAAAGTTGAAAGTTGAAAGCTGAAAGTTGAAAGCTGAAAGTTGAAAGCTGAAAGCTGAAAGCTGAAAGCTGAAAGCTGAAAGCTGAAAGCTGAAAGCTGAAAGCTGAAAGCTGAAAGCTGAAAGCTGAAAGCTGAAAGCTGAAAGCTGAAAGCTGAAAGCTGAAAGCTGAAAGCTGAAAGCTGAAAGCTGAAAGCTGAAAGCTGAAAGCTGAAAGCTGAAAGCTGAAAGCTGAAAGCTGAAAGCTGAAAGCTGAAAGCTGAAAGCTGAAAGCTGAAAGCTGAAAGCTGAAAGCTGAAAGCTGAAAGCTGAAAGCTGAAAGCTGAAAGCTGAAAGCTGAAAGCTGAAAGCTGAAAGCTGAAAGTTGAAAGTTGAAAGTTGAAAGTTGAAATTTTTATATCACTTTCTCATAATGGTCCTTTATTCGGAAAGCTCCTTCTATGAGAAAGCATTTACTATATGTTTGGCTTCCTCATAGAGGAAGCTTTCCGAATAAAGGACCATTATGAGAAAGTGATATCAAAATTTCAATTTTCAACTTTCAACTTTTATGAGGAAGCGATGTGAAAATTTCAATTTTCAGCTTTTATGAGGAAGCTATATGTAAATGTCAATTTTCAACTTTTTTGCCCACATCAATATCGCATTTAACTTTTAGTCAAAACTGGTGGCTGACTCAGGTTTAGCCCGAAAAAATACACCAACCTTACACTTTTGGTCAAAACGGATGTAGAATCTGTGCTCGGCGCGAAAAATACATGCAATTATGTGTTCCAAATTTGTTTTTTCAATCTTTCAATTTTTACTCGAAAAGTTCAAATGACATCGCTTAATCTAATTATTTTAACTCCGTCATATCCATCCTGTTGTGTATTTATTGTCTTAAAACACGATAGACCCCTGGATTTTTCCGCGATGCCATCGGAAAGCAAAGAAATCGCTGTGTAAAAATACCGAAAAACACTCATTTTTGCAATTTTGGCTATAAAAATGCCTGATAAACTTTTTCGCTAGTTGTCGCCCCAGGACTGTAATTTCATGTATTTTTTCATGCTGATCACGAATTTGACACTTTTTTAAACATAGATGAACATTTACTGTGGAAAAATGCGTCTGGAAAAAGAAATTGCATAAAAATCGAAAAATTCATAATGTCATAAAATTTGAACAGTTCGATCGATTCTTTTGAAATTTTAATGGTATCATCGGGTTATCATATTCCACCTATGTACGCCTTTTTAGCCCGATAGCTAAAAAATTGCGAGCGCTAGAGCGCGAACAGACATTTTTAAAGAAATTAAAAATGGCGTACACAAAAACAACTGAACATTTTTTAATGAAATTTTGACCAAACATTGACTACTGATCATTCATGATGTGTGCGAAATTTCAGCTTGATCGGTCGAGGCGTTCTCGAGTTATAGCGATTTGAATTTTGGACGTCCATTTCGCACGCGCACGCGCACGTGCACGCGGACGCGCACGCGCACGCGCACGCGCACGCGCACGCGCACGCGCACGCGCATGCGCACGCGGACGCGCACGCGGACGCGCACGCGCACGCGGACGCGCACGCGCACGCGCACGCGGACGCGCACGCGCACGCGCACGCGCACGCGCACGCGCACGCGCACGCGCACGCGCACGCGCACGCGCACGCGCACGCGCACGCGCACGCGCACGCGCACGCGCACGCGCACACGCACACGCACACGCACACGCACACGCACACGCACACGCACACGCACACGCACACGCACACGCACACGCACACGCACACGCACACGCACACGCACACGCACACGCACACGCACACGCACACGCACACGCACACGCACACGCACACGCACACGCACACGCACACGCACACGCACACGCACACGCACACGCACACGCACACGCACACGCACACAAAACTGAACTCAAAATTTTTTCTTTTGACATTCGCATTTATTCCCTGAAATATACCAACTGTTCTTCGAATTATGCACATTAAAACACGAAAAATCATATTCATCAACGAAATAAATATTTTGTGGACGCATACTCAGACTATTTCAATTTGATTAAAAATTTGGTTGGATTACGCACTTAGTGATGCCGAGTGATGGCAAAAGCCAACTATATATTTACTTGTTTTACCGTAATATTCGTTTCACCACCCGTAAGCGCAGCATTTATTTGGACGAAACAATATTTTTTTAATTCAACAAATTTTTTTCTCAGTGTGTCTTGTTGTCGGTCCGAATTCTTCTTCCATCCGTGTCAATCCACCTCGATGTGTTATCCGCATCAATATCGCACATTTAATCAAGTTACTGAGGCGTTACACCCGCTTCAATAATGGATATCCGGAAAAAAGGGACTTTTATTTTCGATGCGTTGGTCTTTTGACCACGAGCACGAAGATCGACGACTTCATTCGATTATGCCCGGACGTACTGACTGTGACTGTGTACTGTGTACTGGCTCTTGCGAGTCACGAAGGCATTAACGATAAAGGAAGTCATTGCTTCGCGGCACAGAACAGATTATTCGAACGGTTACAATCCCCGAACCCGACAGTGACGACAGTTTGTTAGAATGTTTTGACGACTTTGATAGAGAGACTACGCTAGAATCCGGTAGTGTGACTGTTAGCATCTTCGAGAAAATCGACGCAGACAGTAAGAGCGATTTGAACCACGGACGATTAAATCCATATTGCTGCTCTAATTTCAGATCGCGACTGTTCAAATTAGCGAAACAATTTATTTGTGGACAGCCGTAATGGTAGGGGAAGACCTGCACAACTCGACTCTCGAAAAGTTTGAAGACGAGAAAAAAGTTCGACTTGTGTCTAATTCGGCTCGTAGCGAGGAATATTTTCGGGAGTTAAAACATTTACTTTTCAACAAAGAAAAGTCGGTCAGGACGGACAAGTCCCTTGTGATCCACCTTAACAGCTTGAAAAGAACAAACAATTTGTTAAACGCACCCGACAAAACTGTCCGACCCGTTGAGCGAAAAATCGTGCATTCGACGCCTCAAGCTACCATTAAGGTTGTGAACAAATCCGGTGATTTAGTTGATAATCATAAGCGCCTTCGTGAACATGATTGTGAGCATGAAGCAGACGGTGTAATCACTAACTCGGAAGATCCGCCTCTTCATATTGACGATCCCATCGAGAAATTCTGTCTCAACGATGGTGAGATCATAAATAGCGATTGCGAGGATTGTTATAATCATATACCGCAGTCAATAACCGATCTCGTAAACGATGGAGGCGTGTGCAACTCCACAAACTCGGTAAGAGATTTTGCAACTGCAGTTTCGATTAAGAACGAAGTTTTAACCGAACCGGAACAAGATTTCTTAAACGAAGCCGAGGATTGGGGTGGTCTTACAAAAAAAAAAAATACAGAACCGATTAAAGGAAGAGGACCAGATAGACAGAAGACACGAGGCAAGTATTTAAAACCGTATACTAATATAGAGATAAGCCGGAAGCGGCCCAAATTCAGCTGACGTATTCCTATCCCAGTGAACGGGAATTCTTTGTGTACGGCTAAAATCGAGAAAAGAATGATCGCTGTAAGGAACACATGTGCATTTGACGCAACTGTACAAAGTATGTTAGCTGCATATCATAATACGCCCCATATAACGAGTACGTTACAGAGTAGAACATCACTGTTCATAAATTTCTGGCGAAGTTTTCGCGTTTGGGTGCATGTTCGCCTCTGTATGATAAGCGAGGTGCAATATAGAGCACTACCAAAAAAAAAAAAAAAAATGAAATATTGAATTGCTCCATCAACGTTGCAACTTTGATCGAAAAATTCGTTCGACATGATGCCCCATCCGTAGAAATATTTGTTGAATACAGCGACTGTGAATTAAAAAAGCGTGCAAAGTGATTTACACAATTACTTCCTCATGTTTACCGTTTTGCGTATAACTTCCTCTCTGATGAATTTCGTTCTTCGATTTTGGCTTCCTTATAGAGGAAGCTATAATTGACATACAATGTTCAACTCTTTTCAATTGTATTTTTCAGTTCAGTATACAAAAAACCATGTGCAAACTAATTTGCACCTTTTTCGTAAGAGAAAAAATGTCTACATCTCACAAAATGAAAACCGTCAAAATCTACACCTGAGTTTTTTATAGGAAATCGCAAATCAAAATTTGCGGATTTCGTGATTTTAAAGCAATTTTTAATGTATTCTTCGCCGCTGATTACATAAATATAACTCATTTTACTCTTTGCGTGATGTTTCATTCCAAAACTCGTGTTGGACGTAAAAAAACATATTTTTTAAAAATTCTAAATTTTCAAAATCTCATAAAATTTAAACGGTCGGATCAATTTTTGCCAAATTTAATACGAAATCATTGTATGATGCTGATCCATTCCCGTGCCAAATTTAAGATCGGTACCTTCATGTTAACTCAAATTACATCATTATTAATAATTTTTCAAAAAATCAAAATTTCATAAAATCTGATCCCTTCGGTGGATTTCCACCAAATTCAATACTAAAGGTTTTTATTCATAGTATTGTATTTATGCATTTTTAGGACGATAGCTCAAAATTTACGGAAACTAGAGCTACCACAGACATTTTTGAAAAATTTCAAAATCGCGTAATACCTCGAATTAGGTGTCAATTTTCATAAAAATGATACTGAAGGAAGATACGTGACCACTCTACTAGTGTACAAAATTTCAACCCCCTATCTAAAGCGGTTTCTGAGTTATAGTCATTCTAAAGGAGGCAAGTCTGTCACACACACACACACATATACATACATCCGGACGCCAGCTAAAAATCACATTTCTCGACGTTTTCGAACATTTCTAGTACGCTGACATTAAAATCACGAAATTCATTTTTTTTTTTCACGAAAACATAGCTTCCTCTATGAGAAAACAAAAATTGAGCAATCATCCGGTACTGGACAATGATCCAACCTCAATTTTCAGAAACGGCATGGGGGGTCTCCGGGAAGCCGTAAATGAGCATATACTTGGCATCGAAAACCCCAACAGAGTGCAGCCGACGCAAGAGCACTAACGTTGCTCAAACTTTTTCCGGAGGTAAGCATTTAATAATCAACACCGAGACTGCCGAAGTTGATATGCCCGTAGAAAACCGTGCCTTGTGCAATTACAGAAAGCCATTTACCCTTCTAGAATTACCAGATAGGTAAAAGTGCGGCAATCGTGAATACGGATTTGTCTCAGCCGTCGTCTACCTTGACAGCCGTTGTTGGGCATTTATCAAACGGATGGCAGGTAAGTGGGAAGAGCATAGTGATCTTACTTCGACGAAACGGGTCATCGACGTCAGTACGCGTACGTTACTGCAACGACGCAGCATCCACCTTCTGTTTTACGTCGAAGCCCTTTCTCACTGCGTGCATTTAAGTTATTAAGGTAGAGTTCGCCCAAATGCCAAGTACAGTAAGTCTGATACGGCGCATACTACTTTCATCATTAATCCTTTCAACATTTTTACTATGATCCAATTTTTGAATGACATTTAAAAAAAATTTTTTATAGTGCAGACAATTTCTTTTTCTATCAGCTCACTCTCTTCGATCGTTGCATCGAATTTTTCAGAGTGCCAAATACATGATTTTTTCAGTACTTTTTTTTTCATTTCCTTTATCAAACATCGAAACAAGTTAGCCCCATGACTGCATAGCGTAGGCCCTAATAATGACGCTATTAAGCGCGATTATTTTTTTTTTCTCCTATTTACTCGATATTCTACACTTGACAGTAGTCGGTACTTTAGGATCGTTATCCCGTGCACACAGACACAACGATAATCTTTTCTTTTTTTACGCTTAAATGTTAGAGTTACAGAGAAATTAGAGATAATAATATATTAACACAGCCAAAAAAATGTAAGTATTGGCTAATGATTTTTCATCCACCAATTCGTTTTTGCGGAGTTATCGATAGACCCGAAAAGGGAAAAAAGTGATTTAGAAAATAAAAAAAAAATCGCACATCAGGATGTCGAAGTGAAAGTGCTACAATTTGTTTTAAAATATTATATGCAGTCTGACCATCTCGAAATTAGTAATGACATTTTCCAGTACATTCATATTGAAATTAATTTAAAAAATTCCAAAGCACATTGGTAAAAAGCATGTTAGGATTAAAAGAAGATGCAAGAAAAAAAAAATGAAAAAATAAGATAAAAAAATATTTAAAAAAAACTGAAAATTGAAATTTTCCTAAGGTAAAGGACCCAGTTCCTGACATCTTTAGAGCTGCGCCCTCGGTTTTCTATTGTTTGCAAATGCGTTATATTGTGACAGTAAAAAAACTCGTTTAACGCGTGCATTGAGGCCTGCCGAATACAAAACACTCGTTATAAAAGTTAAATCATTAAAAGATAATAGTTAAATTATTGTTTCAATACTGTGTAACGTTTCACTTTTGGAGGCTTACGGAACGTGCTCCAGAAGTGACGCTATGTGAGTTTTATTGCTCACTTGTGTGTTAGGGCAGGTGCTGTAAAGAAAATATCCGTGACGCCGGTTGGATAAAGATAAAAATAATTTCTTTATTTAGAAGAGCGATATTTGGTACACCAATCAGTGTAAATGCATTCCTTCGGTCTGGCGTTGGCCCGGGGAATCTGCTGGGAGATTAAAATGATTCTACAGGGTGTTACCCTTGATAGTCAGTCTCGACCCCCAACAGCACGAAAGCGATTGCCAATGTCTCCAAAGGCGGTGCCGGCGCTGTCGTGGAGTGATAGGTCGAATGTTTCAATTCTACTGACGTTATTGAGACCTAATGAGAGAACCGAGACGGAAGCGGTCACCGAGGTCTCCCAAGGTAGTTGCCGGCGCTTGATTTTGAGGAAACGGTAACCCAGATGGAAGCTATCGCCAATGTCTCCAAATGCAGTCGCCTACGCTGGTGTTTGGAAATGCTGTAAACTAAAAAATATTATACTTGGCTTCTCCCAACACAAACCAGGACTAAAAATGTATAGGGTGTCCTATTGTAGAATTACCCCATGGATGCTGGTCCGATGGTGGTTCTGGTCCTGATCGAAGTTGTCCACGAGCCAATGGATGATCCGTTGTTGCTTCTTCTTGGCGACGGGAATCTGTCTACTAGAGTGATGCTCTAGTAGAAGTCAAATGGTTGATTTGGCTCACTGGTTATCTTTATCGATAGCGCAACCTGGTGAGTCCGGTAAACTGTGTTTTTGCTGTAGCTCCTTCGGTTCGATGGAACTCGAGCCGAAAGAGAATAAAAGTCTCTCCCCGTCAGGATTCGATCGGGCAGAGTTTCATAGGTAGGTTATCTCGTACCAAGGTCACGTACCAACGGCCGTGCATGGAATAGAGAGACTTCTGGGCAGAGGAGCTGTCTGACCAAGAGTGCTTTTTCGTTCTCGGCACCGGCATTTATACCTGTCCGAAATTGCACACGGCGCTACTCATTGCCCTTCCCGGTTGCCGATGACGCACGAGATTTTCGGCGGCTCGATCCGTGCCGTACGCACAGCGTCGGGATCTTCCGCTATCGAGTCGATATTGGAGATCTCGCCCATGAGTCGGTAAGGACGGGATCGTAACTTTACAGGTGTGCTCTACGATACCGTCTCAGCTGGTAGTTTACTGTCGGGGTACCTGACACCTTTGAACCACCCGTGTCGCAGTTCCTGACATCAGTGCGGACCCAGTTCCTGACACATATGTCGCAGTTTGTGACACTCACCAGTCCACAGCTTCTGACACTTCGACATATCGATATCATAATCGAAAAGTGTCAGATTGAATAATTTAGAAAATAGGGACAATAAACAATGTTCAATTAGCTCGTACATATTGTATTTAAATTAACCAGTGCACAAATTACATATACGATTTAAAAGAAAAATATTTTAATTCTGCTGTTACATGACACTTTTAGTTTTTTGATACGTTTCTTTTTTTTTGTTTTCGGCTCACCTTCCAAAACTTCCAATTGCTATTTTTTTATGCTTTTCGCGATTGCTGCTTTCTCTTTTTCCGCTTTTTTCACAGCTTTTTCAATTTCTTGCTGCTCTTTTTTCGCGATCCGGGCTGCTTCCGCGATTTCTTAATGCTCTTCTTTTCTCGCTTCCTTTTCTTCGGCTTCTTTACTTTTTTTTCTTCTTTCGCCTCCTTATACTCTATCCATTTATCGGATGTGAGTACTGGTGGTACCTTCTTCTTACCTTCACGTTTTTTTCACCTCGGAGCTGTTTTGGTAGTTGGTTTTTTTTAGGTCTAAATAACGCATTCTTAAAGGCCGAAAGTATATTCGAAGGAATATTGGATTTCGACGGTGATGACTTTGATGAAATCAGTTTCTTCGGTGTTTCTTCAACACATGCGGTGAACAATTCTACCCTCTCTGTATCCACCTGTAGTATATTCTGGTGATTTTACACAGGTATTAATCCATCTGGACTATTCTCCTCGAAGGTAAGATCCTTTAGATCGAAATTTCCGTCATCTACATCGATTGACAATACATTAAGTACTGTCTCCGTATCAATCGAAACGTCGTCGCTGACTGAAAGAAAAATTAGTAGATCATCCAAAGCGATATTAAGATCTTTGTACAGGGCATCCTCTTCACCGGCTGTAATCAAAACTGGTTCATCTTCCTCAGTGACGTTGATACTGTCGTTTTTTTCTTCTTCTTCTTCTACGTCATTCGCCGTATCTCCACAGCGAAAGTATTTTTATAGTGAAGAATCATGTTAGCTTAATACCGAAATCGAACATGATAAATCGGTATAAAAAGTCCTACCGGATGATCATAAAAAAATTTTACAAATGAACATAAAAATCTATAAATAATTAACGTATAAATTCATATAATAGTCATAGAAATCGACTTTCGAGACAACTTACAGCAGACATCATCGAGCACTGTAAGCAAATATATTTGATTGATATTAAATTATAAACAAAAGATACTGTGCTTAAATACCAGAACTTCATTTTCGTTAGCTATGCGTGCTTCGTCGACTACGCTATCTGCGGAGATACCACGATTGACTGCGCTCTTAATCTTTCGCCACAAGTAAAACACACTTTCATGTACGGTTTCGCCGCTCTAGTCTGTCCCCTCTTCGACGTCGTTGAAACTTTGCAGAACCGACTTCTCGATAAAATTCTCGACATACGCCAAGTGTTGTGTGCATCTCCAGCTCTGTTGCTCGGGGTAGTTTGAGGAATCGTTTCGGGGCATGCGGAATCTTTAAAATATTTTTTATAATTGACGCCGTCTGCCAAAGAAGAGTGCAGTCCAGTTTTTTCGAAGCTGTTCTTTAGAATGTTCTTCACGTCCAAGGACTCAAGAGCTTGCTGCAACATCTGTGCGAAAGATTCTCGTCTTATGCGCTTACCGTTGTTCTCAAGCCTCCATTGATGGACGACCTTTGCCCATGCTGTCTTCAGGGGACGAAAAAATGCAACGTCCAAAGGCTGCAGTATGCGCGTTGCATTGGGATATAGGGCAATAAGCTCTATTCCTTTCTCTCCACAAAAAATGCTCAACGCCATTGACTGGGAACACGACGGAATTTTCCACCAGCCATAAATAAAAGATGTTCGCGATGTACTCGTAGAACGTTTCGCCAGTCATCCATTGTCCGAGTGCCCAATTCCCCAGTTTTTTGGCATGCTTGAGGCGATCTGCTCAGGGATCCACTTGTACGAAAAAATCACCATCGGTGGCCCCATTTGTCCGCCGTTCGCACTCTCGCAAACGAGGGTGGTCAAACTTTTTTTTTCATCGTTGTTTATGAAATTGTAAACAGTTTTTTCGCCTCTCTTGGTAATCACTGTACTTTCTTTAGGACTCAGGAAAAATGCTGACTTATCGCAGTTGAACACACGAGATGGATCGATATCGAGAAGCAACTTTGATTCGAAATACTCTCGAACTTCGACATACCAAGCTCCTAGTTTCTGGTCTGCTACCGAAGCTCGACTGTGCGTCAAATTTTTAAACATTCTTTCGGTTTGTTCCTTGTGACGGGCACGAAAAGTATTATACCAATGCTTGCCTGGCCGATTGTCTGTAAAAACCGTATTCTTCTTTGTCTCATTGAGTAACAGTTGAACGCTATCTGAAAGCTGAACCCGTGATACAGGAAATCCACTGGCGCTCATGTGGAGAATCCACTGTACAAGAAGGCTTTCATTTACTTTTCCAACTATGCACTCGGGTCCTCGATTGCATATAAATGGTGGCAACGTGCCTCGCGTTTTATACAACAATGTTGTCTTTGGAATATTATATATTTTCGCTGCAGACCGCCGCTAACCGGAACCCCTGTTTTAACAGCAGCAATGGCCTTTCTCAGCCTGCAGTTTGTGTATCCTGCAGTACTTTTTTCAATAAATGAAGGTATAACAAAATATAGATAAAGATATACCGACAAAGAATATATGAAAATCAAACAAAAACAATAAAATCTATCCGTTGCGAAGTTTCCATATATTGAATAATATTTTTTTACTTTGATTTCGAAGTATTATTATTTTAGAAATTAGTATTTTTTATTTCATGGATTTTTACCTCAGTAATATATTAACTACCTCTGTTTATCGAAAACTAAAGAACAAATATAATAATGCAACAGGTTATAAATTCAGTGTCAGGAACTGCAACATAACCTGAATTACGTGACGCACTAACTGACTCGAACATTTCATAGTAAAAAGTAACCTTTAGTAAACTTTTATGTATTTGATCGGTAGCGTGGTTTATTCAGAGGGTTAGTATATCACTTTTATGTTATTTAATACTTACTAGAAACGATAATGCCAAAATTTCAGTGGAGCGCCAGCTAAAGTTCCGTACAACCTTCCGACGGTGAATGTCGCTCGGAAGTCACTGATACGGGAGTCACAACTCTCACTATTGAATTTCAATATGAAATATTTCATTAAAAAATTCGTGGTTGTATAATATACAACACTAAAAAACGCTCTTCAATTTTCCCTGTAATTTATTTAAATTTGACGAAAACTTTATTTACCATAGATATAAATGCATTAGAAATCGTCGTCGGTGTCAGAAACTGCGGCAGTGTCAGAAACTTTAGCGTATTGCTTCCTTTACCTTATTGCTTCCTCATAAAAGTTGCAAATTCAAATTTTCATATGGCTTTCTCACAATGCTCCATTATTCGCAAAGCTTCTTGTATGCGAAAGTATTTTCTGTATTTTTGGCTTCCTCATGGAGGAAGCTTCACGAATAATGGAACATTGTGAGAAAGCCATATGAAAATTTTAATTTGCAACTTTTGTAAGGAAGCAATATGAAAATTTCAATTTTCAGCTTTTTTCAACATCAACGTTGTGTTTGACTTTAAGGTAACACGATTGGCCTGTTCAGATTGAGAGCCGGAAAACAATTAAAAAGCTGGGCGCAAAATTGTAAGAAATTAGATAGCCATGTGCAAATTACTTTGCAACTTTTTTTTAAAGATAAAAAGATTCCTACAGATAAAAAGATTCCTACATTTCACAAAAATTGAATTTCATAAAAATTGGCCAAATTTTCCGCAACATTTTTTGTAGAAAATCGCTAACTGAAATTTGCGTAATTCGGCATTTCGAGGCCATGTCTTATGTATTGTTCCGCACCGATGACGAATCTCCACATTATTTTACTGGTTAGATCAATTTTTAGCAAATTAAATGCCAAACATTATACGGTGTTAGTCCGTTCCCGTATCAAATTTTAGATCGATACCTCCACATTTACTCGAATTAGATAATTTAGTTATTAAAAAAAAAAATCAAAATCTCATAAAATTGGACCGCTTGAATAGATTTTGACCAAATTCAATACCAAAGGTCCTTGATCAAAAGATTATATTCGTATGCAATTTTAGGACTGCATTTTTTCGAACTCCGATGCAACAACCCGAAGTTCGAAAAAATGCAGTATCGCACGAGGATTTAATTTTCGGCTATAGCGAGTGCGTTCGGGAAGTTGGACCCTGTTCGATCTTGCGCTTTGATATATTAAGAAGTATAAAAAAAAAAAATTGAAACGACTTTGTTTCATTCGACATCATGGTTTTTGCATCAAAGTTCGAGAAAATGTAGTGTCTCACGCGGATTTAAGTTTCAGCTATAGCGAGTGTTCCGGAAGTTGGGACCTGATCGATCTTGTGCTCCGATGTATTAAGAAGTATAAAAAAAATTAAAACAACCGTTTTTCATTCGACATCATGGTTGTTGCATCGAGATTCGAAAAATTGCAGTGCCTAGCTCTGATTGAATTTTCAAGTACAAGGAGCTCGGCCTGAATCTTGGATTGTCGTAATTTTTTTTCTTCATAGTATGATGTGCTCTGTCCTTTGAAAAGTAATTTTTTTAGAAACCGCAACGAACCTATAGAACGCATAAAAAGTTCCGACAAAATATCGTGATCCCATAACCTTTTTTTTATTCGCCATGAGCCAAACGCCAGAGCTGGCAGAACCGTTGCAACTTTGCAACGTTTCAAACTTCACCGCTATTAGAGTGGTAACGAATCGTTCTTCAGTATCATTTTCATGACAATTGAGACCCAATTTGAGATTTTACGCTATTTTAAAATTTTTCAAAAATGTTTGTGGTAGCTCCAGGTTCCGTAAATTAAGAGCTGTCGTCCTAAAAATGCATATAAATACGATAGTATGAATAAAGACCTTTGGTGTTGAATTTGGTCGGAATCCACCAAAGGGATCAGATTTTATGAAATTTTGATTTTTTGAAAAATTATTAATAATTATGTAATTCGAGTTAACATGGAGGTATCGATCTTAAATTTGGCACGGGAATGGATCAGCATCCTACGATGTTTCGTATTAAATTTGGCAAAAATTGATCCAAACGTTTAAATTTTATAAGATTTTGAAAATTTACAATTTGTTGAAAAATTTGTTTTTTTACGTTTAACACGAGTTTTTGAATGAAATATCACGCAAAGAGTAAAATGAGTTATATTTATATAATCAGCGGCGGAGAATACATTAAAAACTGCCTTAAAATCACGAAATCCGCAAATTTCGGTTTGCGATTTCCTATAATAAACCCGGGTGTAGATTTTGACGGTTTTAATTTTATGAAATGTAGACATTTTTTTATCTTATGAAAAAGGGCAAAGTGATTTGCACATGCTTTTTTTATACTGAACTCAAAAATACAATTAAAAATAGTAGAAAATTTTATGTTAATTATAGCTTCCTCTATGGGGAAGCCAAAAATATAGTATATGCTTTCTCATAGAAGGAGATTTCCGAATGAAGGACCATTATGAGAAAGTGATATAAAAATTTCAACTTTCAACTCTTATCTTTTATGCGGAAGCGATGTGGAAAAGCTGAAAATTTTCAGCTTTCATGAGGAAGCTATATGAAAATGTCAATCTTCAAGTTTTTCATGTTGTCAGTTTTCGACTTTTCCCTATTTTCAGATGTCCGAATAAATAGATTTGTTGAACGAACTACAATAGTATTAATTTTTTTCTTAATGGAATGATGTGTCCCCTTTTAAGTGGCGTTTAAAATTTGAAAATTGTACCAGTAAAAAAAGGGTGCAAAGTGATTTGCACAATTACTTCCTCATGTTTTACAGTTTTGCGCATAACTTCCTCTATGAAAAATTTTGTTGTTCAATTTTGGCTTCCCCATAGAGGAAGCTATAATTAACATAAAATTTTCTACTATTTTTAATTGTATTTTTGAGTTCAGTATAAAAAAAGCATGTGCAAATCACTTTGCCCTTTTTCATAAGATAAAAAAATGTCTACATTTCATAAAATTAAAACCGTCAAAATCTACACCCGGGTTTATTATAGGAAATCGCAAACCGAAATTTGCGGATTTCGTGATTTTAAGGCAGTTTTTAATGTATTCTCCGCCGCTGATTATATAAATATAACTCATTTTACTCTTTGCGTGATATTTCATTCAAAAACTCGTGTTAAACGTAAAAAAACAAATTTTTCAACAAATTGTAAATTTTCAAAATCTTATAAAATTTAAACGTTTGGATCAATTTTTGCCAAATTTAATACGA
Organism: Amblyjoppa fuscipennis; assembly: GCA_963575735.1. NCBI lineage: Eukaryota > Metazoa > Arthropoda > Insecta > Hymenoptera > Ichneumonidae > Amblyjoppa > Amblyjoppa fuscipennis. The sequence continues at coordinate 20,269,514 of OY754488.1, forward strand.
AACATCGTAGGATGCTGATCCATTCCCGTGCCAAATTTAAGATCGATACCTCCATGTTAACTCGAATTACATAATTATTAATAATTTTTCAAAAAATCAAAATTTCATAAAATCTGATCCCTTTGGTGGATTCCGACCAAATTCAACACCAAAGGTCTTTATTCATACTATCGTATTTATATGCATTTTTAGGACGACAGCTCTTAATTTACGGAACCTGGAGCTACCACAAACATTTTTGAAAAATTTTAAAATAGCGTAAAATCTCAAATTGGGTCTCAATTGTCATGAAAATAATACTGAAGAACGATTCGTTACCACTCTAATAGCGGTGAAGTTTGAAACGTTGCAAAGTTGCAACGGTTCTGCCAGCTCTGGCGTTTGGCTCATGGCGAATAAAAAAAAGGTTATGGGATCACGATATTTTGTCGGAACTTTTTATGCGTTCTATAGGTTCGTTGCGGTTTCTAAAAAAATTACTTTTCAAAGGACAGAGCACATCATACTATGAAGAAAAAAAATTACGACAATCCAAGATTCAGGCCGAGCTCCTTGTACTTGAAAATTCAATCAGAGCTAGGCACTGCAATTTTTCGAATCTCGATGCAACAACCATGATGTCGAATGAAAAACGGTTGTTTTAATTTTTTTTATACTTCTTAATACATCGGAGCACAAGATCGATCAGGTCCCAACTTCCGGAACACTCGCTATAGCTGAAACTTAAATCCGCGTGAGACACTACATTTTCTCGAACTTTGATGCAAAAACCATGATGTCGAATGAAACAAAGTCGTTTCAATTTTTTTTTTTTATACTTCTTAATATATCAAAGCGCAAGATCGAACAGGGTCCAACTTCCCGAACGCACTCGCTATAGCCGAAAATTAAATCCTCGTGCGATACTGCATTTTTTCGAACTTCGGGTTGTTGCATCGGAGTTCGAAAAAATGCAGTCCTAAAATTGCATACGAATATAATCTTTTGATCAAGGACCTTTGGTATTGAATTTGGTCAAAATCTATTCAAGCGGTCCAATTTTATGAGATTTTGATTTTTTTTTTTAATAACTAAATTATCTAATTCGAGTAAATGTGGAGGTATCGATCTAAAATTTGATACGGGAACGGACTAACACCGTATAATGTTTGGCATTTAATTTGCTAAAAATTGATCTAACCAGTAAAATAATGTGGAGATTCGTCATCGGTGCGGAACAATACATAAGACATGGCCTCGAAATGCCGAATTACGCAAATTTCAGTTAGCGATTTTCTACAAAAAATGTTGCGGAAAATTTGGCCAATTTTTATGAAATTCAATTTTTGTGAAATGTAGGAATCTTTTTATCTGTAGGAATCTTTTTATCTTTAAAAAAAAGTTGCAAAGTAATTTGCACATGGCTATCTAATTTCTTACAATTTTGCGCCCAGCTTTTTAATTGTTTTCCGGCTCTCAATCTGAACAGGCCAATCGTGTTACCTTAAAGTCAAACACAACGTTGATGTTGAAAAAAGCTGAAAATTGAAATTTTCATATTGCTTCCTTACAAAAGTTGCAAATTAAAATTTTCATATGGCTTTCTCACAATGTTCCATTATTCGTGAAGCTTCCTCCATGAGGAAGCCAAAAATACAGAAAATACTTTCGCATACAAGAAGCTTTGCGAATAATGGAGCATTGTGAGAAAGCCATATGAAAATTTGAATTTGCAACTTTTATGAGGAAGCAATAAGGTAAAGGAAGCAATACGCTAAAGTTTCTGACACTGCCGCAGTTTCTGACACCGACGACGATTTCTAATGCATTTATATCTATGGTAAATAAAGTTTTCGTCAAATTTAAATAAATTACAGGGAAAATTGAAGAGCGTTTTTTAGTGTTGTATATTATACAACCACGAATTTTTTAATGAAATATTTCATATTGAAATTCAATAGTGAGAGTTGTGACTCCCGTATCAGTGACTTCCGAGCGACATTCACCGTCGGAAGGTTGTACGGAACTTTAGCTGGCGCTCCACTGAAATTTTGGCATTATCGTTTCTAGTAAGTATTAAATAACATAAAAGTGATATACTAACCCTCTGAATAAACCACGCTACCGATCAAATACATAAAAGTTTACTAAAGGTTACTTTTTACTATGAAATGTTCGAGTCAGTTAGTGCGTCACGTAATTCAGGTTATGTTGCAGTTCCTGACACTGAATTTATAACCTGTTGCATTATTATATTTGTTCTTTAGTTTTCGATAAACAGAGGTAGTTAATATATTACTGAGGTAAAAATCCATGAAATAAAAAATACTAATTTCTAAAATAATAATACTTCGAAATCAAAGTAAAAAAATATTATTCAATATATGGAAACTTCGCAACGGATAGATTTTATTGTTTTTGTTTGATTTTCATATATTCTTTGTCGGTATATCTTTATCTATATTTTGTTATACCTTCATTTATTGAAAAAAGTACTGCAGGATACACAAACTGCAGGCTGAGAAAGGCCATTGCTGCTGTTAAAACAGGGGTTCCGGTTAGCGGCGGTCTGCAGCGAAAATATATAATATTCCAAAGACAACATTGTTGTATAAAACGCGAGGCACGTTGCCACCATTTATATGCAATCGAGGACCCGAGTGCATAGTTGGAAAAGTAAATGAAAGCCTTCTTGTACAGTGGATTCTCCACATGAGCGCCAGTGGATTTCCTGTATCACGGGTTCAGCTTTCAGATAGCGTTCAACTGTTACTCAATGAGACAAAGAAGAATACGGTTTTTACAGACAATCGGCCAGGCAAGCATTGGTATAATACTTTTCGTGCCCGTCACAAGGAACAAACCGAAAGAATGTTTAAAAATTTGACGCACAGTCGAGCTTCGGTAGCAGACCAGAAACTAGGAGCTTGGTATGTCGAAGTTCGAGAGTATTTCGAATCAAAGTTGCTTCTCGATATCGATCCATCTCGTGTGTTCAACTGCGATAAGTCAGCATTTTTCCTGAGTCCTAAAGAAAGTACAGTGATTACCAAGAGAGGCGAAAAAACTGTTTACAATTTCATAAACAACGATGAAAAAAAAAGTTTGACCACCCTCGTTTGCGAGAGTGCGAACGGCGGACAAATGGGGCCACCGATGGTGATTTTTTCGTACAAGTGGATCCCTGAGCAGATCGCCTCAAGCATGCCAAAAAACTGGGGAATTGGGCACTCGGACAATGGATGACTGGCGAAACGTTCTACGAGTACATCGCGAACATCTTTTATTCATGGCTGGTGGAAAATTCCGTCGTGTTCCCAGTCAATGGCGTTGAGAATTTTTTGTGGAGAGAAAGGAATAGAGCTTATTGCCCTATATCCCAATGCAACGCGCATACTGCAGCCTTTGGACGTTGCATTTTTTCGTCCCCTGAAGACAGCATGGGCAAAGGTCGTCCATCAATGGAGGCTTGAGAACAACGGTAAGCGCATAAGACGAGAATCTTTCGCACAGATGTTGCAGCAAGCTCTTGAGTCCTTGGACGTGAAGAACATTCTAAAGAACAGCTTCGAAAAAACTGGACTGCACTCTTCTTTGGCAGACGGCGTCAATTATAAAAAATATTTTAAAGATTCCGCATGCCCCGAAACGATTCCTCAAACTACCCCGAGCAACAGAGCTGGAGATGCACACAACACTTGGCGTATGTCGAGAATTTTATCGAGAAGTCGGTTCTGCAAAGTTTCAACGACGTCGAAGAGGGGACAGACTAGAGCGGCGAAACCGTACATGAAAGTGTGTTTTACTTGTGGCGAAAGATTAAGAGCGCAGTCAATCGTGGTATCTCCGCAGATAGCGTAGTCGACGAAGCACGCATAGCTAACGAAAATGAAGTTCTGGTATTTAAGCACAGTATCTTTTGTTTATAATTTAATATCAATCAAATATATTTGCTTACAGTGCTCGATGATGTCTGCTGTAAGTTGTCTCGAAAGTCGATTTCTATGACTATTATATGAATTTATACGTTAATTATTTATAGATTTTTATGTTCATTTGTAAAATTTTTTTATGATCATCCGGTAGGACTTTTTATACCGATTTATCATGTTCGATTTCGGTATTAAGCTAACATGATTCATCACTATAAAAATACTTTCGCTGTGGAGATACGGCGAATGAGGTAGAAGAAGAAGAAGAAAAAAACGACAGTATCAACGTCACTGAGGAAGATGAACCAGTTTTGATTACAGCCGGTGAAGAGGATGCCCTGTACAAAGATCTTAATATCGCTTTGGATGATCTACTAATTTTTCTTTCAGTCAGCGACGACGTTTCGATTGATACGAAGACAGTACTTAATGTATTGTCAATCGATGTAGATGACGGAAATTTCGATCTAAAGGATCTTACCTTCGAGGAGAATAGTCCAGATGGATTAATACCTGTGTAAAATCACCAGAATATACTACAGGTGGATACAGAGAGGGTAGAATTGTTCACCGCATGTGTTGAAGAAACACCGAAGAAACTGATTTCATCAAAGTCATCACCGTCGAAATCCAATATTCCTTCGAATATACTTTCGGCCTTTAAGAATGCGTTATTTAGACCTAAAAAAAACCAACTACCAAAACAGCTCCGAGGTGAAAAAAACGTGAAGGTAAGAAGAAGGTACCACCAGTACTCACATCCGATAAATGGATAGAGTATAAGGAGGCGAAAGAAGAAAAAAAAGTAAAGAAGCCGAAGAAAAGGAAGCGAGAAAAGAAGAGCATTAAGAAATCGCGGAAGCAGCCCGGATCGCGAAAAAAGAGCAGCAAGAAACTGAAAAAGCTGTGAAAAAAGCGGAAAAAGAGAAAGCAGCAATCGCGAAAAGCATAAAAAAATAGCAATCGGAAGTTTTGGAAGGTGAGCCGAAAACAAAAAAAAAGAAACGTATCAAAAAACTAAAAGTGTCATGTAACAGCAGAATTAAAATATTTTTCTTTTAAATCGTATATGTAATTTGTGCACTGGTTAATTTAAATACAATATGTACGAGCTAATTGAACATTGTTTATTGTCCCTATTTTCTAAATTATTCAATCTGACACTTTTCGATTATGATATCGATATGTCGAAGTGTCAGAAGCTGTGGACTGGTGAGTGTCACAAACTGCGACATATGTGTCAGGAACTGGGTCCGCACTGATGTCAGGAACTGCGACACGGGTGGTTCAAAGGTGTCAGGTACCCCGACAGTAAACTACCAGCTGAGACGGTATCGTAGAGCACACCTGTAAAGTTACGATCCCGTCCTTACCGACTCATGGGCGAGATCTCCAATATCGACTCGATAGCGGAAGATCCCGACGCTGTGCGTACGGCACGGATCGAGCCGCCGAAAATCTCGTGCGTCATCGGCAACCGGGAAGGGCAATGAGTAGCGCCGTGTGCAATTTCGGACAGGTATAAATGCCGGTGCCGAGAACGAAAAAGCACTCTTGGTCAGACAGCTCCTCTGCCCAGAAGTCTCTCTATTCCATGCACGGCCGTTGGTACGTGACCTTGGTACGAGATAACCTACCTATGAAACTCTGCCCGATCGAATCCTGACGGGGAGAGACTTTTATTCTCTTTCGGCTCGAGTTCCATCGAACCGAAGGAGCTACAGCAAAAACACAGTCTACCGGACTCACCAGGTTGCGCTATCGATAAAGATAACCAGTGAGCCAAATCAACCATTTGACTTCTACTAGAGCATCACTCTAGTAGACAGATTCCCGTCGCCAAGAAGAAGCAACAACGGATCATCCATTGGCTCGTGGACAACTTCGATCAGGACCAGAACCACCATCGGACCAGCATCCATGGGGTAATTCTACAATAGGACACCCTATACATTTTTAGTCCTGGTTTGTGTTGGGAGAAGCCAAGTATAATATTTTTTAGTTTACAGCATTTCCAAACACCAGCGTAGGCGACTGCATTTGGAGACATTGGCGATAGCTTCCGTCTGGGTTACCGTTTCCTCAAAATCAAGCGCCGGCAACTACCTTGGGAGACCTCGGTGACCGCTTCCGTCTCGGTTCTCTCATTAGGTCTCAATAACGTCAGTAGAATTGAAACATTCGACCTATCACTCCACGACAGCGCCGGCACCGCCTTTGGAGACATTGGCAATCGCTTTCGTGCTGTTGGGGGTCGAGACTGACTATCAAGGGTAACACCCTGTAGAATCATTTTAATCTCCCAGCAGATTCCCCGGGCCAACGCCAGACCGAAGGAATGCATTTACACTGATTGGTGTACCAAATATCGCTCTTCTAAATAAAGAAATTATTTTTATCTTTATCCAACCGGCGTCACGGATATTTTCTTTACAGCACCTGCCCTAACACACAAGTGAGCAATAAAACTCACATAGCGTGACTTCTGGAGCACGTTCCGTAAGCCTCCAAAAGTGAAACGTTACACAGTATTGAAACAATAATTTAACTATTATCTTTTAATGATTTAACTTTTATAACGAGTGTTTTGTATTCGGCAGGCCTCAATGCACGCGTTAAACGAGTTTTTTTTACTGTCACAATATAACGCATTTGCAAACAATAGAAAACCGAGGGCGCAGCTCTAAAGATGTCAGGAACTGGGTCCTTTACCTTAGGAAAATTTCAATTTTCAGTTTTTTTTAAATATTTTTTTATCTTATTTTTTCATTTTTTTTTTCTTACATCTTCTTTTAATCCTAACATGCTTTTTACCAATGTGCTTTGGAATTTTTTTAATTAATTTCAATATGAATGTACTGGAAAATGTCATTACTAATTTCGAGATGGTCAGACTGCATATAATATTTTAAAACAAATTGTAGCACTTTCACTTCGACATCCTGATGTGCGATTTTTTTTTTATTTTCTAAATCACTTTTTTCCCTTTTCGGGTCTATCGATAACTCCGCAAAAACGAATTGGTGGATGAAAAATCATTAGCCAATACTTACATTTTTTTGGCTGTGTTAATATATTATTATCTCTAATTTCTCTGTAACTCTAACATTTAAGCGTAAAAAAGAAAAGATTATCGTTGTGTCTGTGTGCACGGGATAACGATCCTAAAGTACCGACTACTGTCAAGTGTAGAATATCGAGTAAATAGGAGAAAAAAAAAATAATCGCGCTTAATAGCGTCATTATTAGGGCCTACGCTATGCAGTCATGGGGCTAACTTGTTTCGATGTTTGATAAAGGAAATGAAAAAAAAAGTACTGAAAAAATCATGTATTTGGCACTCTGAAAAATTCGATGCAACGATCGAAGAGAGTGAGCTGATAGAAAAAGAAATTGTCTGCACTATAAAAAATTTTTTTTAAATGTCATTCAAAAATTGGATCATAGTAAAAATGTTGAAAGGATTAATGATGAAAGTAGTATGCGCCGTATCAGACTTACTGTACTTGGCATTTGGGCGAACTCTACCTTAATAACTTAAATGCACGCAGTGAGAAAGGGCTTCGACGTAAAACAGAAGGTGGATGCTGCGTCGTTGCAGTAACGTACGCGTACTGACGTCGATGACCCGTTTCGTCGAAGTAAGATCACTATGCTCTTCCCACTTACCTGCCATCCGTTTGATAAATGCCCAACAACGGCTGTCAAGGTAGACGACGGCTGAGACAAATCCGTATTCACGATTGCCGCACTTTTACCTATCTGGTAATTCTAGAAGGGTAAATGGCTTTCTGTAATTGCACAAGGCACGGTTTTCTACGGGCATATCAACTTCGGCAGTCTTGGTGTTGATTATTAAATGCTTACCTCCGGAAAAAGTTTGAGCAACGTTAGTGCTCTTGCGTCGGCTGCACTCTGTTGGGGTTTTCGATGCCAAGTATATGCTCATTTACGGCTTCCCGGAGACCCCCCATGCCGTTTCTGAAAATTGAGGTTGGATCATTGTCCAGTACCGGATGATTGCTCAATTTTTGTTTTCTCATAGAGGAAGCTATGTTTTCGTGAAAAAAAAAAATGAATTTCGTGATTTTAATGTCAGCGTACTAGAAATGTTCGAAAACGTCGAGAAATGTGATTTTTAGCTGGCGTCCGGATGTATGTATATGTGTGTGTGTGTGTAACAGACTTGCCTCCTTTAGAATGACTATAACTCAGAAACCGCTTTAGATAGGGGGTTGAAATTTTGTACACTAGTAGAGTGGTCACGTATCTTCCTTCAGTATCATTTTTATGAAAATTGACACCTAATTCGAGGTATTACGCGATTTTGAAATTTTTCAAAAATGTCTGTGGTAGCTCTAGTTTCCGTAAATTTTGAGCTATCGTCCTAAAAATGCATAAATACAATACTATGAATAAAAACCTTTGGTATTGAATTTGGTGGAAATCCACCGAAGGGATCAGATTTTATGAAATTTTGATTTTTTGAAAAATTATTAATAATGATGTAATTTGAGTTAACATGAAGGTACCGATCTTAAATTTGGCACGGGAATGGATCAGCATCATACAATGATTTCGTATTAAATTTGGCAAAAATTGATCCGACCGTTTAAATTTTATGAGATTTTGAAAATGTAGATTTTTTAAAAAATATGTTTTTTTACGTCTAACACGAGTTTTGGAATGAAACATCACGCAAAGAGTAAAATGAGTTATATTTATGTAATCAGCGGCGAAGAATACATTAAAAATTGCTTTAAAATCACGAAATCCGCAAATTTTGATTTGCGATTTCCTATAAAAAACTCAGGTGTAGATTTTGACGGTTTTCATTTTGTGAGATGTAGACATTTTTTCTCTTACGAAAAAGGTGCAAATTAGTTTGCACATGGTTTTTTGTATACTGAACTGAAAAATACAATTGAAAAGAGTTGAACATTGTATGTCAATTATAGCTTCCTCTATAAGGAAGCCAAAATCGAAGAACGAAATTCATCAGAGAGGAAGTTATACGCAAAACGGTAAACATGAGGAAGTAATTGTGTAAATCACTTTGCACGCTTTTTCAATTCACAGTCGCTGTATTCAACAAATATTTCTACGGATGGGGCATCATGTCGAACGAATTTTTCGATCAAAGTTGCAACGTTGATGGAGCAATTCAATACTTCATTTTTTTTTTTTTTTTTGGTAGTGCTCTATATTGCACCTCGCTTATCATACAGAGGCGAACATGCACCCAAACGCGAAAACTTCGCCAGAAATTTATGAACAGTGGTGTTCTACTCTGTAACGTACTCGTTATATGGGGCGTATTATGATATGCAGCTAACATACTTTGTACAGTTGCGTCAAATGCACATGTGTTCCGTACAGCGATCATTCTTTTCTCGATTTTAGCCGTACACAAAGAATTCCCGTTCACTGGGATAGGAATACGTCAGCTGAATTTGGGCCGCTTCCGGCTTATCTCTATATTAGTATACGGTTTTAAATACTTGCCTCGTGTCTTCTGTCTATCTGGTCCTCTTCCTTTAATCGGTTCTGTATTTTTTTTTTTGTAAGACCACCCCAATCCTCGGCTTCGTTTAAGAAATCTTGTTCCGGTTCGGTTTGTTTCGGATCGGTTAAAACTTCGTTCTTAATCGAAACTGCAGTTGCAAAATCTCTTACCGAGTTTGTGGAGTTGCACACGCCTCCATCGTTTACGAGATCGGTTATTGACTGCGGTATATGATTATAACAATCCTCGCAATCGCTATTTATGATCTCACCATCGTTGAGACAGAATTTCTCGATGGGATCGTCAATATGAAGAGGCGGATCTTCCGAGTTAGTGATTACACCGTCTGCTTCATGCTCACAATCATGTTCACGAAGGCGCTTATGATTATCAACTAAATCACGGATTTGTTCACAACCTTGTTCACAACCTTAATGGTAGCTTGAGGCGTCGAATGCACGATTTTTCGCTCAACGGGTCGGACAGTTTTGTCGGGTGCGTTTAACAAATTGTTTGTTCTTTTCAAGCTGTTAAGGTGGATCACAAGGGACTTGTCCGTCCTGACCGACTTTTCTTTGTTGAAAAGTAAATGTTTTAACTCCCGAAAATATTCCTCGCTACGAGCCGAATTAGACACAAGTCGAACTTTTTTCTCGTCTTCAAACTTTTCGAGAGTCGAGTTGTGCAGGTCTTCCCCTACCATTACGGCTGTCCACAAATAAATTGTTTCGCTAATTTGAACAGTCGCGATCTGAAATTAGAGCAGCAATATGGATTTAATCGTCCGTGGTTCAAATCGCTCTTACTGTATGCGTCGATTTTCTCGAAGATGCTAACAGTCACACTACCGGATTCTAGCGTAGTCTCTCTATCAAAGTCGTCAAAACATTCTAACAAACTGTCGTCACTGTCGGGTTCGGGGATTGTAACCGTTCGAATAATCTGTTCTGTGCCGCGAAGCAATGACTTCCTTTATCGTTAATGCCTTCGTGACTCGCAAGAGCCAGTACACAGTACACAGTCACAGTCAGTACGTCCGGGCATAATCGAATGAAGTCGTCGATCTTCGTGCTCGTGGTCAAAAGACCAACGCATCGAAAATAAAAGTCCCTTTTTTCCGGATATCCATTATTGAAGCGGGTGTAACGCCTCAGTAACTTGATTAAATGTGCGATATTGATGCGGATAACACATCGAGGTGGATTGACACGGATGGAAGAAGAATTCGGATCGACAACAAGACACACTGAGAAAAAAATTTGTTGAATTAAAAAAATATTGTTTCGTCCAAATAAATGCTGCGCTTACGGGTGGTGAAACGAATATTACGGTAAAACAAGTAAATATATAGTTGGCTTTTGCCATCACTCGGCATCACTAAGTGCGTAATCCAACCAAATTTTTAATCAAATTGAAATAGTCTGAGTATGCGTCCACAAAATATTTATTTCGTTGATGAATATGATTTTTCGTGTTTTAATGTGCATAATTCGAAGAACAGTTGGTATATTTCAGGGAATAAATGCGAATGTCAAAAGAAAAAATTTTGAGTTCAGTTTTGTGTGCGTGTGCGTGTGCGTGTGCGTGTGCGTGTGCGTGTGCGTGTGCGTGTGCGTGTGCGTGTGCGTGTGCGTGTGCGTGTGCGTGTGCGTGTGCGTGTGCGTGTGCGTGTGCGTGTGCGTGTGCGTGTGCGTGTGCGTGTGCGTGTGCGTGTGCGTGTGCGTGTGCGTGTGCGTGTGCGTGTGCGTGTGCGTGTGCGTGTGCGTGTGCGTGTGCGTGTGCGTGTGCGTGTGCGTGTGCGTGTGCGTGTGCGTGTGCGTGTGCGTGTGCGTGTGCGTGTGCGTGTGCGCGTGCGCGTGCGCGTGCGCGTGCGCGTGCGCGTGCGCGTGCGCGTGCGCGTGCGCGTGCGCGTGCGCGTGCGTGTGCGTGTGCGTGTGCGTGTGCGTGTCCGTGTCCGTGTCCGTGTCCGTGTGCGTGTGCGTGTGCGTGTGCGCGTGCGCGTGCGCGTGCGCGTGCGCGTGCGTGTGCGCGTGCGTGTGATCAGGACCCCGCAGTTCGTCACTCCTGCAGTATTTTACGACTCCAAACGCTCTCTACTCTGTGAGTGTATGTCCTTTTTTAAAGGAACTGATCCCACTCGGCATCCAGTTCTTCATCGGAAGTCTCGTCTGCGGACAATTCTTCCAACTCTTCCTCGATGGTCTGCATTCTCGGGCGCTTCGCGGGAATCAGATCCTGCAATCCTTCGGATTCGACAGTTGGTAGATCAAGTTCCCGCAGTTCAAGTCCCGATTTTCTTTCGCCATTGACTACGGCCGGATGCACTCGATGGATGTCAAGCCGAAATTGTATAATTTGCGAGCCGGCGTCATCTTTATAGGCTTTCTCCAGATGCTGTTGCCTATAGTAATGAAGAGCCATGTACTGGTGGAGCAACTTCGGCGTTTCGCGGCAGAGAGTAGCCCGTTCCAACTATTTGTTCTGATTTACCAGATCATTAATTGTGTTCGCGGGATCATCTCTGGCGATGTACTCACCGATCCTGTGATTCGTTGTCAAATGCACAGTGCTCTCACCAAACAGCTTCTTCACACCGACGTACTGCTTGGCACTGTCAGTGCAAACACGACTGGTGTCTTTAGACACGAATCTGTTGATATAGGCCCATAATTCGGCCTTCGACTTCGAATTCACCCGAAAGAATACTCCGATTTTGTCTTCCGTGCAGTACAATCCGAGAACCGTAGTGGTCATCTGCTCGGTGATTCGACCCCGATGGTACTTCCGTTTCGTGAGGAATGTCTCGACGATCTGGACCGTTTTTCCTTCACCGCCGAGACAGATTTCCACGTTCGACGCTATTACCTCGGCTTCTTCTCGGCAATAGTTACAATAGTCGACGATCGTGGATCGACTTAGTTCGCTGTCATCATTTTTACGTCACCAGTTGAGCATATGCCGGTGTAGATCGCTAACTTTCATTTTCGTGACGAACAGCAACTTGTGTCGTCGAAAAATGTCCCGGCACACGGATTTTCCGACTTTCGGCAATGCTTCGAACCTTTTTTTTCGTTGATTTCGATGAACACCGCCATATCCAACCCAGTTTCTTGTCCCGTTGTGACTCCACCTTCATTGGCAAACCACAACACGTCGGCGCGTGCGAGGTCTTTGATGGGACAAGTCCGATTTCCTCTAAAAACCCAATGGCTCTTTCGTAATTGTCGACGAGATCATAAAAAGAGCAAAAATAAGAAAAGTGCTCGAGCTTGGGGTGTAAGGCGGGATGTTTCGACTGCATCATGCCGAAGAGCAATCCGTGCTGCGACAACTAATTTTGCGGGTTGACCAAACCAGTGAATCTCCGAGCAAGCGCTACTTGCTAGCGAATTGAGTTTTCAGATGTACGAGAATTTCTGAACGAGCGTGCACTTCGGAATGCTAACGAGTGCTCGTAGACTTACACTGTAGGTTCTCCAGTTGCAGACATATGGAAAACCAGTCCAAAAGATAAAGTATGCGAGTACGATTCAACGCATGACATGGTATACTGGGGGTTGTCTCTTTTAAGCATTTGAACTGTAACGTCTTTGTTTTTTTTCGCTTCCGTGTGTTTCCGACGGTGGGAGGTTCGCGGGGCGGAGCCCCCCCCCCCCCCCGATTTTTAGGCACTCACTCCTCACACGTAAGAAGTGCCTATTAAAATGACTATTTTTCCCATCGGACATCCGTGTCATGGTATATCTTCCGAACGAATCAACCAACGCAGCTAAAATTTGCTACGTACTTTGGTTGTATCGTTGACAAACATCCTGGAGAATCTGAAACCAATTAAACAAATATAAGTTAATGTTTATAAACATTCTAGCTAAAAATAAGAAAAATTACCTTTTATAAATCTTTTAGTTGGTCGGACGCCCGTCTCATGCTCCAATTTCAGTACGGGTGAACGAATTTCACTGTACCTGGCAGCATTCCTTTCTAAATACTATTAACATGAAACCCTGCAAATTTGAAACCATTTAAAAGATTAATAACAATGTTATCAACAAATTAATTATAAATGACTGTAAAATATCTCCTTTTTAGTTTCGAAGTCTGCGCATCGGACGTCCGTGTCATGCTCAAACTTAAAAACTTGCGAACCAATTAATATATGCTTCGCAGTCTTCATTTTTTATAACCTTACCATGTAGCCCACCAAATTTGAACCAATTTAGATATCTGCAAACAATATTTTGCAAAAATTTATTACAGTTATCTATTTGGGAGGTTATGTACCATAATTTTTTTCGACTATAAAATAAATAAAAAATAAATACAAAAAGGTCTGGATGATACGGATAACAAAAACAGATGAATAATATCCTATTATCCAATTATATTACGTGATAATGATCACTTTTTTAACCCTTTTTTTAAACGTTTTGACGTAATTATTTTTTTCACAGAAATCATGGTACACTTTACACATATCACATTAAAAAATTCCATAAAAATTCCACTTTGTACACTTAGAGATTTCGACGATAATTCACAAATAATTTTTTTTATCACTCACGAACAATCATTATTATATGCGAAAAAGACACTCACAATTATAGCTGTCAAAATAGAAACTTTTTCTTCGGAGCGGCGCTGGCGTCGGTCTCAGCGCGAGGGACCGACTAGACGCCAGCGCCGGCCCGAAGTGAACAAGGCCCGCGCGCGAGCAGTAGAGGTAAGCGGGGCAAAATGGCATAGCGGGGCAAAGCGGGATAATGGGACAAAACGCAATTTTCCAAAAACTTTTGGATGGCGGCGATAGTAGTCCGTGGGACAGAACGGGTTTGAAAATCCGGATGTATCGTGTGCACAAAATGGGGCGTCCTAAAATTATTGGAAAATTGCGTTTTGCGTTCACTGTCCCGTTTTTCCCCAATGTCGCATTTTACGCCGCTCTTTCCTACTTGTTTTTCCTAACTGTGCTAAAACGTGACCATATTTCTATGCCTACAATGGGGATAAAAATTGTCCGAGTCTTAACAAGCAGGAAGAAAAGTAATTTGACGAGAAGAAATCTAATTTCACGGGAGGAAAAGTTCATTCTTCTTCCCACTAAATCACTTTTCCTCCCGCTCGTCAAAAATGGGCCCTTTCCACCCCCGTTACAGACAAGAAATAGAACCTTTTTAGCGTAATCATAAAAAACATTTTTTTGTTTGTTATTAAATGTAAAAACACGACGCGCGGCGCGCGCAGCGCGCCGTGCGGTCAAGTCGCGCAGCGCGCCGTGCCGTCAAGTCGCACGACGTGCTAAGCGCGTCGTGCGCACAAATCTGTGACTGCCTTAAAAATGTCCCGAAGGGACATTTTTTGGGGAGGTTCGGGGGGCGGAGCCCCCCAACCAGGGGCTTGGGGGGCGGAGCCCCCCAACGAGCCGCTCAGCGGCTTGTATTTTCTTTTTTTTTTCTTTGGGGGGGGGGGGGGGGGGCGGGGCCCCCCGACTTTTCTTTCGGGACGGGGGGCGAGGGCGGGGAGGTCGGGGGGGCGGAGCCTCCCCGACTGCCACTAGAAATACTATTTTCAAATGAAAAAAAATCTGTTCGCATAGAATCGATTATCCGGAACGGAACTTGGCTTATTTTGAAACTCTGTCATAATTATTTTTAAAACAATTTTAAGATACTTGGTATAATCGATAAATACGATTTTGCGAAGTTTTTCCCGCACAATCATTGATAGAGTTCATTTCATATTTAATGTTGCCAGGAGGTAAAGGCCTCGTATTAATGAAAACGTGGCCCAATGCTTTGGGGGATTTAAAGTTATTAGAACCTTTAAGATCCTCTCCAGAGATGTACTACTGAATATTATAAAGACCAAGGGGGTTATTCTCCAGTCACTCATTTGCAAAACGTATACGTTCTATCGCTATATTCATTCCTACGTTTATACACATACAACGTTAAAACGTATACGTTTAGCACGTGAGTAACTCTCGAATAAACACCCCCCCTCCCAGATAAGAAATAATTCTCTATTCATTATGATGATGGCCAGAAAAGCTGTTCTGCAGGACATTGAGACGAAGTTAAATTCCGCGGTCGGTATCGAAAACTGTAAAGAAATGTATTAATCAGGTACATTTTTCTATGAAAAAACATTGAAGCCGTATGCACATGGTAATGTTGCATACGGATCGACATTGCTTTTTTCTCCAACGAATAAGCACTGTCGAAAAATGTGTAATTCCTTGGAAAATTGCAGTTATGTGTCGCACTCACAGCTGTACAGCTTCACTTCACCTTAAGGCGACCTAAGACAGATTTACGTCGGTATCGAAAACTATGATGAAATTTTCATTATTCATGTAATTTTTCTCGTGAGAGGAATAATTTGATCACGATAGATACGGTAATTTTGCCTCCGTCACAAATTTGAATTTTTCTCCCAAAGGACCGTACGCAGAGGTAGGCCCCCACAAAATTTTAAACGAAATAATTGATTAATTGCTTGATTAATTGATTAATTGATTTATTCATTTATGTATTATTATTATTATTGTTATAAACGGTATATCTTGCGTATATTCTGAAACTTTTTTTTTTTAAAGTAAAAAGGTACGCTAAGTACTTAAAAATTGTATTCTCTTTCAGAAAATGTCGTTATCAAAAGTTAAAAAAAAAAAAAAAATTCGAAAGAAATCAAATCAAATCAGCCAGGTAGTAGTACACACAAAAAAATTCTTCAAAAAATATGTCCATCAAAACAATCTAAAAAATAATACAAGATGCAAAAAATCTAAAAAAAATACAAGATGAAAAAAATCTTGACAAAAAAAAACTTGGCGTGCCAGTTTTTTTTCAATTACAGTTACTTTGCCTCTCTCTTAATTATTTGAATGAACCATGCACGACAGCTATTGTACAAAAAAAAACTGGCACGCCAAGTTTTTTTTTGTCAAGATTTTTTGCATCTTGTATTTTTTTTTAGACTTTTGGCATCTTGTATTATTTTTTAGATTGTTTTGATGAACATATTTTTTGAAGAATTTTTTTTGTGTGTACCTACCTGGTTGATTTGATTTGATTTCTTTTCGATTTTTTTTTTTTTTACATTTTGATAACGATATTTTCTGAAAGAGAATACAATTTTTAAGTACTTGGCGTACCTTTTTACTTTTTTTAAAAAAAGTATTTTTTGCTTTGATTTCACCTATTTTTGACATCCTGCCATGTAGTTTGTTTGATTATTACCTACATGTAGGAAATAAACTGAATCATCTTCCTGTAAAATATGTTCGTGGAACATTTTATGGTGACGAAAGGCCCCTTCGACGCCTTGAGTACCTGTTCTTGGTGCTCTGAACCTTCGAAGGCAGCTGCGTCAGGATCAGCAGGTGATTTTCATTATGCGTAGCAAAAAAAAACTTATGTCTCTCGCATGATGAGTAAAGACAACTTTTGATTCTGACGCAGCATGTCAGAGTGCGTTTGAAGTTCCAAAGCATCGAGGGCATCTGTGTGTGGAGTTGCATATGCCTTTCACCACTATATGCGACAAGTATATACATAAATAATTTAAATTTTCACTGCGAACCTTCAATTATACATCGACAGCAGGAAATGTCTCAAATAGAATGCCAGCTTCGTTAGTAAAATTTATTCCTCGGTTTAGATACCTATTAAAACAGAGGTAAACAAGTTCATGTTTCGCTGACAGAGTGTAGATTCAGTTTAAAAAAACTGAAAAATGTGGACTCATTTTTTTGTTTTAGTTCAATAATCCCAATTAACTGGTAAAATCGATATTTGAACTAAATTTCAAAAATAAAACGAAACGTCAAAAATAGGTTAGTCATAAAAAGATCGCGAAAATTAATTTTACACGTCCGACACATAATTAAAAGAAAATAAAAAATACATTTAATAATTTATAATATATTTATAAGATTAGAGATACTTACAGGCGTTTTTATCGATGTTTTCAACATTTTTTTACACGAAAGTTATTTTTTTATTGACATTTATTATGCACGATTTTCGCGACAATTTCACATTTTTAAATTTATTTCGACTTCGTCAATTACATATCGTATAATCAAAACAAGTTTGTTTCCTTAATTTTCAGCAAATATCAATGTTCGTTACATAAAATAAAATATTGTTCCGATTAACCGAAGCGCGATGGTTTTTATCAAGAGACGCGGCAGCGCGTCGATCGTAAAATAGAAAGAGAGAAAGTGCTGCGCTGATGCGAACATTCGAGAGAGATGAAAGATGGCCAGCTGGCAGACGCATGCGCAGTAAACGCGAGGACTCAGATCACATCACATCACATCACACTTTTATAATATTTTCGGACCTCGTGAGGTATACAATCGTGATATCTCAACATCTATCCAACAGTTATGATTGTAACTGGGCGCGTTGGAAAGCTCGTATCCGATATATATCAGAAAAGTGTCGTCGGAATTCCAATCCGATGCTTCGTTTTCGAGAAAATCGAGAACGAAGGACACTTCCGGCATTTTGTTGTATACATACTTGGTAGCGTCTCGCTCAACTCGCTTAAAAATCTTTTTTTTAAGTACTTGGCGTCGAGACGCTACCGCATCTCTTGATATTGCTAAAAGCGCTTGTAGCGTTTAAACTAAGCCGAAATCAAAATTTTTTCATTCTTGCAATTTGCACTATTTTCGTCCAAATATAAAGAAAAAGCAGTCAAATCGAGGCGCCACGGAAATCGTATTCCTGCCCGATGCAGTTGCTCCGGAAGCTTGACAAGCATCCGGAGGGGCTACGTCGAGAGTCAGAGATGTCTTTCACAGGTAAGTATATGTTTTTCTTTTTCAGGTTCCCTGCGAAAGACATCTCCTGACGTTTACGCAGTTGCTCCAGAACCCTGCGGGCATCCGGAGCAATTGCATAGAGAGTTGGAGATGCTTTTCGCCTCTGCTGCGGGTAAGAATTTTTTTAAAATTATTTATTCATAACCGTGCGCAACGAAAGACATCTTCAGACTCTCAGCGCAGTCGCTCCGGAAACTTGCAAAGTTTCCGGAGCAACTGCGTCGACAGTCGGAGATGCATTTCATCACACCGATACACTACAAGAGATATCTCCTGACATAGACGCAGTTGCTCCGGAAGATTAGGAGTATCCGGAGTAGCTGCGTTGAGGGTCGGAGATGGCTTTTGCCTTCGATCCTGCAGGTGAGTATTTTTAAAATGTTTTTCAGCTATGGACAACGAAAAACGTCTCTGGAATCTCAATGCAGTTGCTCCGGAAGCCTGAGAGCATTCGGAACAGCTGCGTTGAGAGACAGAGATGCCTTTCACCACTCAATGACCCAGGGGAGGACAGGTAACCCACACGGAAATTTATATATTTCAAATATATGTGAAAATGTATGTAATTATATATTTGAGATGTAGTCTGAATATATGAACGCATGTATCTCAAATATGTATTTTATATATGTAAAATATATTTTTTTGGATAGATTTTGACGTTTTTCATATATATGCATAGAAAAACACTCCCGTTATGCTCCGTGTGAGCTCGAACGATATCCCGAAATCGAAGATACATCGCTTGTGATGAGATGCACCGAAAACTGAGTAGAACCGTTGAGCTTTACTGTGAGAAAACCGGTTGCAAACGGCGATCTACCCGAGCGCGTGGTGACCCGTGTCAGCCATTAGATGTAGATGAACCCGAAACCTGTTGCACGCGGCACGTAACCCGTGCCACCTCGGATGAGAGCCGGTGCGCGCGCGTCTGCCTCGCCGGACTCGGCCGGGAGGTGCTGCCGAAAAGGAGCGCTCGAGCTAGCGCATGTAGCCGCGCTGATTCTCGAACAGAGACGTCGATCTATAAGTATAACGTATATACCTATAAATCTGATTCTTTCACCGAAACTGACTTGTCCCCGCAAATCTTCGGAAACCTAAAGGTTAAACTGTAAAAAAGTTAAAGATAAATATTGTAACGCCTGTGGGAATGAATAACTCGCGTATTAGGTTGTGGGGCGGATATTATTGGTATAATCAGGGCTATGTATCTCGAGTATCAAGTGTCAAACGTCTCTCGTCTCTGAAAGTCTGATCTAGGCTGTTTATATGACGATCGATCTTGCATCGATCGTCCATTCGTTTGTCTATTGTCAAACCTAACTAATATCGTGTGTCCTAGTGAATAGTCAGCTACATATTCGTTACAATATGAAAAAACTGAATAAAGATAAAATACTAAACACTGGACACGTGATATAAATACGTATTACCTCGGTCTATAGCCATATACAAGTGGCGACAAATACGGTCTTTCCAACTGTCAAACGGTCGTTGAATCGTCGGGAGGCTAGCACACTTCCATCTGCAGTAGTGCTGGCAGTAGTGCGGCAGTAGTCTGGTCGCAGTAGTGCGGTCGAGGCCTTATCCAATTGCCACGAATTGTTCACGTCCGAAAAAATGACACAACGCATGCGATACGACCTCCGTGACGACGATGAAAGAATGACGGGCAAGCTCGTCAACGTTGGGAATTGGCTCGTCGGTGTAGGACTGTGGAACACAAAATTCGTCGAGATTTGTGCGAAGCATGGGGCGATGCTACACATTGACGAGACATTCACGGTCGTTCCCAGACACGAAGTCAAGACCCAAGGGCACACGAAATACCAGCTGCTGACGATAGTAACCGAGGCCACGAACTGCGTTAGTCGTTATGAATTTTGGTTTAGTCTACTAACTTTTATTATTGATAATTTAAGGCAAATCTTAATCTAAAATACACTCGTACGCGTCTAGTTGTTTAGTAAAAAGGTCGGTATTCACCTCGTGGTACAAATTTAAATCGACTAAATTAAATTAACTAAATAGTCTATCACAGCTTAATTTCATAATAGGTGTTACCGACGATATGGGTCCTGATGAACGAAAAGACAGTTAGTGTATAAGAACTTCAGCACGAAACTGTCGTTCTATGCCCGACCCGAGGCTCTCGCGCCCATTAAGAGCAAACGCAACGAAACATCCTATTCTACGTTTCTAGCGTTGTCGTGTGCCCCCAGAAGCCTCATCGAATCAGGTGAATATCAGGCGACTAGCGTCCACTGAGCGAAGTCCCCTCCCCCAGGCTACCTTGACTGGTTGAGTTCAATCACTATATGAACTCGTTCTAACGAGTGAAAGTGGCCACTTGGTGTTTTGTAGGCCAAAGCGAGGCTCCAACACACCGTTGACGTTTCAGTCCAGACTGGCTCCTGTCACACGTAGGGTTTTGAGCACGACGCGCACCACCTCAACGAGCTCGTTGGCCTCCTCCCGTAGAAGTCGGTCCACCGAGAACTATTGTTTGATACCCTTGGGAAAGGATACCCAATTTGGGTACTAGGGTGACCATTCGATTAGCCGTTCATACCCGGCCATCCTTGACCAACCACTTACCCACCACACCTAGGGTTCGCTGGATTTCGACTCCGTTCAAGACAACCCCCAGAACAATATACGACAAAGCATTAGTGAACGAAGAGTCATATCGACATTCGAACCAACAGTGTCTCATAGTGTGGTTTGAGTCTTATTGGATTTCTAGCAATGCAAACTCGTGCACCGTTCAAAACACGAGCTATGCTGACCAGTGACTCCATAAACCCAAGCTAATGCCCGAGGACATGCGCCTCCTGGGTTTGATCGCCTGGGTTCCCGTTCGCCCTCCGAAGAGGTTAACGATGCGTGCCCCCGGGAGGCCAGACCACAGACTTGGTGTGAAGTGGCTGTATGTTTCGCTTACACTGTCCCATTAAGGTAAAAAGAGGTTTTATGCGCACGTTGAGGTAATGCACTGTTAACGCTTTTCAAGGCTCGAGCACCCGTCCCCAACGCGTGATCCTCATTACCCCCCATTTACCTTCGCACCGAAAGAAAAGACTGAGGAAGCCTACGATGGAGGTCTTTCTGTCGTCCTGATGCCCTTCGTAGGCTTTTCAGGTTCGGTCATGACCGATTTCGAAATCGCCATGCGAAACAGTGTGCGAAAAATATTATCATCGGCGGAGGTATTCGGCGGTTTATTTCACTTTGCCCAGGTACCAATTATTGTCATCGATCGGACAAAATTACGTTTCAAATTGGATATTATATTCAATTTGAAAATATACAGTTAGGTATTGCAGAAAAATGCCAAAGCGCATGGCGTAATCGCACGTCTGAGGACGAATCCGTATCGAAAAATCGTTCTTCGGAAAATATTGTCACTCGCAATGTTACCGGCATCGAAAATTACTGAGGCATTTCATGGACTTCGCGCGTCAAGGAACTGCGACTTGAAAGCGATTTTCAAAGATTTCGTCGAATATTTCGATCGCTATTGGCTGCATCAGCTGGGATCGGGGGAATTTTTCATTTATGGGCAATCCGTACGCACGAATAATGCAGCCGAATCTAACAACGCTCTTCTATCAAAGAAGCTGCCGCGTCGTCCGAGTGCCCTGACATTCATGAGTACGGGCATCGTCACAGCTTCTCTCCCTTCGACTTCTGATTGTTTACCTCTTTAGTAGAAATCGTTGTTCAGAGGGTCACGGACCTCGAATTTGAAACGACAGAAGGTGGACGGCCCGTTCGCGATACTGCGAAACCGAAGTTTATGGTAAAAAATTTCGCCATAAAAGCCCTGTGGGAAGAGTTTGACCTAGGCAAGATTACAGTGGACTAGTGTCAACAACGAGAGCTTCCGTGTTAATACACAAGTATCCGAAGACATTAGTTCACGACTCTTCCAGTGGCGATGATGGTAATTTTTATATGATAAATTCATTAAATGCTTGACCCCAAGAAAGTATTTATAAAAAATAATATTTCTATCATGGTTCAGATCTGCTTCTGGCACCTTCAATCGCCGAAGTGCCCTCAGTACGCGAATAGATAGGTAATAAACGCCATGTGCATTGTTGAAATCCCCTGAGACAGTCCTCTAATGCCGCTCCCCCGAAAGGATATCTCTCGAGACGACACGCAACATCGATAATCGACGCGAGAGGCCCAAGCGCGGCAATACGGAAGAGCGCGAGCGATAGCAAGGCGCTCGACTCGCGGATCGGCGGCAACACGGGACCCTGCCTTATCCAGACTTACCACGCGCCTTCGCTCACGCGTTCGACGAGTAAGGATTGCGTCAGCCATATCGTCGATCTCGCGCAAGCCACGCGGCTGACGCAAGGATTGCGTCAGCCTCGCGTGATCCCGGGAAGCGGGGAGCGAGGCCACGATTGACGTCACATTGACGTCACGGGAGACGTAAGGGGCCACCGAGTTGTGCCGTGTGCACAACGCTCGAGCGGTATAAAAGGCCGCCCGAAAGCCGGGAAAGGCACTCTTGGCTCGACGCTCGGTCCGAGCTCTACCAAGTTTCCTCTCCGTACGCCAGCATCGGCAACCTTCCCTGGAGACAGGGATAACAGCGGCTGTCTGGGTTACCCTGTTACCTAGACCAGCGCCGGCGACTACTCTCGGAGACGGGAGCGCCTCCCGTCGTCTGGTAACCTTTTTCCTAAAACAGCGCCGACGACTACGCTCGGAGACGAGTGTGACTGTTTGTTGTCTGTTTCCTTCATTCTCTCAAAAACAGTACCGGCGGCTACCCCCGGAGGCGGGGGTGACGGCTGTCGTCTGTTTCCCAAGGCAATTTCTTTATTCATTTTTTTTAGCTTTAATCCAACGCGAAAATTATCGAAAAATTACGTCGAATCAATGTTGAAGAACTGGCGACATAATTAAATCCTACTGAATTATAATTACGATAAAATCATTTATACTTAATTAATTTGCAAATTACCGACGATATTTTGTATTAAATAAAAATTCATTAGTTTCATTGACGATAAGAATCAATTCCTCGATTTTTTATTCAACAGCACCTGCCCTCATCAATTAAAGTGATCAAAGAACTCACATAACGTCACTTTTGGAGCAAAGAATTGTAAGCCTCAAAAAAGTGATACGTTACACCCCTCGCCTTTATTCTTATAAATTGTTTTCCTTAATTAGCTGATGATATTCGGGACATCGATGATGTGACCCTGTCCACATCGCCGCAATTTACCTCGAGTCCGGCTACCTCAACGGCAACGAACATTCCGTCACCACCAAACCTTTCAGTCTCCGGGTCCCGATCGCTAGACGGTATATACTTCTCTATATCAACGATGGTGAGCGGAAGTTTCACCGTCGATTCGCTGACCCGTGCTCTGGCAATCGCCAGATTTCTCGACAGAGAGGAGCACGGCGATTACACGCTCATTCTTCGAGCCTTTGATTGCGCGCCGATCACGGACAGGCTCGGTGCTACCGTCACCGCGAGAATAGTCGTCCTCGATCAGAATGACAACGATCCTGTATTCGGCGCACCCAAAACTACAGCACTTCCTGCGACTGCGCATTTTAAGTCTGGTATGTAAAAAAAAGTCCCTCGTCTACCATAGTTATTTATACGGCTAGGCCGTAGAAAGGAAGTTCTTGAGGAGTGCGAAAATACTGCATTCACACGAGTCAGAACTCCCTTTTCTACGCCCACGCTATTTAGATATTTCTTTCCTAACAAATTCCCGAAAATCACGCTTTTCTTTAATGGGAAGTATGCGCAAAGAGGCACTATCTCGCACCAGTGTGGAAAAAAATACCATTTTGCGTTTGTCCGCATACGCAGTATTTTTCCCGCACGCGATCGAAAAAAGTGCCTTTCTGCGCACACTCCTCAGGAACGGAAAGCAGGATTTTACATGCATGCATAAGGAAAATAAATTTCCTATCGCGAGTAAATTTGTCCTGAAAACATGTCACTCTATATTTCAGGAGCCGTAATCATAAAAGTTGTTGCCGTTGACAATGGATGCCGGTGACAACGGTTGGAAATGAGTAAGGGAGATTCTGGGTGGACTACAATTCCAGAATCTCCAGGTATATATATATATTGTAACGTGCCACTTTTAGGCCTAGGGTTATTGCTAGGAGTCTTGTGGACATTGGGTTCGGGACGAGCAAGAAATTATTTGTAGGCGGTCGGTTGAAAGATAAAAATTATGATTTATTAATACTGGTAAAAAGAATGCGATACAAAAAGAAAGAAATTGTTCGTAGTCGATAGAGTTCTTCGAAGCGGCGAGTTATTCAAAACGAGGGAGAGACAAACGTCGACCCTTGTACTCATGGGGTTTTTTTTTTAGTGCGAACGAAAAAAAAGAACTTTAATTTAATTCGTTTTTTCCTTTAGTCTGGATTCTTTACCCTTCGATAATTCGATTCTAAATAGCGAGTTAATCTTTGCCAAAATCTCTGGGCCTCTTTCCAGTTTCATATTCGCAACCGATTGTATTCTAAGTTTTGTGACGCGGTATTTTTCGGTCGCGTCACAGATCTTCGGAAACTACAGGATTTGGCGAGCACACGGGACCTATCTTGTCGCTGAGAGTCCCAGGCGATCTCAAGAGCAAAAATTATTGTGGGGATAGAATATTAATTCCCCAGGAATTTATTTTTATTATTTTTCGGGACCATCGAGAGCTGAGCTGACCACCGCTGTGGATTATCGACTGCATAGCATTGCTTCCTTCTCCTGCTTGCACGCTTTGCTTTTCACCGATTCGCTGCATCATCTTGGACGCAGGATTTCCGTGAGTCGTAGCCTGATGGATGCCACCGACGAGGACATCCGGTACCGCTGAACCGACGGGAGAGGCCGATCTTCGACGCGCTACATCTTAGCCGATAAGCGACGATTCGAATATTCGTCGCGCGCGCTGAATTAGTTACGCGAGGCAGGCATTGTCGGGAGAGGCGCCAGGTACCGGACACCGGACAGAAATCGGGAAAAGTGGGGAGCGAGAGAGAACGCGAGCGAGGCGGCGAGCGCGTTACCGAAAATTAGGTCGGGACTCTCTTCTGTGAAGCGACGGAGATACGACGCGTGTGCTCGCCGTGTGATAATTTTCGTGCCGCGTAGTCGAGGGATTTTGGAGATCTATTCCCGCAATACGAGACTCCCGAGACCGATTTTACCGAGCCATTCCGCGGATATTTCCTTTCCGGATACTTTGGAAGGACAGAGGATAACGGTACCGGCAAGGATTATCCCGATTTCCACCAGTTCTCGCGGTAAGACTTTTGATTCTCGGGGAAAATAATTATCGGACGCGCGGTCGTGCATCGGTTTTGCGCGCAGCTTGTCGAGCGTGCCCGCGACTCGATCGCAGCGTGGAGTTCCGTCCCGGGGCAAACCAAGAGCTTATGTTTCCTTCGATCATTTTTCATGTTTTCATTCTTGGGGAATTTTCTGTCACTGTCTTATTTGTATTTTGGGGATCATAAGTGCCGAGAATTGGACGGCCTCTCGCCGCACCGGTATCGTGAAAATCGGAGAGATCGCCTGCGCGTGATTTGCGTTGAGCGGAGGAGAGTGAGTGTTTGGCGTGGCGTGTGGGTTTCGGGCTCGCGCGGTCTAATAAACGTAGGCTTTCCTTCGCGGCTGAGGACGTCGAAAAGGCATCGCGATATTATATTTACGGGCCTCGAGACCGCCGCTGATATTTGTGGGTTCTTTTGTTGCGTTTTCGCGTTTGCTGTCGAGGTGGATTAATTTTTGGCGGGGACGTATCGCTCCGGAAGGGTTCCCGAGGCGCAGCCTGCACGCCGAGATTGTGTGTGTGTGTGCGCGGCGTAACATCGCCCTCCGTGTGACGGCGACGATCGGACAGCGGTACAGTCTGGCCGTAAATTGCGATTTTGCTAGTAGGGAAAAGTAGGCCTGGCCCGTTAGTGTTTATCTCTCGTTTTTTTATTATTATAATTTCATCGTCCCTTGTTTATTACTACTTTTATTTTATTTCTTCCCTTATTTATTGGTTATTATTTTATTCTTTTTCCACTGTATTATTTTCTTTTTCGCATTTTACTACGCCGACCTATCTTTTTCCCTTTTTGCCATTCTTGATTATTATTGTTTTTTTTTTCTTTTTTTTGGGCCAGGGTTTCCTGTCATGCGTAGAACATTCAAACCGGTGAACTGAGTAGCTGGGGCGAATTTAGTAGGGCCAATTTTATATGCGGTTTTCTTATGTCGAATTATAATAAATTGAGTGGCTTTGGCCGGATATTTTTCGCATATTTGTCTGTGTTGAGCCAATTTTCACCGCCCACACCCCTCTATCCTCGCCTAGCTGCAGCTGCCGGAGCAGTGAGAGCGCGTACTTTCTTCAACATCGGTACCGACCGTGCCGATTAATCGGATAATCGGCTGGCGCCTAATCAAATTAAATAAAACGGTCGAGAGACACGCCGTTGGTGGCCAAAAATTTATCTTTGGGACGTTCGGGGAAAAATTGGCGGTCGCAGTTTCCAAACCTGGAACTCGCACCGTAAGTACAAATCTCAGGTCGGGACTTCGGCCATAACCGTCGCTTTCACGAGAGCTGCGTGGTCTGTGGTGTCCCCACCACCCCACCGGTACTCGCTACCGGGTTAGTTCGGTCGGGTTACCTGACTAACCTGTCTAGCTGGGGGGAGGAGAAAACTAGGATAGCTGACGTCGCCACCGGTGAGTCCTAGTCTCTCGGATGGTACTCTGGTTCTGCTTACGTTAGCGCAAGCTACCAGGACCAGTAGGATAGGGGGTTCTGAATTACCTTCTCTCCGTCGCCGTCGAGAAATAATAATTGCCCTACTGGTGCTGTGCACCGCCTTTTATACCGTTCGCCGGCGTTGCGCACGGCACCCTTGGTCTCCCTACCGCGCGCGAGTCCCCACTCGCGGGGCCCCCACGGCGGTGTTCTCTCGGCGCGCGCCGTGAGCGCTCGAGTGGGAGGACGTTCTCGAACGTTCTAGAACGTTCGGCCATCGGTGTGTCTAGTGGGGTTGTGCTAGGAGCCCCTTGTGGCGCCACTCAGGGCCAGCTCGAGCCCGCGAGACGACATGCACGTCTCAATATATATATACGACGGGCTCTCAGTTACTAAACAGCAGTAAAAAAATTGTGCAGAGGTTGTGCATCAGTACACTCGTATCCATAATTCCGTTAATTGAGAGTAGTGTCCATAGGCATATCGTGAGCGCACCTATACTCTGAAGCGGCACACTCGGTACATTTGTGAGTATCGTCGATGAATTGATCTGAGTGTCAGAGTTCACTGCGCACTTTTCCAGCGAGGAACCTCCCTTCTCAACCAGATCCTTTTTGTCACTTTCGTCATCCCGACAATTACTTTCGATTACTGATGACGTTCCTTCCACTTTAGAATTCGATGCTGCATGTTCGTTTTTATGTGCTGTAAATGTAAGACAGATTTTTTTCATTTCCAATAATTACAGTTGAAATATATTGCTGAATATGCTAACCGTCAACTGCGATCGTCGTGTTTATCGGTGAAGCGGCGATCTGATTGCAACTCGTCGCGCTTGCATCGACTTTCGACAACTCGGCGACTACAGCGGTCCCAGTTAATTCACGCTTCGAAATCGAGGAAGATCGTGGACGGTTCGGTACCTTCTTAAGTACGGCTGACGAATCTTTTTCGCTGACAGTATTCAATTCTGCATGCTCGTCGTCTGCGTGCAGCGATTCGCTTTCACTGCTGCATTATTCTGTCTCCAATTTTGTCTTCATCACAGTAAGCGGTCTTCTGCGGACTGTAGATTAAGAATAAGTTTTTAATCTTGGATTCATATCCATATTTGTATTATTCATCATATTTTATTCATTAGAAATGTAAATTATACGCAAACCAGACATTTTGTATAAAATACAAAATAAACAATTTATTTTGCGTTCGACCGATACTGAATTCGTGTATAGATCGTAATAATAGCGTACGGCTGAACTTGCACGAATGAATTTTCATCCAGCATTATCGTAAAAAAAGTCTAAATTTTTTTTTTTTTTTTATCAAAAGAAAAAAGATTCTAAATTCATCTCAAGATTGATAATAAAACTGCGCGACTTTTGAAATTGCGTCTAACGTTATCTCAACATACTCCTGCACCTCGGCTCAATTTTCGTTTCTATCTAAAAATTATGTATATGAATGATTTTTTGATATGAATATGAAACTCGTTTAAAGATCGTCATAATATCGCATAGCTCACACATTTTCACCCAGGGTTTTGGAATTAAATATATATATATATATATATATTGTGACGTGGTACGTCACAGGTCCCTCGCCAAACTCGGCTCGAGTCCGCCGCTCACCGAACGTTAGACAAGCATATTTTTTTACGTTTTTTTCTGGTTTATATTTTGTGTAAGTTAGTGTTTAAAATCCCCCTTTTTCTTCCCTCCCGTTACCCATTGTGTGAGTGTGCGCGGCTCGAAGGCAACGTCAAGATCCCCCCCGACAGCCCCAAGGAACAGCCCAACGACCCCGACAGCCCCAAGGAACAGCCCAACGACCCAGCAAGCCCCAGGACCTGCAAAGGGACGAGAGCCGACGAGCTGACGCCGAGGAAGGTAGGAGGATCGTGGACGAGGGGAAAAAGCCCTGTGAAAGACCGTCCGAACCAGCCTCGAAAAGCCCGCCGAAA
The DNA here is from genome assembly GCA_963575735.1 of Amblyjoppa fuscipennis. Taxonomy (NCBI): domain Eukaryota; kingdom Metazoa; phylum Arthropoda; class Insecta; order Hymenoptera; family Ichneumonidae; genus Amblyjoppa; species Amblyjoppa fuscipennis. Next base: position 20,298,489 of record OY754488.1, read on the forward strand.
AGTCGCCACTGCCCGCCCCGCCTGTCCGCTGCCGCTGTGATCATCGACGCACGACATCGATTGACGATCCAGCGACACCTCTGTCGCCACCCCCCGTCGTCCGGAGGAAACGTCCGTCCATGACTCCGATTACCGACCAAAGCCGACGCACAGGTGCTCTCGTTCCCCACCATCATCACCAGCGCCAGACCCGACGATGAAGAAGAAGACATCGCCCTGCCCCCTCACTCTCCGACTCTCCGAGCCGAGCCGCGTGGTGTACGACGTGTGTGAGATCGGGTGTCGATAGTTTTAAGAGAAATTGTATTGTTCGACAGCCGAAAGCGAGTGAATATCCTTCCCAAATTTATAAGACGACTCGGCTGTCCATTGTTAATTCCGACTCCCTGTAGGAGAGTAAAACCCGCCTATTACGACGACTCAGTGATAGCCAAGGAATACGATTTGGACCATTGTACGGAATTTTATAACGACCGAGGCTATCCACTGATTTGAGGAAATATTGTAACCAGGATCTGAGTGCATTGAGTGAGTGAACCCCGACGACCCGTAAGTTTTTGCCCACATTTTTCCCGACCCTGTTTGACCCTTTTTCCTCCGCCGAAACCCCGTATTTTTGGTAGAAATTATTCAGAAAAGACTTTGCCTCGTGGTCGACACGTGGTCGACGTCCTTTGTTACACGAGCAAAGAGAGATATCGCGCGCGTGGTGAGCGGCGTAAAAGGCGTAAAATTCGTGATAAGTGATCGTTTATTTAGTTAAAGTTTTTCCCTTCCCTTCCCTTGAGCCCTTAAGTCTTTTTTTTGTACAGTTTATTGAGTTACGACCGAGGTAATAGTGTAAGAAGCCGTCGGATTCGTGTACCCTCCCCCTGAGCTCTCTCCCCTCCCCCGAGCTAGCTGGACTGTCCGCAAGACAGAGATATTTTTCAAGTACAGAGTTTTTTGAGTTGCGTTTTTTTGAGGAGAGATCCGTGCCGTCTGCACGATCTATAACGGTGCTACACCGTCACAGTAGCTGGCGCCCATTTGAGCCATTTGAGTCGTTTGAGTCAGTTTTTGATTTTGTATTATTCGATTTTCGTGCAACTTTTGTCTGACCAGCTTTCCCTTACGAACCCCCCCCTCGAAGTCCCATTGACTGTCCCACAAAGCCCCCTTAAGATCCCCATAACTTCCCCAAATTTATCCCGAATATTTCCCCCTTTTGCAGTCCCCTTTGTTAGCGCTTTCTGATAATTTTGAGCCAATTGCATTTTCATTTTTCCCCGATATTATTGTTAAAAAGCGAGTATTATTGCCCCGACTATCCCCCCCCCCCCCTTTTCCCCCGGATTATTATTTACGACTGCCCCGTATTGTTCAGCGATTATTTAGGTTATTATTCCCGTTTTGCTTGCGTTTATTTTCGACTGATTAGTTACGATTTTTCATTATTATTTCGTTGTCGATTTATTATTTTTGGGTTCTGTCTTCGACGTACCCGTAACGGCGTCGAAGCAGAAATTATTATTGTTATTTTCCGTTTGACCTTCGGCGTACCAGTAACGGCGCCGAAGCTGTATTTTTGATTTATTTTTATATTTTCGGTTAGACTCTTCAACGTACCCGTAACGGCGTTGAAGAGAGGATTATACTGTTATTTTTTTGGTTTGGCTTCGACGTACCAGTACCGGCGTCGAAGCGGTCACTTTTGTAATTATTTCTCAACCCTTTCAAGTTCAATTTTTGTTATCCTTTTGCACCATTAGACCATTGTTACTATTGTTCCCCACGAGTATTATTTTTATCTTGTTTGACCCCCCCCCCCCTTTTTCCCGCCCGTTGCACGAATTCGGCCCAATTTTTAGTTTACTAATTTATCGATGATTTCGCCCGTCCCACGGGGAATATAACATCACAATATATATATATATTATAACGGGACAACCTGGGCCCCCCCCGTCACCGGCAACTGGAAAAGTAGAGGAAGTTCGGCGACCCCCCCTTCACCCAGAAGGGTCTCCTACTTCCTTACAAACTGGACTCCCGCTACCGAAATTTGCCTCGCGTGCCGTGTGCAAATCCCACTACCTCGTATCTAACGACACCGAAACCATAAAACTGCGCGGAGCGCACAATTCGCTCTCATCAGCACCGTGAAGATCGATCGAGTATCACCTCTGCGTTCGAGCCGGAGCTATGCTCCGAGTTAGTGAGTTTAAGGAGGTATCCGGTCGCTGAGCATGCTCAGCTAGGGACTTCGTCCTGTGTGAAGCTCCGGCATTGTGTCCTGGAGTCGGATCACAGCGCGAAGTAAAATAAGTCGTTTCCTTAAGGTGTGGCCCTCGCTTGTATAAATTCATTTGACGAACCTTGCGAGGAAAAAGAATTAACCGGTTCGCGCTAATCCATTTTATCCCGGGATTTTAGCAAATTGATCTCGAATGATACGTAAGCTCACAGACTTAAAGATCTTCGGTAGCTTAGATGCTACTAAGCACCCGAGTTTAAATAACGAAGTAATTCTCTACTCTACGAACATCGGTATCGGTATAAACAGGAGTAGGGCTTAACCCGGCGTAATCTTTCGTATTGTAGAAACTTATAATATTCTGTCAAGTCTGACTTCCTTCTGAACTCAACTCCTTAACCGTTTAATCTTCCATCCAGTAAATTCCTTAACTTAAATCTTTAGTAAATTCATTTCCAAATTCCTCTTGGCTCCTCGCTTCTCGAGGGGCAGCTTTATAATTCTTGACTCAATAAGGTGCCTAGGATGACGGGTCAAGCACTCGTCTGCAAGGACTCGAGTGATCCGTACTGAGGTCCAGTTAATTAAATTTATTCCAACGGATGAACTTTTCTAAAATATCTCCAACTATTTCTCCGAAATCAAATTCACTCAATCTTCCTTTCCTAGCTGTCCAAAGTCGAGTCCTGTGCACGAACCTACCGATGGTCAGCACTTTGTTTTTATTTTTGTTTACTCGCTCGGCGAGAAGATAACATCAGTGTTTCGGAATTCGTCCAATATACTGTAAGAGGCCTTCAATAACACCCGAGGAGCGCTCTCCCAGGATAGCTCGAATTATCGAAACGTTTCAATACATATATATGTGTATTGAAACGGTTCGTGAATTTGCAAGACGTGACTTCTCAATAATGTTTGAAAATTCACGGTTTATTATCTGTCCACTCGTTCGTCTAGTCAAGAGTGTACGGGTTCAGGTACTGGACTCGAGGTGCTTGATGGACAACTGGAAAAATTGATCTGTCGTGGGTTTTTCTGGATGGCCTCAGTCGGCTATTATGTCCTCACTCACGCCTTTCGCGCGACGCGAGTGTCTTAACCCCTGATCATCGGCCAAGGAAAGGGGTTATTTGATCGCTTTTGTACCAGGGTAAATTTTACCGATTAATGTTCGTGTCTTCACGAGGACGCGGCTCAATCCGAGAACGACGTGGCCTCCACCGTCGTTCGAGTAACGTCTCTGCGACCTAATCATTGATAGGCGATTTACCCCGGTTAAAGGATCAGAAGGATCCAGAATAAAAATTGTAACTCTACTGAAAGATTCACGCGACAAAGCTCGATGACGTCGCGTGGAGCTTAACACTCAATTATTCTCTTTTTTATAAAAAAAAATTAATCTTCTGTTTCTTCAAACTTTCTACCACACGTAGTCCCTGCCTTCTGCTTTGATACGAATAGTACGCTGGTGTTAAGTTTCCTATCGCGTCCTCAGCAATGTGCGATATCGACGTGGATTACCGCTCCACGTCTCGACACATTAATTTCATCACAGGACAGCTAATTCGCGGTGCTGTGAATTTCGTGAGATCGACCCTGAGCTGCCCTGGACTTGTATTCGCGTTACGATGTTAATTCGCGTATCTACTAAAGAATTGCGCGTCGAGATGTTCGTGACAAATAATTCCGCTTCTCTCCCTATATTCTTTTCTGTGAGCTAAGGGGACGGTGAAGAAATCTGTCGGGCGGTACAGCGCACTCTTTTCTTTCTCGACTTTCGAATGGGCAGGCTAAATTATCCACACTATTCGTCCGCAAAGATTAAAAAGGATTGCATTAATAAATTAATGCAATACCGTGTTGCAAAACGACAAACCTCTTCGCCGTAGAAGCAAACCAATCCTCCGATTGCAATTGTCCGAGAATTAGTGCTCACGGATACAACCACTAGCCTCCGCCTCCTGGAGCAGTACCATAAGTCTGTCGGTCTAGTGGAGGTTTCACTAATCACTAACAATTAATAACTACCTCAGCATGTCTAAATGCTGTGTGAAAAAGCAAAAGCTACGTGTAGCAAGTACTCGAATTTTGATCAAAGAATGCGTACCCGGTGGCCTGCGCGGCGGCTTTTATAGCTTTCTACGCGTTGTGTAACTGATAACGTGTAGGTGGAAAAATCACCCAATGTCAGGTGACCCTTGCCTATGTTGAAGCATGAGTGACGTTGACTTCGAGGGGATAGGATCGTCGATCGTCCCGTCTCGTTGTTGCCAAGGTGGTCCTTGGGCCCTATTCCGTGGTTACGTAACTTTTCCCGGAGAAGGGGCGTCTTACGTAACGTCTTACGCTCGAAAAATTGTGGTGGAGGGGTTGAAGTGGCGTGACGTGACGTCACAGTCACGTATACTGCTCCCTGTATCGTTCAGCGCACCGGCCGTCACTCCCGTGCCTAGTCGGTCTTTGGTAGAACGCAGGGGCCCTGAAGATTTTTTTGTTCGTTAACATTTGTTAACGCCAATGGCCTGTGTTGCCTATCATTGCACTGGAACCATCAAACAAGTGCAATGGGTGGAGACATTGTTGTTGTTCGGTCTTTTCTTTCTTTTTCCGGTTGCTCTTGGTCGCATAGACAAAAAAATTAATTAAGAAACAAACAAACTAATCAATTCAGAAATTAAGAAATCAATTGTCCAATGCGGACAATTGATCGACTGAACAATCAGTCCATCCATTAATTAAATGATAAATGGGCTTATTAGTCCATTCATTGATTAATTAGTTAATTCGGGGTTGTCGATAAACACGGTCTCTGGCCTATTGATTGTTTGGCCGGTAGATCTATCGATTCTGGTGATATCCTACCTTACCCCGGGCAGGTCAACTCTCGCCGATAACCACGCACATGGAGCGATTTTATCCCCTTGGGCGGGGCTTATAGCGCGAGGCCTTCCCTCGGGCGCGAGTGCTTAGCGCAAATCGCGCACCGTCGCACCCGCTCGCTCCGGCGGGGGAGTCAGGTCTTGGGTGCCCAGAATGGCGCCCTGGCTGTCTCGTTTATATATATATATATATATATATATATATTGTGACGGGGCTTTTCTGTTCCCGCCACAAAGAGAGCCATATCTCGGGCTCCCGCGTGTATCGGCACGGCACACGGCATCCTTTCTCCCGGGAGGAGTTCCTTCCAGGCAAACAAACAGGGTCAGATGCGAGCAAACCGTTCTCACGACTAATTTCTGTATTTTTTCTTTTATTTTTGATTAAAACCTCTCGAGCGTACGACGGTCGCAGCCGTCAAAGCATCTCCAGTCCGTCCCCTACACTCCAACCATCGTCAAGCACGAACAGCAGGCTGGAGCCTCGCTATCGATCTCAGGACCATCGTCAAGCACGATCAGCAGGCTGGAGCCTCGTTAGTACTACCGTCAAAAACGATCAGCAGGCCGGAGCCTCGCTAAGCCACCCGCCGTCCAGTCGCCACGCTACCGAGGTAGCGCGCCACGTTACCGACGATGGCACCTCCACCCGACCACGGCGAGTCATCAGCTGCCAAAACTTTACAGCGTCCGACTCGTCGCGAGACCGCACCTCATCCGCCCGAAAAATCACTTGCCGGGCTGCGCTTCAAAAGCGACTCTCGTGGATACCCTCCACCACGAGACATCTCAGCACTCGCGTTCACGTTTCCGCGAACGCGAGATATTCAAACTATCCGCGCAGACCCGCGTAATTCGGAAGCTCTCGACAATAAGAGCAGAGGGCGGATTTCATACATAGGGTGGGGGGAAGAAGGCCCGCGAGCACCAGAATGTTACCTGTCTCGGGGACTCCGTCGTAGGCCCCCGAGAAGGAAGGACGTGGTGTCTGCTGCCGATACGTGCATATCGTCTCGCGAGAATACCGACATCTTACCAATCGCGAAGGGGGACTTCTGACCGAGGATAACTCGAGAAGCTCCCGCAACGGCTACAAAACCGGTGAGATCGCCGTACGGGTTCGGTTTGAGGCTGGAGATAGAATAAATCACGCTCGATTCGTTATCGTTGGGACGGCACGCTTCCGCGCGCGGCCGCGGAATTAGTTCTCGGGAAAATCTAATAAATTCACGCTTGTTCAATTTTGGTAGTTTCCGTTTAATAATTTCGCCTGGAAGGTTCTTGCCTATTTTAGTATTCCATTCTATAGTTTGCGCCTCACGTGAGTCCACCTCTTTAAGTTCATCTATTCCGAGTTCTTTCAAGCCATTTATATTATGTTCGAATCTTTTATATTATCTTCGAGTCCTTTATATTATCTTCGAGTTATTTATATTATCTTTTTGCCGAATTCTTATTATCTATTTCTCTCTTTTCCGATCTCCTAATATTCCGCGTACTCCCGCTGCGATCGGGTTGATCGAACGATTATTTGTTGCGAAAGGTACCGTGGCTGCTATCCACGCATGTTTGTTGAACGCGAGGGCTAAGATCTTGAACCCTGCCTGTTACCGCTCGAGTACTCCCGTCCTGTATCGTATCGAATTAATCTTGTTATTGAATTAATCTTGTTACCGAATTGATCTTGTTATCTGTGTGAGAATAACTAAAGGGATCGAGCGTGCACGCTAGTCGCTTCTCGACCACGCTCTCGATATTCGTTGACATAAAATATCTTTTGAGTTCCCGTGATTTCGTCTCGATCTCTGTTTCCTCCTCGCGGAGGTGACCGAACCACTCCCTCTACCTGTTCCCAAGGCTGAGCGACACGTGGTCTCTCTCGTCTCTCGTTCGACCTTAAAATTAAAATTTGTCGCGAGAGCTCTCGCTGTCGCGGCTGGCGCCCTTAAGGCCGAGTGACACGAGTTTTGTAGCCGCCTCGATGGCGGAAAAATTCAGGTGTGGAAAAAAAAGGTTACAATATATATATATATATATATATATATATATATATATATATATATATATATACAGTAGTAGGCAATTGAAGTGGAACAAGGTGGTTTTGGCGAAAGTTGGACCGATTTCGAAAAACCAAAAAAGTACATTCGAGTAAATTTATTTACCTATCGAATGCCGTTGGTTTCATCCAAATCGGTCAATAATTGCCTTTTTGCGAGGGGATGAGGTGGGGGCGTGCGAAAATCAGCATTACGCTGACGTCGGGAAGTCGCATACGCCCAAAAAAATTTGCACCACGGCCCATGCCAATCGAAAGAGCAGCTTGCGGCGTGCAAAAAACAGGGGCTATGCGTCTCAATTGGATAATTCCAGAAGAAGTTATGCCCCCCAGGAAGCCAAAACAGCTTTTTTGGGGTTACATGAGAACGGTACGACCGTTCTGGTAAAAACTTCTCGTGGAGTCATTGTTCGTGACCCTCTACGAATACAAAATTTTTTTGTGCCGAAAACTTTCCTCGTAGACGAGATCCAGGTGCACAACCGATGCGCCTTGTCGTTTATCGACATTTTTCACATCGACAGACTGTGAGGAGCGCGTTGAAACTACCTGAACATTAAAGAGGAGGTTTCAACGATTAAAATGAGCCCTGGTTCATTATTGGAAGTTGCCTCAGTAATCCCAATCACGTCTGTGAAAAATGTGAACGAAAAGACGATTACGGCTCGGAGTCGCCAGCCGACAGTCATTTGGTCAGTAACAGGGCCGGGCTCGCGCGCGACTCCAAGCTTTCGCTTACGCTGTTTCCTTTTCGTTTTAAATGTTCAACATTCTGTCGAACACGTTTTTAATTCTAGTGAGTCCAGTTGACCGATAGAAAATTATCGTATCGGTAAAATGCAATCACCGGTGTAGCGGACAGTTGCAAAAAATGAATCGTGAATAAAAAAATGAATAAACTTTTTCGGCCGTCTGGTTGATTCGGTGACAAAATGGATAAGGTCCAAAATTGGGGAAAAAAAATTAATTAACTTAATTTCTTACCGCCTTTGCATCATTCGCGACAGGCTTACAACGAGGAACTCGAGGCTAGAATCGATACAGCAGACTCGTGCTGAATATTCGGAGCCATAAAAAAATTTGAAAATTTTTTGTCGCTCTCGAACGCTTTTACACAGCCCCAAAACGAGGAACTCGCGGTGTCCTCGGGGCTGTTATCGGATCTCGAGTTCCAAATTAATATGGTAGGCTCGGGCCGACAGTTTGAAGCTCAACAAAAATTTTTAATTTTTTTGCCACCCCCGCACGGTTTTAAACAGCCTAAAAACGAGGAACTCGAGGTGTCCTCGAGGCTGTAATCAAATCTCGAGGCCCAAATCGATACCGTAGACTCGTGCTGTACGTGCGAAGGTATAAAAAAAATTTGAAATTTTTTTTCCGCCCCCTCACGATTTTAAAAGCCTTAAAACGAGGAACTCGCGGTGTCCTCGGGGCTGTTATCGGATCTCGAGTTCCAAATTGATGTGGTAGGCTCGTTCCGATAGATTGAAGGTCTACAAAAATTAAAAATTTTTTTGCCACCCCCGCACGGTTTTAAACAGCCTAAAAACGAGGAACTCGAGGTGTCCTCGAGGCTGTGATCGGATCTCGAGGCCCAAATCGATACCGTAGACTCGTGCTGTACGTGCGAAGGTATAAAAAAAATTTGAATTTTTTTTGCCGCCCCCGCACATTTTTAAAAGCCTTAAAACGAGGAACTCGTGGTGTCCTCGGGGCTGTTATCGGATCTCGAGTTCCAAATTGATGTGGTAGGCTCGTTCTGATAGATTAAAGGTCTACAAAAATTAAAAAATTTTTTGCCACCCTCGCACGGTTTTAAACAGCTTAAAAACGAGGAACTCGAGGTGTCCTCGAGGCTGTGATCGGATTTGGATGCCCCAATCGATACTGTAGACTCGTGCTGTGCGTGCGAAGGTATAAAAAAAAATTAAATTTTTTTTGCCGCCCCCGCACATTTTTAAAAGCCTTAAAACGAGGAACTCGCGGTGTCCTCGGGGCTGTTATCGGATCTCGAGTTCCAAATTGATGTGGTAGGCTCGTTCCGATAGATTGAAGGTCTACAAAAATTAAAAATTTTTTTGCCACCCCCGCACGGTTTTAAACAGCCTAAAAACTAGGAACTCGAGGTGCCCTCGAGGCTGCGATCAGATCTCGATGCCCAAATTGATAAAGTAGACTCGTGTTGAGAGTTCGAAGATCTAAAAAATATTAACTTTATTTTTCCGCCCCCGCACGCTTTTAAAGAGCCGCAAAACAAGGAACTTGTGCTGTCCTCGGAGCTGCGATCGGATCTCGAAGCTCGAATCGATGCAGTAGACTCGTATCAAGAGTTCGAAGGTCTAGAAAATGTTAACATTTTTTTGCCGCCCCCGCACGCTTTTAAAGAGCCTCAAAACAAGGAACTCGAGGTGTCCTCGGGGCAGCGATCAAATTCCGAGGCTTTCATTGACACAGTAGACTCGTTTACAAAAACTGGAAATTAAAAAAGAAATTCTGCGGTTCTTACCTTTCTTGCACGCTTGGAAACGGCCTTAAAATTAAAGTAAGCCGTTATTCTCAAGGTTGTGGGCCATATCCGTGGATTCGATCGATAGGCCAGACTCGTGTTAATACCTGAAAAACTCAAATTATGCAACGATGATGATGACTCTCGAGCACGTACGTTTCGGGACTTAAAACGTAAAAACACATGGCCAAAAACAAGATTGTTTCACCGGAAAGTGAAACGAGAATTATTTATTCATTTATTTGTTATCGAACGAATTGAGTACGTTTGAATTGTTGGTGTCCCTGAGAAGGGCCGTTTTGTTTGTTGATGCGGCGTCTTCGTCATTTCAATATTTGATGGCGCCCCCTTGGGACCGAGTGACAGACAGACACCGATAATTCATGCCTGAGATTGTTGCCGCAATTTGAAGATCAGGAATGGCACGCCATTCCTCTTAAACTACGACGTCAAGCTCATCGAGGGTTCTTGGAACCGGTCTTCTCGACCGAATCCTCCTCAACAACACCCAAACGTTTTCTATTGGATTCAAATCCGGACTATTAGCAGGCCAGTCACTTTGGTCGATTACTTGCTCATCGAGGAACCTGTTGACAATCCGGGCATGATGAGCCGGAGAGTTGTCGTCAATGAAGACAAACCCGTCTCCGACTCTTCGAGCTTCCGGGACGACGACAGGAACACAGATTCGATCGATGTACACTTGCTCCCTAACAGTCTGGTTACGAAACACTACCAATTCCGTCCAAGATTCGAGTGAGATTCCACCCCATACGGTGATGGAACCTCCATCGAAAGGTCGCGAATGGCTTTGGAAGCGTTCGTTTATCCAATCTCCTGTTCAACGGCACACTCGCGCATTTTGGGAATTGTCGCGGAGCTGGATTTTCACTCCGTCCGTAAAGAGACAATGCCGCCACTGCTCCTTTTCGAGCATCTCGATGCTGCACGCTGAGTGTCGGTTTGATTACTGGACGCCGAGATTGCAGTCCATGCTCCGCCAGTCAACGTCCGATTATGCGTTGCGACACTGGAGGAATCGTCGCGATAATTTCGTTTGTCGTAACACCAGGTATTTGCCGCGCTAGCTGAACTATCCGTCGATCTTCCCGACATGTCGTCACGCGTCGCCTACCACTACCGTATCGATACCACGGATTGCCGGTTTCGTTATTTCGAGCTAGCAATCGGTTGATTACCGACACGCTCGCCCCGATCGTGTTTGCGATGTCACGTTGTGTTCGGCCCTCTGCTGACATTTCGAAGGCTCTCCCCATGTGCACTTCCGAAAATTTCGCCATTACACCGAAACTTTCGCGTGAACGTTCCTTACTTCTACAATGAGGATAAACAGTTGAGTTGAACGTCGCGTCTAGTGCTCGATTGATCAAAATTTCTAGATGTTCATTTGATAAAATTTAATAAAAGGAGCATCTAGACGCGACGTTCAACTCTTTATCGTTGCTGTTTATCGTCGTTGTGAAAGTCAGAAACGTTCACGCGAAAGTTACGGTGTAATGGCGAGATTATCGGAAGTGGACATGGGAAGAGCCCTCGAAATGTCAGCGGCAGGTCAAACCCAACGCGATATCGCAAACTCGATCGGGACGAGCGTGTCGGTAATTAACCGATTACTTGCCCGAAATAATCAAACCGGCAGTCCGCGGTATCGACACGGTGGTGGCAGGCAACGCGTGACGACACCTCGGGAGGATAGACAAATCGTCCAGCAAGTGCGGCAAACACCCGGAGTCAGTGCAAACGAGGTTATCGCGACGATTCCTCATAGAGTGTCGCAACGCACGATCGGACGATGACTGGCGGAGCAAGGTCTGCGATCTCGGCGTCCGGTTATCAAACCGACACTGAGCGTTCGGCATCGGGCTGCTCGAAGAGGTTTTGCTGAGAACCTCGAAAATTGGACTCTGGAGCAGTGGCGGCAATGCCTCTTCACCGACGAAGCAAAAATTCAGATCTGCGACAATTCGCGAAACGCGCGAGTGTGGCGCCGAACAGGAGAGCGGATGAACGAACGCTTCCAAAGCCATTCGCGAGCTTTCGGTGGAGGTTCCATTACCGTATGGGGTGGAATCTCACTTGAATCTCGGACGGAATTGGTAGTGTTCCGTAACCAGACTGTTAGAGGGCAAGTGTACATCGATCGAATCCTTGCTCCTGTCGTCGTTCCGGAAGCTCGACGAGTCGGAGACGGCTTCGTCTTCATTGACGAGAACGCTCCGGCTCATCGAGCCCGGATTGTCAACAGATTCCTCGATGAGCAAGGAATCGACCGAAGTGACTGGCCTGCTAACAGTCCGGATTTGAATCCGATAGAAAACGTTTGGGCGTTACTAAAGCGAAGAATTCGATCGAGAAGACCGGCACCGAGAACACTCGATGAGCTTGAGGTCGCAGCCCGAGAGGAATGGCTTGCCATTCCTCAAGAACAAATCACGGCAACGATCGCAAGCATGAATCGCCGCTGTCTAGCTGTCACTCGAGCTCGAGGGGGCGCTCTCAAATATTGAAGCGCAGAGACGCTGCATCCGAAAACAAAACGGCCCTTTTCAGGGCCACCAACAATTCAAACGTAAACGATTCGTTCGAAAATAAATAAAGAATTCTGGTTTCACTTTCCGGTGAAACAATCTCTAAATATTTACCATACGTTTTTACGTTTTAACGCCCGAAAGATACGTGCTTGAGAGTCATCGACATCGGTGTATAATTTTAGTGTTTCAGATATTTACACGAGTTTGTTGTATCGATCAGATCCACGGATATGGCCCACAACCCCGAGAATAACCAGTTACCTTCGTTTTAAGGCTGTTTCCAAGAGAGCAAAGAAGGTAAGAACAGCAGAATTTCTTTCTTAATTTCCACTTTTTTTAAACGACCCTACTGTGTCGATAAAAGCCTCGGAATTTAATCGCAGCCCCGAGGATATCTTAAGTTCCTCGTTTTAAGGCTGTGTAAAAGAATGCGGGAGTAGCAAAACAATTGAAAATTTTTGTTGACCTTCTAACTGTCAATACAAATTTATTGTGTCGATTTGGGCTTCGAAATCCGATCACAGCCCCGGGGATACGTTGAGTTCCGCGTTTTAAGGCTGCCGCGAAGCATGCGGGGGCGGCAAAAAGGTGAAAATTTTTCCATACCTTGAAACTTTCAGCACGGGTCTACTGTGTCGATGACAGATTCAGAATTTAATCGCAGCCCCGAGAACACCTCGAGTTCCTAATTTCAAGGGTGTTTAAAAGGGTGCGGGGGCGGCAACAAAAAATTGAAAATTTTGTTATACCTTCGAACAATCGGCACGAGCCTACCGTATCAATTTGGGACTCGAAATCCGATAACAGCCCCGAGGACACCGCGAGTTCCTCGTTTTTAGGCTGTTTAAAACCGTGCGGGGGTGGCAAAAAAATTTTAAATTTTTGTAGACCTTTAATGTATCGGAACGAGCCTACCACATCAATTTGGAACTCGAGATCCGATAACAGCCCCGAGGACACGGCGAGTTCCTCGTTTTAAGGCTTTTAAAAATGTGCGGGGGCGGCAAAAAAAATTCAAATTTTTTTTATACCTTCGCACGTACAGCACGAGTCTACGGTATCGATTTGGGCCTCGAGATCCGATCACAGCCTCGAGGACACCTCGAGTTCCTTGTTTTAAGGCTTTTAAAAATGTGCGGGGGCGGCAAAAAAAATTCAAATTTTTTTTATACCTTCGCACGTACAGCACGAGTCTACGGTATCGATTTGGGCATCGAGATCTGATCGCAGCCTCGAGGGCACCTCGAGTTCCTCGTTTTTAGGCTGTTTAAAACCGTGCGGGGGTGGCAAAAAAATTTTAAATTTTTGTAGACCTTCAATCTATCGGAACGAGCCTACCACATCAATTTAGAACTCGAGATCCGATAACAGCCCCGAGGACACCGTGAGTTCCTCGTTTTTAGGCTGTTTAAAACCGTGCGGGGGTGGCAAAAAAATTTTTAATTTTTGTAGACCTTCAATCTATCGGAACGAGCCTACCACATCAATTTGGAACTCGAGATCCGATAACAGCCCCGAGGACACCGCGAGTTCCTCGTTTTAAGGCTTTTAAAAATGTGCGGGGGCGGCAAAAAAAATTCAATTTTTTTTTATACTTCCGCACGTACAGCACGAGTCTACTGTATCGATTGGGGCATCCAAATCCGATCACAGCCTCGAGGACACCTCGAGTTCCTCGTTTTTAGGTTGTTTGAAACCGTGCGGGGGTGGCAAAAAAATTTTAAATTTTTGTAGACCTTCAATCTATCGGAACGAGTCTACCACATCAATTTGGAACTCGAGATTCGATAACAGCCCCGAGGACACCGCGAGTTCCTCGTTTTTAGGCTGTTTCAAACCGTGCGGGGGTGGCAAAAAAATTTTTAATTTTTGTAGACCTTCAATCTATCGGAACGAGCCTACCACATCAATTTGGAACTCAAGATCCGATAACAGCCCCGAGGACACGGCGAGTTCCTCGTTTTAAGGCTTTTAAAAATGTGCGGGGGCGGCAAAAAAAATTCAATTTTTTTTTATACTTCCGCACGTACAGCACGAGTCTACTGTATCGATTGGGGCATCCAAATCCGATCACAGCCTCGAGGACACCTCGAGTTCCTCATTTTTAGGCTGTTTAAAACCGTGCGGGGGTGGCAAAAAAATTTTAAATTTTTGTAGACCTTCAATCTATCGGAACGAGCCTACCACATCAATTTGGAACTCGAGATCCGATAACAGCCCCGAGGACACCGCGAGTTCCTCGTTTTAAGGCTTTTAAAAATGTGCGGGGGCGGCAAAAAAAATTCAATTTTTTTTTATACCTTCGCACGCACAGCACGAGTCTACTGTATCGATTGGGGCATCCAAATCCGATCACAGCCTCGAGGACACCTCGAGTTCCTCGTTTTTAGGCTGTTTAAAACCGTGCGGGGGTGGCAAAAAAATTTTAAATTTTTGTAGACCTTCAATCTATCGGAACGAGTCTACCACATCAATTTGGAACTCGAGATTCGATAACAGCCCCGAGGACACCGCGAGTTCCTCGTTTTTAGGCTGTTTCAAACCGTGCGGGGGTGGCAAAAAAATTTTTAATTTTTGTAGACCTTCAATCTATCGGAACGAGCCTACCACATCAATTTGGAACTCAAGATCCGATAACAGCCCCGAGGACACGGCGAGTTCCTCGTTTTAAGGCTTTTAAAAATGTGCGGGGGCGGCAAAAAAAATTCAATTTTTTTTTATACTTCCGCACGTACAGCACGAGTCTACTGTATCGATTGGGGCATCCAAATCCGATCACAGCCTCGAGGACACCTCGAGTTCCTCATTTTTAGGCTGTTTAAAACCGTGCGGGGGTGGCAAAAAAATTTTAAATTTTTGTAGACCTTCAATCTATCGGAACGAGCCTACCACATCAATTTGGAACTCGAGATCCGATAACAGCCCCGAGGACACCGCGAGTTCCTCGTTTTAAGGCTTTTAAAAATGTGCGGGGGCGGCAAAAAAAATTCAATTTTTTTTTATACCTTCGCACGCACAGCACGAGTCTACTGTATCGATTGGGGCATCCAAATCCGATCACAGCCTCGAGGACACCTCGAGTTCCTCGTTTTTAGGCTGTTTAAAACCGTGCGGGGGTGGCAAAAAAATTTTTAATTTTTGTAGACCTTCAATCTATCGGAACGAGCCTACCACATCAATTTGGAACTCGAGATCCGATAACAGCCCCGAGGACACCGCGAGTTCCTCGTTTTAAGGCTTTTAAAAATGTGCGGGGGCGGCAAAAAAAATTCAATTTTTTTTTATACCTTCGCACGCACAGCACGAGTCTACTGTATCGATTGGGGCATCCAAATCCGATCACAGCCTCGAGGACACCTCGAGTTCCTCGTTTTTAGGCTGTTTAAAACCGTGCGGGGGTGGCAAAAAAATTTTAAATTTTTGTAGACCTTCAATCTATCGGAACGAGCCTACCACATCAATTTGGAACTCGAGATCCGATAACAGCCCCGAGGACACCGCGAGTTCCTCGTTTTTAGGCTGTTTAAAACCGTGCGGGGGTGGCAAAAAATTTTTAAATTTTTGTAGACCTTCAATCTATCGGAACGAGCCTACCACATCAATTTGGAACTCGAGATCCGATAACAGCCCCGAGGACACGGCGAGTTCCTCGTTTTAAGGCTTTTAAAAATGTGCGGGGGCGGCAAAAAAAATTCAATTTTTTTTTATACTTCCGCACGTACAGCACGAGTCTACTGTATCGATTGGGGCATCCAAATCCGATCACAGCCTCGAGGACACCTCGAGTTCCTCGTTTTTAGGCTGTTTAAAACCGTGCGGGGGTGGCAAAAAAATTTTAAATTTTTGTAGACCTTCAATCTATCGGAACGAGCCTACCACATCAATTTGGAACTCGAGATTCGATAACAGCCCCGAGGACACCGCGAGTTCCTCGTTTTTAGGCTGTTTAAAACCGTGCGGGGGTGGCAAAAAAATTTTAAATTTTTGTAGACCTTCAATGTATCGGAACGAGCCTACCACATCAATTTGGAACTCGAGATCCGATAACAGCCCCGAGGACACCGCGAGTTCCTCGTTTTAAGGCTTTTAAAAATGTGCGGGGGCGGCAAAAAAAATTCAATTTTTTTTTATACCTTCGCACGCACAGCACGAGTCTACTGTATCGATTGGGGCATCCAAATCCGATCACAGCCTCGAGGACACCTCGAGTTCCTCGTTTTTAAGCTGTTTAAAACCGTGCGGGGCTGGCAAAAAATTTTTTAATTTTTGTAGACCTTTAATCTATCGGAACGAGCCTACCACATCAATTTGGAACTCGAGATCCGATAACAGCCCCGAGGACACCGCGAGTTCCTCGTTTTAAGGCTTTTAAAAATGTGCGGGGGCGGCAAAAAAAATTCAAATTTTTTTTATACCTTCGCACGTACAGCACGAGTCTACGGTATCGATTTGGGCCTCGAGATCCGATCACAGCCTCGAGGACACCTCGAGTTCCTCGTTTTTAGGCTGTTTAAAACCGTGCGGGGGTGGCAAAAAAATTTTTAATTTTTGTAGACCTTCAATCTATCGGAACGAGCCTACCACATCAATTTGGAACTCGAGATCCGATAACAGCCCCGAGGACACCGCGAGTTCCTCGTTTTAAGGCTTTTAAAAATGTGCGGGGGCGGCAAAAAAAATTCAAATTTTTTTTATACCTTCGCACGTACAGCACGAGTCTACGGTATCGATTTGGGCCTCGAGATCCGATCACAGCCTCGAGGACACCTCGAGTTCCTCGTTTTTAGGCTGTTTAAAACCGTGCGGGGGTGGCAAAAAAATTAAAAATTTTTGTTGAGCTTCAAACTGTCGGCCCGAGCCTACCATATTAATTTGGAACTCGAGATCCGATAACAGCCCCGAGGACACCGCGAGTTCCTCGTTTTGGGGCTGTGTAAAAGCGTTCGAGAGCGACAAAAAATTTTCAAATTTTTTTATGGCTCCGAATGTTCAGCACGAGTCTGCTGTATCAATTCTAGCCTCGAGTTCCAATGATAGCCCCGAGGATACCTCGAGTTCCTCGTTTCAAGGGTGTCTAAAATCGTGAGGGGGCGGAAAAAAAATTTCAAATTTGTTTACACCTTCGAACGTACAGCATGAGTATACGGTATTGATTTGGGCCTCGAGATTCGATTACAGCCCCGAGGACACGTTGAGTTCCTCGTTTTAAGGCTGTTTAAAAGCGTGCGGGGGCGGCAAACAATTTTAAAAAAATTGTATGGCTTCGGAGGTACAGCATGACTCTACTGTAACGATTCAGGTGTCGAGATCTCGTAATAGCCTCGAGGTCACCTCGAGTTCCTCGTTGTAAGCCTGTCGCGAATGATGCAAAGGCGGTAAGAAATTAACGCTTTTTTTTCCCCAATTTTGGACCTTATCCATTTTGTCACCGAATCAACCAGACGGCCGAAAAAGTTTATTCATTTTTTTATTCACGATTCATTTTTTGCAACTGTCCGCTACACCGGTGATTGCATTTTACCGATACGATAATTTTCTATCGGTCAACCGGACTCACTAGAATTAAAAACGTGTTCGACAGAATGTTAAACATTTAAAACGAAAAGGAAACAGCGTAAGCGAAAGCTTGGAGTCGCGCGCGAGCCCGGCCCTGTTACTGACCAAATGACTGTCGGCTGGCGACTCCGAGCCGTAATCGTCTTTTCGTTCACATTTTTCACAGACGTGATTGGGATTACTGAGGCAACTTCCAATAATGAACCAGGGCTCATTTTAATCGTTGAAACCTCCTCTTTAATGTTCAGGTAGTTTCAACGCGCTCCTCACAGTCTGTCGATGTGAAAAATGTCGATAAACGACAAGGCGCATCGGTTGTGCACCTGGATCTCGTCTACGAGGAAAGTTTTCGGCACAAAAAAATTTTGTATTCGTAGAGGGTCACGAACAATGACTCCACGAGAAATTTTTACCAGATCGGTCGTACCGTTCTCATGTAACCCCAAAAAAGCTGTTTTGGCTTCCTGGGGGCATAACTTCTTCTGGAATTATCCAATTGAGACGCATAGCCCCTGTTTTTTGCACGCCGCAAGCTGCTCTTTCGATTGGCATGGGCCGTGGTGCAAATTTTTTTGGGCGTATGCGACGTCCCGACGTCAGCGTAATGCTGATTTTCGCACGCCCCCACCTCATCCCCTCGCAAAAAGGCAATTATTGACCGATTTGGATGAAACCAACGGCATTCGATAGGTAAATAAATTTACTCGAATGTACTTTTTTGGTTTTTCGAAATCGGTCCAACTTTCGCCAAAACCACCTTGTTCCACTTCAATTGCCTACTACTGTATATATATATATATATATATATATATATATATATATATATATATATATACTAGGGGGGCCCTGGGCTCGCGCGCTCGCAACTCCTGCGCGCAAACCCTTATTATTCTAAATACTCTAAAAACGTATACCCACATAACAATAATGTTATTATTATAACCCTATTATTATAAGGTTTATCGTTTCCACACCACTATGCTATGTATCAACCACAATTACCATAACGCCCCCTGATTACAAAAGACCCCCTGACCCCATCCCCCCTCCTTCGGAATCCCCCTGGAAACACCTCGACCCCTGCCCACCGACCCCTTTAACTCTATTGTCGACACCCTTAACCCTATTGTAGACCCCCGTAGCGCTATTATAGACCCCCTTAACCCTATTGTAGACCCCCGTAACGCTACTGTAGACCCCCTCAATTCTTGACACGGCGGTGACGGCGGCGGCGGCGAAATCTTTTTATATTATAGAGAAATATATTGTGACGTATTTTCCGGTATCTCACGCGAATCTTGAACAAAAAAACAAAACCGAAAATCGAAACTCAAACCAAACGGGAGCGAAACGCAAAATCGAAAACCAAAAAAACATCACCTTCGGCCGTCCACCCTCGCAGAGGCATCGGCGTCCCGGTGGGCGTCAGTTAATTTTGTTTCGCCGGTATTAACAACCGGACTAATCTGGGAGTGAGTGGAACGGCTCACCAGCTTATTTTTTGTTTCGCCGGAAACTAAGAAACCAGACCAACCTGGAGGTCGGTGGAATAGCCCGACCTCCGCAAGGACAAAACGAACGAAAACGAACGAGCTAACACCGATGCACCCACGAAAGCGAACGGGTGCGGAAATGCACGGATTGCTCACGGTGGCAGAAGGGACTTGTGGCAGAAGGGTCACGATCCTTCGCCAATAAAGCAACGCGGAATTTTGCATAGCGAGAACTCATAATTTGCGAAACGAGAATAATTAAATTTGTTGGCTGTGAGCCACGGGAGCTCGCACACACGTGCGTCGGGAGAGCTCAGCTGACCGAAGGATCGAGCGAGCGTAACGAGAGCGAAAACGAATCCTACACGCGATCGAGAAAATTATCCAAACGATAAACTCACCGAACGGCAGGAATAAATCCAATCATGTGGGGAGAGAGCCGCATCTTACGATGCTCAGGAACTAAAGCACAATCACTGCACCTCGAATGCATCCCAAACACACCTCGATCACAGGAATGGGCACAAAACTCGCACGAAAACGGCACACGAGTCGACCCGCGAACGCGCGAGGTGACAGGTAGCGCGAGCGAGATGCACGAACCGAAGCGAGACGATAGTCGGAGTCTACGGCCGCGCTAGCGAGAACGACTCGCCCAGCGCGCGAGACAACGGCTCGAGTGTAAACACACGGGAGCGCGAGCGAAGTCCGAGCGGCCTCGAGGACGACTCTTGGTAGACTGATTTGTCTACGATAACACCTGTGACAGATCATTATCATTATTGCGAGATCCTTAATCGATAACTGCTGCCCTCTCAAACTATTTCAGAGCGCCTTTTAAACGGGAACCGAAACTGTAGTGCGGTAGCTCGAGATTCTTCGCGATCGCTACTCTCAACGTAGAGCATGAAAACAAGGCTCTTTACTCAACTAAACGCAGCACAAGGTGTTCCATCCTTGTGTGGAGCCAAAACCATATCTCCGCCTATTCTCAAATGCCATGCATTATCACCGAAACAGAGTGCTGGGTTTGCACCGGACTTCGCCATATTCGCGACGAAATCTCGTCGGGCTCTCCTCTATTCGGGTTTCTCAGTACTTCGAGATTCCCTCCACCAAATAGATTCGAAATCCCGAACGTAACTAAATTTGTAGCTTAACTCCAACAAACGACTGGACGATATCGCGATAGCGAGAGAGGCAGCGAAACGAGGTCTATACCCAAAAAAAAAGGTATTTTCGCAAAAAAAGTACTGGATGCTTTGTTCTTTATTTTGTGACGGTGATTCCAAACAAATCACGTCACAATATATATGTCTTGTTCGACCGATACTAAACTCGTATACAGATCATAATAATGTCGCCCGACTCAATGAAACCCTGCACCCATCAATTTTCGAGTTGGGCCGTGCGATGTTATTACGATCTGTATACGAGTTTAGTATCGGTCGAACAAGAATTAATTTTTTTATTCCTTCTTGTTTTTTTTTAATTAAAAAAACCTGGATAAAAATGTGTGTAGCTATCTCTCGATGCCGCGTACTTATACGGTTTTATAATATCTGAGACTTACCGTTTACTGCGATGACCGTGCCTGCATATCCGGGCCCTTTGTAGCGAATACTGCATACGTCGCCTTTATTACGTGTATCTGCCTCCTTGCAGGTATAATAAACTTTGTCATCGAACAGAACTGGAGCCAACATACTCGATTGGCAGTCGACACTACACTAAACGAAAAGGCTCCGAACCACACGTCGTTCTCTTGTTGTGTTCGGCGAGAGACTGATTCTCAGGAAGAGTATCAAAATAAGCCGGGATTGTGTTTGACAACATTGCATCATTTGGTCGTACACCGTCCGTGGAAGTATCGTTGGCACAGTTTTTCGATTCTGACTGTTGCCGCGTAAATTAAACGTATACATCCATAACAAAATCTGGGACAATTGACCGATAGTATTTATTATGCACTGTACAAAAGTATATTATCAGTGCGATTCATGTATTACAGGCGTAAGTGTGAAAATCGTAAGGGTCATTGCGAGGAGCAACTTCAGAAAAATCGATTGGTCCCTGTAATCACCTTTACATCATGAGAATCGGTACCGGTATGTGGCCTACATATAGAGTCAAATTTTTATTCAATCGTTCTCTGTTCTTACAAGTACGCGATCATAAATCCTAATTTCGCATACTCTCAGTACAATTCTGTATGGGTGTTTCCTTGGCCAAGTCATCATTAAACATTTGTGCTATGGCATTAGTGAAATAGTCTAAACATTTAGTCGAAACTTGGAAAGCCAATCCGCCGTACACGATTGTACTGAGTAATCGTAAGAAGAATTTATGCTCGCGTACTTGTAAGAACGTAAAGAGAAGAAATGAAAAATTCAACTCCATATGTAAGTGGTACAAACCAGTACCGATTTTCACGATGTAAGAGTCATTGTGGGGACCAACTTTAGACAAATCGATCGATCCCTGCAATCACCTTTACAACACTGCCACTGGTCCCGATATGTACCATTGGAACACATGTACGAACAATATAATATTATCGAAAAACAGCGAATTACGCAATTTCCATATCAATTGCGTCTGTACATAAGCCATATTATCGTCCTCAAGGCTAATGATGATCGTAATTAAGGAAACAATATCGACAACATTATTGTCGGTTTAGTCGTATTCTGGTGATCGATGCAGTATACCCGTAAGTTTGGTTGCCTGACATTTCACCATTGCTATAACACAAACGTTTAATTATAACTTGACCAAGCAAACAACCATACAGTATTGTACTGAGTAATCGTAATTAGGATTTATGATCGCGTACTTGTAAGAACGGAAAACGAATGAATACAAAATTCGACTTCATATGTAGTAGTACATACCGATACCGATTCTCATGATGTTAACAGTAATTGCAGGGACCAATCGATTTTTCTAAAGTCTGTCCCCACAATGACCCATACATCGTAAGAATCGGTGCCGCTATGTACCAATACATCTAGAATCCGAATAACGATTACTCAGTATAATCGTGCACGGATGTTTGCTTGACCAAGTCATAATTAAACATTTGGGCTATAGCAATGGTGAAATGTCAGGCAATCGGACTTACAGGTATGTTGCATCGATCACCAGAATACGAGTAAGCCGATGATAATGTGATCAATATTCTTTCCTTAGATTATGACTATCATTGGCCTTGAAGACCATAAAATGGCTCATTTATATTCGAAATTGGTACGGAAATTGCATAATTCACCGTGCCTCGATAATACTGTATTGTTCGTACTGTGTTGCAATGATACATATCGGGAACAGTGACAGTGTTATAAAGATAATTGGAGGGACCGATCGATTTTTCTAAAGTCGGTCCCCACAATGACCCTTACATCGTGAGAAACGGGTGAGGTACCGGTATGTACCACTACATATAGAGAAGAATTTTTCAGTTTTTCGATCTCCGCAATCTGTGATTACAGCAACTGACTCTAGAAACAAAACTATCGATATCCAGAAACAAAACGTTGCCTGAGCACGATAATATATTGGGAAAACTAATGCTTAGTTGAGGCAACTAATTTTTGAAAAAATGCTTTTTTCAACTAACTATTAGTTCGCCCAATTAATAGTTAATTCTCTTAACTCATCATTCGTTTCTGTGTACAACTGATGTGATGACTATATTCCATAAATTGCATTACGGGACAGAACAAAACCTAAGGCTGCGTGACTATCTTAGCATTGCCATGCTTTTATTTTATGTGCTGTTATATCTGAACAGTTGGGACGATATCAGTAATCATTGCCATATTTGTCACCCGATCCATAAAAAATGTCATACTCAAAATTGACACCGGTCCCCAGATTGACCGTCTGCTGTATGATATTTTGGTCCCCATAAAATACCTTACACATAGAGCAAAATATGGGGACAGGACCTGACATTCACTGGTTTATCTAGAATAATATGGGGATCGTCCCCATATGTGCCAAATGTCCCTTACTTTCCTGTGAAAGGCATCTCTGACTCTCGACGTAGCCCCTCTGGATGCTTGTAAAGCTTGCGGAGCAACTGGGTCAATATCAGGAGATGACTTGCACTGTCTCAACTAGATTAAAAATACTTACCTCTGCGAAAAATAAACCTGCAAAATATAAAATAAATAAATTAATTAATTAATTGAAATACGACGACGACAACCATGTTCGAACGGCATCGAGGATGGCGACGAAGAAGATGAGGACGAACGACGAAAATATTTTGGAAAAATGCTTGTAAAATAATTAAATAAATAAGGAAAATTTTTTAATTATTTATTTATTTTTTCCACATTTGTATAAATTAAACACACCCTTAAATAATTGTTTTATTTGAAACTTGGGACCCCAACCTCACAATTTGTTGTTCACACTTATAAACACTGACACATTTACACCGAATGACCGATCGGTAAAACAGATCGGCACTGGCGATGCTGTGGGGACTTCAGAGTCTCAAATGCGATCAACTTCTCACCATTCGAGACTTTGGCCCATTCGAGACTTTGACATCGACCCCATAGCACAAAGTTCTGAATGATATCGCCAAGTCGTCATTTTTCTGAGGACTTTATGACTTCTGATAAAGTTGTCAACAAATACCTCTTCTATTGTAATTTAAGAGTGACTTCATTTTATTTTGACGACATTCTGTGCTCAGAAAATTTGATGTCTTTAAAGTGCTCTTTAAACTCTTTAGAAAAATGCCTTATTTTATTCGAAATGCGTACGAATGCGTCGATTTTCGAGCTCATTCAGAAGTCTGAAAATCTACGGCATTGAGAGCTCTACGTTTTTATGCTTATGATATTATTTGAATAACAATCCATCTAACATTATAAACCCATATTCTATTAGTCTAAGCCATGTATAGTTAAATGTGAAGAAAATTCATTTAATTTTAACAATAGTTGTACTGGTCACTCATCCTGATAATGGCCGCAGCCGAAGTTGCTTTAATTAACTGCCAATGACTGACGAGCTACCGATTCCAATAAAATACACTCTTATATGTTTTAATACATTGCATGTTACAAACGGGGCTTTACATATTTTATGCAATAAAATTTAATTGTGCAGTTTCTTAGCTCTTTTTGCTCCCTCTAAAGGAAGCTTTGTTTTCGTGAACATTTTTTTCGAGATTTTCATGTCAGAATGCTTAAAATAGTCTAAAATAGTCTAAAATGGCGAAATTTGTGTGCGCGTGCGCGTGCGTGCGTGCGCGAAACGGACGGGTGCACGTGCGCGTGCGTGTGTGAAACGGACGCGAAAAATTCAAACCCCTATAACTCGAGAATGCCCGGACCAATCAAGCTGAAATTTGGCACACATCATGCGTGATCAATAGTCAACGGTTGCTCGAAATTGCATCCAGAAGTGTTCAGTTGTTTTTTTTTGTACGTCATTTTTTATTTCATCGAAAATGTCTGTGCGCACTCTAGCGCTCACAATTTTTTTAGCTATCCGGCTGAAAACGCGTACACAGATAGAATATTGTAAGATCTGGACAGACTAAGAAAAGCCGACAGACGAATTAACGAGGGGCGGAACGCTTTATTCGGTCGTGGATTTCCTATTTCGAGAATTTCCTTCTCTTCTCCTGTCTGTCACACGTCCGTTCTCTTTCCTGTCCCAGTCCAGACTGTTGATTCTGTTCTACGATCGTTGTCACGTCCGTTTTCTCCCTCAACTGTTTTCCGCTCGTTTCGCTCTCGCTCAGCTACTCCCATCAATGATGCGTCAACTTGCATATTTGTTACACTACCCCCCCCCCCCTTTTTTTTAGTTGCCGCCCCGGCAACTCCTCAACTATACTGGGATGTGGTTGTCATGGTCCATCCAAGTACTAATCGCGACCTAATCACACTGTCCTGGTATTCACCCTAGTCCCGAGGGAAAAACCATGACTTAAAAAACCTGGGAAGGACAGTGTTCACATTTTAGATGCTAGATATTTCAACGAATTTAGACTTTAACTATTCGCTCCTTGTCTCGTAAAGTCCTAAGTAAGGCTGTGTTTATATAATACATCTCAATTGTTAGTTTCAATATTCTTCAGTGTTATTTCTTCTTTGTTGAAACATGACAGTAAATTGTCCACCGATGCTGCATTGTTTCCCTTCGTTAAGATATCCTTGCTGGTTCCCCCTAAGCCGATTTTGACCATTTCATCTCTTTAAGGGATTGGGACGGGACGAAGGACTTATAGGACGGACTGATGACCTGTTACAGAAAGACGAAACGCATAGATTGCTATAACAATAAATTATTATTATTATTATTATTTTTTTTTTATCCATCAATGTACTTCTTTCTCTTATCATCCTCTCATAATCGTCAAATTCCTCTCACTATTCTTTGCCTTCGAATCAGTCAATACAACTTAATCCGCCATTAATGCCATTTTGGAAAGATTTTTATTCTTATTCACTTTATTTCTGTCTACTACCAGGCGCTGTTTCCCGAACAGAATTGCAAGTCCCAATTCTGCTCTCAGCGTAGCCGATCTGAGACTATCAGACGAGCTCTTCTCCGGGAAACGTCTACAATATTCCGATAACTAGGATTGTAATAAGCAATCTAAGTTATTTTTACACATTTGATGGAATATTCTAGGCCCACTGCCAAGAGAGCCCCGATCAAGCAATTACCGAGTTCTTACCAAGCCCAGTAAGGTATCGGCATCCACTTCACTCGGATTCTTCGGAAACCCTTCCAGGACGACATTCTTCACATTACCAAGTGTAACCCGAATGAACGTCCAAGGCTCCAGCCAAGCAATCCCCCACTTTCCGGCATTAATGCTCACTGAACTAACCCGATCGAATTTCTAAATGCTTGGATAGCCCTTACTCTTCGTAAGGGGCTAACCTATCAAGATGAACGATTTTGAATTTTCCCCGAGACCCTTTCTGGATCCTATAGACCACATCATTTATTTTCGTTCTGATAACATAGGGGCCTTTCCAGTCTTGCTGTAACTTTGGGCATTTTCCTTTGACTCTACGGGGGACATAGAGCCAAACTTTTTGTCCAGTTTTGAAGGAAAGCATGTGTGATGTTAAATCAAATCGTGATTTTGCTTTGCCACTTTTTACTATTAGTTTTTCTCTCACACTTTCGTGAACGGCATCCATTCGAAGCTTAAGTTCGTTGACAAACTCCGGAACGTTGTTCGACTCACTATTTGAAGGAGGATTACCCCGAAGAAGATTTAACGGTAGTTTAAGTTCTCGTCCTAGCATCATCATTGCTGGCGAAAACTCCGTGGTTTGATGCTTCGATGATCGATAAGCTAAGAGAAACAGTGGAATCCATCTATCCCAATCTTTTTGGTTTTCCGAGATGAACTTCGACAGATATTGAAGGATCGTTCTGTTCAATCGTTCAACCAACCCATTTGATTGGGGGTGTAACGCAGTTGTTCTCGTCTTTTTGATTCCCAAGAGTTTCATTGTCTCTTTAAATACTTGCGACTCAAAGTTTCGACCTTGGTCAGAATGGATCTCGAGCGGAACACCGAACCGCGAGATAACGTGGCTAAGCAATGCTTCCGCGACTGTAGTAGCTTGAAAGTTCGGCAGAGGAATAGCCTCGGGCCATTTTGTGAAATAATCTGTGACGACGAGAACGTATTTGTTGCCGTCTGATGATTTAGGAAGAGGTCCCAGTATGTCAACAGCGATTCTTTCGAAAGGACATCCCACATTGTAAATTTGCAGTTCGCCTTTGGTCTTACATAGAGGTCCTCTTTTAGCGAAACAAATTTCACATTTTCTACACCAGTTTTCAACATCTGGTTTGCACGAAGCCCAATAAAATTGCCGTCAAATCTTTCCCAATGTCTTATTTACTCCGAAATGTCCGCCGACTGGGGAATTATGTGCTTCGTGCAGGATTTGTGGAATTATCTCTTTCGGGACGACCAATTGCCACACGATCTTGGATGAATTGGGAGATTCCCAACGTCTGAATAAAAGATTGTCTTTCAACTCAAGCGAATCCCAATGGAGCAGGTAAACCTTGAAAGATGCTTCCAGATGCGAGATTTCTGACCATTCCGGATGGATATCTTATTTCTTGTATTCTTTTATTACTTTCACAGTCGAATCCTTATCTTGAAGATCGGCCCAATCGATGTTATTATCGATTTTACAGATTGTTCTATACACGGCTTTTTCGACGTCTTGATTTTTTTGTTCGAGTTTTTCGCATTTTTTGCAATCGTCAACGGCACATGGTCGTCTAGATAACCCGTCCGCGTTTCCATGATTACGACCCGCACGATGAATTATTTCGAAGTCATACTGGAAGAGAATTTCTAGCCACCGAGCTACTTGACCCTCAGGATTTTTAAAAGACAGTAACCATTGAAGAGAAGCGTGATCTGTTCGAATAGTGAATCTGCGGCCAACGAGATAGTGATGGTAATGAACGACTGATCGAACCACTGCCAAAAGTTCCCTGCGAGTTACACAGTAATTTTTTTCAGCGTTGTTAAAGACCTTGCTAAAGTAGCTAATTACTTTTTCTTCTCCAGATTGAATCTGTGATAAAACAGCCCCGATTCCACAATTAGAAGCATCAGTGTCGAGGATGAATGATTCGGCTTGAGATGGGTATGCCAAAATGGGAGGAGACACTAATAGTTTTTTTAGACTTTCAAACGCGGCGTCGGCATCCTTATTCCATTTGAAATTATTTTTCTCTTCGGTTAACCGGTGTAAGGGTCTTGCTATGGTGGCGAAATTTTTTACGAATCTTCGATAATACGAACTCAACCCTAAAAAGCTGCGCAATTCTTTCTTGTCTTTTGGTGTCGGCCAATTCACTATTGACGAAATCTTCTCTGGACAAGTTTTAATACCGGATCCCGAAACAATGTGTCCCAAGTAGTGTACTTGCTTCTGATTGAGTACACACTTCTTTGGATTCACCTTTAAATTCGCATCTCGAAGCCTACCGAAAACTTGTTCAGAGTTATGCAGATGTTCATCGAACGATGAACTAAAAATGATAATGTCATCCAAGTAAACGAGACAAATCTTCCAAGTCAATCCTTTCAGAATGATATTCATTAATCGAATGAAATTGGGAGGGGCATTGCAGAGTCCGAACGGCAATACACGAAATTGCCATAATTCGTTTCCCATGGTAAAAGCAGTTTTCTCTTTATCCGAATCTTCGAGTTCGACTTGCCAATACCCGCTCTTCAAGTCAATGACTGAAAACCAAATAGCACCTGCTACGGCGTCTAGAATTTCATCGATTCGTGGAACCGGATAAGAGTCCTTCTTGGTTATACTATTGAGAAAACGGTAATCGATGCAGAATCGAATAGATTTATCCTTCTTTGGTATAAATACGGGTGGTGAGGCGAAGGGACTATTGCTCGGCTCGATAACCCCCTGATCGACCATTTCTTCTAAGAGTTTAAACGCTGCTTGTCTGTACTGAATTGGAATTCGACGCGGTGCGAGTTTAAATGGTTTCGCACTTCCAATATCGATTTTATGTTTAATTATGTTGCAGCGTCCTAGATCGTTTGAATTTTTGGCGAAACTAGTTTGGAAGGCGATTATGAATTTTCGAAATTGTACCATTTGTTCTTCGGAGAGTAAGTTTATAGAAGCTTCGAAAATTATCGTAAGATGTTCGGGGATCTTTTTATCGTCCAGATGTTCATTGGAGTGCGTACATCGCACCGAGACAGTTCGTTCCGTCGTCTTGAGAAATAATTTTTGCTCGACCAGCGATTTGAACCCCTCCAATAAACCCGACGCTTGAAGAAAATCCAACCCGAGTATACAATCTTCTTCGATATTTGCAAAGACGATATCCAATTTAATCGAAAAGGTTCCGACTTGAATTATCGTATTGCGAATAGTCTCGTATGGAAAATTTTCCCGGGATGCAGTTACGATTCTCAATGGCTTCGTCACTTTTTGAAGTGAATATATTAAATTCGCAAAAGTGTCATAATTCGCAATTGTGATCTCCGATGCAGTGTCTACCACCATCACACACGACTTATTCGCTATTCTTCCGTTGATTGTCAAGTTCAATGTCAGATTCGACTTCTTCGATGAAGTGCTGACTTCCCACGTGTGAACTAATTTAGTCGACTCGTCCCCCGGCGAATCGACTTTCTTTAGTTTTCCGAATTATGCGTTTTAGAGGTACTACTGGAGTCTTGTATTATGGGTCTGTTTTTGCAGAAACGTTTGAAGTGGCCTATTTCACCACAATTCCAACATTCCGGTCGACCTCGTTTTTGAGAGTTCTGATCGTCTGTCGAATTTTTTCCAATGCTTTTTTTTGGTGTTTCAGCGTTCGAAGTTCTATTAATAAAACTTCTATCATTTCGGGATTGAGGAAAGTCTTTGTTGGAGTCCACATACGGATTTTTCTCTAAGAGATTTACTGCATGAATCTCTTTTGCTCGAATTACAGCGGCTCGAAGCGAAGAAATGTTCTCGAGTCTAAGAGCCCTCCGAATATTAAACTTCTCGATTCCGGCGATGAAGTTAACGCATGCGATTTTATCTCGAGTTTCTTCATTCGATTCGGGAAAAGCTAGAATAACTAAACGCTTCAGATCGGTCGCGAACATTGCGAGATCTTCGTCACGTTTTTGTTTCCTAGCGTTGAATTCGTTGAACGAAAATTTCGTAAATTGTTCAACTCCAAACGTAAAAACGAGAGCGTCCTTTAGTTTTGTAAAATCCTGTATTTCTTTCCTATTGAGGCTGTCTAGAACCGATCGAGCGGGACCTCGAAGCGAAGAAGCCAGTACGATAGCTTTTTCCTCACACGAATACTTATTGAACAACGCGATCATTTCGAATTGCTTGAAATATTGATCCCACGAATTACTTCCGTCGTAGGTATCCGGTTTAAGGTAATTCGATGGGCGCTGAGCTACCGAGCTTGACAGGGGTATGTTTGACGAAGACAAACCGTGATTTACTACATCCCTTTCGTTATGAATTTCGGCTTCCGTAATTATCGAAGAGACAAGAGGGATAGAAGGATTAGCAGAAGAATTGGAATTAATAGGAGGAACGATATCTGTATTTTGCGACGTTCTCGATGCGTTGAGCTCTGCGAGGATGAATCGAGCTGTCTCCTTTGCTGCTTCTCTTGAGGCGATGATCGCGATTTCCCGAGTCGCTTGTGTTGCTACTTCTTTTGCCGTTGTTGACGCTGCTTCCTTTGCAGCCTCGATTGCTGCTTCCTTGAAATTGCATAACTCTTCCTCGTGCCGAGTGTATGTCTCTTCTAGCGCCTTTTGAAATTCTTCGCGCAATCGGTCCAATTGATCGGGTTCTCCGCTTGTGTGCCTCGATGAAGCGCCGCGAGTTTTGCGGGATGTCATGATGGATTTCCAGCACTGATAATCCAAATGTACAGGCTCCCAATCACCACACCAACGCTAACCAGATTCTATTTCATTTTGACCCAAAATAAAAAAATTTTATTCTTGTTGCTATCAAATCCCGGGTTTCGCGAAAACACTTCTGACACCAGTGTAAGATCTGGACAGACTAAGAAAAGCCGACAGACGAATTAACGAGGGGCGGAACGCTTTATTCGGTCGTGGATTTCCTATTTCGAGAATTTCCTTCTCTTCTCCTCTCTGTCACACGTCCGTTCTCTTTCCTGTCCCAGTCCAGACTGTTGATTCTGTTCTACGATCGTTGTCACGTCCGTTTTCTCCCTCAACTGTTTTCCGCTCGTTTCGCTCTCGCTCAGCTACTCCCATCAATGATGCGTCAACTTGCATATTTGTTACAATATGTTCACCCGACGGTCCATTAAAATTCCACGCAAATCGATCGAACCGTTTAAATTTTATATCATTTTGAATTTTTTGGATTTTATGTAAAACTAGCAGGTTGTTGTGGCTCGCGCGCTTCGCGCGCTCGCTGTTCAAATGCGTCAAATTTTATGTTTACAGTTTTTTTTAATAACAATCAAATAAATTTCCATACCACTTCCAAAACCAAAAAAAAATTATCCCAAGACTTTAACTACTTCGGAACTTTAACCACTTCGAAATAGGGACGTGAAGTTGACTCCGGGACTCTAGACACTCCGGGGCTCTAGACGCTTCGGGACTCTAGACGCTCCAGGACTCTAGACACTCCGGGGCTCTAGGCGCTTCGGGACTCTAGACACTCCGGAACTCTGGACGCTCCGGGACTAAAGTCCCGGAGTGAAGTTGGCTGCTAATAAGGACCTGAAGTTGGCTACTTATAAGGGCGTGACGTTGACTATTTATCAGGGCGGGAAGTTGGCTGTTTATAAGGGCCCGAAGTTGGCTACTTATAAGGACCTGAAGTTGGTTACTTATAAGGGCATGAAGTTGGTTGTTTGTAAGGGCCTGAAGTTGGCTACTTATAAGGGGCTGAAGTTGGCTACTTATAAGGGCGTGAAGTTGGCTGTGTATAAGGGCCTGGAGTTGGCTGCTTATAAGGGCGTGAAATTGGCCGTTTATAGGGACCTGAAGTTGGCTGCTTATAAGGGCGTGAAGTTGGCTTGTCATATGGACGTGAAGGTAACTGTTTATAGGGCGTGACGTTGGCTGCTAATAGGGACCTGAAGTTGGCTGCTAATAGGGCCTGAAGTTGGCTGTTTATAGAGGCCTGAAGTTGGCGGCTTATAAGGGCCTGAAGTTGGCTGCTAATGGGGGGTGGGACAAACATCCAAACCAACAAATCCACAGTTTTCTAAAATATATATAAGATGAGTACTTCATTTCAAAAGCAATTTCCCACATTAAATATTCATTTATGACTAAAATAAGTATCAGTTTCGTGATCAGCGTGAAGAAATACATGGAATACAGTCCCAGAGGGACTGTTTATCTGTCATTTTTATTGCCAATATTGCAAAAATGAGTCATTTTTCGTATTTTCAAACCGTGATTTTTTTTTGCTTTCTGATGGCATCGTCGACAAACCTAGGTGCCTATCTTGTTCTATGGCAAGAAATACACAAGATGATGTATATAACGGAGTTAAAATAATTAGATAAAGTGGTGTCATTTGAACTTCTCGAGTAAGAATTAAAAGATCGAAAAAAAATTTGGAACACATAATTCTATGTATTTTCGTGCCGAGCACAGATCCTACATCCGTTTTTACCAAAAGCGTAAGGTTGGTGTATTTTTTCGGGCTAAACCCGAGTTAGCCAGCAGTTTTGCTTAACAGTTAAATACGTCGTTGATGTTGAAGAAAAAGTTGAAAATTTACATTTTCATAACGGTTCCTCATAAAAGCTGAAAATTGAAATTTCATATCGCTTCCTCATAAAAGTTGCAAGTTGAAAGTTGAAATTTTTATGACTTTCTCATAATGATCCTTTATTCGGAAAGCTATCCTACGGTACTTCCTACCATAGGTGACGTCCTAACGCTCTACTACTATGTACTATAGTAATTTTTCTTAGATGATTGGTAATTTTTACTAGATTCTTCTCTCGGTGTAGAAATTTGCCGCAATTGCGTTGAGCTTGGTCCTCCGCCCTGTATAAATATTTTTTTTTTCTAGAAAATAAAAAAATATAATTATATGATCTGTGCTCGAACTAATCGAACTCCATAAATCAATGTGATGCGATGTCTTACCATAACACGACCCCAACCGGTTACATTCACAGTATTCGCGGCAAGTTCGGTTGTGGCCAGTTGTATAGGTTGTACCGTAGCGCTAAATTGAATAGGTCCGTTTAGTAGTCGACGATTCCGTAATCGTCGATTAACGCATGTGATTTGTCCATCGAAGGAAAAGTCGAAGAATCTCTTGCTATCTTGCGCAGATAATGAATTAATAAATGAGGCTTCGATGACTGGGAACTCTTGAAATGATTAAGGCGAGGTGAAACGTGTACGATGTCACATATGAGTGCAAGAGATAGCTGCAATTTTTCGAATCAATGACATGTAAAAATGTTTGACATTTGGGTAAAAGCAAAATATTATCGGACGCGGTATTAAATTTTACATCCGCTAATACTTTGCTTTTTCGCGTTATGTCGACTATCTCCGAATGCCATGCATAACAGTTTTTGTTACTGACTGAGTCCGTTTGACCTCATCTAGATTTGAATCGAGTGCAGCTCAAGAGCAGTTATATTGATCTAACTAGTTCAAATGTTTTTCTAACTTTCAGCTGTTACCCATTCGTGATCTATTGTTTTGTCTTGAATGATTCTGTCAGCATACACACGAAACTTTAATCTCTTACCAAAATATATTTAATTATTCTATGCGTAACTCTGTCAAGAACGAATGAACTGATAACCAACACATGAATTGCGTAGAATTAATCGAAAATGTTCGAACAAATTTGGGAAGAATTGAGAGATGTATCAGTAATTTATGCAAATACTGGACTTACTTCCAAGAGAGAGAGGTCGTAGTCGGCGGTGTAAGGGTCGAATCCCGGGTCTTTCACGATTCGCTTCACACTGTACTTTATACCACCGGATAAATCGGCACTTCCGACACTGACTATGTAGCCCGCATGTACGGGTGGGAACGGAGCGGCGGACAGGGCAGAAGTGACGACTAGAGGTGTGCGAATAATTTGAAAACACGAATAATTCCGTGCGAATCGAATACTGATATTCGATTCGAAGTTTCGAATTGAATATTCGACTTTTCGAATATTCGAATTTATTTCGAATAATACGAATTTCTGCTGAATAAAAAATGTATATCAAGTTCATGCAATTTCTTAAGCCAGAAATGCACAAAGCTGCGTCGTCCTGGGAATTACCATTGATCGGGACTGCAAACAGTGGAACTTGTAAGAACAATGAATTAACTACAGGGCACCGTACATAGTAACGTAACAGTGTAGTAACAGTGTTACTGTCTTGTGTTACTGTGTTACTGTCTTTAATAAATTTTTTGTAAGGATCTGCGAATAATCAAAATTTTGAATAATTCAATTCGAAATTTGAATTGAATTGAATTTAAATTGAATATTCGAATATTTCGTATAATCCAATTTTTTATGAATATTCAAGAATACTTATAAATAATTCGAACATCAAAGTGTAAGACCATATGCGATCAGAGTTGGGCAAAATACGCGAAAGTACTCAAAATACAAAATATAAAATAGTAGGGGAGTGCGGGTCAAAATGGGGTGGTTGGGCAAAACGAGGTAAAAAATTGGCATTTATCGATGAAGCAAAAAATTGGATTACATCAATGGGACAAAACGGACAAAAAATCGGGAAGTATCGATAGGGCAAAATCGGCCAAAAACATAGAGGGCATATCGGAGGAAAAATCGGGATGCATCTGTGGGGAAAAACGACGTAAAAATCGAGATATATTAATGGGGCAAAACGGGGGAAAAATCGGCACATATCAATGGGTTAAGTGGGATAAAAAAAATCGGGATGCATCGATGGGACAAAAGGAGGCGAAAAAATCAGGATGCGTCGATGGGGTAAAGTGGGCTAAAACATCGGGATGCATCGATAGGACAATGTGGGCAAAAAATCCAGATGTGTCGAAGGGGCAGTGGGGTGGTGGGCAAAACGGCGCAAAAGATCGGGATGTATCGATGGGGCACGCTGCGATCTCTTCAAATCGCGGAAGGTAAATCAGGGTAATGGAGAGTCAGACAGCCAGACAGGCAGGTTGGTGTGGCTCCCCCGTTCTCCCCAAACCCGTTTTGCCTCCCACGATTTCAGGAGATCCCATTTCGCCCCACCGATGCATCCCGATTTTTTTACCCGGTTTGTCGTATCGATACACCCCGATTTTTTTGCCCCATCGATACATTCCGATTTTTTTACCCCATCGATACATTCCGATTTTTTTGCCCCATCGATACATTCCGATTTTTTTGCCCCATCGATACGTTCCGATTTTTTTGGCCCATTTTGCACTATCGATATTACCCGGTTTTTCTTCATTTTGCCCCACCACCCCGATGCCTCATCGATGCCTCCCGATTTTTTGCTCCATTTTGCCCCGTCGATAGATTCCGATTTTTTTCCCCGGTTTGCCGCATCAATATATCCCGATTTTTGCTCCAACGATGCATTCCCCGATTTTTTTTGCCCCGTTTTGCCCCATTGATGCACCCGATTTTTTGTCCCGTTTTCGTCACCGATGTACCCCGATTTTTTGCCCCGTTTTGCCCCACCGATGCATCCCGATTTTTTGTCCCCTTTGCTTCATCGATGTATCCCGATCTTTTCCCTCATTTTGGCCTATCGATGAATCCCGATTATCCATAAATTATTCATGAATATTTAATTAATTCGGATTATTCATGAATATTTGATTAATTCGGATTATTCATGAATATTTGATTAATTCGGATTATTCATGAATATTTGATTAATTCGGATTATTCATATATATTTGATTAATTCGGATTATTCATGAATATTTGATTAATTCGGATTATTCATGAATTGCTCAGGAATTCTTATTATTCGAAGAAATTTCGAATATTCGAATTTGCCCGAATAATTCTACTTTTCGAATATTAATATTCGATTCGATTCGATCACTATTCGCACACCCCTAGTGACGATCCATGAGTCGCTGATTATCGAGCCTCCGCTGAAGTGACGTCTGTTCAGTTGTACCGACACCTGGTGAGGATGCTCAGCGATCGTCGTATAGTCACCACCTACGATTCGATGATCGGGCATCGGTCGCATCGCCACAAATCCTTCGGGAATCAACGTTAATTCGTTAAGTAATATAGAACAAAAAGATGTGTGTTATGATATATATAATATTGTGTAATATATATAATATTATGCAATATATATACTATTGTGTAATATATATAATATTATGTAATATATATAATATTATGTAACATATATAATTTCATGTAATTTATTGTAACAGACCTGCCTTACCCCCTGACGGACTCCTCGTAAAGGAGACCCTTCGCGACATCTGCCGCGATCTAGGATCAATTAGCATCGATATCCGCAAGGTAGCACGCGACGCAGAAACCCGTAATATGCGAGACGCGCCGCGTAATACCCAAATTCGAGCAAGTGCGCATACCCGGATGTGACCTACGCGAAACCGAAATGTCGCACCCTATCGAACACTTTCGACGTTTCGAGAAGCTTCGGTATAACGAGAGTGGGAAACATGGTATAAATACGCGTGAACGCCGCGACTCAGCCCTACTCTGCTACAAATTTTCAACCACAGTACACAATACTTTGCTCACGTTGGATTAACCTTTCGGTAGCTTTACTCCGTTTCGATTAAATTCACGCGATAAAGTGATTTGTTTCTACATCTTTCGATTAAATTCACTATTAGTTACATTTTCTTTATATATTTTTTTTGTTTCGCTCTATTCGATTCGCTTTTCAAAATTTCTTTTGCTTTGCTTCGTTCGATTTAATTCACGAGACAAACGTATTTCTTTGCTTCGTTTAATTTAGTTCACGAGTCAAACTTAGTTCTCTGCTTCGTTCGACTGAATTCACGATTAATGAGTAAGATTTTGTTTTTGATTAATTTCGCGACTTCAACATTTTTTATTTTTATTTTTTGTTCAAATGAAACCGCGAAAACCGATCCAAAAACCATTCTCTGAGCCTCAACATTGTGTTGACCCTCAGGACCTCAGACATATCCTCTCGTTGAGCCCCAACATTGTGTTGGCCTCAACTATCGAATCTCCCGATCCATCCATAAACGCTGCTGCTCAACGCCTTCCCGCGTGGGGCCACCAGGTCGCTAAAATCGAACTTAGAAAACCCGCCTAATCCCGAGCGCACACCCAGCATAGTGCTGGCTTGGCGACTCTCCTCATAGGGGTTAAAAAGAAGTGCTAACAACGCACTAGAGATTCCACGCCTAAATTTGTGGGCACAGCATCACTACACACCAAGCTTATGTGATAGCCGTGCTGTGATAGACGCAAATTTAAATTCTCAAATAGAAAGTAAAAGAACAGTTCCGTATGATGAATATACCCCCATGGAAATAAAGTATATTGAAAAATATATTTTTTATGTATGAAAAATATATTCAAACTGTACACGACTTGTACGAAAAATATATAAAAAATGTATTCGCCATACGTACTTTTTCGGACAAAAAATGTATTCGAAAAATATATTTAATATATAATTTAGATATATATGTTGTACATTCCACGTGTATGTCAGGTGTAGTTCCGAATGTATTTGAGATGTAAGTTCAATGTATGTGGCATATATCCTATGTGTTGTGATGTTGTATTCCCCGTGGGACGGGCGAAATCATCGATAAATTTGAAAACTAAAAATTGGGCCAAAATCGTGAACGGGCGGGAAAAAGGGGGGGGGGGGTCAAACAAGATAAAAATAATACTCGTGGGGAACAATAATAACAATGGTTTAATGGTGCAAAAGAATAACAAAAATTGAAACTTGGAGAGTTGATAAATAATAATAATAATGACCGCTTCGACGCCGGTACGGGTACGTCGAAGATGAACAAGAAAGTGATAAGAATAACTTTCTCTTCAACGCCGGTACTGGTACGTTGAAGATGAAACCAAAAACACAAAAATAGATAAAAAATACAGCTTCGGCGCCGTTACTGGTACGCCGAAGGTCAAACGGAAAATAACAATAATAATTTCTGCTACGACGCCGTTACGGGTACGTCGAAGACAGCATCCAAAAACAATAACTTGGTAACGAAATAAAAAAAATGAAAATGGTAAATAATCGCGGAAAACGGAAATAATAATCTAAATAATCGCTAGGAAATACGGGGCAGTCGCAAATAATAAATCGGGGGGAAGAGGGGGAAAATGGTCGGGGCACTAATACTCAATTTTTAACAATAATCTCGGGGAATAATCAAAATGCAATTGGTTCAAAATGGTCAAAACATGCTAATAAAGGGGGATGCAAAAGAGGGAAATATTCGGAATAAATTTGGGGAAGTTATGGGGATTTTAAGGGGGATTTGTGGGACAGTCAATGGGACTTCGAGGGAGTTCGTAAGGGAAAGCTGGTCAGGCAAAAGTTGCACGAAAATCAAATAATAAACTCAATAAGACTCAAACGGGCGCCAGCGGCTTTAACGGTGTAGCACCGGAGCAGTCCGTGCAGACGGCACGGATCTCGTCTCAAAAAAAACACAAACTCAAAAACCTTATCCTTGAAAAATTCCTCTGTCTCGACGGACAGTCCAGCTAGCTCGGGAGAGAGTAGAGAGGGCTCAGGGGGAGGGTACACGAATCCGATGGCTTCTTACAATATTACCTCGGTACAGGTTAAATTATACAAAGAACGTCTTAAGGGCTCAAGGGGAGGGAAGGGAAGAACTTTGACTAAATAAAACTATTACTTATAACGAATTTTACGCATTTTACGCCGCTCACCACGCGCGCGATATCTCTTTGCTCGTGTAATAAAGGAATGTCGACCACGTGTCGACCACGAGGCAAAATCTTTTACTAATAATCTTCTACCAAAAATAGGGGGCTTCGGGGGAGGAAAAAGGGTAAAAAAGGTCGGGAAAAATGTGGGCAAAAACTTACGAAAATCGGGGCTCACTCACTCAATCCGCTCGGATCTCGGTTACAATACTTTTCTCGAATCCGGGGACAGCCTCAGTCGTTATAAAATCCGTACAATGGTCCAAGTCGTTTCCCTGGGCTGTCGCCGATTCGTCTTATGGGCGGGTTATACTCTCCTAATCGGAGTCTGGAGTTTAACAGGATACAGCCGAGTCGTCTTATAAATCTGGGAAAAATATCGCACTCGCACTCGGCTGTCACACAATACAAAATTCTTAAAACTATCGACACACGATCTCACACACGTCGTACACCACGCGGCTCGGCTCGGAGAGTCAGGGGGCATGGCGATGTCTTCTTCTTCTTCGTCGGGTCTGGCGCTGGTGATGATGGTGGGGAACGCGAGCACCTGTGCGTCGGCTTTGGTCGGTAATCGAAGTCATGGACGGGCGTGTCCTCCGGACGACGGGGGGTGGCGACAGAGGTGTCGCTGGATCGTCAATCGATGCCGTGTGTCGATGAACACAGCGGCGGCGGGCAGGCAGGACGGACAGTGGCGATTTTTCGGCGGGCTTTTCGAGGCTGGTTCGGACGGTCTTTCACAGGGCTTTTTCCCCTCGTCCACGATCCTCCTACCTTCCTCGGCGTCAGCACGTCGGCTCTCGTTCTTTTGCTGTTCCTGGGGCTTGCTGGGTCGTTGGGCTGTTCCTTGGGGCTGTCGGGGGGGGGGGGGGGGGGGAATCTTGATGTTGCCTTCGAGCCGCGCACACTCACACAGCGGGTAACGGGAGGGAAGAAAAAAAGGGGATTTTAAACACTAACTTACACAAAATATAAACCAGAAAAAACGTAAAAAATATCCGTACATAACGTTCAGTGAGCGACGGACTCGAGCCGAATTCGGCGAGGGACTTGTGACGTACCACGTCACAGTGTATCCTACGTATTGAAGCCCAGCTACAAAAAAATGAAAATAAAGTAGATGGTACCTTGAACGGTACTTTTCGGAGGTAATTTTCACGTTTAATTATATATACGAACTTACTCTTCCGAGTGGCACGAGAATATCCTGGAAAAAAAAGCTATTAATTTTGTCACTCGCTGGGGATCGAACCGTCGACCCTGTTGATATAATACGAACGTTGCGCCTTAACCCACTTGGCTATCCAGATCTTAGAAAATGTTTATTTTTATTTGAAACTTAAAGCGTCGTAGGCATATGATGGCCCTATGCTGGACGCATATACGTTAATGTTAATTTAATTGTTAATGTTAATGTTAATGTTAAAGTTTCGATGGCATGTTACCAAAAAAATAAAGTAAACCAATTTTTTACTTTGTTTTTTGGTTTTTTTATTATATTTTTATTATATTTTTTATTTGATTTTTTAAAATATGAATACCTATAATAATAATGCTTATGAACGTAAAACGTATGTCCAGAGCCCAAAACGTTTTTCATATTCGTATACCGTGAGGCCTATTTATCATTTTATGTATTTATCTATAGTCAATAATTATTTATCTACTATGACTCGACAATCAATTAACTGTCGTTGATCAATTATATATACTGTCAGATTATGAATTAGTTAACGGTTATCAATCCCTTACCCCAAAGTATTTGAAACAGACATTCTAGGTATTCTCCAAAGTATATCAAACATATATTCCATGTATATTTCCCGTATATTCGGACTATATTCCGAAAGATAAAGTATATGTATTTCAGATATACTTCGATTATATTTTATTTTATACCTTGTATATAACTGAACTACAATTCAAAATATATTCGACATATACAATTTTTCGGACAAATACATTTTATATCTTTTAAATACATTTTTCAATATATTCCAAATATACTTTATTTCCATGTGGGTAGCGCTCTGAGGAACTCGTGGGTTAATAAATTCGGCTAGATAATCGGAATAATTATAAAATCGTTTCTCTGAGCATAACCGGCTCCACGTGACGGTATCAGCCCTCTCACGTGAATTTAAACTCATAATTTCATTCATATTGGCCTATTAACTGAAAACATAATTTTGAAAGTATCAAATTGAAAACGAGGAAAATAGTGGAAATAGATAAGCCACGCGTGGGCCTTTAGGTGGCCGAAAACCCCAAAGTTTATCGCGCTAATTATTCGGAGGTTCCTTATTTTCAAAGTAGAGTCATGCAAAAGAAAGAAATGTCGATGATGAGCTGAACGCCGTACCGGCTCGCACAGCCTACGAGCAACTCGGACTGAGACGATTTACCTTTATATACCAGTTGTCTTCGAACCGCTCTGCTCTTGTTACTGTCCAATGGCCGTTGCTTCGATATTCCGCATCTCTCACTCCTACTCTCCCATTTCTATAAAATTTTCCAGAATGAAAATGATCTCGTATCTGTGATACCCGTGCGATGATTTCGCTGCCGCGCACGATCTCAATTACACAAACCTCGACAAAGCACTGACGTAATCTCGTACAACGGAAGAGAAAACACTCGGTATCTGGCGGTGCACGATGCCCGCGTAACATTAGTTGCAGTTGCGAGATTCTCTATCAGAACGTTAATAAAACTTTTTTTGGTTTATAATTTCATTTATTTTTTCATCTTTACGGATATTCCATGAATAGGCTTGAGAGGGTCGGTGCACTTGCGCACGGCGCTATACGGAAAAGTAAGATCGCGGTGCGAGACCCCAAGGTCGCCTAGGCGAGTAGCAACATTTTTCGTTTTTCTCAACGAACGTCTTCGACTGAACTGGATTTTACTTTACTCGAATTATATTTGACATTGCATGGTAAGGTCACGGTTGAGACTCGCTTCATTTACCAGAAAACTGATACAGTTTTCCGTTGAACATAAGTGGTCCAATGATGACGATCCTCCACTACAAAGTACATCACAACGTCACAAATACGCATAGAAGGTAAATTACAGAAATTAGTCCAATCGATGCTTCTCATTACATTTCTTTATTAAAGTTTTAACAAAGAATAAAAATACTGTAAAATAAACGTTTGCGCGAATGGGGGTCTCGGACCTGCCGTAGTTCTTTTTTTTATGTGTTATTATTTTTGTTTACGTGCCTGCATGTGTGTATGTGTATGCTTGTCGACTAGGGTCATGTATCGGATACCTTGAAGTTCATATGCCGGTAACGCTTCTAATCCAGGGACGCAAGTTGGCGATGTTACTGTAGACGGTGGGATAATAGGGCGCAGCACATCCCATGCTCCAGGAGACGAGACCGTACAGAACACCGTTCGCGCTCAGAGGTCCACCGGCATCGCCGTGGCACGGGCCTTTTCCACCCCTGGCAACTTCGGTGCAAATCATTCTCGGCGTTACCTCGGTGAGGAAAGAGTAAGTGTCAGCGCAAACTTTGCGGTTGATGATCGGAACAGAAACTTGCCGCAATTGTCTTGAATTTGCTCCTCCTAACTGTGTTTTTTTTTGAGCAAATAAGAAATTATATAGTATATTCTTGACCTAATCGGAAGCCATAAATCAATATCGTGTGTACTTACCGTGAGAGCACCCCAACCGGTTACGTTCGCAATATTATTGGTGGCAAGTTCGAATGAGGCCAATCTTATAGGTTTTATCAAAGCGTTAAGTTGAATGGTCTCGTTTATCTGAAACGCATGTCACAGATCTATAATTCCGTACGATCAATCCTTACTGCATGCGATTCATCGTTCGAAGAAAAAGTCGGAAAATGGCTTGCTGACTTGCACAGATAATGAATTAATCGATTCTCAGTTATTGCAGCCACAGTTAGGAGGCTGCAATAACCGAGAACGAATAAACTGATAACTGAAAATTCAATTGGGTAGAAATGATTGAAAATGTACTAATAAATTTGAGATGAATTAGATCATTTGTGCGAATAACTAAAACTTCATAATTAATTGATAACTAACCTTTCAGAATTAACTGATAACTAAAACTTCGGTTAGGTAGAAATGATTTAAAATGTGCATATCAATTTCGGATGAATTGAGAGATGTGTCGGTCTTTAATGTGAATAACTAAACTTACCTCCAAGAGAGCGATATCGTAATCGATTGTGTAAGCGCTGAATTGTGGGTGTCTCACGATTCTCTTGACACCGTATCTTTTACCACCGTATATATCGGTACTTCCAACACTGACCGTGTACGTCGACGTGTACGAATAGATGCAGCTGGCAGTGGTGACGACCCATGAGGCGTTGATTATCGATCCTCCGCATTGATGTTCCCCGTTCCCTTGTACCGACACCTGATGAGGATGCGCAGCGATCGTCGTAGGGACACCACCGACGATTCGATGATCGGGCATCGGTGGCATCACCACGAATCCTTTGGGAATTAACGTTGATTCGTTAAATAATGTATAAAAGGAAGTAATATATATAGTAGTGAATATGCAGATAAGGAGAGGCGCCTTCAATCGTACACCATTCGATTGTAGACTCGTCCATTATTGTGGAAATAAATCGTACACCACAAAACAAATTTATTACAGTGCTTTGTTACCGACTGCTAAATTTCACGTACTCTTATGCATGAAAACGCTCCGAATTTTTATCTCCGAATCTTATAGAAAACACTCACCCAAACTCCACCCACATAGGGCAGCTAGAATCAAGAAGCGCAGCATATCGCAATGTATTTTGCACGCGAAGGGTTGTCAGATCTGCCGCCGAGACGATTCGCCTTTATATACCGGTCGTCTTCGAACCCCTCCGTCCTCGCAACTGTTCACTCGTCGTCGCCACGATTTCCGCATCTCTTTCTCCTTCTCACCCGTCCGTAGAACCTTTTCCTGAATAAAAATTATCTTGTGTATGTGACACTTGTCCGACGTTTCGCTACTGCACACTATCTCCATTACACAAACATTGGCAAAGTATTTGTGCAATCTCGTAGAAAGGAAGCGAAAACTGTCGGTATCTACCGATGCACGTTATCCGCGTGAGATAAGTCGCGGTTGGGAGACTCTGTATCGTGACGATAATAAAACTTTTTTTAGTTTGAAATCATTATTATTATTTTGTTTACGGATACTCCGATTGATATCGATGGAGCTCGGTTTCTCGAGAATTCTGTTGATGCAAGCGAATCGAGATATAATTTTCTGCACTGCTATAATCTTCTATACGTGATAAAGTC
The DNA here is from genome assembly GCA_963575735.1 of Amblyjoppa fuscipennis. Taxonomy (NCBI): domain Eukaryota; kingdom Metazoa; phylum Arthropoda; class Insecta; order Hymenoptera; family Ichneumonidae; genus Amblyjoppa; species Amblyjoppa fuscipennis. The sequence continues at coordinate 20,342,506 of OY754488.1, forward strand.
GTGTTTGAGACTGTTTTCATTCAACAGAAAATTGATAAAGTGGCCGAGATGCATCAAAATTTTTTTTTAACTGCAATCACGCACGATGTCATCGTGGCGTTGAAAAATCGTCGATTACGAGCTTTCAGTAACGAGGATGAAAGCATTCTCGTTACTTTCAACAGCAACAATTTTCAACTATAGAGTGCGTAAATGTTACTGCGTAATACTACCCATGAAGAAAGTTGATAACAATTTTGTATATTGACTGGGCACGGGATAGGGAGGGGGAAGCGATTTCTCATTCGTTTAAAGCTAAAATTATGTAGCGATCATCATGCAAGTCTGCACCGCAAAACTTGCACATCCTCGCATCTCTGACGCTTTTCAGAATATGGATTCATGGAAATTGATCCGGCCAGCTGTCGTAGCGTCACATATCCCACTCGTAGAGACACAAGACTACAAGCAAAGTACACCGAAGGAAAAACAGTATGCAACCAGTATGCGGGAGGAAATGTTCACTTTTCCTCCCGCTAAATTACTTTTCCTATCGCTCGTCAGGACTCCAATTTCCATCTCCATTGTAGGCATAGAAATATCGCCACTTTTCAACATAGTCGGGAAAAAAAAGCGTATGCCACTCGAGAGGAAGTACCTTTTCACTTCCTTTGAATTTCTGCCATCGCTTCGCTCGGGCATCAAACTTCTCACTCAGTGAAGAGACACACTTTCCTTCCTTGTAGAGTAATATACTATTTTCGGGCATAAAATCGAGCGCCTTAACGCCGCATTGTGCTTTAGGCCAAAAAGGCCAGTAGATTCGTATTCAGCGGCAAAAATACTTCGGAATAAGGTGCAGGTAACATTAAAAAAAAAAAAATGCAGTCAAAAAATGCCAAAGATACCCCTTTCGATCCATTTTTCGCGTTTTTCAACGTCCTGAAACGGTCCGATAAAATGATTCCAAAACTTCGAACAAGGCCGTATCTTGTGTATTTTTTCCCGTAGAATACGACGAGCACCTCGGATTTTCCCTAGCTCAGTTGGGAGCCGAGATATCGATCTTTGAAAATCACGAAAATCGACGTTTTTTCAAAAGTGGCTCATAAGCTGAACAATCATTGTTCAATTGATTTTTTTCAAGGCTGTATTTGATGTATTTTTTCCCGCTAATCACGAATATAATATTTATTTTACCACCCACCTAATATTTTCCATTTCAATGTCAAAAATACGATTTTTGGCACCTGCCATACGGTCGATTTTTTAAAGATTTTTATTCCATCGAGAGGTGTTTGTAATCTCTCTCATTCCTCTCTCGAACTTAAGTGACGTCGGACATAACGAAAGTACTACCTTAAGTGGTCTAAACATGACGATTCTCCCCTACAATGTACGTCACGATGTCATGACTGTGACTGGTCGGTAAACGACAGAAATTCGTTCAATCGATGTTTCATATTATTTTTCTTTATTAAAGTACTAACAAAGAATAAAAATGCTGCAAAACTAACGTTTGTGCGAGTGGAGGTCTCGGACCTATCGTAGTCTGCCTTTTTATTTATTTTTTTGGCTTTTTTAACGTGCGTGCATGTGTCTATGTGTATGGTTGTCGATCAGGCTCACGTGTCGGATATCTTAAAATTTATATGCCTGTGATATTTCTAATCCAGGGACGTAAGTTCGCCACGTTACTGTAGACGCCGGGATAGCCCGGTCTAGCGCATCCAGAGCCCCAGGAGACGATACCGTACAGAACGCCGTTCGCGCTCAGAGGTCCACCGCCGTCCCCTTGACACGAGTCTTTTCCACCGGTTTGAAGTCCGGCGCAAATCATTCTCGGCGTTATCTTACCGTGAACGTTCTGGCAAGTTTGACGGTCGATGATCGGAACAGAAATTTGCAGCAATTGCGTTGAACCTATTATTGAACCTCCTTGCTGTTTTTTTTTCGAGTAAACGAAAATTATACGATTTTTCTTGAGCTAATCGATTCCATGAATCAATGTAAAGCGATAATGTCTTACCGTAACAGCACCCCAACCGGTTACATTCACGATACTATTCGCAGCAATTTCGAGTGTGGCCAATGGGATAGGTTTTGTCGAAACGCTCAATGCAATAGGACCGCTTATCTGAAACGCATTGTCACCGAATTATAATACCGTGCGATGAATCGTTGCCCAGAGCATGTGATTTATCGGTTAACGGAATGGTCGACGAATTTCTCGTCAACTCAGGCAGATAATGAATTAACAAACGAGGCCTCGATAACTGAGAACAAATGAACTGATAACTGAAACTTCAATTGGGTAGAAAACGTTGAAAATGTTGTGAATAAATTCGGGACTAATTGAGAGATGCGTCGATGATTTATGCGACTGTCTGGAGTGGACTGGACTTACCTCCAAGAGACCGATATTGTAGTCGAAGGTATAAGAGTTGTATTCTGGGTGCCTCACGACTCTCCTGACACTGTACTTTATACCAAAGTTTACATCGGCATTTCCAACACTGACCGTGTACGCCGATGCGGTCGAGCTGATGCAGCTGGCCGAGGTGACGACCCATGAGTAGCCGATTATCGACCCTCCGCAGTAATGGTACCCGTTAAGTTGTACCGACACCTGATGGGGATGCGCAGCGATCGCCGCATAAACACCACCAACGATTCGAGGCTCGGGCATCGGCGGCATCGCCACCAATGCTTTGGGAATCAACGTCGATTCGTTAAACAATGTAGAACAGAAAATTATATAAATATTATATTATGTATTATATACAACAGTCGGGTGCCGTTATCCGACTCGCAACACCGCTCTGCTGGTCGAACAAAACGGCGCAGACGGTATCGAAAAGTGTAATTCATTTTTATAATGATAGTAATTTTTTCGAGAAAAATACAAATTCGAGCTGGACCCGAAAGGTAATGTTGAATTCGACTCGTTTTTACTTTCTTTTTATCAAATAAAAATTAACACCTTTGAGAGAAATGCATTGGAAAATTGCATCTAGGGTAGAAATGGTGAATGTGTTTCCGTTACTGGTGACAGTATTGCACATTAACTTAATATTAAATGGTAAAAATGATTGAAAAAAAGATAAAACACAAAAAACATTTGCCTGTCCCTCAACTCGGCCTCCGTCGGTATAAAAAACTGTAATAAATCTTTTTCGCGGGTACTGCAGTATAGTCAGATGAAAAGTCTTATCGAATGCTGACATGATATGCGCTCTCGATGAAACTTCTCATTTGATCGTACATGCTACCAAGCGCAAAAAAAGTTGATTACAGTTTTTTGTTACTGTCTGCGTTATTTCACATAATTTTATGCATGAAAACTTAGAAAATTCTTGCCCGGATTCTGTAGATAACACTCACCCGAACTCCAACCGCAGAGAGCAGCGAGGATCACGAAGCGCAGCATGTCGCAATATATTGTGCATGTAGGGTTGTCAGATCGCCCAAAGCTACGATTCGTCTTTATATACCGGTCGTTTTCGAACCCCTCTGGCCTCGTTACTGTCCACTCATCGTCGCTTCGATATCCCGCATCTCTGACTTCTCCTCCTCGTTGCTATAACCTTTTTTACAATAAATAAATAAAAATAATCGCGCGTCAGTGACACATGTGCAAAGATTTCGCTACCGCACACGATCCCAATTACACATACTTCGACAAAGCACCTGCGAAATCTCGTACAAAGAAACGATTTCTCGGTATCTGGGCTGTGCACGGTGTCCGTGTGAGATAAGTTGCAGTTGTGAGATTCTGTATCGCGACGATAATAAAAGATTATTTCGTTTTTATTTTTACGGATATTCCATAAATAGGTTTTCCTAACACATGCATGTGAAATCTCGCTTTCCGTTGCTGTGAAGTGTGCGCTGAAAGGCACTTTGTCACATCGCGTGCGGGAAAAATACTGCGCATGCGTACAAACGCAATCTGGTATTTTTTCCCGCTCCAGTGTGGAAAAGTGCCTTTCTACGCACACTTCCCAAAAACGAAAAACTCGATTTTCGTGAATTTGTTAGAAAAAATTATGTGGATGACATGGGCGTAGAAAAGAGAGTTCGTGTGAATGCCGCACTCGCCTTCGGCTCGTGCGGCATTTTCACGCTCGTCAAGAACTCCCTTTCTACGTCCTTGTCATACAAATAACTATTTAGGGCGTCGGTGCTCCAGCTCGTGGTGCAGTAAGGGGAAAGTAAGAAATTCGCGGAGCGAGACCATGAAGGTTGCTGAGGCCAACAATTTTCGGTTCACTCGTTTCTCTGAAGGAACGTTTTCTACTGAGCTTGATTTTTTCTTCACTCGATTTTTTTTTTAACGTTGCAGACTAATAAATAAATATAACATTTTTCCAGGAACTCGTGTCCTGATGAGAGCCGAAGGGGAAATGTTATTAGGCGTCAAATAATGGAAATAAAAGTTTTTTTTTGGCTGTTTCTTTTTTCAGCATAAACATTTTTTCTGCGAATTTTTTATAAAGTTTTTTGTTTTTAATTCAGCGATCGATAACGCATACCACGATCCCTCAGCATCACTTTTACAAGGTTTATCAATGTAGTTTTGAGACAAATTGGATATCGGTCATCCTCGAATTGATGGTTCGCGTATTCGCGTAACTTTTTTATGGAAAACGATTTTAAAAAATCGTATCGTTTTAAATATGGACTTTGGTTCGTAAATTTACGTAGTATTATAAGAAATTTACTATCAATATTCTATACGTTTCATAATAAATGTATTAAAAAATGTGCATCAATTTCTATGCAGTCCAAACGATATAGTATCTATGTGATAGTATAATTTTGTATAAAGATTACTCACTCAACTATAATGGCTAAAAACGGATTCGAATAAAATTTTATCGGAAAATAATAATAGAGTTATTATATAACCATATGGTTTTTTATCGAAGCTATCGTTTTAAATATGGACTTTGGTTCGTAAATTTACGTAGTATTATAAGAAATTTACGATCAATATTCTATACGTTTCATAATAAATGTATTAAAAAATGTGCATCAATTTCTATGCAGTCCAAACGATATAGTATCTATGTGATAGTATAATTTTGTATAAAGATTACTCACTCAACTATAATGGCTAAAAACAGATCCGAATAAAATTTTATCGGAAAATAATAATAGAATTATTATATAACCATATGGTTTTTTTTATCGAAGCTGTCGTTTTAAATATGGACTTTGGTTCGTGAATTTACGGAGTGAGCTATCTTAATCGGCTCATGCGGTTAAAATTCTATACGTTTTTATAATAACCCTGGTGAACATTTTTCTATAACTTCCTACGCCGAAACTACGCTGTATCTACAACATTGTACGTCAAAATTGTCGAAAAAATTACGCCAAAACTACAACTTACTACGCAAAACATCGTCACAGTTACAACTTATAATGCTAAGCGACACCGAAGCTACAACTATCTATGAGAAAGTGCGAGAATTGGAACATGTTTGTAGATAGTTGTACAGTATCATAATAAGTTGTAAATTAACAGCAACACGCTAATCGCGGGAACTCGCAGATTTTTGTAGTCAATTGTAGTTATTTGTAGTAACAACTACAATTTTCTACGGCAAACTATTGCTTAATGGGATAAAAGAATGCGGAAAAACTACAACTTTTCGCAAAAATTGACAACTACCTACAAATATGTTCCAAATCTCGGATTTCTTTGTAGATAGTTGTAGATCGTCAGTATTTTATGGTTTTGGATGTGTGGTAGATTTTTGTAATCAATTGTAATTACCTGTAGTAAAGTTACAACTTTCTACAGAAAACTAATCCTTACTAGAATTGAAAGAATTGGCACAAATTATAACTTTTTACAAAAATAGACAACTGCTTACAAACATGGTCCAAATCTCGCATTTTTTTGTAGATAGTTGTAGATCGTCAGCATTCTGTGGTTCTGGGTAGGTAGTAGATCTTTGTAATCAATTGTATTTTTTCGTAGTAAAACTACAACTTTCTACAGAAAACTATAGCTTACCAGGATCGACAAGATGTGGACAAACTACAACTTTTTATGGAAATTGGCAACTACCTACAAACATGTTCCAAATCTCGTCTTATTTTGTAGATAGTTGTAAATCGTCAGCATTTTATACAGAATGCTGACGATCTACAACTATCTATAAAAAATACGAAATTTAGGATATCCTTTTAGATAGTTCAAGTCAATTTTCATAAAAGTTCGTATATAATAGGTTGTGTGCCTATAGGTTGTCCATATCCTGTCGATCCCGATAAACTATAATTTTCTGTAGAAAGTTGTAGTTCTACTATAAAAAAATTACAATTTATTACTAAAATCTATTACAAATCCAGAACTATAGAATGCTGACGATCTATAACTACCACAAATAAATGTCAGATTTGAAATATGTTTACAGGAAGTTGTCAACTTTCGTAAAAAGTTATAATTTGCCCACATTTTTTCGATTCCATTAAGCTTTAGTTTTCCGTGAAAAATTGTAGTTACTACTACAATTAATTACAAAACCTACTATATTGTAATAACGATCCTCCCTACATCTTCCTTTTTTCGCTTTCACACGACCACCACACGATTGCCGCCTATCTCTTCTCACCCGCCGCCGCTGCTTATCGCACCACCGAGATAAGAACGAACCTCCACCCAGTTTAGTCAGTCAGTAAGTCACCGAATTTCTACACGTACACTCTGTACCTCTGCAGCTCTTATTTTTCCTAATAAACGTCTTGAGCAGTTTGTCACCGTGTATACCGAGTCTTTCCGTCCTACTACCGCGTTCTGTAGCCGAGTTGGCTGCTCGAAAGTTAAAATAATATAAAATTGCCATCCGCGACATCACAATATACTATGGCCAAGATATTTTCCCTTTCTGTTGAAGTCCGAAACTGTCGTTGAAAGTTATAGTTACTAATTAATAGTTGTACTTTTAATTAGTATACCCGTTCTTTAACTCTAACCCAACTGCTACAATAAGCTATAACCATCTACAATATGAAATAGTTAGTTGTAGTTTATCATAAAAAATTATAAATATGTATGACTAATTACTACTTTCAACGACACGAACGGAAAGCGAAAACGTGATGGCGTATTTTTTTGTATCGTTTCATAAACATAACAACTTTTGACAATAAAGTACGACTTTCTGTACCATTTATAAACTTGGGTCCAAAATAGAAACAAGTAAAGTATGATTACTTATAATTTGTAGTAGAAACTACAACTTTTTGCGAATCACAACGATATTTTATAACTCTGATGAACTGTCCGGAGAAGTAAAAATGTAATAGGACCTAGTTTTTTGTATCTCCTCATAGAAAGTAAGGGTTTCCACGCGAAATTACGATTTTCTACAACCACTATCTTCCAATGAAAAATATTCATTCGAATGCATGCATAGTTGTAATTCCGCGTAAAAAATACAACTTTTAACAAGTAACTATAACTTTCGAGAGCCAATTCGGACTTTAACCGAAAAGGTAAATATTTGGACCATAGTTTAACGTAATTTTTTGTTGAAATTAAAATGTTCTACGAATCACAACGATATTTTACAACTTCCCTGAACTCTCTGCGGAAGTAGAAATGTAGTATGACATAGTTTTTCGTATCTTCTCGTAAAAAGTACGGGTTTCTACGTGAAATTACAAGTTTCTACAACTACTAGTTGTACAACTAGTGGTAGTAGTAGTACAACTAGTAGGTGTAGAAAATCGTCATTTCATGTAGAAACTTGTACTTTCTACGAGGAGATACGAAGAACTATGTCCTATTACATTTCTACTTCCGCAGGCAGTTCACCGGAGTTGTAAAATATCATTGTGATTCGCAGAAAATTGTAATTTCGACAAAAAATTACGAGAAACTATGGTCCAGATATCTACTTTTTCGGTTAAAGTCCAAATCAGTTCTCGAAAGTTATAGTTACTTGTTAAAAGTTGTACTTTTTACGCGGAATTACAACTATGCATGCATTTCAATGAACATTTTCCATAGGAAGATGGTGGTTGTAGAAAATCGTAATTTCACATGGAAGCTCGCACTTTCTATGAGGAGATACGAAAAACTACGTCCTAGTACATTTTTACATTTTCGGACAGTTCATCGAAGTTGTAAAATATTGTTGTGATTCGTAAAAAGTTATAGTTTCTACTATAAATTACAAGTAATCATACTGTACTTATTTCCATTTTTGACCCCAGTCTGTAATGGTGTAGAAAGTCGTACTTTGTTGTAAAAAGTTGTTATTTCTATGAAACGTTACAAAAAAATACGGCATCACGTTTTCGCTGTTCATTCGTGTTGTTGAAAGTAGTAATTTATCATATATATTTATAATGTTAATGGAAAAATACAACTAACTATTTCGTATTGTAGATGGTTGTAGCTTATTGTAGGGATTTGTATAAATTTTCTACGCTAAAGTACAACTTTTTATAATTTGAGTGAGTCGTAGATTTTGGATACTTTATTATAGAAAGACATAATATTTTGTTGAGATGGCACAGTTTTTCGTAGTTTTTTTTCGCCAGGGAACTTGTCTATAGAATGGGTATGAGCTTTAATACAATTAGAACGATAAGGTGTCTATGCGATTGTATCGTTTCGTATAGCCCTCATTGCAAATGTAAATTAGTTTATGTTGTTTTATTAACGGTCACTGTACGGGAATATGCGCAAATTCTCAAGTAGACATTATAAAAATAATATGAAGTGAAAAAAGAACCCGTTCCCGAAACAGCGAATTCTTTCATTTGCTTCCGGTAACTGCCTTCAGCGGAGCCCGAACCTACGATCTACCGAACTACCTATCTACCCATCTACCCATCTACCCATCTACGCAAGATCTAATGTCGTGCACGCTATCCCTTACGCTATCCACGATATATGCATTGTCTTACCACTTTTCTCTATCAGTTTTAACTCTTTAAAGAATACATTTTGTTGAATAGAAATCAATTTATTTATCCCTTGATGCATGATTTTGTTATACGTCACCATCCGAATGTTTCGTCATCAACATTTCGACCCATTTCTATCGTTCGATATTCGTTCGTATATGATTGCGTTACTATCCGAATATTTTTGCGTTACTATCCGAATATTTTCGCATCACGTTTTCGTTCCGATTCTGTCGTTTTGTATCGGATAATGTATGTTTTCGTAACATATCGGTATCCGAAGGTTTCCGCCTCAGTATTTCGTTCCGTTTCTATCGTTCTTTATCCAATTATGTATTTTTTCGGTACATATAATTATTCAAATATTTCCGCATCAATATTTCTTTTCGCCTTCCGTGTTCTTTATCCGTTCCGGGAGGTTTTGCTTTCATACAAATATATATTTCGTTATGAAAACGTATAACTTATATTTTGCTGAAACCTTTAGAACGAAATAAGAAATAGGGTAAAAGTGGTGAATATGGACCACTAAAAAGTTTTGATCTATATCTCTTACTTGCAGAGGTCAAATTACATTCTCCTGGAACCGAAATGTCCCCGTGATCACACTTTGTAAGACCCAGTTATTGATACATTTTATGACATTTTTTTTTACCGATCTGACGCGGTGGTCCGTCTTACTCGCTTTTTTTTACAGAATTGGTAATATGGACCATAGCAATATGGACCAGGGTAATATGGACCACCTGTAATTGGCACGGTAATATGTGGTTACATTTTATTAAGATAGTACATGGGAAAGAAAGAATATTGGAAACGTTCCAAGGCTCCTGAGAACAAAATTCGCTTATTAATTGAATTTTTTTTCATTAACATTGATAACGGCATAGACATATAGACACTACAATCTACGCTTCTCCACACATCTTGCAGGCGTTCGGAAAGTCAGTGCATCCTTCGTGAAGCCACTCAAAATAATATATACACTCGATCCAGTCGTCGTGCCGAATAGACTTTCGTTTGGATCGTGCCATCTTCTTCTTAAACTGTCATCGAAAAATAGAAATCAGTACAAAGTTCCTTCACGTAGTGAAAAAAATACTAAAAACCGAAATTCTCTTACAGAATTTCATAAAATTACTCCGGTGACGATTCGCGTGGGGACCCGCAAAAAAAATATTTTCGGTGATTTTGCCGTACACATATTAATACATACTTAAAGTTACTCCATTAAATCTGATCAAATTTTTTTCTGATAGACTACGAGAATCTGCAGATTTTCACTTTTTACAGTAGTCTATTCTGTTAACCGTTCCCAAGATTTCACTGTTTGAATGAAAAGTAATGAAAACGAATAGATTGTCATAATTTATTTTTCTAATCCAAACAATTGGAAACGTAGTGAATCGGTTGGATGTACATGACCTGATTTTTAGAAATTTTTTGGAATTTTCTTTTATGGCTGCATTGGCATGGAATGCCTCATGTACTAACAATATGTGGAACGGCAATTAAAAATATAGCGCCGGATAACAGAACAATAAATCCTGAATATCCCCTTATTGTTTGGCCTCATGGTGGTGTAACCCCTGAAGTCAATACCATCGTTCTAACGAAACGGAGGGGTGGTCCATATTACCAAGCTAGGGGTGGTCCATTATAAAAAAAAATTGTTTTTATTGCCAGTAATTAACCATTTGGTTTAGCGGGAATGGGCTTTGCTGTTCCATAATTAAGAGTGTCCTCTACATGATAAGATCCATAGGAATGCCGAGAGCAGGTCCTTAAATGCGTGATTTCGTTCTCTTAAATGGTACATTTAATGTTAGTGCACATTCCGGGGTCGGGGAAATTCGTGGGATATTTTTCAATGCCATTGGGAGCAAGGTTTAACACCTAAATAACCTCACTGTTAGCACTACAAAGGAATGTGTAAAACGGTAGATTTTTAGGAGCCCATATACGTCTTTATACGCACTGGTTCATCTTACCGCGTCGGTCCATATTCGACACTTTTACCCTACGTATATCCGATGCGAATATTTTGGGTATTATGTGTTACACCGATCCCCTAAGGGTTACGGGCACCTACACTTTTTCCCTCCTCCTTCCTTATCCGTCGTCGCCAGTTCGATTCTTGGGCCCGGAGCTTCGTCGCGGCCCGTCAGGTGTCAGCAGGCCCGGACATACGGATATAGTCGTAGTTCAGACGTCCTATCTCCAGAGCTACGTCTCCGTCCGTTTTCCTTTCACCTACGGGACTTCAGTCTCGGGCATCGAACCCGTGACAGTTTCCACTCTTTCGGTTTCCCATACCGAGGCGCTGAACCTTTCCTCTGGACCTACTATTATAGTGGGTTCCGACCCACTTTTTCGCAGATAAAAACACCACAGAAAATTCTTGGTGCTTGCCGGGAATCGAACCTGGGCCTACTGCGTGTGAAGCGCGCACCGATCCACTCGGCCACGCTCACCCTTATCGAATGCGAATATGAAATATATATATATATATATATTGAATGCTAAGAATTAAATGAGTGGACCCCTTTACGGATTCTAGAAACGACCTACATGAAATGATAATATAAGCTACATGAAACATCTTTTTGGATCAGTTTATCCTGATAGATTCTGATAGCTCCTATCATTAAGAAATATTCGATCTATAATTATACATTTTCTATCGTCATGATTTGATTGGAAATTGAAAGAAGAACCGATAAGGGTTCCTCGATTGCGAACGATTAATTTTATAACATATGTTAACGATTCCCACACGGAAATTTATATATTTAATTTATATGTGAAATATATATGAATATATTTGGAATGTGTTCACATATATTTAACATTCATCTCGATTTTTGTATATATGCGTTGATATATTTTGTATATACATTAAATATATGCAAAATACATACGTATTTGTATGCGACGACAACACATACAAGTTACATATGATATATATTCAGCATACATGTTAAGTATATTTCTCGTATATGTTAGATATATGTTAACATTTATACGAAATATGCAGGGTGTCCCATTTTAATCTTTCACCTGATTTTTCTCGAAAAATACTGCTCCAATCAAAAATTGTGTATAATGAAACTTTTAGGGTTCGAAGGGGGACGTTCAAAAAATTTTTTTTTGTATCATAATTCAAAATGGCGGCGTTAAGATGGCCGACATGTTTTTTTTAAATGGAAACATGACATTTCTTTGTCACTAAAAAATGTGTTTGATCAAAACTAACAACTTTCGTAGGAACTTTTTTTTGATTAAGTCAATAATTTTTGGAGTAGAACACCATTTTTGACCATTTTAGCGTTATGCAGGATGTACCACGAGGAGGTAAAGTCTTTAACATCCGAAGTGTGTGTGCCTGTGTGTCTGTGTGTCTGTGTGTCTGTGTGTCTGTTTTTTTTTTTTTTTTTTTTTTTTTTTTGCGTTCGAGGGGGGAAATGCATTATGCACCATAGGGAAGTTTTTGTTAACTTCCCCGTGTGTCGGACTCGCACCGACTAAAACCCTAACCTCTCATCTTTGGTCGTTTCGTTCTCCCGCGGGACCACCGCTAGGTATTACTTCGCGGGAGAGACCATGGCCGCAGCTCTTCATCCGTATCACCAACTGGCCTTACCTCCTCCGTCCTACAATCAGCAGCTCAGGAGCCCGTGCGATTTTCTGGTTCTTCTGGTACAATGGTCTTATTTCTTCCGCGTTCAGCGACGCGTAACTCCTTCATGACCTCAGTAGCGAAACCGCTAATTGCATCCCACGCTGAGGTTGACATTACCATGAGCTCCACCATGTTGTCTGGAGTTAAGCGTGCGTTCAGAAACTCGTCTAGGACTTCTCGGCGCTCACTAAAACGCGGACAGTTAAAGAATGCATGTTCCGCATTCTCGTTAACTCCTTTGCAGGCCGGACACTCCGGTGAATCTTCATAGTTAAATTTATGCAGATACTCCCGGAAACATCCATGACCTGAGAGCACCTGGGTAAGATAGTAGTTGAGTTCCCCGTGTTGGCGGTTCACCCAAGTCTCTACTCGCGGTATTAATCTGTAGGTCCATCGACCTTTGGTGGAAATGTCCCAGCTTCCCTGCCATCGGTGTAGACTTTCACTTCGAGCTGCTCGTTTTGCCTCCTCAGTGCCGGGTGCTGGAGTCGCTCTTCGCTGGTAGAGAGTTTTCCGTTCTTCCGCCAGCACTTCGATGGGCAGCATTCCCGCTATGACATTGATTGCATCCTCAGAGACTGTGCGAAAAGCACAGGCTACCCTCAAGGCGCTGACACGGCAGACCGCAGCTGCCATTCTCCTGTACTCCTTGGTTTTCAATGCGTCGGCCCATATAGCGATGCCATAGGTGAGCACTGAAGTCGTTACCGATGATAGTAGCATTCTTCGTTTCTGCCTGGGGCCTCCGACGTTTGGCATAAGCCGCGCAAGTGTGGTCACCACTCCAGAAGCCTTTTTGCTCAGTTGGCTAATTTGCTCCTTGAAGCTCAGCTTCGCATCAATTATTACTCCCAGGTACCGAAGGGACGGCTGTGAGGTCATTTCGTAATTTCCGACTGTGATCGTGATGGCTTCCACCACTTTTCTGCTCGTCACTAGCACTGCCTCAGTCTTGTGTTCAGCAAGCTGTAGGCCGACTGACCGTAGCCATTCTCGGATCTTCGAAAACGATTGTTCGAACAACATTCTGATTACCTCCAGGAGTTTCCCTGTGGTTACCAGCGCTAGGTCATCGGCAAACCCGACGAGTTTTACACCTTTCGGTAGTTCCATGTTCAACAGCGCGTTGTACAGGATGATCCACAGGAGAGGCCCAAGAACCGAGCCTTGAGGGACTCCACCGGTAACCCTGTATTGTCGTGGTCCTTCTGCAGTGTCATATGCGAGGTACCGTTCACTAAAATAGTTTATCACTATTTTTCGAAGGTACCGTGGCACGTTCATCCGCTCCATGGCCTCCAAGATGCAGTCCCATCTTGCAGAGTTGAATGCATTCTTGATGTCAAGTGTGACAATCAGGCAGTACTCCTTTGACCCTCTGATATATCTTTTCCCCGAGATTGCGTCTCTGGCTGTATTCACCACCAGGTTAATAGCATCCAAGGTTGATCGTGACTTCCTGAAGCCGTATTGGTTGTCCGCTAGGGACCCCTCCACGGCTTTTTCAATCCTGTTATGGACTATGCGCTCAAGGATCTTTCCTGCGGTGTCTATCATGCACAGAGGACGGTACGATGACGGCTCCTCAGGTGGTTTTTTCCCCTTGGGAAGGAGGACGAGTCTCTGCCATTTCCACTTTTCTGGGAAGGTGCCCTCTTTCAAGCATGCATTATACATTCTGAGGAACATCTCCGGCGCTGTTTTGATGGCCGTCTTCAGTGCTACATTGGGGATTCCATCCAAACCTGGAGCTTTGGTGTTACCCACTTTGGCGCATGCTTGTAGCAACTCGTCTTTCGTGACACTCGGTATGTCTTCCTCTTCTTCGTGGACAGTCTGGTAATTCAGCTCAGGTTGTTCAGGGAATAGATGGCTGACAATCTTCTCCAATAGCTGCGGGCAAGATGGTGATGCCATTGGTAGGCTTTTCAGTCTGGTCATGACCGTCTTATAAGGTCGGCCCCAGGGGTCACTGTCCACCTCGTTGAGCAGTTCACGCCAGCTATCAGCTTTGCTTTTCTTTATGGCTCTGTTAAGTCTCAGCCGGGCTTCTTTGTGCACGGATTCCAAGGCATCGAAGTTGTCTTTCCTCCGAGCACGCTGCGCCAGTCTTCGGGCACGGTGGCACTTCTTTCGGAGAGACGCAATATGTTCGCTCCACCAGTGCACTTCCTGCCATTTGTTGGCAGATCCCTTTCGTGGCATTGTGACATCACATGCATCCGTGACTCGCTGCATAATTTTCTCGGCTTTTGCAGTAGCACTATCCTCAGTCGGGTCGGTGGTGTCCAGCGCCTCGCGAAAGAGATCTGCATCAAAGCTTCCCACCTTCCAGCCAAGCGCGTTCGTCCTCGGCGGTGGCCTTTTTCGTCTCCGGTCGCTGTGTATTTCCCACATTATCGCCTGATGGTCACTATGCGTGTATATTTCAGTTACTTGCCACCTGTTTCCATCTCTAGCAAGACTGCTACTGACAAATGTGAGGTCTACTACGGAGGTTGCCTCACCTTTTACGAAAGTGGGTTTCTCCCCAGTGTTCAACAGAACCACATCCAGAAGGGACATGGCCTCGAGCAAAGCTTGGCCCTTCGTGTTCGTCCTGTTACTGCCCCATTCGGTCGCCCAGGCATTAAAATCCCCAGCAATGGCCACGGGGTTATTCTCGCTGGCCTCTTTAACCAGTCTGTCGAGAAAGTTTTTGAACTCGTCGATCGACAGACTGGGTGGGGCATAGCAACTGTAGAAGTGGACACCCTTAATTCTGGCTTTTACGAATCCCTTATTGTCTCCCTTCACCGCTTCCTGAAAAGGCCACCCGATACAGGACCATATAGCGGCCTTGCCGGTCGCGTCCGTTTCCCAGAGTTGTGTTGCCGGGTGATGGTACGGTTCTGATATCATCGCTATGTCAGGCTTTACTTCGCGTACGGTCTGTGTTAGCAAATCGTGCGCAGCCTCACAATGGTTGAGGTTCAATTGGAGGACCTTCATACTCGTCTTCTGGCTTGCCTCTGGATTGCTTGCCCGTAAGCTGGGCATCGGCTACTGCCAGCAATGTGGGCTGCCGATTCCTTACTGCTGCCTTTCTCGACGCACAGGACGCAATGGGCTTCTGCCTTACACTTGTCGATCTTATGGCCGTCTTTGCCACACTTCATACAGCATTGTGATCTGTCGACGGTACTCTCACAGTTCCGTGCCAGATGGCCGAAGTTCCAGCACTTGAAGCATTTTGTGGGTCTAAACACCGAACGGATTCGGCACACGACCCATCCTATACGGATTTTCCCTTTCTCACTGATCTTCTTAGCCGTAGCTGCTGGAAGTCTGACAAGTGCCGTCAAGGTGCCTCCATACGCTTTGCGAAGCGATCGGACCGCCTCTAAGGTGATACCGTCCGTAGCAAAATCGCGCTGCAGCGCTTCTAGGACCTCCTCTTTAGTTGTGGTCTCATCTAAGTCCTTGATCTCGAGATCCTCTTCCTGAATTTTGCTCTTGACGTTTGCGTTTTCTCCGAGGACTTTCGCGACTGCGGTTTGAAACTCAGCGACTCTCCCCGCGTGTTCCTTAGAGAGGACCATGAGCAGTTCTCCTGCTTTCGTCATTCGCATCTTCTCCATGCAACTTCCCACCTCTTTGAGCTCGGCACTTTTCTTCACCCTGCTGAGGATCTCGGCGAAGGTCACCTCTCCCTTTTTCTCGACTACTAGAGCACTTGGGAGTGTCGGTACCTTTAGCTGTTTGCGAGGCTTCCTCCGCTGCACGTGCTGCCAGTCCGCACTCTCCCGAGCAGGCTTCGTCCGTTCGCTGGTAGAAGGCAAAGCATCCGGCTGATCTTTCTTCTTCTTGGCGTCCTTCACCTCGGGCGACGGTGGCGTACGCTTCATCTTTCTGCTCGCCTTAGCTATTCTCCTCGCCTTCGCTATTCGCCTGGCCTTCGGCGTAGTGTACTCCTCTTCCTCTTCTGACACGTCGCCTGCGGTCATTTCCCCCATTTCCATCGGTGAGGTATGGGCGTCCCTTGATGTTTTCTCCCTTCCTGCGTTAGCTTGGCCAGCGACGTCCGTTTCAGCTTCTATTTCATCATCTAAGGCCAGGATCCCATTCGCGGTGCTCGTTATTCTCGCGACCTTAGTCTTGATCTCTTTGTGGATGT
Source organism: Amblyjoppa fuscipennis (assembly GCA_963575735.1). NCBI lineage: Eukaryota > Metazoa > Arthropoda > Insecta > Hymenoptera > Ichneumonidae > Amblyjoppa > Amblyjoppa fuscipennis. The sequence goes on from OY754488.1 coordinate 20,359,260, forward strand.
TAATCTTCCCCTCCATAAACTTATTCAGTTCATCGAGCAGCTTGATGAGGTGCCCCATCTTCTGTTTCCTCGACTCTGTGGCACTCTTGGCTCTGGGTAGTTCACTTGGCACATTGTACGCCATGGAGGCCAAGTGGTCCACCTCCATGGTATTGCGGTCGCTAGATGACGACGTCTCGGGGCCCGCGCTCACACCCCTGAAAGACGCCGGTACTGGGGGTCCGGACCCCTGCACCGTAATCGTTTTTCCCGTGGTCGTAACTACCATGGTTGATTTTTTTTCGGGGTTTCTTCCCCTAGGTTTGTTATAGGGGTGACCTTCCCCTACGCACCACCTTTGGTCCGCGGGGGCTATTTTATTTTGCCCCAGTCCGCCAGCCGCTTCCACAGGGTCGAAGCTTCCGGTGAGGACCTCCCCTATCCGCCACCCGGGGACGCGCTCCAGTCGGAGTTGGGTCTCTCCGCGGAGGAGGCGTCCTGGAAAGGACATCTCCCCCCTGGAGTGTCTGTGTGTCTGTGTGTCTGTGTGTCTGTGTGTCTGTGTGTCTGTGTGTCTGTGTGTCTGTGTGTCTGTGTGTCTGTGTGTCTGTGTGTCTGTGTGTCTGTGTGTCTGTGTGTCTGTGTGTCTGTGTGTCTGTGTGTCTGTGTGTCTGTGTGTCTGTGTGTCTGTGTGTCTGTGTGTCTGTGTGTCTGTGTGTCTGTGTGTCTGTGTGTCTGTGTGTCTGTGTGTCTGTGTGTCTGTGTGTCTGTGTGTCTGTGTGTCTGTGTGTCTGTGTGTCTGTGTGTCTGTGTGTCTGTGTGTCTGTGTGTCTGTGTGTCTGTGTGTCTGTGTGTCTGTGTGTCTGTGTGTCTGTGTGTCTGTGTGTCTGTGTGTCTGTGTGTCTGTGTGTCTGTGTGTCTGTGTGTCTGTGTGTCTGTGTGTCTGTGTGTCTGTGTGTCTGTGTGTCTGTGTGTCTGTGTGTCTGTGTGACTGTGTGTCTGTGTGTCTGTGTGTCTGTGTGTCTGTGTGTCTGTGTGTCTGTGTGTCTGTGTGTCTGTGTGTCTGTGTGTCTGTGTGTCTGTGTGTCTGTGTGTCTGTGTGTCTGTGTGTCTTTTTTTTTTTTTTTTTTTTTTTTTTTTTTTTTTTTTTTTTTTTTTAAGGGGGGGGAAATGCGTTACGCACCGTAGGTGTTATGTGGCGCGCACCCGTGTGTCGGACTCTGCACTGTGTGCCCTACCGACTAAAACCCTTAACCCCTTATCGTCATTGGCCTATGTCATACCCCCGCGGAACCGCCGTCGAGCATTACTTCGCGGGGGTGGCCTCAGCCTTCCGGCTCTTCCACCGCTATAGGAAGTCTTCCACTTCATCCGTGTTCAGCGGGTAGTCATCGCTGTTGCGTTGGCTCTCGCTTTTCTTCTCTTATCTTCCTCTTTTCTCAGCTTCGTCATGATTGTTTTGGCGAAGCTGCTTACCGAGGCCCAGTTTTTCTCCGACTCCAACATCAGTTCTACTAATGTCCGGGGCTCTGGTTTTGCTCCAATTAGCTCCTCCAGTTCCTGCCGCTCCTCTTCGAAGCGTGGGCACCGAAAGAATACGTGCTCCGCATTCTCCGGAACGCCACATCCCGCCGGGCATTCCGGGGCGTCCTCGTGTTTAAACCTATGAAGGTAGGCCCTGAAGCATCCGTGGTTCGACAGCATCTGCGTCAGGTGGTAATCGACCTCCCCGTGTTTGCGATTCAGCCATCCCTCCACCTGTGGAATCAGGAGATGTGTCCATCTTCCTTTTCCAGACGCGTCCCACTTGTCTTGCCACCGTTGGAGGCTGTCCTGTCTCAGAATTCTCTTGAGCTTCCTCTGCTCTTCTGGAGTGGTGCCCCGCTGCTCATATAACTGCTTTCTTTCTACCGCCAGCACCTCTACGGGCATCATTCCCGCGATGACGCACACAGCATCATCAGACACTGTGCGGAAGGCGCAGGATACCCTTAGGGCACTGAGCCGATGGACTGCAGCGACTTTCCTCCGATATACCTCGATTTTCAGGACTTCGCCCCAAATGGCTATTCCGTATGTAAGTATGGATGTCACCACCGAGGCAAGGAGTTTCCTCCTGCCTTGCCGAGGGCCTCCGATGTTGGGCATGAGGCGCGCCAGCGCCGTTGCCACTTTTGCCGCTTTTGCAGTGGTGTATTCCACATGCTGTTTGAAGCTGAGTCTACAGTCTAGCATCAATCCCAGGTACCTGATGTACGACTGGGAGGTGATGGTACATCCTCCAACGTCGAGAGTCATCGTCACCAATTGCTTCCTGCTAGAGAAGAGCACAGCCTCGGTCTTGTGATCGGCCAGTTTTAGGCCGGCTGAACACATCCATCGCTGCACACCATCATACGCGTCAGCAAAGATACGACTACTTTCTTCTATGTGCTTCGTGACAATTTCGAGCCCCGCATCGTCCGCAAAAGCTATCATCTCTGCCCCTGGTGGCAGCTTCAACTTTAGCAGGTCGTCGTACATTATATTCCACAAGAGAGGACCCAGCACCGAGCCCTGGGGCACCCCCCCGGTAACTCGGTAGCTACGAGTACCTTCCTGTGTATCGTACATCAGTTGTCTATCAGTGAAGTAGCTCTTGATCATCTTTCTCAGATATTGCGGCGTCTCCAGCCTATCCAGTGCTTGGCAGACGGTGTCCCATCTGGCCGAGTTGAATGCATTCTTGACGTCTAGAGCTGCTAACATGCAGTACTTCTTGCCGCCGCGCTTCCATCGTGCCCCAGCTATTGCTTGTTTTGCCGTGCTGACTACGTGGTTGATTGCATCAATCGTCGACTTCCCTTTCCTGAAGCCGTACTGGTTGTCCTCAAGAGAAGGCCCAATGGCTGCTTCGATCCGGTTGTGGATAATCCGCTCTAGGATTTTCCCGGCTGTATCCAACATGCATAATGGGCGACATGACGACGGGTCGTCAGGTGGTTTATTACCCTTGGGCAAGAGAACAAGTCTCTGCTTCTTCCATCGCTCGGGGAACGTTCCCTCTGCGAGGCATGTATTGTACATGTCTAGGAACAGCTCCGGGGCTGCCTTGATTGCCGTCTTCAACGCGATATTGGGGATGTTATCCATACCCGGCGCCTTGGTGTTGCCTACCTTGGTGCAGGCTTGGAGTAGCTCTTGTCGAGTAACCGGTGGGATGACCTCATCCTCTTCTTGGTCTACTTGGTAGACGAAGGGCTTCTGTGTGGGAAAAAGCGTGTTCACGATCCTCTCCAGTTGGTCAGGGCATGTCGGTTGTTGTTGTGACTGGCCCTTGAGCTTAGTCATCACGACCTTATAGGGCTTCCCCCATGGATCATTTTCCACCTCCTCGATCAGAGCGGTCCAACACTGCCTTTTGCTACGCTTGATAGCTTTGGTCAATTTGGTTCGGGCCAGCTTGGATGCCACCTCCAGTGCGGCAAATGTTGGTTTATTCCTGGCTCGTTGTGCCAGCCTTCGCGCGCGGTTGCTTTTTGCACGGAGCTGTGCTATGGCGTCGCTCCACCAGTACACTGGCTTGTGCGGGTTTCCGTTCGTCCGACGAGGCATGACGGCGTCACATGCTGTTGCCACCTTTTTCATGACATCTTCAACCTTTTCCTCTGCTGTTGTTCCCTCAGCGCGGCCTTCCTCAATGCATGCACATAGTGCATTCGCATCAAATGAACTCACTTTCCAGCCAGTGAACTTTTTTTCTCTTCGTGCTCGGCTTTCACATCGTTGTTGCCTGGCGATGTTCCATCTGATAGCAAGATGGTCACTCAGAGTGCAGGATTCCATCACGCGCCAGCAGTTGTCGCTTCTTGCAAGGCCGCTGCTGACAAATGTCAAGTCGATCATTGAGCTCTTCTCGCCTCTGACGAACGTCGGCTGCTTTCCATCGTTGAGCAGTGTGAGGTTAAGCACGGAGAACGCTTCCAAGAGTGTTTGTCCTCTCTTCTTCGTCTCTCTGCTACCCCATTCCACAGCCCAGGCGTTGAAATCACCGGCAATGGCCACTGGGCAATGGTCTTTGGCGTCGATGACCAGTCGGTCCAGACTTTCTTCGAAGGCCTCTTGCGGCATGCTAGGTGGCATGTAGCAGCTGTACAAATGTACGCCATTGATTTTTGCTCTCACGAAGCAGTCCTCTGCGTTCCTCATAGTTTCTTGGAAGGGGTGTTTTCCGCAAGCCCAAATGGCAGCCAGGCCTGTTGCATCCACCTTCCACGAGGGTCCGTCCAAGTTCCTGTACTGGTCGGCAATGAGGACTACGTCTATCTTTTCCTCACGTACCGACTGTATTAGCAAATCTTGGGCTGCCTCGCAGTGGTTGAGGTTTATCTGGAGGATTTTTAGCGCCATTTTTGCAGTAGTACCTGATAAGCCTTCCTGTACACCGGGCACTTGTTGCTTCCCGTTGTATGATTTGTCTTCTCTCCGCCTTTCTCCTTGCAGAGAATGCAGCAGACCGCTGCGTTGCATCCATCGGCCTTGTGCCCATCCTCGCCACACTTCACACAGAGCTTGGATCTGTCCACTGGCGAGCTGCATTTTCTAGCGATATGGCCAAACTGCCAGCACCTGAAGCACTTTGTTGGTCTGACCACCTCCCGCACCCGACAGCCTGACCAGCCGATGCGTACCGTCCCCTTCTCCAGTAGCTTCCTCGCTGCTTCCATCGTCACTTTGAGTAGTGCTGTCCGTGTGCCGCTGTAGGTTTCCCTTACCGACACCACTGACTCCAGCTTGCCGCTGTCATCGAGCTCCTCTTGGACTGCCTCGTAGACTTCTTCCTTCGTCGTGGTTCCGTCTAGGCGTACAACTTCTAGCATCGCCGTCTGGGCTCTGGCACTAGTGGTGGCCTCATCGCCTAGCACGTTGTTGATGGCCGCGCTAAATTCTGCCATCTTCTCTTGGCCGGACTTATTCAGGACCAACAGGATGTCTCCTGCCAGTGTCTTGCGCACTCCCGCCACGCCTTGCCCTACTGCCTGGAGTGTTGGGGCTTTCTTCACCTTGGTCAGGATTTCGGCAAAGGATTTTCCGTCTTTCGGCTTCACGATCAGAGCATTTGGGCGTACTCGTCTGCTTCGCTGTCTCTGCTGCTGCTGCTGCTGCTGCTGCTGCTCCTGCTGCTGCTGCTGCCGCTGCTGCCGCTGCTGCCGCTGCTGCTGCTGCTGCTGCTGCTGCTGCTGCTGCTGCTGTTGCTGTTGCTGCTGCTGCTGCTGCTGCTGCTGCTGCTGCGGCGGCGCTCGTTTCATTGTCTTCTTTTTCTTCTTCTTCTTCGTCACCACTTCTTCCCAAGGTTCGTCTTGCTGCACGTGGGCGTCAGAGGGACCGTCCTTGTCCATCGCGGGCTCCTCACGGGGTCCACAAGGCGTTTCTACTCTCCTCCTGGCCTTTCTAGCCCTCTTCGCCTCTGCTTGGAGAGGTGATATCTCCTTCCTCTTTGGGCTTTCCGCGTTGTCTTTTCCGTTCCTCTGTAAGTATCGGACCGACTTGGGTTGCCCAAGCTCGGGCGAGGTCTGGGCTTCTGCACACTTCTTTCCTGCTGTTGCCGCCGAGGCGGTGAAGCCTGCATCCAGTCTCTCGAGCCTAGCGTAGGTGGTCTTCATGGTACTCATTTTCCTCTTAATATCCCCATGGACGTTATTCCTCGGAGTGATATACTCAATCATGGAGTTGATTTGCTGCCCAAGCTTTTCAAACTCCAGTCTCCATGACTTCGCGTGTTGCTCACTTGGTGCTGTATACACCGTCAGGACTGTTGGGGCCTTATGCTCCGCTCCCGTAGTGCTGCAGTCGCTGGTTGACGACGAAGGAGAGCCTGCTTGCTCACTCCCAGACGCCGGTTCCACGGTATCCCTCCTCTGCACCGTGTCCTCGTGAGTTTGGCTCCCCCCAAAATCCATGGAGCCAGCACCAACCACCGGGGCTAACACCCGATCGTAATTGGCGGCGAGATTTGCCTCGAAGGGCTTGCTCGCTTGGGGTAAATATCGTTTTGACTCACTTTCCATAGTTGGTTTATTTTCGGGGTACCTTCCCCTAGGTTTGTTGTGGAGGTGTCCTTCCCCTTCGCACCACCTTTGGTCCGCGGGGGCTATTTTATTTCGCCCCAGTCCGCCAGTAGCTCCAACAGGGTCGAAGCTTCCGGTGAGGACCTCCCCTATCCGCCACCCGGGGACGCGCTCCAGTCGGAGTTGGGTCTCTCCGCGGAGGAGACGTCCTAGGAAGAACATCTCCCCCCTGGAGTGTCTGTGTGTCTGTGTGTCTGTGTGTCTGTGTGTCTGTGTGTTGTGTGTCTGTGTGTCTGTGTGTCTGTGTGTCTGTGTGTCTGTGTGTCTGTGTGTCTGTGTGTCTGTGTGTCTGTGTGTGCGTATGCATGCTTTTACACTTGAGATGTTGAAGACTTTACCTCCTCGTGGTACATCCTGGATAAGGCTAAAATACTCAAAAATGGTGTTCTGCTCCAAAAATTATGTACTTGATAAAAAAATGTGCCTACAAAAGTTGTTAGTTTTGATCCGACAAATTGTTTAGTGACAAAGAAATGTTGTTTCCATTTTAAAGAAACATGTCGGCCATCTTAACGACGCCATTTTGAATTACGATACAAAAAAAAAATTTTTTAACGTTCCCCTTCGAACCCTAAAAATTTGATTATGGAGTTTGATTGAAGTATGCAAAGTTTGATAAAAGTTTGCGAAGTTTGATAGAAGTTTGATTGAAGTATGCAATGAATTGTAACGGGACAGGGGCCTACCCTGCCCGAAATCATCGTAAAGGCGATCGATCCGCGAGAAAATTTAACATCGGCTCGCGACGAGATCCGATAGCAAGGGAACGCGCGCGGCAAACGCGTGAGTGAGTAAGGAAGCTCCGCCCACTGGGAGAGCGAACTCAAATGAGCTCGCGAAATAAGAACGTTCCACCGTTGCAGCTAGAAATCAAATTCAAGTTAAGAGCAATTATCCGTTGCATCGACGTCACGAATAACGGGACTTCGCTCGGGTATATAAGCGCGAGCGATGGATCGAACAGCACCTAGTATACCAAATCCATTCCTCGGAATAGCATCTCGCACCCACCTACCTCTCCTGTGAAACGAACCCCAGACATCTCTGGCCTTCGTGACACTCCATGAGAAAGAAACCTGTGTCCCTGCGCGTTATAATTCGAACTCTACACAATATCGAGGCAGCCCAGCTCAATCGTATAGACAATCGAAATTCAATAAACGCGTAGCTTGAGCTAGCCCAGCTCCGCTGTCTACAGCCCATAGGCATCGAATTAACAGCTTTCTTTAGATTAATAGAAGCGAATTGAAATGTTCCGAGCGTAGCAGATATTTAACACCGATTAAATCGAGCACACGGACGAATTTGCAAAGCCTGTTTTGATTTACGCTTGTACTTTCTCGAGCACGTCTGCCGCCGGAGTGCAAGCGCCAAGTTTCAACATATTTAGCATCCTTGAGCAAGGCCAGCTCCATTTGCCGTACACCTTGGAAAGCAAATGAATACTGAGTAGAAAAAATCAAACGTAGCTTCAAAATAAATTTAACCTAATACATACTAATCTGAAACAAAAGCCGTATGGTCGAGGCGAATCGACGAAACAATTCGCGAGTCTCACGCGACGAGACTCCTAGTTAAGGACGTGACCTCGACGAGACAGCTGCCGCCGAGGCACGAGTTACCAGAGAAAACCCATAGACTGACAACCAACCACTCCGAAAATAGACCAGCCTCATTACACGCAAACCGAAACCCAAGATTCCTCTCCTACTTCTCACCCGGACGCTCGTGATGATATCGTGCCCGTCTCCGGACGTGATTGGCGAAGACCTCTGAAGCTTCCTCCTTTTCCAAAAATCAAATAGATTCACCAAGAGACACGAGACGCGACTTGATACGACTGCCCAGTGCATGATCCCGACAATCAGACGGACGGACAGAAAACCGAAAGACAGGCGATCGGAGTAACTCGGTTGAGAAGCCTCCGATAAAATTACATTGGCGCCCAACGTGGGGCAGTCGATTAAAAGTTGGCGTCAGGAAAAATCACGAAAGTAAAATAACACTTGCGCAATTTTCGATAGCTTATAAGTCTAAATTAAATCGCCCCGCAAAAATTGCGAAACAAAGAGACTATCGTAGACTCTTCAGATACAGAAATCAGATCTCGAAGCGTAGCATAGTAATCGTGAAGTATTATCGACGTAAACTCGGGATCAAAATCCACAAACGCGAAGGTATTAATCGAACGGGAATATCAGAGATAAGAATGGCTCCGCCAATAGATCCTTCTACGGGAACGGTAAATAAGGTACCGACGAGCTCATCAGCGAGCGCGCGGCCAACCGAAACCATAACAAAAACAACTCGAACGACGACGGATACAATGCCGACGACGGAAACAATACCTACAATAACGACAGCAATAGGTACGAACGCGTCGATGCCGACACCGACGACGCTGAGCGATTCAACGATAGCCTCGTGTATATCATCGTATACGATTCCGAGTCAAGCTCAACTCTTAGCGGAGGCAAGCGCGGCGGCATGGCCGAATATAAATGTACCGAACATGGCAACGCGTACCAGACGGGTAGACACGCTGACTCCGATTAATACGGGGGTCGCGCAGGCGAATTTGATGTCGTTGAGAGGCATTTTAGAGGAAATGGATACACAACGCCGATTAGAAAACGCCGCTATGGATAAGCGTATCGGGGGACTAGCGGACTCTTTTCGAAGAAGAGTAGATAACGTTAAGCAATATACGGATGAATCAATGAAAACAATTCAGCAGGAGATACGCAATCTCACCATGCCCGTGACAGGTGACCGGGGGCAAGCAAGCGGTGGGACAGGCGCGGGAGATGGAGAGAATCATGCCGCAAGACAAGAATCCACCGAGGAGCGTTTAACCCGTAATTACCAGAATGTCATCAACAGAAATTCAAACGAAGAAGGGCCACATGAGGCGACGTTCGACAGACAAGCGCATACCGAGACACAACAAGGACCGTGGTTCGAATCGACTCGTGAAAATACCCCTCGGGAACGGCAACAAAACCCGATCTTACCGACACACGAATCGACGATACGCGTTCCGAACGCGCCAAGCAACCTCGAACGGAATTACACCATCGATGCGAAGATCTGGGGAGCACCGAAGCTCGCGGTACCTACGTACAAGGGCTATGCGTCGGAGCGACCAATGTGTTTTTTACAAGCATTCAAACGATACTGCGAAACGTTGGGAAATCGGTACGGATTGAAAGCACTAATTGAACAGAGCCTTCTGCAATTGGCCAAGGAGTGGTGGACATTGATCGAACGCGAAGTCAATAATTGGCAGGACTTCGAATACTTGTTCACTCACCGCTTTTGGAACGAAGACGTCCAACATCAGGTACTGGAAACACTGGATCACGGCTGGCACAATATAGATGGCAAACAAAAACGCCTACCGTACGCGATTAATCTTATCGGGTTGGCGCGAGAGCTCATACCGCGACCTACGGATGAGCAAATAATTAAGAAACTTTCACGGCATTTCACGGAGGAGATCCGTGGAGCGATACTTGCGCGTGGCATACGCACGATCACAGGACTCCTCGACCTTCTCGAATCATACGATCAGGGGGGAGCGGTTAATAGTCAGCGTAAACGCGTCGACAAATTTAATCGCAATCCGGCGAGTCAAGCACTGCCGGAGCGAAGCATCGCGATACAAAGATCGGAAGAGAGGCAGAAGCCCACAGCAACGACCGGTCGAGTAATGTCGCCGAAAGACGAGACATCGAAGAAAAGATACACAAACGAGCATCGCGGAATTCACGCCATGATAGTGGACGAAGAAAAAAAAAATAATAGCGAGGAGATCGCCGAGAGTGAAGAAGACGACAGATCCTCGGAAAACGAGGAGGCGTCGCGTCAATAGAAATTCCCCTACGCGACGTAACGCTTGGCTATGGGGAAAATACGCGAGAATATTTGCTAGAAGAAGAATTACAACGGCCGCGACCGATTGCACAATGCCCAACTTTAATCATCGGTATCGACGGAGTTGAGGTACACGCTCTCATCGATACCGGAAGTCAGGTCAGCGCAGTGTCGGAGGCATTCTATAAAGCGAACATTATACGCCTCGGAAAATGTCCCACGCTACCACTTACCGGCGTGACTGTCACATCCGCAACCGAGAAGAGAGTAACTAAGGTCTCGCGGCAGTTTCATGCAAATATCGATCTCCGACAGATAAATGATACCGGAACGATTCTGGTAGTACCAAAGTTGACTGTGGACTGCATCATAGGTATCGACTTTTTATATAAACTGAAAATGAAAATAGACTTGGAGACTTACGAGCTCACGTTCCCTGATCCACTTAACCCAGCAAGCACGTACCGGCTACAATTCGCGAATCCACCGACGATCGAAGACGTCACGCCCATTATGCGGATGACAAAGAAAACATGCGATGAAACAGCGATTACTAACGAGGAGTTGGAAGGAAAAGTGGCAGCGACCGAGTGGACGTGCGAGCGTGAGAAAGCGGCGTTTGTCAAACTCCTACAAAAACATCGGCGGGTATTCGACAAGAAGCCCGGAAGGCTCCTTACCTACGAGCACGATCTTAAAGTCATCCCGCACGAATCCTTTCAGGCACACTCATATCCAGTGCCCATTGCCTACAGGGATCGTGTAGATGAGGAGATTCAGAGGATGTTGTCCCTCGGTGTAATACAACGGTCAACAAGTCCATGTCGCAATCCAATATTGGTGGTGATAAAGAAGGACGACAGCATACGACTATGTCTCGACGCACGCCGTGTCAACGAAATTTTACAGCACGACAACGAACAAATGGAGACACCCGAAGTGTTATTTCAAGAATGCACCGGGATGCCGTTCATCTCCTCACTGGATCTAACTGCCAGCTTCTGGCAAATCCCCTTAACCCCCCGATCCCGGAAGTACACGGCATTTACGCATCGAGGCCGAAGTTACGAATTTTGCGTAACCCCTTTCGGACTCCGAACAAGCACGGCGAGCTTGGTGCGGGGTCTACAGCCAGTGCTCAGTGGTCTACAAAATATTATTAATTTTGTGGACGACCTGCTGTGCATGTCGGAAAGCTTCAACCAACACCTTGAGGATCTCGACAATCTATTTTGCCGATTTGCTGAACATGGGTTAACTATCAATCTTGCCAAGTCAAATTTCTTTCGGAAAAATGTGAAATTCCTAGGACATATCCTTACACCGGAAGGAATAAAACCGGACCCAGAAAAAGTCAAAGCGATCCATGAGTTCCCGACACCGAAAAATATAAAACAACTCCGAGGCTTCTTTGGGCTAATAAATTATTATAGCAAGTTTACTAGAGAGCACGCAAGTGCAACAGTACCTCTGCTGGGCCTCATACGAAAAGGTGTCAAGTGGAAATGGGGGGAGGATGAGCAGCGGTGCTTCCAAGACATTAAGGCGAAATTTTGTGACGCCGTAGTACTGCGCTATCCAGACAAAAACAAACCGTACTACCTCGAAACGGACGCTAGTGACTACGCTCTGGGGGCGATCCTCTTCCAGCGTGACAAGAGCGGCGAAATAGGCGTCCTGCAATTCGCAAGTCGAACACTTAAAGGCGCGGAGATAGGATATTTTACCACGGAGAAAGAGCTCCTAGCGATAGTGTGGGCACTTCAAAAATTCAGGTCGTACCTGCTTGGCTCGAAAGTCATCACAACCACCGATCATGCCGCACTAACGTTTTTAAGGGAGTGCAAACTCGCGCATGCACGACTCACTCGATGGACTCTCGCCATACAAGATTATGACATGGTAGTAGAGCACTGCCCTGGTACGAAAAACATTGCCGCAGACGCGCTCAGCAGGCCACCCAGTCCCGAGTCGACGAACAATAAGCGTGAAGTGAGAATCACGGAACTCGCATGCGAGATGACCCCAGACCTCGAAGATTTACTGAGGAATCTCGCCGAGATTCAAGGCCGTGACGAGGGCATGCGACCGATAATCCAATCAATTAATAAAAAGGAAGCGACTCCCGGATACGAAATGCGGAACCAAATTTTGTACAAAAAAATACAAGGCACACTGCGAGCTGTAATTCCAAAAAGAGAGGCCGGAACCATAATTCAGGCATGTCATGAGATGTACGGTCATGCGGGGGCAAAAAAATGTTACCTTATCATGAAGGATGACTTTTACTGCCCAAACCTGTATAGAATCACCAGGAAACTCTTGGCATCCTGCATCACGTGCCAGAAGAGCAAAGTCTACACCCCAGGTTCTTATGCCGAAGCTCGGAGCATTCTCCCGGAGCGACCAGGCGACCTGGTGTCATTGGACTTTTATGGGCCACTGCCGACAGCGAAATACGGGATGAAACATATACTTGCCGTAATCGACGTATTTTCAAAAGTAACCCGACTGTATCCCTTGCGGAGTGCAACCGCCGAGGCAACGATACGATGTCTCACGAACGACTACTTTCCGAGGTTCGGAAAGCCCCGAGCACTGCTGACGGATCAAGGTACACAGTTTACCGGAGCAAGATGGAAAAGGAAATTAGAAGAGTTGGGGATCCAACGCATCCTAACCTCGATTCGGCACCCTCAGGCGAATCCAGTCGAGAGAACGAATCGCGATTCTACTTTCTCGATTCTTTCGGACGTTCACGATTCTTTCGGACGTTCTTGAAGGATAAGCATACCGCATGGAGCGGATACCTCGAAACCATCGAATCATGCATAAATGAACTGCATCACGACACCACGGGATGCATTCCAATCCTGCTGCACACGGGAAAACGCCCACAAAAACCATGGGAGCATCTACTAGAAAAACCAGAGGAACCAACAACGACTCGGGAAGAATGGATAGCCCTCGCTCGAAAAAATATGAGTGATCGACGGGGCAAGCAGGCTGCGGAATTTAATCAGAAACACAAAGAAAGAAAATACGAGATAGGCGAGTACGTGCTCGTACGAGCACTCAATGTCTCAAACCCTGCGAAAAAACTCACAGCTAAATTTATGAAATTATATGAAGGACCATACGAAGTAAAAAAATAATTCGCGAATCTTCGTATATCCTGAAATATATAAAAAATAACAGTGGAAAGCGGATCATCTAGTCTCAGACGTAATTCCGAGTAGCGAGGATGTGCGACGAGCAAACCCAAACGGAATCACCGAATGGAGGCGGTCGCGAACTTTGCCCCCGTCCATATACGCGCTTTACCGCAATCCGGAATCGGCGAAACCCGCAAAGAAAGATTAAAGTGTTCTCTAAAAAATCAAACACCGAACCGGCATACTTCGACCTGATTCAAGGATACGAAAAAGTGAATAAGGAAGTAAGAGAACTGGCGAACTTGGCGGAAGCCAACGGAATCGCGGTCGAGGGCATCTTAAAGACGCAGACGGAGCGGCAGTACATTAAGTTTGTACCGAAGAAACCTAAGATCACCAGCGATGTGACGTCGAAACGTGACTGGCGGTCCATCATCTTTGGCAAACAAGCCCCAGAGAGGGCGGCGACAGGGCTAAAACGAATCCGATTCGATTACCGAAGCAGCGATGCAACGGAAACACACGTTTACCCGGGTGCAAACCGGAACGCGTCGCCCACCGCTAGCCGAGGGACCACCAACGAAGAAACCAGCAATTTACAATCATCAAGAGTAGTGAACCCCCTGTAGAAAAGACAAATAAATCGCAAAGAATTTTCTACGCCCGAATCCTCTCAGGTATCTAATTCTTTGGGGGGCAGTTGTAACGGGACAGGGGCCTACCCTGCCCGAAATCATCGTAAAGGCGATCGATCCGCGAGGAAATTTAACATCGGCTCGCGACGAGATCCGATAGCAAGGGAACGCGCGCGGCAAACGCGTGAGTGAGTAAGGAAGCTCCGCCCACCGGGAGAGCGAACTCAAATGAGCTCGCGAAATAAGAACGTTCCACCGTTGCAGCTAGAAATCAAATTCAAGTTAAGAGCAATTATCCGTTGCATCGACGTCACGAATAACGGGACTTCGCTCGGGTATATAAGCGCGAGCGATGGATCGAACAGCACCTAGTATACCAAATCCATTCCTCGGAATAGCATCTCGCACCCACCTACCTCTCCTGTGAAACGAACCCCAGACATCTCTGGCCTTCGTGACACTCCATGAGAAAGAAACCTGTGTCCCTGCGCGTTATAATTCGAACTCTACACAATATCGAGGCAGCCCAGCTCAATCGTATAGACAATCGAAATTCAATAAACGCGTAGCTTGAGCTAGCCCAGCTCCGCTGTCTACAGCCCATAGGCATCGAATTAACAGCTTTCTTTAGATTAATAGAAGCGAATTGAAATGTTCCGAGCGTAGCAGATATTTAACACCGATTAACTCGAGCACACGGACGAATTTGCAAAGCCTGTTTTGATTTACGCTTGTACTTTCTCGAGCACGTCTGCCGCCGGAGTGCAAGCGCCAAGTTTCAACATATTTAGCATCCTTGAGCAAGGCCAGCTCCATTTGCCGTACACCTTGGAAAGCAAATGAATACTGAGTAGAAAAAATCAAACGTAGCTTCAAAATAAATTTAACCTAATACATACTAATCTGAAACAAAAGCCGTATGGTCGAGGCGAATCGACGAAACAATTCGCGAGTCTCACGCGACGAGACTCCTAGTTAAGGACGTGACCTCGACGAGACAGCTGCCGCCGAGGCACGAGTTACCAGAGAAAACCCATAGACTGACAACCAACCACTCCGAAAATAGACCAGCCTCATTACACGCAAACCGAAACCCAAGATTCCTCTCCTACTTCTCACCCGGACGCTCGTGATGATATCGTGCCCGTCTCCGGACGTGATTGGCGAAGACCTCTGAAGCTTCCTCCTTTTCCAAAAATCAAATAGATTCACCAAGAGACACGAGACGCGACTTGATACGACTGCCCAGTGCATGATCCCGACAATCAGACGGACGGACAGAAAACCGAAAGACAGGCGATCGGAGTAACTCGGTTGAGAAGCCTCCGATAAAATTACAGAATACATATTGACCCATATTTAGAATATATATTAAATATATGGTCACTATATACAGAATTGAAATCCATATCGATTCAAACTGAATCGACGATTGTTGAATTTTTTTTTTCAAATTATACGTATGGGTGGTACATAATTGCAAAGTAATCTCAATTTAAGTTAGTCCTTGCATACAATTTGACTTCACGTGAGATCTGAGAGAATGAAGAGAGGATTGCTAAGACTCTCCGATGGGATAAAAATCTGGAAAAATCAAGTATATAGAAGGTACTTGATTGATTTAGCATAATAATAATTCCACATATTATCAACAAGGAAATGACCAGAAAAAAATTGAACTTTTTTCAAATTTAAACGGCGTGTTAATTTTCCTGAATACGTACGAATCTTTTTATCTTTTTTGCATTGCTTGAAAGTTGCGTGAATTTTTTTTTATTCGGGCAAGTCTGGAAAATCATGAATTTTGGGGATGTGATTATCAGAAAACAACGAATGGAACCCAATAACTGTTTGGACGATTGATTAAATAGGTTAGGGAATCCAGCTTAAACGTTTTTAAAAACCGAATGTTCGGACATTACGGGACATTTTGACACAATTACAAACATGTTCAGAAAAATTAACACATCATTGCCATCTAAAAACAAGCCGCTTCGCGGCTCGTTGGGGAGTGCCGCCCCCCGGGGCCCTGGTTGGAGGGCTCCGCCCCTCAACCCCCCCCCCCCCCCCCCAAAATGTCTCTTCGGGACATTTTTAAGGCACTCACAGATTTGTACGCCCGTCGCGCTTCGCGCGCCGCCCGAGCTATACGCACGTCGCGCTTCGGGCGCCGCCGGAGCTCGCACGACGCGCTTCGCGCGCCGCGCGCCGTGTGGTTTGTCCGACGCGGACACTGGTTTGCACATTGCGTTACGCGTGCTGAAATTGTATTCATGCATCGCGCTATGCGCTACGAAAATGTATGCATACATATTATGTTAGACTTGCATTCTGAAATATTATTTACAAATTTCGAACAGTCATTATAAACGTGTAATATATAAATATATTTTACGGATTAAAAGTGTTTAAAATTGAAAATAATTAATATCCATAATAGCAATCAGATATGTTAAAGTTTTCAAGATTTTTGAAATATCACAGACAAAACTATATTTCGAAGAATTTAGAGTTATCGAGTAAAATTTTTGTTCGCAACTTGACTGACACTGTAAATGTGACCGATTTAATACAGATGATCACGAGTTTCCAAGGAATCCTAAGATTAAGCTTTATGGAAAGTGGTGTAACTAGCCAGCGCGCGGCTAACCGGATACCCATCCAAGTAGGGTAGAGCGGGGCAGAATGGGACAGTGGATTAAAATGGGACAGTGAGCAAAACGCAAGATTCCAATAATTTTTGGACGTCTCATTTTGCCCTGTTGATACATCCGGATGGTCTTTCCCGTTTTGCCCCATTCTCCCATCCAAAAATCATTGGAATATGGCGTTTTGCTCCACTGCCTCATTTTGTCCCGCTTTTCCCTACTGATCGCGCGCGGCACTGGATGACTTCGGGGGACCGCTAAAGCGAGTGTGAGACCGACGCCAGCGCCGCAACGTAGAAACAGTTTTCTATTTTGACAGCTATAATTACGAATGTTTATTGACATATGTATAATAATTATTGTTCGTGAGTGATACAAAAATGTACTTTTGAATTATCGTGGATATCTTCAAATGTGTAAAGTGGAATTTTTGTAGTCTTTTAAAACGTGATGTATGTAATGTGCGCGAGGATTTCAGTGAAAAAAAAAAATAATTACCTAAAAAACTTTTAAAAAGTGATTAACTGTTAACATAGTGATAATCGTGTAATATAATTGGATAAGAGGATGTCGTCCATTAATTTTATTTCATTTGTATCAACCAGACTTTTATTTTATATATTTTTTTCACTTATGTTGTAGTCGAAACAAAGATCACACATAACCTCCCAAATAGACAACTGTAAACATTTTTCAGATGTCTAAATGATTCGAAATTTGGTGAGCCACTTTTCAACGATATAATGAATGAAGACTGCGAAGGACGTCTTCATTGGTTCGTGAGTTTTTAAGTTTGAGCCTGGTACGGAAGTCCGATGCGCAAACTTTGAAACTAAACAGGAGATATTTAGGTGATAATTTATACTTAATTGCTTTAAAAAAGTATGATTAGTTATTTAAATTGTTTTCAACTGTCTGTGATACAGCGAAAGTATTGTCGCTAGGTATATTGAAATTCATCGATATGTATTGAAGCTGGACCACGACACGGACGTCCGATGGATAAAAAATTGAAAAAAGGTATTTTTTTGTTCTTAGTTATTAAGCCTATAAACATATACTTATAGTATATGTTTGTAGGACATATGTATCTAATGGAGTCCTTATGGAGTCCTCCATATGTATCTAATGGAGTTTATACTTTACAGGCTTTATGTCAATGGACAAATAGTACAGCGCAGCAAATTTCAACTGTATCGGGTCATTGGTTGCGAATATATATTGTGACACGGACGTCCGATGGAGTGAAAGTATAGAAAATAGTCATTTTAATAGGCACTTTCTTATGTAAGGAGTGAGTGCCTAAAAACGAGCTGATCGCGTGGCGCGCAAAGCGCGCCGTGCGATGTGTTCATACGTAACGCTTTGCGCGCTGTGTGATCTGCGCCGCACAATTTATTCGCACGGCCCGCTAAGTGCACTATGTAAGTTGTTCGCATGTCGTTCAATTTCCATGGCGAGCGAGGAAAAGAGGAAATTCACAATGAGTAAGGCAATCATTAATGTCTATGGTTTTTCATAGGAATATCTTATCTGACCGAATTAACGATGATAAACGATCAAATAGTGCGTTCCTACGAAAAATTCATAACTCTGCCGTGAAAAGAGATATCGACTTTGGTCCAGGCGTTTGTCGAACGGCAAGGACCATGTTACTAGATAAAAAATCGGCATATTTCTATAAGTGATACCTGAGAGGACACATTTCGTAAAAAACAGATGAAAATACTAATTTTCATTTGGTCTGTCCATCTTCAGGTATCGCATATGGCAGGCTATCGATTTTTTATCCAGTAACATAGGCCTTGCCCTTTGACAAATGCCTGGATTCAACTCGATATCTATCTCAACAGCAGAGTTACGAATTTTTCATAGGAATATCTTATCTGACCGAATTAACGATGAAAAACGGTCAAATAGTGCGTTGCTATGAAAAATTCATAACTTTGCAGTGAAAAGAGATATCGACTTTGGTCCAGGCCTTTGCCGAAGGGCAAGGATCATGTTACCCTGTCAGTGCTGCCAACCGCAAGTTTTACGGTAATTTCACCGAAAAAACTACCGGTTGTGATTTACCATAAGTTCAACCACAAAAAATCGTCATATGAACCGCTCTCAGCGCCGCCACGTGGCATCGTATCTAGTGCTACGGCCGCGTTTGCCAACAGAGTTTGCTTGTTTTACGTGTTGAACCTCGCAATTACCGCGAATAAACCCACACCAATCGCTATTGCTACAGTTCATTTTCAATTATATCCGCAAAAGTACCGATAGTAGAATTTTTGCGGTTGTTGTACTTGCTTTACAACCGCTAAATTACCGATAACAAACTGATACCGAACCGATACAAAGAACTACAGTTGCGGTGGTTTTAACAATTTCAACCGCGAAACTACTGGTAGTACTATTTTTACGGGTGGTCTCCTTACTTTACAACCGTAGAATTACCGCTAATAAACCGGTACGAATAGCTATTGCTGCGGTTGTTGCAACAATTGAAACCGCACAACTACCGGCGACTCTATTTTTGTGGTTGTTATACTGTCGAACGCGTCTCGCGGAATCGCGCTCAGCAAAGAAGAGAGGAGCGAGAGAGAATGTACTCTCGTCACGGTCGGAGATCCCGACGACTACCTCGCTTCCCGAATCGAGTATATCGCGGATAATTGAAGGCGGACCCAAGGGAATATACGGTATGTCGGGGGGAGGGGGGCCCGGAATTACTCGGTGCGGGACGTAGGGTTCAACCTTTCGCACGCTGGTGAATCGGGCTCGCGTCTCGAGGGCGATTTCTGCAACGATGCGCGGCTTCACGGGTTCGTGGCGGGTTCGCGGAGTCGCGGCGTCAAATAGCGGAGGAATCGGGGCGCGCGGCGGTTCGCGAAGGAGGGCCGGAATGGCCTCCCGGGCCCAAATTTCGGCATTCTCGCGCTGTTCGGCCTCCTGTTGAAGGAGCCAACTCAGTCCCCGAGGGGGCTTACGCTTACCTGCGAGGAATTGACTGCGAGCGAGAAAGCGCTTCCGTCCGGCATGCTTTGGCATCGGCGCGCGAGTTGGCAGGAGCGTGCGTTGAAGCTGACCGGCGACTGATTCTAGGTTGTCCAGAAAACGGGAAGGACTCGTTTACCGCGTGCGATGGACGCTCAGCACGATGAGTCGGTAGGAGAAGCGTCGAGAACCTGAGGTAACTCCCCGCGTCTCGGCCGGGCGAGCTTCCTGCTCAGCACGAGCTCGTAGATGGTGCGAGAACGAGAGGAGGCGGACGAAGCGAGGCGAAGAGCCGGAAACGGGAGGGGTAGCCTCCGTCTCCGAAATCGGCAGGCGTGCATCCACGGGGGAGCACGAGGTTAGCGCGAAATCGAGGAACAAGGGGGTGATGTACGCCACGAGGCGTTCTCCCTCGCCGAAACCTGAAAAATACCTGAAACAAAGGAAACACATTATTAATATTTAAATACACACAAATTACCCTATACTATATACTTATCTGACGACGAAGGGTCGTAACCCTTCGTCGTACAAATCCAGCAGCGATCTGGATCCCACGTCTCCTCGCCGGGGGCACCTTCACCTGAAACAAAAAAGAAGAAATTAAAACAATTGCCAAAAATGAATAATATAATAGAAATAGACTCACCGATGACTCTGGACGAGGCGGCGTGGATCCCCAGGCCACCAGGCGACGTAGCGTCTTACTCGCAGCTGCGCCTCGCCAGACAGCGTCTTACACGCTGCCTAGCGAAACCTGAAAAATATACATAAAATAAATTAGTCTTAAGCTACATATATTTAATAACCATTACGAACATAAAACTTACCTTGCACAGTGTCGACGAACCCTCGACGACCAACGTCGAACCCTCGCCGAACGCCCGGCAAGCCTTGCCGAGACCCCAAGATGAGCCCCTCGTCGATCGCGAAACCTCGTCGAACCTGAAACAGAAAAAATGTAAAAATCTTATTACACAAAATGTAAAATTAAGCTAAGATACACGGATACGTAGACAATACTCACCTACTGACGCGAACCCTCGACAAGGACTCGACGACGGATACTCCGACGGCATCGAGCCAGGTAGCGGCTTACCCGCTACCTTGCCGAATCTGAAAAAAAAGGAAAAGAAAAAAAAAAGCGCGCAATAACAGAATACGCAGTAGAATAAAGTAAGAATAGAAAAACAAGGAATAAAAACTCACCTGTGATCACAGCGTTGGACATGGGCCTTCCGCCCCTGTCATGCGACGGAGATTCCTCCGGCGTAGACGCCCGCGTTGAAACTTGGAACACAGAAAAAACACCTGTTGCTCGCCGGCAACAACACGACACACAAACCTGAAAAAAATACACAAAAACGCACGGACTCACATACACACTATTTTTAATTTTTACGCTTCACTCCACACAAACTTTTCATCTCCTCACAATATCAAAAAACACTTGTAAGAACACATTAAACAATATGAAAACACACTCGCGAGAACAGTCGACGAGGTTAAACGCGCACTACACGAAACACATGCTCGACACTTACGAGCCACGCGAGAACCGAACTTGGCCGGAGATAGCCGAGCGCGGCGAACACTCGTTTCGGCCGACCCTAGGTCTAAGACTCCCTGCGAGAGGGAGATTTTGTAAGAAAGATTCTCGCAAGCGAATATGCGACTGAACGGCAATAAATAGCCGAGGATTTCGCGAATAAAATGACAAAACTTTTCGCCTACCAAGTCTCCGACTCGGGAAGTCATTTTTTAAGTCCTCTAAATAGACGACTCCCACTCCTCAACCAACCAGTTTCTATGAAACGCATTATCGCTGCGAGCTGTTGAAGAGCGGTACATCCTGCTGCAAAGCGGAAAGCCATCCTGCTGAGAAGCGGATAATAAACACTGCTGCAAAAGCAGCTTTAAAACTGCTGCAAAGCGGAAACTGCTGTAACGTGGTTTTAAACGCTGCTGAGGAGCGGCCGAGCTGCCGAGAAGGCGGAAAACTACCGACAGTAGTCGACTTTCCTCGCGGTCGTAAAACAGGTCGAGCGTATGCGGCGATCAGAAACAAATCAATGTTACCGGCGTCGCCTAAACGCCCGAGCGGAGGCGCGTTTGGAGGAGCGGGCGGATGCGCTCATATCGGAGCTTAGGGCTCGCGAGTTGGACCGAGTCGTGCCTATCGTACATGTCGTCGCCACCGATCAACGCCCCTGGCCTTATTCTCCGCGCTCGCGGCCCGTGCAAAATACGGTAGATGTCCTCGGAAAGGGGCTATATCCGCAGGCAACCGAGCGACCGCGAGTACTCGACCTTACGTACCTTCCGTACCTACCCAACGGCCTGGTGTTCGTGAGACGCCCCACGCCTCCCGAACCTCAGGGTGGAGGTTACACCCCTCCGGTCGCGATCCTCCGGCCAAACCCCGGCCGAACATTTCCGATTCCAACGCAGGTGAACCATACCGGACCGATTAGGAGAGTCCTCCGCGAGCGGAATCACCTCTCCCCCCGCGCAGTACGACCCCTACCCCGAAGCACCCCGTAAACGCCGCGAACTCCTGACAACGCTACCGGAAGTGGTCCCGCCGTCGCCACCGGACGAGACGCCTAAATCACTCTACGGGCTATGGAGTAAGTTGTATGAGGAACCTGCCGCGAAGCAAACCCCGCAACTGCACGCCCCCGGCCCCGAGAAGAAGCGCGAGCACCTGCCCGCACTATTCGGCGACACTCCAGAGGGAACAGGGGAAACCTTCGGTCCGCCTCCGACAACTTCCGGTGACCGGCCAGCCGGGAGAACGGGACCTTGTTGGTCCCCTGATAGGGACCTCAGCTCCCGGAGCTCGCTGAATATCCTCGCCAGCGCAGCCGCGATCTTCGCCGGAGTTACGGACGCACCGACGTTGCCCGGTTTCAGGGAAATTGGGTGGCTGGACGTCCTGGTGGAGGCCGCCGAGAACACCCCCCGGGCAGAGGTCTACGACCCCGCCGATCAGTATACCTCGGTATACGACGAGGTGGGCCGACACTCGGGGGTTTTCCGGAGGGCTCCGTCGGAGTACAGGCCCTCGCGCATCGACCCCGAAGGGGAGGATCCCGCTCCCGCGGAACCCCCGAGCGGGACTTCCCCCTCCGGATCGCCACGACCGCAACTCTAGGGGAAAATCAGCCCCCACCGGTCCACATCGGACCCTACGCCGGCTGAGGCGTGAAACAGAACGCTCGGTTAAATAACCGTGCCCTTCACCAGTCTAAACCGAACCCTCGGTTCAATAACCGTGCCCTTCACTGGGCTAAACCGAATGAGAAAGTAGGGGCGGGATAAAAGCCGGCCATTTTAAGGGCCAAATAACACCATTCAAACATAAATAATGGGCAAGTCCGCCTCCCTTCCCTCCCCCTAACTAGCCAGACGCGCCGCGATAAATCGAAAGGACCGCAACGAAACCTGCACCTACGACTAACCCACGCGCTTGTCGTCGGTTATTGTCAGGGGGAGGAGGTGGTAAACGAGGCGGGTACAGATTTTATAATTGGGCTACGTCTGAATCGGTCTGAAAAGAACGTTTGGTTTTGTTGGTTTTGCCTCGCTCTGACGAGCGAGGTTGATCGAAGTGAAGAGTCCGTGGTACAGCCAAGTCGTCGATCCGTGGAAGTGTCGTGCAAGATTCGGTGAAAACCGCAATGGAGAGTGCGGTTGCCGCTGAGAGTGTCCGAGGGAAGAGCGAGTCCCGAAAGAAAGAGAGAAGTCCGAGTTAGGCTGATATCTGGTTTACTGACTTCCAAGTGTACAGTGAACGGTGGGCGTGTAAGGCAAGTGTGAGGCGAACTGGCCGAACTAAATAGAAGAGCGCGGACCCTGGAGAGAGGCCACGCTCTCGAAAGTTTCGGGTTGCGCGTAATTAGTTGTTCGGCCAGCCCTCCTCACCACTTCTCAGAATCGATACAATTCTTATCTGGAGGGTAGAACAAAATATGAGGGTTTTTTCTAATACCTATATCGACAGGTTGGGGATAAAGGTAATAAACAAAAATAATTAATTCGTGAAATCGCGAAATAATCGTGCGGCGAATTTTCGACGTTCATACGGAATAACTTCCCAACGGTGGGGAAGCGGGACTTATAAAAAAAGGCGATAAAGAAAATCGAAAAATATAATTCCTAGTTCGCAAAAACCGCGGAGGTATAAATTAACAGTCTAATTAATTAATGAGGGTTAGCAAAAGGGCGAGAGAATCTCCCGATATCAGGAAACACGGGTTATTTGATCCATTCGAATATCGATCACTTATACCTATAGATAAGGGGGGAAAAGCTAGGTAAAATGAGCTGCCCGCGAACTCCTGCGACTCCATCACGCACCGAACGGCCGAGGACGCCGTCTGGGCGAGCACCCGACGCACCCGAGGTGGCGGAGCATTTCGAGGAGGGCTTGGGAAACGCCCTGGCCGAGACCACAAAGGAAGCTCGACACGCACTGGGTCAGGGTGCTCCGGGGCAAGGCGGTTTGCCGAACCCCCTGTTCGGGGTGAATTTCCAGCGAGGGACTCATCGCGGGAGCCGTCGCCCGACTGGCTGGGAACATGTGAATGTCCAGCTATTCGAGCCCCGGCATCAGGACACGCCGCGCCCGGTCGCGTCAAGGCTGACGGAACGGGAAGCAAATCGCATGAGGATGCATACCCTCAGCATAACACCACCCGAAGGGAACCCGACTGGAACGTCGAGAACAGTGTACTGGGTACATTGGAAGAGGAGGAGGTGGTACCTCCCCTTAGACCAGCACTGCGGGCGACCCGGAGGGCTCTGTTCGGGGGACGCAAGCCAGCGGAGGACCCCGAACCGGACGACGGGGAGCAGGATGGGCCTAGCCCTGGTACAGAGGCCAAGCAGCGAATCGATCGCCTCGAGAGCCTTCAGCAGCGGTTGGAGCAGCGCCTGAGTGTGATGCCGGTTGAAGCGGCAGCACCCCCACCGGGAAAGGTTCAGCAGGAAGATCGACAGGAAGTTCGACAGGAAGATCCCATGTACGAGCGCATCGTCGCTCTGGAGCCGGGCCTGTGGGACAGCACCCGGGAGGACTAAAGGAACGGGCGGAGGGACCTTCCCCCGCCGAGGCGTAGGTCGCCCCACCGACGGCGGACGTACAACCCCGAACCCGAAGCAAGGGTTCGAAAATATCTGGAAATACCAGCGGCTCTTCGAAACGTCAAAACCTTCGACGGGAGCGACTCAGCGAAGCTTGAGGGTTTTTTCATGTCTTGCGAAGCCGTCTGGGGTATGGTGCACCCTACGGACCGAACTGACCTTTTGACCTTGATCAAAAGCAGCAAACTAGAGGATAGGGCATTGAAGGAAATGCGGCACAAACACCTGATCACGCTGAGTGATTTACGGGAGGAGCTTGAAGCGCTCTACGGGAAGAGAGAGTCGCTTGCTTCCCTGCAGTATCAATTCTGCACGCTGAAGCAAGACGCGAAGGAAAATGTGTCTACCTATGCCAGACGGGCCGAAACACTCACCGTGGAGGTAATAGAGGAGTTAAACATCGGAGCCGACGCAGAAGTCGCCAGAGGAATCGGGAACGCGATTCGTAGAAGCGCGCAAATGAACTTCGAGAACGGTTTGAAGAAGGAAATTCAAAATATTGTGAGATCGCGAAATTATCAGAGCCTGCACGACTCGGTCGTAGGGGCATGCGAGGCAGAGAAGATGATGTCTGGGCAACCTGGAGCCGCACGGCCCAGCCTCGGGGGTGGAAACCCGAGGCATTCACAGGGCTCCGCAAGAACAAAACCCCGTGAGTGCTACACGTGCGGGAGGACTGGGCACATTGCAAAGGACTGTCGTCAGGGAGCTCGACAAAGTCTCCCTGTACCTACCCAGAAGAACGTGCATCTGGCAACGGTCACGTGTAGTTATTGCAAAAAACCCGGGCACTTCCGGAGGGATTGCCGAGCTCGACAGCAGGACGGCAACCAGAAAAATGAAAAAAAGGGTGACGGTAGCAGCGGTCATTGGAAGCGGAAGGACACCGAGCAGGGAAAGGGAAACTCCGCTCAGCAAGGTCAGGGGAGCACTGTGAGGTCCTTCCGGATCAAAACTATCACCGCAAGCGGTGAGGCCTCAAGGGAGGCTAATACTTTCGCAGCGGCGGCTATAAACGGTACGTCAACGGACGGCCAACTGACCGTAGCCTCGTTCCGTGCAAAAAGGTGGACGAAACCCGCAGGACCTCTCCGAGAGGTCGATGTCTACGTAGTAAAATCGCCGGGTCCACACGCGTCAGCAAGTGATTTTCACGTAAGGTCACCGTCGGGGCACACGGGAATGCTTACCCTGAAGGCCGACACGGGGGCTCAGGTGAGCATTGTACGCGAGGATGCGTTGTCAGACGACACCCCGGCGGAAGAGTCTGACGTGTCCTTGAAGGGACTCGGAGGCGGGAGCCTAGAAGCGCGTTACGCTGCACTCGTCGAACTAGAGACGCCGAACGGTTCCGTGAAACATTGGTTTCACGTAATTTCGCATAACCTGCACGTGCGAGCCCATGGAATTCTTGGGATGGATTTCATAAAGGAAAAACAGGCTGACATACTCAGGGGGGAGGAAATCCGTATCAACGGGTATTGCATGCCCCTCGTGGATGGAAGCATACGGATCGCGTTGCCTCCTCGCAGCGGAAATATTGCTTACGTTTCGACCTCGAGTAGCAAAGAGGGAATCGTCGAGAAACGCGGCATTACCGACGGAATAATACTCGGGGCGTGCGTAACCGCACCACGAGGGAACAGCTGTGTGGTAAGTTTAGTAAACCCCACAGACAAGTACATTCACATCGATCGACCCGTCGTGTCACTCGAGCGGTTGCGCAAGGAGGTGGATGTCGCGCACCTCAACGGGGAGGAAACGAAATCGGTGCTGGAAATATGTGAGGATTACGCCGATATATTCCACCTCGAGGGAGACGCGCTCCCGTGCACCAGTATGGCCGAATACCGCATTCCCGTCATGCCGGGAGCGCGGCCGATTAAGGTACATCCTTATCGCCTACCGGAGGCACACAAAAAAGAGGTCCAGCAGCAGATGAAAGAGATGCTCGAAGAGGGCATAATCCGACCGAGCCGGAGCCAATGGAATGCTCCCCTACTCGTCGTGGCCAAAAAACCTGACGCGACAGGAAAGGTAAAAATGCGTGTAGTCGTGGACTTTCGTAAGTTAAACGAGGTCACGATCGGTGACTCGTACCCACTGCCTCATATCGCTGAGATATTAGACCAGCTGGGACGAGCACATTATTTCATCACCCTCGACCTTGCCTCGGGATTTCATCAAATACCGATGGCGGAGGAGGACAAGGAGAAGACGGCCTTCTCCACCCCGCAAGGGCACTTCGAGTACACCCGAATGCCCTTCGGGTTGAAAAATCCCCGCCGACGTTTCAACGGATAATGAGCGCGGTGTTAGTGGGTCTTGAAGGGTTAAAATGCTAGGTGTATCTGGACGACATCGTCATATTTGGAACAACCCTAGCGGAGCATAATGGACGACTCCGAGAGGTATTCAGTCGCCTACGGGAGGCAAAGCTGGCCCTCCAACCGGCAAAGTGTGGATTCTTGCGCCTGGAGACAAGATGTCTAGGGCATATCATCTCCAGCGAAGGGGTGCGGGCCGACCCTTCGATCGTGGAGTCTGTTAAAGGGTTTCCCACTCCAAGGGACATTAAGGGAGTGCAATTTTTTCTCGGGCTAGCAGGGTACTATCGAAAGTTCATCCAGGATTTTTCGAAGATCGCCAAGCCGCTAACCGAGCTCACAAAAAAGGGCGTGCCCTTCGAGTGGACAGCGAGGCACGAGCAGGCCATGGAGGACCTGAAAAGGGTGCTAACGACGGCACCGGTACTACAATATCCGGACTTCGAAAAACCCTTCGTCGTTACCACCGATGCGTCGGACAAGGCCATCGGAGCCATCTTGTCGCAGGGCACGATAGGGGAAGATCTGCCGATTTGCTATGCCAGTAGAACTCTAAACAAGGCAGAGCAGAACTATTCCACGACGGAAAAGGAACTTCTTGCAATCGTGTGGGGGATCACTCAGTTCCGCCCTTACGTATACGGGACTCGGTTTACGGTTGTAACGGATCACAAGCCCTTGACATGGCTGTTCGGTGTAAAGGATCCAGGGTCTCGACTTATGCGATGGAAAATCAAATTGTCCGAACACGAGTTCGACGTACAGTACAAGGCGGGTAAGCAGAACACCAACGCCGACGCATTAAGTCTAATATGTGCAGTAACCCGATCCTGCACACGAAATACACCTGCCAAGCATGGAGTCGGTAACAACGGAAACGACGGAAGCAAGTCTAACTCGAGGGCGCGCCAGGGAGCTGCAACCGGCGCGACAACGGCAGCGGCGAGCGAAGAGCCGCAGGGGTTTACCCCCGAGTACGGTCAGCCCAGAGCGGCCGACGGACAGGACAAAGCGCGAGTCGAGTCCGACCACGGCGACTATATCACGGGAAAAATACAACAGATACTCTACGAGCATCATGACGCACCCTTAGGAGGACATCAGGGGGTAACACGGATGCTGCAGAGAATAAAATTGGAGCACACATGGCCCTGCATGCGGCGGGACATAGAGAAGTACGTAGCACGCTGCGATCTCTGCCAGCGGAATAAGATACGGCCAGGGGGGAAAGCGCCGTTGGTAATAACGGATACGCCTACACGGGCTTTCCAGAAGTGTGCAATGGACATTGTAGGGCCATTGCCGGAGACGGAAAGGCGGAACAAGTACATCCTTACCTTCCAGGATTTACCCACTAAGTCCAGTGTCGGCATACCGCTTGAAAACCAACAAGCAAACGAGGTAGCGAAAGCTTTCGCTAAGGAAATAGTGTGCCGGTACGGGGCTCCAGAGACCGTCCTTACCGACCAGGGCACGAACTTTCTAAGTGCAACATTTAAGGGGGTATGCAAGCTGCCTCGCATCGACAAGGTACCGACAACGGCATACCACCCCGAATCCAATGGGGCCCTTGAACGGTCCCACAGGACGCTAGCGGAGTACCTTAAGGGGTACGTAGACGAGGATCAGGGGGATTGGGACAAATGGCTTCCCTACGCTATGTTTACATACAACACCGACCCCCATACGGCGACGGGCTACACCCCCCATTGCCTGGTCTACGGGGAGAACGCAGACCTTCCTACAGCCCTTCAAAGGACACCGAGGCCCACGTACAACTACGACGACTACGCGCAGGAGCTGCGGGAGCGTCTACGTGCGGCCTGGTCTACAGCCCGTGCAAACCTGAAAACAGCAAAAAAGCGTGCTAAGGAGCAGTACGATCGGAAAGCCAAGGATGTGAAATTCAGAGTGGGAGACCGGGTGCTCCTACACGACACGACGGTACGTCGGGGACGTTCCGCCAAGCTCACCCCGAAGTGGATTGGGCCCTACCCCATCCTTGGGGTACATCCCCCTTGCAACTACATGTTGCAACAGGGTCGACGAGACGTAAAAGTGCACGTAGACCGGCTCCGTAACTACGTAGAGGGGTAAAAATCCCGACAAGGAACTTTTAGACTGGTCCCTGGCTTCGACAAGGCTTTGAAAATGCACATGTCTACTAACGGTAACATAGAAATGAAAAAAAAACTCTTTGCAGAACCGTGTTGGCGGGTCTACAGGCGGACGCCGCCACCCCAGAACAGGCGTACGAGGTACGACCCTTTAGGGATGCTCCTGGACTCTACTTCAAGGGAGCCGGGACGTTATATACTTATGCCAACGTCTGGACATTGGCCAACCGTATAAATACAGCCAATATGGCGTTTATGGAGCGCCGCATCCAAACTCAGCTGGACATCGTGCGACAGAAGTGCGAAGAATTCGGTAGCCCGGACGGTTACTGTACAAAGATGGTGGAGCACCTTGTGCGACTCTCAACGAAAATCGAGGACAACGTGGGAGTCGTACAAGACCTCATCGAGATGGAGCCCAGCCGAAAGCGTCGAGGTCTAATTAACGGACTTGGTACCGTGCTAAAGGCCATAACCGGCAACATGGACGCCGCCGACGTGGAACGCCTCGACGAGGAAATTGCCGGCCTCCAGGATACCCAGCGGAAGCTGAAGAGTGCATGGGGAAACAACTACAGGTCGTGGAATCGGCACTCCAGATGTTCAACCAAACCTCGCAGGAGGCTCAGCGCAATCTACAAAAATTATTCACGATGGTGCACATCGTGAATGGGTACTTTCAAAATCGCACCAATGTTCTACATGACAGGCAGCACTTCGACGAAAGTCTTACACTGATCGAAGCTTCCGTGGAAACCTTCCTGCGGGAAGTGGAGAAAATGACGGAGGTATTTTCCAGCGTGGCATCCGGAACAGTGGGAGCGTCCGTAGTGACACCCGCCATCTTTACGAGGTATCTCACGGAGGCATTGCCTCACATCCCCCGAGGACACAGCTTCCCGCGACCGGCTACGCGGGACAACGCGGCGGCCATATTGCGCCTGGCGACCGCCAAGGCATACCGAAGGGAGAGGATAATAACCCTCCTCCTCGAGATCCCGCTCATCGGATCCCCCGGGTACGGGATCAACTACGTATACCCCCTCCCGAGGGAGGGTAAAAACCATACCTACTACTACATAGAGGCCAAGGAGGACCTCGTGGTGGTAGACCGGGAAAATCGGCAGTACATTCGGGCAACCGAACGCGACCTGGAAACTTGCAAAAAGGACGAGGATAAATACTATTGCGAGCCCCGGCACCCCGTCATGGCCATCACGGAGGACGCACCATGCAGCGTGCGATTATACGCCGACGGCACGGTAGGTCAGGGGCAGCAGTGCCCGAAGAAGATCGTAAGGCTCACCCACACACTCGTGATGAGCTTACGACAGCCGGGTCGTTGGCTATATGTGTCACCGAGAGACGAGTCGGTGAGCATAAATTGCGATGGGTCGCCGACGCAGCAAGAGGTGCTGCGCGGGATGGGGTCACCGACCCTCCGCAACCGTTGCACCGCGACAACGTCGGACTTCCGGCTCGAAACCGTCCGACGTTGGACGCAGGATGTGAAAGGAACGAGCTATGTACCGGCCTACAACCTTACGTTGTTACCGGCGGAGGAAGAAATGGTACCGAGGGTACTTACCAACTGCCTGACGATGCAGCTCGAACATGCAGCTAGCAGCCCGCAGGAAGTCAGCGCTCTGGGCGTACAGTTACGCAGCGCAAAGAGAGCTCTGGCCGAAGTTAAGGTACCGATGGCAGGAAATCGCACGCAACTATACCATACGATTGGGCAGTATTCGCTGGGCACCGTGGCCCTACTGACCCTTATCGGTTACGCAGTATACCGAGGACTCCGACGCGGGACCACCCCGCCGGAGGTACCGTCTTCCGAAGCCCTGAGGATACCGCGGGTACGCGCTTACCCTTAACGCGGGAAAGGGAGAAGCAAAGGAAAAATAACAGACGCCGATTTGACCACCGGGCATCGACCCCGACCGTCAGCAAAAACCAGCAAGGGAAGAAGTTAACGCTTCCGAGTGTCGCAACACTCGGACCTTAGCCGACTTCCCGGAAGAATTATAAATATTGCTATTTCTCTCTTCCGTATACATATATATATATTTTCGGGGTACATCTAAAATCTTAAAAATAAAGCTCGCCGGAGACGAGCGAAAAGAAAAACTAATTCTTTTCTTTTAAGGGGGGAGGGATGTTGTACCCCGGGTATCTAAACGCCTCGATTATTCGCGCAATCGAGTTGCGCAATAATCGAAGCGTATAAGTGGCACGCGACGAGCGCGCGGCGAGTGCGTCGTTGCGACGTGATACCGAAATCCACCGTATTGTCGAATCGGCAATTAAGCAAGCGCGAGCGACTCGGTAACTAGAGCACCTGCTCGCAACTTACCGCGTCGGTGATAATGAAACCAAAACAAATTCTAAATTCCGTTCTCGAAGAAGCGAAAATTTGCAAAGAAGTTTGTTTACTGAAATAAAGTAAACCACAAACATTTAGAGGAAAATAAGCTGACGTACCTGCTCTGTCAACCATATATAATGTATCGAGAGCAGGCACTCCTCAGTCTCAGTACTCCTGTCAGTACGGTTGGTTACAGTCGACGAGTACCCTTTTTCTCGAGTAAGGTCTTCTCACGGGGATTCTATATCCCTGAATAGAAGTTAACAGTAATAGTTAATAATAACAGTTAAAAGCTACGAAGTGGAATGACCATAATTCTACTCCAAGTGTATAATAATTGGTAAATAAACATTTTATAATTGTCTTATTAAACATTGCGTGTTTAATTCTCTTGGGTTCTAATCCTTAACTGGACAAATCCCGAATCTCACGAGCTAACGGCTCGCCCGCAAAAACCCAGATTAGCTCCCTGAGTTTCTACGGATATAACACTTGTACCGGGATGCGCGATGGGAAAAAGGTCAGCCTGCCCAGGTAAGCTGGGGCTTCTTTCTTAATTACAGTTTAAGAGTTAACGAGCGGAAGTTAGGCTCCGCGTGGGGGAAAAAAGGGTGTGTGCGTACAACAATACTTTTCTTCTAACCGCAACATTTCTCCTAACAAACCTGTAAAAAGCGCTAGTTTTACGGTTGTTTCGACTATTTTAATGGCGTGTTACAGGTCGTTAAATTTTTCAGGTTCTACTTTCAGGTTCTCCAACCGAAAAATGATCGCAAATAAACTGGTACGATGAGCTGCTGTTGCGGTGGCTTTGACACTTTCAACCTTAAACTACCGGTATTACTGCTGTCGCGGTTATCAAACTCGTCTTTTTACTGAAAAATTACCGCAAACAAACCGATATAGAGAGCTGTAACTGCAGTGTTTTGACAATGTCAACTGCAAAACTACCGGTGTAATATTTTTACGTTTCTTCTACTTTATAACCATAAAATTACCGCTAATAAACCGGTACGCACTGACAGAAAAGTCTGGTAATATTGGAAAATTTTTTTTGAATTATTATCATGAATTATATCAATTTAGGATACAATACTACGCTACGCATTTCGAAGAAAGAAATAAACTTAACGACCAAAGTGGGCTCGAACCCGGGACCTTTCGCATGCTACCCTAAAACCCTGACGCTGTACTACCGCCTATCATTTGAGTTTTCCTCTTTTTTTGCAAGATTTAAATGTAGCAAAAAAACGTTTTCTGATCTGAATTGAATGGACAATGAATACTTTGTTTATATATTTACTAAAAGTATTACTGAAAAGAAAAGTTACTTTATATGAGTCCAACGTAAGCCCGGGAAAAAATTATCGCATCTGACCAAATATGGCCTGATCGGAGCATGCATGTCCATATCTGTACAACATGTGTATCTAATATATTCCGATAATATATGATCAAATACGAGCAGGTATGAACATATATAAGTCCATAAACCATCAGGTCGTGTTTAATATACGGTAAGATATGATCCCGCATGATCAGATATGTTCAGATATAAATTCATATCGTATCATATCTGAACATATCGGCTATCTGGTGTTGGATTTGAACAAGTTTATTTTCGTATCCTCATGAATTATGTGCATTGATAAAGCTGGGAAATTTACATTTTGTAAGCATTATGTGGGCAACATAACGAATCATTTGATGTGAGAATCGTTTATCATCGTATGAAAAAAAAAAATCTAAGTCGAATTTTCATTCAGTTGTCACGTATATGCTTGTTATTTTGACACTTTTTCGCGAAAGTCTTCGTGACCGAGTGATAAGCGACTTGCTTTAACATGCTATAGCTCTGGGTTCGATTCCCGTTTATGTTTTTTTTTCACATATTCCATTACAGATATGGATTTTGTCTTGAAAAAAGTTGTTTCACGGCAAAACCCATAATTAAAATCTATTTTTAACAATTTTTTCGCCAAAGTCTCGTATATAATCAATCAGATCTGATCCATATATTATCATTTTATCCCGGAAAGTTTCTTTTTACTAACTTTTATTTATGCAAATTACATGGAAAAATAAATGCTAATAAAATTAAACTTTACATAGGAAAACCAATTTTCAGGAATAATCTCAGTAAATACACAAATAAATTAAGTATTCATTATCCATTCACTTCAGATAAGAAAACTTTTGATACGCTTAAATCTTGCTAAGAATCAGAAAAATTCATATGATAGACGGTAGCACAGTGTTAGGATTCTAGGTTAGCATGCGAAAGGTCCCGGGTTCGAGCCCAACTTTAGGTCGTTAAGTTTATTTCTTTCTCCGAAATGCGTAGCGTAGTATTGTATCCTAAATTGATATAATTCATGATAACGATTAAAACCGATTTTTCCCGATGTTGCCAATCTTTTTTTTCGTTATATACTGGTTTATTAGCGGTAATTTTGCAGTCGTTAAGTAAGTAGAAAATCCACAACAATTTTACAACCGGTAACGCACGGTTAAAATTGTCAAAACAACCGCAGCAGCAGTTTTCTGTTCCGGTTTATTAGCGGTAATTTAGCGGTACAACCGCTAAATTATCTCTAAATTACCGCTAAATTACCGCTAAATTACCGCTAAGTTACCGCTAAGTTACCGCTAAGTTACCGCTAAGTTACCGCTAAGTTACCGCTAAGTTACCGCTAAGTTACCTCTAAGTTACCGCTAAGTTACCGCTAAGTCACCGCTAAGTTACCGCTAAGTTACCGCTAAGTTACCGCTAAGTTACCGCTAAGTTACCGCTAAGTTACCGCTAAGTAAAACAACCTGAAAAATGTACCGACTGGTAACATGCGGTAAAAAATTGTCCAAACAACGGCAAAAGCAGCTCTTTGAACTGGTTTTCTAGGGGTAATTTTACAGTAGAAAGATGAGTACCGCAGCCGCAAAAAATATACTATCGGTAGTTTTGGGGTTGAAAGTATCAAAACAACCATAGCAGTAGCTCTTCGTACCGGTTTATTCAGGCTAATTTTGTGGTCATAAAGTAAGTAGGAAAACCGCTATAATTTTATGACCGGTAACACACGGTGAAATTTGTTAAAACAACGGCAGTAGAAGCTTTGTATACCGGTTTATTAACGGTTGTAAGTTTAGTAGAACAACCTGAAAAAAGTAACGACCCGTAACACGCGGTCAAAAATGGTCAAATCAACGGCAAAAGCAGCTCGTTGTACCGGTTTGTTGGCGATAATTTTTAAGTATGAAGATAAGCAAAATAACCGCAAAAATAATACTAACCGCAGTTCTACACTGTAAAAAAATTTGCTTGAAAATTAATGAACCGGTACTGGAAGTTTTTATGCACAAACCGTTTTGTAATTTTCAAGCACCTATACGTCGCAATTTTCAAGTGACGGTTTATGAAAAAGGAAGCCGGTGTCGGGAATAGTACGATACCTTCGTTCTTGAAATTTAAGAAACTATTGCCATGTTTGTGTGAATACGGTTCATGAAATTTCAAGTAAAGTCTGGACGTTTTTGTGCACTGAAAAAAATGTTTGACCCAACTCAACCTGGAGTTTGGTCCCGGTATAGTTATTTACGTTATTTGTTACTAATCAATTTTATATGTGGTTTATATCGTGTTTTATATGTTCAATTGTTATCAGTACATCGCCACTTATGAATATACCACAATTCTTATAAATAAAAATTTTATATACCCTAGCGGGGCTCGAACCCCGAAACTAACGCATTCTGACCAAGTACCTTACAGCTATGCTGCAACGGCTTATTGATATGTAAGATCTTAAATCGGATATATAAGTTATTGTTACGTCCTACGTAACTTTTAATAACAAATAATATAACTATTTAAACGCATATTCTATATTGTATTAGTTCTGCCTCAGCGTAGGTAGGCTAGGGTCAGGCCTACCATCTCGCTATCTCTCTCACTATTCTACTGCGCTCTGTCGTGCCGACCCGTGTCAGTAGAAATTTATGACTTCTTCCGAGTCAGGTTTCTTCCCCGTTTTTCTGTCACGTTTTTCTGTCACCGCTCGTACATAAATTCTTTCACACTCCACTTCAAAAAGGCAGTAAACTCACCCAAACATATTTCCTTCGACTAAAGCCTAAAAACCATCTCGCCCTGTCTGCCGCTCTCTCTTGCTCCTTCGTCTGAGTTCCCGATACACTAATTAAAGTCAACAGTAAAATCTGTCACACCCAAGACTCAAATATATTTACCTTTACAAATAGCTCTACATTATAATGTCAACGTCACTCTC
Source organism: Amblyjoppa fuscipennis (assembly GCA_963575735.1). NCBI lineage: Eukaryota > Metazoa > Arthropoda > Insecta > Hymenoptera > Ichneumonidae > Amblyjoppa > Amblyjoppa fuscipennis. Next base: position 20,394,894 of record OY754488.1, read on the forward strand.
TTCACATCTGTTAAAGACTCTATTAGTACTATAAATTTCGATTCCCCGAATATCGAATATCGCTTTCTTTGTCACCCAAGGAGCATCGACTCCCCACTCCGATCTCAAGCACCTTTTCCTCCTTCCACACATTTAGAACCTATCTTCTGTCCAAGTTTAATATTGTTAGCCCCCTCTAGCATCAATACGCATAGGAGTAGACCTAGTATAAATAGGCCACAGTTTCCCAAATCAGGCAGTTATCCTACGAACAACGAAGCTGCTGCATCACCGAAATCTACTCAGAGCGAGCAAGGCTCTGCTGCGAAATCATTAGCCCTGCGAGGCAAGGTCCGACGAATTTTAATGAGCAAGTTGGCTCTCATACACTTTGCTTGTAAAACCTGTAACCATCTCAACATCGTGCCTTATTAAATACTGAGTAAGTTTAAAAACCAAAACGTTTAATATCATTGTGCATGCATTTCCGGCCTTCTGATAATCTCTCGGAGGCTCAATACCTCCGAACGTGATTCCTTTTAAAATAAATCTACGGCAGTACGGCGAGGTCTCCGTCCCTGGGTAAAGGGCTAACGCCTTGACCCGAAAGCGAGACCATTCATTTATGGTTCTGCCGAGCGAACTCACAATCCGCCGGTCTGGACGTAACATCATTCTTCGTCATTAACTTAGACTCAACTTCCATGATTGGACATTGAAATATCGAAACAACTTGAAAGTTGTTTATTATGAGCATAATATTTGTGAATTACTAAATTGACGTCCGAATGACTAAAATTACAAATATTTTATGTTAAAACTGCGTGGACAGTAAAGACGAATGAGATATTGGAATTTAACAAACCTTCCTTTATCAATTTATCAATTTGACAATAAATTCAGAATTGATCAACGACTGTTTGTTAAATTGACAAACGGAATTGTCACATATTTAACGAAATTATTTTTACGAAACTTCGCATTCCGGTTTTACGAAAATATTTCTCACTGTGTACGTACGAATGATCGTACCTGACCACTCTTTCAGAATGCTGTTAATAAGAGACCAACTGCAGCTAACAACAATTACTCGAAAGATCAGCTACTCAATTTGTTCCGTGTGAATAAAAATCTTATATCTCAGGAGCAGAAGACTGATTGACGGTATGTCTTGTTCGCATGTCACCATTTCTAGTAATGGCCCTTGGATACCGTCTCCCTTCTTGTCGTTGATTTTTTGCTTCCTCATAGAGGAAGCTTTGTTATGGTGAAAAAAAATATTCCAGATTTTAATGAAAACGTGTTCAGAATATTCCAAAACATCGGAAAATCACATTTAGAAAAAATGTCCGGATGTGCGTGCGTGCGTGCGTGCGTGCGTGCGTGCGTGCGTGCGTGCGTGCGTGCGTGCGTGCGTGCGTGCGTGCGTGCGTGCGTGCGTGCGTGCGTGCGTGCGTGCGTGCGTGCGTGCGTGCGTGCGTGCGTGCGTGCGTGCGTGCGTGCGTGCGTGCGTGCGTGCGTGCGTGCGTGCGTGCGTGCGTGCGTGCGTGCGTGCGTGCGTGCGTGCGTGCGTGCGTGCGTGCGTGCGTGCGTGCGTGCGTGCGTGCGTGCGTGCGTGCGTGCGTGCGTGCGTGCGTGCGTGCGTGCGTGCGTGCGTGCGTGCGTGCGTGCGTGCGTGCGTGCGTGCGTGCGTGCGTGCGTGCGTGCGTGCGTGCGTGCGTGCGTGCGTGCGTGCGTGCGTGCGTGCGTGCGTGCGTGCGTGCGTGCGTGCGTGCGTGCGTGCGTGCGTGCGTGCGTGCGTGCGTGCGTGCGTGCGTGCGTGCGTGCGTGCGTGCGTGCGTGCGTGCGTGCGTGCGTGCGTGCGTGCGTGCGTGCGTGCGTGCGTGCGTGCGTGCGTGCGTGCGTGCGTGCGTGCGTGCGTGCGTGCGTGCGTGCGTGCGTGCGTGCGTGCGTGCGTGCGTGCGTGCGTGCGTGCGTGCGTGCGTGCGTGCGTGCGTGCGTGCGTGCGTGCGTGCGTGCGTGCGTGCGCGCGTGCGTGCGTGCGTGCGTGCGTGCGAATCCGACGTGAAATATTCAAACCGCAATAACTCGAGAACGCCTTGACCGATGAAGCTGAAATTTGGCACACATCATGTGTGGTTAATAGTTAACGTTTGGTCAAAATTCCGTCCAAAAATGTTCAGTTGTTTTTTTTGTACGCCATTGTTAGTTTCTTCGAAAATGTCTGTACGCAGCGTAGCGCTCGCAATTTTTCAGCTATTGGACTAAAAACGTGTACACAGATGCAATATCATCACCAGATGATCCTATCAAAATTTCAGGAAAATCGATCAAACCGTTAAAATTTTATGGCATTTTGAATTTTTCAAATTTCATGAAAAATTGGTACTTTGATTTAAACGCATTCTTCCTAATTAAATATTCATTTATGAGTAAAATAACTGTTAAATCCGTGATCGGCGTGAAAAAATACAAGGAATATAGTCCTAAAGTTACAATTATCGAAACAAGTTAATCTGTAATTTTTACAGCCAAAATTGAAAAATGAGTGATTTTGCATATTTTTTAACAACGATTTCTTTGCTTCCCGATGGCATCGCGAAAATATGCAAGTGCCTATCGTGTTCTACTGCAAGAAATACACAAGACGATGAATATGACGGAGTTAAAATAATCAGTTAAAGCGGTGTCATGTGAACTTCTCGAGTAAAAATTCAAAAATCGAAAAAAAACATTGGGAACACATAACTCTATGTATTTTTCGCGCCGAGCACAGATCCTACATCCGTTTTGACCAAAAGCGTAAGGTTGGTATATTTTTTCGGGCTAAACTTGAGTCAGCCAGCAATTTTTCCTGAAAGTTAAATACGACGTTGATGTTGGAATACAAGTTGAAAATTGACATTTTCATAACGCTTCCTCATAAAAGCTGAAAGTTGAAATTTTCATATCGCTTCCTCATTAAAGTCGAAAGTTGAAAGTTGAAAGTTGAAAGTTGAAAGTTGAAAGTTGAAAGTTGAAAGTTGAAAGTTGAAAGTTGAAAGTTGAAAGTTGAAAGTTGAAAGTTGCAAGTTGCAAGTTGAAAGTTGCAAGTTGCAAGTTGAAAGTTGAAAGTTGCAAGTTGCAAGTTGCAAGTTGAAAGTCGCAAGTCGCAAGTCGCAAGTCGCAAGTCGCAAGTCGCAAGTCGCAAGTCGCAAGTCGCAAGTCGCAAGTCGCAAGTCGCAAGTCGCAAGTCGCAAGTCGCAAGTCGCAAGTCGCAAGTCGCAAGTCGCAAGTCGCAAGTCGCAAGTCGCAAGTCGCAAGTCGCAAGTCGCAAGTCGCAAGTCGCAAGTCGCAAGTCGCAAGTCGCAAGTCGCAAGTCGCAAGTCGCAAGTCGCAAGTCGCAAGTCGCAAGTCGCAAGTCGCAAGTCGCAAGTCGCAAGTCGCAAGTCGCAAGTCGCAAGTCGCAAGTCGCAAGTCGCAAGTCGCAAGTCGCAAGTCGCAAGTCGCAAGTCGCAAGTCGCAAGTCGCAAGTCGCAAGTCGCAAGTCGCAAGTCGCAAGTCGCAAGTCGCAAGTCGCAAGTCGCAAGTCGCAAGTCGCAAGTCGCAAGTCGCAAGTCGCAAGTCGCAAGTCGCAAGTCGCAAGTCGCAAGTCGCAAGTCGCAAGTCGCAAGTCGCAAGTCGCAAGTCGCAAGTCGCAAGTCGCAAGTCGCAAGTCGCAAGTCGCAAGTCGCAAGTCGCAAGTCGCAAGTCGCAAGTCGCAAGTCGCAAGTCGCAAGTCGCAAGTCGCAAGTCGCAAGTCGCAAGTCGCAAGTCGCAAGTCGCAAGTCGCAAGTCGCAAGTCGCAAGTCGCAAGTCGCAAGTCGCAAGTCGCAAGTCGCAAGTCGCAAGTCGCAAGTCGCAAGTCGCAAGTCGCAAGTCGCAAGTCGCAAGTCGCAAGTCGCAAGTCGCAAGTCGCAAGTCGCAAGTCGCAAGTCGCAAGTCGCAAGTCGCAAGTCGCAAGTCGCAAGTCGCAAGTCGCAAGTCGCAAGTCGCAAGTCGCAAGTCGCAAGTCGCAAGTCGCAAGTCGCAAGTCGCAAGTCGCAAGTCGCAAGTCGCAAGTCGCAAGTCGCAAGTCGCAAGTCGCAAGTCGCAAGTCGCAAGTCGCAAGTCGCAAGTCGCAAGTCGCAAGTCGCAAGTCGCAAGTCGCAAGTCGCAAGTCGCAAGTCGCAAGTCGCAAGTCGCAAGTCGCAAGTCGCAAGTCGCAAGTCGCAAGTCGCAAGTCGCAAGTCGCAAGTCGCAAGTCGCAAGTCGCAAGTCGCAAGTCGCAAGTCGCAAGTCGCAAGTCGCAAGTCGCAAGTCGCAAGTCGCAAGTCGCAAGTCGCAAGTCGCAAGTCGCAAGTCGCAAGTCGCAAGTCGCAAGTCGCAAGTCGCAAGTCGCAAGTCGCAAGTCGCAAGTCGCAAGTCGCAAGTCGCAAGTCGCAAGTCGCAAGTCGCAAGTCGCAAGTCGCAAGTCGCAAGTCGCAAGTCGCAAGTCGCAAGTCGCAAGTCGCAAGTCGCAAGTCGCAAGTCGCAAGTCGCAAGTCGCAAGTCGCAAGTCGCAAGTCGCAAGTCGCAAGTCGCAAGTCGCAAGTCGCAAGTCGCAAGTCGCAAGTCGCAAGTCGCAAGTCGCAAGTCGCAAGTCGCAAGTCGCAAGTCGCAAGTCGCAAGTCGCAAGTCGCAAGTCGCAAGTCGCAAGTTGAAAGTCGCAAGTTGAAAGTCGCAAGTTGCAAGTTGCAAGTTGAAAGTTGCAAGTTGAAAGTTGAAAGTTGAAAGTTGAAAGTTGAAAGTTGAAAGTTGAAAGTTGAAAGTTGAAAGTTGAAAGTTGCAAGTTGAAAGTTGAAAGTTGCAAGTTGCAAGTTGCAAGTTGCAAGTTGCAAGTTGCAAGTTGCAAGTTGCAAGTTGCAAGTTGCAAGTTGCAAGTTGCAACTTGCAAGTTGCAACTTGCAAGTTGCAACTTGCAAGTTGCAACTTGCAACTTGCAACTTGCAACTTGCAACTTGCAACTTGCAACTTGCAACTTGCAACTTGCAACTTGCAACTTGCAACTTGCAACTTGCAACTTGCAACTTGCAACTTGCAACTTGCAACTTGCAACTTGCAACTTGCAACTTGCAACTTGCAACTTGCAACTTGCAACTTGCAACTTGCAACTTGCAACTTGCAACTTGCAACTTGCAACTTGCAACTTGCAACTTTCAACTTTCAACTTTCAACTTTCAACTTTCAACTTTCAACTTTCAACTTTCAACTTTCAACTTTCAACTTTCAACTTTCAACTTTCAACTTGCAACTTGCAACTTGCAACTTTCAACTTGCAACTTGCAACTTGCAACTTGCAACTTTCAACTTTCAACTTGCAACTTTCAACTTGCAACTTGCAACTTGCAACTTGCAACTTGCAACTTGCAACTTGCAACTTGCAACTTGCAACTTGCAACTTGCAACTTGCAACTTGCAACTTGCAACTTGCAACTTGCAACTTGCAACTTGCAACTTGCAACTTGCAACTTGCAACTTGCAACTTGCAACTTGCAACTTGCAACTTGCAACTTGCAACTTGCAACTTGCAACTTGCAACTTGCAACTTGCAACTTGCAACTTGCAACTTGCAACTTGCAACTTGCAACTTGCAACTTGCAACTTGCAACTTGCAACTTGCAACTTGCAACTTGCAACTTGCAACTTGCAACTTGCAACTTGCAACTTGCAACTTGCAACTTGCAACTTGCAACTTGCAACTTGCAACTTGCAACTTGCAACTTGCAACTTGCAACTTGCAACTTGCAACTTGCAACTTGCAACTTGCAACTTGCAACTTGCAACTTGCAACTTGCAACTTGCAACTTGCAACTTGCAACTTGCAACTTGCAACTTGCAACTTGCAACTTGCAACTTGCAACTTGCAACTTGCAACTTGCAACTTGCAACTTGCAACTTGCAACTTGCAACTTGCAACTTTCAACTTGCAACTTGCAACTTGCAACTTGCAACTTGCAACTTGCAACTTGCAACTTTCAACTTGCAACTTGCAACTTGCAACTTTCAACTTTCAACTTTCAACTTGCAACTTGCAACTTTCAACTTTCAACTTTCAACTTTCAACTTTCAACTTGCAACTTGCAACTTGCAACTTGCAACTTGCAACTTGCAACTTTCTACTTGCAACTTGCAACTTGCAACTTGCAACTTGCAACTTGCAACTTGCAACTTGCAACTTTCAACTTGCAACTTGCAACTTGCAACTTGCAACTTGCAACTTGCAACTTTCAACTTGCAACTTGCAACTTGCAACTTGCAACTTGCAACTTGCAACTTGCAACTTGCAACTTGCAACTTGCAACTTGCAACTTTCAACTTGCAACTTTCAACTTTCAACTTGCAACTTGCAACTTTCAACTTGCAACTTTCAACTTTCAACTTTCAACTTGCAACTTTCAACTTTCAACTTTCAACTTTCAACTTTCAACTTTCAACTTGCAACTTTCAACTTTCAACTTGCAACTTGCAACTTGCAACTTGCAACTTGCAACTTTCAACTTTCAACTTTCAACTTTCAACTTTCAACTTTCAACTTTCAACTTTCAACTTTCAACTTTCAACTTTCAACTTTCAACTTTCAACTTTCAACTTTCAACTTTCAACTTTCAACTTTCAACTTTCAACTTTCAACTTTCAACTTTCAACTTTCAACTTTCAACTTTCAACTTTCAACTTTCAACTTTCAACTTTCAACTTTCAACTTTCAACTTTCAACTTTCAACTTTCAACTTTCAACTTTCAACTTTGATGAGGAAGCGATATGAAAATTTCAATTTTCAGCTTTTTTAATGATTATTCTAATCTCTTTTTTCTTTTCTTTTTTAGGTTCGTCAAGGTAGCGGGTAAGCCGCTACCGGGCTCGGCGTTGTCGGAGTATCCGTCGTCGAGTCCTCTTCGGCGGTTCATTTCAACAGATGAGTACTGTCTACAAGTTAGTGTATCTTAGCTTAATTTTTACATTTTATTTAACATTACTTTTGCATTTTTTGTTTCAGGTTCGACGAGGTCTCGTCATCGTCGAGGGAGCTCGAATTGAGGCTCGGCAGGGCTCGACGAGGGCTTGACGTTAGTCGCCAAGGGTTCGACGACATTGTACCAATGTAAGTTTTACGTTTCAATGCTTACTATATATATTGTGACGTGACATTTCGCGTCCCGTCACCTCGCACGGTTTTCGGTCGGGCAGTGGGCCGGATTGACGGCCCTGAGTACGCCGCTCGTCGAACCGACTCGATCGTAGACTCGCCGAGAAGGACTTTTCTTCATTTTTCGTCAATTTTTGCCGTGTTGCTTTGGCATTTCCTGTGTTTTGTGTTTGCGTTTGTTTGAAAGTTTTTTTTAGGCCGCGCAGGAGTCTGGCGACTCTTCGACCCGACCGTCGGGCGGTGTGCCCTAGGTCGTGTCCACGTGATGGAGTTTGGCCTAAGAGGGCCGGAGAGTGTTTCGTTCGGCAAGCAGGCGGAAGCCGAAGACCAGCTGCCGCGGACTAGGAGGCCAGAGGGACGCGGATAGTGACCGATATACAGAGTTTCCCGTCCCTCCCGTCTACACGGCCTGGAGCCGTTCCTATCCCGTCGAATTCACGGACGCCGCGGACCACTCACCACGGCGCCTCCACTTGCGGGGATTACGAGGAAAGGGTGGACATGAGGTGCAGTTATGTGGCGTACCGTGTGGGCCCACCGCGGAGGACAGGGGACGTAACAAATCTCTTTTTACGCGCTCTCGATTAGCACCGCGCAGTTGGAACGCAAGAGGCAGCGTATGTGAGGATTTCAAGCCCGCGCGACTCACATGTATTTTTGTATTCGAACGACCCATGCTTCCCCTGAATGTGTACCTTAGTTCGCATTCGGGTTACCTGCAGGATGTTTAATCACGAAAATTGGCAGCTCCGTTGGTAGATTTTAATCCTTCAAATCGGAGAGTACATGTAATCTTTAGTTCACTTGGGGCCACTTTGCGACGATAGGCGTGACATAAATTCGAAGAAAGTTCCCTCTTATTCGTCATTATCGAACTTGACACAACGCGAATCGAACCAACGGGATGATAATCACGTTTTGCCTGTTTCAGATTTGTGAATTCCCCCTCAAGATTTGTTCAAACAGTTATCGGGGTTGAAGTTACCTTGCAGTTCTGGTGTCAGGGTAAGCTTTGCATCTTATACGCCGAACCGAAATACCCGAACTATCCGGATATCCGGATACTTGAATTATCCGGATATCCGGATATCCGGATACTCGAATTATCCGGATATCCGGGTATCCGGATACCCGAATTTTCTAGAGAACCGGATATCCAGATATTCGGTTTATCCGTATATTCGGATTATCCGGATATTCGGATTATCCGGATATTCGGATTGTCCGGATATTCGGATTGTCCGGATATTCGGATTGTCCGGATATTCGGATTGTCCGGATATTCGGATTGTCCGGATATTCGGATTATCCGGATACTCGAACTATCCGTTAATAAACCGTTCCGGTTTCAGAATCTGTTTTTTTACGTTATTGGCAAATCCGTCACGATTCTGATCCCAGTAAAAATATAAATTTGTGCGAAATCTCTTAACCTCTTTTTTCCTCAATCCTAAGTGCCTACATATCTTGGACAGTATGGGCTGAGATAAAGGTTCATTCGAAAGATCGGCAACATTTTCGACACACTGCACGGCGACAACATCGCTGTCGAAAGACATTAGTGAGAATTGAATTAAAGGAATGGTCGAACGAACTGGAATGTTCAGGTGTATTCATGCAATACCGGTCGTTGATTCACAGCTAGCAACAACACTTCTTTAATTTCTTTTCGCGTCTTATGGTTTGTCCTGACTGCACACACGCTTTTAGGGTAACAGAGCCTATCTTAACAACAAAGTGGATTGTCATTAGCTACAAAAACTGGCTTCACTTTTCGATTATTTCGATATATGTGTCTCGATTATTCGATCGTCATGTCGTTTTTAAGAGGGGATATATAATTTTACCCATGTATAAAATTCAATATTAATTATCATATCATATTATTAAAAGACCAGCAAAAACTATAAGAACAAATAGAATTGCCTATTGAGCTGGGACGATGCAACGGTTATAATATAAACTGCAAGAATATAGCTCTGTAATGAGCTACTTGACAGATGCCACTGTATTGTATTGTACGAGCTGCAACGACACAACTAGGCCACTAGGCCACTAAGGCTGCCGCTTGCAGTCGGGTTACTCGGGTATCCGGGTACCCGAACTATCCGGATTTGACGAAATCGATGCTTCAAATCCGGATACCCGGGTATCCGGATATCCAGATATTCGGATTATCCGGATACTCGGATATCCGGATACCCGAACTATCCGGATAAACCGGATCTAATCTGATAATAAAAGGTTTAGCTTAAGAGGAACGTTTCTCTCGCGGTTCACGTGTACCGCAAAGACTTCCTCAAGATCTAGTCTGACCGGACCGTTTCTTTCGCGATCTAGATCTACTTCCCTACCCTACTAGGTAGGGTAGGTACGTATGTGCGAATCGAATTTGAATTGAATTGAATTGAATATTTATATTCAATTCAAAATTCGTATTGAATATTTGAAAATTTGAATAGTACGAATATTCATGAATAATTCATGAATAATCGGGATGCATCAATGGGACAAAAAATCGGGTTCTATCGATGGAGCAAAGTGTGGCGGTGGGGCAAAACGGGGCAAAACACCGGTATGCATTGAAATGTGCATATCGTTTTCTCATAAAAGTTAGAAATCGAAATTGTCATATCGTGAGGAAGCGCTATGAAAATTTCAATTTTCAATTTTTCTAACATCATCTTTTGGTTAGACTTTTATGCAAAACGGCTGGCCGATTCGGGTTCAGCGCCTAAAAATACTCAATTGTTGTTACGTCCCGATCTCTCGATGAGTTTCTGCACCGTGGAAACTCATCGGGGATCGGTTCGGAACTCTCTTTTGCTGATGCGTGTTCCCACAGGCTGAGCGGCGCGCCGCGCCGGGCAACGTGGTGTCATACAACACCACGGCTGCCCGCGCGATGCGTCGCGAAAACCCCAGGACATGCCTCAGCACAAACCGATACCCGCAAATGGCGGAAAATAATAATCCCCTCATAGGGCGCGGACTCCGTCGTTCGTGCGAGAATCGAATTCCCGCACGCGCGTGGGACTCGCGCCTCGTGATGCTGATTCCAACGAAAACCAACGCCTTCCCTCGTTCGGCTGCGGCTCAGGAGGATTGTCGGGCGATTGAGGAAATCAGTCTTTAGACACCAGCGAATCTGATAAGATCGGTCTAGAGTGCTCCGCGTACTGTTGCTACACAGGTCTGTAAATCTTCGCGCCAACACCGTCGCTCTGTTCCAGTGGGAACTATAGAGTGCGAAAAGTACCATCGAAAGTGTGTTTCGCCGTAGCGTCAACCAGGCGCATATAAGCGCAAGTGAGAAAGACAGTTAAAAGAAAGAATCGGCTAAGCCATAACACTACGGACATATTAAGCACCCTAAGATCAAGGGTTGTGTTAAAACCTTTCGACAGTGCACGTCTCTAAGAACCCCGCCGAAGGGACTACTGTTATTGTGTGAGTAACAATAGAGAGCGAGGATGGAAGGATGAGAATGAGTGTGGAAAAGAGAGAGAGAGATTATTCGCCGATACCGAGTAAGGTTGTAAGAACTGTGAGCGAATTATTCACACCTTGAATTATTATTATTATCATTACTTTTTGGGTCATTAAATACTTTTTCTGGGATTATTATTATTATTCACTTTTCGTATTACTATCATTATTATTACTTTTGGAAATTATCGTTTAACCGCTAAATCTAATATTCTCGGCGGAACATTATCATTAATCATTATAATCACGCCGGAATTAATTTCATCATATTGTAACTGTTAAAAGAATTGGAAAATACACGACCCTGTGCTTACCGATAGACTTTGGTTGTTGGGTTGATCGGTAAATGACCCTCGCCCTTTTCACGTATTCGAGGACCGGGCCCGTACGGGACGGAGCAGAGCAGCCCACGAAAAAAATAATAAACAAACTCTGCGCTTGACGCTGACTTGGTGACTTGTAACGCCGGGAGAGAGCTTCTCTCCCTCCCTGATACACAACATTGTCACGCTTCACTTTGTCGGATCTGCGAGAGGCGCGAAAAAATACATGGAAGTATGCGTTCCTGATTTTTTTTTGTTGCATTTTCGATTTTTATTCAAGCAATCCCGTCAACTCCGTCATATCCATCGTCTTGTGTACGTTTTACTGTAGATCACGAACACTAGTGCACTTGAGTGTTTCCGCGATGCCATCGGAAAGCAAAGAAATCGCTGTTTGAAAATACCTAAAATCACACATTTTTTGGCAATTTTGGCTATAAAAATACCTGGTAAACTTTTTCGTCAGTTGTTGCTCTGGGACTATACGTCCATGTATGTTTTCACGCCGATGACGACTCTGACACTTTTTTTTTGTTCGTAGATGAATATTCAATACAGAAAAATGCGTCTTGGAAAAAAAATTGCATGAAATTAAAAAAATTCAAAATGACATAAATTTTAACGGTTCGATCGAGTCGCAAGGCTTTCGGCACAGTTTTTCAAATTAATGTTGCAAGTGTGAAACGATAACGTCTTTAATCACTGCATCCGGTTGCGAATCTAGGTTTTACACTAGATCTAGGTTTCCGCGAGCAGTGCTACAGACCTATTCCATGGCTTCATTCCATGCGAATGCAATCCATTGAAAGAATTTTTTCGTAGTATACACATTTTTTCTTTCAGATTAGCAAATCTGAAAGAAAAACACGGGTGTATACTACCAAAAAGTTTTCTCGATGGATTGCATTCGCTTGGGACGAAGGCATGGAATAGGTCTCCAGCACTACTCACAGAATCAGGGACCAAAAAAAAAATTCTCTGGATGAATTATTTGATTTGCATTTATCAGATAGTGGGATGAAAATGTCTGCAACACTATTCGTAAAATTTAGTTCTGGAAAAAATTCTATAGATGAATAGTATTTGTATGCGTTAATGCTGGAAGTTAATTATGTATGGGTTGATGCTAGAAATGCAAAGTGTTCGCAGAGTCGAACACTTTGCATTCTAGATATAGTAGAATCTACAGCAATTAAAACATTTTTAAGGCATCTTCTCAATAGCTACATTTTTATTTACGGGTAAGGAAAATTTGTTTGCATATATATTTTTTTATTCAAGTTTTAATACTGGTAATTTACCTATAGCGAGATAATTTATTTTATTACCTATAGCTAGATAATTATATTAGTAGTTTTGGTCACAGTATTCATTTTGTTATAAAGTATATTCTCATAATCTCTTAACGTTTTAATCATTTTTAAATGTTGAAGGCAAAGGATGAATAAATACAACAGAAATATCATCAGCTTATTCACAAAGAGGTGAAGAATGCATTAACTAAGCGATACAACGATGAAGAAGCATCCACCAGCGACGAGGAAATAGAATATAAAAATATAAGATCTACACCGAGACGAGCTTCCGAACATCCCCAATAGTAAGGAGACAAAATATTTTATGAAATATATAATTTAAATATATTTAAACATATATTGTATATGTATGTATGTAAATATTGTATATTGTATACATGTATTTCTAATGCTTTAGCTTCGATTTTGAGGGAGAATATGCCAGCAGCAGCAAAGGACCAAGACAGTCATACGAAAACTATGGTAGTTACGCTGCCTCTCATCATGCTGCGCATGGCAAAAGAGGAAAAGCATACGGGTACAACGCTTGAACAAGGATTCCATATATTAAGTACATGGTATTAAGAACTCTTTAACCTCTGCAATAAAAACTTTCTGAAGATACACAGAGTAATCATTTTGTTTTTTTAAATTATTACTCCAGATTCTGTTTTGATAATTTTTATGATTCACTCAGTATGCTGCAACACCGCAGCTTTTCAAAAAGCTGTGTCGATTTTCAATTGACCAAATATATGTCCTTTCACCATATTTTATAATGACATCGTTTCAGCTTATAATATAGTCATCGGAATAGCTGCATCATCACAGCTTGTACAAAGCTGCATCATGCCAACTTTTTATGAAGCTGCCTCGCGTAACTTATTAAGAGGCACAGTGGTCTTCGCTGTATCAAAACCGCATTGTTTCAGCTCATTGCGAAGCTGCGTTACTGTAATAATGCAAAGTAGTATTTGCGTTTTTAAGTGTGTTCACTATCACTATATAACTATCACTATATAAGATTGGGGATAAAATTCTTTCAGCATAGCTACTGTATTCCAGCTTCTGACAAGAGCTGCATCGTATTACGCCTGTTATTACTACATGCACACACTGACAATTTTTTTTTCTTTCTGAAGACGAAAAACAAATAAATTGCGCATCTAGAATATTTCCACATGACAAAAAATGATGCCCGAGAAAAAAGTCTGTTCGATGAAAAGTCTGTATGACGGTCGTTATGGGGTACCAAACATTTCTTTTCATTGTTCTGCTTCGAGGAAGACGAAAAAAATAAATAAAAAATTGCGTAAAAAATTGCGAAGAACAAAAAAGTTATGGTAATCCAAAGGTTTCTTTTCCCTGTCCTGCCTCGAGGAAGACGAAAAAAAAAATTGCGTATCTCGAGTTTTTCAAAACGAAAAAAATGATACCCGAGAAAAGTCTGTACGATGAAAAACAAAAAAGTTATAGTAATCCAAAGATTAAATTTTGTTAGATGCAGATTTCTTCAGGGTTATTCCTTGTCATATGTATAGTTTAAACTTTAATTGATATGCCAAAGAAATTTAAGAAAGAGATATTGAAAAAATAAAATCGTAACAGTCCTTACTCGACTCATTGTGTCCCACGTTTTGCATCATTCAACACTTTGTACCCGACTATGTGACACATTGTACCCCACGGGTGGGGTACAATGTGTCATTTCGCCACCAGTTGTTAATTGATTAATTTAAATATCGTCGATCATTTAGCAGTAAGTATTGCAGGTTTAACGTGTGCTCGAAAGTGCATAGAATCGATTATGGAAGGCAGTTTTCAAATATAATATTCTGGCAAGAGTAATAATAATTTATATGAAAAAAGTGACACACTATCCGTCTCCGTCTCTCTGTCATCATGGCCTTCGCACCCTCTTGCGCTGTTCATCCGAAAGCACTGGACGATTTTGCGCATGCGCCTGCCATCCACGCGCTCCTATTGGCTACACTGGACTCCTCCTCCTCCTCCTCCTCCTCCTCCGCCTAACAGCCATGGATTCTACTCGGCCCGCCACGGGCACACCAGCCCAAAGTAACGGTTCCGATGACGCGCTTAATTTAATATTAGCTAAGCTAGACGCGTTAGACGCGAAACTAGACGCGAGAGTTTTTTTGAAGTGGCAGGGAGTCATCAACGTGAAATCAACGTGTTCTCTGACATTCTCGGCATACGTTCCATCGCTCGAAAATCGTCAGGGGACGGAGAGCAGTCCACTGCACCTATCATTACACCTATCATTACTACTCTATCATTACTCAAGTCCGCACAAGTTCGAGACTTTATAATTGCTAAAAAACGCACCAAAGCGTAATTGTCTATCAAAGAGGTGTTCAAGCTTGATTGCAAGGGTAACGTCTATATTAATGAGCTGTTGCCTGCCCTGAGTTACAATCTCCTACTTCGTACTAAAAGTAAATCTAAAGATAAGCGTTTTAAATTCGTCTGGGCACAATGGGGATCCATCTTTGTCCGCCGTGAAAATGGCACGCCGATCATATCTATCAAATCCGATACTGATCTCGCGCAACTAGAATGACTCCTCTCGGGACCTATCGCGCATGCTACGACGAAAATGTGATTGCACAAAAAATTTTAAGATTGTACGTGCAAGGGTCAGTACGAGCGGTAAATCCCTATTTCGAGGTAGCGAAAAATTTCTCGAGCTATATTTGTAGCGTTCTGGAAATATACTAAATTATAATTTTGCTAGTAAATCCATATTGCACACTGTAGTTGGATCTTTCAAGAAAAGATTGGTGCGAAGTAAACCTATTTAAAAAAAGTTCTTCCCCGAATTTAAGCAGTGGATATTTTTCCCGAAAAATGGGTGATATGGCACCCATGTTACGGGGGATATGGCCAGGTCAATAGTCGTGGGCCATCGCCTGCAATAGTGGAGGGTGGCCATCGCACCCGGATATTGCGAGCGAGATGGCCACGTCACTAGTGGTGGACCATCACCTTGACGTACACCACCAGGCGTTCTCCCTCGCCGAAACCTGAAAAATACGTGAAACAAAAAGATACACATTATTAATATGTAAATACACACAAATTACCCTATACTATATACTTATCCGACGACGAAGGGTCGTGACCCTTCGTCGTACAAATCCAGCAGCGACCTGGATCCCACGTCTCTTCGCCCGGGGCACCTTCACCTGAAACAAAAAAGAAGAAATTAAAACAATTGCCAAAAATGAATAATATAATAGAAATAGACTCACCGATGACTCTGGACGAGGCGGCGAGGATCCCCAGGCCACCAGGCGAGGTAGCGTCTTACCCGCAGCTGCGCCTCGCCAGGCAGCGTCTTACACGCTGCCTGGCGAAGCCTGAAAAAATATACAAAAAATAAATTAGTCTTAAGCTACATGTATATAATAACCACTACGAACATAAAACTTACCTTGCACAGTGTCGACGAACCCTCGACGACCAGCGTCGAACTCTCGTCGAACCCTCGGCAAGCCTTGCCGAGACCCCAAGACGAGCCCCTCGTCGATGGCGAAACCTCGTTGAAACCTGAAATACAGAAAAAAAACAGGAAAATTATTATTATTTAATAATATAAAATAAACATTCACTAGGAGGGTCGCTGACACAATATTTAAGTCAATTAAAAATATTCTTACCTGTAAGTATGTTCGAGGCCGACGAAACACCTGTTGCTCGCCGGCAACAACACGACACACAAACCTGAAAAAAATACACAAAAACGCACGGACACACATACACACTATTTTTAATTTTTACGTGTCACTCCACACAAACTTTTCATCACCTCAGAATATCAAAAAACAGTTGTAAAAACACATTAAACAATATAAAAACACACTCGCGAGAACAGTCGACGAGGTTAAACGCACACTGCATGAAACACATGCTCGACACTTATGAGCCATGCGAGAACCGAACTTGGCCGGAGATAGCCGAGCGCGGCGAACACTCGCTTCGGCCGAACCTAGTTTTAAGACTCCCCGCGAGAGGGAGATTTTGTAAAAAAGATTCTTGCAAGCGAATATGCGACTGAACGGCGATAAATAGCCGAGGATTTCGCGAATAAAATTACGAAAACTTTTCGCCTACCAAGTCTCCAACTCGGGAAGCAATTTTTTAAGTCCTCTGAATAGAGGACTCCCACTCCTCAACCAACCCGTTTCTACAAAACGATCGCATCGACCTGCTGCAAAGCGGAAAGCCATCCTGCTGAGAAGCGGATAATAAACACTGCTGCAAAAGCAGCTTTAAAACTGCTGCAGAGCGGAAACTGCTGTAATGCGGTTTTAAACGCTGCTGAGGAGCGGCCGACCTGCCGAGAAGGCGGAAAAATACCGACAGTAGTCGACTTTCCTCGCGGTCCGTAAAACAGGTCGAGCGTATGCGGCGATCGGAGACAAATCAATGTTACCGGCGTCGCCTAAACGCCCAAGCGGAGGCGCGTTTGGAGGAGCGGGCGGAGGCGCTCACATCGGAGCTTAGGGCCCGCCAGTTAGACCGAATAGTGCGCATCGTGCATGTCGTCGCCACCGATCCGCGCCCCTGGCCGTACTCTCCGCGCTCACGGCCCGTGCCGAATACGGTGGAGGTACTTGGGCGAGGACTATATCCACAGATAACCAAGCGAACGTGAGTACTCGACCTTAGGTACCTTCCGTACGCACCCAACGGCCCGGTGTACGTGAGACGACCAACGCCTCCCGAACCTCAGGGTGGAGGTTACGCCCCTCCAGTCGCGATCCTCCGGCCAAACCCCGGCCGAACGTTTCCGGTTCCGCCGCAGGTGAACCATACCGGACCGATTAGGAGAGTCCTCCGCGAGCAGAATCACCTCTCCCCCCGCGCAGTACGGCCACGGGTCTATCCCGAAGCACCCCGTAAAGGCCGCGAACTCCCGACAACGCTACCGGAAGTGGTCCCGCCGTCGCCACCGGACGACACCGGACACCTAAATCACTCCACGGGCTATGGAGTAAGTTGTATGAGGAACCTGCCACGAAGCAAACCCCGCAACTGCACGCCCCCGACCCCGAGAAGAAGCGCGAGCACCTGTCCGCACTTATTCGGCGACACTCCGAAGGGAAAAGGGGAAACCTTCGGTCCACCTCCGACGACTTCCGGTGACCGGCCAGCCAGGAGAACGGGATCTTGTTAGTCCCCTGATAGCGACCTCAGCTCCCGGAGCTCGCTGAATATCCTCGCCAGCGCCGCGCCGCGATCTTCGCCGGGGTTGCGGACGCACCGACGTTGCCCGGTTTCGGGGAAATTGGGTTGCTGGACGTCCTGGCGGAGGCCACCGAGAACACCCCCCGGGCAGAGGTCTAAGACCCCGCCGATCAGTATACCTCGGTATACGACGAGGTGGGCCGACACTCGGGGGTTTTCCGAAGGGCTCCGCCGGAGTACAGGCTCTCGCGCATCGTCCCCGAAGGGGAGGATCCCGCGCCCGCGGAACCCCCGAGCGGGACTTCCCCGTCCGGATCGCCACGACCGCGACTCTAGGGGAAAATCGGCCCCCACCGGTCCACATCGGATCCCACGCCAGCTCAGGCGTGAAACAGAAGGTTCGGTTCAATAACCGTGCCCTTCACCGGGCTAAACAGAGCTCTCGGTTAAATCACCGTGCTCTTCACTGGGCTAAACCGAATGAGAAAGTAGGAGCGGGGTAAAACCCGGGTTTTAAACGGCCATTTTAAGGGCCAAATAAAACCATTCAAACATAAATAAGGGGCAAGTCCGCCTCCCTTCCCTCCCCCTAACTAGCCAGACGCGCCGCGGTAAATCGAAAGGACCGCAACGAAACCTGCACCTACGACTAACCCACGCGCCTGTCGTCGGTTATTGTCAACCTGCAACAGCGGCCGATGGCATTATCGCTTGGATATTGCGGGTGAGCTATCCACGTGAACGGTGGTGGGCCACCGCCTGCAACATCGGGCGGCGGACATATCACCCGGATATTGCGGGTGAGATGGCCACGTCAATGGTGGTGGGGCACGTGGCCATCTCACCCGCACTTTCCGGGTGATATGGCCAGTAAAACTGTTTTCTTTTTAGTTTAGCATCTGAAACATTTAGCAGAACTGTTTATTGTCTTTCTGTAGGTTATATAGACAACATGAAATATAGTAAAAAATCTTTTGTGCGATTTCGTTCCTTCTCTAGGCTTAAATGACTACCAGTATTACTGTGACCATGTCACCCGTAGTGTTCGGGTGAGACGGCCGATCGCATATATTAATTTACAGAGCTGCAATTAAATAACGCATCGAAAATATCAAAAGTTCTGAGTTAATTACTTTAGTTTAATGTTTCTAGAGTTGGTTACAATAAAAATGTAAAAGTTTTTTAAACGTTAAACCTCTAATTTTAGTTGTTTAAAAAACCATGGCCATATCACCCCGATTTACCCTATTTGAAGTGCGAACGGACTTGTCTCAGCCACTACTGTTCCCGTTTATTTATCGACGACCTAAGGGTCATTTGTTAGACAACTTTTCATCACCTCTCGGTCAATTTTCGCATGCGTATAGAAATATAATAATAGCGGGCGATCTCAATGGTAATCTCGCCAGGAATATTTTCGAGTGGAATTATTTACGTAACTGGATCCTTTCGTTATAGTTTCATCTCGATAACTCTGAACCGACGTTTCACATCGCATCGTCCGATTATTGACTCGATGTTTTCATTATAGACTGTGCTGAAAAACTAACCGCATTCAATAAATCCGATTCGACGTTCATGGCAGGACACGATTTGTTAGACATGACTTATTCGTTCGACGTGTCCCCCGCAGAACAGTGTCAGCTCTCAAGAAGGGAATTTATAAACTTTTCTAACCATTTGTTCCTTGAAACTCTGCGCGACCGATTATCCGCGCTCGACCCGCTCGGCCCCGTCGTGTCTTCAGACGATGTCGTTTCTCACTCTCTCCACAACTCAGTCTCTCTCTCTCTGAATCCCTCGATAGAGACGCACGTATGCGCTCATTTGTGGCAAAAAAAGCTGTCAGTATACCTTGGCTCACCCGGCAACTCAAGTAGCGTATCCGTGACCGCAACTCTATTTACAGGCAAGCCAAGCGAGCTAATTGTCTATTGGGTTACGCCATCTACAGGCAAATTAGGAACGAACTCAATAATAATATAAGACGAGCCAGGTCCGAGTTTCAGTATAATCTCCTGAAATCCATAGACAATCCTAACAAGATTTCGAAGGCGCTGGCTTGGCTGGGATAAGTGAAAACTAATCTAACTTCTCACCTACAATTTTTCTCTGCTGATGTACTCAACTGTTTGTACTCAACTCTATTCCAAATGCACCACCTGCTTGTTCATATCCTGATTTCCTCGCCGCTGTCTCGCAAATCCCAGTAGCACTGCCTACCTTCTCTCTACACGTCACGCCGAGCGACATCACCAAGCTTGTAACTGCTCTACCAACCACCTCTCTCACTTTCGGGTCTGATAGAATTCCGCTCTTCTCCATTAGTCATAGTCTTACCTGCACCACCACTCTACTCGCTAAGCTGTTCAACAGCTCATTCTCTAACTCTCACTTCCCCTCCACCTGGAACCAGGCCTTCATTAGACCATTGTCCAAGATCCGTACTCCTCTCTCTCCGTCCGATACCCAGCCCATTGCCAACTTACCCGAAATGTCGAAAATTCTTGAAAGAATAGTCCACAAGCAAATCTTCAAATTTATATTCAACAATAATCTCCGCGATCCTAGACAGTCTGGATATAGCTCCGGCTTTACTACGTAAGCGGCTTTACTACGAGTTGGTGACGACATCTACAGAGGCATCGAACAGAAAAATATTACCATTTTAATCCTCTTCGATTTCAGCAAAGCGTTTGGGACTGTCTCGCACGTGCTTTTGCTAACCAAGCTGAAATTTTTCGGCTTCTCTCTTTTGATCTTGGCATGGTTTTTCTCGGACCTGACATTTTGACGAGCTCAATAATGCTTCTCAGTGGCAACCTGTAACCTCGGGTATACCTCGGGGCTCTGTTCTTCGTCCACTGCTTTTTTCACTATTTATCAAAGATATTATTAGTTCAACCTTGAGGTACTCGAACCACATGGTATTTGCGGATGACATGTAGATCAATCTCCAGTGTCCTCCGAGGCTGCTGCAACAAGGCTTGACAAGATTGTATTAGATGCGGCGGCTATCTTCGAGTATGCCAACGTCAACGGATTGAAGCTAAACCTCGCGGAATCAAAGGTTCTTATTCTCGGCAGTGATGCCTACGTTCGGTCCATCGATGCTCGCGTACTCCCGGCTATCTCAGTCAACAATACTGTTCTCCCTTACGTCACGGAAGCACGTAACCTCGAAGTACTCATGTGTGGAAACCTCTCATGGACAAGCCACATCTCATCTATTTCTCAAAAAGTGCATTACACTCTGTACAAGCTGAAATATCACACGCAATCTTTGTCACAGCAGCTCCGAAGCAAGCAAGTATCTACGCTTATTTTCCCACACATAGATTATTACTGCTTAGTTTACCTTGATCTAACCAGCGAACACAACGACAGGCTACAAAAACTCATGAATTGCGCTATTAGATTCATCTTCGATCTGAAACGTGACGTCCATTTCTCCCCTTATCGGCACCGATTTGGGTGGCGTTCGATAGCCAATCTTCACTTGTACTTCCTAGGGTCTTATGCGCATTGCATTCGATATGGCGAGGCAGTACCATATTTGAGTGAACTGTTCGATGGGGTACATCCTGACGTTCGACGTTCTAACCAGCTTCCCGCGACGGAGTACTTCCTTGTTCCTCTCCATCGCACTGCTTCGCTCCGGAATTCTTTCTGCTTGTCCGCTATATATTACTGGCACGCCTTACCTCTATCCATCACTACACAACCTTCACTCGCTACCTTTAAGCAGCACCAGTTCGCTCACATTTTTGCTCTCGAAGCTGCTGATCTCGATCAAGGTCAGCCCGACGAATTATGAAATTTTCTAGTTGGTTGCCAGTTACAGGTTTACAATTATGCGGTCATCTGTATAAATGGTATCCATGCTACCAAATACTTAGCATACTAAATTCGTACCACATTGTTATTTTTCTTTATTTACCATTATATGTATGATTCTATAGCTGTTATTGTTTCGAGTTCTTTTATTCAGTTATGTGAATCTATACAGGTTACTACATGCATCTTAACCCCTTGCAGCTTGTTACATTTTTGTCATTATTATTTTATTTTTTCTCTTTAGTCGTAAGTTGTAGTTGTAAGTACTCTATGTTACATTTTGCCTCATAGTTTAACTAAGGCATTAATAAAGCAATCCCTCTCTCCCTCTCTCCCTCTCTCTCCCTCTCCCTTTCTCTCCCTCTCTCTCTCTCCCTCTCTCTCCCTCTCTCTCCCTCTCTCTCCCTCTCTCTCCCTCTCTCTCCCTCTCTCTCCCTCTCTCTCCCTCTCTCTCCCTCTCTCTCCCTCTCTCTCCCTCTCTCTCACTCTCTCTCTCTCTCTCTCTCTCTCTCTCTCTCTCTCTCTCTCTCTCTCTCTCTCTCTCTCTCTCTCTCTCTCTCTCTCTCTCTCTCTCTCTCTCTCTCTCTCTCTCTCTCTCTCTCTCTCTCTCTCTCTCTCTCTCTCTCTCTCTCTCTCTCTCTCTCTCTCTCTCTCTCTCTCTCTCTCTCTCTCTCTCTCTCTCTCTCTCTCTCTCTCTCTCTCTCTCTCTCTCTCTCTCCCTCTCTCTCTCCCTCTCTCTGAGTATGTCAACGTGCTAGTCTTTTCGCTCCGTATTATTTTTCGGACCTACTCTGCCGCTTTCTGCCTACGGGCTTTTTTGTTATAGCTAAAGCATGTCCACTGTGGCCTTTTCACTCTGAAATAATGGATTGCACGATTCTTTCGCTCGTTACGGACAAATTTCGAGGAAAAATCAACAGCATTCCTAATCTCACTTCAACGGATATGGCCTTGAGATCGTCACTCTATCTTTTCACCGCTTGACTTCCACTTATCTGCGCATGCGCTGGCTTACGTCTCTACCTCATTGGTTGTTTCGTCATTGAAACTTCTCCTTCTGGACACGGACAGCACCACTATCGCATCACTGCTCACCAGCGCCACCTTCGATTGATCGTCGATCCATCAAACTGATGACACACAAGTCTTGACGCCTGCGATCGGCACACTAGATCGCTCAGCATCGCCCTGCGTTCATCGTGTAATCCTCTGCATGTCCAGACCGAAGTGCTCCAAGTACTCGAGGAACATTGCTGGCGAGAAACTCACTTGCGCTGACTGCGGTAGAAATTTTCACCGAAGCTGCTGTAAAGTGTATCTAACTTATAACACAGCGAGCGACTGCTGTATCGCGAGTTTCAGTGACTTAGTGGACAATCCGGAATCGAACAGCACAGTGATGAGCATACCGGCTGAGAGAGTCTGCTCGAGTCAGTCAAATATACCCAATGCAATCTTGCAACACATCATGGATAAACTAGATGCGACCCATTCCAAATTATCAGGCAAGCTTGATGCCTCTGATGCTAAATTAACTCAATTTATCTCGGAGCAAACTGCAACTAACAAAGAATTAGGCGATAAAGTCAGTGTTTTGCCCAGACTGGTTGAAAGAGTCGCAGAACACGATGCTATTCTCGTTAAACTAACCGATAATAATGCAGGTATGAGACACGATATTGACCAGCTTATGTCGGGCGGTTTTCAGCGCCAGTCAAGAGTAACGCTTACAGATCTAATTATTAGCGGTGTTCCAAGTAATATTAGCGGAGACCCATTACAAATCACGGCCAAAGTTTTTGACGCTCTCGGTGTAGGGAATCTGTTTGTTGATGTTCTCGGTGTGCGTATTATGACGCGTAAGCAAACGGCCAGCCCCAGCCAGCAGACAGCGCGCATTCCTGTCACTCAGTCATTTGCTGTATCACTCAAGTCGATTCAAGTTGTTGATTTCATCATAGGTAAAAAACGCGCACTGAACAACCTTACAGTTAAAGACGTCTTCGGGACAGATCACGAAGGCATTATTTATATAAACGAGCTCTTGCCGACGGACAAGTACAATTTGCTACTGCGCACAAAAGGTAGAGCCAAGGCTAGAGGCTTCAATTATGTCTGGGTTAGTTCTGGCAATATCTCGGTTCGACGCGACGTCCGGGTTTCAGCAGGCAATCAGCTCTGCTGCGTGTCTGTAACGATATTAGCAAAGGGATTGAAGCCAAAAATATAACCTTGCTCATTCTTTTTGACTTTAGCAAGGCTTTCGATACCGTTTCTCATGTACACCTACTCTCCAAGCTAAAAACCTTTGGTTTTACTGACGATACTTTGGACTGGTTTTTCTCGTATCTTACCGGACGGACACAGGCAGTTGTAGACGATCACAATACTCCGGCGGAGTGGCAACCCGTGACCTCCGGTGTTCCGCAGGGGTCGGTTCTGGGCCCACTCCTTTTCTCGCTCTTCATAAATGATATTGGAAAATTACTCAATTATTCCAACCACATGATTTTCGCTGATGATACGCAGATTTACCTGAGCTGCCCCCCTCGGCAATTGCAGTGGGGTTTAGACAGGATTGCATTGGACGCCATGGCTATCTTTAATTATGCCAACGCTAATGGTCTGAAGCTAAACCTCGAGAAATCGAAGGTTATGATCCTTGGGAGCGATGCGTATGTGCGCAATATCGACACAAGTATTCTTCCGGCTATTAATATCAACAACGCAGTACTACCATATGTCAGTGAAGCCCGGAATTTAGGAGTGATCATGAGTTCAAACCTTTCCTGGAAAAGCCATGTCACCTTAATTTCTCAGCGATTGCACTATACACTCCACAAGCTCAAATTCCACAGGCAATCTCTCTCCCCACAGTTACGAAGCAAACTCGTCACGGCGGTAATCTTTCCTATCATAGACTACTGTTGTCTGGTTCATCATTATACGACTAACGAACTCGATGGCAAACTACAGATGCTCGTCAACTGTGGAATACGGTTCATTTACGACCTTAGGCGGGATGTTCATATTGCACCGTTTCGTCATCGACTGCGGTGGCTCTCAGTAAGAAATCGTCGGCTTTACTTTCTCGGAGCGTATGCTTTTCGAATTAGGCGGGGTGAGGACGTTTCGTATCTCTCGGAATTGTTCTTATGTAGGGACCCTGACTTACGCAGCTCGGCCCGATTACCCTCATCTGAGTATTTTTACATACCTCTGCATCGGACTGCTGCGTATCGCAACTTATTTCAGTTGCCTGCAATTTATTTTTGGCATTCTCTACCTCAATCGGTAACGGAAGTACAGACTCTTTCTCTGTTTAAGACTAGACTTTTCAATCACTTGTTCTCCCTTGAAACGGACAGTGCCGAATAAGCATAAGTATAGTGTATTCCGTAACGGGTCGGGAAGCTGAACTTAGTTTAATGTAATTTAATCTAGTTAGATTTAAGTCAGGTGAATACATTCGTTAACCCTCGTCGTGGAGCTGTAAACTGTCCATCAGTGATGCCAGATCGGCGGGAAATTTCCCTCGAAGGGAATTTTGACCCCCCCACTCCGCCGCCCGAGGGAATAAAAATTCCCGCGTGTAGGCCCCGCCCATTGCTTGCCAGCCGTGCCTGTGTTGTACCAGTCTGTGCCTATTAGCTGGCTTCGAATTTAGCGCCAACAGCCAGCTGGTTGGGGCGGCGCTGTTGGACCTGGAAAAGGCCTTCGACTCGGTTTGGCTAAATGGATTGCTTTTCAAGCTAAAAAAAAAGAATTTCCCTGATAACTTAATATTTACCGTATGGGATATGATCTCAAATAAAACGTTTGTTATATGGGACGGTATCTCTTACTCGTCTGAGCACTTTTATATCAATGAGGGGTTACAGCAGGGGACGGTCAACTCACCCCTATTGTTTAATATTTTTACTTGCGATATACTGCACCTGTTCGGTCTTAACAGTAATAGTGACTCCTCTGCGATAGCGTTTGCGGACGATTTAATTATCTATACCAAAGGCAACTGTGTCGCTACGGTACAGGATAAGCTTGAGAGCACTGTTGAAAAAGTGAACAAATATTACATGTCCTGGAATTTGCGCCTTAACCCAGGTAAATGCGAAACAATATTGTTCCGGAAGCCCCTGCACTATCTCTCTTGGCAAACCAAAAAGGGTAGCGGCGACTTCCGGATCGAAACAACGATTCCGGGCACCGCCGATAAAGCAGTAATCCCTCATAGGA
The DNA here is from genome assembly GCA_963575735.1 of Amblyjoppa fuscipennis. Lineage (NCBI taxonomy): Eukaryota > Metazoa > Arthropoda > Insecta > Hymenoptera > Ichneumonidae > Amblyjoppa > Amblyjoppa fuscipennis. The sequence goes on from OY754488.1 coordinate 20,420,448, forward strand.
AATCAGTCAAATACCTAGGAGTACAATTAGATTACTTACTACGGGGCAACATTTACCCCCAAACGCAATTAGAGAAAGCTCGTAAAACGTTGCTAGCCAACAGTGCAATTTTTTATAATAAGCACCTCTCGAAGCGTACAAAAGTCATTTTATACATGATGCTAATCAGGCCCATAATTTCATATGCTGCTCCCGTTTGGTGGAACTTAGGGCACACTTTTATGGAGAAAATTAGGGTTTTCGAACGTAAGTGCCTGAGAAAATGCCTTTACCTCAACCGTTCTCAACACTCGGACTTCCAACACTATATTGATAACAAAACTATATATGATATAGCAAACATACCACGTATTGACAACTTCATAATAAAGCTAACCAGGGATTATTTTGCTAACATCCCGTTCGTAGACAACCCGGTTGTACATGCTATCCGCAACCAAGATCGCCTACTAACCGACCGACAAATGCGACTAGGCTATCCGACGCCCCAAGTGTTCATCCCTTGCGACCAACAGGGGTTGATTCAAAATATTAATAACATCCCAATTATTCATCATTGGCGGAGGAACAAAGCCGATCAACGAATCTCGCTGCAGCATAATGATTATGATCTAAACCCGATCCGGTTCGCAGGCTCCCCTGTAATACCTCACTGTGACTATGTCGATTTTCACCGTCTGAACTTCGACAGATATGCGTGGCTTGATTTCACCTGCGCCACTATGATAGATCTTCGTGCCAGAAGATCGGAACACTTGAGGCAACAAGCCAGAGGTAACCGACCCCGTCAAAACCGCCTATTGCAGCAGCAATAAAAATATCAAGAGGCGCGGAACCCCATCCACACCAGCGCATGTATATATGTATATAAAACCATAGTTTTAAGCATTAGTCTAAGTATTTTTAGTATTTATTTACTACGTTATATTGTTTACTGACTTCGATACTGCAGCTTGGCGTTTTTAGGCTCCGCCAATGTTTTTCCCCGTCGCAACAACTTGTGCCCGTCAGTGCACCGACATCGTTTTGGTCTCTCATGACCGTTCTCACAATTACCGACCCCATGCCGGGAAATGTTTATCACGAACAGATTTGATTTGCAAGCGAGATCTACAAGCAGGTAGACATACTTGCACGCAGTTTTCATTTTAATGACTGGTTTTTGTTGAAAGTTTGTTGTAACCACCAACCATTTCTGTGCCTTTGTTTAAAAACAATAAACATCTCATTTAAAAAAAAAGCTTCGAATTTAGCTGTATCTTCAAAAAATTAACTTTGACAATTTGTGACATCTAAATTATTGGTTTAAGCGAAAAATTGGTAAGGACTTTTTTGTTCGTTTTTGATTGTATAACACCGCATTTTCTTATTTTTCTTTATTTTGTAACTAATTGACTATCGTCGACTACCTAAGGCCGAGCTAAACCTGCAATTATCGGCACCGAGTGAGACAGCGCGAGGTAGAAGTGGCGCCATCTCCCACGATCGAGCGGCGACTCGATCGATATCTAACCGAGCGCAAGCGCAGACAAGAGATCGGAAGAACAGCGGCGTTGCCGAGCGGGCTTGCGGCGAAAGCACGCTCAAGGTCGAAGAAAGGCGAAAGCGAGGGAAAATCGGTCTCGCCGATTGGACGAAAGTGACGACACTAATTTTGCACACGGCACCGACCGAGCACACGATTAGCTCGGCGGCTAACACCGGAAATACGTCAGGATAATACCGACTCGGTATTGGAGGGCGAGGCGAGCCCCCCGCGCAGAACCAATCAAGAAAATTAATATGCAAGGATCGCACGCAGACGCGAATCCGCCAATTTTCTGCAAAACCGATGAGAAGGGAGACGAAAGCGGGGTATAAAAGACGGCGATTTCGACATCCGATCATCAGTTCAACGATCTACTTTACCATCGGCCAGCTCTCCAGGACTACCAGTGAACAGTGAAAAGTGAAAAGTGAAAAAGTGAGTAGAAGTGAACTAATGTGAATTTGTGCCAAAAAGGACTTATAAAAATGTCGTGCTGTTTGGACTTCTAAATTTGATGCGAATTGGGACTTATAAATTTCGTGCCGTTTGGACTTGTAAATTTTAGTGCGAATTTGGACTTATAAATTTCGTGTCTGTCTGGACTTATAAAATTTGGTGCAAGTTCGGACTTATAAAAATTGTGCAATTCGGACTTACAAAATTTGTGTAATTTGGACTTATAAAAGTTGTGCGAATTGGAACTTATAAAAATCTGTGCTGTAAGGACTTATAAATAATTGGGCCGAGTGGACTTAGAAAAATTGTCGCGATTCGGACTTGGAAAATTATACGGCAAGTAGACTTATAAACTGTTGGACTAAGTGGAACTTACAAAATTATCGCGAAATTTGACTTATACAGTGAGTTCAAAAAGGACTTAGAGCTCATCAAAAGACAACGAAAAGTGACTTAGAGAACATTGTGAAGAGTTAACTGAGATTTAGACACGATCTCCACCGCCGTGATACGATAAAATTATCAAGTTCGGCAACACTCAGTGCAGTTCGGTAATGTGACCAAAGTGACCGGTCAGATCTGCTGCAAGTGCCCAAGAGAACAATATTCCAACACCGAGGGTACTAAAAAGGCACACCCAGGGAGAGGTTCAAGTTCCCTGAAGGGTTACCAACCATCAGAGTAAGGTAAAACCCTCGATTTCGCGAAATAACACCAATTGCAAATCGCGAGGTGAACGAGCTGTCACCGTCGTTCGCTGTGACGTCACCGTGGGAATCACCGAGCGAGGCAGTCAGCGATACTGCACGACGATCGACCGAAGCTGCCCGCGCCTGCGCAGTGCGAACAACGTGAAATAAAATCAGATTTGCTAATTCTTCCAAATAATTAATAAATAAATAAGTAAATAAAATCGAAATTAAAAGACGAGATCCGAGATCTGATTTATAATTATATTCTCTATTGCATTACGGACACACTGTTTGGATTAAGTATTTAAATATTGAGAGTAAAGAGATCTGAATAATAGAAAAAGACTAAGGGTTAAATTACATTGAGACCTGTATTGTACCAATAAAGAACAGTATTTGCTTATAAATTTGTCTCTGACACGCCAGCCCATAATTCCTAGACGCTCGAGTCCACGAATCCTTCTGTATGAGTATCGTGTCCCTTAAAGAGGCGCACAAATACAGAAAAATAATTGTACAGGAGCCTTGCTCAAGTTACAATTTATTTTTTTAGCTGATTTTTATAAATTTTATTTTTTGCCAAGTTCCCACGATTTAAATAAGGATGTAAAAAGAAATTCTTGCGTCTTTATTTTTCTACTTTCAATTCTACACCAAGGCATTTAAAAAAAATTGGATTAAAAAAAAAATGCTTTGGTATAGAATTAAAAGTGGAAGAAGAATGTTACATTTTTTTTTGCCAAAATATAACATTTACAAAACGTAGCTTTCAAAAATTTTCATATCGTTTCTCATAAAAGTTTAAATTTGAAATTTGCATGTATATATGACATCCAGTATATAAAACCCATATATAAACGAAACTCAAAAAAAAAAAAAAATCCAGAAACAAGAAACCCAAAGAAAGCCAGGCCCAAAAAAACGGAACCCAATAAAAATCAAATCCAAAAAAATCAAACTCAAAGAAAACCAAGCCTAAAAAAACCAAACCCAAAAAAGGGGGTTTGAAACCCCTCTCCCCCCTGTCCCGTCCCGCCAAAAACCAAAAAAAGTCAGTCTGAGACTTACCCACCTAACCATCATAGAAAAAATGCATCAACAAAAACTTGGCGAAGAACACAAAAAAAAAAACCCAAGAAAAAAAGAAACTAAAAAAAAACCAAACCCAGAAAAGGGGCTTTGAAACCCCTCCCCCCCGCCGCCAGTCGCCCTGCCTCTTTCATCCTTCCTTTTAAGTTCCTTTTTTGGGTTTCTTTTTTTTTAAGGGTTTTGTTGTGTTTTTCGTCAAGTTTTTTTTAACGCATTTTTTCTATGATGGTTGGCTGGGTAAGTCTGAGACTGACTTTTTTTGGTTTTTGGCGGGGCGGGACAGAGGGGGACAGGGGTTTCAACCCTCCTTTTTGGGGCACGGTTTTATTTGGGCTCGTTTTCTTTGGTTTTTTTTTTCTTGGGATATTTTTGTGTTTTTCGCCAAGTTTTTTTTAATACATTTTTTCTATAACCAAAATACGAAACCCAAAGAAAACCAAGCCCAAAAAGCCAAACCCAAAAAATGGTCTTTGAAACCCCCGTCCCTCTCCTCCCTGCCGCGCCCCGACTCTTTCTTCCTTTGGGTTTGGTTTTTTATGGGTTTCTTTTTTTCGGGTTTTTTTTTTGGGGTTTCTTTTCTTGGGTTTCTTTTTTTTCGCATTTTTTTTTGTGTTTCTCGCCAAGATTTTTTAATGCTTTTTTTTCCAGACCAAAAAAGAAACCCAAAAAAAACCAAGCCCAAAAAGCCAAACCCAAAAAAGGTCTTTGAAACCCCTCGCCCCTCCCCCCTACCCGCCCCGCCTCTTTCTTCCTTTTGGTTTCTTTTTTTTGGGTTTCTTTTTTTTGTTTCTTTTCTTGGGTTTCTTTTTTTCGCATTTTTTTCCCAAGTTTTTTTTATGCATTTTTTTTTTGATGGCTGGCTGGGTAAGTCTCAAACTGCCTTTTTTGGTTTTCTGTAACCCGAAAAAAAAAATTAAGTAAAAAAATTAACCATCCGTCCACTGAACCATTCATCCATCTATTTATTTATTTAACAATTAATAAACATAACGCGTAGGCTATGCCTACGCGCTATATTTATATATACGATAGGCACCGCCCACTGGCGACCATCGGCGCGCGGCGGTGGGGGGAGCGCGGCGAGCGTGCGGGAATTTTCGGAGGGAGCATCTGGCATCACTGCTGTCCATTATTTCACCAAAATTAGTTTCGCTCTACCTGTTAAAATTATTTAGTTTATACTGCGAATATGAAGTTTTATTTTGATTTTATTTTGATTTTATTTTATTTTTCACGATCCTTTTCATTTCAATATCAAGTGCATTGTACTATAGATGATGTTGTTGATTTTGTTATAGATTTTGTTCGCATAATTCTCACGCTATGTTTTTATAGTTAGTATGAAATACTTACTTTTAAATTACTGATTCATTCTGAAATTTGTAATTTGCCCCATAGTCATGCTAGGGCATTAATAAATATCTATCTATCTATCTATCTATCTATCTATCTCTCTGTGAGTACGAATGTCACGCTATTTTCTGCTCCGCTAATTTTGAGCTTTTCTCTGTCGCCTTCTGCCTGCGGGCGTTTTTGTTGCAGGTTAGAGCATGTTCAATTGTTGCTTTTTTCACCGAACTAATAAGCTGCATGCACTTCTGCATCTGTTCTGTGCAATCTTGGTGAAATCAAGCACTCTCATCTAACCTCACATTTGACGCTTCGGCCTTGAGAATCTGTCCTTGCTCTGCTCCAAGTCTGCTGCGCATGCGCCTGCGTGCCTCGATCGCCTATTGACCAGTTCGGGAACCTCTGCCTTGTAAGTGCTACAATAGAGGCAGCACTGTTTCTTCCGTCATGCCAACGCCTCTGCTGGCTACTCTCCACGGCTATCCCACCATCTATTCTCTGTCTACGTTACCGACTGTCAAGAAAGAAGATCTCTATCCATCGTTTCGACCTCGTCAGCCGATTCCTCCACATGCCAAGTTTAAAGTGCACTAAATGCAGTAGGAACGTTGCTCGTGATAAATTAACGTGTCCGGTGTGCTTTAGAGTTTTCCATCCGGCTTGCGCCGCCGCCTATACTACTTATAAATCCGCTAACCAGTGCTGCGTCACAAATCTGCACTTCCCGACGAGCGCTCCCTCGCCACCGAGTCTCACGATGCCTCCTACTCCTACTGGTTCTGGGAGTGGAAGCGCTCAGCCTAATCAGCCTAATAACCTAGAAGGCATCGTAAATCAGATTATTTCTAAACTTGATGCGTCTCATGCGAAAATGACTAGATTTATGAACGAGCAGGCTGAAACCAACAGAGCGTCCGATGCTAAGATCACGAAATTTATCAATGATCAACTCGCAACAAACAGAGATATCGCGGACAAAGTGAGCAGATTGCCTAATCTTATAAAAAAAAAGTTGATGAGCACGATGCGCTTCTTCGTCAACTCTCCGACCAAAATGCTAATGTAATACGCGATGTAGCACAGTTGAAAAACTCAGATCGTCAACCTCTCGATTCTGCTAGCACGTGTGAGTTAATTGTCTCTGGCATTCCCGCCGATATCGATGATGATCTGCATCAAATCACTGCTGCAGTTTTCAGCGCACTCGAGGTAGATAATCTCTGTTCTGACGTTCTGGTAGTACGCTCCATGAATCGCAAAACGGCGTCTAGCGCCAACCAGCAGGTCGCGGCGAACTCTACCCGGTCAATTATTGTCTCACTCAAGTCGTCTCATATCAGAGATTTCATTATCAGCAAGAAATGTGCCAAACGTAATCTCACGGTTAAGGATGTATTTAGAACGGAACATACGGGTGTTGTCTATGCTAACGAGTTGTTACCTTCCGACACATACAATCTCCTGCAGCGAACTAAAGAGAAGGCCAAGGCCAAAGGTTTCAAGTTTGTATGGGTTAGGTCGTGTCGCATCTCTGTGCGTCGTGACAATGGTACGCAAGTAATCTCGATTAATTCAGACGCCGATCTCGCCCAGCTAGATTGACTCTCGATTTCCACGAATGACTCACAACCTCGTCCAGGCCCGAACACACGCAATACTTATTCGTCGATTAAGATTGCACAATTTAATGCGAATTCACTACTTGGCCATATCGATTTTATTCGCATCTATTTTCAAACTAATTTCTATCAAATAATTTCAATTTCGGAGACCTGGCTGCATGCGCATATCTCTGATGAACTTATTAGTATTAAGAATTATTATATTGTACGCAATGATCGTGAAGGCAAAGAGGAAGGTGGTGTTGCGTGCTATATTCACGAATCATTAAAGGCAAATGTCCTAGCTTCTTCTCCGTGTATCTTTGCGAACTCGCCCGAAATTTTAATGCTGGATATACGCTCTAACACCTCGCAACCTTTATTATTCGCGTCCTTCTATCGACATCCGAAAGCTGCCCTGCTGGACAAATTTTCGGAGTCCTTAAATCGTTTCTCGCACGCCTACAATAATATCGTTATCTTCGGGGACCTTAACTGCAATCTCGTTCGCGATAACTTTGAGGCAAATTACTTGCGGGATTGGGCGCACTCACTGTCGCTCTACATCGTCGAATCCGAACCGACCTTTCACACAGCGTCGGCTGACTCTTGGCTCGATGTTTTTATTATCGACAGTCTCGAAAAATTATCGGCTCTCTACAAATCCGACTGTCCATTCATCGCTGCTCATGATTTAATCGAGATATCGTACGAGTTTGGCGATCCTCCCACAGAAGCATGCACTCTTACGAGGAGAGACTTCCGGAAATTCTCTCCCGAAAGATTCCTCAGTACAGTTCGTGAGAATATGCATCAGCACGTGTCCTTAGAGCCATTATCGTCTGCAGGAGAGGTTGACGCATCGACGCTTGCGCTTTCTCAGACTCTCTCTCAAGCTTTTGACATACACGCCCCAGTGCGGTCTTTCATGGCGAAGAAGCCGCCGTTACCATGGCTAACTCCCGAACTGAAGTCACGCATTTGCAATCAAAACTTGATCTACAAACAAGCTAAGCGTGCTGACTGTGTTTAGGCTTTGCGATCTACAGACACATCCGAAATGAACTCAACCTGGACATTAAGCGAGCTAAAAGCCAGTATCAGTACGATCGTCTCTGTTCTATCACCGATCCCAATAAAATGTGGAAAGAACTTGCTCGTCTTGGTCTAGTTAAAAAGAATCTCGCTTCTCCTCTCAAATTCTTTTCGGCTGACGTACTAAATCGATTTGACGCATCTGTGGTTAATGCATCTCCTGCCTATTCGTTTCACGACTTTACCACTGCGATTTCGCTCGTTCCTAGCATCGAGCCGTCGTTTTTATTCGGAAACATTTCGCTAGGTGACTTGCGAGAAGCTATCGCGCTCTCACCGAGCAACTCTCTTTCTAGTGGCTGCGACAAAATCCCGATCTTCTGCATTAACCACTGCCTGCCTTACATCTCTTCGGCACTCTTAAATCTTTTCAACGGTTCGCTCTCCCACTGTCACTTCCCTACTGCCTGGAAACAGGCCTATATCAGGCCACTATCGAAGATTAGAACACCGCTTTCTCCCTCTGATACGAGACCGATCGCCAACCTTCCTGAACTATCAAAGATCTTAGAAAGGATCGTTCACAAACGGGTTTCTCATTTCATCAGCAGCAACAACCTTCTTAATCCCAGGCAGTCCGGATACAGGCCCGGCTACAGCATTCAATCTGCCTTATTACGAATTGGTGACGACATTCGGAGAGGCATTGAAGAAAAGGAGATAACCATACTTGTCCTCTTTGACTTCAGTAAGGCGTTCGACACCGTCTCCCGCGTCCTTCTTCTGTCTAAACTAAAGAACCTAGGCTTCTCTAACTGCACCCTCACGTGGTTTTACTCCTATCTTACTGAACGCACACAATCGGTTATCGATGAGCGAATCAACACCTCACTATGGCAACCAGTAACGTCTGGAGTGCCTCAGGGTTCGGTGCTTGGCCCATTGCTATTCTCGCTCTTTGTAAACGACATCGGCGCATGCCTGCGATACTCTGGTCACATGATTTTTGCCGATGACACTCAAATTTATCTCCGTTGACTACCAAGGTTGCTCCAGCAAGGTTTGGACTTCATTGCATCTGATGCCACGGCCATTTTTGAGTACGCTACGGCAAACGGTCTGAAGCTCGACCTCGCTAAGTCTAAGGTGATGATACTAGGTAGCGATGCCTATATTCGATCTCTCGATACTAGTCTTTTGCCGGACATCAGTGTGAATAACTCCGTCCTACCATACGTTAGCGATGCACGCAACCTGGGTGTCACCATGGCCTCAAACCTTTCATGGTCTAGTCACATATCGTTGATCTCCCAGAAAGTGCATTTCACCTTACACAAGCTCAAATACCACAAGTATTCCCTGTTCCAGCAGTTACGGTGTAAATTAGTGTATTGTGATGTCGTGAGGAATATTTAATAAATTTTTTATTGTGAGTGGTAGTCGACTCTGCCACAGAACGCGGTTGTAGGACGGGAAAGACTCGGTAAACACTTTGTCGAACTGCTAAAGACGTTTATTCTATAATGCAGATCCGGCAGCGTAACAGTTTCGCGCGGAGTTTCGGTGACTAAATGACTGCTTAAACTAGGTGGAGGTTCGTTCTTATAGATCTATCTCGTGGCAAAGTCCAGATAGTGGGGAAGGAATTCGGGCGTTGGAAAAATACTGGAAAGGCAGATGTTTCGGATTCCTGGAAGGCGGTTAGTCATGAGAAAAGGAATGCAATGATCGAAGTCTAGGATTGTGTATTTAGGGGGTGATAAGGGATAGGCGTTCGGAGTCCTCAAGGAGATGACGGGATGCTCGGTGGTGCGATAAGCAGCGACGGCGGGTGAGAAGAGATAGGCGGCAATCGTGTGGTGGTCGTGTGAAAGCGAAAAAAGAAAGATGTAGGGAGGATAGTTATTACAGTATACCCTAATTTTCCCGCACATAGACTACTGTTGTCTAGTATACCATGACTTAACAGATAAGCTTAACACAAAGCTCCAAAGACTCGTATATTGTGCAATACGCTTTATTTTTGACCTTTGCCGTGGCAAACCGGAGGTTATACTTCCCGGGAGCCTACTGTTATCATATTCGTCACGGCAATGGTGTGAATTATCTTAGCGAGCTTTTTGCTACCCTCGATCCGGCGGCACGTCGATCCACTCGGCTCCCCTCCTCGGAGCATTTTCACATCCCTCTCCACAGAACGGCAGCGTACCGCAACTCTTTTCATCTCTCGGCGATTTATCTGTGGTATTCGCTGCCAATATCTATAACTTCGCTGCCGACACTTGCTTTCTTCAAGCAACGGCTCTTCAGTGACCTTTTGGCTCTTGAAGTAGCGGCCATTGTCTAGGCGAACGCGTGCAAGATATCTTAATATCTGAGTATGTGTAGAGTATATATTCTCATCTTATCTAGTTTTATTTTATTTTTTGTTTATTTTCTGGTTATATGGAGGTTGTTCGGAGTACTGTTATATGGAGGTTGTTCGGAGTACTCGGTATCTATATACGATTGTTATTTTCATTTATTTTGATTTAATTCTGTTATTCTTTTATTATTTTATTTACTTTAAACATTTTATCTTAGTTATTTTCTGTATCTCTTGGTTATCTTTGCTTATTCCTGGTGATAGTTCGAGCGAACTACTTTCTGCTGCGCGTTCAATGCTTTCTACTACTTATTGTACATTAATATTATTTTTCGCTGCTTTGTATAAATTGCCACACAGGTCACTATGGCATTAATCTCTCCCTCTCTCCCTCTCTCCCTCTCTCCCTCTCTCCCTCTCTCCCTCTCTCCCTCTCTCCCTCTCTCCCCCTCTCCCCCTCTCCCCCTCTCCCCCTCTCCCTCTCCCCCTCTCCCTCACTCCTCTCTCCTCTCTCCCTCCTCCCTCTCTCCCTCACTCCCCTCCCTCCTCCCTCCCTCCTCCCTCCTCCCCCCTCCCCTCTCCCACCTCTCCCCTCTCTCCACCTCTCCCCTCACTCCCCTCTCCCCCTCCCTCACTCCCTCTCCCCTCTCCCCCCTCTCCCTCTCCCTCTCTACCCTCTCTCCCCTCTCTCCCTCACTCCCTCACTCCCTCACTCCCTCACTCCCTCACTCCCTCACTCCCTCACTCCCTCACTCCCTCACTCCCTCACTCCCTCACTCCCTCACTCCCTCACTCCCTCACTCCCTCACTCCCTCACTCCCTCACTCCCTCACTCCCTCACTCCCTCACTCCCTCACTCCCTCACTCCCTCACTCCCTCACTCCCTCACTCCCTCACTCCCTCACTCCCTCACTCCCTCACTCCCTCACTCCCTCACTCCCTCACTCCCTCACTCCCTCACTCCCTCACTCCCTCACTCCCTCACTCCCTCACTCCCTCACTCCCTCACTCCCTCACTCCCTCACTCCCTCACTCCCTCACTCCCTCACTCCCTCACTCCCTCACTCCCTCACTCCCTCACTCCCTCACTCCCTCACTCCCTCACTCCCTCACTCCCTCACTCCCTCACTCCCTCACTCCCTCACTCCCTCACTCCCTCACTCCCTCACTCCCTCACTCCCTCACTCCCTCACTCCCTCACTCCCTCACTCCCTCACTCCCTCACTCCCTCACTCCCTCACTCCCTCACTCCCTCACTCCCTCACTCCCTCACTCCCTCACTCCCTCACTCCCTCACTCCCTCACTCCCTCACTCCCTCACTCCCTCACTCCCTCACTCCCTCACTCCCTCACTCCCTCACTCCCTCACTCCCTCACTCCCTCACTCCCTCACTCCCTCACTCCCTCACTCCCTCACTCCCTCACTCCCTCACTCCCTCACTCCCTCACTCCCTCACTCCCTCACTCCCTCACTCCCTCACTCCCTCACTCCCTCACTCCCTCACTCCCTCACTCCCTCACTCCCTCACTCCCTCACTCCCTCACTCCCTCACTCCCTCACTCCCTCACTCCCTCACTCCCTCACTCCCTCACTCCCTCACTCCCTCACTCCCTCACTCCCTCACTCCCTCACTCCCTCACTCCCTCACTCCCTCACTCCCTCACTCCCTCACTCCCTCACTCCCTCACTCCCTCACTCCCTCACTCCCTCACTCCCTCACTCCCTCACTCCCTCACTCCCTCACTCCCTCACTCCCTCACTCCCTCACTCCCTCACTCCCTCACTCCCTCACTCCCTCACTCCCTCACTCCCTCACTCCCTCACTCCCTCACTCCCTCACTCCCTCACTCCCTCACTCCCTCACTCCCTCACTCCCTCACTCCCTCACTCCCTCACTCCCTCACTCCCTCACTCCCTCACTCCCTCACTCCCTCACTCCCTCACTCCCTCACTCCCTCACTCCCTCACTCCCTCACTCCCTCACTCCCTCACTCCCTCACTCCCTCACTCCCTCACTCCCTCACTCCCTCACTCCCTCACTCCCTCACTCCCTCACTCCCTCACTCCCTCACTCCCTCACTCCCTCACTCCCTCACTCCCTCACTCCCTCACTCCCTCACTCCCTCACTCCCTCACTCCCTCACTCCCTCACTCCCTCACTCCCTCACTCCCTCACTCCCTCACTCCCTCACTCCCTCACTCCCTCACTCCCTCACTCCCTCACTCCCTCACTCCCTCACTCCCTCACTCCCTCACTCCCTCACTCCCTCACTCCCTCACTCCCTCACTCCCTCACTCCCTCACTCCCTCACTCCCTCACTCCCTCACTCCCTCACTCCCTCACTCCCTCACTCCCTCACTCCCTCACTCCCTCACTCCCTCACTCCCTCACTCCCTCACTCCCTCACTCCCTCACTCCCTCACTCCCTCACTCCCTCACTCCCTCACTCCCTCACTCCCTCACTCCCTCACTCCCTCACTCCCTCACTCCCTCACTCCCTCACTCCCTCACTCCCTCACTCCCTCACTCCCTCACTCCCTCACTCCCTCACTCCCTCACTCCCTCACTCCCTCACTCCCTCACTCCCTCACTCCCTCACTCCCTCACTCCCTCACTCCCTCACTCCCTCACTCCCTCTCTCTCTCCCTCTACATTGAGAGAAGGATCTAGTAAACATTACCAATCATCTAAGAAAAATTACCATAGCACATTGTTCGAGAACCAGCGCGGTAACGTGCGCTAGCTCGAGCAGCCGCTGCGCGGCGGCACCTCCCGGCCGAGGCCAGCGAGGCCGACGCACGCGCACCAGCTCTCAACCCAGGCGGCACGGCTTACGTGCCGTGTGCAACAGGTATCGCGCTCATCTACGGCAAATGGCTGACACGGGTCACCACGCGCTCGGGTAGATCGCCGTGTACAACCGGTTTTCTCATGGTAAAAGCTCAACGGTTCTGCCCAATTTCGGTACATCTCATCACCGGCGACGTATCTTTGATATCGGGATATCGGTCGAGCTTACACGGAGCATAACGGGAGTGTTTTTCTTGGTTACGCGACACGCGTATTCTCACCGGAAAGGCTCACATTCTCAACGGCTACCTCGCGACGATACAGCGTCGCGGGTAGATTTCTCACTCGGGAGTTCAAGCGAATGTCATATAATTGTCTTGGCTCAACGGAGTGCTCACTTTGGACTGCTCATTATAATTATCATTGTTAATCGGTAACGCTCATTTTTGGTATCGTTCAATCGATCTACTCATCTGTACAGTGTTTTTTGGGCGCTTTTTACCATCGTTTTGTTACATAAATACAAGATATATTTTCACTGTTAAGATCTTGTGTGTGAATTTATTTACCCCCATTCCGCTATACCTCACCCGGCAATTCTCAAAACACACATAGTAGTAGAGCGTTAGGGCGCCACCTATGGTAAAAAGTCTGAGATTATCCAAGAATTTTTACCATAACATTTAAGAAAAATTCTTATAAATCTGGTACTTCCTACCATAGGTGGCACCCTAATGCTCTACTACTGTGTGCTATGGTAATATCTCTCAAGTGATATAGTAATTTTTACAAGATCCTTCTCTCAGTGTAGTAATATAGCATATCGAGTAATACAGCATATCTGGTAATATAGCATATCTGATAATATAGCATATCTAGTAATATAGCATATAAACCAAACGTAATCTAGTCCACCTTTCCTACCAATTTGCTGATTTCCTTCCTGCAGCTGTCGGGACTCCGGCGGCTGCAAACGCGATACGATGACATGCTGAATCGATGATTTTAGTTGGGAAAATCTTGGCTTCCGCATCGATATTCGTTCTGCGACTCCAACAGCAGAGGGGCATGGCTCGATTCTCTGCAACCGTCCGAGATGAAAATCTCTGGTCTCGCTATGTTGCACCATATCCTTAACGACTCCATGTCTTGACCGTACAAACTCTCTTCACGGGATCGCTCTCTTGTTCGAGGCGCAGTTAACATAAAATTTAATGTCCGAAAATAAAGAAAAAATAATCGTATCCTTCTCTCCGGCCCTCCGATATCGCCTTGTGAGTCTCCGAGCGATCTGGTTCATCGGTTCAAGTAACGGGCAAATTTCGCCGCGTTACAGTGCGGTAGCCATGTTTTGAATTCCTCAATACCTTGGAAATTCGGTGCAAGAATCTCTTTCAAATCTTGATAAAACTTTTTACCTCTACCAATAACTACACTGAAATGAAAAAAAAATACGAAATGGAAGATTCTTCTCTTGTCATTATTTTATTATTATCTCTCAATAATTGATTTCGTTGACCTCGTCGACTATTGTCCAGATTGTTGTAGCACGCTGTACGTCGAATACGAGAGTTTGATCAGCTACAATAACGGTCATAAATTTATTAAAAAATAGTTAGAGAAATATTTAACTGACAAGAATCTGATTATGACTTACTTTGCTGAAAGTATCGAGCGATAGTGTGAGGATACTGGCGCAGGTAAAGGTAATGGATCGCTGAGAACGCATCATGATAGTGACGAGACTCTTATTCGTCTTGACACCGAATGATGACCAGTCTATTGAATACACCGCGTCACAAATCGCCATGCTCTGTAGTAAAAGCAATCTCAAGAATGTTTGATATTAGCCCGAAAGTTAGTTAAATAATTGCTTTTTATGTATATACATACTAACACGCATGTGAATATACCTGAAGAGTAGTTTCACCGCCGTAGAAGCAATAAATGAATATTTGGGCAAGCATGCAAGCCAGGTACAAGACACTGGCAGCAAACGCCGTGCTGAATAGTCTCACCTTTGACAGCTCGTAAACGCTAACGCAAATCACGACGGAGCTGACAGAGTATTGAAGAAAAACTACAAAACCGAATACGTCGTTTGAGGTTTTGGCAAATCTAAAGTTCGATAAGTTATGATAATTAAAAACACAGACACACACACGCAATGCCGATATCACAATGAACAATAGAATGGAATTATTTAACCGGTATATCTCGAGGTGATGTCTGATGCACTCGGTCAGAAGTTCGGACTCCAGAAGCCGACTTTCCTTTTGACACTCACGGTCGTGCTCGTCATAGTGTAATTTTCGCCTCATGTCAATTGTTTTCGGAATGGCGTAAAGGCGCGACTTCAGAATTGTTATCTGAGCACATGTCTGCATCAGCACACCGGGAACTAAAGTGTCGAATGCGATATTCACGAGCGCGCCTGCGGCAGGGGCTATCAGTAGATGGAAATATGCGAACCAGAAACCAATCTGAGACGTTTCATAATCGTAAGGAATCCAGGCTTTGTAGGGTAGAGCACGCTGAGGGATGTCCAGTATGAGAGATCTCACTGATATAGAAGCCGATGCCATCCCGGTAAGCACACCGTACCACAAAGTATTGAATCTTTGCATAGAAATATAAAATACGGCATGGCTTTGAAATTGTTCAAAAATCTTGTATTGGGCGATTCGTTAATAAACTTACCTAGCACCTTGTTCGTATTTGCTCTGTATCTGAATTTCGTCCGCACTTCGTGGCCTGCAGATATCATTCTGGAGCACATTCATCAGTTCAATTATCGTGCCGCGTTTTTTTAACAAATTTGCTGCTTTTCCGCACACACCAATCATCGTTAAGAGCATAAACGAAGCATTGGCGAATTCCTCAACATTGTCAAATGACCTAATGAGATCTATGAATTCTGATATTGTGCACGTATAGATGAAGAATATCATCAAACATGTGTATAAATTGTAAACAATCATTTTCCAACCCGTGGACCAGTGTACAGGTCGCCAAACACCGACACATTTAAAGACCATAAAGCTGTAGGATAGAGGTTGCATTTTGAAGCATCTTTGAAGCTCAAATGTATGCCACGGTTAAGATACTTCACGATACGATGGGCAAGCTTTTACAATTCCATCCATAAGTTTTTTTCCGCAGATCCTTTGTTCGATGGCTCCCTTCGAAGATTGCAAAAACAATGAACCAGTAATTTACTCTTTACGCCTTTATAATTTATTCATGGCAGCTTCGACTCTTCAGATACTCGAGCTGCCATAGGAAAAGCATTGATAAAAATGGCCATACATCTTGAGGGTTGTGTATAATGCACTCTATAATAGTGGGTACGTCTGGGTAATAGTTTGTCCCAAAGGTAATTCCTTATATTAGCACAGACGTTCTTCACATTCGACTAGGCATTTTCATAAATCATTCATAGACATTATACATTCACTCTGGGTACCTCTATAGAAAGGCTTTATATATCTATTTATAACTACGATGCAAAGAAAAATCCACAAAATGGAAAAGTGTGTTCTTGCCACACATTCTTTATTATTTCCATCTATTAACGAATTCAATGGAACTCATCGACTACTCTCCCGATTGCTGCAGAACGTTGTACGTCGAGTATGAAAATTTGATAAGCTACAGTTCCGTTGATAAACGTACAAAATTGTAATAAAATAAAATGAAAGGAATATTTTTTATCTAACGACTTTCCGAGTACTACTCACTTTGCTGAAGGAATCGAGTGAGAGTGTGATGATACTAGCACATGTGAAGGTAATTGGTCGTAGAGAGCGTATCAGGATAGTTATCAAACTTTTCTTTGTCCGGATATCTAACGAGGACCAGTCCATTCGATAAATCACATCGCAAATCTCCATGCTCTGTGTTAAAAATATTGCCAACAACGTCCGATATGTGTATGTACACAACAACACATATGTATATGAGGTATTCCATGCCGACTCGACCTACGTTGGACCCTCGACCTCTTCAATTCGGTTGGTAATTTTGTTATACCTCGAAAAATCACTGCAAATTAAAAAAAATTTATTTGCATTAATTACAATTTTTCAAAGTGAACAAATTTTTAGCCGAAATAAAAAATTCTGAAAAAATTAGGGAAAATCCTGAATTTAGATATGAACGTTTTTAAGCCTAAACCCAGAATGGTAAAACGGTTGCTTCTAGATGTTTTTGAGCTTCGCTTTCTTTTTTTAAGTGAACATATTGTTAGCCCAAGTGAAAAAATCCTCAAAAATCCTCGAAAATTCTGTATCAGATATGAACATTTTCAAGCCCAGAGCGACAGTGATATCGCATAAGATTCTATTTTTTTCTTTTTTTTTAAATTATTTCAAATTATATTATTACTAGGAGGGTCCGTAGGTCGAATCGGTATGGAATGCAACATATACAGACAACAGACATGGGGCATACCACCAGAAATTTTCATGCTCTGACCCTGACCCCTTTCAGTGGTCGCGCCATTTTTTTTTTTTTTTCGAAAACTGTTTTGATACGTATTTTGTTATTTCGGCCACCGATCGATATTTCCGACCGTATCATTTTTATAAAAAGTAGATTTTTCCGTAAGGCCACTTTTTAAAAGAGTAATAACTTGGAAGTTTTCAATCGTATTGAAAAATTTCTCAAACGAAATTTATTCACTTTGAAGTGAACAAAATGATGCATATTTACTCCCTACTGCCTGCCAGGGCAAAACAAGTTGGGAGTTATGCGTTTCACTGCGATCCGCCGGCTCGGTGACGTTTCGGAAGTCCTGATAAACGTGGGAACGGCAAAAAATTACTTACCAAATTTTAGTATACTGAAACTTTATAGCCTGATCTATGTTTGTGACAATACATTTGTGAGCGAAGGTATGAACTCTCAAGGTAATAAACCATAATCGAAGAAATATGGTTGAAAGTTCATGGCGATATATCGAAAAAAAAACGTCGACGATCCCGACTTCTTCATACAATCGCAAATGTCCTAGCAAGTTGACGAACCGCAAACGGACCGAAAAAAGAATACGTCCGTTGGAGAACGAAACGGACCGTAAAAAACAACAAAACGGACTGTATGTTTTTTGTTGGCATTGGATCTTTTTTTGATAGCGGACACCGAAAACGGACCGAACATTTTTTTGCGAAAAATTTACTTTGGTCGGTTTTCAGTTCCCGCGGCCGAAGAATGACCAAGATCGTATTTTTATTCTGTCCTTTCTTTAAAACACAGAATTAAAAGCAAAACAAACAAAAATTTTAAAACAGTCGAAAATTTTTATAAAAAACGTTCGGTCTTTCCTCGGTTTCCACAACCAAAAACGGACCAATCGAAAAATGTACGGCCCGTTTTATCGATTTTGAGGTCCGCTTCGTTCCTCAACATGTCTGGACCGAAAAACGGACATGACCGTTTTTCGGTCCGTTTTTTTTTTTTTTTTTTTTTTTTTTTCTAATAGCAGCCGTCCGTAAACTTGCTAAGGTGATGCCGCAAACTCCATGCTGCTGCCGAGATATTGCCGAGTCTCAAATACCCAATGAGAAGCCCGGAATTGTTATTTATTTATAATCGTAGCGTTTTTTATAAGCGTTTTTTTACGTTATCGGTATGTAGTGCGCGATCAGTGTATGAAAAAAAAAAAATGTGATGCCGTGGCTATATTAATATCTGGTGCAATAATTATTCAACCCATTAATTAAAAAAATTATCATCAATTACACACTTATCCTTATTTACTATTTTTTTCTAATAAAAATTAATTATATAGTTCTATCTCGATCGCTGTAGTGAAACGTCATATTAGCAAAGTAACATATGCTAGGTGCCGTTTTTTACATTTTTACAGAATATTTCTTTTTGCTTCCTCATAGAGGAAGCTTTGGTTGAGTGAAAAAAAAATAAAAATCGAAATTTTAATGTAAACGTGTTCACAATGTTCCAAAAGTCGAAAAATCACATTCAGAAAAAATGTCTGGATGCGTGCGTGCGTGCGTGCGTGCGTGCGTGCGTGCGTGCGTGCGTGCGTGCGTGCGTGCGTGCGTGCGTGCGTGCGTGCGTGCGTGCGTGCGTGCGTGCGTGCGTGCGTGCGTGCGTGCGTGCGTGCGTGCGTGCGTGCGTGCGTGCGTGCGTGCGTGCGTGCGTGCGTGCGTGCGTGCGTGCGTGCGTGCGTGCGTGCGTGCGTGCGTGCGTGCGTGGGTGCGTGCGTGCGTGCGTGCGTGCGTGCGTGCGTGCGTGCGTGCGTGCGTGCGTGGCAGCTTTTGATACCGCGAGATTGTGAAAAACACGCAATAAAGGAACATCATTTCAGTTTTTATTTAAGTAATCAGAAAACCTTACAGACTACTATTACATATTCTCGCACAAACAAACGTTGTCATTTTGTAATAAATAAAGATTTATTTTTAAGTCATCTTATTTATTATTGTATCGTAGTCCTTTGTTTATGTAATACAATATGTCATTTTTGCATTCCTGTCTTTTTTATCGTTACATATCTCTTTTTTTATCTTTGGCTATCTTTTGGCCTATGCTGTAGTCATAAAAGTTCTGACGAATCGTTCAACAAGTTGCAGAGTTTCGGTAGACTTAAAATAAAATAAAAATTAAACATAAATCAAAAATAAAAAATAAAGGCAATGCCTGGACCATTCAAAGATTCGCAATTTTCGTGCGACCGAGGGAAATGTTGCATTAGCAACAAAAAAAATCTCTTTTCCTGATAGAGTCAAAAACCGACGAACTTTTCGAAAACTTTTCTGTATACCTCTACTTTCATAAAGTTTGGCGCACTGACAGAAAAGTATATGGTAAATCTAATGATTTCACATTCTAAAAAAAGTATCGAAAGGCTTTCGATAACTTATGGTGGGTGGGAATTTAATATGATTAAACTTACGATAATTGCAAAGTTAGGTTAAACATAGCTTCACAAATGTGTATCCAACGAGGTAGTTTGTATAAGCTACTATAATTATTGTTAAGGACTCAACGAAAAATGTATTGTTAATAGAACACACAGATTTGATGGCCGACGATATTATTCCTGGTTCGGCATATTATGAAGTTTCTTACATCTAACTATATCTTATATTCTTAAACTGTTTAATCATGTGCAGTTTGCTTATGAATCTACGGACAGTTAGACTGACAATATACTTTTTTTATCTAAAGTTCGAAATATAGTAATAGCAAATAATGAATTTTAATCGTGCTGCTTAATAGATTATAAAATCTCGAAAAAATAGGCCGTACCATATCATGAATTTGGGTTCACCACAAACTTATGAAAACTGAACATGCAGTGTTGAAGAATTATCTACCGGGATAGGGAGTATTAAAAAAAAATATTATAGGAGCTACTATAAATTATAATTCCCAGAGGGAACGTCTATATTACATAATTAGCGTACTAGTGCTACATAATCATGTCTACTACAATTATAATAGTTGCTATTTTGTGTATTTCATTATAACCATAAAGTATAGACGTTCCCTCCAGGAAATATACTTTATGGTAAATCGAATAATTCTCCACCATCGCAATATTTACTGTTGTGGAGAGTATACATAACTGTCGGGCATATAATCGCTAACTCTGTCAAATAATTATTTTTACTATACAAAATAGTATACGCAGTCCTGACGACTGCGCAGTACTTCCGGGGCAGAGTGGGGACATTTCCCCGCTACAGCCTGCCGGTAGTAGTCGCATTTCTCCTTTCAGTCTACGTTCGACGTTGCAGCGTTCTGATACGCTTAGCGTTACGTCGTCACCACTGACTGACAGTGAACAAAGTGTCCATCCGTCGATTGAACCCGGATCAAAAGTACCAAAGACATCTGCCGATTTTGTGACCGTAAAAAGTGGCGAGGTATTTTCATCATCTTGATAAGAATAACTAGCAGTTGATTAACGTATGAATCGAGACTATTTATGTCACGGTAAACTCGTAAAAAAGATTTCATCTCATGTTTCAAAATGAGTTCACTGTATAGACATATTATTACTGCTCTTTGAGGTATTGACCATATCATGAACAGTTTTCATTCAATGTCCGATCCGCGAGCCGCCGACGAACAGTCACCAGTAGATTCACTCGATCACATATCTATTTTTTTTCTTCTATTTACTCTTTGAGACCTTCGTATGTTCACTTTGGGATAATTGCGCGGCTAATCAGATTAATCGTTGATTCGGCCAATTGCTCAAGTAATCGAGAGAGCGCTCGATTAATCTCCCGAACGAAAAAAAAGAAAAACTATCGATCTCCGAGAGATCGATCAGCCCTACGGGAGCTGATCCTCGTTTCTATTATCTCCCAGTAAAAAAAAAAAAAAAAAAATGAAAAAGAATCGTATTTGTTCGAGCTGACAATAAACGATAGATAGATCTAGCCGATCGGTAAGTTATTGATCCGCCCCGGCCGGAGATCCAGTATTGACCTAGGAATTTCATTCGCTCTTCTTCGAGTCTCCTAGAATCGACCATACGATCGAACGCGCGATGGTACGAAAAATTCTTTGTTTTTTTCTTCTTCTCTTCTCTCTCTCTCTCTCTCTCTCTCTCTCTTCTCTCTCTTCGGTTCTAACTCTCTTCGGAGACGGTTCTCGCCCAGAATTTAAGAACTCTCCGGTGTACATCGACCGAGCGGTCACACTTTTATTTGTGACTCCGTTTATTATTGTGATTATCGTGTCGCGCACTCTTGTGTACACACTGGATGGCGTAACACTTCTTTGTTTTTCTCTCCCGTAATCAACAGACTTCGTTTAGGTGTAGTTATTTATGTCGCCCTCCGAAAAACACAAAAATATAATACTCGCGAAAATATTATCGGTCATATGAGATATGATATAAATAACCGTGATAGACATGAGTCAAAGTTGCTCACACAGTAAAAAAAAAGTGTACTTTTAACAAACCTTTTTTGTCCACAAACGTCCACATTGGCTGTTTTTATATTCATTGTTATTATTTCAATAAGGGTTAGTGTCGCGTTGTTAAAAAAATTTATTTCGTTTGATCCTTTAATTAACGAATTTATGGGAAATTCCTGTAGCGGCTGATTCGACTGTTAAAGTCCTGCGAACGCACACAAGCGTTATTAACGAAAGTCCGTCTAACATCACGCGACAGGAAGACGCTTTGCGGTGCCATCATCGATCATTTTCTGTCCATGAAACAAAAGTAAGATGTACTCGGTGAAATATCGATTGTAAAATGGCTTTAATTTCTCGCTCAATAAAGAAGAATATCAATTTATTTCAGACCAACGACGCCAGATTTCCAGTTCTGGGCAAAAGAAGTGCCTGCAGTTTTTCCACATGAACTAGCCGAATCATATTACGGACAGTATAGGGGTGGCCCTAACAAGCGTCTCGCAAGTGGAAAACTATGGAACAGATACAACAACGAGAAGAAATACCTTCGTCCTAAAAAATCTGCCGGTACCAGTGGTCAAGATTCTGCCACTAGTGGTGCTGTTGTACTACAGGATATCACGGCCACGCTTGTGAAACTTCGAGCTATATCACCCGATGACACTGACCTTAAAGATATGTGGTGTTTAACGGCAAAATATCGTGACAAAGACGTATCGATATCGGAGTACTACAAGCAATACCCTGTCCTTTCCACAACGGTCGGAAGCTCTCTGGTAACAAATATGCCATATATTTGCATCGACGCATTTCTACATAGTCGTATAATTGTGAATAATACAAAGGTATTTTTTTATAGATCCGAATCGACTTCGACGATGCTGGTTGGGTGACAGATCCAGATATTTTAATCAAAAATTGGGCTCATCATACCAGAAACATCCTAGCATTGGCTAAGCAGAAAGGAATCTGCAAAGATCTGTTCAACTCCGGAGGTGGATTGCTTGAATAACGATTTTTTCAATCGCATCTATTATTTAGTTTGTTCTATTATGTATTTCGTCTACGATTTCAGAGCAAGCATCAGTAGAGACACTGGGATTTGTTGTATTGCCCTATCTGTTCCGGACGAGTCAAATCCAAACGCACAATTGCAAAGTTTGAAGACCCTCTCAGCCGGAAGTGGCAGAAGCTTTCATTCTACAAATAACGGTAGGAAACTTTTGTCTGCAATAAACAATATGTGTGTGTAGATATATATGTTATATAATGTAATGATTGTTTATAATTTCAGAGTATGGGAGACTACTCCAAAAGAATCAGCGAGCGCTTGGAAAAACTGTACAAGTATGGTCTTACAATTCAACCGTTCGTACTGACGGTCGGAACGCCAACAACTTACACAGCTGTCTACGTTATTGTGGGAGACACGAAGTACGAATGCAGCAGTTTGATGGGAGCTGTTGACTGCTGTTCTAAAACGACTTGGGCACTGAATGCGAAGTACCAAGCGGACTGTGAGGCCGTGTGGAGTTTCATCCAAAGGTTCGTTTACGAAATGACGACTGACACGAAATGCAATAAAAAGTTTCTGTCTGTACAAACCGTATGGTCAGACATAAAAAGTCTGCCGGGCTCTGAGCCGTAGAAAGTCGTCGGGTCCAAGTGTTAACAAGTCATATCAGATAAATACCCCGAATAAAAATGCTGGTGAATTGCTACTTATGCTCTGCACTTGCGAAATTAACGCGGTTCGATGCACATTTGAAGTATGTGCACAAACATAAAGGTCTTGTTAAATATAAATGCGCCGTGGTGTCGTGCGGTAGACTTTTTCAAATACGAGATCTTTTCGAAAACATGCTGCGAGTCATCCAGATTATCCTATTAATAAGTCAAATCCACAGTTTCACACGCAAAGTATGACAATTTCGATTGATTCGGCCAAAAATATTCCATCCGATGCCATAACTACTTTCCATAGCCACATTGAAAATTGTTTTCCAAGAGATCACACAGAACCTTCCAATCGCGATACGAAATCAGGGTCTCAAACGCAGCATGATGTTAATGATGTTTCTGCATCTGTAGATACGATAAACGTTATTCCTTTCACAAAAGTTGGTACTTCTCACCGTTTTTTTGAAGATTGTGACATGGGGAGTCATACAGAACCTCCCCACACTCATTCGGAATCGGAGTCTCAAACGCAGCACAACGATAGTAACGTTTCTGCGTCTGTAGGGACCATAGCCGATGTCTCGTCCACGAAAATCAGTATTTTTCACAGTTACGTTGAGAATTGTGATCCGCGGAGTCACACAGAACCTCCCAATCTCCATTCGGAATCAGAGTTTCGAACTCCTCACGATGTCAATCTCATTTCTCCATCTGTAAATACCAGCGATCCTGATTTGGAATTTGAATACATCGAATCATTAAAATTAAAAGTACGCGCTCTGTCATTAAACTTTTCTGCGGATCCAAGTTTATCAAGAATTCAGGTTCAACGTACCGTTGAAACATTTCACGACTTTATTAATAACGATGAGGTGAACGAGTTTAAACGTCGAGTCCTCCGCCTGATTTCCCTAGAAAATAAACTAACTGCTGAGGATCACTTCCGAGAGTTTCAAAATGTATTTCGCGGTCTAGATTCAGAATATAAAAGACTCATTCAACTTGAAAAAGATGGATACTATATCCCGCCCGTCTCAAATTTCATAGGAACAATGGATGTAAGTCGTTCAAATGGTACAATGACAACAAAAGACATATACTGTCAGTATATTCCAATTAAAAATATTCTCAAATCATACTTGGGAAAAATTGAAGTCTTCACCAAGATCTACGCGTATTGGTGTAATCTAAAGCAGAATCAAGACAATGTTGAAAACATAATACAATCTAAACTTTGGAAAAGCAAAAACTCCGATAATAGTAAAATAATATTTCCACTGTTCCTTTATGAAGACGGCTTCGAAACCGGCAACCCGCTTGGTTCTAGAGCCGGTATTCACAAATTATGTGGAGTATATATGACCATAGCATGTTTGCCACCCGAATATCGTTCTAAATTAGTAAACATATTTCTCGTTCTGCTTGGCCATGCGGCTGACATGAAGAATTACGATAGTAACATTACCTACGGACGATTGATCGAGGACTTGAACGACCTGGCAACGAATGGGATCGAGTTGAAATGGAACGATACAACAACAGTGGTTTATTTCCAACTAGCTGTAATCATCGGTGATAATTT
The DNA here is from genome assembly GCA_963575735.1 of Amblyjoppa fuscipennis. Taxonomy (NCBI): domain Eukaryota; kingdom Metazoa; phylum Arthropoda; class Insecta; order Hymenoptera; family Ichneumonidae; genus Amblyjoppa; species Amblyjoppa fuscipennis. The sequence goes on from OY754488.1 coordinate 20,445,522, forward strand.
GGGTTTCAATTCAACTCTCGGATTTACAGCAAGCTTTTCGGCGAAATTTTCGTGCAGGTTCTGTAAAATACCAAAATATCAATCCAGAGATCTCTGTTATGAAAATAGGTGCGTGTTGAGGAATAAGAATAACTACGATGCGGACTTATCCAGAAACTGTCTATCCAAAACCGGGATTCGAGAACTTTGTGTGTGGAACCGTGTGACCGACTTTCACGCCGTTGAAAACCATGTGTAGACATTATGCACGACTTATTAGAAGGTGTGTGTAAACTCGAAATGGCCGGGCTTTTGAATTATTTAATAATCGACAAGAAGTTATTTACACTCGAAACCCTTAATGATCGAATCATGTATTTCGAGCGTTCGGTAATAAGCAACACACCTCCACTAATAAGTAATGACGACTTGGCCCAATCACGGATCAAAATGACTGCATCAGAAATGAAGGCTTTCATGCTGAACGCTGGTATTATTTTCGGTGACCTTATTACAACGAAAAATGATAAACATTGGAAATTATATAGATTGTTAAGAAAAATTTTGTGTATCTGCCTGAAACCATACGTATCGACCTGTACGACAGCGTTATTGGATCTTCAGATAGAACAGCACCATCGTCTCTATGTTCAATTATACGGAAAAACCCTAAAGCCGAAACACCATCCCATGCTCCATTATGGACGAATTATGCGAGAAATCGGTCCACTACGACATGTTTGGGCAATGAGATTCGAAGCGAAGCACAGAACGTCGAAGAAAAATTCTGCTACTTCTTTCAGTCGTGTGAACATTTGTAAGACACTAGCTATAAACCACCAGTTGTATTTCGCCAATGCACTGATGGAAGACCAGTTTCTCCATAATAACATTACTTTCGAAACCGATTTCCATCAATACAAAGTCTTGAAAAAACTCACGATCGGTAATACAGTGTTTAAAGTTAACGACGTAATTTTACCAAGAATTGAAGAAATCCCTGTGTTTGGCGAAATAAAGAATATTTGCATAAAAATGGAAACGTTCCATCCCCAGAAGTGTCTGACTTTGTATTTATAGTAAAGGTCTTTCAAACTGTGAAATATAATGAGCATTATCAAGCACACATGGTCAAAGTAACAGATACCTTGGATCTGGTAGTGCTAAATTCCAAAAATTATAGTAAAAAAGTATCAGTCATACTCATGTCCGATGGCAATAAGTATATTGTATATGATTGAAAATATTATAAGGAGACTATACGTATCTATTTTAAGATTACTTAATATTATGTTTCTTTTATAAGCTCAGTGAAAGTTCCTCATAAAAATAAATGTATTTCATTATACAAATTGTTTTTTCTTTGCAATGATCCTCCGCCGACAACCTATGCTTCAACTATCATCGCCGGCAACCTGGGTCTTTCACGGCTAATTAACATTTTCTGCACGCATAATCGTAATGAAAATTGTTGAGTATACGAATTGTAATTTTGTAAATATGGCAAAGGCGGCCATACGTTTCGGTGATATCACCTTTCAAAATTTATGTCTTTAAAAGCAAGAATGCTTCAACTACTATATGGCATAGTACCCATAAATGTGCGTTTCCTTAAAAATATGGAACGGAATTGCTACAATTATGTTATGTAGTTGGAAAATCAATCTGCGATAATGAATTAGACATACGAATAGTCGAATTGACTATATAGATTAGTAAAATAAAACTAATTCCGATGGTAAGTATAGCTTTGTTTATTTCACAAATAACTACACATAATAGTTGGGGCAGCATACAAACATAATTTTTCAGAGTCAAAGTACTTACAATAAATATAGAACGTATAACAGTGTATATCGGTAGATTAAAGACACAGTTTGATAAAAAAATTATACTGTATGGTATCTTTTAACCTCTGTTGTTGTTAGAATATCTGGGGTCATGTCTTCTTCAATGATATCATTAGTTTTGGGTTCAACTTGGAATATTAGATTAACTATGCAAAATATATAACTGTCCGATACGATATATTCGACACGGTCATGTTTTAATCGTTCCTACTACTTTACATCTGGTTGCACAACCGATCAATTGGGTTTATCATGCGAATATTGTTCGAGATAAAGCCGATTTATGGTGTATGTAACCATTTTTTGAATATCTTTACACGACTATAAAATATAGACGTTCCCGCTGGGAAATATAATTTATAGCTGAATTATGATCTGACTAACTATACTTTCCTTAATTTTATCATATTTTGCTCTCAGTGCGAGTGAAAAACCGAAGTGAAAGGAAAAAAAAAGCGTGGGCTTATTATTTTTTAGTGCACTGCGGGCAAAACCACGTCTTAGCTCTTGGTGCCCGCACCAATCCAACGCACTCGTAATGTTGCCACAGCAGACAGTGCTCGCAAATGACGCACGCTTCTTTCGCTGGTTTTTTGCAAATTGGGCAGGAAAAGTCCTCTTGTTTTCTTTTCTCGTCTAAAGCCTCAGACAACAAAGTGAATGCTTCAGGTTCGAAGTATTTCTTAATAATGTTAATGTCAACAGCCTCGTCGCCGAAAGAGTCTCTCAAATCGTTGAGATTAAAGTTTTCCTTGCTTATTAAGGATTCTCCTTTCATCACGATTTCGACGAATTCACTCTTAAGCAGCCAATGCAAGATTATTTTAATCTTATCTGTGGTATCTCTCTCGCTAAACACCACTTTGCAACCTTTGCAAAGTACTGCTCCGTTTGTTGTAGCCAAGAAACCTGAAGGTCGGCCGATCGTCTTGATTTTCGTTGGCATTTTCAGTTTTGACAAATGAGCAACCACCTGCTTCATTTCCTCAGGCTCAGCACTTGTAGAGTCAGTTATGAAACAATGCAAGTCGAGCAACTCGGTCAAATTATTATTTGCTTCTATATCGACAGGGCTTGGAGATTTCGGAGAAGGCATTTCATTCCCATTTTTATCGATCGATGTACTCGCATTTTCCTGTATATCGTTTGGTGTTGTTGTAAGCTCTACCTCGCAACCTTGTCGCCACGAATTGCCAACATCTTTCATAAACTCAAGTCGTCTTTCGAAACGAGTTCCGCACGATAAACTTGCCAAATGTTGCATTTCACTAGTAACCGGGAAAATTTTTTTCCGTTTCTCCGATACTGTTGCAGGCTTTCTTGGGGTAACTTTGCATATCATGGGGTTCGGATGAATGCGTTCAGTATCGGGTTCGGGCTGCAGAGAGCGGAAAGATTGTTGTTTTTTACGACGTACGATTTTGTACATCGTGGTTGACATAGCTCTGCGGCAAAGAGAGGCACCTTGAAGTATTTTCGGACAGCGAATATATGCCGACATGGTACACATTCCGACGTCCGAACCGCGCTTTGACACGAAGAAGCAGTCACCTGCAATCTAATATTACTCGATTCGATTGAGCATTCTTTTTTCATTTCATTCAGACACGTTATACTCGTTATATGCCTGTGCAGCTTAATCTGGTTGAGAACTTTTGCAAATGATGGTGGCATTAGCACATCTCTGTATTTTTTTTCGTCACTGTCGGGTTCGGGAAACTGTGCCGGTTTTTTAAGGAAAACGTATGCGGTTTTTACATCGACTTCGGTATCGTGTGATCGAAGCCAGATAAAGAAGTCTCGGATGAATACTACAAGAGAACTATTTTTCTGTACGACTTGTTTAATTTTGCCGTTCATCGCCTCTAATCGGTTATTAGTGAAATTTCCTAGATTGCCACATACCATGTTGTAACTCGTCCATTCTGTTCTTATGTTTTGCCAATTTTTGTCGAAGTACCCGCGTACCGACTTTTGCACCGTGTTGCAAAAATCGATGTACAACTTATCGTAGTCACTGTCGGACGTGCTATACACCAACTTTACAAGCGCTTTCAACGACCTCACTCTTTCGTCAGTTGAGACGCCCATGTTCGCATTTGTGATGACACGAGAGAAGGTTCGCATTGTATGAAATCGACAAATGTAAATTGGTATTCACGGAAAAACTTCTTTCAGAACGTCTCGCTCTAGTAAGTCTTTGTCGCCCATCATGCATCGCATCCGAGCAGGCTTCACTGTTCATATCTTTGAATAACTTCAGGAACCATTCGAATGTTGCCCGATCTTCCGTTGCCAACAGTCCAACTCCTACAACACCACTGAGTGCATTCGAGTCTTCAACGAATAATAACATAACTGTCAGACCAGAATTTATCAATTGATACGTCCGGTCGATCAAAACAATATCCGGCCACGCCGGCATATTGTTCCGCATGTGCTGCGTCGCGAAGAAAAGGCCTTTGAATTGATCATCTTCTTCCAATATCCTTGCCGTTGCACCTGTTTTCGGAAACAAAATAGTTAATAACTGACAATGATTCCGACAATTTTTTTTCGAAAACAAGACAATTCAAATAATTGTATGTGTTGAAAACTAATAACTACTGCTAGGTATACACATAGGTATGTGCTGAAGATGCACGAGACATGAATAAACATTTCGTATTCAATTACCAAGATAAAAACTTTCAAACAAATTGCCATTTTCTCATAAAACTCGGCATCGTCCGATAAATATTTATAGAAAAGGGGGCGGAAAAAGGGAAATCCTTTACGAGACCTTATAAACGTGTATAAAAAGAAAATTTAAGGCGAATTTTGACTATTATATTCGTAATAATCACGTCAAAATACGTTGGTACACGAGTTTCCAAGTTATTCAGAGGTATGCATTTTTGTTAGTACACCCTACATGTCATCGATAAGGAAGAACCGAAGAGGCAATTATCTCGAAATAGGTCGAAATTCTATATTTCCATTGTTGTCTTTTATTCATGCTGTAATTGGTCGGGGTTATATGCTCAAGTTCAAACCAGGTAAAACGTACTGAAGACGTACCGTACGTTCGTTAATTCATCCGTTTCTGCCGGTGACTACATTTTAAATGGATTTCAAATACGTATTGAAATCCATTTCAGACGTATTCCTTAATTGTGTTCCTTAATTCATAGGATTCTGTCATTGAGACCGAATGTATTCGAGATACATTCCAGAGAAAAATTTCTTTGTAATGCCACTTCCGGTTTCAGAATCTTATTTTTAATTCGGAAGTGATGTGTGGAAAAATTTCGTTGTGACGTCATTTCCGGTTTAAGAATCTCGGTTTCCGACCGGAAGCAATGTCATACAGGAAAATATTACTTCCGATTTTAAAATCCCAACAGCAAGCGACAGAAACGGATGAATTAAGAAGAGAACACACGATATATGTGTTCTACAGCCGCGCATGACGCGCAAAAAGGGAAACGATCATTGGAATCTAATCATTTAATTAACCATTCTTACCATATTCTGTTTCTAACAGTTTTACAGCTGTCGATAAATTATCTTCATTTCCTGTTTTCAATTTTGCTTCTATGTTCCAGAGATCCTTCAGTGTGACGATTTTCTGCCTCTCGTGGATCAGTTTATTCTGGAGCTTTTTTTTTATTGCACCCCATCTCTAGGTACTTTACTGATTTTTTTTTGGGTCTCTGGCGATAGTCGACGATTCTTTGGAATTGTCTGGAAGAAAGCCTAAAAAGGAATAACAAAAAAAATATAATTCGATGACATACAATTGTGTAATGGTAAATAATTTGTATACCTTCGATGTAGGATGGTTGGTGTGTGATAAATTGGCCTTTTTTAGCTCGAGGAGACTTCTATTCTTTGTGTGGGCAACCTTTATAAATGCAGAACAGCCCAGTTGAAACGTCCTGTATAAAAAAATAAAATAAAATAAGAGCTCTGATTCAGAAATTTGCCAAATAATACTTAAGAGAAGATAAACTCATATCAGATAAGATTTAATTCTTAGATAATCCTTTTATCGTACCTGGTCTGGCGTTGACCCGGTGATTCTGTTCTGCCACAACCTCCAAATTTACATTTAAACTCGATTTTTTTGTAGCGGAGAGTCGCATAACGTTCATCGTCATGTAACAACTTTTCACTGTTTTTACAGTAAACAATTGTCGCGTCCGCGTTTGGTACTTTTCGATAAAAACCTTCAACGCTTGAAAGTCTTCAAATGTTTTCCCAACTATGTTTTCATCCGAATCTTCCATCTATATAAATACAGAAATTCATTATTCAAATAGTATAAGCATACACAACAACTTAACCCTTTTATTATAAGAATTATTTATCAACGTAGTGGAGAAGATGTCTTCAAATAGTAGAAACATTATAACGTTTTTCAGTGAAAATGAACTTGTTCCATTAAATTTACACCGGAAGATAAAATGCTTTCCTCTGCAGCTTATGTAATTGATCAATTTTGTGTTAATTATACCACATAATGATGAAGATCGCAGAAACACACGTGTTACGGGACGGATGCATAAGGCGCAATTTCTGGAGCAGGACAAACATTTGGGCAAAATGCGCCTTATACGTCTATTTTGTTGCACCTCTCTTATTAGAAGTGTTCGAATGCAAGGTGGTATCGGGCGAAAAACAATTAAATCAAAAATATATGAACTTGGTAAACGTACCTGAAATCCGTGGCCGTCGAGATTACGAAAGACAGGGGTCAGAGGTCAGTTATTTCTGCATTTCGGAAGCGAAATTTTTCTCCAACTGAGTAGAGACAATCTATCTGTTACGAAATCGATCGAAATAGCCGTGTATGTCGTCTGTATAAAAGTGAAAAAAATGAAATTAATCACATGCACGCATGAAAATGCCGAAAAGCTTTATGGTAGGTGTTGCACGGAATACTAATCAGACGAGTGCTAAATTTGAACAATTGTTTATCCAAAATGTTGTCCATTTAATAATAGTAACGCAATTTATATGTATTATTGCATGGATCTTCAATCAAGAAAGCTATTGATAACGATGTTTTTACATATACATAAACTGACAAATGTAAGTTTCTATGACAATACATTGTCGTTGAGTTTCTCAAAGAATCTTTATTTCTCAACCAATTTTAATGTTCCACGGCTCATGTTGTTCCTCGGACGTTGCTCTACAAATTCACCAAGATTTGATTGTTAGTTTTAGCCGTTTAAAAGTAACAGCAGATTGTTTATGAAAAAAATTCACGGTTTGAACAATAGGTCGTATTTGCCTAATGACCAAACCTACAAAAAATCTACTTGGTGAATTCGTAGAGCAAGTTTAAGAAATGAAATAAGCCGTGGTATAAGAAAAAATAAAAACGGTTACAAATTACGGATTATTCATGAAAATAAAACCCAACAAAAAGTACTATTACGGAAACATACAACTGGTAAATGCAAGTACTTGCATTTACCAGTTGTTCCTGTTAGATCATCTTGATTAATATTTCTTTTTGTTGAGGTCACATGCTATAATACAAATTGGTGTCCTTTACTGTCAATAAATCCATATAATGTTGGATAAATATTTGTGTAAATTTAGCACTCATTTGACTAGTATGCCACGTAGTAGCTAACTCAATTTAAAAAATCCGTTTAAAACTTGTTATTACCTCACCTACAGCTTCAAGTTAAAAAAAAAGAAGATTTCTGGTGTTCTCTGGCTTTCGCTTTCTTCTCCGGTTTGTTGGGTTTGTCCGCCTTATCCTCAGGGACTATAGTCTAGATATTTCTCGTCTTCGTATAGATTTGTTACGTCCGAGGTAGAGCAAAGCTCGTTCTCGAACGTAGCAAACCAATATTTAATTATTTGTTGTGGGCCGCTTTGCTCCGTCCCGTACGGGCCCGGTCCACGAGTACCTGAAAGGGGATTCCGAATAAGGTTTCCGTTCAAATAAAACAATAACGAATTAAGGGGAAAACTGTAGTTGCTGTATTGCTAATATTAAAATACATAATGAGAGTTGACGCCAAAGGACAGTGTTCGCGATCCCGTCAACATGGGGATACGTTACTCATACATTCATCCACACACATACCCATACCATTACTCACACGTTGTGCCGCTTCCCTCCGGCGGGGTTCTTAGTTTCTACACTATTGCAATGCTTGGACACAAGCCGCTGAATCACTGGAGTCTTTAATAAGTTCTTGATTAAGTTAATATTAACTCGCGCGACTGGATTCACTCCGCGCCGGAACACACTCGCGAAGCCACGTTCCCGATACTATCGTCACTTTCTTTGTGACAGTATCGAATGCCAACTATCGGAGATTGACAGACCTATGCGGAGACAGATCGCGGAGCGTTGCTTATCATTAACGCGACTCGATTTACACCACGGCGGAACACACTTACGAAGCCACGTTCCCGATTCTTTGGCGAACTATCTCAGTTGCAGTACCGGGTGTTGACTATCGAAGATTTACAGACCTATGTGGCCACGATGTCGTGGAGACCCTAGACCGATCTATCGTTGATCATGGCTGTCTAGAGACTACCTCTCCCCGATCGTCCACGGTTTCTTGAAACCGCGACCGATCGGGGAGAGGCATCGGTTTCGGGTTGATTCAGCAGTCGCGGGGTGGAGGCTCCACGGCGCGTGCAGGAATTTGCAAGTCCTGGACGAGTCGCGGAGCGCGCATCCCCCAGGCCCCTCATTCTCTTCATTATCGTATTTCCGATATTTTGCTGAGCGATTTCCGTCAGCTCGGGAGCGCACCGCGAGGACAACCGTGGTTTCAAATAAACACCGGATGCCCGGCGCGACGCTCCACTCGACCCGCGGGAAAGCGCGTCAGCAGAAGAGAGCCACGGACCGATTCTCGAGAAGTTTCGAGACTCGAAACTCGCGAAAACCGGGACGTAACAGATTCGATACTTCTTTGTTCGGTGTGTCTAGCTATACATCGTCAACCCTCTGAGGATTTGATGCTGCCTCCTCTCCACTGTTCTCTAAAAATTCAATAACTATTGAAAAACAGCATTTACAGGGACTATTTCATCAGTAGAGAATGGAAATATTTAATATCACTCGGTGAGAAAATGCGCAAAACCCCTACTTTGACACCTTGTGTAAAAACATTTTGTACGATACTCGTACAAAAAACGTTTTCTGAATTCGTGTGATTGTAACACTCGCCATCGGCTCGTGCTGCCAACTCACACTCGTCAAAAAAGTATTTTCGCATTGGTATAAAAATGTACTATTTCGTAATGCACACATGCAAAACCCCACCTACCATTCCTGTGAAATGAGCGCCGAGGATTATTCTTGGGGACTATCGGCTAGATGTTCCTCGTCTTCATATAGATTCGACGCTGCCTCCTGTTCGTTGTTCTGATCACTTTGACTCTCGCCACCCCTCTAAAAATGCACGCATGCTATTTCATAAGTAGAGAATTCAAATTTTTTATATCACTCGATAAGAAAATGGCAAAACACCCATTTTTACACTTTATGACAACAAATTTTGTACGATACTGGAAAATGTGTTCTGAATTCGTGTGATAGTAACATTTGCCATCGGCTCGTGCTGCAAACTCACACTCATCAAAACTGTATTTTCGCACTGGTATAAAAATGTATCATTTTTTAACGCATTCACGCAAAATCCCACATTCCGTTCCTAGGAAATGAGCGTAAGGCACATTTTTGCATTGCATGTGAGAAAAATACTCTGCATGTGTAAAAACGCAATATGGCGCTTCTTTTTCGCACTTATGCCTTTCTGCCCACGTTTCCCAAAATCGAAAAGCGTAGTTTCCGCGATTTATTTGTTAGGTAAAATTATGTGAATGGAATGGGCGTAAAAGGGAGTTTTTGACAAGTATCAAAATGCCGCATGAGTCGAAGGCGAGTGCGGCATTCATGCGAGTCAGTATTCCCGTTTCACGACTTAACAATACAAATAACTTCTTCGTATTCTGTAATGTAAACCAAAAACTGAATTGACTTATTATATATCAGTTATTTTATATTTTATTGAACTAATTATTCACGTATGTACTTACTTTATAATAAGTTGAGAATTCTGACTCGTCGCCCGTGTGGCCTATACCAATGATTGCGTTTGAAAGTCAACAAAGGTCATACAGTATGTTTTCACACTACTGGAGTCAAGGAGAGAGTTTCTTCCTCCGTTCCACCGTTCCATCTTTTATGTATTAAGTGGTGGTGCCGAGGATGGCGTGATTCCCACGTTTCTACGGATGCGATTCAAGCACTCTTTTGACTTCCGTAGGATCTCTATGCGCAGGCCGCGGAGATAAAAAAAATATTTCCTTGGGTGGTGGGTGGTGGGTGGTGGGTGGTGGGTGGGTGGTAAGTGGTGGGTGGCGGGTGGCGGGTGGCGGGTGGCGGGTGGCGGGTGGCGGGTGGCGGGTGGCGGGTGGCGGGTGGCGGGTGGCGGGTGGCGGGTGGCGGGTGGCGGGTGGCGGGTGGCGGGTGGCGGGTGGCGGGTGGCGGGTGGTGGGTGGCGGGTGGCGGGTGGTGGGTGGTGGGTGGTGGAAAAAAATGAAAACAAAAAATGCGTGTGAATCGAAGAGAGGCATGCAGTGGGTGGCGGGAAGGTGGGTGGTGGGAGGTGGGAGGTCGGTGGCGGGGGGGGGGGTTGAATTCTTTTTTTTTAATTTTTTATTGTTACGCGAGTCGGCAAGCGGCGTTGCAGTGGGTGGTCGGACGGTTGAATTTTTATTTTTCTCTGAATGTATCGCTTGGTCACCCTCCAAGAGCTGTCAATTATCACCTATAATATAAACAGTAATAAATAAACACACCCGCATTGGACTCGAATTTTCGTCAAGCTGTTGTTTAGACGATAATATAGACAAGCACTTCAAATATCTTAAACCACTTGTCACCCTCGAAATTTATTACCGCGATAAACATTTATAAATAAATTTTCTAAAGAACAGTCGCGCCTAATGAATGCGTCATGAGTCAGGCCCTTGTTCTTTGTAGGGCGCGGAGCTCATTTCTTAAATCGATACAGTCATCGATGAGTCAAGCCCTTGTTCTCAAAATTTCTTATAGGGGGAGGATCCTTAAGTAAACAAACGTCGTCACATCGAATATTCACGCTTTCTATCGTTGTGTGTGCTATAATATCGAGTGCATAAGACTCCAGAGTCGTGAGACGTGAAGCTCACTTCTAAACTCAAAGGCAAGATGAATTCATTCAATGGTATACTCGCGGTTCATAATATTAAAAATCCGTGGGAATTAACAAAGGCTGAGCTGAAAAATATCACGAAACCTCAGCTTTTGCGGCACCGGAGCAGGCAAATTTATCATTTGTGGGATCGGCTGCCCTCGCATCTCCATGCGGACGTTGAACTGGCATCGTATTTGCCTTGTATGGAGCATTGGAATACTCCTGATATGCGAACGCATATCGATGGTCCAGCACCTCGTCGTCGAGAATGTGTGAAGTGTATATGGAAAGCTGCGGTGAATGCAAAGATAATAAGGGGCTGTGAAGGTGCCGATGCCGAAAAAAATAACAAAGTTTGTTAAAGAAAAAAGGCGGAGCTTATTGATGAGGCTGTGAGGATTTTGGGGGGGGTTAAGCCTGGAAAAATCGGATGCTGCAAGTTTGACTCAGATCAAACCAGAACGTAATGCAGGACAGACGTGCGGAGCTCAAAGAACGTATCCGACTGCTTTGTGAACACATCGAAGAAGTTAAAAGTCTCATTCATACAAGAGAAGAGCTGGATCTCCTCGCGCAAGAAATTTCGCGCCTTCGCATATCATCAAGGGCGGCCCACGTATCAACGGAAAATGGATTTTTCTGCAATCAACGCTGTTGGCAAGATCGCCGAATTTCTTCCAACGGGGAAGCTGAAAGACTGGGAGGTGCAGCTGGACCATCCGATCACTCAAATCAAATTCGTAGAAACGAAATACGGCAAAAGGATTGTCGTCGAAGTGGGCAACGAATTCGCCACATTCCTTGCTGCCAGACTTGTGAAAATTCTCGACGAGGATAAAGAACAATTTCAAAAAATGGTGAAAGCTGCACAGGCCGGAGAACTGTGCATGACCTATCATGGTGGAAGATATAATAGCGTCGAATTCAAAAGCCTATTAAGCGGTGATGCAGAGGAAGAAAAAAATGACGCAGCAACAGCAGCCGTGTGAAATTCATACAGACGATCCGAGCAATGAATTGGTAACATCGAATTCTTCACCTTCAAGCTGCTAGATTTGTGACGACGAACTGTTTTACAGCGTGTGTTGTAACTCCCCTACATAAGAAATCGGTAATGACTCCCGAGTGGCCCCGGTGACGCAATGCCGAGAGAGCCCGGGAGAGGCCAAGCGGCCAGCAAGAGCCCGTCGGACAAGCCCGCTGAGGCACAAGTGGCGCCATCCGACGGGATCGAGCAGCGCCTCGATCGATATCTAACCGAGCGCAAGCGCAGACGAGAGATCGGAAGTAAAGCGGCGCTGCCGAGCGGGCTTGCGGCGAAAGCACGCTCAAGGTCGAAGAAAGGCAAAAGCGAGGGAAAATCGGCCTCGCCAATTGGACAAAAATGACGACTCCGAAATTTGCACACGGCACCGACCAAGCCACCATTAGCTCGGCAGATAATGCCGGAAACACGTCAGGATAATACCGACTTGGTATTAGAGGGCGAGGGGAGCCCCCCGCGCAGAACCAATCAAGAAAATTAATATGCAAGGATCGCACGCAGACGCGAATCCGCCAATTTTCTGCAAAACCGACGAGCAGGGAGACGAAAGCGGGGTACAAAAGACGGCGATTTCGACATCCGATCATCAGTTCAACGATCTACTTTACCATCAGCCAGCTCTCCAGGGCTACTAGTGAAAAGTGAAAGTGAAAAAGTGAGTAAAAGTGAATTAAAGTAAATTTGTGGCAATTCGGACTTATAAATTTCGTGCCCATTTGGACTTGTAAATTTGGTGCGAATTTGGACTCATAAATTCCGTGCCTGTCTGGACTTATAAAATTTGATGCAAGGTCGGACTTATAAAAATTGTGCCAATTCGGACTTACAAAATTTGCGTAATTTGAACTTATAAAAGTTGTGCGAATTGGAACCTATAAAAATCTGTGCTGTCAGGACTTATAAATTATTGGACCGAGTGGACTTAGAAAAATTTTGGCGATTCGGACTTGGAAAATTATACGGCAAGTAGACTTATAAACTGTTGGACTAAGTGGAACTTACAAAATTATCGGGAAATTTGACTTCTACAGTGAGTTCAAAAAGGACTTAGAGCTCATCAAAAGACAATGAAAAGTGACTTAGAGAACATTGTGAAGAGTTAACTGAGATTTAGACACGATCTCCACCGCCGTGATACGATAAAATTATCAAGTTCGGCAACACTCAGTGCAGTTCCGTAATGTGACCAAAGTGACCGGTCAGATCTGCTGCAAGTGCCCAAGTGAACAATATTCCAACACCGAGGGTACTAAAAAGGCACAACCAGGGAGAAGTTCAAGTTCCTTGAAGGGTTACCAACCATCAGAGTAAGGTAAAACCCTCGATTTCGCGAAATAACACCAATTGCAAATCGCGAGGTGAACGAGCTGTCACCGGCGTTCGCTGTGACGTCACCGTGGGAATCGCCGAGCGAGGCAGTCAGCGATACGAGGCACGACGATCGAGAAGCTGCCCGCGACTGCGCAGTGCGAACAACGCGAAATAAAATCAGCTTTGCTAATTCTTCCAAATAATTAATAAATAAATAAGTAAATAAAATAGAAATTAAAAGCCGAGATCCGAGATCTGATTTATAATTATATTCTCTATTGCATTACGGACACACTGTTTAAATTAAGTATTTAAATATTGAGAGTAAAGAGATCCGAATAATAGAAAAAGAATAAGGATTAAATTACATTGAGACCTGTATTGTACCAATAAAGAACAGTATTTGCTTATAAATTTGTCTCTGACAGGCCAGCCCATAATTCCTAGACGCTCGAGTCCACGAATCCTTCTGTATGAGTATCGTGTCCCTTAAAGAGGCGCACAAATACAGAAAAATAATTGTACAGGAGCCTTGCTCAAGTTACAACCCTCACCACTGAATCCAAGAGGTCTCGATTCGATAATAGACCGTTGTTGTTCGCGTGGCTGATGTCCTCTTTCGTAGCCGCAAATAACACCCCGCCCAACTTCCATAAAATCGTATTCTGATTCATGCTACGAATCAAATGCAACTTGCATCGCGGCCATCGACGCCTGAGAGCAGGGTTCCTCTTAAGGAGGAAGACCAACAAAACGTACACACTCCAATAGCTGAAAACCATTTTTCAACACAAAACAAATACAAAACTTTGAAGAAAACTTTGAAAGATTCTAAGAGAACGCGTAGAGAGTTTGAAACTGTCTATAACGCCTTCGAATATATTCAAAGAACTGAGCCCTCTCGATACTTTGACTACCCTCCAAGTATTTTTTCTTTTGACCGCGGGTAGTATGAGAGAGGGAAAATGGCTAATTTTCTTTGTCGCTCTACTGCTCCCGAGCCATATGCATTTTAGCCAAATGCTCTTTTTGGACTTTTCTTTCTTCGATTGGATATAAGTGAAAGAGTGGGGAGGATATGCGCAGGGATTGTACAGGCATGCTTGACAGGAAAATAAACACACACTTTTCTGTATTTTTTTGCTAGAAATATAAAAGTATATTTGTAAAAAAATGTATACTCGTATAACTGCGTAAAATTATACAATTTATTTTCTTAATTATATGTTATTGTCTATGATAACCCCAGGGTACGGTATTCGTGAAACCATGCAACAACATACGTTTATCATCATTCCAACTCAACGCTAATTTCGGTTGCTTAATCGTCTCTACAATGTGTTTCCGGCTACGTATTAAGCATTGCGCCTTTTTAACATTTTCGTGCTGGAACAAACACTTTTGTAGTCATCGAACGTTATTGTCGCTAACGTCGATGCTTTCACACCCTTTGCTCGTTTTTTTGTTGAGCTTTCTTTCTCATCTACGATAACTTTGTACGCGTACAATTTCGCTCTTAATCCTACGAACTCGCTCATAATTCTCCCATTATTCTCATCCTTCATCAAACCGAGCACTTTTTTGTTCACCAACGGTATGTCGTATACATTGTTAGCTGGATAATCCGAGGTATCGAATCGATGCAAATCATCTTTCATCATCTTATAAATGTCGGGGACGGTGAAATGATAAATCAGGCTGTCAGTGTCAGTGTATAATAATTTTGAGTTTTCACCAAACTTATTCTTTATGTAACCGTAATGAAAGTCATAGATGTATATCTTAGATAAATCTAAAATACTGAACCCCGCGTAAATAGGTTTATAAAATTTAACTGAAGCTTTGTTCATTTCTATAATCACCATACCGCTATCGAATACGGTGCAACTATGAAACGTAGGCTTAGCTATGAGTGATCGAGCTCCATTCCTCCCGCCCCACTTCGTAACGAGTTTGACTTTACGATGTTTTCTTGGATTCTCCATTGTTTTCCCGAAGACCGAATTATTCATCAGTTTGAAGAAGTTTTTTGCGAATTCATTTGTAGCATTCTTACGCATTGCTGTATTTAAATCGATGTATCCCTTCAAACAGGGTTTTTGCTCAAATTTCAACATCCGATGGATTTCCGTTAACTTCAACCCTAAGTCCAGATATTGTTTCAAGTTGCGATGGTGGATAATATATTTTTTCTTTGGCAATAATGTGGTCATTAATTTTGCTTCTTTACATCCGGGGGGCGTGAAGTGTTCCGCACATAACGGAAGATTTTTGTGAACTTCATGAAGTTCATCATCCTTAATCATCCTGAATCATCCTTAACAACCGTTATGTCGAGGTTTTCGAAATCTTCCACCCATTCAAAAGAGCCGAAGGGTAGCGACTCATAGCGGCCCCATACAAATTGTTGACATCGTAATACACTATGTACAATTCTTCTAGATTCGAATCGTAATCCTTAGCATCCATGTATCTATTATTCGCTTTGGCGTATCTATTCGAACACTGAGCAACACCCCCACGTATACCTTTTTCAATAAAAAGCAACATATCCGTGTCGGTGAATAGTTCTAGCTCTACATTGGTATACTTGAGCATAGCATCAAAAGAAAGCCCAGGTGCCGTATAATAATGTAACGGATCTAAATTGTACGTTGCCCTGCAGTTGCTGCGAAAATTCTCGAAGATGTCAACTAACAAAAGCACATCCGTTTTCAGGTATAGATCAGAATATTCGCCTAAGTTTTTGATTTTGAACAATTCCCAGACATTTTGAGCGTGCGCATATTCGTTATCGCTAATTTCTTCGTCGTATAATTTCGAAAAAAATCTATTTTGCTCGGCAATGCGGTCTCATCGAGTTTGCTCCAACTACTCACATAATCATAGGGGAAAACACCCTTTCTACTTAATAATTGAAATTGTTCTTCACTTTCACAATGTTGTCGAGTGATGGCTTGACGAGGATCTCGATTCTGTGATTCGAGCTCGTGCTCTCGCGAGAACCCCGTTGTCGCGATCCCGGGCTAGAAATTTAGGCGTCGGCGAACGTTTCTCGGCCTCGCGCTCGGCGGCACGACGATGATACTCCTTACTCGCTTCGGTGCGCGGCGCTGTGCGAGCGGAGAGACGACGCGGATCGGTGCGGCTTCCCGTTCGGGAAACCGATCGAAACGGAGGGGGAGTCTAGCCGGTCTCCTACCTTCCACGTGCTCTTCCGTGGGTTCCTTGGGCGAACGCCCACTCGTCTTTCCAGTTCGCTGTGGAGGAGCCGGCGGACGAGCCGGTGCCGTCTTTCGCCTGAGGAACGCCTCGGACGTGACGTCGAGGTTTACGCGCGAGTTGGGCCTCGGTACTCGCCTCCCGCGTATCGGAGGCCGGGGACGAGGTACCGGGCGTTTGACCGGCGAAACGTGCGTAATGCACTCGTACAGGCAATGCCCGTCTTTCTCGACGCTCGTGACGGTGTATAAGCCGACCGCGAGTCAGTTCGGGGCTTTACAGCCGCTCGAGACCGCTGGCGCAGGAAGGGAAGAGGGGTTTTCGGGTGCGGCGTTGGTTGCTGCTCCGGGCCGACTCCACGTTGCTCCCATGGACGGCGTCGGCGGATATACGCTTAGCCACGGGCTGTCGGTGAGGAGGACGATCTCGCCTTCTCCGACCACCGCGTAGCGGTAGCCTGCTGGCCGCTGGTCCTCTTCGTCGGGTGACTCGGCTTCGGTTTGTTCCGGACTCGCAGGTCGCGCTGGAACGAGTTCCTCTCGTGCCGTCTCGTCTGCGACTACCGGTTGTAGAGCCAACGCTTGGCGTCGGGCCTGTCGCTCTCGGTAGGCCTTGTTCCTGCGCACCGGCATACAGGCAGCGGGGATACCGGTGGGTAAGCGGGAGGAAAAAAGAAAAAGAACGAAAACGAACGTCTTGCGGGAAGACGGAAACTAGCTTTATTTCTAATGCTCGAGGTACATCGGCACATCGCCGGACTAGGTAGCTTGGTTGACTGGGCTTTTCAGCCGCGAGCCATCGAATGCTCCTCGCAGCGCGTCGCGTCGGCCTTTTATAGCCGCCGAGGGTCTTACCGCCGCTGCGCGCCTATTGGGTCGGGGTCCCATGGAGGGGGTAGCGCGAGCGCTCGAGGCACGGTAGCGCGCCGTTGGCTATGCGTCCCGTGGAGGGGGTAACGCGTCGCGTTCTCGTCGGGACTGAGTCTTTCTTACATTCGATATGTACGAAAAAAAATAGTTGAGCATGGGCGGAATTATACGCTTGCG
Source organism: Amblyjoppa fuscipennis (assembly GCA_963575735.1). Lineage (NCBI taxonomy): Eukaryota > Metazoa > Arthropoda > Insecta > Hymenoptera > Ichneumonidae > Amblyjoppa > Amblyjoppa fuscipennis. Next base: position 20,463,184 of record OY754488.1, read on the forward strand.
GATAACAGGCTTTTTCTCCTTCTCCGAGATACGAGGCTAAGCGCTCGATACTACTAGGCATAAATTTAAACGAGTCGATAAATCTATAGTTTACCACCATATTTTTCACTTGCTTCGTGAACGAAATATATTTTTCTTTGTTGATCGGAAGAAGTTGTATCACGCCCTCGAATTTTTTGTGTGCCAATGTCTTAATTAAAAAGTGCGTGTCATAACCCGACAGGTTATGAAATATCACAGGTACAAAGTGCGGCTTCTTCTAGTTTAAATTACACGCATTGTGTGCTGCCCGCGATATTTACCAGTGAAATGGCAATGATCTCGAACCTTTATCTCCTTCTCATCACTAGGGTCCGGAAGTTCGCGTAGGGAACCTCATGGCATGGCCGCGGCCGCTCTGAAAAGCGCGCGCTATTCGATTTTTTTCAGGACTTTGAAATATTCCGTAAATCGGGACATAGAAAGAAATCGTAGCTGTCATTGGACTTACAAAAATTTTCGTATGCTGGACATAGAAAAAAATCGGGACTCTGAAATATTTCGCAAGATAGTAGGACATAGAAAAAATTCGTAGACGATGGACTTTGAAATATTTCGTGCGGTCGGACATAGAAATATTTCGAAGTCCAACAGTCCGAATTCAATAATCTCGTACACCCGGGTGTACATGTAGAGTATTCTCGGGAACATGGACGACGAGACCACTGTTCTTGATCTTCTGGTCTTAGATCGACGAGAAGGTGTTTATCTGCTCTCAGGCCGACGCGAATCTGATTCTCGGGGTCCAGGTCGAGTTCTACGCAGTTCTCGGAGTCCAGGTTGACTTCGTCGTAGTTCTCGGAGTCAAGGTCGACTTTTCCGTAGTTTTTTGAGTCCAGGTCAACTTCTTCAGAGTTTTCGGAGTCCAGTCCGACTTCTTCGTAGTTTTTTGTGTCCAGGTCAACCTCTTCATAGTTTTTGGAGTCTAGCTCGACTTCTCCGTAGTTTTTTGCGACTAGGTAAACTTTTTCATAGTTCTCGAAGTCTAGGTCGATTTCTCCATAGTTTTTTTATGTCCAGATCAACTTGGTCATAGTTCATAGGCGCCGGGTCAACTTCTTCACAGTACCTGTGATCTACGTCATCTTCTTTATAATTCTCGGGGTCCAGGTAAACTTTTTTACACGCATCACACGCACGCACTCACACGCATCACACGCACGCACGCACTCACACCCACGCACTCACACCCACGCACTCTCACCCATGCACTCACATCCACGCACTCACACCCACGCACTTAAACCCACGCACTCACACCCATGCACTCACGCCCTATACATAAAACGTAAACAAAAATAAATCGAGTGTCATTTAATATTTTAAATATATTTAATCTTTCTTTTGTAATCCCTCGTTATCTCCATCTCCTCCCTCTCAATATCCCCAGTCTACATATTTATAATTACAATTTTTTTTTCGATTCGTTGACTGTTGACGTTTTTGTTATTCTTCTTTTTGTTATTATTCTGATTGTTACTCTTCTTTTTGTTGTTATTTTGATTGTTGTTCTTCTTTTTGTTGCGCCAATTGTTACTGTTTTTGTTGTTTTTATTGTTGTTGCTGCTTTGTTGCTGCTTTTTTCATTTTCTTTGTTTTTGTTTTTGTTTTTCCCCTCCAGCTTCCTCCGCAAATCCTCCTTCGCTACCTTCAGAGCTTGGCCTTGAGCCTTCTGCTCCTTGCTGTCGCCTCTATCTCGAGCTTCGGCACATCTTTGGCTGGCAATCCAACTGAAAGATTACAAATTTTGTCTTATCTCGTATTTGCACCTTTACTCTATCTGACGTACATTAGGGTGGTCCTTAAATTGAACATTTTAGCATTCTCTGGGGGCCAAACCGTATTATCGTGAGGTATCAAATAAAAATGCTATATACGAAGGGGCGCCGAAATTGATGGATTTTTAGAGGTAGCTACCCGCTGTTTAAAAAATTAAAAACTTCAGAGCATCTAAATTTAAAGTCAAAATGAAAAACTCGAAATTTTCTTAGAGCCACCCCGTACTTCCAAAGTATGACTAATAAGAAAAACTCTGCGAAATCCCTATAAAATCGAAGCACTTTTAGAGGTCGTTACCGACGGTTGAAAAAACCAAGTTTTTGACAATTATCGCTAATAGTTACAAAATGTTGTAGATGGTGAAAACCCACCGCTGAAAAATAACCCAATATTTCATTGGAAAATATATGTTTGTTGTAACAAAAGTTGAATAAAAAAACCCACGCTTTGTCATTTCTGGTAAAGGGAGTCGACAAATTCCTGGAATGGTCAAAAAGTATTTAATATCTCAATTGACGAACGAACGAACCATTTGATTTAGCTAATTCTCTTCAACAGCTGCAAAAAGAGTACTCTCGGTTCAGCTGTTGAAGAGAATTATGTAAATCAAATGATTCGTTCGTTCGTCGATTGAGATATTTGATACTTCTTGACCATTCCAGGAATTTGTCAACTCTCTTTACTAGAAACGACAAAGCGTCGGTTTTTTTATTTAAATTTTGTTACAACAAACATGTATTTTCAAATAAAATATTGGGTTATTTTTCGGCGGTGGATTTTCACCATCTACAACATTTTGTAACTATTAGCGATAATTGTAAAAAACTTGGTTTTTTTAACCGTCAGTAACAGTAGATAAACAGAGCGGGTTCTAACTCAAGGGATCTACCCCGACATTTAGCCCGGACTCGAACCACTTAGCTTAGACTCGAACCACTTGGCGGGTGGGCGGGTGATTGGTGGGGGTGGCGGGTGGGTGGGAGGGTGGGTTGATTGCATTTGTATATTTTGCATGAATCGGCGAGTGATATGCAGTGGGAGGCGAGGAGGTGGGGGGGGGGGGGTTGAAATTTATTTTTTATAATTTTTTATGTGTGATCGGTCGGTGGGTTGGTGGGTGGCGGTGGGTGGGGTGGGTGGTTAGTTCGTGAGGAGGTGGGTGGTGGGAGGTGGGTGGGTGGTTGAAATTTAATTTCTATAATTTTTTATGTGTGATCGGTCGGTGGGTTGGTGGGTGGCGGTGGGTGGGGTGGGTGGTTGGTTCGTCGGTCGGTGGGTTGGTCGGTGGGTGGTCGGTCAGCGGGTTGGTGGGCGGCTGGCGAGGGGGACTACTCTGCTCGACCTTTGGTGTTTCATAAATAAACACTTCGGCGTTAAAATCGAATGTTAGTCGCAAAGGGCCATACTCCTTCAAGTACCTCTCAACTTGAAATATATGACTCCGATAAGTATTTGTATATACAAATAAGAGGGTGTGTGGTCCATCGAACGTTGTGTCTGGAAGAAAATCTTTCACAGGCTAGTTAAACTACACAGTATCGGTCCGTTGTATATATCGAACGCTAGTCGAGCGCTCATTCAAGTGTTGGATATGGCACGGCGGTGTGATATGCACTTGAGGCCCGGTCTTGGGGCCAAAACGTGCGTGTAGCAACGTTCCTGTTACAAAACCCATACTGCGGGTGGTATACCTGTTGTGGATGCTGCTAGGAAACTTTGAGAGTGCGGATGGGTATCGCGTGAGAACATCTCTCTCTCGCAAACATACACCCATTTTTGTCAACGGTCAGAGATTTTGTTATAGCCCTCCCCAGATAGCGAGTCTGCATTGATTGGTTCTATTTCTTAAGTTTTTGCATGAGTCGATGGGGGATGGAGTGGGAAATAGAATTCTAGGTCTTACCCCCCTGGTATTCTTTTAGTCAGTTGTCAGTCTACATTTGTCTCATGCACTTCTCTGTGATTCGTATTAGTCTGACATCGTTTTTTTCTCTTATGTGCATACCTATGCATTATAAAAATGGATTCGAAAAAGTGCAAAAGGCTTATTCTCATTATGGAGCAAGCGTACCCAGCTCTTGTGGGTAAATCTTCACGTGCTGAGGCGCAGCGGTGGATAAAGTTCGGTAGTGATAATGTGAGACTGCTGAAGAAGATTTTACGCAATAATGCAAAGACAATTGCTGATAAAATCAGAATCCAGACAATAATTGCGTTGTTAACATCATTGACTGCGAAGTTTAAAAAAAGTGGTTCTGGTGTAGGCTCGAAAAAAGTGCAATGGGTTGACCTCGAGACGGCGTTCGAGGGGAGAATACGTACGGGGATGGTCATCAACCTACAGCATAAAGATCTATCCGAATTCGTTGATGATGCAAAACGGCCAATCATCAATAGATTAAAAAGAATGCTAAATGGGACTCTGAAGAAGAAGAGGAGGAGGAGGAAACGTCCTTTAAAGGTTAACGTTATGCTAACGTGCAAATTTGCAATCACGAAAAATTACCAAATTGTGGAGGAAAATAAAGTCTTCAATACGAGAAATGAAATAATTCTTTTCTCAACGAACCTTGAACAATGATTCACAGAACACGTGGAGGATAAATTATTATTAAAAGTGGAGGAGTTCGAGCAGAAGGAATCTGGTTGGTCTCTAGTTGAGATCATCAATCTCCAATTCAACATGAACAAATACACACCCCTACGAGGAGGATTATCAACGTTCGTGAGTGTTCCACCGGATCTTCAACTGAAGCATGCGGTCGTCAACATAATCAACAATGACTCCTATTGCTTCCTGTGGGCGGTGACAGCGGCACTTTCTCCAGTAGTCGAAAAAAATGGTGATCGCAAAAGTTCGTACCCAGATTTTCGTCAAGTGCTCGCGTATAAAGATTTTACCTATCCAATGAAAGTGCAAAATATCCCGCGGTTCGAGAGAGCGAACAATCTGTGTATTAATGTATATGGTGTGCACCCCCGAAAAAACAAAATAACAAAAACAACAACATCGGAAATCGTGCCGATATATTTGAGTAAGGAAAATTCACATGTGCCCACGATACACTTGCTCATGCTTGAAACTGAAATTGAACCTGAGGATAATAATAACAATCCAGTGCATCATTTCGCATGGATTAAAAGTATGTCACGACTCGTAAGTTCACAAATATCTAAACACAACGGAGCGACTTGGTTGTGTGACAGATGTTTGTGTCACTTTCAAACAGAGGATGGGCTAACGAGGCATACAGTTGATTGTTTCATGCTTATTGGTTGCAAAATGATCCTCCCCGATGATGAGAATAAATTTTTGCGATTTAAAAATTATAAAAATAAAGAGGACGTTCCATTCACCATTTATGCCGATCTTGAGTGTATTTTAGAGTCGGATCACTCCTCACCGGGCAATCAGAAGCATGTTCCTCACAGCATAGCTTTTTATGTACACTGTACATATTCGAGTGCAATTTCGCAGTACAAATCGCATCGGGGTAAAAATTGCATCGAATGGTTTGTAGGAGAGTTGCATCAATTGGCTAACTTTTTCACACCGCTGATCCGTTACGTAACGCCGATGAGAGCATTAACCGCCATTCAGAGGCGTGAGTTTGAATCGGCGACCACGTGTCATATTTGCGAGGATCCCTTTGGTATAGACGAGGGAAAAGTGAGGGATCACTGTCACTTTACGGGGGAATATCGAGGGCCGGCACATAATCGATGCAATTCGAATTACACGACGTCACACGTTATCCCGGTCGTTTTTCATAATCTATCCGGTTACGATTCACACTTTTTAATTAAAGAATTGGCAGATAAATTCAAGTCAATTCAACTGTTGCCAATAAACAAAGAAAAATATATATCTTTCACAGCACCCGTAAAGGGGACGCTTGTGCAATATAGATTTATTGATTCGTTTAGATTCATGCCGAGTAGCATCCAAAAATTGGTATCATATCTAGACTCGGCTGAGAAGGTGATAACGCTGAACCATTGTGATAATGCCGAGGAATTCGAGCTACTTAGCAGAAAGGGAGTCTTCCCATACGATTATCTCGATAGTTGGAATAAACTTGACGATACCACTTTACCGTCCAGGGAAAAGTTTTTCTCCAAACTAAATGATGAGAATATTAGTAAGGATGAATATGCGCATGCGATGAATGTTTGGCGAGTATTTAACATCGGCACTTTGGGTGAATATTCGGATCTATATCTGAAAACTGATGTGCTACTTTTGGCTGATATTTTTGAAAACTTCCGACGCACCTGTTCGAAAACTTATAATTTAGATCCTCTGCATTATTACACAACGCCAGGTCTAGCTTTCGATGCAATGCTCAAGTGTACAGGTGTGACGCTTGAACTTCTTAACGATGTGGATATGATATTATTTATCGAAAAGGGCATCCGTGGGGGTGTTGCTCAATGCACGAATCGATATGCGAAAGCAAACAATCGATACATGGGTGAAGATTTCGATTCAAGCATAGACGAAAGCTATCTCATCCATTACGATGTGAATAATTTGTACGGTGCAGCGATGTGTCAATATCTACCCCGCGGCTCGTTCGAATGGGTACAAAATTTGGAGGATATTGATGCCACCAAAATTGATGATGATGCTCCTATCGGGTACATACTCGAAGTCGATCTAGAATATCCAAGAGAGCTCCACGAGCAACATAAAGATTTACCATTATGCGCTGAGCACTTTATACCACCCATAGCTGGATGTAATCAGACAAAATTAATGACAACATTGTCCCCAAAAAAAAAAAAAATACGTAATTCGCTATCGCAATTTGAAGCAGGCTCTCAACTTGGGCTTAAAAGTATCAAAAATTCATAGAATTTTACAGTTCGAGCAAACACCATGGTTGAAAAAATATATCGATTTAAATACAGAGTGCCGCAAAAAATCGAACAACGACTTCGAGAAAAACTTCTACCAATTAATGAACAATGCAGTCTTCGGGAAAACAATGGAGAATGTTCGAAAATATCGAGAAGTTAAGCTTGTCACAAAATGGGGCGGGAGATATGGAGCGCGTTCTCTTATTGCGCAAGCGGCGTTTCATAGCTGCACCGTCTTTGATAATAATATGGTGATTATTGAATTAAACAAAACGGCGGTTAAATTCGATAAACCAATATACACCGGCTTCGCGATATTGGATCTCTCAAAGATATACATTTACGATTTCCACTATAATTATATGAGGATGAAATTCGATGATAGCGCAAAACTAATGTATACCGATACTGATAGCCTCATTTACCACATAAACACGCCCAATATATTTGAGACGATAAAAAATGATCTGCATAAATTCGACACTTCTGATTATCCGGTGAATAATGTGTACGGAGTGCCGCCAGCCAATAAGAAAGTGCTGGGTTTGATGAAACATGAAAATAATGGTCGAATAATGACCGAGTTCATCGGTTTAAGAGCGAAAATGTACGCTCACAAAGTTAAGGATGATGCGAAGGACAAAAAGAGAGCTAAAGGTGTGAAAGGATCAACATTTAAAAAAATCACGTTCTCGGACTATAAAGAGTGTCTGTTCAATTACAGAAATATGGTTAAGCCTCAATGTTTGATTCGTAGCCGTAAACATATTGTACAAACGATTAGGCAAAATAAGTTAGCTCTAAGTTGGAACGATAATAAGAGAATTTTGCGGCGTGGTATTACGGATACCCTACCGTGGGGTTATAACCCGTAATTCGATTGGAGATAAAGGTGGCACACAAGCTTTTTTTAGATCTTTTAATTATTATGCAATTGTATAAAAATTGTTTTAAAATATATGATGTATATAATGTATATAATTGTTTAAAATATATATGTAATGTATATAATTGTTTAAAATATATATGTAATGTATATAATTGCTTTAAATATATTGTGACGTGGTACGTCACAAGTCCCTCGCCAAATTCGGCTCGAGTCCGCCGCTCACTGAACGTTATGTACGGATATTTTTTACGTTTTTTCTGGTTTATATTTTGTGTAAGTTAGTGTTTAAAATCCCCCTTCTTCTTCCCTCCCGTTACCCCTTGTGTGAGTGTGCGCGGCTCGAAGGCAACGTCAAGATTTCCCCCGACAGCCCCAAGGAACCGCCCAACGATCCAGCAAGCCCCCGGACCTGCAAAGGAACGAGAGCCAAGGTGTTGACGCCGAGGAAGGTAGGAGGATCGTGGACGAGGGGAAAAAGCCCTGTGAAAGACCGTCCGAACCAGCCTCGAAAAGCCCGCCGAAAAGTCGCCACTGCCCGCCCCGCCTGTCCGCTGCCGCTGTGATCATCGACGCACGACATCGATTGACGATCCAGCGACACCTCTGTCGCCACCCCCCGTCGTCCGGAGGAAACGCCCGTCCATGACTCCGATTACCGACCAAAGCCGACGCACAGGTGCTCTCGTTCCCCACCATCATCACCAGCGCCAGACCCGACGATGAAGAAGAAGACATCGCCCTGCCCTCTCACTCTACGACTCTCCGAGCCGAGCCGCGTGGTGTGTAGACGTGTGTGAGACCGGGTGTCAGTAATTTTAAGAGAAATTGTATTGTTCGACAGCCGAAAGCGAGTGAATATTCTTCCCAAATTTATAAGACGACTCGGCTGTCCATTGTTAATTCCGACTCCGTGTAGGAGAGTAAAACCGGCCCATTACGACGACTCAGTGATAGCCAAGGAATACGATTTGGACCATTGTACGGAATTTTATAACGACCGAGGCTATCCACTGATTTGAGGAAATATTGTAACCGAGATCCGAGTGGATTGAGTGAGTGAAACCCGACGACCCGTAAGTTTTTGCCCACATTTTTTCCCGACCCTGTTTGACCCTTTTTCCTCCGCCGAAACCCCGTATTTTTGGTAGAAATTATTCAGAAAAGACTTTGCCTCGTGGTCGACACGTGGTCGACGTCCTTTGTTACACGAGCAAAGAGAGATATCGCGCGCGTGGTGAGCGGCGTAAAATTCATTATAAGTGATAGTTTTATTTAGTCAAAGTTTTTCCCTTCCCTACCGTTGATCCCTTAAGACAATTTTTCGTGTAATTTAGCCGTGACCGAGGTAATATTGTAAGAAGCCATCGGATTTGTGTACCCTCCCCCTGAGCCCTCTCGCCTCTACCGAGCTAGCTGGACTGTCCGTCGAGACAGAGATATTTTTCAAGTACAGAGTTTTTTGAGTTGTGTTTTTTTGAGACGAGATCCGTGCCGTCTGCACGGACTGCTTCGGGGCTACACCGTTACAGTAGCTGGCGCCCATTTGAGTCGTTTGAGTCAGTTTTTGATTTAGTTTTCGATTTTCGTGCAACCTTTGTCTGACCAGCTGTCCTTTACGAGCCCCCTCGAAGTCCCATTGACTGTCCCACAAAGCCCCCTTAAGATCCCCATAACTTCCCCAAATTTATCCCGAATATTTCCCCCTTTTGCAGCCCCCTTTATTAGCGCTTTTTGATAATTTTGAGCCAATTGCATTTTTATTTTTCCCCGAGATTATTGTTAAAAAGCGAGTATTATTGCCCCGACTATTCCCCCCCCCCCCTTTTCCCCCGGATTATTATTATTTGCGACTGTCCAGTATTTTTCAGAGATTATTTAGATTATTATTTCCGTTTTCCTGCGAATATTTTAGAGTGATTATTTACCATTTTTCCTTTTTATTTCGTTACCGATTCATTGTTTTGGGATTCTGTCTTCGACGTACCCGTAACGGCGTCGCAGCAGAAATTATTATTTCGGTTTTTCTTGCGACCTTCGGCGTACCCGTAATGGCGCCGAAGCGATATTTTCGGTTTTATTTCTTTATTTTCGGTTTCGGTCTTCGACGTACCCGTAACGGCGTCGAAGCCGTCAGTATTATTATTTTCTTTTGTTAGTCCTTCGGCGTACCCGTAACGGCGCCGAAGTGATATAATTTCCTTTTTGGTTTCATCTTCAACGTACCAGTAGCGGCGTTGAAGAGAAAGTTATTATTATCATTTTTTTGTTAATCTTCGACGTACCAGTACCGGCGTCGAAGCGGTCACTTCTGTAATTATTTCTCAACCCATCAAGTTTCTATTTTTGTTATTCTTTTGCATTATTAAAATTATTGTTATTATTGTTCCCCACGAGTATTATTTTTATCTTGTTTGACCCCCCCCCCCCCCTTTTTCCCGCCCGTTGCACGAATTTGGCCCAACTTTTAGTTTTCACAATTTATCGATGATTTCGCCCGTCCCACGGGGAATATAACATCACAATATATATATATATATATATGTGTAAATGCATATGCATTGTTATGCATTCAATGATTAATATTCAATACTAATATTATCACCATCGTCGTCACCCACATCGCCACGGTAGGATTCGTAGGATTCAAGGGAGGATTCGTATCCTGTGAAATAAATAATTGAATAAATAATGGGTTATATATTTGAAAATCTTACATCAAAAAATTGATTCACTTACCAACGTCATCATCATCAGATCCCTCCGACATGCTCGGGAGAACGAGGGTGTCATCGGGGTCATCGTCTCCCTCCATATCGAACATAAATTCCTCCTCCTCCTCCTCCCCCTCCTCCTTTTCCTCCTCCTCTTCCTCACCTTTCTCGTCCGTATCGGCGAGGAGTCGGCGGCGTGCAGCTTCATTCGCAAATCGCCCCGCCTCATCGTCCGTTGTTGTCGTCTCGCTGTCTTCATCTTGCGGTCGTCTCTCCTCAGCATCCTCCTCGCTTGGTGGATTCAACTGGTTGACCGGTTGAATATAAGCCGGGGTGTGCATCCAAGCTGTCGGCTCATCGGCACCAACCCGTAATAGCGGTGTGGGGGAACCATTCAACATCATAAAGTGATCCACCCCCGGTTGATGCAATGCACCTTGCGCATCAGCGTTGATCCAGCCGCGAGGGGATGCTTCCGACGCCGATGGTCCAGGGATGGCGCCATCGAATTGCTGAAACTCGCACAGCGCAGCAGCGGTGGTAGCAGGCCCTTGCAGACAATTGGTTATAGCATTGAGCTAGAAAATTAAAAATAATTTAAGAGAATAATAATGGCTAATAATTGGAATATAAAAAATAAAAAAAAATATATAAAAAAAATCAAACTTACTGCGTCTCCTGAAGAGTCCAATGAAGATTGGTAACTTATGCCACCCGCGCAGGCGGAGGACCCGGACCACCGAATTGAGAAGGTCCAGATTCCAAAATAACCCTTTGAGGTATGCGGCAACGAGATCCTCTTTGTTTGCCGCGCACAGAACTCCCCGCCGTTTCCACAACGCGGTGTTACGCGACATAATTCGCACATCGTCGATTTTGTCTCCCGGCCAACGACGACCGCGCGATGGGTTTCGCTTTAATAAAAACACCAAAAGCACGTAAATGCTTACATAATTAAACGCGTACACTTCCATACTAAGATTTTTTTTTTTTCAACTATTGATTCGTGGCGT